>OZ059836.1:1647634-2919726 GCA_964057195.1 Orthosia cruda
CGTTAACCCTGGAGTTATTCTGACTGAGCTCCAAAAGAGGGGAGGTTTGAATGAAGAGCAGTATGCTGCTTTCTTATTAAGGTCTAAGGAGACCCATGCTTTGGGTCGTCCCGGCAAGCCAGATGAAGTAGCAGCTACTATAGCATTCTTGGCAAGCGAACTGGCAAGCAATATTACTGGTGCAAGTGTACCAGTAGATGGTGGCCGCCACGCTATGTGCCCACGATAAATTCTCATATAATACACAATGTTATAAACTTGTGCCAATCATTGTCTGAAGTGCCTTAAGATTTTTAAAATGCATTTAAAATAATTTTTATTTGTCATTTAATTTTTACATGGTGTTATTGCATTTTTATGTTTTACTTTTTTAATAAATAGTTTTTTATACAATAACTATTTCTCATTTATTTCATTTTTGTTTAATACCTTTTTTAAAATATTTAATTTAAAATTCAACTAGTCTTGTTGTTGTGGAAGTTTGGTGGTAGACTTCACATTTAATTAAATGATGTATCCATTTAGTATTAATAAAAAAATACAAAATTTATTAGTCAAATGCTCCTGCCTCCTCCTACCACCTTTCAAAGGTAACTGCACTACTGCATACTGCATAGTTACACTACCAAATGAGAGAACATGGCTATGGAAATCATAAGAATTGCAATATTTGTTTTTCATTGCATTACAATAAAACGTCAGCTTTTGGCTATTACTCAATAGATGGCGCTACTAGATCCTCAAAAGACAAACTTCGATCAGTCGTCATGAGTGTCGTGACGAGAATTAACTGTTATTCGGCAACCGCTAAAGACTTGAAGTAAATGACAGTCAAAACGGCATCCTGAAAACTGTAGCTGAGAGCTTCGGCTCTCCGATTTTTGCAACAGTTGGTGCGGAGGTTGATTGTTACTAACACTAGGTAATAAGATTTTCTATGTTACTAACACTAGGTAATAAGATTTTCTATGTTACTAACACTAGGTAATAAGCTAACACTAGGTAATAAGCTATCACTAGGTAGTAAGTTTTTGTATGTTACTAACACCCTATGGATTTTTGCGTCCGAAATAAAGATATTCTATTCTAAATGGGGATGAGATATAAAAATCTAGATCCGATTTAGAAAAAGGAGACAGGCTCGATACTTTTTTTTTGAAAAAAAACTTTTTAAAGCAAGCAAGGTCTGTCAACTTTGCAGTTGTCTTTTTCTATTGAAACAGCTAATTTTAGTGTTCCGTACCCAAAGGGTAAAAACGGGATCCTATTACTAAGAATCCACTGTCCGTCTGTCTGTATCTCATGAACCGTGATAGCTAGACAGTTGAAATTTTCTCAGATGATATATTTCTATTGCCGCTATATCAACAAATATCTAAATAGAATAAAATAAACGTCTAAGTTATGCAAACCCAATTATCTTTATATGCAGAGGCCATCGATTTAGATATGAAATAGAGACCCAAATAGAGGAAAAAAAATCTGTTCATGTTATCACCAATTTATTTTTGAATAAATTAAATCTAAAACCAACTTAATTAACTTAGGCTAATTATCACAATTACTAACAAAGCAACTTATCTTATGCGCCTTCGAACAAATGATCAAACACATCCAGTCTTGTACAGAAGTTATTTTGTGCAGAATTACATGAAACGTGCTCCGACGAACAAAACAACTGAATTATAAAATTGAAAGTTACACAGTTATACCTCGATTTACGTGACCTCTTTTGGGGGCCCTAAAACTTCTTAGGTAGGTATCGTAGAGAAAGTATGATGGACCTAAATTAACAACATCATCATCTTTCTGCCCTTGTCCCATTTTACTTGGGGTCGGCGCAACACGCTTCTTCAATACCGTCCTGTCCTCCCCCGCTACGCTATCACTGACTCCTTTTTCTTTCATATCACTCCTCACACAGTCCAGCCAAGTGCCTATTCAGAAGCATAGGCTTCTAGGAATACCATTGATTGATGAAACAAACAATCGAGCTTCGGAACACTTGTTAAGTAAGTTTTTCAGGTAGATAACTAGCCTAACCTACTGACGAATCGATACAGTTAAGTACCTATAGTTATAGGTATTCCTAACCAGCTATCAGTTTAGAATTGAACTAATCCTGTCCACAGAATGAGCTTAAGCCTAACGTAGGAACTTCTAAATCCAGTTTAGGTACTGAATTTAGAAGTTCCGAAGTACGAAACGTGGGCTTTAAAAAATAACTGCGTATTCGAGGTAAAACTGCACAAAATAATGGGGAGACTCAAGGCAGCAGTAGTTGGCTGAGTGGTACTGCTGCGAACAGTTTCTTGGCTTCGTCGACGCACGCTTTAATGATTTGTTGGAAGGCGACCGGCCCTAAGTCCCGCATCACTGGCTCCCAGTTTATGTTTATTACTTGGTGGATTGTTTCACCTGAAAATAGAGTTTCATTAGAAAATTGAAGCCTGCATAAAGAAAATTATCATTATGAAATATGAGATCTCTCCCACACCCCTCATCACTTCGTCATCGAGAACATAATGTAACTGTCCTCGATGATGAAGTGATCAGGGACTTTTAGAGGGGGCAAAACTTTTGCGATGTGTTGATCTTATGAAGATCACTTTTTAAAATATGGACTAACATTTTTTCGATGAGTTTTAGTCAGACTTGTTCCTAGATCAGTGTTAAGTTTTGGGTATGATGAAGATTTATGATTTGGTTAGTCATTAATGTGATTAGAGCTAGTTTATGTGATTTCATAGATTTAGTAAAGGTAGTGTTAATTTTGTAGCCTTTTTTATGGAAATTGGTTGTATGTCGCGAAAAGTTGATCAAATAGAAGATCTCAAATAAGACGCAGTTCGAGAATTGATATTCATCAAGCATGACGTTTGAAATTGAAATACCGAATTGAAGACAAACATCTGGATATCAGACTGAAAAAAGATGGTAGATATCCTGAAAGCCTTGTTAATGTTTAGCAGAAAATGATGACAAAATTCTTGTTGTCGAACCGTTCGTGGCTTCAAGGTAGCAATTGGCTGGCCGGTATCGCGCCGAAGAACTTCTTGACTTGGTCCACACATTTCTTGATGACCTGCTTGATGGCTCCAGGGGCTATCTCGTTCATTATGATCTCCCAGTTCTCGTTAGTGAACCTTTCTGTCGTTTGTGCTGTAAATAAGGTGTATGTTAGGAAGCGTAATGTTGTTCTGTAGTAATAGAGGTTCTAAGCTGTTTGAGTATCAAGTTTGGTGTTTTAGCGATGAGACGCAGGTTGGTATAAACATGATTGTAAATCCATAATAGGTAGTATTAAGATGACAATCTCTTACAGGGAAGTTATAGGTACCTAAGTTATTTATATGCGGTCAACAATCTTGTTTTCGTTTAAAGATTACAATGTCATGAGATCACCCGATAAAAACCGTTTCATCGAATATTGTCACACGTTTACAGGGTCAGGGTCGCGTTTCCCATAGTGATTGAATAATTCGAAGGCCTCACCGAGTTCCTTGTTGCCGTTGAACAGGTTGGTGAACTTGAATTGGGCGCGGTCCATCTTGAAGTGGTCCTTGTAACTCGGCAGGATCCAGTGGCCGTCTTTCTCTACGAAGTCGTATTTCACGACGATGTTTAGGTTCGCTGTAAATTAAGGATAAGTTGAGATTACGGCTGCAAAAACATATTCTAAGTATCTTTTGGACGTATGGATTCTATTAATGATTAATACCTAGAGTATTATAGGCATTTTTAGGAATGCTAAAATTGACGAGCCGGTATCTCTCTCGTAAGATTTTGATTGTTATAAGAACTCCTCAGATATCCAGTCGATTTCAATAATTTAACTGAAACTAGCCAACCTATCTGTCTACATACATAAACCCACGTCCTTTTCCCATGGGTTTAGGCAGAAACTACAGATCGCCATCTGCGAAGATCCTTCGATCTATCTCTATGTTTACAGTTCGTGTGTTATCTTTTGTCTTAGCCCCACTAATTACTCGTTTATAACCGAAGCCATTAACCAATCATTGCCATCGATTACAAGTCATAAAACAGTTGCCTTAAGCCGCACACCTACCACATTTCGTACTACGGCAGCCCTCCATTAATTGTTGCTGCTTCCTTAGCAATCGAGCTAGCATGAGCAGTGTTGCAAGTATGGATATTATGTGTCGGTGTTACAAACCCGTTGTATGTGCATACTAGTGATGTAAGTTAAGTGATACCTACGAGTAAATACTATAGTCGTGGCTGGTACGACAGGTTTGTCTTGATGAAAGAGGAATTAGAGCTTCGATAACGTGGATTACGTTAGAACTGGGGTAGATTAAACGCTTGGTTTATTCTTTTAAAATCTACAAGTTCATGATTATGCCTGTCATACTGTATGGATCAGCATATTGGGCTGTGATAACGATGGATGAAAGAGATATATGTGTGCATATAGCAGAGATGAGAATGTAGTGATGGATGTGCGGCGTGACCAGAATGAATAAAGTGAGAAATGAGTACCTATATTAGAGGCAGTTTGGAAGTGGGTCCAGTGAAAGAAAAGTTGTGATGAGGAGGTATGAAACGCATGTTACTAAAAGAGTTATGAATATAAATGTGGATGGATGGAGAGGGAGAGGAAGGCCAAAGAAAAGATGGATGGACTGTGTGAGGAGTGATATGATAGAAAAGGGCTTTAGTGATGGCGTGGCAGGGGACAAGACGGAAGAAGAAAACGTTTTGCGCTGACTCCAAGTAAAAAGGGCAGGAAGAAGATGATGATGATGATGATGCTTGGTTTGTATTATAAACCAGTAAGGGCTTTTATGGTACATAGGATATGTAAATCAAAACATATTTTAAAAACAAAACTGTCCAAAATTGAAGGAGGTCCAATATTGATATTCGGGCACCGAGCGGACGCACGGCCGGTACACACATACCATTGTGGAATATATACACCTTAACGTAAATATCATTTTTATTGCAACTGGATAAGCGCCGTCTGGTGACGGTAAGGCGAAATCTCCTTTTTTGTGTACATTTTGACTTATGAGATCGTTTATGTTATCACGTTATCGAGTATAGTTCACGCCAAACTTCTTGGCCGCCCTGAAGTTGGCTACAATGGCTGCGCAGTAGTAAATCTCATACAAAAACAGCACCGTTTCGTGCCTCGCGCATCCGGTAAACCAACTTCAGGGCGGCCAAGAAGTTTGGCGAGGACTATACTTACGTTAAAAAACTCGGAATAAGCCCAAAGATCAAAGTGATAACAAGATTCACGGTGACCACTGCCCTGAGAAGAGCAAAAGACAGAATGGCCTTGAACCAGCTTGTCTGTGAATCCGTCAAAGCTTTCAGGACGGGCACGGCCTTCAGCAATGAAGAATACGAATAAAAATATTTTCTTCTTAGGAGGCCTGAAAAAAATCATGTTGTCATATGGCTGTGGGTACTCACTAATCTTGATCCTTGACTCTCCATTGCCTTTGATGGGCAGGATGAGGACTTGTCCGTCCATGACGTAGTGAGCCTTCAGCGTCACGTTGGCAGTGAAGTCCAGGGTGGCTTTGCCCTTGTCTGGGTTGATCCTGAAGACAATTTTTTATTTATCATGTGTTTTTATTGACCTTTGCCTAAGTTTTTAAGAAAGACCGTGTCCTAATAAACTGATGGCGGTAAGAACTTAAATTTATTTTATTAATCTTTTAGTTCAAAAAATACTTCTGGAAAATTGGGTTTGTTGTGCTAGAGCCTAAAGAAAGAAAGAAAAAGTTCCGAGTCAATACATTTTTAGGTTTTTGTTTATTTACTTAATTATGTTTGATTGTAGGTAGAGATTGTTTCTGTTAGATTGTGCCTGTGTCGAATAAATGTTTTCTATTCTATTCTTTAAGTGACATACTCGATTGGGCATAAGTTTTCTGATCAATTACGACTATGAAAACCTTACGAATATTATTCACGCCAAAACAGCTCAACGGATCTGGATGAAATTTGGCACAGACATGGATTATAGTCGGTAAAAAGGTCCCTTGGAATAAGAAAACACTTTTCACGCAGGCGAAGCCGCTGGCAGTAGCTAGTTTATAGTAAAAACTTAACTTACTTGTAAGAATTAACCCTAAATCCTTTCAAGCCAGTAACAATAGTATCACTAAAGGTGAGTTTCAATGCAGGGTTGTCCACGAAAATCGTGCCCAATTCCACAGGGTCCAGGGGCTTGATACCTAGCTCCGGGATGCCCTCGGAGAATCTGGATCCTGCTGCGGTGATCACCTTTTCTATGCAGGCGTTCAGCTGGGGGTCGGAGCGGGAGCATGGCGTGATGAATGAAGCTGGAACAAGGGAATAGTGTTTTGAGTTGTGGGATTCTAGAAGAGGTTTTAGCAAACCAATTATTATTGATTGTTGGTATACGGATCAATCGTCTTTCGATGACATTCATTGGCTGTAGGAATTGTCGATCCTAGGTGTGGTGGTTCAAACCATTGAGTACTACATTTTGGGGTTGATATAAGTGCACAATAACACCATTGAGAGTTGATACTTGAATTAGATTCTAACAACTTACCTACTCATTTAAAAAACATTTTGTTACCAAGCTTCTTGGCATTTATTTAACTTTCTGAAATAGGATAACTTTATTATTTTCATAGGCGCATGGAGTTGTTTTGAAATATGTATTAAAATTTAATAAACAAACATTTCATTATGATTATATTTCATTTATGATTATAACTTTGTTATTTTAAAATTGTACACTGGATCCTACCCTCTTTTGTCATCATTCTCTGTCACTCTAGGGTTTGCTGTAAGAGAACTCAACATTGAGTTAAGCTCGCCTTTGTACATGTACTTTATTATCACATTGTATTAAATATTGTTTTTGGTGTACAATAAAGAATTAAGAATTAGATACCTAATCAATTTGTTAACTTATTTATGATGTATATCATAAATAAGTACCAAATAAGTACTACTTAATAGTGGCGTAAGGCGTAATATCGTTGTACGTGAGTGCGTGTAATTGCGTATTTGTACGGCAAGGCATAGTTTGAACCGGCGTCACTTTGTTGTTTGCAACGTTCCATCTTGACTTTTATTATTAATAGTAGTAAGATCTGTATTCATGTATATTTTGTTGATTTAAACAGTTTCCGGGCTACATATCTTGCTATATAAGAGGTATTTTATTGACTTTTAACAAATAAGTATCATCATCACTGTTGCGTTAAATAAGTTAAGTGCACTTAGATCACGCATATTTTATACAAAAGTAAATACTGTCGTAAACGGTATACATACAGAACTGCCTCGTTGGAATAATATTCGCAAAAGATAGAATTGTTTCGATTCACAGTTCGGAAAAAATTGTATTGAGTTTTCCATGTGGAATTTTTCAGTAGTAGGCCAAAGTCTCGATTAGTGCCCGGTTGATGGCAAATAGGCAATATGGTCGCCCCCGACATGGGACTTTAACATAAGTGGCTGGATGTTGGGTGTATTTCAGACAGGTGCGTCCCCTGTCTTATCCTTCAGGTAGAGACATGAAATCTAACTAAATACTGTCTTGGGTTTTCGCCCGTACCTACATCTAAATAAAAAGTAAATGGTTCGGTAAAGACTACAATTTGTATTTAAGTGGTATATTTCAACTAAGAAAATTATCACAAAACGAGTAAAGCGAGGTAAACTAGTCAGGTCAGCATTGCGTGCGCATGTTTACCTATTACGAGTTGGTCTAGAGTCTAGACTATATAATATCACCTTCAACTTAACAAACCAGCTTTTCAAGATGGCAATTTCGAGAAAAAGCATTTTTTTTTATTTTTATAAACTGTGTTATTCATATTTTCCATCGACACGCCAAAAAGAATTAGAATAGTTAAAAAGCTATTATTTGCTGTCATTTTGTTTTTTTACCATCGATAGCGAAAATAAACAATCGCTGGACAATTAGATGTGCAAATAGAAGTTCAAAATAAAGGGATATCCAAGATGCGGCTTGTGTAATTCTAATTCTGTCACTGTTTCTGTGCTCCGGCCGACCTTGGCGTTTAGATGTTTTGAATGTTTAATTGGGGTATTTTGAAAAAAAATACCGTCATAATAAAGAAGTATATATCACAATGTGTAATTATAAACTTTATATTTATTTTATATTATCTTTATACCCGACTGCCGAAGGAGGGTAATGTGTTTATCAGTCTATATATGTATGTTTGTTCCTATGTGGCGTTCCAGAGAGCAAACGCGTTGGCCGATGTTGATGATTCTTACGTCAATCGATTCGTCTTAACCCTGCGAGTGTCACTGGCTACATAAAAATCGCCATATAGTGAGGACCCAATTTTTTTTTTCCAAACCCTTCGTGTGGGGTATCAAAATAAAGGGTTTTAAGAGATGATTTCAAAAATATATAACACTTATATGTTTAAATGTAACTAATTGATAAAAAAAGTAATAAAAAAAAACAAACATTCAAAACACCCGGCTGCTTAAAAAGCGAACTAAAATGACGTAAACAAGAAGAAAATCATGCTGTGCAGTCGGAGGATACATCTGTTTAGGTCGAGAACATGTATCCTCCGACTGCACAGCATGATTTTCTTCTTGTTTACGTCTTTTTAGTTCGCTTTTTAAGCAGTCGGGTGTTTTGAATATTTGAATTAATTTTCTTTTTTACGTAGGTATTCTTATTATTCATTAGTTCAGCACCTACAAATTAACATTATATTCAGTATCTATTTTATTTACCCACGCCCATGTGTCACTAGCGGGGTACCAACTGAAAATCAGCGCTGAGTGTCTGACACCCAGCATATGCTGAGTTAGTAACCCTTTCGGTGTGGGCACGCCCAGCGCAGCTCCCTTGAACCTTGTTTGTACCTTTTTTGCTGTTTTGCCCTGTTACTTTGTAATTGTTGTTGTTGTGTTGTGTCTGTGTCGAATAAATGTTTTCTATTCCATTCTTTTAAAAATAATTAAAAAAAAAATACAAAATAGCCCTTTCCTCTATAGGAGTTCCGCCAGAGGTGGTATTCGCGTTTGCCATACAGTATTTTTTAATACCGTCCCTTTGTATTTGAAATTGACTGAACGCAATTTTTTCTCAACTTTGGACGATCGTTTTCGATAGACAATTTTCAAAAACAAAAAATTGAAATAAGGTAGCTATCACTATTATAAATAATCCACAGTATTTTATTTCTATGCCAGAAGTGGTCATAAGTATTCGAAAATACGGCTAAAGCTAGTCTTTCTATTCGGAATCATATTATTGTAATTTTTAGTTTCGTAGTATAAGTCGCACATAGACACTTATAAGTCGAAGTACCCTAGATCTTACGTAAACAAAGCTATTCCTTCAAAGTTCTGAGACCCTACAATTAACTCGACCGTTGGATTCTTCGAGGTCACGGTTCCAATCCCCGTGGTGCTGTCGAGCTGGTAAGCCGAGTCAATGTCGAGCGGTTGGTGCAGGTTACATTATCGACCGGTTTGTCTCTCGTGCTGAGCTGGTTTTATTGATCTGCCGATTTAGTAAACGCTTGGTGGCACTCTCTTGGCAACAAGATATAGAACTTAGTGGAAGAGCTTTTGCCTTATCACAATTTACTACACACTCGCACAGTGACTGGAAGGTGTTCTGATATTTTTGCCAAAAACCTTTTAGTTTTTATTTAAGGCCTGGTCTAGGACCCTTAGTTAACCTTAGTTTGAGGGTTGGCCCAAGAAAGGTTGCTAAAGATTTCAAAAAATGCTGTATGTTTCTAATATATAAACTAAATTAGTAAACCAATATTTCACAATTAAATAGCTCAGGATTTCCGCGGTTGAATGTTATCGATGACACATAGTTTGATTTAGATTAATACCAGCTCTATCTTACTTTCCCCGACAGAAACATCTAGCATAACATTTTGTAAAGGTCAGCAAGATTGAAACTTGGTTATTTAATTTCAAAATGTCTAAATTGCATAGATAAATCTTCATTCAGTTTTGGCATAACTTTACGTTTATTAGACATCCATAAATTTGATGACCAATCAATGTAAAGCCCGTTTCATCATCGGAATACAAGACGTACGGCTATGCGCCATCGGTACATGGTGGACATCCCACGCATACGCACTAAACGTTATGGAAATACTTTTATTATGCGTACAGCTAAGGAGTGGAATTCCCTGCTGGAGTCTGTGTTTCCCGATAGCTACAATCTCTGGGTCTTTAAGTCAAGAGTGAATAGGTTACTTCTAGGCAAGCGTGCTACACCTTCGACTACATCATCACTTACCATCAAGTGAGATAGTGGTCAAGCGAAAGCCTATCTACAATAAAAAATAAATGTACAATTACCAAACTCTAAACCCATTTGGGATTAGACAGACAGCTAAGCAGAATTGCAGAAATCCTAACTCAAGTTTAGTCATTGAACCCCAACAAAAACAGCAAAGACTATACGTTAAAAAATACTTTTCGATTTCTCAACAAAATAAATAAAACGATATGACCGTGGCCCAAGCTCAACAACTATCACAAAAAAGAATTGTTAAAGAAAGTAGTGTTATTTAAAATTATCAAGAGCAACCGGCGTTGCAATGAACCGACTGTCTTTCGTAACCGGTGCCGATGCAATCCGATGCACTGAACCTCTGGCTATAAACTTTCTAATAAAAACGTACGAATTATGCGTTATGGTTATTGGAAGCAATTGATTAAGAAATTATTAAGAATGTGGAGATATGAAATATTTAGTGTAGATGCCATAGGTCACTAAGTGGTCGATAACTGCCTCATTGGTCTATGAATACGTCGTTGGTCCAGTGGTCGTGGGGTTCGGTTCTTGGGTCGGGCAAAAGTGTTATTGGGTTTTTCCATCTGGAATTTAAGAATAGCAGCCCTGAGTCTGGTTGATGCCAATGGATCACCCCGTATTACATGGGACTCGAAATGTGGGTGTACCTACTCTATAGACGCTCTTCGGTGCATACAGGCGTCGTTATGTTGTATGCTGGTCAATGATGATTGAAAGATTGTAGTTCATAAACAAATCTCAATGGCCATCAACGCCAAAGATGGTGTCTATTTCGATGCCACTTGGATAAAATATCGAGATCTTTAGAATCTTTAGTTTCTAATGCGTGTTGCGACACTTGTTAATATTTATGTTATTCTAATTATATGCCTTTCTGAAGTTCAAGGTTATATGTGTGATGCAATACCTATAATGTATTCCATGGAAGAATATGAGACTGGTACCAAACTGGTGCATAAGTAAAGCTGACATATACTTATATAGATACATTTTATAATTTCATAAATTTTCATTCAATAATGCATTTCAAATGTTAGAAAAATCGAATCACAACATCGATTATAGTCTAGATTCTAGCCTAAAAGTGAGTGATTCAAAGCTTTGTGGCAACAAAGTATTCCACTACTGTAGATTCGTATAGTATGCTGTCAATCTCGGCTCGCACCTGGATGTTAGGTGTACAGAACCGGGAAGCCTGGCAGAAGGAAAAGGATGACAAAAAATCGGTGGATGATTCCAGGCTAATATGATGATGAAGATGCTTCGATGGCAATGGAAAGACGGGAGAGGACATGAACTCTGATTATCTAATTAATGAGTCATCGTAAGCTTCTGCTTCCGGGAAGCTAGCTCGTAGATTAATATCAAGTCATAAAAAAAATTGTGAGTTCACGTTATACACCTAGTCCTCATGAAGAAGATTTATGTAACAGATCTAAGACAATAGGTAATCAAAGCAGTGCAATGGTCATTATCCTTCAAAGATAATGAACAGGAAAGAAATGTTTCAACTGTCTTATGTAAGTATTTTTTCAGCTAACGGTTAAGTATTACATAAAATTAGATTGATTGGCGTATAAAAAAAAAAAATCTACAAATAAAAGATTTGAATTTGAATTTGGCGTCCTGCCTCTCCCTTATAAATCTTACAAGAGGAACGGAAAAATAACTGAAATAAATTTTTAGAATAAACATTTATGAAATTGGTATTTTAATTCACAAGTACGTAGTAATAAGAATAACGAGATAACCTTTATTGCACTCCCGGTTCTTTAGCCAATGATTTTGACCACAGATATACTATAGTGTCACTTCAGTCCTGTCATTAAAACATCATTCGGAAATGCAGTAAATCTACCTAATTTTAGAATATTGGCTATGGTTGCAAGTAAAAATAACGGTTTCCAAGATCAATATCACTGAAGTGTAATTAAAATTGACTCATGATTTTTGTTATGACCCTACCAATTTACTCTAAAGTCTGAAGGTGTAAATGTTGTCAATTAAATATAACTTGACCTGTTGACTTGGCTACATGACCTATGTAAGTTAATTCAATCTAAATTAAATGCAATTATAAAACAAAAGGTGTTTAACAAGGTTTATATAATAACACAATCTTCTACCAGCGGCTTCAAGGAAGCTTATGCTAAAAGTGTTTTCTTATCCCCAGGGATCATTATACCGGAATGTAAAGTAGCCTATGTGCTATTCCAGACTATAATCTATATCTGTGCCAAATTTCATCCAGATCAACTCAGCCGTTTTAGCGTGATAGAGTATCAAACATACAAACATCCATCCAAACTTTCGCATTTAAAATATTAGCAAGATAACATTATGCCTGTATTCTCTGAAGAGTTAGGAAGAGGTGTATATAAAATACATATTTCACCAGATATGTTTAAGTGCCATGATCTTATTGGCATCAACCGTGCACAAACCCAGAGTCCGGTCTTCTACCGAGAAAATCCAGATAGTAAAATTGAATAAATATTTCTCTAATCCGGCAGCCGAATTGCGTAAGTGAATTCGGCAAAGGAAACAGTTTGGAACCTTCAAAGAGAATCATTTCTTTCAATTTTTTCGGTATTGCGAAACTAATTTGGAAAGAGTACGATCATGCTCCTTTGAGTTGAAGTTCATCTATTGCGTTATGTTTCATCAAACTCGAATGATTAATTTCCAAATAATTAGGACATAATTTAATTTTGTTTTACTTCCAACTAATGGTCTTCTAATGCTTTTAATTAAAAATGTATAATGGTTCCTTAAAACTGAAAAAAAAATTATTCTTTACAATCAATTCTATGTCAAAATATTGGTCATGGAAAGATTCCTCTCCTTTCTTTTCAGAGTGTAATATGCAATACGTAATGTCGTTTTTGTGAAGGTTCTAAACTGTTTCCTTTGCCGAATTCATTTACGCAATTCGGCTGCGGGTATCGAACCGGGGACATCATCTAAGTAGTGCTCGCAACCACTGGACCCACGAGGTAGACAAACAAAATTTTTTCAAAACCCATTTTTTTATAGTGTGTTCTCCATCGAATAGTCGTTCTGAAGAAAATTGGGATAATTCAGCATGGTTTTACAAATTGTAAGCTCCTTTATTAAATACTTAAATAATAAATTCAATAACGTGTAAATAATCTCGTATGTATGTAGGTCTGTCTAGTTCTCACGAAGTAACGACGCGACTTGTGTTTATATTGGGGCATTACAATAACTTCTCGTTGTAAATATATCACACGTGCGAATGTTCAACACTACAGATAAAATTTTAATTTTTAGTTATTTATGTTTATTTATGCAAGTGATGAACTGATGATTAAGGAGTTTTCCCAACATAACTACATAGAATTTCCCATGAAGTCATTTTAGTTGAATCGATCAATTAGATTTAAATAATTACTTAAGATACAAACCTACAGATATAGGTATACCAATATTAAATTAAATAATGTAAACATATTGTTTTAATAATAGACTTGAGCTCAGTTAAATTTTTCAGTGAAAGTAATTTTACCATTTTCGTAAAATAAAAAATAAAGGAAATGAAAACTCACGCAGCGTTCCATCAGCGTACGCGCAGGCGACGAAACATAAAACGAGACACAAATACACTTTCATCTTTCTGAAATTATTTAAAAATAATAATGAACAAATAAATATGTGTTATCGTTATCAAGTCTGGTTTCCGACTGTGGACCCGATTGGTCACTAAAGCCTTTTATACGTTGCGCAAGCAAAACCTACGTGTGGGCACGATCACTGATTCACTACTAATTAACCATTTTTCTGTGACCTGTTGCAACGGTAGGCTTTTCCTGCCTTTCATCAGACGTGGTCAGGGAAAGAGGGGAAGGGTGGCTCTGGTTATGTTGGACGGTTTTCGGTAAATTAGTTGAGTTTAAATATTTAATGTTTAAAATGTAATTATAATAAATAATAAAATGCCTTGTAGGTAATAGTTTTTCGGTGCGATCCTCAGGTTAGAATATTATGGTAGAGTGCCTACTGTTGTATCAAATATGAATCAAATGTAATTCAGATTTGAGGTTCGGAACAAATTGGGCATACCTATTACATTTTTTTACATTCAGAAGATGAAACTCAATTAGGTAATTATGATCTGATATGTTGTTTTATAAGCTAAGTTAGCTGGATACTGATTAAGTATTGATTAAAAATTAAATCAAGCGCCTGAAAATCGTTGGCGTGAATTGAAAACTGCAAACTTGAACTTGATTTGCATTAATGCTATAACCAATTACAATGAAGACTGAAAATATTAAGATTGTCTGCCCAGGACTGCGTTAAGTGGTTAGACTATGACCTATTATTATTTAAACATTTATAAAATATAGAATTAAAAATCCTTCCATTTTCCTCTCGGCCTCATTCGTCTAGTTTTAAAATATTATTTTCAAGACGTGCTAAATAGTTCCATATTTACAAGTTATTGACAAAAATGTGAACAACTTACATACTTAATGAACAATTAACAATGAAAGAAAAACTAGAAAATCGTGTTTATGTAACGAGTTTGTCTCAGTTTTGTTTTTTGACCAAGTTTTTGAAGATGTATTCGTGAGCAGACGATTAAGTAGCTCGGATACTAAGAAATGAAGTGCCGCAAAAAAATTAACAATAACTTTATAATAATAGGTTTTTCAAGGACTATTCAATTTCATTACAATTTATTTCTGGAACAATTCTTTGGAATTGGTATCTACTCCAAGGGGTTGTAGTGAGTAAAAAAAATTGGTAAGCTAAGCTACAGTGGAAGGAGTGGTGTGGGAAAGAAAACGCTACCAAAGAAAACCGACCAAGTGCGAGTCGGACTCGCGCACGAAGGTTTCCGTACCATTATCGCAACAATGACAAAAAAATCACGTTTGTTGTATGGGAGCCCCATTTAAATATTTATTTTATTCTATTTTTAATATTTGTTTATATAGCGGCAATAAGAAAAACATCATCTGTGAAAATTTCAAATGTCTAGCTATCACAGTTGATGAGATACAGCCTGGTGACAGATAGACAGACAGACAGTCAGACAGACGGACCGCGGAGTCTAATAATAGGGTCCCGTTTTTACCCTTTGGGTACGGAACCCTAAAAACTACAGTGAAACAAGGCGTACCTAGCATAAGTAGTAGGAATTTCTGTGGCGGACAGTCTGTCGTGGGCTCGAGGAACCGAAAGGCCTCTGGTGAATTTTAGGGTTTCTTTTGATCTTTTATGGGTCCTACACAGAAAAATGAGAATGCATAGGAGCGAGCGAAACGTGCACAAAAATTTTATGTAGGCAAACTGTGTTTTAAGAACTGCACACATTTGAAAACAAACATATTTAGCTTCAAGTGCGCCCATGACCCTAGAAAAGCAAAATAAACTTATAAAGAGCCTACTCAAGTAGAATGTAAACAAACTACTCGACTCAAGAATTGTCACACACGACTGATGATGTTGTTTGTCAACTGATGATCACTTGCTTGACAACCACAAAAACTGGGGTATTCAGAACTCGATGATATTTGTCACAGACGATTTGTTTGGCCCATAGACAATGTGGAGGCACATCCGTAAAGCAATTGATGTTTTTGTGCCCCTACGCAAGTCGAGATGAATCTATGGCGGTTTTTGTGTGTTATCATGTTAGGGTTCCTTTTGTGTAAATTAAAGGCCCTGCACTAATGAGGTAGGTTAGGTTCTTGATTATGTATCGAGCTTTTCCTACAGGGATATACTATCATGGTATGTGATCGAACAAACTCCACCTAGCGTATTGCGTGGTAATTTATTGTCTGTAGAAGATCTTTTGCTGCTCCCTCGGTGGGTTTCCGCATTGTCGAGTTGGGGGGGCTCATTTGCCGTGGCTTTGTCACCCACAGTGCAGCGAAGAGGAACCCGAGGAGGGGCCGTTCGGCAGGGCTTTTGCCGATTAAGTGGACGACGTACTAGCCTATAAGTGGGTTGCGGTGCCGCTTGGGCGACATCGCAACTGAGGCGGGCCGCGATGTCGTATGGGACTTGGGAGGCATCGCGGCTGAGGGTTGAAGGTCGCGGCGGGAGAGGAGTGTCGAAATAGCAGTGCGCCGCACTCTCGTCTGATGGTGGGCGCGGTGATAGAGGGTATTCCCCAGAGGAGGGTCCGGCGATGAATGCTTAAGCGTGCCCGTGTTCCCGCCATAAGCGGGAGTTTTAGTGGGTTGGAGTCCCACATAAATGCGCTATCTCTCCGTGGTAGCGCAGTATTCAAGAGCATTATTACTTCAAGAAAAAAAAAGGTTCATAATAGTGATCAGTCATACTAACTTGTGCGGAAGGGTATTATGACAATAATGCGATGTATGTATTTCCAACGAAGACGCGATGTTGATTAATTGTATAGGTAAAGATTTTTAATTGCCTATGACCAAGTTTACGTCATCGAAGCAATCATAAAAGAAAAGATACCAAAGATACGATCAATTGGACTGTGTAAAAATGAAATATCTAGAAAAGAGGTAGGCAGTAGTCCTTCCTAAAGCTGACGACTAAAGGGAGAAGTATAAAACAAGAATACGTGATGCGTCGACTCGTTCTAAATTGGGATAAGATTCAGACAATGATGACATTAACAGTACACGAACGTAAATTACACAATAAAGTCTTAATTCCTTTAGAAGGGCAATAGTATAACCTGTAGTAGAGCCTGATTGCAAAAGCAATAAAAAACAAAACATTATTAGGAATCTACATGGTAAAATAAATACGACTATGTTTGAATTATTCTAAGTAAATATATAGTATTCTACTACTGCCGGCATAAGCATAACGCGGTAAGGAAGTAGGTAATGATGCAGAAGTTCTATCTTATCTAAAATATTGAAATATTTTCGCCTGTATGTATATATTAGTAGTTCTCGCTCTCGTGGGCTGTCTCAATGTCGTGATTACAAGAATCATGCACTTGCATAAACAGTAAACTTTGACAGTGAGCGTTAGTAGCTTTCTTTCAACAAGTGAAAAATCAATCTCTGGAAGTTAGTAGGTACCGAACTTTAGAAGCATTTTAAAAATATCGACGTGGCTCTCTGGTTGGAGGTGGCATTCGCCAAGTAGTGGGACAGTGTAGTTTGGCTAATTTAAAAAAGAAACTCCTCTGTAGCCGAGTACCATAAGATATTATCATGTTTTTTTATGGCATAGGTCTTTCAAGCGGTCGAAGTCGCAGGCGGCAACTAGTCATCTCAAATATTCCTGTAAGTCATGAGTGCCTATCCGAGCATATTGTATGAGATGCACCTTCTGTTTTTACCTCTGTATTGTGTTACATACCCGTAAAAGCTACCCAAACTCGTCGATTTCGAAAACTACATTAAAAGTGGAAAACTTTGTTTCACATTCTTGTTGTCCTTGTTTGCTTAAAACAAGCAAAATACGTAAACAAACATCCACCTTGAACTTTTAACTTCGTATCTAAGAATTGTAATACACTCGCGAGCAAAGAAAAAGTTCCAGTGACATAGCACCAAATTACTCCTAAAAGTGAAAGGCTAGCTTAATGACGCCGTCTGCAATATTGAAGTACATTTAACAGCGCATCAGAATATTTCCAATTAAAAACGTAAATATTGTGTTCAAATTTTAAATCAAATGTTTCAAAAAATTGGGGCCATTTGGCAAATAAAACCAAATCTCTAAGTAGGGGTTTTATTAGGTGTAAACGTAGGTTTAGATAACTCAGTACTTGGTGTTTCCTCCATGTGTTCTCAATACAGCTTCTACGCGATAGGGCATTTTTTTATTTTTTTTTATTTGTGATGGATTTGCTCTTGATTCTAGTCTAAGTCATAGGTGACAGAGACAGAGTCGAAGCTGGAGTGAGCTTACCCAGAAGAAGCCTGTTTACTCTAACTTTGAAGAGATTCGGGTTGAATGCGTTCGGGAACACAGACGCAGGTAGTGAGTTCCATTCATTCGCTGTGCGCATTATGAAGGATGCTTGGAAGCGCTTGGTGCGAATTGGTGGAATGGAAACAAGGTAAGGATGGTAACTTGCAGTGCGTCTAGATGTCAGATGGTAGAAGGGGGCTGGTGGGATGAGTTCATGGAGTTCTTGAGCACTTGAGCATTATTATTAATTATTAGATACCTGCTAATGATTGAATCTGTCAGCAGCAATTATAGGTCAATGAGGTTGTTAATTGTTTGAAAGTGGCGCCAGTGACAGAAAAGTTGAAAGGAAACCGTTTGTCCTGGTATGGTCATGTGATGAGGAGGGATGAAACGCATGCCAATAAAAGAGTTATTAATATGAACGTGGAGGGATGGCGAGGGAGATCAAGGCCAAAGAAAAGATGAATGGACTGTGTGAGGAGTGACATGAAAGACGGTATGGAGGCAGAAAAAACATTTTATAAAAAAATAAAACAGCCAAGTGCGTGTCGGGCCACGCGCAATAACCCTATTATTGCGCGTGGCCTTCCGACTAAGAAGAGGGTTTTTTTGTTGTTACATGAACATAAAACAGTTTCAGCGGCTCACAACGTCTAAAAACGGGCTCATAGGACGATGGTAACTGAAGAAGCAGTTATAAAATCCAACTTCACAAGTGAAGTTAGAAAAAATATTATCTATTTGAGCACCACCGCGGATAGAGGCCAGCGTTTGTAATAATGATTTATAACCAGTGTCACTTAATAATTTGAATAATGCAGTATTGTCGTTACGGAGATAGTCTTCGTTAAAATGTCCTAATATTTACAAACCGAAAACTAATATTTTAGTATGAGTATTTTCAAACAATCTACTCAACTACCAACAAGTAAAATCAAATTATTCAATGATAGGAACAAACAACCAACATAAATAAGCTGCAATAAATAATCTATATGAAGGACGTCAATTGCGAAAGGAGCCGATACGAGCGCGCGTTAGAGCCACGGAGATTGGTATGGTTTGAAAAATTTCGAGTGATTTAACCTCTAATCTGAGGTATTCACTATTTCGTTCTCGAAAGCTCTACGCTACTCAATTAGTGATGTAGTAATAAATACAAAAAAAATACATAACATCAAAACTAGTACTAGAATGTCACAACGCACTAGAACAGATAACTGTATCTAGCCGTAACACGGTGACACTACAATGGATAAAGGGACACAGCGGATCGCTGGGTAACGACGCGGCTGACGAGCTTGCGAGACGCGGATCCAGCTCTGCGGTCTACGGACCCGAGCCTATTGTACCCATCCCATTCAACCAAATACGCAGGTGGCTACAGGAATTCACCCAGACACAGGCGGAGAACTGGTGGGCCTCGGCACCGGGCTGTAGGCAAACGAAAGAAGCTCTGCCATCCTTGGACAGTAGGCTCACCAGGCGTCTTTTACGCCTGGACAGGAATGGCCTGCGCCTGGTGACGGGGACCATCACGGGACACTGCTCACTCAACAAACACTTCCACACAATAGGCATAACGGACAGTCCTCTATGCAGAGCATGCATGGAGGCCGAGGAAACCGTCGCGCACGTTCTCTTAGAGTGCACAGGTGTCACACAGATAAGAACACGAACCCTCGGGTCACCCAGATCTTACACGGATGTTTTGAGGAAACCAGGAGCTCTAATTGACTTCTGGAGGGAGGTGGGCTGGTTGGAATGACCACCCAACGGCCGCCATGGCCCACGTACAAAGGTCCATTAAGGGACTAAGTGCGGAAACCAAACCCCCCTAACATAGAACATAGAACATAGTGATGTAGTCGGATCGAATATTGACTTTATATATGGATATCGAAAATAAGTCATTTAATATTTCTAAAAGATAATATTATGAAGACGCCAGCCCGCACGCCTCAATGAGCATACTCGTTATCTGCTGTGATTGGTTGAATGAAGTTTCAACAGCCAATCACAGCAGATAACGCGTGCTTGACAATTTGTCACATTAATTCTGCGATAATTTTAAGGTGAGAAACTGAGGGTTAGTACATAATTTCAAATTGATTTTATTTATATAAATATATACAAAGCCTACAAAAAAAAAACAGGTTTATTTTTTCGAATTAAGAAATCGGGTATCTATCGATATAGATAATGTAATTAAAATTGCACTGATGTGACCATGGTTGAGTAGTAGTAAATGTCGACCTATGACACGAATGTCAACCTTACGGCAAACGCAATTAAGTTTATAATTGCGACCACTGAGAAAACCGCCATCTATGGTCGGGTAGCGGAATTTGCTTGGCAATCGAATTTGATTAGACTTTAGATTACAAAACGTCGAAAATACTTCTAAACTAATACAAAATAGACGATCCCGTGCGCATGCACCGTATGGACTACAGACCGGTACTGCCAACGACTCCGCCCACTCCAATGCGTTATTCGAGCTTAAACATTATTAATTCAGAAAGCATTATTATGAAGGATGTTAGGATTTTATTATTGTATATTTTTACATGTTTTATAAGCATTTATTAGCTGCTTTACACAGCTAACAACGTTGTTTAAGTAATTTTTCAATGGTATTTATACAAAAATGTTACTGTTCCAAGTTCATTTTATAAGTTGGTCGACTATTACTCGTAAACTTGTAAAGCCTACTTAGCTGCGATAGTTTTCCTTTTAATTTCGTTATATATACTACTGCCGTGAATTTTTTGACATAGCCAAGAGCAACCATTTCGCTGGCAGGCAGGGAAGGACACTTGACTCTCACTCGAAGCTTAATTTTACGCAAACGGATCTCTGAAACGAAAAATGGTTGTAAGAAACCCGTAATATTTTTGAATGGCCTATCTAACGATACCCCACACCATGCGATAGACAAGAAAAAAAAACATCCCCACTTTACGTCTATAGGAGGAACCAGAAAAATAAAAAAAAACTTGAGAGGTGTTGTTGGTGAAAAAAACAAGTGACACCCGGATGGAACGACGTTTTTTAAGTTAAGTTATATATGTAATATATATATATATATATCATTTACGAAACGAAAATAACTGGCTTGCTTTCTATGAGAGAGAGAGAGAGAGAGAGAGACAGACAGAGAAACACGCGCACGCCGCACGGCTTACAACTATAGCAAAAAGTGTCGTTACAACTTTTGGTCTTAATTTTTTCCAACTTTTGATTCCTTCCGCAACGCGCGATAAGGAACTTCCTTCCAAAAAGAATTATTTTACCACTTTGTCGGAATTATTAATATGTACATCCATGCCAAATTATAGCTTTCTAGTACTTAGAGTCTCTGAGCTAAGCTGCGGAAGGACAGAGGGACAGAGCGAAACTATAAGTGTTCCTTGTTGACTTCGGAACCCTAAAAAACAACCGACTTCCAAATAAAAACACTACTGTACGGTGAACCCGCACATTAGTACAATTAAGTAGGTTTTGCTGCGTTTGCACACGCGCGACCATTTTATATAGTTGTTACTAAGTAAAATAAATTAGTGATTTTTCTACACTCAACACGGGCGGTTTTATTATCATCCCCGGTTTCTATCTTTTTACCATAAGTGTGCAGACTAACGTCGTACATTTTTTTGGTCCTTCGAGCCGGATCTGATATCACGCGTAGTAACAGTCCGTCGGGTATATATATCAAGGTGCGCGGGTGGTTCGGATTCAGAACCCCAGACTTGATAATATTCGTTGTTAATTTCGCGACAGTTCCGTAAAGTTCAATTATAAGTCCATTCAGTGAACGCGTAGTGAATCGTTCATAGAAGACATCAGTGAGACTCTGAGTGCCTTCATCCGAGTGCCAGCATCTGCAGATCGCTGTTGGTATTACATCTCATCGGTGACCAAGTAAGATTGTTCCTTTTGTTTAATCGTCATGGCAGTGTCAAGCGCTCGTCAGTCGGAAATATTAGAAGGACTTAATAGGATAAAGGTCAATTTCGGTAAGGATCCATTATCGAGAAAAACTCCGGATTATATCCAAAAAAGAATTGAGTCGTTGGATAACCTCTGGGGAGAATTCGAACAAAATCACCTGAAGCTCTCCGAGTTTCCAGACAAGGAACCACAATACTTCTCCTCAGACATATTTCATCAGGGTAAGATTCTCTACCAGTCTACCCGTAACCTGCTTACTGCGTTTGGCTCTGATGAGAAAGGAAGCCAAGCAAACACGGAAGCCAATGAACTGTTGGCTCAACAAAGAACCAACTTTAGGGCCTTCAACAGGTTGGTGAAGAGCATCAGCGTGAACGAAATATCGGAAAAATGGGAACTTGAAGACGAGCTTAGGGCTATACAAACCAAGTGGAACACTATTGACTCGTTGCATCTGCGTATCGATCATTTACTTCAAGGCGGTGACGTATTGTACGAAGATGAATTTAGCATGTTGGAGCGTAATTACAAAGACATCAAACGTTCACTTAATAAGAAAATATCGTCCATGGTACATGTACAGCAAGCTACGCCGAAGCTCGAAATTCCTACTTTTACGGGGAAATACACGCAGTGGCCAACGTTTTGTGACCTGTTTACAGAAGCTATTCACGAAAACAGCACCATTACCAAGGCTCAGAAGATGCAACACTTGAAAGGGAAGCTCAAAGGAGAAGCTGAACGCCTTATCCAGCATCTTCATATTTCGGCAGAAAATTACGATACAGCTTGGGAAATCCTAACTCACAGATATAATAATGCTCAAGTTCTCTTTACTTATCAAATAGAGATATTTTTAAATCAGCCTTCTATTTCCAAGCAAACCGCTTATGAACTGAAGCGGCTATATGACACCACCACGGAGTGTATCCACGCTATACACAACCTTGGTGTGGACACAAACACATGGGATCCGTTGTTAGTGCATCTTCTCAGTAAGAAACTGGACCAGGAGACGTACTGTGATTATAAGGGGGCGCGTACAACACCACGAGAACTACCATCCTTGTCAGAATTTATGACGTTCCTCGAAAACAAATTTATTGCTTTGGAACCCTTACACCGTAGAGAGAGAGAAACAGCGAAGCCTGCTGTTAAACGGGAGTCAAGTTTGCAGAATACCAAACCTGTTAACCAGGGGAACCACTATAAGAAACATTATCAAGCGGCCGCTACTCAAGGACCTAACTGTCCGATTTGTAATACGCGTCACTTCACCTGTAGGAAATTCATGAAAATGACTCCAGAGGATCGTTTGACCTGGGTGACAAAGAGTCAATATTGTCAAAATTGCCTCAACTATCATCCAGACAATGATTGCACTAGTTCCAAACGTTGTAAAAGGTGTAACGCTAGCCACAACACCCTACTACACGACGTTTGTGTACCACAACACCAAACCACCGTAACCACGAGCTCAACCGTGCAGCCTTCCTCGGCACAACATAACGTTAACCACGTCGCTGCTGACAATGAAGAAATCCTGCTAACTACGTTGCTGCTCACAGTTTTATCAAATAATGGTACATACGTTACGTTAAGGGCGCTTCTTGATCAGGGGTCTCAAATTTCACTGATTTCGGAAAATGCGACACAAATGTTAGGTTTACAACGGCGGCAATATCATGCCTCCATTTCAGGGGTAGGGCCGGTCTCTAAACAGAGCAAAGGCATTGTAACCCTAGATTGTAAGTCTATCTACGGAGATTACACCTTGCAAACTCAGGCGTTAGTTGTGTCCAAGGTTATAAACAGTCTACCTAACTCATCATTTAGCAAACAGGCCTGGTCACACTTGAAACATCTTCAGTTAGCAGACCCGGAGTATAATGTATCTAGACCTATTGATCTTCTTCTGGATGCCAGTGTATATTCAGAAATCATATTAAGCGGCCTTATAAAGGGTCCAGCTCAGGCTCCGATAGCTCAACAAACCAAAATGGGTTGGATCTTATCAGGAAATGTCAAAAAATTCAATTGTCATGTCGCCATCAATAACCTTGAAGAGATAGCCAAGTTTTGGGAGTTGGAGGATATCCATGACTCATCATCATCAAACGTAACTATTGGTGATCAATTTTGTGAAGACTTCTACAAAAACACCACGACACGTTTAGAGAATGGAAAATATGTAGTTGGACTACCTATGATGCCAGGCTTCGAACAGCAACTCGGATCATCAAAGTTCAAGGCTATAGCGCAATTTAAACAATTAGAGTCTAAGCTTTCCAAAAATAAATCATTTTCAAGCCAATATAAACAATTTATAAACGAATACCAGGAATTAGGTCATATGCGACAAGTCGAAACAACCGCTGATCAGGCGTATTATCTACCGCATCATGGTGTATGGAAACTTGATTCGACAACTACGAAGCTGAGAGTGGTTTTCAATGCGTCATCCAAGACTACATCGGGTAACAGTCTAAACGATTTGATGTACAGTGGACCAAACTTGCAACAAGACTTGTTAGCACTGATAATAAATTGGAGGCAGTACCAATATGTAATCACTGCGGACATCGAAAAGATGTTCCGCCAGATATTAGTCAGGGAGCAAGATCAGACTCTGCAAGCAATAGTGTGGAGAGATTCAATGGATGATCAATTGAATCAGTATAACTTAACCACTGTAACGTACGGGACCAAGGCGGCGCCCTTCTTGGCTATGCGGACGCTGAAGCAACTTGCGACTGATGACGCTGAAAAATATCCCTTAGCAGCAGTAGCTGTGCAAAACTCCTTCTATATGGATGATCTGCTGAGTGGACACAACTCAGCTGATCAAGCTATGGAGCTACAACAGCAACTGATCAAAATGCTCCAGGGTGCTGGTATGAATTTGCGGAAATGGTCCAGCAACAAACCAGAACTCTTGCAGCATTTGACAACTGAACAATTGAACAGTCCTTACGAATTCAAGGGCCTCGAATCCAGAAAGACTCTTGGATTAAAATGGAATCCATCATCTGATTCATTCTCGTTTCAGAGCAATATAATTCCTGATGATAAAGTCGCGTTTACAAAGCGTCAATTATTGTCAGAAATATCTAAGATTTTCGACCCACTTGGCTGGTTATCACCGCTTACAATCAGAGCGAAGCTACTGTTTCAACAAACGTGGTCCATGGAAACCAGCTGGGATCAAGAACTACCCGAGGTCATACAAGATAATTGGCCTAAACTAAAGGAAGACTTTAACTGCATCAATAAACTCCGCAAACCAAGATTTTTAGGTAACACAGAAATAAACAGTCAATTACACGCATTTTGCGATGCTTCAGACAAAGCTTACGCTTGCGTTATTTACCTCATCACCAAGAACCATAAGGGCGAGTACACATCGACTATTGTTGCTGCAAAAACAAAGTTGGCACCAGTTGCAAAGAAAACATCTCTGCCCAGACTTGAACTCTGCGGTGCTCTACTTCTATCCCAACTAGTGAAGAAGGTCATTGATTCCTTACCAAAAGCACGTATGACTCTTCATGCGTGGACGGATTCAATGATAGTCTTGGGATGGCTACATGGAGATATATCCAGATGGAAATCATTTGTAGCTAACAGAGTGAAGCAGATAACCGACATAATACCGGCAGAACGCTGGTGTCATGTCAGCTCGGAGGAAAACGCAGCTGATTGTGCCACACGAGGAATAACATTTCTTCAGTTATTAAACCATTCCTTGTGGTGGGAAGGGCCGAAATGGCTAAAAGGTTACGAGGGAAAAGATGAAACTCATCTCATGTACCAGTCCCCCATCATAGAAATAAAAGCAGCTTGTGTGAACACAGCCTTAGAACAAAATAATGTAACATTCATCAGTGACCTACTGCAAAACTGTAGTTCATTGACTCGAATTGTGCGCATTATTTGCTGGGTTTCACGTTTCGCCAAGCGCATTCGCGACAAACATATTTCAACATACCATAGTTACCTATCGTCATCAGAAATAAATAACGCATATAATTTAATTATTAAAGAAGTGCAATCACTGGAATTTCATCAGGAATTGCAACATATTAAATGTAAACAACACGTGAGTTCGAAAAGCAAGATTTGCAGTTTAAACCCTTTTCTAGATGAAAACGGCCTATTAAGAGTTGGTGGACGGTTAAATCACGCCAGTATAAGCACATCAGCGAAGCACCCTATCATTCTGCCCAGCCACAGTCGACTTACTGATCTTGTTATTAGCCAGGCTCACATAACAACTTTACATGGTGGCCCCCGACTAACCCTTTCATACATAAGGGACAGGTACTGGATTATCAGCGGAATCAGGACGGTAAAACGGCAATTAAGACTTTGTGTTAAGTGTCGTCGATTTAACAACGAAGTACAACAACAAATTATGGCGGATTTACCACGAGCCAGAGTTACGCCGTCAAGGCCATTTACGCATACTGGTGTCGACTTCACGGGCCACGTAGAACTGAAAGCCAATAAAGGGCGCGGGATCAAAACGACGAAGGGATATGTAGCAGTCTTTGTCTGCCTGTCAACGAAGGCCGTCCACCTGGAACTGGTATCTGATCTGAGTACGGCCGCTTTTCTAGCTGCATTTCGCCGGTTCTGCTCCCGGCGTGGATCACCAGGTCACATGTACAGTGACAACGGTACAAACTTCGTGGGAGCTAATCGACTCATGAAAAAGGAGTATAAGGAGATCATCCAGAACATCAACCCGGACTTCTTTAACAAAATCGGTGAGATGAACATCCACTGGCACTTCAATGCCCCTGCCTGGCCTAATGCAGGTGGGCTTTGGGAAGCCGCAGTGAAGAGCCTGAAATACCATTTGAAAAGGGTCATAGGTGATCAACGTCTTACGTATGAAGAGTTTTCAACGTTACTTTGTCAAATAGAGGCGTGTCTGAATTCCAGGCCACTATGTCAACTTACTGAAAACTCTGACGACGATTGCTTAACTCCAGGACATTTCCTCACTGGGACACCAATTGTGTCAAGACCTCAAACTGAACCGGAGTCTACATCGTTAACCACGCGGTGGCAACTCGTTCAAGCTTTAACCAAAAATATCTGGCAACGGTGGTCATCGGAATATCTTCAACAACTTCAAACGAGAACTAAATGGCAAAAACCACGAAGTAATCTTGAGGTCGATGACCTCGTCCTCATCCGGGAAGAGAACGTACCACCGGGTAAGTGGGCAATGGGTCGAGTAAAGCAGCTGCATCCAGGAAAGGATGGGTATGTGAGAGTTGTTACCGTCAAGACGAGTAACAATACCATACAGCGTCCAGTCAACAAGCTTGTATACTTACCCGTAAATGAGCAGAGACCCTCATCCGAATCCGCGGCACAGTGCGTGGATGAGTCCTCTCCACGATTACCAGCTGAACCTGATGCTAAAAGGCGTTCCCCGCGACTACGAAAACAGAAACCTTTACAAGTCTTTTTCATGTCCGCTTTACTAATGCTTTTGTTTGTATCACCCAGTGATCAGACTCAGCAACTCAAATTGACGCCATATAATGTTACGCAAATTTCGAGCAACCAAGGTCTTTACTTCGACAAGATGTCCAACCTACAAGTTATCAAGGACGAATGGAAACTCATTGTGTTTTACAACATGTCCACGTTCTATCACAGAGTAACGAACGTAAAGAGCTACATCACGCACTTGAAATTCACCGCCGATTGCATGGGCTCGCAATACGATAGCGTCATCCTACAACTAGA
Source organism: Orthosia cruda (assembly GCA_964057195.1). Lineage (NCBI taxonomy): Eukaryota > Metazoa > Arthropoda > Insecta > Lepidoptera > Noctuidae > Orthosia > Orthosia cruda. Next base: position 1,675,554 of record OZ059836.1, read on the forward strand.
ACAGGAAGTAAAAGAACTTGAGCATTATCAAACACTCCTCGAAAAACCTAACGCAAGAAGGCAAAAACGTGGCTTGATAAATGGAGTGGGGTATCTGGCAAATACTATGTTTGGAGTATTGGATGACAGCTTTGCTCAACAATACAAACAGGATATAGAAAAGATAACCTAAACCTAAATTACTCAGGAATCAAACACTGGTCTTGGAATCAGAATACAACATTCTACGACGCAGCGAGGAGACAATGAACAACCAGTTCCATTTCATCAAGGAACATCTTCGAAACGCCACTGCTGAAATCAATCGGGTGCGTCTAGACAATAGGAACGGTTTATATGTAACATCTACCGCCTTAGCCGCGAGTGTCATTCTGGCAAATCTAATGCGCATACAGCACACACTTATTGACACCGTGACAGACATCAGCCACGGTCGTATTGACCCTTACCTCCTGTCACCAGAACAACTGGCCCCGATGGATTTATACTTATTATACTTTGTAGGTAGTTGTACGACGTTAGTCTGCACACTTATGGTAAAAAGATAGAAACCGGGGATGATAATAAAACCGCCCGTGTTGAGTGTAGAAAAATCACTAATTTATTTTACTTAGTAACAACTATATAAAATGGTCGCGCGTGTGCAAACGCAGCAAAACCTACTTAATTGTACTAATGTGCGGGTTCACCGTACATACTGCCAACTCTAAAGGAGAAGACAGGAGACGTGTTTAATCCTAGATGATAAGTGGTCAAGTTAAACACATGAAAACTGATGACTTACATTAATGGTACATATTTCAGTTGAAAGATGATACAAGGTGATTTCATTAGGTTTATATCTATGTAACTAATCTAAGTCGTAAAGTCTGTAACATTAAATTGTCTGGTTTCTCAAGTTCACTTTCACTGACGGACCATGGGTGAGGTCCCCTTATCGACACTTTCGGTAGATTTACTTATATCACTAAACTCACTGAACACTGGCACTGGCACAGTTACCCTCACGCTCTCCGTTGAGTTCGGCCCTGCGTGCTCGGCTCGCGCCTCCGCCCCAGCCGCTCCGCCGCTGCCGCTCCGCCGCCCGCAAAATTCGAGACCGAGGCCTCAGTGTTGTAACCAAATATTTATGAACTACCTTCAAGTGCTCTTATAATATTGAGTTATTCATTAACGACGAAAATACTAGAGACCAACACACAGGGATTACGAGTGTGGGGTCTAGGGCTACTTGAACGGCACGTAATGTTAGTATTTTCTTGTACCTACATTATTTGTTTTATTTTTGTTGTGTTTTATGTATGTATATAATGGTGTTTCAATAAAATTTATCTTAACTTTTAACTTAAATTTTGAACACGTGCGAGTCAACAATTATATTATTGCAATTATAAATTCAAATAATAAAACAATAAAAACTTTAAAATTACAATTAACTAATAAAATAGCATGAACATCATATTATAAACAACCTTTTTTTAACTAACCGACTTTAAAAAAACGAAGGATATTACGACTTTGATTAATTATTTCACCTCATTATCATCATACACAGCCAGACTTCGTCCACAGCTAGGATGGGCCTTCCTCTTTCTTGTCTTACGCTCCTGTTCCAGCCTATTAATCTTCTTCTGTCTTTGGTAGGTACCAATTTTTTTCATCATGGACACCGACTTACAAAAATAAAGTTATTTTTCACTTTGTAGTTTTCTTATTTGGAAGTCGGTAGTACTTTTTTGTAAAAAAGTTTATTTTTATTTTTCTCTTTTTATTAGTTGTGTATATCTAATAGGCAAGTAGTTAAGTAAGGTACTTATAATGCCAGAATAGATTACCCGAATATCATGAAACTGAACATAACAGGTGAAATGAGAGTGTACCAAGGTGAACTGTTAACATCTGCGTAGCCCTTTAGAGCGGGCTGGCGTGATGTTATGTTATGAAATGGTAGGTATAAAAAACAAACAGATATGCGATTGCAGGAATCCAAAAAAAAAAAAACTTTTTTTTTATTTCACATAGGCCTGCCAACATGGGCACTTATAAAACGTCGACAAAAGGTGCACGGTTCGGGTTGGTCGTTTCCTATGGGAAATAACTATCCCAAGTTTGCCGTTATTTATTAAAGAATTCTGTTGTATATCTCCTAAGTTCATCATCAGATCTTCACCAAATTAAAATGGACCCAATTTTGGAACATACTCTTTCACAATAAAAGAATTTTCAAAATCGGTCCCCAATTAACGGAATTACACGGTGTCGGTGAAAACACATAAAAAAAGAAACATACATAATGTCGAATATAGAACCTCCTCCTTTTTGGTAAGTCGGTAAAAAAGAGAGAGGTGTCTTATGGACACCCGGTTGGAACGGTTTTCGATTAATTAAATTTACAGTTTCGTAAAATATGGCGAAACTGAAATAACAACAACACAGCTAATGCTCAAAAGCGGCTGCTAGCGTAGGTGCTGTAGTCAGCACGCGCTCGAACGTCTTCGATTTTCTTCGTTCGCCTCCGGCTGTCTCCTCGACGGTGGCGTCTTACTTTTTCATAGATTAGTATGTTTTCTCCACGCCCTTTTGTGCGGATCTTCGCTTGTACTATCCTGCATGCAGTTTGCTGTCTCGCACGATTTATAACGTGCGATAAGGAACTCCGTTCCAATAATTATATTACAATTATCATAACAATAAAAAGACAACTAAACTGTGTAACTGAAACTTCCACTGTGGTGTAATTTAGACAACATCCTATTGTAGGTGTATTATAGAAATAAAAAGATTGCATGTATCAGAGATGAGAATGTTGAGATGGATGTGCGGAGTGACGAGAATGGATAAAGTGAGAAATACGTATATTAGAGGCAGTTTGAAAGTGGTGCCAGTGATTGAAAGTTATAAGAAACCGTTTTTCCTGGTCATGTGATGAGGAGGGATGAAATGCTTGTTACTAAAAGAATTATGAATATGAATGTGGATGGATGGAGAAGGAGGGGGCGGCCAAAGCAAGCATGAATGGACTGTGTGAGGAGTGATATGAAAAAAAAGCAAAATTAAAAAACCCCCGCCACATTTTTATTCTACCTAATTAATCTAGTAGTAGAGTCGCTTCGATCAACAATCTATTGAACACGTAATTATGACACGATATCTTGCGAAAACACTTCGATTTAAACAGTAAAACGTCCCATAACTGAAACGAACGGCTGAACCGATTTTCATCAAACATAGCTAAAAACACTTTCGATAAAATAACCTTTCAAACAAAAAAATAACGAAATCAAAATGAATTCATCCGTATAGGAGCTATGATCTATGATGGCACAGACAGAAACACATATACACAAACTCACAAGTACACACGTCAAACTTATAACACCCCTTCTTCTTCCATCGGGGGTTAAAAGGGAGTCAGTGATAGCGTGACAGGGACCAGTTCGGTATGTAAGAAGAAAAAGTGTTGCACCGACCCCAAGTAACATAGCATAAGGGCAGGAAGAAGAAGAAATAAATAGACATCTCCAGGAACTTTTTCTTAGCGTGTCGATGCCAAATATAATATTAGTATTTTTAAATCCAACAGTCCAAAGATTAGCGCATTCAAACAATCAAACTCTTCGGTTTTATCATTAGTATAGATAGATAATAATTTAATGGCTACTGTTACAGTTGTCCACTGCTGGACATAGGTCTCTCAAATCGCACCGCTTCCTGCCACCCGTCGAAGATAGGTGTTCCACCTAGCCTGAGGCTGTACCTCTTTAAGTTGCCAATTTTTTTCTGTATATTACTTCCTTACCTAAAACGAAAAGGTTATGTTACTGCAGGTGCGTGTTCTTTCTTTCTTTTATTTTAACAGGACAAGTTTATCAATAACATGATACTGCCACATATCCGTGATCAGTAAATACTGCTGACGTTTCTCTTCAACATAGGTAGGTAACTCAATAAACAACACTGTCTTCATCTTCCTGACCTTATCCCATATAACTCGGGGTCGGTGCAACACGTTTTTAACCGACTTTCCAAAAACGCCTCCTCGTTTCTCTCTCTCTTCCTCGTTCTCAATCCGATGTTTATATATAATATTTTTACCCAACTTTCCAAAAGGAGGAGGTTCTATGTTCGACTTCGTGTTTGTTTTATTTTTGTGTATATACACATAATAAAAAAAAATATAAAAAAGAAGATATCTGTGAATATTTTTATAGGATCGCGTTTGATCTCTGTCAATTGTGGACCGATTTTGAAAATTCTGTTTTTGTTCGAAAGAAGTTTATTCCGAAATGGTCCCATTTAAATTTGGTAAAGATCTGATGAAGAACTTTGGAGATATACAATAGAACTCTTGAATAAATGACGGCAAATCCGAGAGATTTGCCGCAATAGCATGTCTGTTTATTGTTTACACCATTTCATAACATTCTATCACGCCAGTATGCTCGCATAACTGTGTCCATTATAGGTACCTTAGTATAGAACTTGTCTTGAACTTAAACTTGTGTGTTGAATTATGTACCACAAATAAGTGAAAAATTTAAAAAACTTTTTAACAAAAAAAAAACAACCGACTTCCAAATAAAAACAGTACAAAGTGAAAAATAACTTCGATTTCAGAAGGCGGTGTCAAAAAACGAAGAAACGAAAACAGGAATACCGACTTCCAAACGACTTCCTTGGTGTTTTTAGCTATGTTTGATGAAAATCGGTTCAGCCGTTCGTTTCAGTTATGGGACGTTTTACTGTTTAAATCGAAGTGTTTTCGCAAGATATCGTGTCATAATTACGTGTTCAATAGATTGTTGATCGAAGCGACTCTACTACTAGATTAATTAGGTAGAATAAAAATGTGGCGGGGGTTTTTTAATTTTGCTTTTTTTTCATATCACTCCTCACACAGTCCATTCATGCTTGCTTTGGCCGCCCCCTCCTTCTCCATCCATCCACATTCATATTCATAATTCTTTTAGTAACAAGCATTTCATCCCTCCTCATCACATGACCAGGAAAAACGGTTTCTTATAACTTTCAATCACTGGCACCACTTTCAAACTGCCTCTAATATACGTATTTCTCACTTTATCCATTCTCGTCACTCCGCACATCCATCTCAACATTCTCATCTCTGATACATGCAATCTTTTTATTTCTATAATACACCTACAATAGGATGTTGTCTAAATTACACCACAGTGGAAGTTTCAGTTACACAGTTTAGTTGTCTTTTTATTGTTATGATAATTGTAATATAATTATTGGAACGGAGTTCCTTATCGCACGTTATAAATCGTGCGAGACAGCAAACTGCATGCAGGATAGTACAAGCGAAGATCCGCACAAAAGGGCGTGGAGAAAACATACTAATCTATGAAAAAGTAAGACGCCACCGTCGAGGAGACAGCCGGAGGCGAACGAAGAAAATCGAAGACGTTCGAGCGCGTGCTGACTACAGCACCTACGCTAGCAGCCGCTTTTGAGCATTAGCTGTGTTGTTGTTATTTCAGTTTCGCCATATTTTACGAAACTGTAAATTTAATTAATCGAAAACCGTTCCAACCGGGTGTCCATAAGACACCTCTCTCTTTTTTACCGACTTACCAAAAAGGAGGAGGTTCTATATTCGACATTATGTATGTTTCTTTTTTTATGTGTTTTCACCGACACCGTGTAATTCCGTTAATTGGGGACCGATTTTGAAAATTCTTTTATTGTGAAAGAGTATGTTCCAAAATTGGGTCCATTTTAATTTGGTGAAGATCTGATGATGAACTTAGGAGATATACAACAGAATTCTTTAATAAATAACGGCAAACTTGGGATAGTTATTTCCCATAGGAAACGACCAACCCGAACCGTGCACCTTTTGTCGACGTTTTATAAGTGCCCATGTTGGCAGGCCTATGTGAAATAAAAAAAAAGTTTTTTTTTTTTTGGATTCCTGCAATCGCATATCTGTTTGTTTTTTATACCTACCATTTCATAACATAACATCACGCCAGCCCGCTCTAAAGGGCTACGCAGATGTTAACAGTTCACCTTGGTACACTCTCATTTCACCTGTTATGTTCAGTTTCATGATATTCGGGTAATCTATTCTGGCATTATAAGTACCTTACTTAACTACTTGCCTATTAGATATACACAACTAATAAAAAGAGAAAAATAAAAATAAACTTTTTTACAAAAAAGTACTACCGACTTCCAAATAAGAAAACTACAAAGTGAAAAATAACTTTATTTTTGTAAGTCGGTGTCCATGATGAAAAAAATTGGTACCTACCAAAGACAGAAGAAGATTAATAGGCTGGAACAGGAGCGTAAGACAAGAAAGAGGAAGGCCCATCCTAGCTGTGGACGAAGTCTGGCTGTGTATGATGATAATGAGGTGAAATAATTAATCAAAGTCGTAATATCCTTCGTTTTTTTAAAGTCGGTTAGTTAAAAAAAGGTTGTTTATAATATGATGTTCATGCTATTTTATTAGTTAATTGTAATTTTAAAGTTTTTATTGTTTTATTATTTGAATTTATAATTGCAATAATATAATTGTTGACTCTATACACGTGTTCAAAATTTAAGTTAAAAGTTAAGATAAATTTTATTGAAACACCATTACATACATACATAAAACACAACAAAAATAAAACAAATAATGTAGGTACAAGAAAATACTAACATTACGTGCATTCAAGTAGCCCTAGACCCCACACTCGTAAACCCTGTGTGTTGGTCTCTAGTATTTTCGTCGTTAATGAATAACTCAATATTATAAGAGCACTTGAAGGTAGTTCTCATTAATGACTTGCCAAAATCAATTCCACATCCTATGACTTTATTTGCAGATGATAGCACGGTGACAGTTTCTAGTAGTAGCAATGACATGATCCAATATAAACTTGACATTCACGATACCTTGACATCTATAATAGAATGGTTAAACAACAATAACTTAAAGATAAATTTAGACAAAACTAAAATCATACATTTTAGCCGACGATTGACTGTAGAAAATATGGACATAAGTTTAGATAATAAAATTGTTGAAATTGTAAATACTACTAAATTCCTTGGACTAATAATTGATAAAAGGCTTGACTGGAAATCACAAATCGAGAATATTTGCTAAAAAAATTGTAGTACTGCATTCGCGTTGCACTCTCTAGCTGCAGTTGTGAATGTGGATACCCTGATTGCGGCCTACCATGGCATAGTTGCGTCTCACCTAAGATACGGTATCATATTTTGGGGAAACTCTACAGACGCTAACACGGCATTTAAGGCCCGAAAGAGATGCATTAGATCCATGTTCGGGCTAAAAACGGTCGATACCTGTAAACCATATTTTAAAAGGTACGTCTGTATATACTCGAAACCGCAATGTTTGTTAAAACAAACCCCAATTTGTTTCCACGTCTACAGGACGTTGTACCGCGTAACAGACGTGATATGACCGTTCTTCAAGGCCATTCAGCAAAAACGTCACTCATGCAAAGATCTATCGTATGTATGGCGCCTACTATATTTAACATATTGCCTAAACGTTGGAAGGAGCTAAATGGTAAGGCATTCAAGCGTCAGTTGAAAGTGTTTCTTTCGCAAAAGGCATATTATAGTGTCTCCGAATTTTTATCTGAAAAAGTTTTTGAATCAGTTTTATCTTTTCCTGACAATAAATAATGAATTTTAATTCGATCTAATATCTTGCATACTCTAGTATTTATACAATGTTTAATCTAAATTTAATGTTTAATCTAATCTAATATCAAATTTTGTTTGATATTTAATTGAAATTTTATATAGTTTTTATTTTTAATTCTCTATTCCTATTTGACATTTGATTGATATTTATATTTTGACATTTGATTATTTTTATATTTGACATGCATTATTTTAATTGACATTTGATTTATATTCTGTTGTTTAATTTTGATAGTGATGTGTTAGTGTTATTTTATATTTGATTCATTTTTACTGTAATTTGACATGCACTATTTACATGTTGACATTTGATTTATATTTTTTCCATAGATTTAATATTTTAATTTCATTGGTGATAATTATGGAATTCATTTATATTTAAATCTATTCATTGTTTTCGGTTATAATTTAACTTGCATAATATTTGCACGCCATAGCATGTGGCAAACATGTAGGAATCTTTTATTATTTTTTGTTATCTTGCATGCATATTGTATGTGTACCCATGTTTAAGCAAATAAATATATCTTATCTTATCTTATCTTCATAAATATTTGGTTACAACACTAAACAATATTTAAACTTAACTTAATAACTAAAGGAAACATGCAAAATTAAAATATTTACGAAAAGTTTGTGATGAGTGTAGATATGTGTGTGAGTGTGTGTTGTGTGGGTCTAGTTGTGGTTTAGTGTAGTTTTATGTATGTGATGCGCCGGGATGAGTAATTAAGAGGGATTTATAGTAAGGGAATCAGGAGAGCTTCAGTCTGTGTATAGTCTTGAGCTGATAGCCATTTGACCACTTTCACTTTACAATTGTGCTTTGAACATCCTACTATGTCCAAAACCTTGTTAATATTTTGGTATATGAAAGGACCCGTGTATCTAGGAGATCTGTTAGCAAATTAAGTACGAGTAGTAGGCGTTTTCCATGTTATCTGCCTACGTGTAATAATCGAAATCATCGCGTTAAATTCCCGTGATATATTGTTTTTCAATATGTAGGTTGCATAAGTTAAAATAGTTTATATGCAGTTGTCATACAATGGGACGAGGATCCTTTGTTTTATCCAATGTCAAAAGGAATGAGTTAATGCACTTCGACGGGGCACAGCTTTGACCTTAGATGTCGTGGTCTACATGACATGGGTTGTATTGACAGTGGACGATGGATGGTGCAGTCAGTTTTGTTTTGATCACATAGTTAACTGGTGTATATTTTAGCATGTCATGAGCAGTTTTTACTTACATACATATGTATGTAAGTATTCTTGTCAGTCTTCATCTTGCTTATATTAGAGTACAAAAAGTACTTTTACTATTGAGACCAATTTTTTGCTTGATTGAGTTATTTTGAGGACCTTAGGTGTTAAAGTCAATGAAGGTTTTTTTTTTTCTCTATTATAGGCTCGCGCTTGACCACTATCTCACCTGATAGTAAGCGATGATGTGGTCGATGGTGGAGCACGCTTGCCTAGAAGACTCTTGACTTAAAGACCCCTAGATTGTAGCTATCGGGAAACACAGACTCCGGCAGGGAATTCCACTCCTTAGCTGTACGCATAATAAAAGTTTTACAATGATTTTGGTATATTTGTAGTTCAAATGCAATGACTTAATTTATTTTAATTATAGATATATTACTTGCTTGGTTGGCACTAGGACTAAGTAAATAGTACCTAATAAAAATTGGCCTCAGCCGAATATCTCATACGCGTTGAAGTCTTTTCTTCTAGCAATAGTAACAATATTTCTTAACCTGTTTCTATTTAATATTATTAAAAAATACCCTGAACTAAATAAAAATGTGTTCTATTCGAGATTTACAATACGAATTTACACACTTCTGGGATTCAAAAACTGGTTTTTAGATCATGAACCGACGAAATGCCACGATTCCACGGATCAAAATATGTCTAAACAACATAGATAATCTATCCTTGGCAGAGCAAATGTAACGTGACAGTTCAGGGCAGTCCCAGCGGGGTCAGGGCTACCAGATACATAATAAGGGCTCATTAAATAGCGACCGAGTACAAGTAATTTAATTACATATACCGCTTGGTTGGTCTGACAAGCCAATCTGGGTTACTCAGCCTAGTAGGATTACTACTAGGACTATTGCCCATCAGGAATAGCAAATAGGTAATTCAGAACATAGTGACGCTGGTTGGTCTATCTACTTAAGTTCATATGAGTTCGAACCTGAGATCGTTTAGATAAGATATATTTATTTTGTAAAATATGAGTACAGTATGAAGATCTTATATAAATATGAGGTGGCTTCATGTTTTGCCATTTATGGCGTACAAAATTAGTTGCTCTAGACAAACAATACAAAAAAATACAATATCAATCTATAAATTAAATTGAAATTACCATGTCAAAATTCAAATTAAATTTAAAATCACTGTCAAAATTTAAATTCAATTAAAAATCCCTGGGTCAAAATTTATACTTAATTTCAGTAAGTGAAAACAGAGAAAAAATACACATTCAGAATTCTGTACACGCAAAATATCGTTTAAAAAAATCATCTACGCTGTAATAGCACTTCACTAGTAATAACCCCTGAAGCAACTTTTTAAATTTGTTTTGAGGCATAGATTTAATAGTATCAGGTATTTTTATAAATATCTAAAGAAACTATTTTTCAATAAAGCAGTTTTAGACTTGTATTGACATAACAAATTCTCGATAAAGTTAATTAAATCTTTCTCTCAATTCGCAGAAATTTTGTTATTTTCGGAGTAAGAATCATTTCTGTGAAACAGACACAAGTTAACAGTAGAAGAAATGTAAACATTTTTTTATATGTATCAAAAGGAAATATTCGTGTTTGTGGTTACGCAACAGAGTATACAACCCATAAACACTTAAACTCGAGTAGGTCTCCACTTCTGGTAAATATTACCATACTTCGGGATTTCCATGAATATGTAAACAAGGTATAAAACCTTACGGAAATTAAAACATACATAATAATTTACGACTCCTCTCTAAAATAATGTGAAGTGGGAAATAAACTCTGGTTATGGATTTTAATGTCGACTAGAATTGATGTCACTGGAATCAATATTGGATGAAACTTTATAGAAGTCTTAAAACTAACAATAAAATTAATCGGCTTTCGACATCTTCACCAAAACATACTCTTTTTGCCTTAGGATAAGAACATAACGCGCTCCATTTTTTTATTAGAAAATAACGAAGAATTAAGCAAACAAGAATGGAAATTGAACCAAAACCGCACCTTAAATAATAAAATGAACAGCGAACCCAACAACAACAAATTTGTCTTAATTTTCAATAATCAAAATTTAAACAAACATCACGGCACAATGTCACGGTCATGTATGACATTAAATTAATTAATTACTTCCTGAATGACACACTTGTTTCGGTGTTGAGACGATCAATTTCGATCTTGTTCTTTTTCATCTTTTCTTGTGAATGCGTGACGGTTGACTGGGGAGAAAATAAGAAGAAAACGCTGTAACGACCCCAAATAACATGGGACATGATGAAGGCAGGAAGATTATGATCTCAGTCATCGATCATAGAAATAAACCGCAGACATCTTGTTTTTTGGACCAAACTACAAAAGTGAAAAAAAACAGAAACTGTATATAAAACTGAAAGTTTTATTACAAGGATATATCGTATAGGTACATCTAAAAAACCGGCCAAGTGCGAGTCTGACTCGCGCACCGAGAGGGTTCCATACAAATAGCTACATTCACCAACATAATTAGATGAAAATACTAAAGTTCGTAAACAATTAAAGCACCGAACATTGATCTAACGAAAAGATATTTTTTACATTTCCAAGTACATTTTATAAGTTGTTTTTTTTATCGTTTGTTAACTAAGAACATTTTTACAAACATTTGTTGAATGTATAATGTATAATTGGTCTACTATTACTCGTAAACTTGTAAAGCCTACTTAGCTGTGATAGTTTTCCTTTTAATTTCGTTGTATATAACTACTGCCATGATTTTTCACACATGCATATCCAAAAGCAACCATTTAACTGGCAGGGTGTATAAATTTGTAATTTAAAGCTTAATTTTACGCAAATGGATCCCTGATTCGAAAAATGGTTTTCATAGACGCGTAATATTTTTGAATGCCCTATCCCAACGATACCCCACACCATGGGATAATAATAAAATAGTTTATTTCATAACCATATTTGTACAACAAATTTAAGATTGATGCCTGCTTTTAAGCTACAGATGAGAAGGGTAGACAAGAAAAAAAGAAACATGCACAGTTTACGTGTACAGCAGGATCGCATTTTTGTTTTATTCTTGATTATTTTATTTGACCACTTTCTCGGCGTGATTAACATGTATATCCATGACAAATTATAGCTTTCTAATAGAGTATCAGAGACTCTTAAGCCGGTTGCAGACCAAGAGCTAAGCTAAGTTAGTTTAGCTTAGCTCGCATAGCTGACGCAGTTTTTCATATTTGTGTACGTAGTTTGCATAGTTTGCAGTCTGTATAGCTGTAGAGTCTCTGAGCTAAGCTGCGGACGGACAGACAGAAGGACAAGGTGAAACTATAAGGGTTCCTTGTTGACTACGGAACCCCAAAAAGCTCGTCAGAATTAAATTCAGCCGAGAAACAGTATTATAACGTTTTAAAAGGTACGGGTGTTCCTGATTTATCACCTGCTAGACATATAATTTTGTCAGCTTTTGAAACGTCTAATTTTACTAAGTTAGCTCGCCAGTCTTGAACAAAATCTGAATGTTTTCAATATGATTTATTTTTATAAAGTTGCACCGTGTTATTTTGCAACTAATTATATCCGAGTAGACCACAACCATGCATGTAGATACGTCTGTCACAGTGACCTCCCGGAGACTTTGCCCTTGGCAGTGACCAAAGACTGTCATCACTCCGTCCTGCAGTGACTGCAGGCCCCTCACACGGCGCATACACATCCCATACTAATCACACTAATGTTGTCTTTGTTCATTACATTATTCATGTTCTTTACATTATATGTACCTTATATTAATTGGCGGTGGTATTATAAAGGTGACTAAACTTAGCAAATGCGCCTTTGTTTGTTATCTTTTGTTTATATCCCCTCTTTTCATTTAATATCCGGTTACTCCCTCATTGGTACTCAGTCAGATTCTTTATTTAAGTACTTATTTATTACAATTACAAGGTGTCTAAGAAAATCGTTGCGTTAAATGCCCGTGATATATTGTTTTTCAATTATGAAACGCGAAAGTTTTAAAGTTAATACCTACATATTGGTCTGTTTGTATAGCTTTTGATGCTATTTTGTGATGATTATTTATAAAGAGTTAACATTTGAATGACTGTATATCATTCAGACCGCTAGTTGAAAGATGACGTTCTGTAAAAAGGCTAGGTTGTTAACTGAATGGTCTATTAAGTTAGTTAACCTAAATACAACTAGTACTAAATAGGTGTGGTGAACTAATTTTCACTTTCTCTGATGTTTTCTGACGTTTGTCTACAATCATCATAAAAAGATTCTGAAACAAAAGCAATCGTATAGCATCAAAGCAAACAAATGCATACCCAGTAAACTTTTTCATACAATTATCGATAATTCTCAGTATTTAATATATAAGTAGTTTAAAAGCATGTCATGACCATGTGGTGACCCAGATCATTATCATCGTGGATCTTCGTCACACAATGACGTCAAAGATGCGTAGTTCTATGGGCCTACGTGACGAGTCAGTTATAGAAGACTCCGTCACTTGAATGAAAAAGCCATTGTCATTCAAGAATTTATAGGATAGTTGAATGACATTATAGGATGCAGGTCGATTAAAACTTAATGACGGCTGTGAAGTTCGCTACCACGCAGAAACTCGCGGAGAGTTCCGAGATGCTATTAAAATCGGTAGTTTTATATAGATGGAAACTTACTGCAACTTTTAATTTTAGAGAATTCGTGTCCATTTCTAACTTGAAACCCAAATGTTTACGCAACGTATTGTAAAAAATTATAATTCGCAAAAGGTGTGAAAAGAAGACTATTGTCCTCGAGGTAATGAGTGTCTTTATCTTAGACAAGCTTGTATCCCACGATGCAATGCAGACATTAAAACTCGAACTATACGAGTACATGAGCTAAAAATATTCCTTTTAATAACAAAAAACCTACGCGACACGATATCAATAAAGAAAAGATTAACAAGAAAGATACAAACTATGCCAATAAACCTATAAAAGGTCGCATAGTGACTATTGATTGGTATAAATGAGAGGTCCCTACGTCAAAGACATTGCTTGTGACGTTAGTCGGTACTTTATGAAGCCTACGTGGTGGGCATAAAGACGCGAACTGGTCTGGTAGGCATATCTTGGATATTTATTTATACGGATTGTAGTCACGTTTTGCTCATAAATTCGATTATCTCTCAGAAGATTGGCGCCAATCCAATATGGTGTAGCTATTTAAACTTTTTTTAGCTGTGGCAATCACAATCCAATAACTGGCTTGTGGAGGTCAGATTCCAGGATTTTAGTAACACATAAGTCATCATCAGCATATCAGCCGAAAGACGTCCACTGCTGGACATAGGCCTCACCCAAGCGTCGCCACCACGTATCCAGCGGATCCCCGCAATCTTTATCAGGTCATCGGTTTACGTAGTGGGAGGCCTTCCAACGCAACGTTTTCCGGTTCCCGGTCGCCACTACAGAACTGCACCATCGGCCATCCGTTCTGCGTGCAATTTGCCCTGCCCACAGCCAATTAAGTTTGGCAATTCTATGGGCTATGTGCATTTCTAAATCGATCACACAAGGAAACTTCGAGCATAGCCCTCTCCATTGCCTTTTGGGCGACTGAAAGCTTTCTGATGAGGCCCATTGTGAGCGACCACGTTATATTAAATTTTCTTTGAAACAAAAATTCAGGATTAATGTTCAATGTGCCTCCTACCATGCGGTGATCGCGCCCGGTTTTCACCGAATTTGTCACAAAGACTTACTAGATTGAACATTTGCTTCTTGGTTGACATGATGTAGTCGATCTCATATTTAGTTCCACCATCGGGGCTCTGCTAGGTCCTCTTCCTGTGCTCACGCTTTCTGAAGAAGGAGTTCACTTACAGTTCACCATATAGAGGCACTCCTTCTCCATAAAACTGGCCAGCAGGCGACCCCGGTGGTGCCGTATAACCTTCAGCGAATTTCTTGAGGATAATCTGAGTATAAGGTACGACACCCTGGTCGACACACTCTCGATATTCACCAAGTTGTTCACAAGGAAACCCTCTCAGAAACAGAGCAGGTTACCGGATTTGAGGATTATCGAGTCCACCCCCTCTCTTCGGACTTCAGATAACTCTATAATACTCCATCGTAATCTGATCAATTCTTCCTCGTGTCCGGCTATCTTCTCGTTGGTCGGGAGTGTGCGCGTGTTATATGTTGTTAGGTCCAGTCGTCAGTGTTTATAGTGGTAGCCGGGTCCAGTCCAGAGATTCTATGAACTCCTTGCCACGCCATAGCCTCGATCGCTACCGTAGTCGAAGGTTGAAGGCTGTCGGGCACTCGGGGCGTTTTTTCTTTGTGCTATTCATTTAGTAAGTAGGCTTGATCTTTAGTATGCTGATAGCCACAACACTTGTTTATCTAGCTTTTGGATCATAAACTTTTGATGACTACTAAATAACAACGATTAATTTGAAACAAAAAACCCCTTAATTAAAACATACAGAAAAAGTTTACCTGTCTTATTAAAAGTTTTCGCATTCCAGTTTCGTAGAATTCCTCATGTCTTAAGTAGTTTTTGTTTTGATAAAATAACGCACGTCTTGTGAAAAAACTGATTTATTGTGATAGGATTATTATTATAATTGGCAGTATTAAAATATAGGTTTTTAATCTATATCTTGTTTGGTAACTATACTCTAGAAAATAATTTTGGCTAGCTAGTTTTTCTTACTAACAACAACAACAACAGTTCTACTTTTAACTACTTAATTGGTTTTATATTATTTTATTAAAGTTTATTTCCTAGTAAATAAGTTTTGCTTAAAAAAGTTACAAAAAATTTCAGTTTTAACCGAACTCAAGTTTAACACCCGATTTCTCGCCACTGGATTATCAGCGCTGTATAAGTTATCAGCGAATAATCGCTGGTTATTTCTACTCCCGAAACATTTGAGAATCTCGAATTAACCACATGTTACAGCAGTTTTGGGTTTCTGAGAACCTTTTTCAATGTCAATCTATTGTCAACGAGCCCAATTTATAATTGTTAGATAGTATTGGTCGATTATTTGCAGATTTAAATTAATATTATGATTTTAAAGGCTTATATTACGATAAAAATATAATAGGGTTCAGCGAAAACTATGGAATGGTTCTGTAATTAAAAAAATATGATAATTAGATAAATTTATTATAGTTGATTACCAAGTTTAAAAAAAAATGGTAATTACAAACTTTCTAAATTAATTACTCTATAAAAAACTTGAGACAATTATGAAAAAACTTTAACTAAACCTGTACTTAGCAAAATCAGTTTTTGGATAGGTTTGTGTTTAACTTGAAGCGGCTGGGGTGGTGGTGACCCCACCAGGGAAAGCAGTTACCCTGGCGGGGTCAACCATCCAAAAACAAACGAACCAAAAAATATGGTCACCCATTCAAAGACAAACCTTGATAAGTTTTGCTTAACCTGCGCGGGGTCACCTATCCAAAAACAAGCAAACCAAAAAAAAGTGGTTACCTATCCAAAAATTGTGCTTGGTAAGGTTTGCTTAACTTGGCGTCTTCACCAACCCAGCCGCTCAAGATAAAACACTATTTATATTTACTGATTACGTTATAGTAGTGAATGAATACAAGCTAGGGTGCCCAACCGAAATAAATGGATGCCGATTATTCAATGTAACAAGCGATTATTAAATTTTTCTATGATGCAGTTTCGAGAAACCCGAAACAAACGTTTGACATCTGAAGGTTGCAATGCTAATTTGTGACAAATTGTCAACTAATTAAAAATGTAATAAACGCATGAGAAACTGGACTGGACAAAAACTATAGTTATGAGATAACAAAATAATAAAAAATCTGGTTAAGTTGCTAGATAGAAAAAAGTACGCACCTCCCAATTTCTTTTTCCATTGTAATTTAGAAAAAAGACGGCAGTTTATTTTTAACGATCGAATCTAAATTTCACTTGCTTTGGAAACACGTGATTTTTATTTATAAGCAGTTCTCGATTATTTTGGGCGAGCCCAATTCGAAATGGATTGTTTTTAATAAATTCGTATTTCAAGCACAAACATGAAAATATTCCTGTCTGAAATAATACTCGTAGCTCTGGGGGATGACCACAAGCTCTTAAAGTAAGTGACAGATGTATACAAGTCATATACATCGGTTCCTTAAACACACTCAAAATAACCATACTCTAAGAGCTTATGGTCCCCCCTGGTCGAATCGCTTTTGGCTATTATAATGGAAATAAATGACTATGGACGGGTCACCACAACTAGCGTTTGACAATTTGTTACACTACTTTTGTAATAATTTTAATTTTCTTTTTAGAAGTCATATATATGGCCTAAGTCACCTTCCGCCTAGTTTGTGGGAAATATTGCTATCTGTGTACGGACTTAAACCAGAAATATCACACTTTGTAAACAATAAAATGTTTTGATTGCCAGATTAATTATGTTTTTAAACTAAGGTCTACGTGCTAGGAGGCATTCGCCATGCCAGAATAAATTACAAACAAAAATGCCATTAATTAATACAAAAATGTCATCTCGTTACACTAAAGAGTTTGGTTATGCTCGATGATATGATTGCCGTGAGTATTTACACGCTTACTCGTACAAGACTTGCAAGTTAAAGTTGTCCTATTGTCTAGCACTATACAAATACATCTAATACCTTTAAACGAGCAATTCTTGTATATATGTATATAATCTGAATCTCGGAAACGGCTCCAACGATTTTCATGAAATTTAGTATGCAGGGGGTTTCGGGGGCGATAAATTGATCTAGCTAGGTTTCATTGTTAGAAAACGTCGTTTTCTCTATTTTCACCCGAGCAGAGCTCGGTAATATTACATACAAATTTGCAATATTATGTCATCTTCATTTCAGTCGAAAGACGTCCACTGCTGCAGACATAGGCGTTGCTTCATTGTGCTTCTTGCATCCAGCGGACTCCCGTGGCCCTCAACAGGTCATCAGTCCACCTTGAGGGAGGCCATCCAACGTTTCATGTTACAGTACGCGATCGCCAGTCCAGAATCTCTTGAGGCCCATCAACTGCTAGCTATTTCATACTTTCTAAGGCCTAAACTGAGGACTAAAGCAAGTGATCGATCACAAGCACGCCTGCTAATCGTGGGACTCAGATGCACTTATAATCACTTGACCAACGAAGCAGTTACATTTGGCGGCAAAAAAACTCCAACTAGACTGCATAAATTCTTATCAAACTGGTTTCATAGAGTTTCCATTCTAAGTAAAATCAAAACAAATAAATTCAATCACTATTAGACTACGTCTGAACAGTCATGTAGGCCGGATGATCTTGATAAGTTAAGCTACTGTTATGTAATTTATAGTTCAATGTCTACTAGATCAGGCAGGGCGCGTCCACAGAAGTCCTTCATCGCGATCGGTCTTGAGCTTCACGCTTTATCTCGTTCCACGTCATTACGATGCTCGTCGCTTCTGCGAATACGGTGTGACTCCAGGTTTGACAGGGAAGGCCACGCTTTCATTTTTCTTGGGGGTTCCAGTCCAAAGCTTGCTTGGTTATGTGACTGGTGGCCAATCTTGCGACGTTTGACCTGCGGGGCGAGCACGGCCTACTGCGACAGGCTTGAGTCACACATTTTTATCACAGTTTGGGAGCAAAAACCGTGATAAAATGCGTAACTCCAGCTGATCACAGAAGCCGTGCTCGCCTGGCTGGCGGTCGATCGGGGTCTCGGGGCATATCTCTAACAGCTCTAATTCTAAGTAAAAACAAAACAAATAAAATTAATAACTTTAGACTACGTCAAAGTAGTCACGTACGCCGATGATCTTGATACGAGTTGCTACTGTTACTTTATAGTTCAACTTGATTAAATGGCTCTATGGTTAGGTTATGGACATTGCTTCATAGTTAGCGCGTTAAGGTTCTTTGCTGCTTTGATTGATTGAACTTTATGGGTGCTGATAAAATTTGAATGGTTCGGTTTTTATAAAGTGTGGTTGGCAAAGTTTGACGACACGGTTGGTTGAGCGATCGGCTGCTGCGCTGCGTGTCGTGGGTTCGATTCCCGCACGGAACAAATATTTGTATGGCCTACAGATAATTTTTCCGGATCTGGGTGTCTTGTGTATGTGAAGTTAAATGTTTGTAAACGCACCCACGATACAGGAAGAAAATTCCTAGTGTGGGGCAAAGATTATAAAAAAAAAAAAGTTATACAGAACACACATCTTCTAAAATATGCAGTTGCCAAGCAAGCGAGACGAAAGAATGACGAATTTGGTGATACGGGCTGTAATAAAAAGGTGTGATCGTATTTTAAACAACTTTCTCCAAGGAAGTAATTGGCAATTTCCAAAAAAAAAATGGATTTTCGAAACAAAGTTGTCGTCAGCTGACCATAATTTATAAGGGAGATTAATATTTAGTGTTCCGTACTCGAAGCCCTATTGCTGTCACTCAGTGTCTGTCTGTCCGTCGTCTGTCACACAACTCTGTGCCGATTAATTTTTAACTTTCCTTTGACATACGAAATTGAAATTTGGTGATAATGTTACGTATATTTTACTAACAAATCTATATATATAAAAGCGAAAGGTCACTCACCTATCACGAAATATCGAAAACCGCTTGACATTTAAAGAAGATGAAATTTGGACGGATTCGAATTAACTAAAACTAGCAACATGTTGCCAAAGTCAGTTATAGAACTGACCAATGGAAAGATTCAAAAATCACATCAAACGTGTCCTTATTAAAAAAGCATATTATAAAATCAAGGACTACGCTGTAGATAAAATTTTCGGCTTTAGCTCCTTCTGCGCATGCGGCTTCCCTGGTAACTCTTAAACGGCACAAATATGTGGATGTCTCTAACTATTCTCAATCTCATTTTTTCTACTCTCACTTTTTTTTGTTTTTCTTCTTTTAATTGGACTTTTTACAATAGTTTGCAATCATCTTTATAGCCCTTTGATAAGAATAGTTACAGCACTGATAACAACATTTGTATCACATGTTAAATTTAGTCTGGATAAAAAAAAAATACCTTTGTATATATTCTTTTGACGATTATTTTGTGAATGTATGAACATTGTAGGCCTTCTAGATGTTAGTTAACGTTTGTTAACTTTTTATTATATAATCTTTTTTTTTTAGTTTCTTACGACTTATTGTCGGGCCTACGTTGTAACATGCTGTAACATGGAAATATTATAAAACCAAACCATTTTTTTAAAAGAGTAACCTTGGACTTTCTTGCCGGATCTTCTCCATAGGAAACGACCAACCCGAACCGTGCACCTTTTGTCGACGTTTTACAAGTGCCCATGTAGTTAGGTCTAAGTGAAATAAAAAAAAATGATTTTGATTTTTTGATTTTGACGTAAGTGTGCACTAAGAAAGGATTTTTGGAAATTTTTCGTCACCTAAACGGGGCGTTGAAAGTTTGTATGAAATTATTACAGTTTGTAAGTTGGACACGGGAAATCTTAGATTTACGCTCTCGGTTGATAAAAAGAATTTATGTATTTATTGGTTTTTGGAAAATGCTACCTTACGGGTAGCATTTTCCTTTACGGGGGTAAAAAGGGTTTTGAAGTTTGCATGAAATTTCTACTGTTTGTAAATTGGACACATTAAATTTTCGATATACTCTCTTGGTTGATATAAAGAATTTATGTATTAATTGGTTTTTGGCAATACTACCTTTAGGGGGATAAAATACTTGACTTACTTGACTTAAGGTCCTATAACCCCTAGATGGGGCAGAGAGCGCCCACAGATGCCCTCCATCGCGATCGGTCTTGAGCTTCACGCTTCACCTCGCTCCAAGTCATTCCGATGGTCGTCGCTTCTGCCAACACGGTGCGACGCCAGGTTTGACGGGGACGGCCACGCTTTCTTTTCCCTTGGGGATTCCAGTCCAAAGCTTGCTTGGGTATGTGATCGGGACCTCTTCGGAGCGTGTGGCCAATCCATCTCCACTTGCGACGCTTGATCTGGCGGTCGATCGGGCTCTCGTGGAATTTCTCCAACAGCTCTACATAGATGGTCTCGGGCCAGTAAATTCCGAGAATGCAACGAAGACAGCGGTTGACGAAGACTTGTATTTGGCGTGAGATGTACTTTGTGACCTTCTACGTTTCGCACCCGTAGAGCAGCACGGATTTGACATTGGACCCGAAGATTTTGAGTTTAATCCTTCGGGTCAGTTTCCGCGATTGCCAAACAGGTCTCAGCTGCGCGAAGGTTGCTCGTGCTTTGGCGATCCTAGAAGCGATGTCCTCTTCACTACCCCCAGTCTCTGACACGACAATCCCGAGGTACGTAAATTTGTGGACACGTTCCATTGCCTCTGTACCAATCAGCAACGGTGAGTGGTTCTTCACACCAGATCTCATTGCCTGAGTCTTCCGGATGTTTATTTTGAGCCCCGTTTTTGCCGCTTCCTGACGTAGATCGTTTAGCTTTGCTTGCATTACGGCATGGGTATGACTCATAGAGCAGGAATAGGTCATCGGCGTAATCAAGGTCTTCCAAGACGTTGGATAATCCCCACTCTATGCCGCGGCGCCTGTTATCATAGATGCGAAGCATAATTCCATCAAGAACGACTAGGAAGAGGAGCGGCGATTAAGGCACAGTGGGCTAATCACCCGCTTGCCCGACAATAATTTGATTCCTGAAACCGGGATAAAATAGGGGTTGAAAATTTATGTGAAATTTCTTCGGTTTGGAAGGTAAAATTGTTGGTAAATAAAAAAAACCGAGTTTTTTTTTATTTCGTAAATTTGACCCCTAAGGGATTAAACAGGGCTTTGAAAGTTTGTGTAAAATTTCTTAAGTTTGTTGGACACCTGAGCTTTTAGATTTGGTTGATATAAAAATCATGTATTTAATTGTTTTTGGATATTCCACCCTTAAGGAGGTAAAAAGGGGTTTGAAAATTTGTGTAAAATTTGTATGCTTTTAAGTGTGACACGTGAAATTAAAGATTTACGCTTTTGGTTGATAAAAAGAATTCAAGTATTTATTGGTTTTTGGAAATTCCACCCCTAATGGGGTAACAAAAGGGTTGAAAATTTGTATGAACTTTTTACAGTTTGTAAATTGGACACCTGAAATTTTAGATTTACTCTCTTGGTTGATAAGTTCGAATAAAACCGCATCAATTTAGTGAAAAATGTTTACTTAATTATTTTTTTTAGGAATTTATATTAGTTTTGTAAACTTATTACTAGTACTTATTTTGTTTAGTGTTTAGGCTTGGGTGGTGGTGTACAATGTAACATTTACTTTTGGAAATAAATTCTATTCTATTCTATATAAAGAATTCATGTATATTTTGGTTTTTGGAAACTCTACCCCTTAGGGGATTGAAAGTTTGTATAAAATTTCTACAGTTTGTAAATTGGACACCTGAACTTTTAGATTTATATTCTTGGCTTATAAAAAGAATTCATGTGTTTATTGTTTTTTTAAATTCCAACTCTAAGGAGGTAAGAAGGGAGTTGAAAGTTTGTGTGAAATTTCTACGCTTTTAAGTGTGACACGTGAAATTAAAGATTTATGATTTTGGTTAATAAAAAGAATTCATTCAATTTGTATTATTGGTTTTTGAATATGCCACACCTAAGAAAGGTGAAATGGTGGAAATTTGTTGGGCTTATATATTTGAGACTTGGCATAATTACTAACCTATGTAAATAGTAAAGGTTTTCATTATTAGTTTTTGAAAACTACTCCTAAAAGACGATTTAGGAAATGTTAAAGATTTTTGAAGAATTTTACTCTACAATCCTTCCTTTTTATGATTCAAGGGTTTTTTGGGAATTTAACCTTTAAGGGGTGAAACTAAAAGTCATCTGCAGGATAAAATACGGATTACGCGAACGAAGTTGCGGGCGAAGTGCTGGTACCAATATATTGATAAATCAGATTTTTCTTTGGTACGGAACCCTAAATGTACGAAGACCGTCCGACCCGCACTTGGCTGGTTTTTTGTTTTTCTAATCGTAAAAAGTCTGGTATTGTCGACTGTCTCTAAACTCAAAAGTCGTCAACAAGAACATTTCATATAGTTTGCCAACTATATTATGAATAGGTAACCTTTGTACATAATATAATAGCATGTATAGCAGACGTGATTGATTTATTGTTTCTAATTAGCAGCCGACTAAAAAGTGGACTATTGTGTTTTTATCTTTGAGGTTTTTGTGAGTTTTATGGGACTTATAGTGCTGTAGAGGAACTGTGTTTTTATTTTATTCAATTGTAATTTTATTGAGATGGTCAAGGGTTGTTAAATTTTATTGGATTCGGTTCGTTCTGATTTATTGTACTAACCATAAATTCATTATTTCTATTTTTTTTTATCAATCTATGCTAATTTGCCTTTAATTAATTGTTTTATTGTTTTAAATTTCAATGGGTTGGCCATATTGTTTAACTTACCTACATGTTGCAATGTACTAATGAAAAAATGTAAATTTATTGTTTTATAATTTTTGATGTAATTTATGAAATTCAATTAATGTAATCTATTTTAGTATATATACTGTGGTTGTGTGTAAATTCGGATACAAATTACTTGTTTTACGAATAAATGACTTATGACTTAGACAGCAACATTATTAAAATTTAGTTCTTTTTGGCAGAAAATTTAGTTAAAATTTTAAAAGTATCAATCAATCTGCCTAGCCTTTTCCCAACTACATTGGGGATGGCTAAAATTTTAAAAGTATATTTAATTTATAAAAATATAAAGTCTAAAAATTTTAAATACCCACCAGAAATTTAATCGCGAAGAAGATTTGAAAATAAATGAATAGTTTTTTTTAACAGAACACTTCTTCGACTACTATAAACTTGACTCTTTCTATAGTGTATTGCGAGTGGCTGTAAGTTTTAATGTAAAATCTTAATTACGAGGCAGTATAAGTCTTATTGTTTTTTAAGCGACTGACCTTGAAAATGACACAGTGGCCCAAAATCTAAACCAATAAAATTGAAACCGCATTGTGGATTCCCTTGAATTAGCCCATGGTGTATATTTCAAAGCAAGCATGGTGACTGACTTTGACAATGACCATGCGTTTCATGACGAAAAGCGTATACAAAAATGTTTATTGTACTCAAAGATAACAAGTACCTAACATGATGATGCTAACTCCCAAAGTAGACCTGCATTTTGGGGGCCTGGGCCTGGATACGTGATTCGGTTATGCCTAGTACCTACTATATTTTTCGGCAACCCTACTCAGCCTAGCCAATTAATAGGGTAAGTAACGCCATCTATTATTCCGAGTACATACTACGACGGTGTTACTGCTGCTGGTGACGATTGATATACAAGGTTGTTATGTTCTTGCTAAGTATATTGTGTCGTACATAGATGGAGCCATGTTCTGAGACAAAATTTTAGTTTATTGTAGTAGCCCTCACTTGTATTTACCGAAGGGGCAGGTAGAAATGTACCCATATCCATACTTAATATTATAAATGCAACAGTGTCTGTCTGTCTAACCCTCAGTTTCCCACCTTAAAATTATCGGAGAATTAATGTGACAAATTGTCAAGCACGAGTTATCTGCTGTGATTGGTTGAATGAATTTTCGACAGCCAATCACAGAAGATAACGCGTGTTTGACAATTTGTCACATTAATTCTCCGATAATTTTAAGGTGGGAAACTGAGGGTTAAAGGCTTAACGGATTAGTACAGAACTTGACACATGATCTGGATTAGGAACTTTTGACGTCAATATGTTGCCAAGGGATAATTTCAAAGAAGGCCTGCTACATAATCTAACTATTTCTTTTACAGGTCTATATCCCGCCTAATACCTACTTAAGTTTACCTGTGACACAGATAATATAATACTAGCACTTTTCTTTGTGTAAGTCTGTTCTAGGATTTTCCTTACCACACCATAAAATTTACTGCAGCTATGCGTAAAATCTCGTTGAGAGAATTCCACAAAATTATCCCCAACCGTAACCTTCACTGCTAAAAAGAAACAAAACTCTGAGGAAAGTTCAGTCTTTTGCGCTCTAGGAGGGCTTATTTATTTATTTAGACTTCATGCACAAAAGGTACAAAGGCGTACTTAATGCCTTAGGCATTCTCTACCAGTCAACCAACATGGCAGACATAACATGGCAGGTGCATTGATAAATAATAAAAATAAAACCAGTTATTATATAACATACTAAAATAGGTAAAATACACGTACATATATATTGATAATAATATATACTTATATAAATATATATATTTATTAAGTAACAGAAAAGAAGAAAGTTAGATGACTCTGCTTAGTTGTTTTGAAACTAAATCCGCAAATTCCGCTTGAATGCATACCGACTGGTGGCCGTCCTGATCTCGGGAGGAAGCGCATTCCAAAAAAGAATGGATTGTATATGAAAGGAAGAGTGAACGAAATCAGTCGAATGAGAAGGACAGAGTAAGAGGATATTATTAGAAGAACGCAGATGCCGAACATGTTAAGACCATATATATTGAAAGTTAGACATAAGATAGGAAGGAGTGGTGGGAGAATTGAGTAGGGAGAAAAGTGTGGCCAAAGCTCGTAAACATCTCTTGTGGCAAATGTGCAGCCATTTTAACTCAGACCTGTAGTTCGACACATGGTCATATTTTCTAAGGTTAAATATAAATCTGATACAGTTGTTCAAGACCCTATCTAGTTTATCCAGCAAGACCGCGTTCAAGTCAAAGTAGCACACGTCACCATAGTCGACCTAGAGGGTTCCTAGAGCGCAAAAGATTAAACTTTACTTACTTAGAAGTAGATAGATGCTCAATAGATTATTATATATAGTTAAAAAACGTTCCTATGAATAGTCTTGAATGTCGTGGCGATTTATACATATTAATATACAGGGTCAAATTAAATTAACATTTATTAGATACTTATTGAAGTAATGACGACAAAACAAAAAAAACAATCTAACTTATAAATTTAAGTACCATATTGCTACTAGCGTCCGTTGACCCCGCAATCGCATGTAGTAGCACGCATATATAAATAGTACCTACGTGCTGTAGGACTTCAAATCGATAATAGTAATATCGCAAACAATTCTAAAAATTCGTCATTGCATATCGATACTCATAGCGCCTGCGGAGTTTCGCAAGCAAGTATTTGACCCTGAGCGGCATACGCCTGAGAGATTTAAAATAACCCTGACCCTTCTTTCATAGAAGTCACACTTTCTTTCAAGGAAAAAACGATCTTTTACAATAATACAATGGGTATTTAAGTTTTCCTGGTTCAACCAAAAGGTTCAACCAAAATTTGATAATTCCGTAGGTAGACAAAGTCGTGATCGACTTAGTCAAATTGTGAGCGCTCCAAAGTGCCGTATTTCCGGGATGCGTGAGGTGAAAATTATTTCTACTCCGGCTTTATGAGAGCCTTTATTTTTAAGGCTTTATGATGTGGTGGCACGTGGGTGGAATTAACACGTAAGGTTTTTGTTTATTTATTGTTGATAGACTCGCGTATTATCTCACCTGATGGTAAGTGATGATGTGGTCGATTGTGATGCACGCTTTCCTAGACTGGGCCACGCTTGATTTAAATACCCCAGTTTCTACCTATCCGGGAACATAGACTGCAGCAGGGAATTATATGCCTTGATATGGAGTATCTTGCCCGTTCTTCTCCATAACAAGCTACTTTTCCGAATGGACGGTAGAATCAATTATTATTACTTGTAAATTTTAATTGTTGACGCTCAAAAGTGCCGCTTAACTTGTTGTTATGGGAGTCAGCGATAGCACCACGGTTAACAGGACGGAAGGGAAGAAGAAAACGGGTTGTGCTAACCCTAATGATGATGACGTTATATGTGTCTAGTTCGAGACAATCCCAATCTGCCGATGGATTAATAATTGAATAATGTATTAACTTGTAGGTATCTATTGACCGAGACCACAATGACGTGCATTGATCAATGACAATAGATCTTCTTTCTTAATTTTTTTTGGCCAAGTGGGAGTCGCGAGCTGTCGCAAATGGTTCTGCATAGAACTTCTTCAGCAAACTAGTTTGATTATCTTACAGTCCGTTTGTCTGTATGTAAAACGCCTTCAATTTGAATTGATGATTCGAAATTTCTGCCCAGAACATAAAAAGCCTCTGTAACATCAGTAAGTATATCTTACTTTATAATATAAATACGAAATTATGGATGCATGTATGTTTGTTTGTTACTCAATCACGCCAGAACAGCTGAACGGTTCTGGATAAAATTTGGCACAGGGATAGATCATAATCTGGTATAATGTTCCCTTGGGATACGAAAACACTTTTCATGCGGGCGAAGACGCTAGCAGAAGCTATTAAGTTATACGTAATGGTAAATACAGGTTGTTATAAAATTTAATATTGAATACTGTATGTTTCATTCACATTTTTTGTTTTCTTTCATATGCCTTGTCCACGTACATATTTGAATATCGAATATTAAAATATCTACGGTTAAAATGTCACTGTTCAAAACATCGAAAATTAAAATAACGATTGTATTGAAATATCGAAAATTGTTATACCTAAGCATAAAATGTCTAAGATTAGAATGCCGACTGATTAAAATATCGACTGATTCAAAATGTTCATTATATTTACTTTAAAAATACCTACTCATTAGAATATCGAACAAATTTTGATATACCTATATGGTATGAGTGTATTGTACTGGTTTTTTCTATAGTTGTTTTTTCACTTATATTTTTGATTATTCAAATAAGAGAAGGATTATTTTGCTTAATATTTTGTACTGTCCATTGACATTGATTACAAGAAATATATTTTTTCATTTGCGTACAAATGTTGTTATAAACACATCAACACTGTCTAGGGATATTTTTAAAAAAGCGAATTACTATCAATGTGTTAATTATTTATATGATATGTATATATTTAAAAGATACGTTATTTAATATTCTACCATTTTTTAATAATGGTACCTTAGTACTTCGATTAAAATTTCAGGATTTTATGGAAAAAAAATGAAGCATAGGCGGAAACCGTATATGAATTAACTTTTAATTTATGAGTAAAAACTGAACAAAATTGAAAAATCATTTAATTTGTGTTTATAAACTTGAAGTTAGTAGTCTGAGAAAGCGCCCATGATGTTCATAACACATCGGCAACGATTCAGCATGCTCAGAACAAGGTTGTCAATGTCTTGCTGCGGAATATTGTCCCATGTCCTTCTGAGGTGCGCAAAAAGTTGATCTTCTGTAGCCAGATTTTCAGAAACTTCCTTCAGAGCTCTTCTTTGCAGCATATCCCACGCATGCTCAATGGGATTTAGATCTGGCGATTGAGCAAGCCAGTCTAAGGCCCTAACATTGTGTGTATGTAACCAAGCTGCTACCGTTCTCGCCGTGTGTGCCCGGGCATTGTCGTGCATGAGCAGGAAATCTTGCCCCATTTGTGTTCTGTGGGGCAAGATTACGGGTCCCAGCACCTGTTGGACGTATCGTTCTGCCGTCATATTGCCCCGCACCCAAACGAGATCCGTCTGTCCTCCAAGACGAATTCCTGCCCAAACCATAATTGTTCCTCCTTGGTATGGGTGAACTTCCTGAGGGTTCTGAAGACGGCTACATCGTCCAGGAACTCGCCAAACACGCATCCTTCGTGAATCTGGATGGAAGCCGAACCTGGATTCATCCGTGAACAGCACATTGGACCATTGCTCACGGCCGCAGTCCACGTGGTTCCGAACCCATTCTAATCGTCGTCCACGATTGCCTCTCCTTAAAGGTGGGACCCGGAGTGGTCTACGAGAGCGTAGATTGCTTTCATGCAGTCGCCTTCTTACAGTTTGGTCACTCACAAGCACTTGTTGTTCCACTCGCAGCCTTTGGACCAATTGAGTTGCCGTTGCATTTGGTTGAGCTCGCGCAGTAATTTGCAAAAATCGGTCTTGTCTGGGGGTAGTGATGCGACTTGGCCCCCGGTGCCTCTCCGCTACTTCACCTGTGGCACGATAGCGTGTCCACAATCTTGAAATTACATTTTGGTGGGTCCCTATGGCCTCAGCAACATTACGCTGAACAGACCCAGCTTCCAGCATTCCCACAGCTCGTAACATCTCCGCCCTCTTCAAATGTTGACGTTGCATGGCTACAATACCTCAATTTTAACTTTATCTTTCGTTTAAAAATGAATAAAAATGTAACTAAACGTAATTCGTATTGTTTTCTAAATTTCGCACAAATGAAAATGCCCTCTCCTACACATTAAGACATTTTTATGCCACCGAAACAAAAGAATTTTCAAAAATTTGAATTTGGAATTAGTCTGAGATAAATTACGAACAAATCGGTGTATAAAAGATTCCAATGCGGCCAGTACTTTTAGAGTTATTTAATTGAGTATGAAATATCCCTAGACCGTGTTGATGTGTGTATTTTGAGAAGTAGTGCTACTTCCAAGTTGCTCGCAGAATTTTCCACCATTTTCTAATTATGCGGGTTTTCGCAATATCCGAATTATCCAATTACCCTGTGACATACATAATAAATAAATATCGATATTTAGGACATTCGATACTCTGTACTTCGATATTTGGGGCATTCGATATTTATTAATTATATTCTTTATTGTACACCACAAAAATATAAACACAGGACAAAAAATCATAAAAGCAAGTGTACAATGGATACTCTGAACTTTCGATATTTAGTTCTTTCGATGTCACTTTTGTAGATAATTACGCCTTGCGTATAAAACATACGGGGTAAATAAGGGTTAGGCAAACCATACAATAAAAACTAAAAATAATAATAGAAATTTATTAACTTAAAATGGGTAAAGCTGATTTCAGTATAATTTCATAAATCTTATAATGTAAATTGTAAGATTTATGAAATTGAACTAATTGATCATAATATTATAAATATAGTAGTTATTGATAATAATTTATTTGATTTTAATTATATAGACGTCTAAAAAAACATCCCTAGAAAGACATACATAGACCTTATAGGTGATGTTCTTCAAAAAGGCCAGGTGCGCAGTACTCATAACCGGCGTGTGTGTATGAATAGATGTATGAATGTGAGTGAAGCAAAAGGTGTGAGTCTATCTGGCAGGCCCCAACGAGATTTATCAACAGGTGATAGCTTTTCATAAAGACATTATTTTGTACCTTAATAAAATAAATAAGATATATTTTGTACCTCGACAGTTTTTGATTGAATGACGTTTTTATGAAGTGTCTAGCTAGCGGGCCCTTTAAGATTTATTTCATTATTATTATACTTTCAGATCGCCCAATAGTGCTTGGAGTTAGAAACTATTATGTACCTTACAAATCCAAAATTTCGACATTCTGTGAGCTATACTTCAGAAGATATTCGTTATTTAAACAAACGTCCAGCCAGCGGGCCCTTTTTGAAATATTACTCTTTTATATCATACAATACTGTTAGGAGCTTGATACTAATATGTACCTTACAAATATACTTGGGCGATCTGAAAGTATAAAACAACAAAAATAATCATAAGGGGCTCGCTAGCTAGACACTTCATAAAAACGTCATTCAATCAAAAACTGTCGAGGTACAAAATATATCTTATTTATTTTCTTTAGGTACAAAATAATGTCTTAATAAAAAGCTATCACCTGTTGATAAATCTCGCTGGGGCCTGCCAGATAGTTCTGTAGTTTCTGCCTACCCCCATGGGAAAAAGGCGTGAGTTTATGTATGTATGATGTCTAATAATTTAATTTAAAGGCGTCCATGTACGTACAACATACGTGAATGGGTTTGTTGTGTGTGTTAGCGTTTATTAGGCACACCTTTATACATATCACACACCTTTATCACACCTTTATAGACTAAAACACTGTTTATAAGATATTATAAACAGTGTTTTAGTCTCGTCTTGTATTTTGGAAGGGCGTTTAATATGTAACAAACTTTAAAGTTTCTTGAAGAGCATCGCTCTTGATCGTATCTCAAATAATTGATGAATCCACAAAACTTTGTCGAACTGTTTGGTGGATTAGTCAACCAGCTGGGACACGATCACTTTGACGATTCTGGAAGATTTCCTCGCACAAACAAAGCTGTTTGTTCTTCGTGAGACCACTTCCCCGGTAAAGTAGGGAGTTCACTTCTTGTTAGTAGTTAAACCTGAAGTGGACTCCCTACTCCACCTTGGAGGTGTACTTGCAGCTCTTCACCATCGATTACTTGTCTCAAACCGATTTAGTTTTAGTTTCTTGAGGAGCATCACTCTTGATCGTATCCCAAATGCCCAACTGGTTGGCGAATACATCAAGCGGGGGCCAACTATTGTGAAAGTGATCCTAAAGGGACATGATCACTTTGATAATAGACAGCCCCAACTTCTGGAAGATGTCCTTCCAGCTGCTGTTCATGAACTGGTGACCTGCGTCAGCTGGAATAAGAATAATAAAACAAATGAATGATGTGATGCAAAGAGAATGTAGCCTGACCTGGTGAAGGTTGCGGGGATCCGCTGGATGCGAGACGCACGGGACCGGAAGATGTGGCGACGCTTAAGGGAGGCTAATGTCCAGCAGTTATAACTGTTAAATAACATCTTGGCTGTCTCTGTGATGTGTCTTTTTTTGAATGTTTGTGAATTTTCAAGTAATTGACTAACTTTTTCTTAGAAAAACCTCTGTTACACTTAAAAAGCTGTTTGATCTGCGAGAGTCCACTTCTGGGTTAACTGCCAGTTCTATAGTAACACATTGAACAGGTGTCATCATTAGGAACTCCTCCAAGGTTGACAAAGGAATCCACTTTCGGCTCAAAAACCTGAAGTTAAACCTGAAGAATTCACGTAAAGCTTATTAACTGTAAGCAATGGTAATCACATTGAAATCAGTTGTTTATCCAGCAGTGGACTCCCTTCTCCAACTTGCAGGTTTACTTCGAGCTCTTCACCCCCCAGTAAGTCTCCATTCCTCGACTTCTCACTGATATGGAACTGTATCTTGACCACGATGTCATCTGGAATCATACAGAGTTAGGGAAAGTGGATGCATTGGAGATTACCAGTCACAGTAACAACAACAACAACAACAACTTTTTGTTCAAAAAATATTGAGTCATGGAAATTGAAGTCGATCTTCGTAATTTGGTCGTTTTTTTCTTTGTCCGATTTTATTTCAGTAATTTGGTTTAATTAAATAAATTAAAACAAATTACTAGAAAGATACGCACAATGGGAAACGGAGGGGATACCAAGGTGCGGGCGAGGCGAGTGTAACTGGTAACTGCAGTGTTATTATAACTTATTAAAAACACATTTTTAAACAATTAATAAGTTCTAATTACTACCTATTTATAATAATATAAATAATGTTTAATATAAATAAATGTCTTACGTGCGAAGCTAAGGGACCGTAATGGATAAACTCAAAAATTATTTAACCGATTTTGTAAATTCTTTCACCAGTAGAAAGCTACATTATTCCTGAGTGACATAGGTAATTTTTATACCGAAAACGGGTCCTGTGGGGTGCGCCACGGGAGCGAAGCCGCGGGGAAAGCTAGATTAAAATAGCACAGCCACATCAGTCACATCACATGCATTATACACATCAACAGAAAAGAATTAACAATTACAGAACCAATGCACATAACAAGTACGGCGTACATAGCACTCATCACGATAACATTGCCGCCTCTAAAAAACTACAAAGTCACAATTCAATTCATAATTCAATTTACAAAATATATAAATATTAAATTAAATAGGTACAGGTCAAAATCAGTACAATAATTAAAGTTGTCTAATAAAACAAAAAACATACAATATGTTGAATACTTTAAAATTAAATCTAAATAGTTAAAAAAACTAAGCCAAGAATCAAAATCGTAATCTGAATATTCGAAATTATAAATTCAAAATAAACAAAATCATCAAGAAAATAAAATACATAATCAAAATAATAAAAACTTAAAAGTCATAATGTCAAAAACCAAAAAAATAAACACAGTAATCAAAATCATTAGCTCAAAAATCAAAGTCATTAAAAAATAAAATACAATATCAAAATCATTGAAGCTACTCACGGATCTTGAGTATCTGCCACTGCCCTCGAATCACTGAGACTACACTCTCGGGGGGAAGCTGCTACTCATGAGCTGTCCACATGAACAGCAGCTTCCCCCCGAGGGTTCAGTCTCCCAGCATTGTCACCGAGACCTTCAGGTCCCGGCAAATCGTGTAGCCATGACGTCTGAACATACATATATACAAGCTATTCTCATGGAGATAGGCGGAACAGAAACGAGTATGAAAAAATCGCAAAGTGTCGTTCTGTAAGCCACTTATGCGAATCTTTCATACTCCTTTTGTTACAGTTACGTTCATACATGTAGTCATACACGCACGCCAGTTATGAGTACTGCGCACCTGGCCTGGCTGGTCTGAAGAACTTCACCTATAAGATCCGTGTATGTCCTTCTAGGGTGTCCCGGGCTAAACGCTGCGACGTCTGGAAATGACAAAAGATATACCTTAGTTACATCATGTAGGGAGAGGTTGAGAGGAAACCAAAACCGAACCTTTGTTCGGACACTACATTAAAGCTTCCATGAATGTAATTTATTGTCTGTTATGGACAATAATCTATTGACTGGCAACTGTTGGATTTAAAAATTAAATTACATATTTCTCGGTTGCCTCCGTGATGTCTTTTGATTTCCATTTTCAAGTACTTGACTAACATTTTCTTTGAAAACTTTTATAAAGCAGTATGTTCTTCGAAAGTCAACTTTAGGTTTAACAACTCCCATATCCACCTCGGAAGATTTCTTCCAGCTCTTCATCATCCAGTTCGTGTCTCCGTCCATCGATTTTTTGCCGACGTGAAACAAGGTGGAGAAGGGTGTCCACTACGGATTTAACAATCTGTAAAACCCAAAAAAATGGACACCTTCTCCACCTTATAAGAGTCCACTTCTGTACTTCCAACTCTTCACCACCCATGACGTGTCTCTATCCCTCGACTTCTCACCGACGTGGAACTGTATCTTGACCAAGATATCATCTGGAATCACACAAAGTTAGTGAAGGTAATATACAATATAATGGAGAGTATAATAATTCACAATAACAGCAGCACAACTTGTAAAAACAAAAAAACTTCATCGAAATTGGAGTCGATCTTCAAAAGTTGGTCGTCTTTCAATCCACAGCTGTTACGCGGTCAACAACAACAGATAGTTATTCGAAATTATGTATTTAGGTAATCATTTTGTTTCTCGTTGTATCGTCATTCGGTACATATATAGCGTGAGATTTTCAAGTAGGCGTAGATGGTCAAGCGCCCCATTTTGAAGAAAACTAAAACTACATCTTTGGTATTTTGGAAAATCAATATTCCGAGCCAGAAATCAAACCCATTGAATTAAAAAAAACACGCTGTATTATTACACCATCCGATAGTGTAGCTAACAAGGATAAAATTCTGGAAAGTAATGCTATTCAGAAAACTTGAGAAAATACCTCATTTTAACAAAAAAGCCATCCTTTCTCAGTCATTTTTTATAGTATCCATCCATCCATCAATGTATTGTCTGATACGGATAATAATTTGGCTGGAAACTGTTGGGTTTGAAAATTTAATTACTTGTCACCGTGATATCTTTTGGTTTTGATTTTCTAGTAACTGCCTAACTTTTTCTTATACAAAACTAATGGCATACTTACAAAGCTGTCTGTTCTTCGAGAGTCCACATGAATGAGAACACATTGAACAGGTGTCATCATTAGGAATTCCTCTAAAGTTGAGAAGGGAGTCGACTCATACTCCTGATGTGGAAACCCTTCCCCACCTTGGAGGTGAACTTCCAGCTCTTCACTATCAAGTACATGTGCCCATCCTTCGACTTCTCACCGACGTGGAACTGTATCTCGACCATGATTTCATCTGGAATCATACATAGTTAGTGAAAGGTTGTATGAATATAGGTATTTAGATACTATTTAAGCAACAAAGTCTACAACGAAAGCGTAGCCCGGCTGCGTGGAGCTCTTATTTAGATACTATTTAAGCAACAAAGTCTACAACGAAAGCGTAGCCCGGCTGCGTGGAGCTCTTATTTAGATACTATTTAAGCAACAAAGTCTACAACGAAAGCGTAGCCCGGCTGCGCGGAGCTTCTATTTCT
Source organism: Orthosia cruda (assembly GCA_964057195.1). Classification (NCBI taxonomy): domain Eukaryota; kingdom Metazoa; phylum Arthropoda; class Insecta; order Lepidoptera; family Noctuidae; genus Orthosia; species Orthosia cruda. The sequence continues at coordinate 1,710,706 of OZ059836.1, forward strand.
GTTTGCAGGGTCTAAAGTAATCGAACATGAAGGAGATGACGGCTCACTTCAGCGCCCTCCTGTAGCAATATTCATAATGACCAGACAATGTGATAAATATAAAAGTATAAATCAGTATTCATTACATTGCCCAATTTGACTTCACTTGATTCATAATGCCCGGGCATTATACATATTGCCTTGATTAATCACATGCTCCATGACATATATATAATTATAATATTATAAATGCGAAAGTCAAGTCTCCTGTCCTGCTCCATATGTAAAAACACCTGCACCATGCAAGACCTTTGTGAGGCCAGCGCTAAGGCAATCGACGTGGCTGAATACTGGTCGAAGAAAATATAGCGAAGGAAACATCGACACTAAGAAGAAGAATAATGAGAAAGTTTGGATGGATGGATAGATGTTTGTTTGTTACTCAATTACGCCAGAACGGCTGAACGGATTTGTATGAAATTTGGTGCAGAGATAGATTAAGTCTGGAATAGCACATAGGCAACTAGGCTATTTCGTCCCGGTATAATGTTCCCTTGGAATAAATAAACGCTTTTCACGCGGGCGAAGCCGCTAGCTGAAGCTAGTGTGTAATATATGATACTAGAGGGGTACCGGTGAGGTCCTTACCAAGGGCGCTCTCGACATTTAATCCGCATCTGTAGATACCTATGACTTCTCTGTAGTTGTTCTAGCTAGTTTATTTGACACTGCCCTGTATTGTGCAACCACAGTCATTTAAAGTGTATTGTATTTGTTTGACATTTTATATATATATGTTTTTGTTTTAATGACTTTGACATTTATTTTAATTTTATGTCATTATTTAATGGTTTTATTTTCTATTATTATTTTTTTATATATATGATGTGTTTGCTCTTGACTCTAGTCTAGGTGACAGAGACAGAGTCGACGATGGAGTGAGCTTACCCAGAAGAATAAGCCTGTTTACTCTAACTTTGAAGAGATTCGGGTTGAATAGTTCCACTCCTTTGCTGTGCGGATTATGAAGGATGTTTGGAAGCGCTTGGAGCGAATTGGTTGAATGGCAATTAAGTGAGGATGGTAACTTGCAGTGCGTCCGATGGTAGAAGGGGGCAGGTAGGATGAGGTCGAGGTCGCTGTTTTTAGAATTTTGACTTCTGACATATGGTTTTTAATTAATTAAATTCGATTGTATTGTATTATTTTAACCTATTGTATATATTTGTTTATTATAATTTGATTATCATTCCGATTCACCTAATTAAATTATTATTCTGATATAACTATTAAAATTTCAACTTATTTTTTTTTTTAAATTGAGTCATGAATTAAATTGTTTAATTTATTTTAGATTAATATTAGGGACTATAGTTATTGAGTGTTATGTAGGCCTCTCTTGTCATGTGCGTTGATCCCGTAGTAATTAAGATTGTTCTGTATATGTGCAACGTTACTCGTTTACTCACTGTACTTTCCAATAAATAAATAAATATTGTCTGTTACGGAAAAGAATTTGGCTGGACACTGTTGGGTTTGAAAATTTAATTACATCTTGGACGTCTCCCTGATTGCCTATGATTTTCATTGTCTAGTACTTGACTAACTTTAAAAAAAAATGTTCTTTAAAAACTTATGGTACACTTACAAAGTTGTTTGTTCTTCGAGAGTCCACTTCTAATTTAAGAACTGTGTTCAATGGTACCACATTGAAACCGGTTCTTAAACCTGAAGTGGACTCCCTTCTCCGCCGATGTGTTCTTCCAGCTCTTCACCACCCAGTACGTGTTCCCCTCGACTTCTCACCGACGTGGAACTGTATCTTGACCAAGATATCATCTGGAATCACACAGAGTTAGTGAAGGTAATATACAATGTACTGGGGAGCATAATAATTCACAATTACAGCAGCAACTTTTGTTAAAAAAAGGAAACTTCATCGAAATTGGAGTCGATCTTCCAAAGTTAGTCGTCTTTCAATCCGCAGCTGTTACGTGGTCAACGACCATAGATAGTTATTTGAAATTATGTATTTAGGTAATCAATTTATATAGCGTGAGATTTTCAAGAAAACTAAAACTACATCATTGGAATTTTGGAAAATCAATATTCCAAGCTAGCAATCAAATCCGTTAATTAAAAAAAAAGCTGTAATATTACAGTATCCGATAGTGTCGCTAGCAAGGACAAAAAGTAATGCTTGAGAAAATACCTCATTTTAACAAAAACGCCATGCTTCCTCAGTAATTTTTTATAGTATCCACCAATGTATTGTCTGTTGAGGAAAAGAATTCATTGGGTTGAAACTGTTGGATTTGAAAATCAAATTACTTGTCACCGTGATATCTTTTGGTTTTCATTTTCTGGTAGTTGCCTAACTTTTTATTAGAAAAACTATTTATTTATTTCAACCTTATCACATACGTCTTTACAGGATTACACCCAATACGATAAATGCGCTTAACTAGAGTAAACCTAATCTAATACATAACAGTAGATATCTAAACTAATTTTATGTTAACTTGTTTACATAACAAATTTTATCTATAACTAATTTTAAACAATGCACTCCTTGTGAATTCACCCAGAGTACAGCAGAATAGGTCCGTCTCAATAGCCACAAGGTTGAGCGTGCGGAGTGCACGCGTCAGCGGCGCCTCTCTTAACAGGTTGGTTCGACTGCGCGGCTCAACTAGCAAGCTCGGCCGCCGCCGTCGCCAGACGTACCTGTCCGGAACATACAGACACACCTGTCCTAAAACCGTTGCATTATGCACCTTCCCTCTCAATATTTTGAAAATATATGAGGTGAGTGTCAGTTCCCTCCTAACCCTCAACTCATTGTATCCTACCATACCTAAAATAAATAAAGTAGGATACATTAAGGGATAAAATGGGTAAACACCGTAATACCTCATATACAAATATCTAATAAATTTGTTCTGTACCTTCTCCAGCATGAGACTATATTTAGCTTCATGTGGAGACCAGATGACTGCGTTACATTCTAGCTGGCTCCTAACCAATGCATTATATAAAGCTATAATGGCTTTCAAATTCGTGAACCCTCGGACCGTACGAAGCATAAAGCCTAAATTTCTATATGCTCTCTTGCAGCAACGCATAACGTGGTCACGAAATGTCAAGCTGGTGTTAAAGCTTACCCCCAAGTCCTTGACTTCCGTGACCCGTGTCATAGGCAAGCCATCAATATGATAGCCATGCACGATGGGATTGTGTGCACGAGAAAAAGTTATTGTCACACATTTCGAAATATTGAACTGCAACAGATTTTCTCTGCTCCAGCTCACTACCCTGTCAATATCCCTTTGTAGCTTGTCACAGTCTTCGCTCCTTTCCACTGTGAGGGACAATTTGAGGTCGTCGGCAAACAACAAACAGTGAGCGTCTTGGACTACTTCTGGTAGGTCGTTAACCACCAGGAGGAACCCCAAAGGTCCAAGGTTACTGCCCTGACTCACTCCAGACCTCGTGAAATACGGATCTGACACGTGTCCCGCATATTCCACGTACTGTCGCCTATCTCTCAGATAGCTGGCATAAAACTGGAGCGAATGTGGGGTGAAACCAACACCAGCTAACTTTGCAAGCAACATGTCATTATCGACTAGGTCGAATGCTTTTCGAAAATCGAAGTAAGCAGCATCAATTTGCCCCCCACTATCCACTGCCGGCACCAGATGAGCCATGTGGCAGAGAAGATTACTGGTGGTACTCCTTCCCGGTCGAAAACCATGCTGAGCGTCTGAGAGCTGTGCGCTAACCTGTTGATAAATAATCTTGTGAATGGCAGTTTCCAGTACTTTAGCCGGCGTCGACAATACTGCAACTGGCCTATACCCATCCACAGATTTTGCTGACCCTCCCTTAGGAACAGGAACAACGCGAGTCACTTTCCATCGCTCCGGGAACACGGCATACTTACAAAGCTGTCTATTCTTCGAGAGTCCACATGAATGAGAGCACATTGAACAACCCTACCTCACGTTAGGCAGGTGAAAACCGATGTGTTGATAAAGGGCGAAGAATTGAATCCTGACAAAAAGGCTTGGGATTGAGCTGCTCCAATTAATTTTGTTTTTTTTATTATATTTTGCACCGTGAATTTTGTTGTTTTTTTTTTTTGGTTTTCTTGCAATGACAAGAATATTTACTTTTTAAAGTATTATATTATTTTATATTAATTATTGTGAACGTGAAGACTATGTGGATCATTCTTTTTTGTTTTAATTTAAATAAATCTTAGTTTTTAATCATGGTCTGGCAGTTTGAGTAGTTTATGCGGCCTACCCGAATGCCCTTTCTTTGGTATTGTTCGTTGAATCGTTGAGCTGCTCGGTTATTGACAAATGCGTGCAGTGACTGGACAGGTCCACTCAATCTGGCTGGTTCTTTCCTCAAAAGACCATTTCAGACATCAGTCTACATGGTCTTCACATGATCTAACCAATATTTTGTTTGGACTTTAAAAGAGACTGTGACCTCTGAGTTTGTTTCGGCCTTTCCTCTCAGAGTAGTCAGATAGGAAACGCCGACCTCATCTAGTTTTAAAAAATATGTTCGACATGTAAAAGTGTTTGTATAAACCAACTTACAGAAATAAAATCATTTATCAGGTGTTATCATTAGGAATTCCTCTAAAGTTGAGAAAGGAGTCGACTCATACTCCTGAAGTGGAAACCCCTATCAACCTTGGAGGTGAACTTCCAGCTTTTCACTATCAAGTACATGTGTCCATCCTTCGACTTCTCACCGACGTGGAACTGTATCTTGACCACGATTTCATCTGGAATCATATATAGTTAGTGAAAGGTTGTATGAATATAGGTATTTAGATACTATTTAAGCAACAAAGTCGACAACGAAAGCGTAGCCCGGCTGCGTGGAGCTCTTATTTCTGTCAGCAGGGTCTAAATTAACCTAACATGAAGGAGATGACGGGGCAGATGACATACCCTTCGAATCTAACCTATCCGTGTCGGGGTGCCCTAGGCTCCCAAACTCGCTTCGCTCGCTCTTGGTTTATTCATTGACCATAAATGATCGCATTGCCCAACCGTTATGTAGCATTGTTCATAATGTGCAGACAATGTGATAAATATAAAAGTTTGAATCTGTATTCAATTTGATTTCACTTGATTCATAATGCCCGGGCATTATACATATTGCCTTGATTAATCACATGCTCCATGTCATATATATAATTATAATATTATAAATGAAATAAATAATATATATATAGAAATAAACTTCAAGTCTCCTGTCCTTTTGTCATGTGCGTTAGTCCCGTAGTAATTAAGATTGTTCTGTATATGTGCAATGTATATGATGAGGCAGTACTTTCCAATAAACAAATAAATATTGTCTGTTATGGAAAATAATTTGGCTGGAAACTGTTGGAAATCAGGGAGACATCCAAATGTAATTAAATCTTCAAAGATTTAATTACATCTTGGATGACTCCCTGATTTCCTATGATTTGCATTTTCTAGTACTTAACTCACTTTTTCTTTAAAAAACTTATGGTACACTTACAAAGTTGTTTGTTCTTCGAGAGTCCACTTCGAATTTAAGAACTGTGCTCAATGGTAACACATTGAAACCGGTTCTTAAACCTGAAGTGGACTCCCTTCTCCACCGAGGTGTACTTCCAGCTCTTCTCAACCCAGTACGTGTCTCCATCCCTTGACTTCTCACCGATGTGGAACTGTATCTTGAACACGATGTCATCTGGAATCATACAGAGTTAGTGAAAGCAAAAAAATAAAAAAAACATGGTGATTACCAAACTTAGGCACAGTAACCTTTTTGTTAAAAACACTTATGTCCTCGAAATTGGATCGATTTTCGAGGTCGACTTTCAATCCGCAGCTATTACGCGGTTAACAACCACTGGTAGCTACTATAGTGGTTTGAAATTATGACTTTAGAAATATATATCTTTATTTTTCGTTTCATCGTCTTTACGTATTCCATACCCTTCGATCACTTCTATGTAGTTTCCCTAGGTAGAATATTTAACCCTGTATAAACCTCCCACAGTATTTTTTTATGTGCCCACCAAAGTATTTTCTGTTACGGAGAAGGGTCTATTGTTTGGAAACTGTTGGGTTTGAAAATCAAATTACGTCTTAGTTGTCTTCGTGTTGTATTTTCGTTTTCATTTTCAAGTAATCTTTGAAAATCGTATGGTGGTTATTATTTATAATAAAAAAAAAACCTCCTGTGTCGTGGGTGCGTTTACAAACATATAAACTCACATACACAAAAACCCAGAGCTTGAACAACTATCATTAGTAGGTCATACAAAAAGTTATGCTAATTTAATATAAGCCCAAGTTATGATACACTTACAAAGCGGTTTGTTCCGATTAAACAGGTTGTTGATTCTGAATTGGGCTCCCTTCTCCACGTTAGAGGTGTACTTCTTGCTCTTCACTATCCAGTTCATGTCACCACATGTACACACGAGACATGAATTGGATAGTTTAGAGCATAAAGCATCCCTTGCCTTGACAAATGTAGAACTATATCTTGACCGCGATGTCATCTGGAATCATACAGAGTTAGTGAAATGATTGCAGTGGCGTATTATGGGTTTTTGCCACCTGGGACAGCCGGGCAATTTGCCTCTCTGCACCCCATTTTTTTTAAATTTTTATGTCAAAATATATTTATAGCATTTTTTAATTAATAAAAAATGTGCTTTTTCACATTTTTTATATTGTATGTATGTCATGTTCAAGTGCCAATATAGCTGATAGTGTATAAAATTTGTTGTCCCGAAAAATAACAAAAAGTGCGAGATAAGCCAGATCAAAACAAATTTTGACTGTAGTTAAATTACATAATATTTTATGTATTCTTAAAGATAGCAAAATGTTTTGTTTAGTTATGCATAAAAACTTCAGGCCAGGTACCATGGTTGCAAGAGCGAGCGAATTAAGTGGTTAAAATTTTAGCACACCGTCTCGGATAGATAACTCAAATCTATTGATTTTATCCGGTTTTGGCCGTAAAACGATGAGATAAAAATCTTGGTCATGAGCGCTCGTACTATTAAGGAGATTTGATCATGAACAATTATCATCATCATCATCATCATATCAGCCGAAAGACTTCCACTGCTGGACATAGGTCATAAAAACAATAACTCTCAAAACGGTAAAGAATAACATATTGAGAAAACCGGCATGTCTTAGAACCAAAAAATTCGAAGACAATGTGACATCCACCAACCCGCACTGGGCCCGCGTGGTGGATTACGGCCCATTCCCTCTCACAGAGAGGAGGCTTGTGTCCCAGCAGTGGGAATGTTAAAAGGCTGATGATTATGATAATTAATAGCACATAAAACAGGACATAGGCCATATTCACTTCTACTAGTAAAAGTGTTGATGTGAATTGTTATCTGTTGGTACCTCCAAGCTCCAACTAATCATAATCCAATCAAAGACAATTAACAATCACTTAGCAGCCACTTATCTGTATATACTCCACCTAAGAAAATAACCTCCTAATGTGCTTTTAATACCATCATCACAGATAAGGTTTTTTGAGAAATTGAAAAAACCTATGATTACGAGGAAATAGGAAACGTACAATATTCATTAAACTATTATTTTAAACTACTAAATTGATATTAATTATAGCCCAAAGAAATATAAGTATAGGGCTGGAAAGGAGCTCACATGTATTCTTTGTATTATATAATTGTATGGTTTAGATCTGCTAACATGCAAATCCTTGACTTGTTTAGATCTTTTTTAAGTCAGCAAAAACTGTCTTTCTTTGGTGGGTACCAACATTTTGCGTTTTGGACACCGATTCCAAAAGTAAAGTTATTTTCACTTTTTAGTTTTTTATAATTGGAAGTCGGTAGTATTTTTTTGTAAAAAAGATTTTTATTTTTCACTTTTTGGTTGTACCTACCTAATAGGCAAGTAGTTACATAAGGTACCTATAATGCCAGAATAGATTACCCGAATATCATGAAACTGAACATAACTGGTGAAATGAGAATGTACCAAGATGAACTGTACACATATGCGTACCCCTTCAGAACTTACTGGCCTGATGTTATGTTATGAAATGGTCTAAACAATAAACAGACATGCGATTGCAGCAATCCCGAGAGATTTGCCGTTATTTATTGAAGAGTTCTGTTGTATATCTCCGAAGTTCTTCATCAGATCTTCACTAAATTAAAATGGGACCAATTTCGGAAAATATTCTTTGAAACAAAAAAAGATTTTTCAAAATCGGTCCAGAATTGACGGAGATATCGGTGAAAATACATAAAAAAAAATACGTAAAGTCGAACATAGAACCTCCTCCTTTTTGGTAAGTCGGTTAAAAAATACACGCATGCAGGCGATCGCATTGTCATCATGATTAGTATAGCAAAGCATGGCAGTATTATACTTATTTAGGTCACGTACCTACACCAGAAAAGCAGCCGGGCGTCGAGCGCAGAGTTATTGTACGATCAGTCAGACCTGCAAAGGAGCTGCGCTGTAGTGTGTATGCAGTGTACCTATGTGTATGTAACCAACCTTATATAATCATGTGTATCCTAAAATAAAGGAGAGTATTATTTGAGCAGTCGTGCCTATCATTTCGCTCCACAAATACCTTCGACCTTACATGGCGACCCTGCCAGCGGGCATCGCCGCGCGATCGCCTTACCGACACCGCCGTGCCATATAAGGGTTGTACAGTGTAAACAATTGGACTAAGTAGAGTCAAGCTAAGATGAATTATAATAATTATTCACTAGCGTTAATAACGTTCGCGGTTGTGACAAGTGGTATTTGGTTCGTTGCTTACGAAAAATACGGGTTCATTAAAAATGGGAACTACGCAAACTAAAGATGAAACCGTGATAGTGCAAAACGCAGCCGGAGGAACTAATAACGCGCATCTGGAAGAGGTGAAATTACATATTACCACCATCACCATACTGATGACTATAGTGGTGCTGGTTCTGGGACTCGGCGTGCTGTATTTTCTGCTGCAAATGTATCGGCGATGTCATGTACGCTGGATACATCAGGAGATGTACAGGAGTGCAATATCTAGAAGGTCAGGAGCGAGGCAATCTGGACCATCACTGGAGAAAGGACGGTCGAAGGGCGACATAGTGTGAAAACAAAGATAGCGGATACCATCGCACATCGGTTTACACATCATGGGTTTAAGTGAAAGTGAAAAAAAAGTGCTGAGTGTGTGAAAGTTCGAGGAAAAACAACGGGCATCGTAAAATGGACTCAGAACTTTATTAGATAAGTACATAATCGTAATAATAATAAACGTAGTAAATGATATGTTACATTGTACTTGTAACTATAATAAACGAAGTGATTAATTAAACAACTAATGATGGTAGGAAATGGCAGATGACTTAGAACAATTATATAAAAATTTGAAATGTATAAAAACATATTTAATTAAAATTGGCCCTAAACGAAGGCAAGGAAATGTATTAGAGAAAAAGTTGTGTGATTCAAAGGAAATTTATGACAAATATACTGATATAATAGAGAAGATATCAGACGATGTAAAGAAAGGTAAAGTAGGACAAAACGAACAGATATTAATAAATACATTTTGTATTGATTTTGAGTCATTGTATAAACAAATTTTAGATTTATCCTCTACGTCAAGTACGAGTAGTAGCGAGGATACAAAAATGGAGTCATTTGATTTGAAAGTAGCTCTTAGTTTATTACCTATGATACCAACTGACAATGAATGTTCGCTTAAACAATTTATTGATAATGTAGAATACTATAGCTCGTTATTGGCTAGTGATGAGTGTAAGAAGAAACTAGTACAGTTTGTTGTGAAGAGTAGGTTGTCTCAGAACGCTAAATTGCAGTTACAGTTAGATTATTCTAATGTTGATGATTTGGTAAAGGAAATGCGTAGAGTATTACTGCCTAAAAAATCACCGTTTGCGATACAAAATAATATAAATCAATTAAAGCAAACAGAACTGTCAATTCAGGACTACGGAACCAAACTTTCGGAACTTTTCGTGGATTTGACGGTATCGCAAGCCGACGGTAACTTAGAGACATACAAAATAATTAAACCCTTGAATGAAAAGCAAGTTATCAAAAGGTTTGCCGATGGGTTGCGAAACCGCCGTCTTTCAACTATCATTGCAGCTAGGAACTACGAGTCGTTAAAAGACGCAATACAAGGTGCGAAGGATGAAGAAACATCCATAGCGGGACCGAGTTCGAGTTCTGGCGAGATCCTAGGTATGTATTCTCCTAGAGGAAGACAACAGAATTTCCGTAGTGGTTATCAAAATAATAATTACAACAGGACATATTATAACAGGGGTCGTAACAATGATTCCAGTGCTCGTCGAGGCTACCCTCGGGGGGGCCAGCAGGCGCATCAGCAGAGCCGCGGTGCACCACAGCGAGGCCGAGGATCACCATGGCGTGGTAGAGGTAGGAGCTATTATAGGAATCGCTGTAACCAAGGGATAAGCCAAACCCCTAAAGATACAAATAAACACGCGGTTAATGTTCTAACGGGACAGGAAAATGAAGAGTATGCAAATGAGTTTTTTCGTGAATAATAGAGTTATTCTCGCAACTGATACTAACTATTATATTAACTTAAGTTCTAATAGCAAAACTTATTCATGGTTAGTCGATACCGGTGCTACAATTTCGGCTATAAAATATAAATATGTTCTAGAACAAAACATTCCAGTCCAAAAAGAGGACATAGTCATACATGGAATTGGTGGCAAAGTCCATGCAATGGGATATGTTTGTTTAACGTTGTCATCGGGTGATCATCACCTTATTTGTAATAAGTTTTATGTTTTCGATACTCTACCATGTAGGGCTAATGGCATCATCGGACAAGATTTTATTAATAAACATAAGTCCATATTAGATTTCAGTAATAATACCTTAACATTGTTGACACAAAGTTCAATTAAAATAGTTTTACCTTTACTGAGTTATAAAAACACAATGGAAGTTTACCCAAGATGTGAATCCATACATTATTTTAAGACCGAATTCACAGAAGAGTGTGTAGTACATTCTAAGGAAATTAGTGACGGAATATTATTGGCCAGTTGCATAGCAACACCAGTTAATGGTCTAATACCGATTAAGATATTAAATACAACGGATAAGTTGTGTACCTTAACGGACATTAATCCATGTATAGAAAAATTAAACAACTACAATGTTTGCCAATTTGACAAATCAAAACGTGATGCAAGTAGAGTAAAACAATTGTTTTCGGTACTAAACCTCAAACATCTTAATAAGGAAGAGCAAATATCCATAGAAAAATTATGCGCGAAGTACTCGGATATATTTTATTTGCCAGGAGATAGATTAACTACAACAAGTATTTATAAACATACCATTAGTTTAAAACCAAATGTAACTTCTGAATTTACAAAGCCATATCGTTTACCACATTCACAGAAGGGAGAAATTAAGCAACAAATTGATAAAATGTTAAGAGAAAGGATCATAGAACCTTGTCGTAGCGAATGGTCTAGTCCAGTATTACTAGTTCCTAAAAAGACTGACGGTACAGGTCAGAAAAAGTGGCGACTAGTTATTGATTACCGAAAATTAAATAATTGTATTGAAGACGACAGGTTTCCACTTCCAAATATTTCCGAAATACTTGATTCGCTATCGGGTTCGGTATATTTTTCACATTTAGATATGTATCAAGGTTACTATAATATTGCACTAGAACAGGAAAGCAGAAAGTACACAGCATTCTGTTCAGGACAATACCAAATGACTCGTATGCCAATGGGTTTAAAAACGAGTCCAGGATCATTTTCCAGAATGATGACCATGGCTATGTCTGGCTTAACGTATGAAAAATGCCTTATTTATTTAGACGATTTAGTGGTCTTTGGTAGAAACTTAGATAGTCATAACAAGAATCTACAAGACGTTTTCGAACGACTGCGGAAAGTAAATTTAAAATTAAACCCGCAGAAATGTAATTTTTTAAAGAAGGAATTACTATACTTAGGCCATGTGGTATCAGGTAACGGTGTATTACCTGACCCGGATAAAATAAATGTAGTAAAAAAATATCCGTGTCCAACAAATATAGACGAGACGAGGAGGTTTGTTGCGTTTGTTAATTTCTATAGAAAATTCATTCCAAACTTTGCTGAGTTAGCTTATCCACTTAACAAATTATGTCGTAAAAATGCTTCTTTTATATGGGATGAAAAGTGTCAGTCGGCATTTGATAGTTTAAAAGGAAAAATCATATCCCCACCGATTTTACAATATCCGGATTTCACAGAACAAAATGAGTTTAATCTCCAGACAGACGCTTCTAATTATGCAATCGGAGCAATTTTGTCTAACAAAAATGGAAGACCAGTATCATTTGCAAGTAGATCACTAAACAAAGCGGAAATAAATTATCCAACAATCGATAAGGAATTGCTAGCTATAGTGTGGGCGATTAAACATTTTCGTCCCTATTTGTACGGAAAACATTTTAAAATATACACAGACCACAGACCTTTAATTTCATTATTTAACATGAAAGACCCATCAAGCAGGTTATTTAAATTTAGGTTATTACTAGAAGAATATGATTTTACGATAGAACATGTCAGGGGTACGGAAAATGCGGCAGCAGACGCATTGTCGAGAATTTCCATAACATGTAATGACTTAAAACAAATGCACGAGTCGTGTGTTTCAGTTATGACAAGAGCTCAGAAAAGAAACCAGATTGACAATAATTCTAAGATAGGAACGAGTGGCACAACTACAGTTCGGTCTGATCAACCAAACGTTGTAAGCACTCCTAGTACTAGTACTTTAAACGAGTCAGTGGAATTACGTTTTATTGATGCATGCAAGTTAGAAACAATTAGAAAAAGTGGTGAAACATGTAAAGAAAGTAATACATTTATGTACATTCCTAAGGAAAAAACTATCTATATTAAACATGTATCTTCTCCATCGCAAATATCGCGAGCCGAATTTGTGAGAGAGTTACAAGATTTTTGTAGAAGCGTAAATATTACGGAAATCTATTTAATAAAAAGTAATAAAAATAACATTTTTATAAAAAAGTTATTAAATGAAATAGATATAATGAAAAAGTGGACCGGACCACACTTACATATAGTAAAAGATGTACAACGAATAGAGAATACAGAAGATAAACGAGTAATTTTGAACGATTTTCATCTCTTACCTACCAGTGGCCACGCGGGTACGAGACGAATGTTCAACAATATAAAAAAATATTACTATTGGACGGGATTAGAAGATGATATAAAAGAGTTTATAAAGAGGTGCGACAAATGTCAGAAACAAAAGTATTCACCGCACAATACCAAACAACCTATGGAAATAACAACAACAGCACATAGTGCCTTTGAAAAAATATATATTGACTTAGTAGGTCCTCTGGAAAGAGATAATTATAATTATAGTTATATCCTCACGTTGCAGTGTGAACTCACCAAATACATTGAGGCATATCCCTTAGTTACACGCAGAACGGAAGAAGTAGCGAAAGCGTTAGTTGATAATTTTATATTAAGGTATGGAGTACCGAAGGAGATAGCGACGGATCGGGGTACCGAGTTCCTGTCATCAACATTCAAGGAGGTATGTAATCTATTAAATATTAAACAACTAAACTCAACAGCATATCACCACCAAAGTATAGGTGCTTTGGAAAACACGCACAAGCATTTGAATTCATTTCTCCGTATTCAAACCGACAACCATCCAGAGACATGGAGTACATGGCTCCCATTTTGGTCATTTTGCTACAATACTTCAGTACATTCAGCAACAAAATATACCCCTTACGAGTTAGTTTTCGGAAAAAAGTGCTCGTTACCAAGCAATTTGACCAATAGGATTGTTGATCCACTATATAACATTGATTATTATCCATTAGAATTAAAATTTAGATTACAAAAGTCACAGAAAGATGCACGAGACAACTTACTCAAAAGTAAATTAAAACAAAAAGAACTATATGACAGAAATATAAATCCAGTTACTTACCGTCCTGATGATTTAGTTTTAGTTAAAAATAATATGTGTAATAAATTAGATAGTGTTTATACGGGACCATATAGAGTTATATCAGAAGAGTCACCAAATGTTAAAATAATAAAGAATGGTAATGTAGACACCATTCACAAAAACAGAACAAAATTGTATTATCCTAATCAGTAATTATCATGTTCTTGTGTAAATGTAAATGTATTATAAAAATAAAACAAAATGATAATTTTATTTTATTTTACCTCGCCATGGGAGGTGTAGTGTGTATGCAGTGTACCTATGTGTATGTAACCAACCTTATATAATCATGTGTATCCTAAAATAAAGGAGAGTATTATTTGAGCAGTCGTGCCTATCATTTCGCTCCACAAATACCTTCGACCTTACAGCGCAGTTGTTCCATGCGCGCCTAAGTTGGGTGCTTCAGACAAGTCACGGAAGTGTTCCTGGGATCCATTTGAAGTCCTGCCAGTATGGTCTCACAGGCAGGGCTGCATATGGAGTTCAGGATCTGCTCCACGTGTATGGGCTATCACATCGATGCACATCTGATTCCGCCAGCAGTCGAAAATATCCTGCCACACTGCCCGATTCCGTGCGTCACTCTTCCAGGTGTTTCCCTCGTCTTAGACAATCCAGTTAACCAACTATTTCTGCAGAAAAACAATAACTTCCTACTTACTTCAAGGTCAAAACCATGCAGTGTCGCAGACCGGTCACAGACGTGTTTCTGAAGTCCATTTGAAGCCATGCCAGACCAGTTGCAGTGTAATTCATACACGTGGAACAAGTGAAAACCACACTCTTCAATTCTCCGACGTGCAAGAGGCCATCATAGCGATGGCCATCTGATTCCGTCAGCTGTCAGCAAAGACCCTGCTGCCAGTGCGAAGGCCTGGAAGCAGGCTCAGTCCTTCTTCCAACACGGTGTGATGCCTCAATCTCACTGTGTCGGGAAGAGGACTCAGGCTGTAGTTAGCCAGTCTGATTCCTACTCCCGAGACGGTGCACGAGGGTTTCTTCTTTCTCAATCTCATTCTTTCTTCTGGCACACTACCCGGTTCCGTGCGTAACTCATTCAGGGTTTTCCGTTACAATACAATTAACTTACTTTTCTACAGAAAAATAATAATATCTCACTTACTTCAAAGCCTTGCAGTGTTGCAGACTGGTCACAGACGAAGTCCATTTGAAGCCCTGCCAGCCCGGCTGCGATGGATCCCATGCACGTTGAGCACCAGACTTTTCACTTGCTCGACGTGCATGGGGTCCATCACAGCGATGAGCACCTGGTTCCGCCAGAAGTCAGCAAAGGTCCTGCTGCCAGTGCAGAGAGATGCAGGCTCAGTTTTCCTTTCGACACAGTGTGAATCTTCAATCACAACGTGTCTCGTTCTCATCCTTCTTCTGTCTTTTGCCATTCAGCCCGGTTCCGTGCGTCACTTACCCAGGTGTGGCCCGCGTCTTTGATAATACAGTTAACTTACTTTTTCTACAGAAAAAGAATAACATCCCACTTACTTTAAGGCCAAAACCTTGCAGTGTTGCAGACTGGTCACAGACGTGTTTCTGAAGTCCTTTTGAAGCCATGCCAGCCCAGCTACGATATACCCCATGCATGTAGAGCAAGTCAACATCATACACTGTTCACCTGCTCGACACGCATAGGTTCCATCACAGCGATGAGTATCAGGTGCCGCAAGCAGCTAGCAAGGGTACTGCTGCCTGTGCATAGGTCTGCAGGCAGACTGAGTCATCCTCCCGACACGGTATGATTTTCGTTCCGGAAGATCCTTTCTTCTGGCATACTTCCCGGTTCCGTGCGTCACTCATCCAGGTGTTAACCGTGACTTTGACAATAATCGTACAGTTAATTTACTATTTGATCAGAAAAACGATTATATCTCATTTACCTCAAGCCCAAAACCTTGCAGTGCTTCAGACCTGTCACGGAAATGTTGAGCCTGAAGTCCATTGGAAGCCCTGCCAGCCCAAATGTGATAGAGCCCATGCATATCGAGTAACTGAACACTACACAGTGTTCATCTGCTTGGCGTGCATGGGGGCAAACACAGCAATGTTTATCTGGTTCCGCCAGCAGCTAGCAAGTGTACTGCGCTGCCCATGCAGAGGTCTGGAAGCAGGCTCAGTCCTCGTCCCAACACACTGTGAATGAGGTTTCTATAATCTTACAGACCACTCTATCATGCCCTGACGGGAGATGGAGTTGAGTAAGTGAAGATTAAGTTTGATGAAACATTCAAACACAATGTTATTTTTTATTGCAAAAATGAAATAAAATTGCGATTTGTTTCTATGAAGGTAGTATAGATAGACTGACAAACAAAACCAGTACTTATGATAGTATAAGCTTCTCTCATATCTAGTAGTGTCTTTTTTATTTATGTCAATGACAATTAGTCAAATAAATGTTTATATTTATTTCTGTCCTCTTGACTACCTACTGTACTACACTGGGTCAGCTATAGGTCAAAGTATCCACCAACGTAAGTCCTGACAGTGTACATAAAGAGTATCGTCATGTGCGTAAGTGCGTAACGTCATATTCTATCAGAATAAGCTACCTTCCAAAAAATACGCTGACTTGAAGTTAATTTTACGCAGTAAGTAGATGTTATTTACTCAAGTGCTTTGAGAAACTTGTCAAAACAGCACCCCTATCTATCCATATATCTATTTACAAAATCTTTTCGTCACATGCAAGTCAGCGTATCAATGTACGACTTGCATTTGTATTATAGAATTCATCACATCATTGCTTACCAACAGGTGAGATAGTGGTCAAGCTTATACAAAATATTAAAAAAAAACTTAGGGATTCAACAGCGTAGGCTGACCTATTTTAAAGGTTATGCAAAAATAACCATTTAAAAAATCACACATGTCAGATAGTTAAAAGAAAGAAATTGAGTTGTAGTAGTTTGTTGTTGTTGTTAGTGTATTGTGTATGGAGTTTCAATGTATGTAAACGCGCCAACGATACAGGAGAAATGCGAAGTATGCAGCAACGTTTTTAATTTAAAACTAAATGAAATGAGAATCAAAACCGCGACCCTTAGTACAGAAACCGTGTTAACAACTAAATACTGGGAGCAAAATTATTCCAGCCAAGTGATGGCCCTATTTGACTGGCATACTCAAGTTCTGACTTCAAAAGTACTGTTGTCGGAAAAGAACAGAATAGAATAGAAAACATTTATTCGAAATAGACACAACACGACAACAAAAATCACAAAGTAACAGAGAAGAACAGTAAAAAAAAGTACAAACAAGGTTTAAGGATAATTGCGCCGGGCGTGCCCATACCGAAAGGGAAACAACCTATACTAATTAAACCTACCTCAAAATCGTTCTAAAAACTCATAGCGGCCGCCTAATCAAGCTAGTTAGTAAGAAATCATGATTACACATTCTACAAATTGTCTCATAAAAACATTAGAACAAAAAAAATCATGGCTTCTAAAGGAAAACACTACAAAACGAAAAATAACTTTGTATTCAGAAGATTCGAATCGGTATCTATGGTATCTATTGTTTTACGGTTTTCAACACAGACTTCGGAAAATTAAATTATTTTTTGCGTTGTAGTGTTTTGCTTTAGACCTCATATTACCATGAACATCATTTATAGACGGAGTACATCTCTTTTCAATTCCAATAAGCCCAAACACGAGAACATACCTTGATTTATTACGGAATTCCGGTTCCTACCTTCCACCTTCACCATCAGATCAGTTCGATGGTCTTATTTTCATCAGTACCATTTATTTATAAATGTATTTGCTTCATGTACCTCCTAACTATTCGAGATATCTTATACCCATGACATGCTTATTAAGGAAATCCAATGGCCATCTTCATCAGTTCCACTTCATCAAATAATACTTTGAGTGCAAATGCTTGCCATATTATTGAAACTATCAAAATTGCTATATGCCTGCATATATTATTTGAGGACTTGCCTCGTTTTCCATGGGATCCCATCATCAGATTCTGGTGACATTGGGACCACCTCGAGGGTATACAAAGAAAAATATTATATTAAGAACAAACATTTAAAATAAAAATAGTTAATAAAATCAAAAAACCCGACTGCAAAGATGTAAACAAGAAGAAAATCATGATGTGCAGTCGGAGGATACATATTCCCGAGCTGACTGACCAAAACTATAAATATCCTCCGACTGCACAGCATGATTTTCTTCTTGTTTACATCTTTGCAGTCGGGTGTTTTGATTTTATTAACTTTTTTTATTTGCATCTTATTAGTTATACTTTTTTTTCGAATGACTTTTAAACAAAGGAAAGTTTAGGAAACAAATTTAAGTGATTTTTTTTGTAATTACTTGTATAACCCTTCATTTTGATACCCCACTCGATGGGTTATGAAAAAAAAAATTGCAACCCTACAATATGGCGCTCAAAATCCGCCATATTTTTTTTTAACGGCACTTATCTAAGAACACTTAGGCGGCCAAGACCTATCTAACGATGTCTTAATTATAAAAATCCGTCAAGTGGTTTGAAAGATACAATGTAATAAAGAATATTACATACATAAAAACATACATACATACAAGATCATTTCCTTGCAGCCGGGTAAAAATATAGATACATCCGAATTGAGAACCTCCACCTTGTTGGGTAATAGGTTAAATATAGCCCTAATATTTCTATCAATTAACGATTCGTTAAACGATTTTCGTTTCGATAAGATATCGGGCACTTTTTAATTTTAATGAGGCCTAAAATCAGTTTCTTAATTTCGGATAGATGGAACGGAAAAAGCCACACTACTTATAATTATGTATTTCTATAGGCGAAGTTTTCCCAACTATGTTGGAATCAGGTTCCAAACTAACCGAATGCAACTGAATACCAGTGTATCATGAAGCTACTGCCTATCCTGACTTCCACAACGTAATAACTAAGCAACATGATACCCCCTGGCCCTTGACAAGAATTCGGACTACCTACCGTAACGACTGTTAAAAAATTTAAATGACCGGCGGGACCAACGCTTTAACGTGCTTTCAAAAAACAAAAAGTACTTACCAAAGATACAGGATTTCGAAATGTAATGTATTTTTCACATTGAAAGTTTGTTAATGTTTTTACCCGACTACGGCGAATCCAAAGGGAAGGATTGTGATTTTAGCAATCTATGTATGTAAACCGATTGCAAGATAAGAAAGGAAATAATATGTATGTATGTTTGTATTCACGTATGTTCCTTCGTAGCGCCTAAACTATGCATCCGATTTTGATGATTAAGGTGTCAATCGATTCTTTATTATGGCCCGGGTAACAAAGGATAAAAAAACCGTAGACCGGTTATAGATTTTAATTGAACTTTTTGCTAGATTGTCAAAACTTTTTAGGGTATATTTTTTATATGTCGTCATTCGTCTGCAATACTAATAATACCACACATCGCGCGTTTGACAATTTTTTACCGGTTACGGCTGTTTGTCCAAAAACCGCTCAAGATTTGCACATCTACCGTATATTAAACAAAATAAATAAAAATTATTACTCATACATCTATGCTTATATTACAAAGAGGTAAAGTTTGTGAGGTTGTAGGGGGTATTCTCTGGATCTACTGAACCGATTTAGATTAAAGGCATGGAGATAGTCTGAAACCCTGGGAAGGACATAGGTTAGTTTGCATACCCTTGGGATGATAAAACACTTCATGGCTGAAACTACAGAACCTGCTACGATCCATATATAATCCTTTTGCTTTATCTACTTTCATACATCTATTATAATCACAGATTACCAATAATCATACATGTACGCTGGTTTTTGAAGAACATCACCACTAAGACTACCACATCACACCACACACACGCACCCTCACTTGTCATTGAATTTGGCAGCTTGCGCCACCCTGGGTTATCTTACCAACTCAAAGTACCTAACCCGGCCGATTAAGTACGACAATTATTTGTTATTTGACTTGTGAGTTAAGTTTATGGCGCAAGTGGGCCAAAAAAGAATTAAACAAAAGTTACAGAAAACAAAACAAGACCGGGTGACGACGATAATCCGACATGCGATGTCCAAAACGTAACGGTAAATACTAAATTATAGACATGCAGTGTTTTAAGTAAATCTTCATGAATAAATGTTATGACTACCCTCCATGGTAAGATTATTGTGCGCCACTATTTTTTACAACTTTATTACAAGCTTTATATATTACCTTGCTTTCATGTGTGTCCGGCAACTAGTAAACCATTTTTCAAGCACTTCAGCCACTCGGGTAGATCTTCAAGGTTAAGCAGCGGTTGCCGAGATTGGCTTGAGGATGGATGACCATCCATAACATTCCGAGACTCTTCCGTGCGATGGAATGCATTTTAAGCCGTTGGTCCTGGCTGTCATTTGAAACTCTGAAAGTCGTTTCGGTGGTCAGAAGCTAGTAAATGTTAAAGAAGTCTTGCCAAGGAATATGATGTTAAATACGATTGGAAACCGACCTCAAAATAATAGGGTAGGGCTAGCATAGGGGTAGGGATTGAGAGTGATTAAAAAAATCTTTTTAACAAAAAATACAACCGACTTCCAAATAAAAACACTACAAAGTGAAAAATAACTTCAATTTCGGATGTCGGTGTTCCTGTTTTGTGAGCTTCGTTTTTTGACACCGACTTCCTTTCTTTTCCTACAATCATCCCCTGATTTTCAACCTTTGGTATTTCACTTACGTAACGCGAGTATAATATCGGACCTCTACTTGACCTAACCGCTGCCAACTATAAAATTACGTTCAACTACGTACCTACCTACAGAAAAAAAAAAAATTGTTACCTTTTCATTCCTGCTGAGTTTATGTCGTGTCTCGCCTGTCGATTTAAAGCCCTCGCAAACTACAGACTCAATCGGCCGATAGTTTTGTCGGATTGAAAGTTACATTCATTTCATACTTCTGCATACTGATGGTCCAACTAGACTCGATAGTCAAAAGTCTTTAGTTTGCGGGGCTCTAGCCGAATACTAAGAATTTGGCGCCAACAGCAACATAATTATTACAGCGACCACAATCCGCAACACGATGTTTGAAGTTGAACTACAGAGATTAACTCAAGGGAGTTGAAGACTGAGGAATATTTTTGGCGCTCGATCGTTTAAACGTACTTTTTTTAAACACAGGCACAGATTCACAATTTAAAAAAAATATTGCCCGTGTAAAACCCCACAGACTATTAAGCATTTGACCTTTTTTTACTTCTTCTGAGGATACAATAAAAAAAATTGACAAATTGTTTCAATTGACTTAATGTCCCTTTTTGTTGGTCAAGCGCTAAGTAACAAACCATAAACGTGGGTGGCGGCGCTGCTCGTAAAGAAAGATGTCAAAAATCTATCAAATACAAAAATTCTTATTCAAATCTTTAAAGCGTATCACACGTGTTTACAAGCTCTTAATAATAATAATGCACAGTTAATATGGATCCTGTCGGACACAGCTTTTTAGTTTAATATTAATTCTTAAAATTCAATAATGTAAGTTTTAATCATAATAATGCTACAGCTTTTTTTATAAAGTACTAAGAGTCAATTAAAGTGGAGAAAAATCTTAAGAACAATAAAAAGGTAAAAAACAAATAAAAATGAAAAACTTATAAATTGGCAATGGCAAATGTATATAACATATATCTAATTAAATATGAAATATAATAAGATTATTTTATCAAAATTGTCATACCAAAATAATTTTAAAAAAGCCGGCCAAGTGCGAGTCGGACTCGCACACCGAGGGTTCCGTACAAACCTCAGCTTAAAGGTATTATAGACCTGAGTATTTGATATGAATTTCAATTTAATACCTCTACGCGTTCATGAGGAAAGTGGTAGTAAGTTTAAAATTATTAAAATATTTTTATTATATGATGTAACTAAAAAAATACGGTTTTCGCAATTATTCCTTTATCTGTGCTACAAGACGTTGCTTCGTACCAAATTTCAAAATTCTGAGTTCACGGGAAGTACCCTGTAGGTTTTGATTCCCTTGCGAGTGTCGAAAATTTGCGTAAATTTGCGACATAAACGGCTGTATCTTAAGATTGCGTTGGCTTAGAAATTTTTTCACAGCTTTAAGGGACATTAGAGCTGAGTATTTGATATAAATTTCAGCTTGATACCTCCACGCGTTCCTGAGAAAAAGGGTCTTGACAGACAGACAGGCGGACAGACGGACGGACAACAAAGTGATCCTATAAAGGTCGATCCACACATATCAGGGACGTGCCCGGGACGTGACAGGGCCGGGCCCAATCATTGAAGTTTCGTCACTGGCCCGTGCACGGCCCTTGCACGGACGTGTGTGAACGAGTTCATATAAAATGTCCGCACCGATATTTTTTTGTGCCCCTGACAGGGCACGTTCCGTATATACCTTTAGGGTTCCGTTTTTTCCTTTCGAGGTACGGAACCCTAAAAATGACACCGATTTCCGAAAAAGCACGTAGCTTCACTACTGTAAGCGTCCATGAAGTATCTATTGCATTTTATTGTCTATGGTTGCCTGTTAATAATACATAAAACGAACTTCGTTTTCGATAAATAATCATCATCTAAGCGAAAGTCGATTAATCTATATGATGTAGCCTAACATAAAATATATGCTTTTGTACAACAACTAAACTACATAAGAGGTTTATAAATATGTGGTTTAGTTAGAAATGATTAGAAATACGACAGGATTTCGTTTAGCAAAATCATTGTTATCACAATTTTTAAATATTATTAATTTTTCGCACGTGTCACCACATCATAAAGCCTCAACAACAAACAAAGGCTTGCATAAAGCCTGAATGACGACAGTTTCCACCTCACGCATCACGGAAATACCAAACTCACTGCCATAAGGAGCGCTCACAATTTGACTTGAGTCAATTAAAACGTCAACAATACCTTCCTCTACCTACGGTCTGGTCAACTTAAAGGGTACAAAGGTCTTCCTGGTTCAATCAAAGGGCTTCTGATTTGTTCCTTTGTTCGTTTTTTCCTTAAAAGAAAGTGTGAATACTGTGAAGGTGGGTTCGGTTTATTTTAAATCTCGGGTATAATGCTGCAGAATATTGAGGGTCAAATAAAATTTGTTTACTACAAACTATTGGTATCGACATCATTATCATCATCAACATTTTAACCTAAAAACGTCCACTGCTGGACATAGGCCTCCCCCAATTGTCGCAGGTAGCGCAGCAAGTCAGTACTATGTTTATATTTGGGCTACAGCTGATTATGGGGTCAACAACCGCTGGTAGCTGTACTTAAAATTATGAGCATATAATATTTTTTTCTTCTTCTTTTCAATTTAGTACGACGTTTAACGACTTACGAGTAACTCCAACAAAATTGTGGGTTTTTAATAACATATAGTTACATACTTACTTATATTCTATTTGCTGGAGCAAAATATAAAAGGTAAGCAAATCATAAAAAAGATTTTTACAGTGTCTTCTTTCCTGCACTAAGATCTAAAATAAAACATGTCATAAGAAGATGTTTACTTCACACAATAACCAAATACAACATGCTTAAATATGTTAAACATTTAAATTATTATTTTCTTTACTGTATTTTACAACAATATCAATATTTCTAATGTATAAACAAAAAAATGGTATTATTAAAAACCAATAGCCGAAATGAAAACACATCTCGAAAGCCAGAAGTTCGGAACTACTTATTATGATAATAAACTAAAGAGTGCTACAAAATAACCATCTTACTTTGTAAGATTGTATTTAAAAAAAAAGTTAACTAAAATAATCAAAAAACCTAACTTTATTTATTTATAGTTTTTTAATTAACATAATTTTTTCGAATTAGTTACATTTAAACATATAAGTGTTACATATTTTTGAAATCATCTCTTAAACCCCTATATTATGTTTTTTTGTAACTTCACCTATCGAACACTTATTTCGAGTTTCCCACCTTTAAATTATCGCAGAATTAATGTGACAAATTGTCAAGCACGCGTTATCTGCTGTGATTGGCTGTTAAAAATGTATTCAACCAATCACAGCAGATAACGCGTGCTTGACAATTTGTCACATTAATTCTGAGATAATTGAAAGGTGGGAAACCCGGCCTTAGGCGGCCAAGACGTAAAAATCCGTCTAGCGGTTCGAAAGATATGAGGTAATAAAGAATATTACAAACATACAAGATACACGCGAAAAACAACCCATTCCTTGCAGTCGTGTAATTAGTCGGATAATAACCGTTTGACGTTTGTTTGGTTACCTAGAACACACCCATAATTCACCAGTTATGTTTAAGTCCCAGGGGAGATCCTATTGCCTTCAAACCAGGCACAAAGCTAGACCCCGCGGGCTGCTACTAAGAAATTTCAGATGTAAAAACCCAATCACACATTTCCCGACCCAGGCATCAAACCGAGAACCTCATGCCCAACAGTAGTGGTTGCAAACATTCGACGAGAATGTTTGTGTAATTTCATCATCATTATCTATTTATTTATTTAATTATAATTAATGTACACTCACAGTATAATACATAAAGACAACACATCAAGACAATAGAGTATTATAAGGGCACTGCTTATTTCTTAAGAAATTTCTGCCAGCAGACCCGCGAAAGGGAAAAATTAAAAAGAAATGTAGACATTAGTATCTGAGAACAGGAAAATGAGAAAAGTGAACGACTTAAACTAAGATATAAAAATTTGCGCACCTACACAAATAGTTTAATGATATACAAATATAAATACATAATTATAAAATATATAGATACTTATGTATAATATATACATAGATATATAAATAAAGATTATCATCATCATCAGCCTTTTAATGTTCCAACTGCTGGGATACAGGCCTCGTTTCTGTGAGAGGGATTGGGCCGTAATCCACCACGCGGGCCCAGTGCTTGTTGGTGAATGTCACATGTCTTTTAATTTTAGGTTCTAGGACATGCCAGTTTCCTCACGGTGTTTTCCTTCACCGTTTTGAGAGAAGTGGTGAGTTTTTCAATTGCAGGCTTGATATTGGTACCATAAGCTACATACCTAGTAATTACTAGAACAGAACTAATAAAAAAAAACAATTTTAAAAAACCCCCGAAACAAAAATCTCTAGAAATCAAAAAAATCAACCACGTACTCGCGTTGGGGAACCGCCAATGTTTACAGCAGTTTATTTTATTTATTTAGCGGTTCCCCGACGCGAGTACGAAACACACAGATACCCAGCAACACACGTCAAACTTATAACACGCCTCTTTTCCCGTCAGGGCTTAAAAATATAGCATACGGACGACTGACGGTGTTCCTATGACGCAGTGTCTGAACTTTCCTCGAAGTTTTGAGGAAGGTTATGGTTGGGAATAAATGAGAGATTCTCCTTGAGATTTTACGCACAGCTGCAGTAAATATAGTATAATGGCGTGGTATTAGTATTACTATCACACAGGAGAGTTAAGATAAGGAAAACTGAACATAGGCTTACACAAAGAAAAGTGCTCGTATTGTAGCAGGTATCAATATGCAAAACAAATTGTTGTAGCTGGCCTGAGGCCCTAGATAATTGTCATTCGATATCATCACTGATGATGATTGTCGAAATGTCAAAATCGAAGGAACTGGGGGGATACAAATCATATACACAATCATATAAACTTAATTTTTAACACACTTGCTCATAAAGTGGCTCTAATTTCAACGCAATTAGGCACATAATGACACCTGTAATCAAACTGTGACTTTTTCATTACTATTATTCACAAGTGAGATATAGATCATTTTTTTTTGTTGAGTTGCTTTGTTCTTAAAAAATGTTTCGATACAAAAAAGATCGTGCTCAATAGTACAAATAAATTAATGCACCTATTGCTTGCTCATTTCATGAGTATTTAAATATAATAATAATTTATATTCGTATTTAAATAGATAATTTCAACTTGTACGTGTTTAATAAATTAAACTTTCACTCAAATATAATTTTTGTTTTTCTCTGTAATAAAGAAAACTTGAAATTCCCCATTTTGTACGTGGCTAAAACGCTATCCGCGAAAAGAAAAGAAACCTCATTCTTTTAGTCTATGGCCGATCGCCATTATTAGATGCCCGTGTTAGAATTTGAAGTATGTGTGACGTCATTAAATCGGTAATTTTCATTTTTCAATGGTTTGCTACATAGTACATATCTGTCATAATTATTAAACACCTACCGACAAATGTCTAAGTACCTACCTTAATTATTATTGTGGTGTCAATTACCTTCAAATGTAAAAGAGTACCCCACCCCACCTAAGTAAATATTGTTGTGTGTACAGGAAATAACTCTAAACTTATATTTAAGCCACGTTGATAAGATTCCTATAAATGATTACGTAATTTGTAATGATCATTGTGATGTATCCTGGATATTATAATGCTATATTAGTATTATAAGTCCTTTGAAACAATTAGTACAATACTGTCTTTTAAATAGGTAATTTAAAACAGGCCGAGGCAGCTAAGTTATGACCAATCCCAACTGATGGCGCCCGTTCACGAACATGACACATGGATCGGCGGATCCAGTTACTGTCGGCGAGATACCGCGCCATTTTCTCATATTGGACGTATTGAGACACAGATAGACCCGATATTATAAAATATTGTGTAATTGATAAGCGGACTTACTTTTATGTGAACTACAAGCCAGTACAGGCCAGATATTGTTATCTAGAAGTATACTTCTTTATAATACTTGGTGTAAGATCGACTACACAAGACTAACGTAAGTTAATTGATATTATAACTTTATTATTTCTAATGGTTGTGTTGAAGCTGTACCTATGTCGTATTATGACCTTTATTCCTAATATGTTATATTGATTTAAGGGCTATTCTATGTCCTTTGCCTTATCCTTGTTATTTTGAATCTATAACATTGTAAATACTTTGTGTTTGTAAATACCATGAAATGATATCGATAAATACCATGAAAGAGCTTCCGTGCTTCTTCTCCACGAGAACTATTCTAGCGAACGGGCAGTAAGCTCAATGAGCCTTCTAAATATGAATTAATTGACAAGCCTTACTTAAATAAATACCTAGTCTTGTCTTTCTGTGCTTTTATTCATAAAACCCTTTCCTTACACACCGATACCGCATGCCTACTGTTTTGTTTGATTCCGAGATCACCAAATTTGGCGGAAGGCACGGGTAGCGCGGGGAGTGACAAGTGCGCCGTGATTGGCTATTCAAGGTCACGGTACCTGTCGTAGTGACGGGACATGCGCATTAAATGTCGATAAAAATATCGATATTTTCAAACAGAATGATATTTTATGTAAAATTTCTTAGCCGGTGATTCTATAATTACTTTAATAATGATAAAGAAAAACATCGATCGAGAAAAGATTTTGATTTAGGCCAAACATGATTTAATTTAATTGTAATCCTATGTAAACAGGGCCACTCTGAGCTCTCGTTATGAGTAGAGCACAATTAGTTCAAAGTAAAAATAAACTAATTTGTTAATTTTTAAATAATCCATTTTAACAAAATTATTTTATTCTCCTATATATCTAATTAAACATCGATCATCGATACTTTTAGATAAGCAAAAAACGTATTTGTCTCAAAACATTTTTACTTCTGTGGGAAAAAGATATCAATATAATAATTTCTTATGGGTGAAAGGGACTTTCACAAAAGACATCAACGAGCGCTACTGTAAAGTTTGGTTTGATAACCATTATAACTTGACCTTTTTTAGATTGGTCAATATTTATTACTTTGCCTACTGGTGGAATATTAACCCATCTTTTTTTGAACTTGAAGGGCTGGTTGATTTTCCACACCATTTTACTGCACAATTCGTCATTTTTTTTTAAAACAAAACGTTGATAACTATTTTTTAAACAGAATTAAAACTAGAAATCGCTTGCGTCCCTACAGCTCTAATGTCTGGTCGAGCAGAGTGGTCAACTCTGATATACAGTAAATAACCAATAATCATCTTGACATTCAAAGCTTGCTATCTTGGTAGATACCAATACTTTTATATAGAATTCCATATATAGAATTTATTCCCGCCATTGTGATAAAATTTAGACACGTCGTTTTCACTGTTGAAAATTATTTTTTTGTATTATTTTCTTCACAAGTGTGTTGAAAAACGTCGTATGATACACGTGTGTATTGATGATTACCGTCCTCGGCTCTCTTAAGACTCACCTGACGGCTCAGGTTTCAATGGCGCCTCAGCGGTAATCACCAATATTACACAGTTTCAGTTAAAATGGGAAATGTACCTATGTGTTGAAGAAACCTAAGTTGGTGAAGGTGGCCACTATAGGAAAACTAAGTAATTTAAAGGGGTGGTGTACCTATGTGTCGTTCGTTGACTTCAGTGTTCCCTGGCAGTTGATAGTGTCATGCTCTCTCTATTGTCTCTCTGATGGTGGCACATGTGTTGGATCATTCGGTTCCCTTCATGATGGTTTGCTGAGTGGTGCCGATCCATGTGTCATGTTCGTGAACGGGCGCCATCAGTTAGGATTGGTCATAACTTAGCTGCCTCGGCCTGTTTTAAATTACCTATTAATTGTATTTTTAATTGTTTGTTTTAATTCAGACGCTTAAAAATACATACGTATTTTTCCAACAAGAACAATGTAACCAAATACTTGTGAAACTTAATTTTGATACATCTGTCCCTTAGACACACTTAAATTAACCTTACTCTAAGAGCTTATGGTCACCCTCCTGATCACGTCAGATATCGATATCGATAGCATTCCCATACATTTTAACCCCCGACGGCAAAATACAGGTCATATAAGTTTGATGTGTATACCTGTTTATTTGTGTATGTGTGTATCTGTCTGGAGCTTCAATGCTCCTAAACGGGTGAACCGATTTTGATTTCGATTTTATTTATTGAAATGTGACTTTATCGAGAGTTTTCTTAGCTATGTTTGATGAAAATCGGTTAAGCCGTTCGAAATTTATGGGCGTTTTACTGTTTGAATCGGGGTGTTTTCGCAAGATATTGTGTCATAATTGCGTAATCAATAGATTGTCGATCGAAGCGTGCAGGTCTGCTACTAGATAAATTATGTTGCATGTAATAATAATGTGTCGCAGGTTTTTAAAATTTTACTTTTTCAAATTGTTTTCGTTGATAAAATGTCACTTGTCAACAGCCTCGGGCAATCTAACCCTTTAGATAGGTACACATTAATGCTTTCTTAACGGTGTACTGATTTGAAGTGTTATGGATTACTAATTGATTAACGTATTAGTTCCGTATTGATCATTACCATAATGGCCTCATCGATATGTCTTCTTTCTTAAAATCTTTGGATAAGAGGGAGTCGAGAGCTGTCGTAGAGGGTTCTGTATCGTACTTTTTGACGAGACTGGTGTTATTGTGTTACAATCTGTCTTCTCCAGGATTGTCGGTGACAGTTACTTTGTACTACTAACATACTACATACAATATAAGGTAGCCTTGTATGAGAGGACCACCATTCAGTAAATATGTATAGCATTTTTAATCGTCCATATTGATTTTACTAGCTTGTGCCTGCGTCTTCGCCCGCGCGTATTTTTTGTTATCCCAAGGAACAATATACCGGAATGAAAAGAATCTCATGTGTTAATCCAGGAGTTAAACTATCTGTGTTTAATATTTCATCCAAATCCGTTCAGCCGTTTTTAAGTGATTGACTCACAAATATAAAAAGTTTCGCATAAACAATATTAAATAGGATTTAGTTTATTAGTAAGCATAACACCAATATGCCATAGGCTAGATTAGTGCCGGGTTGCGCAGGTAAAAGCAGAGTCAGAACTACAATATTTTGGTGACTAAACAGTTTAAAATCACGCACTGAACTTCTGTTTGTACACAGAGGAAATACTTTTTGTTGTCGACTATGACACAGTTTATATACTAGTGCAAGCATAGATTTCGTATGTTTCGTCCAATGGTTTCTTCAATCTAATCTCTTAAGCATAATAAGTATTTACTCCTTGCCATTGTTCAAGAATTTGTTGAATTGAATATTATCAATAAATATATTATATTATAATACAAATGGCTCATATAATATAGATACAATTTACACTAAACTCCGTAGTTACCATGGCCTACCAAAAATTGTTTTAAGATCATTACAGAACTCTAAAATAAATTATCTTTCTCCGACCTACCTATAGGTATTATCTGTATTAACACCATTAAGGATCATTTGTACGCAACTGACTGCAGTATATATGGCGTGTGCATCGCTGCGTCCCAGCATTATTTCGCCATCTTTGATATAGTGACGTTTCTTATACAATTATTGTGCACAGGGCACTTTCTTTTTAATTTCAGACTTTTGTTTTTTTCTGTCTGTACTTGTACTGTCTCTTACGCGAGTCATAATAACAAAAAAGATTTTTTCTTTCTTTTTATAAATTATAATAAATAAATTATCATAATGCAGGGCTCTGTGGTAATCGTTTTTGTGGCAATCTTTGGTTTGGCAGCATGCAGTAAGGGTAAGTGCAGATTATCATTTACTTCCCAAACGATTTTAACGTTGATTTGAAATCTTAATAGACAACAATTACTATCACACCACCATACGACACAACTACCGAAAAACATTACAAAACAATCAACAATTTTAATATGATTAAAATAATTACACTGTTCAACTATGTCAAATTCAATTATGACAAATGAGTATTCATAAAATTTTCAATTTTGTCAATTAATATTAATTCAATAGAGATTCGATGAATGTCCTCAGTAAAAAATATGATGTATAGGTAATGAACGTTTTTGTACAGCGTATAACAGGATGTGATCATATTTTAAAAACTGCTTCTGCCCCTGTAAATGAACAACTTTCCTCAAGGAAGTCATAATCCTATGACTTTCTTGCAGAAATATGTTCATAAGTTTCAATTTTGTCTATTTTTATTTTCATTTTTTTATGAAATTTTTGCTGACATGTTTAATATTATAATGATAGTATTATGACAGTATTGCTGACAATTGAATAATAGCTTGAATCTTTCTTATTTTAATGATTTCAGTATTTTTTCTAGTCTAATGCTAATGAATGACATTTTAAATTAATTATTTTATTTTTGTATTCATTTCTAATCTAATTTCTAATGGATCAATTTATATGTAATGCTTATGAATGTAATATTATATTATGTAAAAGGTTGTCTGTAAGAGATTGCCCTATGCGATAAGACCGCCCATTGTACACTTGCTTTTATGTTTGTTTGTCCTGTATTATATATGTATATAATATTATGGAAAATAAATTGAATTATATATATTATATATATATAAACAATATGACATTCACACCTTTCCGCTACACCCTGTATAGTTAAGAGGCACATGGAGGATGCACGCGTGTTGTTATGTGAAACGATTCACAATTTCAACTCTATCATAATTTCATATACTTACCTTTTCAACCTACTTCAAAAAAGATGAGGTTCTCAATTCCACTGTATGTTTTTGTATGTTTGTTACGCGATTACTCCGCCAATTATGAAACGATTTTGATGTTTTTTTTTTTTAATTTAGAAATAGTGCTTTTCGTGTGGTTTCTTTTAAATTTGATCAATATCTTGATTTGTTGTTTTTAAGTTATCCTTAATAGTCTTTATTTTAATTATCCAAAAGAGTTTAAATTAATGAACAGTTAATTGATAGAAGCATTATTATTCAGTTAACGTTCTAGATAAATTTTATAACCAAGTGTGGAAAATTGTAAACATGATGAGCCAATTTGCCTTCTTACTAAATACATCCTTGAATATATGAAAGAAAAGGGAGTCAGTGATAGAGTGACGGTGGGTAGGATGGTATAGAAAAAGAAAACGTGTTGCGTCGACCCCGAGTAACATGGGCAAGAAGGTGATGACTAGGTCCCCCTACGTCCTTGATTAGGCGATAAGCATGAGTTCTAAATCGGTTTTGAAGTTGAGTTGTGGTTTAGGTTTTCTGCCAACGGTTATTTTGAAAGTCCACTACTTGGCTGACTTACATAAACAGCTGCGGAATCGGTTTCAGGTACCTATTGATTTCCGCAAGGAACGGAACATGGTGAATCAGCAAGCTATAAAATAATTTAATAAACACACTTTCATTCTTTGAAAGATGAGATAATTTTTTTAATATTCTACCAGCAGTCTGCAGACATTAGTTTACTTAGATAAAATATTGTTTATCTAAAAAATGTTCCGACGTGGCGATTCGCACGATGTAGGAGCTGACTATCATCCACATAATTTGGGGCGCGCTATGTCTTTAAGACAAAGCAATTTTACTGGCTCTTGACACTGATGTAGATTGCATGTTACTTGCACAGTACCACCACAGGTGGATTGTAAGCCTACTTCGTGCGAATCGGCGCAGATTTTTTTTTTATTAAAATACTTCATTCATCATCCAACAACCCGACAATCGAGGAGTGATAGACTCGAACACATGAGCGACGCAAATTACGCAGGGCTTAGGAACTTTCCGCGAACTTCCAGTGTCGTGGCGTCATGTTAGTGTCACTGAACCGCGTTGTTGGTAAGGTAAATGACGTTACGCACTAAGGTACATGATATGACGAGATACTTCATGTAGGCACATGCCCCTCCATGGTAATAACACTTTGACCTTCAGCTGACCTAGCGTAGTACCTATAGCACGTAGTCAAAAGATTTTGGTACGGCTGGCGCAGTGGCTAAGCGATCGGTTGCTGCGCTGCATGTACCGGGTTCGATTCCCGCACGGAACAAATATTTGCGTACCCTACAACAGATAGCCCACGATACAGGAGAAATATTCCTATTGAGCGGCAACGTTTAAAAATTATACTTGTTTTTTTGGAGCTTTTACCTACTGAATTTGTTCTCTTTCGCGAGTCCTACTGTGCCAATTTCACCAGGCTTAATCTTCACCCTACTCAATCTCCACCTTTCATCTTCCAGAAGTATCAATCCGACCATGCCGAGAGGATGACTCAGTCTGCCTCCAAGCCTCGGCACAGGCAGCAGTGCCCTTGCTGGCTGCTGGCGTCCCCAGCATGGGCATCGCTGTAATGGATCCGATGCACGTGGAACAGGTGAAGACCACACAGGCTGGGCTCCAGATGGATTTCAGGAACACGACCGTCACTGGTCTTAGGCACTGCATTGTTTTGGGCTTGAGGTCAGTGGGATATTGTTGTACTTCTTTAGAAATAGTTAATTCGAGAAAAAAAAATCCGTGTCAGCGATGGCTATTGTCGAAATGCCAAAATGTGAGGGTTTGATCACGTGACATTTCGATAGCGTTTGACCCGTGGTTTGACATTCCCATACATTTTTGTCATTTTTCCAATAGCTATCGCCACGCTTTATATGATAGAATATCACTTGTCAAGGGGCTCTGGATGAGTAACGCACGGAACTGGGCAATATAGCAGAAGAAAGATCTATACCCAGCTGGAACTGATTCCAGCAGGCAATCAGAAAAAATCGCGAGCGTGTTTGACACTTTAGTTAATAAAAGTCGGAATTGTGTAGGTATTGTAACTCCTACACAATCGTTTGCTAATCGCTCACTGTTTGTCAAATGCACCAATTTAAAAAAAAAACTTGACTGTGCGTAAGGGACAAACGTATACAAGTCATATACATCTGTCCCTTACACTAACTTAAAATAACCTTCCTCTGAGAGCTTATGGTCACCCCCTAGGTACCTTAATTTTCAACGAATGCCAATTATATACTAGCGACTAAACTGCATAATCGTCAGAACCGCCACCCGTGTTGTGTCAGAATGCATGTTAGAAAATTACAAATTCGTTGATAAGATATACAGTACATAATATATAGCTAACCTATAAGTATATTACTGCTATGAAGTCATGATGACGCTGCAATCATTTGCATGCGTGTTATTTTGTGTTTACGCTTACAAAAAAATCTGTGTCAAGGATTTGCATGTTTAATAAACAATAATAACAGATCTAAATCATGTAATTATACAAAGAATACATTGTCATCTCCCTTCCAACCATATTCTCCTATTTCTTTGGGCTATAATTAATTTAAATTTCACAGTTTTCAAATAATAGTTTAATGAACAGTGTACGTTTCCTATTTCATTGTACCTAAACAATTTTTTTTTGTTTGTCGAGAAGCCCTGTGATTTAAGGTAAACGCGCCGCAGTCATCGCACTTTATAAATATTTAAAAGAAATCGTATGCAGCCTCGCGCTCCTATCCGACTTACTCTAATCGCACAAAATGCTTTTACAAAACAGAAAAATATGCGAGTATTTGAGAGCATCTAGGGTATAAATAAAATATCTTGTCCAACTGCGCTAGCTGGGAGCTCCCCACCTGCGTCTCTATACAAGTCATATTCTATCAACAAAAGCGTTCGATAGAGATTGGAAAAATGTCAAAAATGTATGTGAATGTCAAACGCTATCGAAATGTCACGTGCTCCCGTGAATCCTAAGGGACAATATGACATTTTGACCATCACCATCGCTGCTGACATCGAATGACACTTACCTAGAGCACAGATAAAGTTATATATACGGACAGTCTAGAACCTGTCGATCCTGCTTCACAGAACCGCGATTCACCTTCTTAAAGTCTCTTTAGGCTTTCAAATCCTGAAGGGACTTTTGTAAATGCTAATACGAATTGTTTGATTGTTTCCAGACGTCACAACCATATAACCAGTCTGGACCTGAAGTGCTCGGTGACGATGAAGGGAGACTACACCCTTGGGGGGAAGCTGTTGATTATGGCCATCGAAGGCAGTGGCAGATACTCCATCAAGATCCGTGAGTAGCTATGGTCAGCAGATTCGCCCGTGTGAAAGTCGAAATTTTTCCCACGGGTACCCTACCGGGATAAAAGTACACAATTACACGCACACACGTACAACGAAACTACGCCTTAGCTTGTCAGTCGAGCTCTCAAATCCAAATAATAAAGCTCGACTGACAAGCTAAGCCGTCGTTTCGTTGTACGTGTGTGCATGTAATTGTGTATGCATACGGCAAGGCGTAGTTTTAACCGGCTTCACCTTGTCGTTTGCAACGTTCCATGTTGACTTTTTATTTGATCTAATTTCTCTCCATGTTAAGTTTAGTAGGTTAGCGGCTTCAGGTGCTGAAAATGAAAGAAGGAAAAAGTCTGACGTGTTCAAGGATATAATAACCCGTAACGTAACTGTACCACTGCATGGCAAACGGCTTTTTCATATACAGTGTGCGCACGCGCATTAATCACCACGCATCCTAAACTGATATTATACACGTCCAAGTTTTCCTCTCGATGTTCTCATTCATCGATGCCAGTGAGATTCAAGATAAACAGACACAACGCAATACCTGGAAAACGGTCATTGTACTCATCATATAAAAAATATTTGTAGTTCAGTAATTTTTTTCGAGTTTTACAAACAAAAATATAAGGTTAGTTGACCTTTATGGAGACGGACACTTAGAGACACCGTCGTATGTGGTCGCGACTCTCAGCAGTGAAGGACTGACGAAGAAGTAGTAGGGAAGCACCCCCTTTCATTAACTCTGTTTGATTCCAGATGACATCGTGGTAAAGATTGAATTCCACATTGGAGAGAAGACGAGGGACGGAGACCAGTTCTGGATCGTTAAGAATTGGAGGTACACCTCCGACGTGGAAAAGGGAGCGCATTTCCGGTTTGATAACCTGTTCAATGGGAATAAAGCGCTTTGTAAGTGTACCATCATATCAGTTTTGTTCAAGAAAAAGTTTGGTAGTTATTTGAAAATGAGAATAAAATCAAGATGTAATTTTACTCTCAAACCCAACATTGACCAGCCAATAGATTTTTCTTCGTAACAGATAATACATTGGTGGACACTGTAAATGATTGAAGTAGCATTGTAGTACAGGGTCAAATTAAATTAGACGACACTGTAGCTGAGCAATTGGCTGCTGCGCTGCGTGTCGCGACTTTCAGGTTTGATTCCCACACAGAACAAATATTTATATGTTTCTGGGACTAGCTGTTTATATGTGCTTTTAAAAGTTTGTAAACGCATCAACAATAAAGGAGAAATTAAATATTAGCTAGAGACATTACACATAAGTGATGGCTATCGATACGTACCTAATGACGACAAAACGGAAAACAAAATGTTTTTTTTTAATTCACATAACATCTGTTTTCCCCGAAAGGTTAGGCAGAGAAGATTCATAAAGATTCGTAATTTAAAATAACTACTAATAACAGTGGTCGTTCGCCAGATTAGAACTGTAAGGCTGAACACTCTCGCGCAAGAGCCCGTGAGGATGATGAGCATTGTGCTCAGTACTGAGTTCAATCATAAACTCTATGTTTGGCATTTCTTCGGGGTCTCGCGCGAGAGTGTACAGCCGGCATAATAGTTAAATTTATAAGCAAAGGTTTCTGTTGTTTTGTCTAAATGATAATGTAATTTGTCCTTTTAATCTATCAGTGAGTTCGAGCAGCAAAGTTCACTAAATGGAAGATGCACAAAACACACTTCGCTTCGGGCTATCTCGCTATTTCCCTAGAGTATGAATCTATATTTTATTTACATAATTTATATGTTTTATTTTTCTCGTTCCAGCTGACGCAGTCCTCTCCTTTGCTAACAGCAATTGGAAGGCTATCTTCCAGGAGGTGGCGCCACCGATCGTTAAAGTTATCGTCTCCCAGCTTGTAGACGAATCTACAAAACTGTTTGACAAAGTGCCGATTAATAAACTTGTCATAGAATAGCTATTATTTAAATTTAATTTAATATTTATAAAGAGTGTAACGGAAGGTTTTTAATGTATTTATTAACTTTTTCTCCCCATTTAAACCAACAACTTTTGCCAAGGTAGTTAGCAAATTCTTGAAATAAAAATTATATCGCTCGTTCAAAGTTTGATCAGGTGATGGCAACTCTGTATGGAAAATTATAATTATTTTGTGGCTACCTTTGACTTTCTTTGAGAAATTCTATAATTTACATGGGCAGAAGAATTTTTAACCCCCGACAGAAAAAGAGGGGCGTTATAAGTTCGATGTGTATTTGTGTATCTGTCTGTGGCATCATAGCTCCTAAACAGATGAACCAATTTTGATTTCGGATTTTGTTGTTTGAAAGGTAACTTTATCGAGAGTGTTCATAGCTATGTTTGATGAAAATCGGTTCAGACGTTCAAAAGTTATTGGCGTTTTACTTTTTGTATCGGGCTCCGCCCGCAAGCAATCATGTCTTCATAATTACGTTTTCAATAGATTGTCGATCGAAGCGTGTCTACTACTAGATAAATTATGTATATATGTATATAATTATGTATAATATGTATGTGTATAATAAACATGTATGAATGTATAACAAAATATGTGAGGGTTTAAAAAAAAAAAATACCTGTTACAATATGACCACACCTTGTCATTACACCTTGTAGAATTAAATAATAATATTAAGAATCTACCATGTGCCTAGTCTTTAATTATATGATTTTCTTAAACTTGTCGAAGTTTTTTCTAATTACGTTTGTTCGCAAAAAATCTTGGTTCAGTACGTAAATAAAGTACCTTGAACTATTGCCTCATTATCTACGTATGTACCTACGCACAGATCAGATTGAATCATTAATATCTATCAAATCAGATGGTTGGACTGAGTGAGGAGTGATATGAAAGAAAAGGGAGTCAGTGATAGCCTGACGGGGGACAGGACGGGGGAAGATGTTGATTCTATTTAATTAGTATTAACATAAAGCTTGTCTGTATACCCCGAAGGGTTTTGCAGATGCGCCTGCAGTGCCTACACCCACTTTTCGCCAGATATGTTTAAGCTCATCCGGGGGTGAGCCTAATGCCACCAACTTGGTACAAATCCAGACTTAGACCTAATGCTTATAAATCCCAGAAAACCCAACAACACAGCTGCTGCTCAGCAGTAGCATTATACATATGTGCGACGGCTTGATGCAAAATGCGAGAAAGAAGAAGAGAATTGGTCATGCCCTACAGTTGGCGGTTGGCTGACGAATTAGGATAATACCGATGGCGAATCAAATCATATAACTAGTAAAATTTCTAAATTTAAAAAACCCCCCGACACATTTATCTTGCGAAAACATCCCGATTCAAACAGTAAAAGGCCCATAACTTTTGAACGGCTGAACCAATTTTATTCAAACATAGCTAAGAACACTCTCGCGACACAATCCCCTTTAAAACAAAAAACTAAATCAAAATCGGTTCATCCGTTGAGGCGCTATGATGCCACAGACAGACACTCAGATACACAGCAACACACGTCAACCTTATAACACTCCTCCCACATTAGGCTGAGAGCCAGCACTTTTTGAACGTCAACGTTCAACATAAAGACAATCACTTAAAACGCCGCCGTAACCACTTCCTAGTGTTTTAGCTGGAAAGAAGTAGCGCAACAAACTCCCTAACAACATGAAATGGTATTAACTAACTTTACAACCACTTTCTGACAAAAATAAATATTAGGTTGCATTAACGTGATAGAGGAGCATTAGTCATCATCCGCATTATCATCAGTATACTAACTTCGCCCACACTCCTGTGTTATCATCATCCAGGTTCTATCCGCGATTGTAACAATGTCATCTGCCCATCTCGCTGCCGGACCACCGACATTCCTTCTACCATTTCTTGGACACAACTCAGTCACTGCCATACTCCACCCGTCATCACTCCGTCTTGCCATGTGTCCTATCCAACTCCATTTGAATTCCATTACACGTTCGTACGTCTTTGGATCTCTCATTAGTAGGTATACTTAATCCACGCTGTTAAACATAAACAAGTTTATAGGTAGATAAACTTCACAAGTATTGTTTGTCCATTCACAGGTAAACACAGGCAGAAATAGTAGCGAATGTCTAATGGAAATATAGAAAATAAACGTAAATTGGAAAACTATAGCCAAGTTTGTTTATTTTTCCACAGAAACTGTTATTTTTTTCAGGATTGAACGTAGCCAATATCACGCAGTGATAGTGTCGCTTTCTAGCTATAAAAGAGTTTACATAATCAGATCAGTATTTCCATAGATTCATCATCATCCTTATAATGTTCCCACTGCTGGGACACCGGCATCCTCTCTGAGCAGGGTAATGGACCTTAATCCACCACGCGGGCCCAGTGCGGGTTGGTGAATGTCACATGTCTTCGAATTTTTGGTTCTAGGACATGCTGGTTTCCTCACGATGTTCTCCTTCACCGTTTTAAGAGCAGTGGTGATGAAATCAGTTACACAAAGTAAAGCGCCTGCCTGGTTTCGGACTTACGACCTACGTAAGTCACTGCTCTTTCGCGTTCCAGACATTGGTTTAGATCTTCTTCTTTCTCTCTTTCTCCGCAGTTATTTGCAGCCCTACTAGTACGGTAGCGAGTTGTATCTTCTTTTGTGTTGCTTGTGATAATGTCATTCTTAATTGTTCGTAACCAGTTCATTGTTTGTCGTCCACGGCCTCTTTTTCCGTCTTCTATGTTTATGACTTTTTTTTTCAGTTTAGTTCAGATAGATAATTATTCCAATCAACTTATTAAACATTGTTTCAATTCCATAATATATAATGATTAAGAATAAAACCACGAAAACTTACGTGATGTTTTGCACGCGTTATTATTTTATGACTGACCTCAATATAAGCACTAATATAAATGCTACAAAATCTCACAATGACAAGTTCAAAGTTAAGCCTTAAAATGTTGAGATAACATCATAAAATGGAGGCTAAGGATTTTTAGAGATTTATCTTTATTCAAGACCTCTAACGTAAGCTGGTATTTGTGTCAACTATTTTAGTGGCTAGATATTTTTACACTATAGTAAAGCTGCCTAATTAAAATTACAATTGTTATTTTTTTTAAAAAGCCTAGTGTTTTTGTCGTCTAGGTGCTCAATGTTGGAACTAAAACTCTTTAAAAAACCGGCCAAGTGCGAGTCGGACTCGCGCACGAAGGGTTCCGTACCATTATCGCAAAAAACCGCAAAAATATCATATTTAGAATAAAACA
Source organism: Orthosia cruda (assembly GCA_964057195.1). NCBI lineage: Eukaryota > Metazoa > Arthropoda > Insecta > Lepidoptera > Noctuidae > Orthosia > Orthosia cruda. The sequence continues at coordinate 1,750,862 of OZ059836.1, forward strand.
ACTTGGCTGACTCACCAGAAAAACACAAATAAGATGATGTTTCCTATCTATGCCTATGTTCTTAAACTCGGGTTCTGAACTGATATTTTGAAGTCACATTTGTCAAACTCTAAACCTCTCTCCCACAGCGAGGAGGTCTGTGTCCCAGCATTGGGAACATTAAAAGGCTGATGATGATGATGATGAAACTCTATTTTACTAAATGTAAAAAGCAATTCTCAATTCAGAAACGTTGTGCTAGATTTAGATGTATTCCAACTAAGAATGGGTTGATCAAATTACAACGCCTTGTTAGAGGCTAAGGTGATTTGAATTGAAGTTCAATCTAAACGAGTTCGCTGTTAATATTTTGTTTCGTCAACCTTGGCGGGCACACTGCCATGCACACATGTACATGTACGATTTATTATGTTTATGACTATTGCGGTTACTATGACGTAATAAAGTGGATTCAGAGAAACCTATGTCACCTATGTACCTACTAGTAAATATTGACGACTTTACTTACGTATTTACTACAAAAAACTTTTATCGCCACGAACTTTGCTACATAGTTACAAAAGTAATGGTGTTTTCATAACATTATGTCCTTTATTGCTTCACATTAAGTTCAATGTGAAGTATGTTTAAATGGAGGGAAAAGATTTATTAAATAATATAAGCGTGAGACATAGTAAAAAAAAATATTGTGACCTGACAAGTTACTCTGTATTGTATAACGGAGTCAAGCTAGATAGCGGTTTTTGTCTCGGGGGTATTTAATTTTAATTTTTTTATCTAAGTACCTATGTGTGTATGAACTTGTGTGTATGTAAATCTAGAATAAACAATTTCATTTAATTTTATAAGTACCAATTGTCAGCGCATACTCTACTTCTGAGCGTGAAGTCCTGGCCACGGTAATGCGTGTCCTGGCTTCGGTATATCGGTTGGGATGGGTTTTTCCACAGATATATATCTAACTAGATGACGCGATTGTATGTACTTCGCGTGTGAAAAACGGAGTAAAATTACGATTAATGATAAGAAAAGAAAGTAAGAAAAACATAACCCTTTCCTTGCAGCCGGGTAAAAAGTATTTAATTGCCACAATACGACATACAACCATTACATTACAAGTACAGTGCTAGTAGATTTTGAAAACCAAACCCTTAATGACAGTGTTAGTATTTCTTAAATTATGTTAGAAAAGAACGATCGTACTTATCGTATCGTTATGATCGTACATTGAGTTTTTCATTTAGCATTATCGGCACCGGAAATCCACCGAAATCTATAAGAAATGCCTAATTATGTCATATTGATATGTAAAGACTTTATAGAAAACGTTGGCCGAGGCATTGGAATTGTTTTTTTTTTCATTGGTTAGCAAATTTGTTTTTAAATTGTGTGTGAAAAAGTGGCACGCTTTATTTTCTTACAGATGGAGGGACTTGCGTTATCTAGTTAGATGTATGTCTGTGGGATTTTTCATTTGAAATTTCTCAGTAGTAACTAGTAGCCCCGGTATCCGGATTTTCCGATTCGGGTCTAATTTCGAGACCAATTTGGTTAGTACGTTTGTCGGGCAGAGTGTAATTGGGTTTTACCATCTGGAATAATCCACGAGAATCAATTTACGAGCAGTGGTAGCCCAGTGGTAACGGCCCCGACTTACATGTCGTAACCAGGCAAGCTTTACTTACTTTGTGTAAATTATTTCAACACCACTGCTCTAAAAACGGTGAAGGAAAACATCGTGAGGAAACCGGCATGTCCTAGAACCAAAATATCGAAGACTGGGTCCGCGTGGTGGATTAAGGCCCATTACCTCTCACAGAGAGGAGGCCTGCGTCCAGCAGTGGGAACATTAAAAGGCTGATGATGATCAGGAATAACTCAATAGTAGTCCCTGTAGCCTTCCTAACTGATGACTATAGACTCGCCCCTATTTACATTTCACATAACTGGTGAAATGTGGATGTACTAATACTAGAGTACACCACCCTATCGCTGGAACGAATCTTGATATTGGCACTTCTGCGTTTATAGTATAGGCTAAAATAGGGCATTTTGAAATTTTAGATGCCTAGCTTTTTATAATTTTGTGATAATATAATTTATTTCACTGAATGAAACCACACTTAAAATAAAGATTAGAATATTTTTTTTTCGATTGCATTATAATTTTTGTAAGGCAGTGCATTTCAATATGATTTCCTGGGCATCTGATAACGGAGCTAGGGGAGGCACTCTCTTAAAGTGCCAATAACTGGTTATCTGCCGCTATATATACAATTCCGCCTAATCCTTTGTGGCAAACAGGCGTGATGTTACGCTAAATTTTAATAAAATGACGTCACGCATAGTGAATAATAACTCATAACCTATCTTCATTTACATGTTGATCTCTCTGCGCATATATCTAACTATTTAATCTTCATATACCTACTAATAAATGCAGGAACAATAAGCATCGTATTCTGTAGAAATCTATTTGGATATCAATTCAAGTTTTTGTGCAAACACTTTAAAATTGCATTGTTTAACTAAGAACAACTGGGGAAAAACCTCTTCAAGGACCAGTTTAGCTTATAAATAAAATATTTATTTAAGTAAATACGGACTAATAAATAATATTATTGCAGTGTATACTGACCTTTGTAAGAAAACACCGGACAGAGCACTGCCCAAAAAAAATATTCACAGCTTAAAGGCCCTTGTCCCATGTTACTTGTGGTCGGCGCAACACGTTTTCTTCTTCCATACCGTCCTGTCCACCGTCACGGTATCACTGACTACCTTTACTTTCATATCACTCCTCACACAGTCCATCCATCTTTTCTTTGGCCTTCCTCTCCTTTTCCATCCATCCACATTTATATTTATAAGCTCTTTTAGTAACATGCGTTTCATTCCTCCTCATCACAAGACCATACCAGGATAATCGGTTTCCTTTCTACTTTTCTGTCACTGGCTCCACTTTCAAACTTCCTCTTATATATATATATATATTCATAGAAATAAATGAATCAAACTCGAGACGTTTTTTTTTAATCCCGGACGGAAAAAGAGGGGTGTTATAAGTTTGACGTGTGTTTGCGTGTATCTGTCTGTGGCATCATAGCTCCTAAACGGATGAACGGATTTAGTTTTTTTTTTGTTTGAGAGGTGACTATCTATGTTATCTATGTTAGGGGGGTTTGGTTTCCGCACTTAGTCCCTTAATGGACCTTTGTACGTGGGCCATGGCGGCCGTTGGGTGGTCATTCCAACCAGCCCACCTCCCTCCAGAAGTCAATTAGAGCTCCTGGTTTCCTCAAAACATCCGTGTAAGATCTGGGTGACCCGAGGGTTCGTGTTCTTATCTGTGTGACACCTGTGCACTCTAAGAGAACGTGCGCGACGGTTTCCTCGGCCTCCATGCATGCTCTGCATAGAGGACTGTCCGTTATGCCTATTGTGTGGAAGTGTTTGTTGAGTGAGCAGGGTCCCGTGATGGTCCCCGTCACCAGGCGCAGGCCATTCCTGTCCAGGCGTAAAAGACGCCTGGTGAGCCTACTGTCCAAGGATGGCAGAGCTTCTTTCGTTTGCCTACAGCCCGGTGCCGAGGCCCACCAGTTCTCCGCCTGTGTCTGGGTGAATCCCTGTAGCCACCTGCGTATTTGGTTGAATGGGATGGGTACAATAGGCTCGGGTCCGTAGACCGCAGAGCTGGATCCGCGTCTCGCAAGCTCGTCAGCCGCGTCGTTACCCAGCGATCCGCTGTGTCCCTTTATCCATTGTAGTGTCACCGTGTTACGGCTAGATACAGTTATCTGTTCTAGTGCGTTGTGACATTCTAGTACTAGTTTTGATGTTATGTATTTTTTTGTAAGGATTGGAGGACTGATGCGCTGTCGGAGAGTATCCGTATGTGGGTGTCCGTAACCTTCCTGGCTTCTAAGGCATGGACCGCTTGTATGATGCCCACACACTCCGCCTGATAGACGGTATTGAACTCTCCTAGCGGTCTGGATATCTTTATATTAAAATCGTGTGAGAAGACTCCGACTCCGGTACCGGAGTCAGTTTTCGATCCGTCGGTGTATATTCTCATCTCTTTCAGGCCAGAGTAGTCACATCTTTCCTCTGTGAGTATTATGTTGTAGTGCCTATGAAAGTGGTGTGTTTTTGGGGCTTTGTCGCATGGTGATGCTAGCATCGGTTTACGCTTGATCGCTTCTTCTTTTATGCGTGTGTGCTTAATTCTGGAGTCTTTATTTAGGGAACCTAATAGGTGAAGTCTGAAGGTGCCCAGGGCTGCCTCCTCCCGCACAATTAGGTGTAGAGGTGGCAGTCCTAGCATTGCCTGTAGGGCGGCAGTGGGTGTGGTTCTCATACTACTGGTGATTGCAACGCAGGCGAACCGCTGTAGTTTTTCGAGATCTCTCTGGGCTGTGCTGAGGTCTGTCCTGGGCCACCAGACCAGCGAGCCATATGTTATGATTGGTCGGATGACTGTGGTATATAGCCAGTAGGTGACCATGGGGCTAATCCCCCAATTCCTGCCTAGCAGTCGTTTGCACTGCCACAGCGATATGCTGGCTTTTGTGATGATATGATTCATGTGTTTTGTCCAATTCAATTTTTTGTCCAAATAAATACCCAGGTACTTGGTTTCGGTTGAAAGGCTTAGGGTTGTTTCGAAGAAACGCGGTAGTTGCAGTGTCATCGGTTTTCTCTTTTTTGTGAAGAGAATTAGTTCAGTTTTTGTGGGGTTCACTGAGAGTTGGTGCTCGTTGCACCATTCCTCTACTATTTTGAGGGCTTGACGCATGAGATTGCATAGGGTGTTTTCGTGTGTCCCGTTTATTATTATTGTTATGTCATCCGCGTAGCCAACGGTGAAATAACCTTTGTCGTTGAGTGTTTTGATGAGGCTGTCAGCTACCAGGTTCCACAGAAGTGGCGAAAGGACGCCCCCCTGCGGACAGCCCTTCGCGACGATGGCCCTTGTGGTGTCGTTTACCGTGACTTGAACCGCTCTCAGTTTGAGCATATTAGTGATTCAACCTCCAAGGGTCGGGTCTATGCCGTGTCTGTCGAGGGCCGTGTTTATACTGTTGAACATAGTCTTATCGAAGGCGCCCTCGATGTCAATGAAGGCAGCCAGTGCTGAGCATTTGTGGTCCACTGCGCATTCAATTTTAGAAACCACGTTGTGCAACGCCGATTCTGTTGATTTGCCTGTGGAGTACGCGTGTTGTTGTTTGTGCAGCGGTTTATCCCGCAGAGGCCCATCACGGATGTGCCTGTCACAGAGTCTTTCGAGTGTTTTCAGTAGAAAGGATGTGAGGCTTATAGGTCTATATGCCTTGGGGTGTGTGTAATCAGGTTTCCCAGGTTTAGGTATAAAGATGACTTTCACCTCGCGCCATCCGAGAGGTATGTATCTAAGTGCAATGCAGGCCCGATAGATCTCCAGCAGCCATGGCGTTAGATAATCTACTCCCCACTGTAGCAGGGCTGGGAAGATGCCGTCCAGCCCCGCCGACTTGTATGGCTGAAAGGTGTTGATAGCCCATTTTATTCGGTCTACTGTTACTATATTATGGGCTCTTGACCAGTCTTGTTCCGTTGGGGTCCATTCGGGTTCAGCTTCCCACGTCCTGTCCTCCAGGACTTGACAGTCCGGGAAGTGAGTTTCGAGGAGGACCTTGCTGGTTTCATAGTCGGTTTGTGTGTATGAGTTGTCGGGTTTTTTGAGCGCGCCGAGGGATCGGTCCTGATCAGTTGATAGGATCTTCCGTACCCTTGCGGCTTCATTATTTGTTTCAATGGATTCACAGAATTGCCGCCATGCCTTCCTCCTGGCGGTTCTGGTCTGTTTTTTGTATGCATATTGGGTCTCTTTGTATATCTCCCAGTCTTCCGGGAGTCTCGTGTTTTTTGCTCTGTTAAATTGCTTACGCAGCGCATCTCTGAGTTTACCAAGTTCAGCGTTCCACCAGGGGTTCCTCTCGTTCCTGCTTTGTGGCGCTCTTGATTTGCAGCATGCGTGGTAAGCTTCTGTTAGGTATTTGGATAATTCTGTTACAGTGTGTTCTAATTGTGCTTGGTCCCTTACGGTTACCAGTGCTAAATGTCCAGCTAATAGTGAAGCCAGAAGGCTTTTGAACCCGGGAATGTTAGTACGCCTTGGGTTTCGCCTTGGTGCGGGTGTTTTAGTGTTTGTAGTTAGTGTAAAGCGGATCCTTCTATGGTCTGAGCAAGAAGGTTCATCGGATACGTGCCAGTTTGTGATAAGGTTTGTCGCGTTTTCTGTAGCGAGTGTTAAATCTATGATCGTTTGTCCACGAGCCGTGACCCAAGTGGGTTCTGTGCCGCGGTTTACAATGTTAAGATTAGTAGAGAATAAAAAGGTGGATAGTACCTCTCCTCTGGAGTTCGGTGTGACACTGCCCCAGAGCGGGTGGTGGGCGTTCGAATCGGTGCAGATGATCAGGTCTAGGCTGGCGTGCTCACAGTGCTGTACCAGGTCAGCCAGCTCCTTTGGCGGGCAGTCTGTGTCCTCGCCTGGCATGTATGCCGAGGCCAGTACAACGTCTGGATCGCTACCTTCGGTATGGAGCCTGACAGATGTCAGGTCTCTGGAACAGAATTGAGTCAGTGTCGTAAAGGGAATTTCTTTGGGTATGTAGATGCAGGTTCTTGGCTTATCTGAGCCGTGTGTGTTGAGAATAATCTTACCTCCGATGTTACCGAGGCCACATATTCTGTTATTCCTGATCCACGGCTCTTGGATCAGTGCGATGGTTCGGTGTTTAACCTCCAGTGCCCTGCGTAAGCTAGCCGTGGCAGTCTGGCTGTGCTGGAGGTTATTTTGGATGATGTTGAGGGGGACTGGTGGAGGTGGAGTGGGGTTAATCGGAGACGGATCCATCGGATAGTCCCTCCGTCTCCACCTCCCGGTGTTCGTCGTGTATATCCCCCGGCGACGAGGCCAGGAGTTGGTCGTTCCAGCCGGGTGATGCGGCCGGTATGGCGTCGTCGTCATCGGCCATTGCCGCTCGGGCCATTTCTTCCTCGAGCTGGGCAATGTCCGTGTCGCCCGTCTGTGTCGTCGTCGTCGGTTTCGTCGTCTGTGTACTGTCGGTCTGGGTGTCGGCAGGGCGGGTCGTGGGCCAGAAGCGCACGTATATCGACCCTAACAGGTACGATATCCGTCGCTCCCGCCCCAGGACCTTTTCAGCTTCCTCCGGTGGCAGCCCCAGGGTCAGGTAAGTCCCGTAACGGTCGCCACCGATGGCAGTTGCCCTGTACAACGACCACCTTGTAATGTCGTACCAAGTGTTCTGGCGTATCAGAATGCCGTGGAGCTTGTTCACGTCACCTCTGTAGCGAGGGACGAAGAGCGATGCTCGAACACGGGTGGGTACGTCGGTCTGTCTGAGCACCGTCAGTGTCTGGTTATTTTCGGGCAATCTGATGTGGGGCACATTTTGGGTCAGCCAGGTCAGGGCGTTGTCGTCTTCGCACCATATCTGCACCGTGCCCTCCGCTACCCGTGGGTATCCGCGGAAAGCCGGGAGTGGCGTCGACGGGTCCGAGTCCATTAGTCTGTCCTCGAGGGCGGTCTTAATGTGTTCGGCCTCATCCCTAGTTAGCTCCCTACTGGGGTGGGGTAGGCAGATTGCTACGGCCAGTCGCGCAGGAATGTCCTTAGTGGCCCGCGCGTAGGTCCTCTGCCCCTCCTGTGCGGAGTGAACCCTCGCACGCTTCGCGTCCCCCTGGAGCGTACTAGGTGAGGCCGTGTCGTCGGGGCGCGTCCTCTTCCCCGGCCCCGTTCCACTCGGTACAGGCTTCGGGTTTGAGGTGCCTGGCTGGGCGCTGGATGCTAGCAACGCCCGGCGTGAGGCATGGGAGCGCTTGCCCCTTTTGTGTCTCGGTCGAGTGTAAGTTGTGTCGGTGTCTTGGGGTCGGGCGTCGGGCCCGGTAGGTACTACCGCTTGCGGAGGCTCTTCGCGTAGGGTTGCCCTTTCGCGTACCTGCCCCCGCTCACTTGGGTCCGCGTCCGGCCGCTTTTCGCGTTGGGTTTCCCCTGCGCGTACTTGCGGCTGGTCGTGTGGCCCCGCGTCCGGCCGCTTGTCGCGCAGGGTTTCCCCTTCGCGTGCTTGCGGCTGGTCGCGTAGCCCCGTGTCCGGCCCCTTTCCGCGCTCTGCGCGTACTCGTGACTGGACACGTACCCACCCTTCAGCGTCCGATCGCGCTTCGCGCTGGCTGTTGCCTTCGCGAGAACTACGCTTTCGGTCGCCTACTTCCTGTTCTCGGGCTGGGATTTTTCCGCGCTTTTCCAGGCGTACTTCATCGACTACAGCCGTGAGAGTGGTAGAGCTGCCAGGTCTGTCATCCTTCCCCGTGTCAGTCTTATTGTGTCGGTCTGGGTCATTGTTCGTGCGGGTGGAGCTGCTCCGCATGACGCTCTGTTGCCAGAGGTTCGCGGGAGGCATGCCCCGTGTCGTGGGTATTGGCGCGTTGGTCGCAGCCAGGGTCGGGTTTGTGGGCGCGTTATTCGCAGCCTGTGGATTGGGCGCTAGATCAGCTGCCATCCGCGCAGAGAAGCGCGGCATCAGGGACTCTACGTTGCAGATTGATGCTCCCCCCATATTACGTTGGGAGCTAACCGCCGAGGCGGTGTGGGATTCCCCGGCTTGGCCGGGACCCACCTGGGTAATATTTTCGTCGTTCTGCATTTTTCATTTGTCGGGGGGTGGGCTTTTTTGGAACCGAGGTTACCCTTCCTCTTGGAGCGACGGGACTGAGGGATAGGAGGGAAGGAATTTTGTGGATGTGGGTGTGGGTTTCTTGGGGGTCACCCTAGGCTTGGGAATTGACCTAGGGATTTAAGGATTGACGGGATCTGTACGGATAGGGAGGGATGGCTTTGTTGGGAGATGGGCACATAGGATGAGGTATATGGGTTACCCTAAGCCTGGGATTTTGACTTTCGGGAACTTCTCTTGTCCGGGATCTCTTTGGGAGATGCCCCGACCGCGGGACCACCCACTGGCATTGATGTAGCAGCCAGTGGTCGGTCCCGCAGCCGGAGTCGGGCTATCCGCAACCTGCCCACCCGCTCGGTTGCATGAGAAGAAGTGCCTGGCAGTCCGGGTCGCCCCACCACGGATGTACGTATACATTCGCGTTGGGTCAATCCAGCCCTCCCCGAGTGAGAGGTGACTTCATCGGGAAGTTCTTAACTATGTTTGATGAAAGTCGGTTCAGCTGTTCTAAAGTTATGGGCGTTTTACTGTTTGTATTGGGGTGTTTTCGCAAGATACGAGTATCGTCTCAGAATTACATGTTCATTAGATTATCGATCGAAACGTGTCTACTTTTTGATAAATTATGTAGCATGAAATAAAATGTGTCGGGGGTTTTTAAATATTACTTGTTTTTTTAATTTTTTTCATCACACTTGCACGTAAAAAGTATCTAAACATACAGGTTAACTTGGCCGTAATGCCCCATATAAAACCCTTGGGCTTTCTTTTTGTCATGGCGGTAAGTAATATTTTTTTTAATTTATGGCACAGCACACAGGTCATGCAAGTTCAAGCAAGGAGTTTACACGCAATTGAAAAATTGTCTTAAAATGTTATCTAAACAGGAATTTCTTTGCAATCTCGCTACATGTTACTTAAATACTCAACTAATGTTCTTAATAATCGATTTTAATAGTTGTAGTATGAAAACGTCGAAATTATTTAATTCTTTTTACACTCCGTCATGGCTGTATTATACCTACGTAAGTATTTGCCCTTAAAGTTTCTGAATGAAACACTGTATAATCTGTGGTGTGGGCAAAAATTCGCCAACCGCTTAAAAAAAAGTTCACGTATTTCGTAATAACAGCTGTGCTGACTTGTGTATTAAAGCTATAATTCATAATTATTACTCGCAAATGTGATGAAAAACATAGTATGTATCACGAGCGGTACGGGAATTACGAACCTCGACTCAGAAAGCCCTCAGTCTTCGACTTCGGGCTTCTACTAGAGCCTCGATCGTAATTCCTTACTTACCGCCCTTAATACACAATGTACTATTCTGGCCCACTCCTGGGGGGTGCCCATAAGCTCTTAGAGTAAGGTTATTTTGAGTGTGTGTAAGGGACAGATGTATATGACTTGTATACATCTGTCACTTGCACGATCTGGGAAAATGCCTCTATTGACTTCTTCCTTCCTCCTATTTCAAATCCGCGTTTCCCCTTTCCAGTTTCGGCGTTTGTCGTCGTATTCAATATTTAATACCAGCATTTCCTTCGTGGTTAATTGAAGTTTTTTGAAATTGCCACTGTTGGCAATTTGACACTAACTATAATACATTCAGCATAAGATGAACATTGTTCCGTCTCCAGCATTTATTCTTACAAAGCTAATAAACGTTATGCAGAATAGCAAACTTATTCACAGCAAATTATAATAATTGTTCCGGAAACTGTTATTATTGTGGATGACAATAGAAATAAATTAATGTTTATGGCAGATCCAATTTGAAGACCAAGGTTTAATTATAAGCAAGACTTAACTGGGGAGATAATTTATTTTATTATTTGTTCTAGCGATTATCTATCTACGTACAAGAGTTAGCAATAAAACGCATTATAGTAACCTACCATAGGATAATCGCATATAATAGCCTATAGCATATATAGCTTATGAAAAAAACTCGTTCGTCGTAGAATTCTTTAAATTGTTCATTACTGTGATTATTTTTGTTTCAGTAATATTGTTGATTAATTAAATCAGCCCCCCTAGCCAAGTTACAGACGTTTCGTATCGAATCTCTTTATACAAACGTTAACGCCTTCTATTCATTTGGTCTGACCACGTGACTTAACGTTCATAATCAAAGTCAAAAATTCATTATTTCAACTGGGCCATTTTGCGGCTCCAGCTTGCCGAGCTCGGAGTGGCGTCGATCCACGAGATGGGTTTTGCAGATAGCGCCTCATAAAACTAATAGCCTGGAGAATGGCCATTCCTATCGCACGAGGTTACCGGACGTTATCCTTTGAGGCGGCAACTCTCCTGGCACGCTTGCCTCCGCTAGACATTCTGATGGACATGGACGCGAGGGTTTATAACCAAATCCGTGCCTTCCGCCAAAATGGTGATAGCGTGCCAGGAATCACTTTAGTAAGGCTGAGGCGGCAGGAACGGCGACACACGCTCGAGCGGTGGTGCAATTTTCTCGCAAGCGCGTTGTCGAAGCCGTCTTGCCGCACTTCGAAGCCTGGCTCAAAAGAGAGGAGCACATATCCGACAGGCTCACTCAGGTAATGATCGGGCACGGTTGCTTCGGGGAGTACCTAAATAGGATTGGGCGAGAGGCCACGGCTAATTGCCACCAATGCAAGGGCAACCTTGACTCTGCCCTGCGTGGGCCTCTGAGCGGCAGGTCTTGGTCGCTAGGATCGGGCGAGACCTGTCTTTGCCAACATTGATGAGGCGCCATGTTGTTAGAGACAGAAAACTGGAGAGAAATGGCTTCCTTCTGTGAGAACATGACGGTCCAGAATTAGTTCACGATCAGCATTATCTTGCTGCCCCAAGTTCTTGGGGTCTTTGCATTTATTCACATTCAGTATTGTTAACCAAAACGCTATCATTCTCTCTCTTTTCTTTCATGGGATATGATATGATGAAGGGAAAGGAACAGTGAAAGTTTTTTTGTTGTCTCGTGCTTGACCACTATCTCACCTGATGGTAAGCGATGATGTGGTCGACGGTAACTTGTAAACGGCACAAATATGTGGATGTCTCTAACTATTCTCAATCTCATTTTTCTTTCCTTCTTTTAATTAGACTTTTTACAATGGTTTTCAATCATCTTTATAGATAGCCCTTTGCTAAGAATAGTTACAGCACTGATAACAACATTTGTGCCACATGTTAAATTTAGTCTTGTTATACTTATTTTTTTTTTATCTTTGTATAGATTCTTTTACCAATTGTTTTGTGAATGTGTGAACATTGTAGGCCTTCTAGATGCTAGTTAACATTTGGTAACTTTTTTATATAATATATAATACTTTTTTTTTTTTTTTTTTTCTTACGACTTATTGTCTTATGTCGGGCCTACGTTGTCCCCCCATATCTAAGTACTAATGAATTTTTAAAAGGGTAACCATGGAGTTTCTTGCCGGTTCTTCTCCATAGGAAACGACCAAAGACACAAACACATGTCAAACTTATAACACCCCTCTTTTTCCGTCGGGGGTTAAAAAGGAATTTTGCATGGAACCCGGTGATCCCGCGTGTTCCTTATTTGAATGACTACCGCTTTGCTTTTATCCGAAGTACATGACTATCTGGTATATTGTGTGTCTTTTAGTCTGTGCTAAATAAATGTATTTTCTTTCTTTTCTTATTTCGTCGGGAAAGACATTTATATTAAAGAAAAAGAGTTTAATAGCGCCATGTATTGACGCATACCAGATAAAAACGAAGAAAAACTAGGAAAATATGAGTCACATCTGCGCAAAACGGCAATATACCGAAATACTCCATGGAAATTCCACATTCCTCCGCTTTCAAATGCCAAACAGACAAAGATTTCCACAAACAAGATGATTGGATGTAACTGTAGATTTTCCTTAATCTTTATATATATTTATGCAAATTATTATGATTATTCTTGGAAAATCTGCCACCATCAAAGACGTATAGGTCAAACAGTAGTAGCTTCACATGCAGTCATAAAATCGCCATAAATGTAATTTATTTACGTTGATCAGGCACCGCAGTTGAACCTTTAACCTTTCATCTGCATCAGTTGAAGGTTACGGGGACCGCTGGATGCGAGACGCATGGCAACAATCAATGTGGCGTCGCTTGGTGGAGGCCTATGTCCAGCAGTGGACGTCTTTCGGCTGATATGATGATGATCAGGCACCTGTCCGCACTGCTTGGGGAAATCACCTAAGACCGCCGCTTTTTATGAAATAAATTACTTATTTTATAGATTAGTGCTAGCTTCTGCCAGCGGCTTCACCCGCGTTAAAATTGTTTTCTTATCCCAAGGGAACATTATACCGGGATAGAAGCTAGCTATTGCAGACTATAATCTATATCTGTGCCAAATTTCAACCAGATCCGTTCAGCCGTCATGGCGTGATTGAGTAACAACCATCCATCCATTCATCCATCAAAACTCTCACAGTTATAATATTCGTAAGATTAGTAGGATTAGCTGGTTGGTACGTAAGGTGCGTTGCTGCAGCAGAAGAAATAACTGTCGAGAAGGTTATAAGGATTTATACTCCATTTGAGATAACATTAGACATTTATTTAATTCCATTTTACAGCCCGTTCAACCGATTTCGACTTAGAGATAGAGTAGACGAAAATATGTCGGAAAACTGTGTCTCCAGTTTGCCCCTACCACACGGCAACTACTACACATGCTGTTCAATAAAAGCAATAGAAACGCAGTCGCGCACACACCTACATTTATTTATTTAATAATTCATGCACACAAACGTACAGAGGCGGACTTAACGCCTTAGGCATTTTCTACCAGTCAACCTTTCTTATGTCAGAATGTTCTACACAATCAATTATAAACCTTATCGCATTTTTATACTTCTGTTTTTATTCTGTTATTTATATACATACATAAACTCAAGCCTTTTTTCACATGGGGATAGGCATAAATACAGTACGCCACGTGCTACGATTCTTACATACTTCTTTTTCTTAACTCACATCCATACATCTAGTCATACACACGCCGGTTATGAGTACTGCGCACCTGGCCTTTCTGAAGAACATCACCTATGAGGTCTATTTATGTCTTTCTATGGCGTCCCCTCCGGCGTTTCCACTCACGTCTACCTTGTAAATAGCTTTCGTTACTCGCCTTTCATTTATCCTTTCAACATGGCCAAACCATCTTAGCACACTCTTTCAATTTTAGTCACTACATCTTCTTTTAAACAACGTTGTCTGATCACATCATTCCTCAATCTATCATTTAAAATTACACCACACATACTTCGCAAGGAATGAAATATATTTTTCAACACACTTGCCCGTAAAGTAAGCCTTATTACAGCGCTTTTAGGGCCATAAACCGAGCTATAACACATACGTGCGTAATAACATTAAACACTAGTGCGTAATAGAATTATCCCTACAAAGTTAAATGAGTACCTTTCCGCAAGTTTTATGCGAGTAAACAGAGCATTTTCAATTTAACCAGGAAATAGAGTTCTTTTTTATTAACAACAAAGAAGTTTTATGCCGCTGAAAATCATTATATATTTTTGGAATAAATAAATGTGTTCATCCTTTATTAAGTCAAACAAACATTTATTATTATCAAATTATTCATAATTCACAATAATTTGTTATAAAATATTGAAATATTTGCATTTTATCACTCAAAATTATTATTTTGAAGTATTCTGTATGTTCACTCAACTTGCATTTGGCGCGTGAAAAAATACGCTTTTTTATTATAGTTAGGCTCGCGCTTGACCACTATCTCACCTGAAGGTAAGCGATGATGGATGGCTTGCACGCCATTGCCCATAATTTTCATATTTTATTTTTATCATATTTGTCGCTGTGTAGTAAATTATTTTAGAAATGTAAAGTTTTCGTGCAGAAGATGAACATTATTCGTAGAGTTAACCCCGCCAGAAATACTAAATGCAAGCGACAATAAAGTGCTTAGCTGCCTACGATAGTTTCCTACAATGGAAGAGCATGAATAATATCCAGTCATTTTCTGAATATGCGTTTTTGGCGTATTTCTCTGAACTCGCCACATACATAAAAACCCAGCTCCCTGTGGTGCATTTATTCCTGGTGGTGCTCAAACATGTTGTTGATATCAAAACGTACTGTAACCTGATGGCATTTATGAAGAGACGGCTCGGACGGATATATTAGTCGGAAATCTAATGTTTTGTCTCTAGCCGACGTTGAAAAGTTTTTGAAAGAGGCTCCGGATAGTCAGTACCTAGCAATAAAGATACGTTGATTATTATTAATCTAAACGTAAATAAATAATTGCGTAATCTTAGCATAACTTCCTACAACTAAATAATTGATTTCGTTGCATTTTGCCTTAATATTCGGTGTTATTGGTGCGTATAAACGACAAGAGCTTTATAATATTACAACAAAGGATGTAGAAACCCGAAAGCAGGCTCTATTCGTAACAAGGCGAAAATAAGTGACCAAATAATGCAAGCCATTAATTTGGAGCCAAAGGCAAAACTGTTTTGCCCCGAACCACAACGTTATATGGTTCCTACTGTTCTATGATTTGCCTTTGTCACCGATATTTACATAAGAAGAAAACGAAAGTATCTACTAAAGAAGTGGCAAGCACCAATGTAACACAAACTGTGAAATTGCCATCCAAATCAATCCAATATCGCTTTGAAAATTGTACGTTCAACAATTGTTTTAATAATTAAACGATATACGCAATATATGTTTGTTTTTCCCTCGCGAATGTGTTGAAAAACATCGTATGAAACTCGTGAGCTCTGCTCATTACACGCTCGGCTGAATTACGTCCTCGCCTATGGCTCGGGCTGCAACCCACAGCCTCGTGTGTAATGAGTAACTTAGCTCACTCGTATCATAATATACTATTACTAGAGGACGCCTCGCGGTTTCACCCGCGTAGTTCCCGTTCCCGTGGGAATACAGCGATAAAAAGTAGCCTATGTCACCCGGGGATAGAGTAGCTTCCCAACGGTGAAAGAATTTTTGAAATCGGTCCAGTAGTTTTGGAGCCTATTCGGTACAAACAAACAAACAAACAAAAAAATCTTTCCTCTTTATAATATTGGTATAGATAATTACGTACCTATCTAATAATAACTATGTAATTTTAATATAAATTAAGAGTCGATTTTCTGAGATATTTTGCAATTTTTAGATAGTAAGTAATTTTTTCTTGTTTTGACGTTTTTGCAAATAAAAAGAAAATTTGTACAGGAACAAGGAGGAACTAAAATGATAATAAAGTTGATTTTATTCATATTTTATTATTGAGTTAGACGTTTGCTAACTAAATTATTATTATTTTTGACTTAACTGTTTTTTTTTTCTAATTAAAGGTTGTCTAATTACATACAAAGCATTTTTACTGATTGTATATTATATTTTTGAACTTGTTTTGGTATCATTTTAAACAATGGTATCCGTTCGATACAGAAAATATATGAGTTGAAACAAATACTAGTGGTATTAGTTGTTGGTATTAGAACGGTATAAATCGGTTTTTTCATCTGGAATTTCTTAGTAGCAGCCCTCTACCTTAGTAACCACTATTATATTTATAATCCCCGGCACGCAGTGGCGGATTTATACATTTGCCGCCAGTAGACTATTCAAATTTTGCCACCGCCACTGATCTCTAAGTCTCTTCAGAGTGATTCGTAATGATCGACAATAGTGATAAAATCTACGGAACTTTCATTTTGTTTATTCCTTCCAAAAAAACATTTCACACAACAATCATTACCGCTGTGTCCAGTTTTTACAAATTCAAAAGTATCTGTCTCTTGAACTCAATGCCTCCACGGCATATGCCTACAACAAAAGTACTGACAGGACCTCGCTTGGCGCTTCGGCTCCCGCGCTGTGCTGTCAATTCGGCTAGACACCTAGCGAATGGTCATGTCATTCGTTTCCGCACCGCAACCCAAATACGACTATGCAAATACGTAGTACAAAAAAAATGGTGAAACATAAATTATTACACGTTAATTGAATTGTGTGAGTGGACTTAATTAATAACGTTTGGCATTTAGGTATTTGATAATGTTTTTTTTTGTTCCCATAAGACAAAAAATGCCCAGATTTGTCGCCCCCTAAAATCTACCGCCCTAGGCTCCAGCCTACTCAGCCTGGTGGTAAATCCGCCACTTGCCACCGCCTTTGCCAAAAAACGTTGTGAAGAACTAGATATTATTAATAAATTAAATGCATCGACATTTGAAATGCATCAAAATAATAACACATAATAACTTGTTTAAATCAATTTAGAATTTTCCAGTTTACCATAAATTATGATCTTAGAGATCCCACTGCGAAAACTTCATATTTATTATAAATGCCAATGTGAGTTTGTTGGTTTGTTTGTTACGCTTTCACGTATGAACAGCTGAATGGGTTTTCACGAAACTTAGCAATTGGCTTGGAATGCCCTGCTGGAGTCTGTTGTCTACCACCTGTAAGTCATGATTGAATAGGTTACTTCTAGATGATCATCGTTTACCATCAGTTGACATAGTGATCAAGCGCGAGCCTAACTACTTAAAATAAGAAAGGACCATATCCCTGACTATTATATATGATATATATTTGTATATATGTGTGTTCCCTTAGCATAATTTCCGACTTTCATGCAGGCGAAGCCTCTGACGAGTAATATTGTTACGATTTCACGCCATAACGGTTGAACGGATTTATCAATGGACCCGAATCTTGATTAGGACATGGCATGGGATATATTATCTTCGGTATAATATTAGGGGTTAAAGTTTGAAATTGCCGATTTCAACTGAAAATTTTTAATTAGTATTTTATTTTATTTAACATATAATTACCATTATTATCTAAACATTGCTGCCACCTAATAGGAAGGTCATTTATGCCTTTGCGATAGAACTCTGGTGATCTAGATATTCGACAAACTGTGTGAAAGCATTTTGTACTGCCTCCTGAGAAGAAAACTTTTTATCACGTGGAAAATTGTCATAAATGGTAGACCGTTGGAGCAAGGTCTGGCAAAAACGGAGGGTGACGAATGGTTTCTAATTGCAGTTCCTGTAAAATTAAAACGTGTGTGGGTTTCTCGTGCTGTATGAGGTCTCGCGTTATCATGGAGCAATAATGGTGAAGATCGATTCATGAGTCGGGGCTGTTTCACTGCTAGTTTTGCTATCATTGTTCGGAGTTCGGCACAGTAGACATCTGCCGTTATTGCTTGACCAGATCGGAGAAAGCTTTAGTGAATAACACCATGCTGAGACAACCAAACAGTTACCGGTATCTTTTTAATGGTCAGCCATTGTATTTTTCGCTTACGGTTATCGTAAAGAATCCACTTTTCATCACATGTCAGAATTCGATCCAATATTCGTTCAATTCTGTATCGATTCAACAAGGCAACACAAGTTTCCACACGCGTTTCTTTCTGCAGATCAGATAAATCACGAGGCACCCATTTCTTTTTTTTTATTATTTATTTGACGCAAATCAGTCAATATTGTTGGTAAGGTAACGTTAAACCATGCCGCTAATTCCTGGATAGATTGGCTCGGATGGGCTTCCACCATCTCTTTCAATTCATTGTTATCAATTCATTGACATCAATTTCGGCAGTCGGTGTTCCTGTTTTGGGATCTTCGTTTTTTGACACCGACTTCCGAAATTGAAGTTATTTTTCACTTTGTAGTGTTTTTATTTGGAAGTCGGTTGTATTTTTTGTTTAAAAGTTTTTTATTTTCACTTTTTAGTTGTGGGTACATAACGGACCAATTCTCCAAAGTGAAGCCAGAATAGATTAACCCAGAAACATGAAACTTAAACAAAAACGGTGGATTTAGAGTATACAAGGGTGAACTGTTCACACCTGCGTACCCCTTTAAAGCGTGCTAGTGTGATGTTATGTTATGAAATGATGTAAACAATAAACAGAGATCCGATTGCAGCTATCCCGAGTGATCTGCTGTCATTTATTGAAGAGTTCTGATGTATATCTCCGAAGTTCTTTATCAGATCTTGACCAAATTTAAATGAGACCACATGACAAGCACCAGTTTTCAAATAAAAAAAGAATCATCAAAATCGGTTCACCCAGTAACAAGTTCTGAGGTAACACACATAAAAAAATATAAAAAATACAGTCGAATTGAGAACCTCCTCCTCCTTTTTTGCGAAATCGGTTAAAAAAACAACTGAAAGTCGATTATCGAATGTTGCTCATCTTTTAAAAGAAGAACTTCATAGGTGAAAAAAAAATCACTCAAAAATCTCAAAGCATGAAGGTTCTATATCAATTCGAACTGTAATGGTATGCAACTGAATATTATTAAAGTTTTTATTTTTGTCTACAACAGTAATTCTTCAATTGAAATTTACAATATTTATTGCAAAAACAAAAAGAACTATGAAAGCCATTTTGTGACTTTTAGTAAAAACATGTTCAAATATAATAGAGGAACCATTTTCATCTGGAATTTCTTAGTAGCAGCCCTACCTCAGTAACCCCCATATAATCCCCGGCATCCAGCATCCAGCACAAAACTCTCGGAGAGGAACGAACAAAATACGTTGCTAATAGCGCACGTAAGTTGCCAAGAGTCGTTAGATGCGCAGAAGTATTTTTTTACCCGACTGCCGAAGGAGGGTAATGTGTTTATCAGTCTATGTATTTAATTTGGTGTACATACAATAAAGCATATATAAATAAATAAATAAATATGTATGTATGTAAGTATGTATGTATGTTTGTCCCTATGTGGCATTCCAGAGACCAAACGCGTTGGCCGATTTTAATGATTCTTACGTCAATCGATTCGTCTTAACCCTGCGAGTGTCACTGGCTACATAAAATTGGAAAATAAAAAATGGCGGATTTTGGGCGCCATTTTGTGAGGAAAATTTTTCAACTTATTACTTTTTGTCAACTTATGTTGACAGAGTTTTATCGTAATCGGATGAACGGTACGGCAGCGCATAAAATAAGTATTTTTTTTATTTGCTTTTTTCGTATTCTTCTCAGCACTGCCAAGATATGGGCATCAAATAAAAGGGTCATTTGATACCCATATCATGGCAGTGCACAAAAAATAACTAGTCCGCCATATTTGATTAAGAATGACGTCACTTAGCTAACCATTAGGTTCTTCATCTAAGCTAACCATGCATTGTCATCCAAACTAAACGTGTATGCAAAATTTCATCTTATTGGGGGAGGATAACTGCTTCAAAATTCAGTTGCAAGATTTGACCCGATCACACTTACAAACATACATTGCAAGTTAAATAAAAGCTTGTAAAAACAATGATTTTTATAAAGATTTGTTTGAGATTATCATGACATACAGTTGTTGTGGTTGTCATTGTAGGCAGTCGGCCATGTGCAATACTCTTATTTGTATTCGGCAACATCCATTTAGACTTGAAGTCGTCTCCAAAATAGTTGGGAAAACGCTTGGCAGATTTTCTCGACTAACATTTTTTTAGATGGGGTAATAAGAAAACATTTTACAAATATATACAACCGACTTCCAAATAAAAACACTACAAAGTGAAAAATAACTTCAATTTCGGAGTCGGTGTAGAAAAACGAAGTAGTAGTTGTAAGTACATAATTGTCTATAATAACCACAGTTATGCCAGAATAGAAGTCATAGGGGCCAAATGCTAGTAAACTTTCCAGAGAAGGAGGGGCTTATCGTAATTAATTCATTCTTTAAGAAACAGCCCCAAAGGAAGTGGACATGGCGAAGCCCCGACAATGTGACCAAAAATGAGATAGACTTCATCATAACAACAAGCACAAAAAGCACATATTATGTCTCAGTGATATCAACAGGTACTACTAGCAGCGATCACCGACTTCTTCAAGGCCCTCAACAAGGAATATCAACTTCAAGCTTGAGCGAACTCGTTTGATGAAGTCCAAGCTCCGTCCAAACTTGCTCCAAACTATGTTGGAATCTGTAGCGTTCCAGTCAGACCTGGAAAACCGGTTCGCTGTCGTGGAAACCACAGACGATGTAAACCGGTCTCTCGATGATTTAAGATAGCGTAACGTATTAGTTTAATTTTGAGCCTATCGACACGAAAGGAAAAAAACATAGCATTTTGGCAGGTTTTAAGATTCGTTTAAAACATCCCAATTCACCCCTGTACTTCTTCTCACCCCAGAGGGCCAAAGAAAATATCAATATACTGTGTGAAGAATAGTATGTAAGACAGCCTGTTAGCCTGACTGTTGAATGTAAGAAGAAATTTTATTTATTATATGTATGTATTTTTATCTTCTATTTATACTAATATTATAAAGAGGAAATATTTGTATTTTTGTATGTAACGAATAAACTTAAAAACTACTGGACCGATTTTAAAAATTCTTTCACCGTTGGGAAGCTATACTATCCCCGGATGACATAGGCTACTTTTTATCCATGTATTCCCACGGGAACGGGCACTACGCGGGTGAAACCGCAAGGCGTCCGCCAGTATAATATATAGTTAAGGTATATGTGTAATTTATATATAACCAGCTTCTGCCAGCGCTTCGCCCGCGTGTAAAAAATAGATAGTAGCCGATTCTCAGACCTACTGAATATGCATATACAGGTAGTTGGGGGCCCAAGTAGTGTGCCAGCCACATACGAAAGGCTGCCCCGCCAACTGTCGAAAATCCCGGAATTATTTCTTTCTACACACTGTGTCTTCGTCTATCATCCAACTTTCCTGTCGCAGGTCTGCTGGAAGACATTTCTATTGAAATAAGCAGTACATTTGTGCTCTTCTACCTGTGTTCTGTCTTTTCTCTGTTAAGTGTTTTGTGTGTACATAAATAAATAAGAAAATGTTTTGCACCGACCCCAAGTAACATGGGCAGGAAGACGATTATTAAGCGTGACTTTTGGCAATAAGCTTATAGATTTAAAGATTCGTTTCCATACTCCCAATACACCCTTAGCTTTCTACTTGCCCCTTCTTGCCCGGTAATATATGTTATGATACTTGCCAGTTAAGTAACTCCTGTATCCTGTATGCCAAGTAATGAAAACAAGAAAGTATAAAGCATAGTGATCAGAGTGTACTGCAGTTAATTTGTACGTTTGAGCAGTTATTGTTCGCGCAGTTCAAATTTCAAGATCAAGGTGAGACGACCATGTTGTTTCGATGTACTTGCGTGTGTTTTGTTAAGGAGAAGCCAGCTTTGTGACTCATAGACCGAGATTTTCATTTTCCTTGTTCGAGATTTCAAAAGGAATATGCAACATTACATAGTTACCTCAGGAAAGAATAGTACGATTTTTTGCAGTCTATAAATCCGCCTTTAATTCCTTCTTACTCAGTGCCTACATGCAACACAATTCTAACTTCACATTAAGTTAGTGGGCGTGGATCTTATCTTATCTTGTGGAGGGGCCGAGAAATAACTCGGACACTTCGACCCATTGGGATCTATTGTGGTCCCCTAGATACCTTACTCCTCCCCAATCTCGCTGAAAACTCTTTTCATGAATTTTACAACGAGACTGGGAGATATGAGCCTATAGTCTTCTGGTCTTGGATATCCAACCCCTAAGAGACTCATTCGCTTACCAGCCAGTGCATCGCATGTGCAAAGAAGGTGCTCCATGCGTTCCGTATGTTCCCCACACAACCTGCACATGGGTGTCGCGGTTAAACCCATCTTCATGAGCATGTCGTTGGTTCCAAAGTGCCCAGTAAAGGCCCCAAGCAGGTAGCGGATTTGCCCCCTGCTCATGTTCCAAATGCATTCCCGGGCTTTGAACGTAGAGCCTAGGAATTTCTTGGAGTGTTGTAGACCGGTGCTAGATTGCCAATGAGTTCGCTGTCTGTGATCTGCAAACTCCCTAAATGCGGCCTTTACGAGGCACGTCGAGATGCCTACACATGGTTCTGGACCCACAAAGTCATTTGCTGAGCCCTCTCTTGCCAGTTCATCTGCCATTTCGTTACCATGGATTCCTTTGTGCCCTGGGACCCACATCAGTCTTACCCTGTTGTGCTTCCCAAGCCTGTTTAGGGTTTGGACAGCATCCAGAATAAGTCCGGAGTTCACTTTGTAGGATGCCATGGCTTTGATTGCAGCCTGACTGTCACTAAGAATATATATGGATTTACCTCTGGTTCCTCTATCTATATTCTCTTGAGCACAGGTTATTATGGCATAAGTTTCCGCTTGGAATACAGTTGCCATTTTCCCTAGGCTTTTGCTACATTTGTAACCTTTTGCGTATATGCCCGCCCCTGTACCTGATTCCATTTTGGATCCATGAGTGTACCACACCAGACTGTCTTGTTCTGGTGGATCGATTCCCTTCGTCCAGTCCTCTATTGTAGGGATTTGGACCTTGAAAGACCTTTCAAACACAAACATAGTTTGCATTTTATCGGATAACATGCTTGTTACCCGATCCAGGCCTTCATTCCCGTCAAACTTTGTATGGTTGGTCCTAGGCTTAGAGGCATCCCATAGTCCAGCCACAGCAAGTCGATGTAATGTCTTCCTTGCCTCGAATTCAACCATCATATGCAGAGGAGGGATATTGAGGTATCTCTCAATCGCTGCCGTAGGTGTTGTCCTGAAAGCACCCGTGATGCCTAGACACACTGTTCTTTGTAATTTGGTGAGTGGCGCTTTGCACGAGGCAAGCTTTGTTCTGGGCCACCACACTATGCTGCCGTATGTGATAATAGGTATTATCATTGTCCGGTACAGCCATCGTATCACTTTGGGCTTTAACCCCCAAGTTTTACCGTAGGTGGAACGACACATGCCGAACACTCGTAGGGCTTTCGTCGTAATATTTTCCACATGAGTTTTCCACCTGAGTTCTCTATCAAGCGTTACACCCAGATATTTTACTTCGGTAGACCAGGGCAGCTTTATTCCATTGAGGGAGAGCTCTCCTAGGTTTCCTAATTGTCTCTTCCTCGTGAATGGAACAATGACTGCTTTGCTTGGGTTGATAGAGAGGTGGTTCTTTGTACACCATTCCTCTGTCATCCTCAATGCCTGTTGTAATAATCCAGAGACTATGTTCGGGAATTTACCATTAACCATTATAGCTATGTCATCTGCATAGCCTACTGTGTAGAATGGTCCAGTATTGAGCTTGGTAAGTAGCGAGTCTACTACCAAGCACCACAATAATGGTGACAGCACTCCGCCCTGCGGACAACCTCTTGTTGTTTTTGCACTAAGTCTGTCTCCCATCAGTTCCGATCTGACTATTCTGCTTCTCAGCATATAGTCAATCCAGTTGCACGTGGTATCATTGATGCCATGTTCCTATGCAGCGATGCGTATGGACTCAAATGTTGTCTTGTCGAAGGCTCCCTCTATGTCGAGGAAAGCCCCGACACAGATCTCTTGTCCCTCTAGCGCAGCCTCGGCTCGACTCGCAACATAGTGCAATGCCGTTTCTGTAGATTTACCAGGGCTGTAGGCGCACTGTAGTTTATGTAGTTTTTAAGTGGTCCCTCTCTTAGGTACCTGTCTACCAGTTTCTCCAGAGCTTTTAAGAGAAAGGATGATAGACTAATTGGCCTGTAAGCTTTAGCTTCTTCGTAAGTTGGCCTTCCCACCTTCGGTATAAAGGTGACTTTGACCTCCCTCCATGCCTTGGGTACGTACCCAAAGGCTATGCAGGCTCTGTAGAGCTTACTCAAATGAGGTATCAAAACAGATGCCCCTTCTTGCAATAGTATTGGGTAGATTCCATCCGGACCAGGGGATTTGAGAGGCTGGAAGCCCGCTATGGCAAGCTTCAGTTTATTTTCATCTACCACTTTCTTTGCCGTGAGCCAGTTATTTTTGGACGTGTGCCTTGTGAGCTCGTCCCTTGTGACTGGATCCTCTTCATCGCTGTCGCGCAGTATACATTCCGGGAAGTGAGTTCTAAACATCACGCCCAGAGTGTCCTGTCCAGTTTCCGTTAGATACCCATTCTCATCCTTTACAGATGATAGTGGGTTTGTCTTAGTCATGGACATCGCTTTGCACAACCTCATTCCATTTGGCAGAGCTTCGATGGAGGTGCAATGCTGCCGCCAACTAGTTCTTTTGGCCTTGCGTACCGCCATCTTATACCTCGTCAGCATGCTATGATAGTCAGAGAAATCTTTCCTGACTTTTGCATCATTGAAGGCCTGTCGTGTTTCCTGACGTATTTTAGCTAGTTCAGGAGTCCACCATGGTACCTTTTTGCAAAAGGCCTTTTTCTCTGGGCAGTTATCTACCCATGCACCGATGGTGCCCATCTTGATTCTATCAGCTTCAAATTCTATATCTAGTATGGAATTGAGCTTACCTTTAGGGCTCCCTAGATTTACTTTTAGGTCCCTCCTGTATGAGTCCCAATTTGTATGTCTTGGGTTTCTCCTTCGTCTAGTTTCGGCTTCTGCCGCCGTCCTAAACCTAAAGCATATATAATTATGGTCAGACAGAGAGATTTCGTCCGATACATGCCAATTCTCGATGTAAGCGCTGGCCTTGTTTGAAGCCAGTGTCAGGTCAATAACTTCAGTTCTCGCCGAGGTCCTGAAAGTAGGTTTATTGCCTGCATTAAGGATTTGTAAAGAAGAGCTTACCACAAAGTCCAACAAATCCTCCCCTCGTTTGTTGACATCTGAGCTGCCCCAAACGACATGGTGTGCATTCGCATCGCAGCCAAGTATCAGGTCGAGGTTTTCTTGGTTGCCGTAGTCAACCAGTCTTCTGATTAGTGGTGTTACTGGTTCCTTTTGTTCATATGGGAGGTAGGCAGAGGCAAGGATAATTTTCCTTTTCTCTGTGCCCATCCCCACTTGGATCAGAGTTGTTGTGAGATCCCTGTAACAGAAAGTACGTAAGGGCATTGCCTCTATACCGCCCCTGATATAGATGCAAGTCCTCGCGTCATTAGTTGGACAGTCATAGAGCACCATGCCTCCTGTCCCACCTAAGCCTTTTATATTCCCCTTATACAGATAAGGTTCCTGTATCAAGGCAACGTCAAATGTGTTAAGCTTCAGTTGCCGAGCCAGAAGGGCAGTAGCGGCTCTGCAATGATGCAAATTAATTTGTACACACCTTAGTCCCTCCATCTTGGATGATTTGATGGGCCTGTGTCAATATAGGAGGGCCTTAGTTTTGAGGCTCCTCCTCCATCGCCTGGCTCTCCTCAGGAGCAATCGGCGACTGAATCCCCAGGGTGTCGAAGTCCCCGAGGATGTCATCCTCGTGGTCTGCCTCTGACGCCCTGGTCCCAATCTCTGCCTCCTGCGATGCGCCGTAAGCAGAGATTTCCTCGATGGCCTCCTCACGTCGGTGTAGTCCATCCTCGGAGGGTTCCGCCTCTGCTTCCGCAGTGGGTGCCTCTCCCTTATCTTCTTCCAGGAGCTTGAACGAGTACCGTTCAATTCCTCCTGGAAGAGAGTAGCCCGCGGCCTTGATGACCCCAGCGGACACCCCGTCCATGAGGACGATACGACGGATGCCGGTCTGCTCTGTGAGAGTATTCACGACCTTCCAGTCGCTCGTCCTCAAGGCAGGGTTAAGCCGCTGGAGCAGTCGAATGGCCCGGGCAGAGTCCTGCAACGCCAAGTTGCGACTCTTCCATGCCATTTTGACTGGCTTTGGAAGGTCCTTGGCGTCAACAACCTTGAGTTTCAAGGAGCCAAGTTCCACATTGTGGATGGCCCCCCGAAACCAGCTAGCTGCATCAGAGTTGTCGCAGGATACATGAACTGCACCTGCGACAACTCCGGGAGCAACCGTTAAAACAGGCAGAGGATCCGGCGCCACTTCCAGTTTCTCAATTATGAGCTCCTGGATTGGCACCAAGTCCTCCGCCCTCAAGTACTCCTCCGGGTACCTGACTGTGACGACAGCGAGTTTCACAGTCGCCACCGCATCCCTAAAGGATCCGGTTCAGGATGATTGCCCTTGGGTCTTCATCCTCTTGGCCGCCATGTCCCCGCTGTCGCCGCTGAGAGCAGCACGCGGTCTCTTTGATGGGCCCTCCGTAGGAGTCCCCTCTAGAGCCGCCTGCTGTCTCAGCTTTTGGCGCTTCTTTCTGCGCGCCCCAGATCGTCCAACCGGAAGCCAGCCTGGTTCATGCCGGCCGCCGGTAGACGACGAGGTGCTGTCTTTGCCGGTCGCGTCCGGGGCCCCAAGGTCCGAGGTCATTCGACCTCCGACACAAGGGTCACGTGTCGCGCCAGTTTTGGCAGCACCTTTGTGCCCGGTGGGCTGGTTTGCAGTTTCGCCCTTAGGCGGTCCCGCAGTAGTGCCGGCCCTCGGCAGTGCCGCAACAGTACCGTCATTTGACAGTCCCACCGCAGCCCCACTTCGAGACGACCCCACTGCAGTCTCGCCTCCGGGCGCTCCTGCTACGGAAAATGCAGTCCCGGCTTGCGCCGGTCCCGCCGTCTGGTGTGCAGTTCCGCCCTTCAACGGTCCCGCAGCAGTGCCGACCCTCGGCAGTGCCGCAGCAGTACCGTCATTTGACAGTCCCGCCGCAGCCCCACCTCGAGACGATCCCACTGCAGTCTCGCCTCTGGACGTTCCTGCTATGGAAAATGCAGTCCCGGCTTGCGCCGGTCCCGCCGTCTGGTGTGCAGTCCCAGCTTTCGCCGGTCCCGCCTTTTGGAGCGCAGTCCCAACTTTCGCCGGTCCTTTCGCCTTGTGGTTTTTTCTTGAAATAAGATTTTATTACATTTAAAAATCCCGATATAAATTTCATCTCTCGACTTTCCCCACCCTCCATGGAGTGCCCAAGTGGCGATGCTACGGTAGCACCAGGGATTAGCCGAGAGATATAGCCCTCCCCCATCAGTTGCTCACGAGACTGCACGACACCAACTCACACCACTACCACTAGCGATGCGAGCGAGCGCCGCCGTCTGCAAGCCCCCAATGGGAGTGAACTCGCCTGGGGGCCGTCTGACCGGACCCCGCAGCCGATTGACCATAGCTGGCTAGGCTACGGCCTCCCGTGTTGGAAGAAATCCGGGCCAAAGTGATGTGTTGTGTGCAGCCTGCTCCACTCAATCACCAGGATCCCTTCATCCCTCCATACGGGTCCCCGCGCACGGCACAAACACGCGGGAGGTCATTGCTATCCAACATTTTCTTTGTTCAATGGTGGACACCCAGGGGCATGACCTCGCCACCCCTGTGATACGTCGCCCGGTGATTTCAGTTACGTCTATTTCAGAGGGAATTAGACCAATAACAGGGCGGCAACCACGAGAAGGAAAATCACCGCACTTGCCTTGAGGATCTACACGACCGTAGCGCTCTCCCTCAAGACCACGCCACCTTGCCGGCTCTGAAGGAGCCAGGCAAGGTAGGACTGCATCGACAAAGCCAAGCCCTACAGTGCTTGTCGCTGACAGCTCAAAGCGTAAGTTTGCTAACACAGACCAGCCCCAAAGAGGGCGTGGATTACTGGGCGACTATTGTACAAATCCGAAAAGCAAGTAACTTTTACGGAAACATATTATAATAGGAATGTTAAAGAGTATGTATGACAAAGATATGCTGCGCAGATTCCAAATAAATTGAGATTTGGGCAGAAGGATGATGATGATTGCACTAAAGCATCAGTTTTTCCTCTTCTCCTATATTTGGGCAGAAAAAACCAGGTTTAAGTAAATATTGACATAATGAATGCAGAACTTAAAACTACATAATAGCTAGTCAGTTCAGCTGATTCTGGGCGGCTGATATGGGCATCTAATTCCCAGAACCAATTAGGCTTTCAGTACGATTAGCTTACAAATAAAATAGATACCTACAGGTAGGTACTTGTTCAATTTAATTCTGCAGAGCTTAAAGAACCTCTCCTTAATGACGTCAAAACTCAGTGCTGTTGACAAAGTTCGAATGACGTCGCCTCGTGCTCCCCTGTCATATAAGATAGGTGCGGTCTCGCCGACCGGCAGACTAGCGCGGTACCCTACTGTGGACACTCTGTGATAGACCGGTGCAATGATGAACAAACTGACGTACTTGTGCTTGCTAGCTGTCGTTATTGGCACTAAGTCGGGATTAGGTAAGTCAAAAACATTTTTGTTTTCGGGATTACCTATTGAGAATATTTTTTTAAATTATGTGATAATTTTGCATTAAAAAAAATGTGATATATGAAAAATAATTCAGGAAAATTTTATTTACGCAAATGGTGATACGAGTACAATAAAAAAGTGTCGTAATTTTCATATCAATTTCAAATATTCAACTCTTTATTAGTAACTTTTTGAATGGAAGGAACATGACAGCAACGGTAATAATTATTATTTATAGCCAATTTATATTGTTACTATAAAAAAAATGCACCACGCTTTCCTGTCTCTGACCTAAGACATTAACGAAGTTAGGTCAGCCTATGGCATTAATACAATTGTGGAACCCCGAAAAATTCTCAATTTGGCTTGCTTTTATTTAAAGTTGATTTTTAAGGTAACGGTAAATACCATTGCAATGCGAAGACCCAGGGTTTTACTAGGCAGTTCATGAAAATTCAATTATAACAAACAAACACTTCACATCTCCATAATTTAGAGGGATTAGTTTATTCAAATTGAAAATAATTAATTTGCTAGTAATTACATTGTTCAACAAGGGATGATCTTAAAGCCTAAAAGTTATTGTATTCTGCCTGCAAGCATGCAAATTACTTTCAATAATAAAGACATTAAATTTTCAGATATCGTACCCAAAACACAATCGTAAAAACATCAGATAAAAAACACAGACCAAACCACATTGATACATTCCTATACTTTAAGGGACAGAATGCCAAAAATAGTTTTTCTTTTAAAACATTTTTAGCCAAATCTATTGAAGATGCGGCAGCGGATAAATATATGTTATACTTGATCATATTTCTAAAAGCTTCTTTGTGGCCGAAACCCGTTTAAGCACTAAAACCTCGATAAAATTGAATGGCAAAGTAACCACTTACCGTGACCCTCAATTTTTTTTTTCTGTATTCCTGACTAACGTACATTGGTATAATTATCAACAATAACGTGTCATAACAGGACGCAAAACTTCTTTGCCATATATTTTCATATTATAAAAATTAAAAATATCAATAAATTTAAATAAAATATTCAAATGTCAATAATTAAAATTAAACTTGTCAATCAAATAAATTTAAATATCATTATTTAAAATTAAAATGTCAATCAAATAAATTTAAATGTCAGTAACTAAAACTTTAGATAAATTTATCAACCTACTCAACCCTAGCTACGCCGTAGCTGTCCATGGTAAAGGAAAGTCCCTTGCTTTGCTACGGCGTAGCGTAGTCAGGAAGAAGGAACTACTTTCTTTTGTTCTCTTCTTATGTCATATCCTCGTTCTGCCTATTAAAATTATAATCTTCATAAAATGTTTGAAGCCGATACTGAGTAACAGTAGTGTAGGTATTAGATAAAACGTTACGGTGGAAGCTATTTTTCCTTACAAAAAAAAACTTTCAGTGGAACTGGAAAGGACTATTAGGGTCTCAACCCTACTCCATTTTTAAGTAGGTTAAGAAACAAACCTTATATTGAATAAGGTTTGTTTCTTAACCTACTTTGTCTATCACAATTTTCATCTGTTTGTCTATCACAATTTTCAGGCACTATGATTTAAATTTGTTGACTTAAAAGGAGATTGATCACACGTTATACACTGACCCTTTATTTTATGTTTTTTAAATCATACAATGACTTCTTCCGCTTTAGGTGGAGCGGAAGAGCGTGTTAGACTTTAACTGACTAAAACCCACCCCTGTTCCTTCTATTGCTAGTGCCAGGTCCGCGGTAACTTTCTTTCAAATTTATCCGCGACGCATAAATTGACCCCTAAGACAGCCAGTCTCGTAAATCACCTCAGATATGTTATAATCATGATTTCCCTCGAGACTACTTGTCCTTTTCGTTCCCACAGCTCCCTTCATCACACCATGCAAGAATGGAGACAATGCGTGCATCATCGCAACTGCACAGGCAGCCGTGCCCATCATGGCAGTGGGCATCCCAGAGCTGGGCATCAAGTCTCTGGACCCCATGTACTTTGACGAGATCAAGGGGGACCAGGGAGGCCTGGAACTGAACTTCAAGGATACCACGGTTACTGGCATGAAGGGGTGCCACGTTGATGCTATTAAGTAAGTCAAAACCAAAGTATTGATTTGAATTGCATTCACTTTAGAGCCAAGGAGTCGGTTAGCCAGAATGATGAATATTTGCTTTTTCAAAAAGTAGATCTCCCATCTATGAAGAAGAATAGGCAAGCCTATAGATACTGTTTCTAGGGTTGCCAACTTTTATTAGAAGAAATAGAGTATATCTGATTTCAAAGGAGGTAAATAAAGAGTACGACTTCCAAAAAAGAGAATCCTTTATTTTATGTTTTTAAACAGGTATTTTGTCGTACTTTTTGCAGCATATAACAATTCTTTATGGTTTTTAAATGGATTGTATGACTCTAAACATTCTAACTCTAAATTTACACAGATCAAGAGCTCATTTATAATCAATTTCATCCCGCCACTTTACATTCATGACCGAAAATACTCTCTCAGTAAAAGCTAAAGTGGCGGGCACAAGAATAGTAAACATTGTGTAAAAAAGAGTATTTCAGCATACTCTATTAGTGTTATAGTTTATAGAGTACGCCTACATGATATAGAGTACGCTCAAAATACGCCAGTTATTGTTTTAATCAACTGCCCGTGGTCTATCCCACAGAAACGAATAGTGTAGCTATCAGGAATAGTGTAGCTTTGTTTCAGTCAAAGAATTTCTGTAAGTGGATCAGAAATTCTTCTCTATCGTCATCATCAGCCTTTTAATATTCTCACTGCTGGGTCTGGATGTCCGGCTTTTCTCCTCTACAGGTCGCATTTCTCAACCGATTCTGTGCAATTTTTTCATTTTCTCGCGAGGTCTACGGCTCACAGAGCCACTAATTTTAAATGTTTGATGATTGCCTGCTAAATTTTCGTCTTTGCACATGCGCTATTTGGTTCAAGGTATCATGTCTCAATTACTTAGTTCATATAATGTTCCTAATGTTGAAGGTAAACTGTTATCCTGCAAACATTTCAGTATACAACACATAATTGAGTAACACAAATGATTCTGTGTACTTTGTAATCTCACTTGCGTCGATCTATTGTTATGTGCAATACTTATTACTTAGTTCTTATTGCGAGTCGCATTTAAAATAGGATGTTGGTATCTTATGGGTACTCAATTAGACAAAACAAACAATACAACATACTAGCTTCTGCCAGCGGCTTCAGCCGCGCAATAGTCGGCAATTATCAGAAGGGTACGTACACTCGGGAAAAAAGTATCATAAGTCCTAACCTAAGACCGTGACAAATAAGTTCAGCTTTTATTGCTTGTAAAGGTAACATACAGAAAGATAGACAGAGCTATTTTCGCATTTACATTATTATTACTCGCTTCTGCCCGCGGCTCTGCCCGTGTAAAAAATGTTTTATCATCCCAAAGGAACACACTACCGGGATAAAAACTGTCCTACCCAGGGTCTCCAACTAGCTCCATACCAAATTTCATCTAAATCGGTTTAGCCGTTTAGTCGTAATAAGGTAACAAACAAACATAGTTGCTTGCAGTATACTTTTGCATTTAAGTCATCATCAGCCTTTTTGACTTTCCCACTGCTGGGACACAGACCTCCTCTGTGTGAGAGAGGGAATGGGCCGTAATCCACCATGCGGGCACAGTGGACCGCGTGTTATGGCCGCGTATCCTAACTAGAATGGATGGTGTCACCAGTGGTTTTCATTCAGAGTTTTTGCAAGAGCTTCTAATTTAGGAAGCATCTTTGAACCTCTGAGGGGTTACTTACCCCTTTATAAATATTATTTCTTGTTATTCGCATATATTTATTCGTTAAGTCTTCAAATATTTTGTTCCGAGCCTAAATATTTGTGTTTAAAGGACGTGACACATCGACGCACATGTTATCCTTGTGAAGTCTGTTGACATTCCTCATCATTTCCAATATAGTACCGAAACTTTCCATTGATAAATTATTTTTATTTTATATATGTTAAAAAACACTTTTATGTACGTATATTATTTACGAACGAGTGCGTCTGAAGTTTGCAAGCAGGCTACTTGGAGAAGGAACACCGAAACAAACTCAGGGGTCACAATCTCTTTTAAAGTTGCTTCTCAAATGATAATAACAATGTAATGGTATCTTAAAAAACCGGCCAAGTGCGAGTCGGACTGTCGCACGAAGGGTTCCGTACCATTATCGCAAAAAACGGCAAAAATACACATGTGTTGTATGGGAGCCCCACTTAAATACTTATTTTATTCTGTTTTTATTATTTTTTATTATAGCGGCAACAGAAATATATCATCTGTGAAAATTACAACTGTCTAACTATCACCGTTCATGAGATACAGCCTGATGACAGACGGACAGTCAGTAAGACAG
This sequence comes from Orthosia cruda, assembly GCA_964057195.1. Taxonomy (NCBI): domain Eukaryota; kingdom Metazoa; phylum Arthropoda; class Insecta; order Lepidoptera; family Noctuidae; genus Orthosia; species Orthosia cruda. The sequence goes on from OZ059836.1 coordinate 1,784,105, forward strand.
ACAGACGGACCGCGGAGTCTTAGTAATAGGGCCCCGTTTATACACTTTAGGTACGAAACCCTAATAAACATGTACCTACTCAGGTTACGAGTTGATCTTTTGAGGAAAGCACCACACAGATTGTGAAGCAAAGGAGTCAACAACGCTATATTTTAATCTCACCTTGAAAACCCTGACCTTGCACTCACAGCGTCGTCGTCAGTAAACCGGGAAGTGACGCACATCTCACAAAGACTATTCCCAGAATCACGGCGGTCATCACAATCACGATGCGAATGGATTCCGATCCTCTAATTGATTGTATTGTCAATATTGATGCGAGGATTATAGGTACTTACATGTTGGTGTGACTTGGACACTGTTTGTACTTTGTTAGCACTATCTTTTGTGAAGTGGTGATGATTGTGATTTGTGTGCTGCCTCAGTTTGATCATCTTCCTGCCCTTGTCCCATGGTACTTGGGGTCGGCGCAACACGTTTTCTTCTTCCATACCGTCCTGTCCACCGTCACGCTATTACTGACTCCTTTTATTCTCATATCATTTCTCTCACAGTCCATCCATCTTTTCTTTGGCCGTCCTCTCCCTCTTTTTAGGGTTCCGTACCCAAAGGGTAAAAACGGGACCCTATTACTAAGACTCCGCGGTCCGTCTGTCTGTCTGTCTGTCACCAGGCTGTATCTCATGAAAAGTGATAGCTAGACAGTTGAAATTTTCACAGGTGATGTATTTCTGTTGCCGCTATAACAACAAATACTAAAAACAGAATAAAATAAATATTTATAGGGGGCTCCCATACAATAAATGTGAATTTTTTGCCGTTTTTTGCGATAATGGTACGGAACCCTTAGTGCCCGAGTCCGACTCGCACTTGGCCGGTTTTTTATATCCCATAACTCTAGGGTATGAATGAGACCATATCGATGAATCAACTTTTCATTTTTCATACAAAATGTTGGGAATAATCACGGCATCCGAACGGACACATTTTTTAAAATATTTTATTTTGATTTCTGATATCTTTGAAACTATGCATTTTTGGACCATATAATTTATTCTAGGGCTTTTTGTATTATTTTTACTTATTTATTTATTTCACACCAATAAGTACAACATGTAACAGTATTCTAAGACGATATTGTACCACAGAATAAATAATTTTATAAACAAGATTTAAACATAAAAAAACAATAAAAATAAAATAATAAAAATACAATGATTTAAAATTTGAACAATTTATTTCAAATTTGTATGCCTCCTTCAATGCACCTTTGTGCTCCTGAGTCCTGATCCTGACACAAATTTCGTATGGGTTAAAAAAAACACATTTTATTTATAACTTTTTTAGTAAGATGCGATTCTGTAAGAGTAAATCTGATATTTGCTCTCTTCAATCTATGAGTTTCCATTATAACGATAGTGATTTTCTGAATCAACTAGAAGACTATTTAAATACTAGCTTCTGCCAGCGGCTTCGCCCGCGTGAAAAGAGTTTTCTTATCCCAAGGCAGCATTATACGGGATCCTGTGCTATTCCAGACTATAATTTATCCCTGTGGCAAATTTCATCCAGATCCGTTCAGCCGTTCTTGCGTCATTGAGTAACTAACAAACATCCAAACTTTCGCATTTATAATACGAGTATTAACAAGCTGCGGCTCGCGGCTCCGCCCGCGTGGTATCAGTAATACTTCGCCTAATATCTTTATAAATTATAGCCTATCCAAAATCTGTTTTGTAGTTTTCGCGTGAAACGGCAACAAACATCCATCCATCCTCACAAACATTCACGTTTATTATAGTAGTAGTATTAGTAAGATTTGATCTAAGTATAGGTAGGTACAATCTTGCCTTGACGTCGGATTTCCCACCACACTATATTCCCAAACCATTGCAACTCCTGAAATCCAGAATCAACAGTGGCGACCACCAGAAAAACGCTGAGGCAATGAAGCTCGATGAAGTCCCGGCGAATTTATTTAACAGTCTTGAAACTCGCAACGAAATTAATCAGAAAAGAATAACGGAGGAGCAGAAAAATCTTCGGATTTGTTGCAAGTTGGAAGTCCCTCATAAACCCACCTTTGGTCCTGTAACGCATGTCCTGTAACCTGTACAACAGGTAAATGTTGTGAGGACCTTATGGCCGCGTCGGCGAATGGTGTTGCCGTAACTGGGCCAAACATAACATTTAAATGTATTTGCCATCGACAAGAACAAGAAGATAAACTCAGTTGCCATAGACAAAATCATTTTCCTTGAGCATGACACGCGAGTCGAGGACAACTATAGTGGCACTAAATAAAGCCATAAACTAGCCATAAACATCAAATAAACAACGATTTTATTGTTGCTTATGTAGTTTACGTAATTGTACATACTTATAGCAGCATGGTGATTTGTTACAAGTGGATTAAGACCTATTGGTAGATATTATCTGTACATATTTCTTACTTTGCATGAAATTTTGCTTTCTATAGGTATATAAAATAAACAAACCAGGACCCAGTTTCTGGCTCGAAAATTATCGCAAAATTTATAATGACCAATTTTCTAACGGTAGCTGCTGTGATTGGTTGAAAGAAATATTTTCAGCAGCAAATCGTATCACTTGGCTTTGGCCATTAAATTTTTATTAAGTAGTGCAGGTTAGTCTTTCTTAGAAGTCCTATTTATCAAAACTGGCAGCTTATCTTGAGCTTAAATCCTCGTGGTTATCTAGACGTCAGCCATAGTACTAGGATAAGCCCCGTGGAACATTTTCATAAAAGTGATGCTAAGTTAAAGTAATTTCATATTTGTATCAAATGACGTAGATTGGGGTCCGGAATCGTTCCACCATACACCTTCCTGTCAAGCACTTTCGACCATACAGGAACTGACTGACTAGATTTTTTTGTAACAACTGATACAAAAAAAAATGTACATGAAAACACTTTTATCTAAACACGTTACGTTACAACTACGGAAAAGAGTGTTTACGATAAACTCTAGCACCCAATGTCATATTTAACTTATGTTTAGGGTGCCAGAAATATAGTGCTATTTGATGCCACAAAGTATACTCTCGGTATCAAATGACGTAAGTGCTATTTATCTTTTTCACCGGCATTTATACTTTTTTGTACTTTCGGCAAATTCAATTTTTACATATATTTTTATAAACTTAGCTTCACTTTTATGAACATGTTGTGCCATGGTAGTATCAAAATGACGTAAGTAGCGGATTATGCGATTGCCGCTCGTACTACTACTAATGACGAGGTAGGAGTACTGCTTAACTAGATAAATTATGGGTATTATTATGTATAGACACCTATATAATGTTGTGTTGGTAATGATTCCATTGTCGGTACTTCAACAGAGTACCTAGTGGATACTAATTGTAATTTCAGGCTAAAATAGTTAGTAACTTCAGGTAGATTCAAACTTAATGCCGGCTCAATAAAACCTGCGAGTCGCTGCTCAGTAGCAAATTCATGTGACAGCGAGGTTGAGGGGTGGTGTACTCATTACTGCGCAGTGAAAAGAGACCTTCACAGGCGTCATTAACCTATACCTACATACCACCGAATAAACTTCCTGTGACAAAAGTTGAAGGACATTTAATAACGTCTTGGATCGCCGAGTCACTTAAAACAAGTATAGGTATTGCGTCTACCTGCTTAATATGTAATTACGTAATTAATATGAGGTAGGATATATTATAGAGACAATCTTGTGATGATATAAAAACACGCGTATCTACCGGAAGACTCAGCGTTGGAAGGCCTCCCTCAAGGTGGAGCAACGACCTGGTCAAGGCTGCGGGCGTGTGTGCCGGTCAGTGTGGCCACGCTTGGGAGAGGCCTATGTCCAGCAATAGACGTGTTTCAGATGAAAAATGATGATGATGATGATAAAAACACTACCTACCTTTGAATCTGTAGAGGAACGCTGACGCAAACACTTTGTTGTAGTTGTAAGCTACATGAAATTGCGGGTAAATTATAGAGTAGGTAGAAATTAAGGCAATTAGTTTCGTTGTTGGAACCTGGTCATTAAACACTACAAAAATTTCAAGTTGTCATCAAAATTAAATGATTCTCAAGCAGGAAGTCGTTTTTGTGATTTTTTGAATTTACTAGGAAATTTTTGAAATTAAGTTGATTATTTTTATAACATAACGATATAATGGCACCGGAATCAAACCCGCGACACAAAGCGCAGCAGCCGATCGCTCAACCACTGCGCTAATCGTGTAGTCTTGTTATGTATGGCCTTCAGAGGCTTCAGATAGTTTTTCTAAGTCTGACTGCTGCAATTTCAAATGTTTGTAAATGCATCCAAGATACAGGAGAAATTCCTAGTGTGTGGCAATGTTTTTTTTAACAAAAAGCTTTAGCTTTGGCAGATGTGGCAAAAAAATAAACAAATAGCTCTGAATCTTTATAATTTTTCTTTTCTTTCTTGTACCTATATATAAGGCCTACTTGCACAAAAAACTTAACTCAGAGTTAGCAGTTGCTTACACGAGGTTAATTGACAGTCATACAATATCGTCAATTTATCCTCGTGTTAGCAAGTAACTCCGAGTTAAATTTTCGTGCAAATGGGCCTAGTGAAAGCGTTTCTGCCAATTAACCTAATTCAATTAAAAGAAATAACTACTATACGCCCAAATGGTTATTTATTTTTACGCCAATCCCAATTCCCCAGACGTTACTGATTCTTTCTACACAAATTGTGCGGGTTTGAGTAGTACCCTTACTTAGCACCTGACACATGTAAATTGGCCGTCCGCGTCGCGTCGGCCCGAATATTCACAAGTATACGTACGACGTTCAATGTACTCATCGAAATGATACATTGCTGCAATCACTAGTTCCCGACAAAACACCAATAGGTCCTTTGGACGGATAGAAAACCACTTTTTTTAAATTCTCTTATAATAATTATAATGTTCACTTCACAGGCACGACCTGGCCAAAGGCAAGCAGGTGGTAACGATCAGATGCACTGTCGAGCTGGTTGGGGACTACAGACTTGCTGGACGTCTGCTAGTGCTGCCCATTAATGGCGAGGGGAAATACCACATCACTATACGTAAGTTATTCTTATGAACAGAGCGGGAGGAAACTGCCATAATTATTCTAAAACAAAGACCTGTGGCATTTTATCTAGGTACTTCGTGGTGGATTGTGCCCCTTTCTCTCATAGCAAAGACCCCTGTGTCCTTGCATAGGAAACGCCATAGACGGTGACCATTGCATGCTATTAATTTCATCTTTTTAGCTAGGTATTTCTGCAGAACCTTGCTGACCAATCAGCAGCTTTATTGCGTAATCAATTCGGCTACGCAAAGGGCAAAGAATATGAAAAATCGACCAATCATATGCGAGATGAAAGTCGCGATGTGTCTATTTTTCATATTCTTTGCCCTTTGCCTTGCCGAATTAATTACGCAATAAGGCTGCCGGACTCAATAACAATTTTGATCAACATCCTACTGACGCAAAAACATCTTATTAATACCTACTAGTAGAGAAAACTTTGGACCCTTTTTTACTCGACTGCCGAAATAGGATAATTTGTTTAACAGTCTATGTATGTATAGGTACATATGTTTGTTCCTATTCGCCATAGTATGGCGCCCAGAAGCCGACATTTTCGACGAATCGATTGACGTAAGAATCATCAAAATCGGCCAAAGCGTTTGGTCGACGTATTGTTGGGACACAATTAATTTTTCTTCCAACCCTTTATGTGGGGTATCAAAATAAAAGGTTTTAAGGGGTGATTTCAAAAATATATAATACATATATGTTTAAATGGAACAAATAGAAAAAAAAAATATATAAGTTAAGGTCGGGGGTTTTTGAATTATTAACTAGGTATATTGCGCTCACGGAGGAATGAAAGATTTGGCTACGACTGCAGGAGCGGTCAGTGTATTGCTGACGGCTCTGACTGCCCCAAGTAGTCCATGTATTAGTTTATATGGAGGAGAGAATATTATATGATGATACGTATTATAGTCGAGTTTCGAACTAGTTCTAACAACATCCTAAACAATGTTTCAGGTGATATAGTGATCAAAGCCAGCTCGGCACTGGAGACAGTTGACGGAGAAGATGGCAAGAAGCACTGGCACATCAAGGACTGGCACTACTCCAGCCAGGTCAAGACCAACGCCAGGTTCAACTTCGACAACCTCTTCAATGGCAACAAGATTTTGGGTGAGTTCGTGTTTAGTATCAGTATTTTTTCCAATGCAGAATAAAGCCTACGTAATCAATGTGCCCTAAGTATAGGCGTTGTACAGAGGTGGTTCCGGGGTAGTCTATTGAGTCACCAGACCCTTTCTAAGTGCCAATGGTGATCACCGCGGGTGGTTTTAGTGAGGTAAAAATGCCACACACACTAGTCTTTTCCGGTGCCTTTTGAAGGTCCAGTTCAAGGAAAAAAGGTAATCCCTGAATACCACGCTTACTTTTAGTGGTTTTATCTACATACGCAGATAGGTAATAACGGAGATGGAACACGGTAGAAACATATCTTAACTCACACCTCTTCTCACGAAGGTTGGCAAAACTACTGAACTCTGAATAATGCTGTAGGTTCTGCTTACTTCGATGTGAATAAGGCTTGAGTTTCTTAAAAAAAACACAGTTAGTCTATTACTGATGCGTTATTAAAGACTAGGTACCTAAGCAGTTTAGATAGCTTTTATTTGCCCGAAAGGAATAAACAGATTAGGTGACATCTAAGTTAGTACCTAAATAACTAACTCGACGTATTAACTACATTCCAGCCGGACCTGTAGAAGACTTCGTGAACACAAGCTGGCGTGAAGTGATGCACGAGATTGCCCCTCCAATAGTCCGCGCCATCGTGGCTCGCACTGTGGAGGCCGTCGAAGCACTCTACAAGGCTGTGCCAGCAGAAGAGCTGTTCATCCAATAAATGGTTATTTTTGCAGCGGGGTTCAAGCCATCAGTATGGTAGACAAGTAAAGTGATAATAAAGTATATTTAAGTTTCGTTTTTGTTTTATTTTCGGTCTCGAAATGGCCATTGAATTTATTTACTGACTTACTCCATGGCTGTAAACTCCAAACATGATGATATCGGCCCGTTTACTGGATAGTTATTTTTCGATAATGTCGTTTGCAAAAGCCTTGCAAGTTGAAGGCCGAAACTACCCTTCTGAAATTGATCTCCATAAGCAAGGGCGTCGCCAATGGGGGACAGGTAGGATCAGTTACCCCCATAGAGATTAAAAAATAAGTAGCCAAATGGAAAGAAATCAAAGTCCTAAGTCAACATAAACCCAACTTAACAAATCTAGCCATTTGTAAATGTCCTAAAAGAGTACTAAAATTTTGGTAAGTCTACAAAAATCAATGGTTATCAGCCTCAGGAGACTAAAAACCTGGTTAAGAAGTACTATGTGGGCAAATCGCCTCAATGGTCTGGCCATGATGAATGTAGGTACACAAAAAACTTATAAGATTTACATAATTATTATTAAGTGGTCATATATTATTAAGTGGTCGAGAAGTTTACCCAAAATCCCCGATGATTGAGCTCGTGGAAAGTTACCCATTGGACTCTAAACCGTTCTTATAACAATCGCCGTAGGGGTAAGACTCGTAATACCTACCAGTTTAAAGCTTCATATGATTTTTACTGTACCGTATTTAAAATTCATACTTTTTCCCGTCCTCCATATATTTGCCTATCCCCCCCCCCCTCGGGCCCATCGGCTGGCGACGCCCTTGTCCATAAGTGGTCCACCTTGAGCTGTAACATATCATGTAGTACCTACTTAGGTACCACTCCTCACCCCACTGAAAGCTAAATGTGGCATTATTGTGACAAACTTCGATATGTGGTGGTAAAGGATAGAAAGATAAAAGATAACTAGCAAGAACTTATTTGCTCTTGCAGCCCTCTTTGTCACAGGTCGTTTTATGGTAAAGTTATATCGCTAGGTGCCCTAGTTTTTGAGATATAAATGTGGCCAAGCCGGGGGGAGTGACTCCAGATCGGCCACCTACCAGTGACCGACTAAATCTGATATTTGGCGACTAATTTCGACTAATTAGCGACTACATATTAGTGTTATCAAAATTAAAATTCCTGATGGTGGCCAAGCCAGAGTCAGCCACACAGTTATACCATACACACGTGAGATTTATAGATGCTTTACTTCTCACCAGTATTTTCTCAGTAGATAAAAGCATGGTTTTTCTAAACTGACATAAAAACCTGATGAAAAACGTTATCGAACCCGTTTTCTCAGTGCGCTATGTGACTTGTAATGTGAGCAATGTCTTTTAAGGCTTCCGTACCCAAAGAGTAAAAACGGTAACATATTATAACTAAGACTTCACTGTCCGTCTGTCTGTCTGTCACCAGGCTGTATCTCATGAACGGTGATAGCTAGACAGTTGAAATTTTCACATATGATGTATTTCTGTTGCCGCTAATATCAACAAATACTAAAAACAGAATAAAATAAATATATAAGTGGGGCTCCCATACAACAAACGTGTTTTTTGCCGTTTTTTGCGATAATGGTACGGAACCCTTCGAGTCCGACACGCACATCCGGCCGGTTTTTTAAAACTAGCGCACATTCTGGGCAATAACGAAATTATAATAAATAAATTAATAACCGTTGTAGACTATGTTTAAGATGGCATCACTAAAATGTCATTTCCGTACTGTGAGTTTTTGGCGGGATTTTATCAAGTGAAGTTCAGCGGCTGTTAAGGCGTATATATTCCCAAATTTTAACGCAGTACTGGCCGTGCGCCGTTTGGAACCAGAATGCCATCAAATTTTCTGTGTACAAATATTTTTAAACATTTAAGTCGTTTCGGAGGCGTATCGAAAAGTAGCGAAAAAATATCGTGTTGTTAATTATTTTTTTAAACCAAAACTATTTGTTATAAGAAAAAACATGTTTCACAAATAATGTACATGAAACAATAATAAATATATTTTCTTTCAAACCTTTTAGCCAGCCGTTATTATGGAGTATGCTTTAGAAAGTTATCGTTTTACGGCACTAAAGCGGTTGTAAGCCTTTAATTATTTTTTTTTGCAATTTTATTCCTAGTGGATATTGTGATATAAAATTGATCTAGTTTTGTGTCTCAACTGTCTATAACAACTGGACAATAGGTATGTGAAATTTTAACATGACAGAAGCGATCTCGGGTTAATGGAGAGGAGAATTTTACTGTAGTATAGACTGGTATTGACTACCTCCGCAAAGCTTAGTGCAGGCTGACTCGACGATACAATTTGCTGCCAAATGCCAAAACACATAAAGGTCTATCCACACATATCAGGGCCGTGTCCGGGACGTGACAGGGCCGGGCCCAATCATTGAAGCTTCGTCACTGGCCCGTGCACGGACGTGTGTGAACGAGTTCATACAAAATGTACACAACGATATTTTTTGAGCCCCTGACGGGGCATGGTCCGTCCACGTCCCGGGCACGGCCCTGATATGTGTGGATAGACCTTTAGAATCTGTTACATTCGCATTCTAATGCATGCCTACCTACTAAATAATTTTAAAACCCATCTATGTATCCGACTGAAAGACTTGTATCTGGTCATGAATATTTTTTTTAAGTCTTGTTCTGTCCGTGACCCTGTCACTGAGTCAAAAAAGTGTCAAAAGCAGCTCGAGTCAATGAGGTAGGATAACTATGGAGACGGCATATTCTACTATATGAAGAATAGTTATAGAAATATCTATCAAATCGACACACGCATGTCAAAAAGCATTTTGTCTCTTTTTAACTAAACAAGAGCTGCATATGCAAAGAGAGACATCTAAATGTTTGTCAAGGACTAAACTAGGCAACACTTTTGTGTGACGTCATAATCATGCCTATGCGTGACCGGTCGCCATTTTAATTGCAGAAAGTACTCTGCGGTTTTGTGGTAGTTGTCCTGTCAAACAGTTGCTTGCTCAAAATATTTTTGTTGTTTTATTGAGAAATACGTATAGAAACTAGATATTTTGGTGTTCTGAGTTTGGACATTAATAGGAAAATCATACCTTCGTGTTGTATAAAACAGTGTGGTGCGAGAAAAAACATAAATCAGCCTAATTTGACTCTGCACAGGTTAGTAACTAGTTTTCACTAATCCGGTTGAATTTTGTAGAATTCTGTGTTATGTATTGTTACAAGATGGTCTTTTTGCATATTATTGAAACCTGTGTCATGTTTGTATGGCATGAAATGTTATTATTTTCTATATTTCCTTGCATTGTTTACCAACAATAATAATTGGTATGTAAGGTTAGTGATGTTCGAAGTTCGCATATGATAAGTATCGATAATATTGATAAAGTGTGTAAAATACATTGCAATGCTATTTTCATCCACAGATTTCCTGGAAACGAAATTTTAAGGAAGAAATGAAAAACATTTAAACAAACACACAGATATTTGGTGCTGTTTCCAGTAGGCCAAAAGTAAAAATAAAAAACTGCCTGTAACCCAAACTATCGCCTGGTTTTTTTTTTGCCCTTATCCAAGTTTTTTGCCCAATCTGTATATTGCCAGTCGCCTCATACATCTAATAAGTATCATACAAAACTCTACACCCTTAGCTACTTCTGTTTCTATGGGCCTGGATTGATCATATTATATTGTTATTACATTATTGTATCGTAGCAGAAGGCTGTGTAAATTCGAAGCGAAACTTAAAGGTTTGTATTGAACGTACCAGACAATTTATATTTTAATGTATTCTTATATCTTTATTTTAAAATGTAATTATTTTTTTAGATAGATTATACCATACGAAATCTTCTTTTCTGCCTAGGAGCCCGTCTGTCTTTCCTATTTCTGCCGCAAAGCAGCAGTGCATCCACAAAAGAACGGAAAGACAACCAAAGTAAGAACAGGCTATGGAAAAACAGACCCACAATGAAGGTCGATGTTTATATCGATATCAGCTGCGCATGTTTCTCGCAGTTACAACCCTACGAAAGGCAGCCATCTTAATTGCCCGATTTTTGTAGGTATGCACGCTGATTTCGTAGGTATGGCAAGTCCATAGGTTTCTAAAGGTGGAAACAGATTATTGAAACCCCACCCGACGCCACGCCACCCGACGCCTTCTGACGCATTGAAGTACTAATCAAACCCATACATTTAGTATGGTCAGAGACGCATAGTCAACACGCCATGCGATCACACGCATTCCCACGTGTCAACACGCAGTCGGTTTGGATCAGCGTGTTGCCGGGAGTGGGGGAACACACGTTTCGACACAGTGTGTCTCTATTAACACCCGATCCCGCGCGTCAGTCAGTCGAGTGGTGCCAACAAAGGGAAATTTACCCTAATTTAGAGCAAAGTTTCATCAGCACGGTCATTTTTAGGGTACAAAATCGGTGAGGGTAATTTTTATGTTTATGCTATAATAGAAATTAGTAACTTATTTGAGTCAAATTTGCAATGATATGGACTTAATTTAAACTTAAGTTATTACCCTTGAACCCGCAATTTCTTAAAACTTCTTTTCGATACGCCTATCATAGTCTCAATGACGTAAATCCCAAAATAACCAGTTTTTTGTTATGGTTTCTATTATTGTTATAGTAAAACTGGTCTGTAATTATACGTATATTATAGATTATAATGTCTCGTCTTATGTATAATGTTGCATGAAATGTATCAAATATATATAGAACGGAGAGGGAAAGCAAATTAACAAAAAAAAAAAAAAAAATATATAACTTAAAATCAAGACATGTTTCCAAATCTTTTTACAGTCCGTTCAATCGATTTTGGGTTCTATCCTGTAAACATAAGGATGACATAAAAAGCATAAAACTGTTACCAAAACCAACTGTTTACTGCAGCTATCATTTGTCGTATCACAAACGCAATAGAAGTTAAAATCGGTTGAATGAGCTGTAATATGGGCTAATTTAAACGTCTAATGTTATCACAAATGGAGTATAGGGTACATTGAGATCAGACTTGAGATAAAACAAAAACGAGATCTGGCAATACTGGCTATGACATTAGCTAACGTGTTGTAGCATCATGTGGGGTGTTGTATATGTGCACGGCAACTTATCAGTAATCTGTGGTGCACGGTGCGCGTCGGGTGTCGACACGTCGGGTGGCGTGGGGTCGCGTGGGGTTTCAATAATCTGTTTCCACCTTATGTCAGTGGCTCGAGTCGATTGGAGTTTGTGTCAGAAGAAAGTAAGGTTATATTGTTATTGTCGGAAACGAAGTCGAAGTTTTACGTTCATAAAGAGTAACGACAGTGTGAAACCCAAATAAAACTACAATATGCTGTGCCCAGAGGTGTGGAACTTTCCTGCACCGAAAGTAATGGTGACTCATAGAGAAAATCAAGATTTAGAATCAGTAAATAAAACTGTAAATATGAACAATTTTTACAAAAGTCTGATTGTAACCTGTCCTGATGAAATACACACGCCTAGTTTTGTGCAAGATATTATAACAGAAGACACAGATTATTATAAACTATCGGATTGTACACTCACAGAATTCGTGGAACCAGTGTTCATTGAAAGTTTTGTAAAAACTGGGCAAGTTCACTGTTTATCAGCAGACAGAAACTGTATCATACAAAACTGCGCCGCTATAACTGATGGGCATCTAATATTAAACATTCTTGAGTATACTTTTCAAACATTAGGATTTGAAGGAACAAAGCGGCCTCACGGCTTCTATGAAGTGAAGATTGATCTTAAATCCATAAAGAACTATTCCAAAGTGCGATCAGGATTGCAGAAACTAGAACAGTTCGATTTTTACATTTCATGGAAGCCAAATAATGAAGAAATTTGCCCATCGACTATAGCAAAATATTTTTATGAGCAGAACATCAATGTTTCGGTTCATTCACTATATACTAAGAATATATCCCCATCAGTAACTGAAATACCAGTAATAAAAGATGTTGATGCTGAAGAAATGGTTGAATGGATTGGTTTGCTGGCTCATGATGCAGACATTTCCTCTACAGAACCTTACATTAGCACTTACAGCCAACCTGACAGTGAGAATGCCTTCAAAACTGGAAGAATATCCGTTCTCATAGTCAAAGGCTTTATAACGCCTTCCTTGGTCATTAATATATGTAAGAAACTGTCAGAATATGTTCTGACCAGGGAAATAGAGAACTATTGGGCGTCAATAAGTATACAAAGTGATGAGAACAGTTTGTGGCAGTGGAACACCAGTAGTCCAAGCATGTTCCAGGCTCATGACTCTTCTTGCAATGTATTCTTTACTCACAATGGTCATGTACTGCATTCAATAGGTCAATTAAAGTATTCATAGGAATAAAGAAAGATATTTTTTTTTACTTTATAACCCTGAGAGGAGTCCATCCTATGATTTACTTCCTGCGGCACATTGTCTGTAAAATCATCTTTTTATGTAATGAACAGTTCATTACATAAAAAGATGATTTTACAGACATCTCACTTTCAATATTTAAGTTCTTCACACACTAGAAATCAGCGTTCCTCCAATAATCTTCTCCTACTGTGTCCTTCTCATACTACTGATTTTGTTCATTCTTCCTTTCATATTCAGTCTATTCTTCTCTGGAACACGCTTCCTCTCAAAATCAGGATGGCCACCAGTCAGCATGCTTTCAAACAGAAACTGCAGTTTTACTTGCAGCGGGAGAGAGGTCATCTCTATAACTTCTTCTCGTTACATTATTAATTTATGTATGTGTATATATATATAGGTATATATAAGATATATATGTAACATATGTATTTAAACGGCTAATTATTGTTATTTTTTGTTTTGTTGTTTGCTTTCCACGGTTTAAACAATGCACATGTCTGTTATCTCTTCACCATATTCCCGTTGCCCCCTTTATCTGTGTCCCCGCACGCTGAATGTAATTGACATTGAAGAATTTATTACAGAGTCCCAAATACGGGGCATTTTCTTGAAAAAAGCCGCTAGTATTTTTCGTTGATAAAATTGCTTTTCTTTTTTTTCAAACTTTATGTTCAATCCTTTTTTCCATTATCACTATTATACCTACTGTATAGGTAGTTGCTATATTGGTCTGGTGAACTAAACATCTTTTTTTGATTTGGATTAGAAAATTAGTGGTTTTGTGTGTAAACATTGCTTGCCGTGCTAAATTGCCCACGATTAAAAAAGAAAAAAAATAAAGGGGACAACAAGAAACTACAAAAATTCCTTCCCGTTGTCCCCGTTATGTATGTGCAACGAGAAGGAAATTTTAAGACGTTCCTAACGGGGACAACGGGAATACATCCCTTGGTTGACTGGTAGAATGCCTAAGGCATTAAGTCCATTGTACCTTTGTGCATGAAGATCTTTGATTTGAAGATTAAATAAATAAATAAAATGTTATGAGAAAAACTAAAATAACTATCAAGTATTGTTTTTTAATTAATCTCATATTTTGATAACTTACATAATATGCAACTCAAGTTGATCTGATCACAGGGTGCTATAAACAATTTGTTTTATAACTTAAAGAATTTGAATAGTTCACAAGGATAGGATAATTTTTTTTGAAGAAATGCTGCTTATGCCCACAGAAAGCACCCCCACTATAATGATGATTTTGTACTGGAGATCTGTTACAAAAAGAACATAAAATAAAACATCAATTTAGATTACTTTTATTGAAACAAACCAGAACATAATATGACATATACATATCACGTGCCCAGCACCGATAACAAAATAAAAAATAAAATCAGAAGATTCCAATCATTTGTTCACTGAGATGTGCCAGGAATGCTATAAATAAATTGCAACATCTATTATAGTCTTACATTCTAAATACATAGGCGGGCAACCTATAATGGGTGTTAATTTTCTGGACTTCCAACCCTGATACATTAATAACATTAGTATTAGATACCGAAATGATTACATTTAAATAGAATGACAAACATCCGTCTGGGTTGAGGCTGCTTCATGAATCCAACATGTACTTGAAAATGTACTTTTAGTTTTGATGAAACAACTGATGGAGAAGAGAGTTCAGGACAAGTAATTTCAGAAGTAGCCACCCATAACCCTAAACCTTGTTGCAAGCAGATACATTACTAATGCTACAATAACAATGAAGGGGTAGACTGAAGTGGGTTGTTAGACCTTGGCGAGACCGATGACGCCACAAGCGAGGCGGGCGCCGGCATTGCCCGTTGTCTTGCTGAGGTCGTGACCGCCGATACCAAGGTCATCGGGGTCGGCATGCACGACCAGAGTGCGACCCAGAATGCTGTTAGGGCCCGATAGGGAGATCTGACTGTCCTGGATGCACACCTGGAAAATTTGTAGAAAGTGATTTTAAATATGATGTATCAATATCCTTGCCCAAAACCGGGCGAAAGGAAGTACAGTGCCCTGCAGTGGGAAAATTCAGGCTGAAAATAAAATATGCAAATCAATAATATAATAGTAAGTTTTACTAACAAATACCAGTATATTGAAAAATCAGATTTATCTTTGAAATTCCCTCATTTTTAGCTAGACAGTTGAAATTTTCATAGATGCTGTATTTCTGTTGCCGCTATACCAACAAATACTAAAAACAGAACAAAATAAGTATTTAAGTGGGGCTCCCATACAACAAACGTGATTTTATTGCCGTTTTTTGCGATAATGGTACAGAACCCTTAGTGCGCGAGTCCGACTCGCACTTGGCCGGTTTTTTAACCTGCTGTTTATGCTGCATGTCAGACCAAGATATGAAGTTAGGATCGCCACTGCAAAATGATATAACTTTATTGCATTTCTTCTATACAATTGTCTTTTCTATGAATCTCTGGGATTTAAAAATTTGAGAAGCTTTGCAAGTAACCACTAAAAGTGATGATGCCATTGTGAAGATTGTGTAAATCAAAAGCAGACACCTAAGCCTGTACTGTTGCCTACTTTGCCATACTTTCTAGTTGTTAATTTACCTTAGCAGTTCCGCCAGCAGTAGGCGATTCAATGTTGCCGAGGTCACCAACGTGACGAATTAAGCTGTCAGGTGCACCATGGTCCGCCTTCTGAGGGTTAAAGTGTGCGCCAGCTGACGTGCAGCCATTAGTGTTGTCTCCAAACTCGTGCACGTGGAATCCATGTAAACCCTGAAAAAGGAGGAAATTGATTCAGTAAGTACATTACCAGATGTACAAAGAAAAAGAGTATTTTAAGGGATTTAATCTGTAGTTTCTCCTTTCCTCCATAGGGAAAAACCTGAGTGTGTGTATGTACTTGTACATTCACTCCTATAACACAATTTTCGCACAATCTTAACGCTGTGGCAGTATTTGTTAGAGTCTATGTTTTATAATTATTATATGAATTTAACTTGATAATAAGAATAAGGTCTCGATGTTTCAGATAACATTGTAATAAATCAGAAAGAATTATGAAATATGTATGTTTTTATTATTAAACCCTCATTATTATAGTTCTATGAGTTTAACAAAAGCAACCTCAGATAACTTATCACATAATTATGTATTTCTTCATTGCATGTTAAAAGAAATTTTCTGTTAATATTCACATAATAGGTAGTTCTGTTAAATCTTTTATTTAGTAGATTACAAGTATTACGACATACATAGTGACCTCGGGAGTGTTGTTTCAATAATTATACCGTATTGATAGTCATTGTATATGCTAATTTATGAATACACAGTACTTACCTATTTCAAACTTGCACAGTCATTCTGATTATTTATATTTGCTATATGAAACACTAGCTTTTAACTGCAACTTTGCTACAATGACCTTTATCCCTGGAAAGATGCATTTTTCCATAATAAAAGTAGCAATACACTAAGCGATAGTGTAGCTTTGTTTCAGTGTTATTTTTTAAATCAGATCAGTACTGCCAGGGTCAAAATCATCAAACATCCAGTTAATTTCCATTTACATAATTATTTACATCTAAGGGTTAAAACACCATTAACTCAAACAGAAGAAGTAGAAGAAGCATTCTACATACCTTTGAAAGGCCTTGGACTTCACCAGTCAATACTACAGGTGCTTTTTCATCCTGAAATAAAAAAAAAATAAGTAGGTACCTAATATCCTTTTTTTTAAAATTTTGTCCAAAAGTAGTCAGCCGAAATTGGATCGCCCACAAGATATTTCCCATAGAAGCACCTAGGTATCCTGAATATAGTTAACGACGTTTCTCTTATCAAAATATTACATATTAGCATTTATAATGTTTACCCATCGTTCCAGAACTATCTTAGGACGCACGATAAGAATTTATAGGTATAGGTAGGTGGCGGCATTAAGTAGCTACTCAACTTACAACGCTGCAGAAACTACGACAGTTTTTAATCTACAAGTTGTTCAAGGTTACATAATAAAGGCAGTCCTTTTGCAGGTTTGTACAAAAAATGTGTTTAATAATTACAGTTTGGTCGAAGTATACGGTTCCGGTGACATCGCCATTGAGGACACACACAGCACGAGTCGGCATTTTGAATTTCAATTTGGTTTTACGATTCGAAACTAATTAAGACACTCTAAGATTGTTAAATCACTATTATCTGGCGATATTTAGACCTTAACGCTTGAATTTCTGAGTAATGATTTTTGTGCCGACGACACTCCGCTCGGATAGACCGATAATTTTTGACGTTGACGTTTCGTTTTACGTCTACCGCCGCCCCCGCCAGCAATGCCCTGCAGCGGCGGCAGCACGAGCCGAGCACGTCAACCTGGGAAACGGAATTTGAACATAAGGCATAGCACGCACTACGATTTTTATTCGCGCGATTTTTTTCCGCCCATTCTGTGACCTATGGAAATGTATGAAGCTGCACGCAAGGCGGAAAAAAAATCGCGCTCAAATAGTACTAAAAAAATCGCAGTGCGTGCTATGCCTTAGGCCCTTTTTACCCGACTGCCAAAGGAGGGTAATGTGTTTATCAGTCTATGTATGTATGTATGTTTATTCCTATGTGGCGTTCTAGAGACCAAACGCGTTGGCCGATTTTGATGATTCTTACGTCAATCGATTCGTCTTAACCCTGCGAGTTTCACTGGCTACATAAAAAGTGGAAAAGAAAAAAATGGCGGACTCTGGGCGCGATTTTGGAAAAAAAAAAAAACTTCCAGTCCCATCGTGTGGGATATCAAAATAAAGGGTTTTAAGAGGTGATTTCAAAAATATAAAACACTTTACACTAAAAAGTTGTAAATAAAAAAAGTTAATTAAAAAAAAACATATCTGGTTTTGGTCAGCCAGCTCACGAATAAGTATCCTCCGACTGCACAACATGATTTTCTTCTTGTTTACGTCTTTTTAGTTCGCTTTTTAAGCAGTCGGGTTTTTAGATTTTTGTAATTAAATTTTTACACATACTATTATGATTCCAGTGTATTTAGGGTAAAATAACCAGTTATTGGCATTATAAGAGAGTGCTTCGTAATGTTCGTAATCAAATGCCCAGAAAATCATATAGAAATGCGCTAGCTTACAAAAATTATACTGACATCGAAGGAAATATTGTAATTTTAAGAGTTGTTTCATCCAATGAAATAGTAATTAAACATAAATTTTCACAAATTTATATGAAAGCTATCTAAAATCCATATACTGGCATAGAAATTGTCAAAATTGGCACATCGCAGATTCGGAAACACCTTTGTGCTGTTTTGGTTGCTTAAAATAAAGAATTTCAACATCAGCAGCAAAAGTGAACATCACTGTTAGTGAGGTTTCTGCTGCAGTTTGGTCTACTGCTATTTTATCTTTTGACATCTTCATCTTTTCTATTTGACGTTGTGGCGTAGTAACTATTTAGTAATCTGTGGTTGTGGCTTCATCACACCAGCAGAACCAGCAGCACCTTCACCGCATTGGTGCCCAGGTTTATGAAACCCATAAATAAACCTATTAAGGGCACCAATGCGATAATAGGTATTTTTAGTATGATAAGATATAATAAATTTATTAGGACAACTTTCTTTAGATACATTAAGCACAACAACAAAATAAAATAGTAAAAATTATACCACAGGTAAACCTGAAAATACAAATATTTAGTGCATTAAAGAAATCCTAAACCCCACACTAGGATGCTGTGTCGTGGATTAGTTTCTTTCTCTTGATGAGTTGTTTCGTCGTTATTGACACATTATTTTATGTGCACTTGGAGGTAGTTAGCAAACTATAAATAGTAACATACAAAATTATAATAGGTATGTGTCTTTGTATGTGTAGTGTGTCTTTTTGACCTGTTAACAGTGTGTGTAGTGTGTATGTCTAGTGTAGGCGTCTCAAATCCCTCTCAGACATACGTATACACATATGTATGTCTGAGAGGGATTTGATACGCCTAGCTGAGTCATTACGATGGATTTATTGTAAGGGAATCAGGAGAGCTACAGTCGGCGCATAGTCTTTAGCTGATACTGCTGATAGCCATTTGATTACTTTTATTTTACAAGTATGCTTTGAGCATCCTACTATGTTCAAAATCTTGTTAATGTTTTGATTGAATGGACCCGTATATCTAGGTGATCTATTAGCGAATTTAGTACGATAGTTATGATGATAATAGTAGTTAGGGCACTTACCCAAATTTGGAACTTACTGATGAAGAACAACTTTTCAGATCGGGCATTGAATACATACATGTAGTACATTTCTATGTAGCCTCGCCTAAAGTTGGGTCTTATATGTGGGAAAATATGATTTCAATGTTCGTTGCCCAAGTATTGTTGATCAAAGAAACTTTACCAAAATTAATATTAAGGTTGTTATTCATTAAGTATTTTAGCTTTTTATCATCGAAATCTTAATTTCTTGTTTTTTTTAGAAAAATACCACCCAAGAAAATAAAACAAAAGTGTTAGTTAAAATCGATAACATTGATGATTTTGTGGTCAAGTCAATAAATAGGTCTTCTTTGATTTTCGTGTGAGGATCTCGCGACATCTGGTGTCAGAGTTAATTAAACCGCCTCTGGGAACCCTATGGGGTCCCAACCCTCTGACTTGGCTATTTCAGACTTACATTAAATATATTAATATAAGTACAGGTTTCCTCACGATGTTTTCCTTCACCGTTGCCTGAGTGCAAGAACATAAAGGAAGATATATAGCTCACCAAAATAAATTAAATATTGTAAAATCCCTATTATTAGCACCAATGCTGTTGATGACTGTTCGTCTGGATGTTACTGTTGACTTGATAGGGTTCGCTGGCAGGAGTACTTGAGCGGCGTTGTAGGCACAAAAGAAAGCCTTGTTGGAGTGATTACTTCTTGTTGTTTATTTCTCTTAGATGATACTGGTGACACTGCTGATTCGGAATGCTTAACCACAGAAGTTAACC
Organism: Orthosia cruda; assembly: GCA_964057195.1. NCBI lineage: Eukaryota > Metazoa > Arthropoda > Insecta > Lepidoptera > Noctuidae > Orthosia > Orthosia cruda. The sequence goes on from OZ059836.1 coordinate 1,804,473, forward strand.
CTCTTTTAAACAGATTCATCTCCACGCTTACGCGAGGAAACGTGATCTTTGCTGACCTGACCAACCCTGCAACTCGCGAGGAAATCTGACCTTACGACCGTTGGCCAATCCAGGCACACTTACTTTTAAGCGCGAAACCCGTGTAGGGGAACTTTCTCTGGCTGTTTTCTGCGGTAAAACATCCCTTACAATGTTGTACTTATGACTAATACATGTTGAAAAACTTATTCTATCTAATTACAAATAAAGTTGCAACGATAAACCTTAATTAAAACACTAAAAACGCCGAAAAACAGAAAACGGTTCTCACCTCTCAACGCGCCACCAGAGGCGAGAGCCTAGAAGTCTTAAGTAACCTAGAAGTTACTAGCTCAGTTACTAGTAGCGCTTCCGGTGGCGTAAATTGGAGTGCACATTGCATGCGTTATCCTTAAATTCTACCTAATTCCATACAGTAACAATGCTAGTTAAAGTGTTAAAAGATTCTACTTTTAATATCACAATAAGATACACAATTTTTATAGTGATCTGATTAACATTCTAACTGCTTATTCAATTTGGTTAGCCAACCAATGTCCACACAATCAATTTTAGTTTTTACCACAACACAATCAAGGTAATGATGCCCTTGTTTGAGTTGGGTTGTTGTTCCAACTGTGTAGAAGGCCCTTTACTTTCAGTGAGTACTGCTGCTGTCGTGGTTATCTGTGGCTAAATACAAGATACGTAGTATCTCTTAGTAGTCTGTGAATACAAGGCGACAGGCGCGGGGCGCCTATTTTTTTTCTGTCTATCTGTGGTCAGTTCGTGTCCGGTGCAGTGCTGCCAACTTAGCGCGAACAGCGCCAGATCTAGCGCTTTTTTTGTTCAATAGCGCGTTCTAGCGCCTAGCGCTAAATCTACCGCTTTTTTAAACTTTGGACTTTCTTTAAAATAATATTATCTTCGCAAACTATCAACTTCCAAACGACGTGTAGAGGAAAATTTCATCCACAGATAAATATAAATTGGAGTCCAAAACTGATCAACAACCTACAATTTTGGTAGAATCAGACGATGATGTTTTTTTTTTTTTTAATAAAATAACTATAATATTTATATATATATATATTTACTTAACAAGTACTATAATGTGTGTAAATCTTTTAAATGACATATCTTGATTCAATAAAAAAATAGGTTTATACATCTCTAGTCTCAAATTATTGGGCGTTTTGTTTGAATTTGGGGACGAATACAGCATTTCTTTTATCATCAACCATTTAGCGCTTTCTAGCGCTTTTTTAAAGAGCTAACAGCGCGTTTTTGCTTAGACGAGTTGGCTTTCAGCGCCAGATCTAGCGTTTTTTTGTTCAATAGCGCATTCTAGCGCCTAGCGCTAAATTTAGCGCTTTTTTAAACTTTAGACTTTCCTTCAAAAAATGTAATTTCTCAAACTATCAACATCCAAACGACGTATTGAGGCAAATTTCATCCACAGATAAATATAAATTAAGTCCAAAACTGATCAAGACCAACCTGACCAACCATATAATTCGGCGGCAGAAGCAATGAATGAATTGAATCAGACGATGGTGAATTAATTTATTTCCTTTATTTTATGAAATAATTATATTAACACGTTATTAATTTATTTTATTATCACTAAACAAGTACTATAATGTATAAACTCTTGTTTATACCCTGTCTCAAATTATTGGGCGTTTTTTTTTACAGCGACCATTTAGCGCTTTCTAGCGCGTTTTTAAAGAGCTAACAGCGCGTTTTTGCTTAGGCGAGTTGGCAGCACTGCCAGCACTGGTCCGGTGTCCAATGAGGCAATGATATTATAATAAAAGTACTCTGTGGTCCAATGTCGTGCGTGTTCTTTAAGTTCTTTTCTTTTGTTTTTTGTTTGGATCATAGGTTTGGATTGTTTCGTGGTTTTTAAATAAAAAAGTATTTACGATTTGTAGGTTTCGTATTTCGTACTGAAACAAACTAAGTTTTTCGTATAGTGTTGTATTTGAAATAATTGTGAATCTATACGTAGTTATTTATTTTTGTTATTAAACACAAGAACCAACAACACAAGGTTCGTAATGGCAGAAAACGACTTTCAGATTGCATCTCCAAGAAATTCGAACGTAAGTAAATGTACTTTTTTAGCATGTGCACAATTATTGTTCTGTATTATGCATACTGTGGTGTCCTGTGGCCCTAAAGCCGTACAGATAGATCAGGTTAAGAAGTATGTGTCTTTTAAAAAAAATATTACGGTATTTTCGCTATGCCTCATAATTTCGGAATTAGCCATCCACACCTGCTTTGAATGCTTACCTACAGGGTTGTTCAGACTTAGGGGTTGCAAGTATTCCTGAATAAGAACCGACTTTCCTGAAATAATCAATTAATCAAATGTTACTCCTGTGTATAATAAAAAAGCTCTAAACTTATATTTTACCATATCCTTAACAATAATAATTAACTATTTACATTTTTTTATATAACTTTCTACTCCTTTGGTTCTACTCCTTTATACCTATATTAGTAGTACTTCTTCTATTTGCTTCTGCCCACGGGTTTGCTTGCGTTTAAAGTGTTTTATTACCCAAGGGGACGCGGATGAAAACTATCTGATTTCCTAATCCATATGCCAGCCATTGAGGCGTGAAATTGTAACAAACAATATCATATTTGCTTTTATAATATTTATTAGATACTAGCTGTGCCCATGGCCTTGTTCCCCGCTTCGTTATATACCTACCCTCTTTACCCTACACACTAACCTACCTAACTTAGAGAAGAGGTAGAGACCTACCCACCCTATATATCTACCTACAGACTAACAGATTGAGAGCAATTGATTTTTAGGGTTCTGTACCTAAAGGGTAAAAAAGGGGTCTCATGAACCGTGATAGCTAGACAGTTGAAATTTTCACAGATGAGTTATTTCTATTGCCGCTTTAACAACAAATACTAAAATCAGAATAAAATAAATATTTTAGTGGGGCTGCCATACTAACTATGCCATATAACTTGATGTTATTGTTGTTTTTTGTGAAAATGGTAGGAACCCTTCGTGCGCTAGTCCAACTCGCACTTGGCCGGTTTTTTATATAAAATATGTTGAAGATATTTTTCTTGCATAGTTGTAAGTAACTTATTCAAAAATGCAACTTATTTGTATATTTCTCATTGCAGTATGCCACAGACATTGCTAAAAGCAGTACTATTGTAGAGGAGGGGCCAAAGGTAAGGTTATCATCATTCACATTGATTTTTTATTCTAATTGATTAATTAAAAAACATTTGACATCTACCAATCCGCATTAAAAAGGCTGTTGATGATTTATGAATAATATAATTTAATTGTTTATTTGCAGATTTGTCCTCTGTGCAGCTCAGTTTTACGAAAGTACTTTATAGACTTTTTTTCAAAAATACTTATGTGCACAAACATGGAATGTGAATATCCTTTTGGAACTGATTACATAATCTACAAGGATAATGAAGAGGAGGCACTGAGAGCTTGCAGAACTTTTGGTGTGGACTTATCACGCATCCCTCTCCAACAGGGTCAGTCGGTCAGATCTTGGGCAAACAAATCAACTGCAAATCGGACTCATGACACAAGCTCAATTTTGTCAAGGGGAACACTTGACACAAGCTCAATTTTGTCAAAGTCAGATTGGAGTGAAATGACCCCATCAACCCAAACCTATGATTCTGACGACAACATGAGCATAACTTCATCAAAAATATTTACAAGAAAAGCTCGATGCCTATCGGAAAAAAGAGCAAAGAAAAAAGAAGCAGAAGATCGGATAAAAAACACAATCGAAAAAATAAAGGAATGTAATAAGATTATATTTGAAGAAGAAAAACCTTTTCAAGCAATTCGTAATGAGAAATGGATCAAGAATTTATCTAAACTGGAATCCGCATCTGGAGAGAGATTAGTGAACGACTATGAGCTAATGAAACTAAAGAAGGCAGAAGAGAAAGATAATATTTGTCCTGGTGAATTAAAAATTGACATAGATACTAAACCAGATTCCATGTCTTCAATTGTAATTGCAATTGGTAATGCTTCTGTTCCACCGACTGAGCAAACTTGAGTATTCAATAAGTAATTGGTTACAATCATCATGATATTTTGGAAAAATAAGCATGTACCCTGAAGGGCAATATCTTATTGGATATAGTTCATTATTATTTTCTATCTGGCTTGTAGTATGAACGGAGCTAATCAATTTTGGCATATCTCTGAACTAAAATAAGACAGATGCGAATGTATGTTACCGCCAATATGAAACAGTATCACATTAAGTTTTACTTATATTTGGGCACTCTGAAAGTTGGTCATATGTAAGCATTCACTTTGTTGCCACAATATAAATAATTAAATATACCATATAGATTTAAACAGTAATCTGCAGTTAGTTTTTAATTATCAATATTAATTGATGTTCTGAAATGTGAGCACACCAGTGTCTTAATAATGTATTGTGATTATATCTTCTAGTCTAAAATTGGTATCATACCAAATACTTAGTGGTTGAAAAACCACCATAAATTGTAATTGTATTGAAGTATTTTAAGGTCACTGCTATGTTGATTACAAGCTAATAAATATGTTACCACTATTTTGACAAACATTTTATTATAGGTGTTCTATATTACTACTCAGTCATAATAAATAACTGGGCACTCGAAAATACTTGAAATGTCAAGCGACCCCATTCCCGCCTTCGCAGCGTCCCGAGACTTGTAGAGTACTCACCATTTGAATGAAGCTACACCAAAGCAAGATAGAGTTAAAATTTTATATTGGTACAGTGCAAGTTGTGCTACTACTCATCAAAATCAGCTTACAGCAGTCCAATGCTGGACATGGGCCACTCCAATCATACGCCGTTTATTTCTTTGCCCTAATACTTACTGTTTCTGTTTTTGTGTCAGGTTTGATTTACTTCTATTAGGCCTATACCAAAATTATAATACAGTATATTCATGCAGTCTTCTCAGTTTTTTATTTTTCCAGTGTCCCTATCGAGATTCCCAGCATACCTACTGAACATTTTAGTCGCCAGGACGGACAGTAGGTAGTGCCTAAAGAAGAATCTGCTAAATCTTTAGACTTTCTAGATTTTTCTTTCTTTACCTGATGGGGACTAGGGATACTGCAGTCAATCAAAATTACTAGCCCTGGCCCGAAATAACATAAATTCATAGACGGAAACCTTTGTCCAACTATGGAGTCATGCGGTTTGACAGACACCAACTATAAAAAAGAAATATAGGCAGTCATGGGGCTGCTGACAGAAGTGAAAACTTAAAATAGGTGCTGCATATTCTGTTTATTCCAAAGTTTTCACTGGTCACATTAGCCCTCCGTTGCACTAGTACCATTAACAGTTCCATGATCGAACTATTGATGTGACGCGAACCCATTTGTCCCCTACACTACCAAAAAAAGCTCAACACTGCTAAGGAAATGTTCACTTCAAAAACAAAATATTTTATTTCAGTCATTTCGCTACAGTTTTCAGGATGCTGTTGGGTCAGGGATGGTTTTATACTAATATAATCCTTCAAAGAAGTGATGTAGAATAATAGTGAGTGACTGAGTGATATTGGGGCAGGGCTTAGTGCCTGCCTATTTCATAATAGCAACGTGTCTTCAACTGCAAAGAATATGTACACATTTTACCTGGCAGTGGTCTCACAGCAAGATGAAAGACGCGATGTGGATTTCCGTCTGTGATTGGTCGATTGATGGGGTCAAAACCCTTTGCCTTGCCGAATTCACCTACGCAATTATAGTTTGAATTCCGAGTCGGGTAGTGTTATTATTAGGTTTTTACATCTCGAATTTCTCAAAAACTTATAGTTATATTATGGTCTCACAGAATTTTAGTAGCTATATTTCTCTAGAGAAGTTTTTACTTAGGTAGTAGGTAGTTAGGCGTATTGTTGAATTGAAAGTAACTATGATGTTGAACATGTCCGTCGGATTTTCCTAGATTCATAAATAAACAGATAAAAAAAAATACTTGGGAAGGACTTTTTGGTCAGAGAAATGAATCTAGTTCTTCACTATTCAAATATATAATTATTATATCCAAGGTTTCTGTGGTTAAATTGTAATAGCTGCCAAACTTAAGAAGGTAAGTACTAAGTTTTGATTTTGAGCGGACAATGAGAGTGCAACCGAATTAGGCAAAAACCCAGCCAAGACTTTGGGACTTGAGTACATTCTTCGTTGGTATCCTCAGACCAAGTAAAATTGGTAGGTATCCAAGTAGGTAAGTATGTAGTTAGGTACTTACCTACATGTAATCTAGTATTGATGATACTCTAGAGGCGAGGGAATCGAGTCACGTCGTTAGTGAAAGCTACTGCGGTGGCTGTCTCATGTGTCTTGAACTTAGCTTCCAAGTTTAGTTTGTTACTAGGAAGGAAATACCCTACTATTGTAGTAGGTAGCTACTTATACATAACCATAATAATAAATCTGTAGAAATGTCGTTTTTGTACATTGAAAATATTTCAAAAAAAAATTGCTAGGATGTTAAAGGATAACCAACAGAACCTATTTCCAGCATTTTTGTTTTTTTAATTTTTATTTATGGTTCTGATGATCTGTTGATGAAGCCGGCAGGAAGGCTGTAACTCCGTAATAAAACAATGTATCCTAGTCGTGTTTAGACTTTACGTAGCCGAATTGCGCAAGTGAATTCGGCAAGGCGAAGGGTTTGACCGCTTTCAAATCGATCAATCACACAGACGGAAATCCACATCGCGTCATTCATCTCGCATGTGATTGGTCGATTTGATAGCGGACAAACCCTTCGCCTTGTCGAATTAAGGCCGTACCCTGACCAAAAAATCAGCATGAGATATGAGCATTCCTATTGGCCTAGCGGCATTGTCGGCGCATAATTACAGTAGTGAATACGCCCAGATTTTAGAATAAAATCGAATATTGGTCTTTTGAAAAAAATAAATCTACCAAAATGTTCGTTATCAAATTGTCTATCCATTAGTGTTAGTACAAAAAAATATTAATGATCACTTTACGAGGAGATGCATGCTATCAATCATTATTTCTCATTTTTATGTTTTTGTTTGAAGGAGATTAGTGAAACATATACTACATTAAAAAAAAAAGAATTCTACAATTTTGGAATCAATAATATGTAGAAATTTAATGTATTTTTATTAGTTTATATTTCATTTTAAATAACGAGTAGATTACTCGTAAAAACTGCACGAAAAACAGCTAGCGCGGCGTTTTGCTCGGGGTAGCGCCCAATTCGGCTGTGGAATCGGCATGAGATATGTGGCTCTGGCTAAAATAATAGGTTGGGGAAAAAGTTTCTTCGCATTTTTTAAGAAAATTCAAAACATTTTTTAATATAGTTTATTTACATTTAACTAAAGTATGTAGGTAGGTACCATTTTGTTCGATAACTTTTTGCCATCTTGTAGGTAGGGACATGATCCCATTGCTATAGAAATTTTGGGACTTCTGATCAATATACCGCGACAAGTGGTTTTGGCAGTCCTCTCGTGATGTTAACCTGACACTGCCTAAAGAATTCTGAAGAGACCGAAACAGGTGGAAATCTGAAGGTGCAAGGTCAGGACTATACGGCGGATGCATTAACACCTCCCAGCCAAACTCTCTTAATTTTTGCTGAGTGGCTAAAGATGTGTGACGTTATCATGATGAAAAACCACACCCATTCTGTTGATTAATTCCGGCCGCTTTCTCTCAACTTCTTGCTTTAATCTGATCAGTTGTTCGCAGTAGAGTTCAGAATCGATGGTCCTGCCTGGTGGTAACAGCTCATAATGAATAATGCCCTTCCGATCCCACCACACACACAGCATCACCTTGTTGCGAGTTAACCCGAGTATCGCCAGTCTGTGAAGCCTGACCGGCCTTTGACCTTTTTCGCACGTTCTTGTCGTACGTGATCCACTTTTCATCACCATTTATCAGCTTCTTCAAAAATGGTTCTGTTTCATTACGTCGTAATAAAGAATCACAAATGAGTACACGGTTCATTAGGTTTCTTTCAGTGAGCTCGTGAGGTACCTAAATATCGAGCTTTTTTGTGTACCCAGTTTTTATCAAATGCGCCAAAACTGTTTTGTGGTCAATTCCCAGTTCTTCAGCTACGTCGCAACTACTGATATTGCTCCACTTTTTCAAAAATGGCATCCATTTTATCCGTAATAGGGCGACCAGAGCGACGTGCATCTTTGACATCAAAATTTCCGGATTGAAAACGCTTAAACCAAATTTGTGCTACTCTCACAGACACTGCACTAGGTCCATAAACATCGCAATTTTTTTTCGCGGCTTGCATTTCATTTTTACCTTTTTTTAACCCCCGACGGAAAAAGAGGGGTGTTATAAGTTTGAGGTGTGTTGCTGTGTATCTGTGTGTCTGTCTGTGGCATCATAGCGCCTCAACGGATGAACCGATTTTGATTTAGTTTTTTTTGTTTGAAAGTTGATTGTATCGAGAGTGTTCTTAGCTAAGTTTGAATAAAATCGGTTCAGCCGTTTAAATGTTATGCGCGTTTTACTGTTTAGATCGTGATGTTTTCGCAAGATAAATGTGTCGGGAGTTTTTTAAATTTTGAAATTTTACTTGTTGTATTAAAATTTTAAAATGTATCGAATTTCTTCATTAGATTCACTCATCTTGACGGTACAAAAAACAAATGAAAATCACACATTTTCCTAATTTGAATTTGGAATTATGTTCTTTAAAATTAAAACTTTCAATGATACCAAAACCAGCCAGTTACAAATAGTATAGCCAAAGAGATTTAATTACAAGTTCATACATACTATAATGCGAAAAGACTTTTTCCCCAACTTAATATCTTTTGTTGCCGAAGTCGGTGTCTGTGGTGGTACCTTTTTTTTTTCGTTTTTCGACACCGACTTTGGAAATGAAAGTAATTTTTCGCTTTGTAGTGTTTTGCTTTGGAAGTCGGAATATTTTTTTTGTTAAAAAGTTTTTTATTTTTATCTTTTTAGTTATGGTACCTCATATTACCATGAAAGTTATATAGCCAGAGTACATCTCCGATTCCAAATACCTAGTCCAAACAAGACTAGGATTCATTGTTTTATTACGGAGTTCCATTGCCTTCCTGCCGGCTTCATCATCAGATCATTTATTTTTAAGTATTTGCTTTATTATAGTCGCTACCTATTCGAGATAACATCAGTGACATACTTATCATTAAGGAGTTCCAATGGCCATCTTTGCTGGTCTTCTTCATCAGTTACACTTCACAAAATGATACTTTCTGAGTGCAAATGCTTGCGGTGTTGACGAAAATATCAACATTTCTGTTATAAACTGCCGAGCAATGAAAAAGTTCCACCTACAAAATGCCGACAAACACCTTAATATCTCCTAAGACATAGAACCTAGCTTCATAAATTAAAAAGTATAATGAAATCTATTTTATTATGCATACTTAAACTCTTTTAAATACTGGTATTTTTGAAGCCATGGATAAAAAAGTAGAAAGACAACATTTTGGGGTTTGTTAATTTCGAAATACATTTGTTTCGTTTTTTGTTTTGCTTTTGATTTCATCCTTGTTTTCGCCGTTGAGAAAAATCTTAAATTGTAAAGTCTTACGGCTCTCTTACCCATAAATCATGCCTCTATCACCCTATATATTAGTCTATGTATCACCCGAGGATTGTACGAGAATCATCACTATGGTGGAATTCGGGACCAGCCAAAGAAATACGGCCAGAATAATCTAAAGTCCGACGAGTGATCCAAAGGTTTAGGGAGACTGGATTAAATCTGAGAAGACCAGGTACTGGCAAGCCAAGGTGCACAACAGTCCGAGAAGATCGTTTCATTGCGGCAGCCATGTTAAGAAATCGACATCAGACGGGAGTTGCGGTTCAACAACAACTTCTGCAAATTCGAAGGGAGCCAATAAGCGAGTGGACAGTCAGGAGACGTCTTGCCGAAAGAGGATTGAAGCCTTACAAGCCAGCAAATGGCCCAAAACTGGAACGGCATCATAAAGTTGCCCGATTGCGATACGCGCGCGAGCATACAGAAGGGGGTGAGGATGAATGGGGCAGAGTGATGTTCTCTGATGGGTCATGGATGAGTCAATGTTTTATGCTGTACCATCCTGATGGGAGGAAAAGAGTATACCGACGACCAGGAGAATGTTTTGCACTAGCATGTTTTGAAGAAAAAGTGTCACACGGTGGAGGTACCGTTCACGTGTGGGCTGGTATCTCTGCAGAGGGTCGAACAGCGTTAGTTCCAATCGAGAACGGGAATCTAACTACTGTGAGATACACCAATGAGATTCTCAATGAACATGCTGGTCCGTTTTTGGCCAATATGGGCGACAATGCAGTGTTCATGCACGATAATGCACAGGCCCACACTGCTCAAGTTGTAAATGAGTATCTTCAGGACGTAGGAATCCACAAAATGGAGTGGCCAGCAAGGAGCCCCGATTTGAATTCTATTGAGCATGCTTGGGACGAGCTTGACAGACGTGTGAGAAAACGAGTTCCACCTTCAATTACTCTTCGTGACTTGAATGACGCGCTCATTGAAGAATGGGAGAACATTCCTCAGCTTGCTGAGGAATCTGGTATTCAGCATGCCCAATCGCGTAGAAGCTGTATTGAGAGCATATGGAGGAAACACCAAGTACTGTGTTATCAAAACCTACGTTTACACCTAATAAAACTCCTACTTAGAGATTTGGTTTTATTTGCCAAATGGCCCCAAATATTTAAAACATTTAATTTAAAATTTGAACACAATATTTACGTTTTTAGTTGGTAATATTCTGATGCGCTGTTAAATGTACTTCAATATTGCAGACGGCGTCATTAAGCTAGCCTTACCCGTTTAGGAGTAATTTGGTGCTATGTCACTGGAACTTTTTCATTGTTCGCGAGTGTATTTGAGGCTTTCCCTCGATTTCCATGGTATCTCATCATCAGATTCTGACTTGGTGCTTATGGGACAAACTCGGGAATTTACCCGTTCAAACACAAAAATCAAATCGAGGTTGGTCCGTAATTGACGGAGATTTCGGTGAACATAAAAGTAAAAATACATACAGTCGAATATAGAACCTCCACCTTTTTGGGAAGTCGTTTAAAAATAGACAGGTAGGCAGTAGGTAGGTACCTTATTATTGGTAAGCTCACTTTGCCCTTTAGGTACCTAAAGGTCGATTCAAAATTAAAGGTGGCTTTGAAGTTCGCTTTTCACTGCGCAGTACCTTCAATCTCGCTTTCACATGAATTCGGAGACGCCATTAAGTTTGAAACTACCTGTGGTATATCACGTGATCGTAAACCATGATGGCGATCTGCGGTGAAGCTCGCTTGCCTCTTAACCTATTTAATCTTGACTTATCGATCGCAAGTTATAGCTATTAAAAAACATAGACCCCAACAGCCATTTCTTTTTGGTCGGAGAAAACATCCCTTCAAAATTGTAAAGTTCTCTTCAGCCAGTTTCTATTAAAATATCACCCATCAAAATATTTTATGTCTCAATAATTATGGAAGTATTGCTTGCTTTCCTTCCTTGTATTCGTCATCATCTTCCTGCCGCTGCCCATGTTACTTGGGTTCGTCGCAACACGTTTTGTTCTTCCATTCCGTCCTATCAAGCGTCAAGCTATCACTAATTCCCATTTCTTTGTCGCCACTTCACCTGCACTCTGTCGCCAAAACCTGTGTCTCGGTCGAACAAACTTTCCGGTCTAGCGTCAAAACTATTCCTCACGATGTTTTCCTTCACCGTTGCCTGTGATGTTCAATATAAACTTAGAAAGTCCATATGAATTTGAAAAAGTCACATTGGTACTTGTCCGGATTTGAACCCACGACCTCAAGCACGAGAGGCGAGATCTTAGCCACTGGCACTTGTTTGTACCTACTTAGTTTATAAGGTGCATGTTCAGTGTATATAGACTTTCATAATCGCGATGTAGACAGTCAAGTACACCCAGAGGCTGGTTGTCTCCGCAAGGCGTGGCAGGACGTTTTCCTAGGAGCTTGAACTTGACTTTCCCTGACGGACGCTAGCCGTCGCGTGTGCATCGCTGCTTGCGACGAACTTGTGCAATTTGATCGAGGTATGATACAGACGATAAAATTGATTGATGTTGCCATGTCCACCTGGATTCGTCGGTCGGTCAGTGTTATTTGAATTTTCTATTAGAAATTTCTAAACACCAGCTCGGAATCTGGACCTGCGTCTGGTTACTGCCAATAATCGGTCAGTGGGTCGTTTTAGTGCCCACTATGAGCAGCAAAGAAAACTAAAAAAATAGTGAGTAAAAAAAAAATTGGACTTAGTACATTTACATGTTACTTTTTTCGGTAATTTCCAAATTGATTACAGTACCGGGTTGACCTTGACCATAACAATAATTTAGGTTCTGAAAAGCATAGCCCTACGACGCACCGTTTGCGAGTTATAGACCATTACTGCTTAACTATTAAAGCAATAAAGTCGCCGCAGCCCCGCTGTGTCTGCAAGCTCTAAAGTAACCTAACATGAAAGAGATGACGGTCATCTCCTTTGAAACTAACCTTTCCGTGTCGGAGTGCCCTAAGCTTGCGAGCTCGCTTCGCTCGCTCTTGGACTAATTCATTCACCATAATTATCAAATTGTTAGCTACCATTTTGGAAATATAGAGCAACAGTGCGTCGTAGGGCTATGCTTCTCAGAATCTAAATGGTTTTTATGATCAAGGTTAACCCGAAACTGCAATAAAACTGGAAAGTCTCAGAAAAAAATAAAAAAATTGTTCTATGTCCTTGCGCCATAGTGCCCCTAAGGCTACACTCTAACCCAATAATCTAGCCCCCTATTGCATGGGTGTTTAACATAACTGTTGAAATGTATTCCTCTGCTAACCCTTGCAGGAAAAAAATTGTATGAGCCATATGTCACACTACCAGGCTCGTCACACCGGCCTTTTTGTATTAGCCCAATGGAGCAGTGACATGATAATATGCGCTTAGCTTTCTACATTCGCCGTAGCGGGCCCGCACTTGCCGCGCCGCCCGTCCGCCGCGCTGTCCCGAGCTTATATAGGATGCTGCGGCTGCACTCATCTCACTTTCATTGCGCCAGTGTCGCGGGTGCAGCAGTGAAGTGCCAATGGTGTGATACAGACATACAGTGCGAGGACGTTAAGGTATATGATTTTGTTTATAATTTGTATAAAACGGAAAGATGCGTGGGTTAGACTCGTATGCCAAAATGGGTTTGGGTTTTACCCTGATAGAGATAGTGGTGTATAAATGTATAATATCAGATAGGTAGACCTGCACCCATCAACCGGATTTGAATGAATTTTCATAAGATCACATCTGTACCTCGTATCGTTAGACAGTGGTTCATCTATAGCACCAACACATTTCGCTTAAAAATCTTCATAAATATAATGACTAATTACCTAATATCCAGCCCTGCAAGGTATGACATCTTTTCTGTTTGTGACGTGGGAGTATCGTGTTGCGTATTCCTTCCGATCTCTACAAATACCATTGGTGGAATGGTTACAAGTTAACCCGCTCTATAGGTTCCGGCTACGAAACCTACCCAGAGTGAGGTACCTACCTAAATGTTTTTCGCTCGGATTTATAACCTAAGCCTATTATTAATTGGCCAAGTTAGAACCAGGCAGGAACGAGGTGAGTTGGAATTTTTCTGCCAAGCGAAGATTTCTTTTTTATACTTTGGATTTATGTGACACTGTGCAGTCTCAAACTTTTTTTAATTTTTTACTCTAACCTATTGTCTAGTTTTCTAGATGATATTGTGTGGAGCATAAAATGCATCATGCAGAGAACAGTTTTGAACCCATAAAGATTCCAAAAAAGATGATAAATATTTTTTAGAGAAAGTGCAAAACAAAACGATTTAGACACTTTGATAAATGATAATGATAAATGACAAAATGACTTTATTTCTGAAAGTTAGTTTGTGCAAACAATTTTAAATTCCGATCATATTTTTTAAAACTAGATAAGGTCGGCGCCGTTTCCTATTCCTGACTACTCTGATAAGAAAGGCCGAAACAAAGTCAGAGGCTTTCTGTTGGCTCATAATCTCATAATAAGTCGATTTATGTCACTTAGATACGATCGTCCTACCTCGTTAGTCTAGAAGTTGCATAAATAGAACTGCTACGCTTGTGATCTTGGATTGGATCCCTGTGGTAAACTGGCGCCTGGAACTGTGACAGCCTTATGGCAATAGGCTCCCGTCATGTGCCATAATCTCCCGACAGAATTTCGGGCCAACCTCGTCATAGATTAGCCAAGTACGCTTACGCTTGAGATGTGTATAAATATGGGGGCAAAGACAGGTGCACTCTCTTTTACTTTACTACTAGGCCCAGTACTAACGGCTTTACCTACGTGCTTTCCGAGGCACGTGGGTGTGTGTCCAAACTGTAGGTACTCTGAAATGCCCCATATAAAAACCCTATCGCTCCTTTTGCCTCACCTGGGAATCGAATCCAGAACCCCACGCTCCGCAATCGCGCTCACGCAAACACGAGACTCATAGAGTACATTATACTACGTACTACAGACGTATATGAGTTACGTATAAATCGGTTTTTTTGAGAAAAGATTAGTGTTGTTCCGTTTCACCTATCCCAAAGGATAGCGAGATTAACTTTGTGTTCGAATTCAATAAGCAAAAAGTTTAGTAAAAACTGTATCCCGACTACGATTTTTTTAGCCTGTTTGCCGGGCCATAATAAAGAATCGATTGACACCTTATTCAACAAAATCGGATAAATAGTTTAGGCGCTACGGAGGACCATACATAAAAACAATCATAACCCTTCCTTTTGACTTCGACGTAGTCGGGTAAAAAAGGAAGTATAATACAATACAAATTCAAAGTACAATAAGTCGTGGTGGCCAGTTCTTTATATGATCCGCATTTTACGCCGTAAGTCGTGAGTTCAAACCCAGCGAGCACCAATGCGGCTTTTTCAAAGTTACAAGTGCTTTTCTAGGATGCGTTTAGCCCTAGACACCATTGGCTGACGGTGAAGGGAAACATCGTGAGGAAACTCTGCATTTCGATCTGAAATCGCCAATCCGCACTGAGCAAGCGTGGTGATTAAGCTCATTCCTTCTCTATGAGAAGTGGCCTAGCCCATTATATGGAGCGTTAGAGGCAACAAACCCCCTTTTAGAGCAGTGGTGGCCCAGTGGAGAGCAGTGGTGGCCCAGTGGTATCGGCCGCGACTTACAAGTTGTAGGTCGTGGGTTCGAACCCAGGCGCTTTACTTTGTGTAAATTATTTCATCACCACTGCTCTCAAAAACGGTGAAGGAAAACATCGTGAGGAAACCGGCATATCCTAGAACCAAAAATTTGAAGATGGTGGTCGCGTGGTGGATTATGGCCCATCCCCTCTCACAGAGAGGAGGCCTGTGTCCCAGTAGTGGGCACATTAATAGGCTGATGATGATGATGATGAATACAATACAAATACGAAATCGTTTATTGTCATCATTAGCATATTATACATTAAGACGTGTTTGGAGCCTCCCTTTAAGCAAATAATGCCTGTATTAGGACACTCCACTCTGCCATAAAATTGCCGTGTTTACTTATACTAACTGTATATTAGCAGTATTTATAGTATATTGTCTGTCTTCAGATGCAGTGGCTAGCGACGAGGACGTGTGTCGTGCTGGCTGTGTTCGTATACGGTGGAGGTGGAGTTACTAAAACATCTGGTACGTAAACACTTTCTAGATATTGTCCTGAAGATGGTAGGATGATGGCCCAACATTTAGGCGAATGGGAAGTCTGACTGGCTGGAAAAATATTATGAAGTTTTCTATTTAATACACAGTCACAGGATGATAATGTGACTCATCCAGTTGACTTGATTTTTCTACCATTTCACATCTCTTCCTACACGATTAAGCTTGGTTGCTGTCTTTGGCTCAGGATCAGCTGCTAATGAAAGCTCATTTGCGTTTGACACGTCCATAAATTCAATCTACTATCTATACTAATATTATAAAGCTGAAGAGTTTGTTTGTTTGTTTGTTTGTTTGAACGCGCTAATCTCAGGAACTACTGGTTGGAATTGAAAAATTCTTTTTGTGTTGGATAGTCCATTTATCGAGGAAGTCCATTTATTTATAACATCATCGTGATGGTATATAGCCTATAACCTTCCTCGATAAATGGACTATCCAACACAAAAAGAATTTTTCAATTCCAACCAGTAGTTCCTGAGATTAACGCGTTCAAACAAACAAACAAACAAACAAACTCTTCAGCTTTATAATATTAGTATAGATATACCATCACGCTACGACCAATAGGAGCGGAGCATAAATGAAAAATGTTGCAAAAACGGGCAAAATTATTCCTTTATGAGAGCTTCCGTTGATTTCGCTGCGTAAACGGTTTAAGTTACGCAACAATATCATGTATGTAGGGTAGGTGGGTAGGTAGGTAGCCTGTTGACGGGAGCGAAGCCGCGTGGGACAGCTAGTCATAAAATAATGTTCCACTCTCCCTCATTCACTTTTCAGTCTCGAATCGTGATTCCTCATAATCATTCGAACCGGAAATTGAATACGACAATTACTTGGTCGGCAGAGCACCCTAAGTACTTACTCCCTTTCTCTCCGTGATAAAGTGACTGTAATTAATAGGTAGTGAACAGTCACGATTCATCCGCTGTGATATAAGAGCCAAGGGAAAGGGCAACATCTTCCTTAGACTTAGATCAATATTTGTTAGTTTAGTTGTTTTTGGTTCGTGGTCGCAAACGCAACTATAGATTGTCGGGTCATTGGATCCCCAGGAAGGGCAATGGGTATTGGCAGCCTGGAGTTTGGAAGTTGGTGGTGTGACCCCGTGCTTCGGAAAGCATGTCAAAACGTTGGTCCTACAACTGATCTCTACTCGGTCGTATCGGACTATGAGAGTAAAGGTACTGGGAGTGCACCTATCTATGCGCACTTGACTAATCGCCGTTAAGATTGGCCACTGTGGCCGAAATTCAGTTGAGAGGAGGATTTGTTTCAATAAACAGTCCGTTTTTCTGCTAAGTTTGTCCTTTCATTATGTAATGCCATCATCCGGTTATTAGACTTTTCATAGACATATAATACTGTTCATTGGTTTCATTTTACATGTGCTTTGGATTTAGTGGTAGGGGCTGGAGTTCAACCACACGAGCTTTGGATCACCAATCGTATACCGCTTACAGTTTCTCTCACTATATTAGTCATGTAACATGAGTCGACAACTTTGCCATTTGTATAGATTTAAGTTTTGTAAGCGATATGTTCGAAAGTGACAATGTGTGGACATTTTTTGGAACAGTTTAATGACATTGCACTTGTGTACTTTCGCAAAGTACCGGTTGTGAAGCGTCACTGTTATTTTATCTCACCTCGGACTTGAGATCACACTTTATTGCCACTTTCTTAACCAGACGGTGAACGATGGACAGTGGGCAATAATGGGCTTAACTGCATGCAACATACATACCATGGCAAATCAATTTTGCTCGGCGTTACATAAAATTTAATGATCTTTTCACTTAATGTTATTCATAATTGGTTTTAATGAATTGATTGTAAGTTCATTGACATGCTACTTGCTTGCTGACCCAAAATCGCTGAAGACCGGGGAAAGTGGAAGAAGTAGGGAAGGGTGGCCTTTTCCTTCCAATGGGACAGTACGTAACGACTTTATTTTACTATAAAAATATTATGTATATTTTGTTGCAGGAATTGAACAATTTTGGACAGATGACTACAAGGTTTTCGAACAAGTTTATGGTAAAACTTCAGACAGGGACATATACGGGGAATCTTTACCACCGAGCATAATCATAGGCAGAGATCATAAGAAGGAAGCCTCACAGAAGAACGAGCGATATCTTCTGAACCTCGACGAAGATTCAGAAGAACTAGATACATACAACTTCGGAAATGAATACAAAAATTTATTGAGCAAGCAGGCTTTGAAACTCTTTAACAAGAAGAAGCCAGCAACATCATCAATCAACTTTGTAAGCTACTCAGATTTCAAGCCAATAAGCCAGAACAACGATCCTGAAACATACAGCTATCTCAAACACTTGGAAGAACTGAATAAAGAAGATAAGTACAGCTTTCCTGAAACCGTCGGAGGATTTAAACCTTACCTGAATTATTTGAAACCTAAGCCAGAGGAAAGTGATGCGTATAAGAGCATTCAAGAAATTTTAGATGCTCATGAGGCGAATAAAGAAAGCAGTCATAAAGACGAAGATGATAACAATATGAAGTATCTTACTTATGGAAAGAGTAAGAGGAAGAAGCCTCCACGAGTTTACAGCGACGTGTCTAAGTCTAGATGTGCTTCTGGCAGATGTAGGAAGAGGGGAGCGGGGTCTTATCGATCGAGGAGTAGGCCGCATGTGAGGGGCTTAAAAACAGTATTTGTTGTTTAATTTTAAACTGTGTTGTTATATAAGTTTAACTGTTGAATTTGGTGATCGTTGATCGTAAATATAATAAGAATTTGCTTTTTTTGTCATTGTTATCAATATCGGGCTCTCTTGAAATATAATTTTGTGTAATTAATTTAAATGTCTTGGTGTTTTCTTATATTTTTTTAGCACATAATCTTTTGTCCCACCTAGCTTAATTATCGATGAATTGAATATTTTATTTTGTTCCATTTTTATTTGTGTTATTATTATACTTTAAAGCAGGTTAATTAATTTGCTAATTCAATGTATTTTATGGAGATAAATATATCTATAATGTAGGTAACTTAAGTGTTGAGTTTGTTAAATTATTGTTGTCGTTTTTTTATTTTACTGCAATTAGTATCTAAGGATGTTTTTAGAGAAGGTAATTAAGTAGCATTAATACAATAATAATATAAAAGACTTATATAACAGGTAGGTAAGCAATTTTGTATGTTTCGAGAAATAAAAAACAATTTAGATTTAACGCAATTTTAATTCTTACATATTAAATAAATAATAATTATTACAAATTACGTAATGTAACCCTTTTCAATCCAATTTCCAAATTAAAATTAGCTGAAAAGATTACTGCATTTTCACTCATATATACGCATTCCAAAGACATTTGAATAAATATAGTACCAGGTGCCTTTGCTTACCATGGCAGGCCATGCATTAAAGAAAGGGATAGATGAAATTATCTTATAAATAAACAACAATTTTGCGTCCTCTACTGTTGCTTAAATAGGAGACAATCTCGAAAAGAAAATAGAAGAAATTCCTTAAATTAAATTTTAATTCATCATGCATAAATAACAATAAAATAGAAAAAAATTAAATTAGAAAACGTAGTCCTAATATTGGAAAAATTGGGTAATCATTTGTTCATTATTATTAGTTTATAACCATACATTACCAAAAAATATGCATGCATATCTTTCAATTTCTGAGTTGGACTATATTTTGTTAAAATTTGTCCGACTCTGATTTGTCTTCTCATTCTCATTTAGAAGCTTCCATCATTCAATTCACCAGATTGTTCTCAACCTTCACATTATCACTATTGTCTTCTTTTTTAGAAAAATATTCAGTTGCTTAAGATAGATTTTGTACAGGTTCATCATAAGCGATGGCACTCATGACTGAGCAAGTGATTTTATCTCATATATCGTTGACAATACACTCAGCATAATCTTGACAAGCCTTTATATGAACATCCTTATTCTTAGTTATTTTTTCGACCCTACCCAATGAGTCATTTTGAAGAATACGGATGCAAGAAAAATCTTTTGAAAAGTTAAGTTTTTGTTAGTTGTTGCTATTTTATGAACTGCCAAGATTTATATTATGCTAGGCGCACTGCAACGGTAATGCTTAGTGTTCTCACTCAGACATAACCATCATCACCTTAAAAATCCCTGTAGTTAAATGCTGAGTTAATAGATAAAGTTAGGGTTGGTATCGCTCTGCCTGCCATTGGCAACTGGGTTGGCAAGACTCCTGGTCTTCTTTTTACTGTCCTGGATGCTCTGCAGCAGGAACGGCGGAGGGTTGTTGGGCCTCTGCTGCCTACTGTCCAGCTCTCGAGTGAGCTCGTCTACGAAGTGTGGGGCGCTCTGCCTTTCTTCGAAAATACTGGTAGGAGTTTGTCTGTCTTCATGTCTCCTGTCTACGAACTGCCCACCCGTCTGCCTGAAAGAATACGGGGATCAGTAAAACGTTATGTGAATAAATTTCTTGGATGGACTAAGGCTTCAATGTTTGTGTTTCAGGGTCTTTTTCTGCGGTTTCGCTTACGTGGTCTATCCCTCTGGAACAGTTTATTATCTGAGGGATATAAGTAGCTTTCGTTAAGTGAAAAAATGTCAGTAATTAAATCAGTTCTTCCAGAGATTACCTTTTACAATCATAATAAACAATAATTTTACCTCTGTTTAACAACATGACGAATTTAGATGTTTTTTTTTTAAGGGATGTGTTACTTTTTTCGTGTACAATAAAGTATATTCTATTCTATGACCATGTATGATGCAAAATCTTAAAATAATTAGGAGTCACACTTAAGACTAATCTTTGGAATATCTCTATCTTATCAACAAAGGAATGTAATTATTAATTCCTGTGGTATGAAAGTTGAGTAATTACACTAAACAGGTGATGACGCATCATTTACTAAAAATAAATGATGTCGCATATTGAAAGCAGGTGAGTGTGTTTAGGTAAAGATAAGGAGATACAATAATAGTTTTTGATAACAGCCAAATTAAAAACAATGATTTAGTAAACAAAATGACTAGTGACACTGTGTAAAATACATTTCACATATGGAAACCTAAACTTTAATTAAAGCTGCTAAAGACTTTGAAAACGTAGGTACAATTTGATTTGTAAATATTTTTGAGATTTTTGAGAGGGCTATGCTCGGAATTTCCTTGCTTGACCGAATCAGAAATCTAGAGATTCGCAAGAGTACCAGGGTTACCGACATAGCCCGAAGAATTGCCATACTTAAAGTGGCAGGGCACATTGCTCGCAGAACGGATGGCCGATGGGCCAGAAAGTTCTGGAGTAGCGACCGCGAACCGCGTTGGAAGGCCTGCCACTAGGTGGACCAATGACCTGGTGAAGGTTGCGGGGATCCACTGTATGCCAAACGCACGGGACCGATCTATGTGTCGACGCTTGGGAGAGGCCTATGTCCAGCAGTGTACGTCTTTCGGCTGATATGATGATGATAAAATATTTTTGAGAATCTTCAGTGACTGGGAATTCGTCATGGACATTCTGTAATCACAGTAGCAGCCTGGACTCTGGATATTTGCCGGCTGATGTTAATAGGTACGTACCGTAATACATGGGACTTAAAAAAATGTGGGCGTTCTATGGATATAAGCCAGTCGGGGAAACCAAGCGTGATATTAGATCGAATATACACATACCGCTCATCGCGCCTGCCACCTTCCACGTCCTCGTTGCTCTGGTACATGGAGTACCCTCGACGCGACAGCTCCTCATCAGGCGCCAAGCCAGGGTTGGAGAAGGCGTGGTTCTTGTCGTTGTGGTCCAGCTTTAGCTTTCTGGAATTGAGAAGGTTTGAGGGTTAAAGTTTTTGCTATATTTTCGAGACGAGTCACGGTGCAATCACATCTGTCATCTGTGAGCCAATCGCTCCATGTGATATACTGGTTTTCAGAGGCATCCGATTAGACTGGAAGTCGACTCCAACGTACACAGTTGGGCAAGGGGTGGGCACAACATGAGTGTTGATAGATGTGACTACGTTCTTTATTTAGACATACCTGTGTATAGCAAAAACAAGTGACCTTCTTTATAACACGACTGCAAGGAAAGGGTTATGATTTTCACGCGTATCTTTTATTATAATATATGTATGTAATATCTTTCAAACCATTAGACGGATATTGGAATTGAGACATCTATAGATAGGTCTTGACCGGCCAAGTGTTCTTAGATAAGTGACGTTAATACAAACAAGGGGGGTTTTGGCCGCCATATTGAGGGATCCCATTTTTTTTTCTTCTTTTCCTGTCTGTTGTGTGTGCGGTATCAAAATGAAGGGTTTTTAGAGGAGATTAAAAAAAATATACCACTTATATTTTTAAAAGTAATTAGAAAAATAAAAGATTAAAAAGTTTACAAAGTTAATAATATCAAAAAACTCGACTGCTTAAGAAACAACAAGAAGAAAATCAGTCGGACGATACATTAGTATCCTCCGCCTGTTTTTCTTCTTGTTTTCATATTTTAGTTCTATGATATTATTAACTTTGTGAACCACTTCTAAGTTTTACAGTAAGAAAATATTTAATATTTGTATTCTATTACTTATTCATATTGTGTGTCATCGATTGGACGTTATCGTATTCATACACGTGAAGGGTTTTCTAATACCTCTACTTCAGATTCATGTTCTGAGTGTTTGTCCTATTGTTAAGTCTTATATAAATCGTGACCAATCGTGGAAGGTACTCACACTTACTCTTGGTTAGAAGACAACTGATTACGAAAAACAGAAGCAGGTCTTAGTCCAGTTAAAGGCTCATTGAACATGGGCTTTATAGCAGACACACTAGTTGCCACAGCTGGATATCAGGACTCCCTGAGAGAACTAGTTGACCGTTTTATATATATTAGTTTTATTTATATATGTAATATCCGTTTCTTGACGCTGTTGTAAATAATATGACGATATATTTGTATAGTTCTCACCTCACCTGTGGTAACCTCTTCAGACGATCTGGCCGTAACTGTTAGAAGACCTTAGTGAACTCTTAGACGTAAAACGATATTTAGACAAAAGCAATACGTACTGTATCCTCATCCGTCCCGTGGCCTGCATCTCGGCGACCTTCTTGCGAAGACTGCGGACCTGCGTGCAGAGCACGATGGCTATGATGAGCACCGTGAGAAATGCAGCCGCGAAAACGCCCGCTACCACGATGATCTGGATTTCGACGTCCTGGAGGGTGAGCGCAATTGTGTATGTTACAATTTGAATTCGGAAGAAGAACTTGTCTCATGTTACTTGACTCGCAAGTAACATGAGACAAGTGCAGGAAGATGATGATGATGGCAGTTTGAATTTAGAAAATAATAATAGAGATTGTGTTTTGTTTTCTGAATAAAATAAAATATGATATCTGCCTAATAAAAGATAGAAAAGAAACAAGGTAGCTCCCACAGAGAAAATATACCTTGATATGGGATAGCACAGGGTTAACATTTTAAAAGAAATAAAGAAGGTGAAACTGAAAATGGCTTAGTGGTTATGTTAAATTGAGAAATAAATGCTGTTAGACTGTATTTATTTGGCTTTTGAAGCTTGAAGATTTGTTTAATTTAACTGTTAACCTGTTAGGCATTAGAAACGTTTTAAATGTTAACAGTTTTATATAAAAGGCCCCAAAGTGACCTATAACTAAACAGAAACTCACTTTTCTACTGTCTAATATCAGTCCCAAATAAAAACATTGAACAGCTTACCATACTTTACAAATGAACAACAATATCACGAGAGCACTCAACAACTAATCACCATTGTAAAATATAACGAAAACAAGAAACTACAAACAACACACAAACACTTGGATCAATTAGCGAGGACTGACAGCGACGAATTAAAACGAGGGTAGATAAAGAAGTGGGTGAACGATTGTGGATTTGTGCTCAAAGATAATGGTACTTACGAAATTAGTGACGACGACGTATCGTTCTGGTTATTAGTCAATAGATTATGGTAAGAGTTTGATTATTTTATACGCTTCATCACGGGGTCACAGCGCTAACAAAGAAAATTTGGTTCAAATAAATGTCACTAGATGGCACGATATGCATCGGTTTGTTATTGAATTGTACGTAAAATTAACATTTTATAGAATTGATCATAAAAATTTTAGGTATGTTCTTGTTTAATCAATTCTCTACGCACAAAATAATAGAATATTGGGCTCTTAATTCACATTTCAGAGATTATTTAAAATTGATTCCAATAGATGCCGCGATTTAAAATTTCTGAAGCATGCCACTCGATTTTTTGAATTTGTATTGTAACACATTTTGGTACAATAGAAATGTAAAAACTTGCAAAACAATACTATAAAACAAATCGTTACTGTTCAATGATGTCTCTGTGATCAACGCGTTTAAAACCGGAAGTGATCACCGTATGGTAAGTACATTGAACTTAAATATTAAGCTGGAAACATCTCGACTGATGAAGTCTACTCTCCGTCCAGCACAGATTCAGATTCTAAACCCCGAAAGGTTTCAGCTCGTAGGCGATTACAACGTTGGGTTCGTGGAAACTGTCCATACGGTCGCGTCTAAGTCTAAGAAAGCATAGGGAAATGAAAGGAGAGTTCATGTTGCACCAACCACTAATAATTTGGGACAAAGGCAGGAGGTTGAGGAAGAAATGAAATTTCAGAAACTGAAAAATTCTCACGTTCTTATTAAGTATAATATTTCCAGTCAGTAAACAAACATTTCGAACTAAGATAAAATAGTTTCACCTAAGCTTCCGTCGATAACGAATCGATATCTCTCTTCGTCACGAATTTTATCATTTTATCTAATATTGTAGGAAATTCCGATAATATTTCTATCAAAAAAGCGGCATGTTTTTTCTCTCAGCAATAAAGTTGATTTTATTAATTTATTCATAATTATTATATCTTATCGAGACTTATTTGATTTTATCACAAAATATTTTTTTATATTTAGAAATCGATAAAATTGTCGGAAGTTTATCGGTGAAGTAAAAGTTATTTAAGCTAATGACGAAATAAATGACGATAACATTGTTTTGGGAAATGCACAGAAAGAAAAGAAATTATTGTCAAATTAATTTGTAAAATAACGGCACAATAAAAACCCAGAGAAATTAAAAGAGTTGAGACTTTAAATCTGAAATCATCAAACTTGACTAATGGAAAAGCAATTTTCAAAAAAGAAACCTATCTATCTATTGATGGTATGTATGTTTGCATAGTTGTTGATGCATATGACGTTCGACATAATAAAGCAAATAGTGATGTTGAACCAGTCATTGTAATGAGCTACTCAACAATTGTTGAACTATAAAATTTTAATAAAACTTTCTTCGTAAGTGGGAGTTATTCATAAGGTAAATCCCAAATAGTTGATGAAGGTTACACATAAGTAATAAGCATGAATCATCCTTAAGAAGAAGAAATTCTTGTATCAATCAATAAAAGTTGATAGCAAATCGACTATGTTTATAGTAAGGATAACGCTGAATCTACTAGAGTATTATTTCTTTTAAACTAGGTAATCTTGAACCTCAACGTCGTGCATGTTGCTAAAAGTAGAAGCAAGTGGAGAAACATAATAAAGAAAAAAGTTTTGAAACCGTGATGTGGTCACGACCTCACGATCGATTGGGGAAACGACGCTAGGAGGAGGAGGAATCTTGAACCAATTCCAAGTATGACAGGCAACGAACATCTATAGGTAACACTAGATTTCATCAACATCAACCTTCGATTGTTAGATCAATCATAAAGTTCAGACTAATCCAAATAAAAACAAAAAGCGATCACACGAACTTGACAGCCCTTTTCATAATAACCACTGACCCATTTCTAAGGTCACTATAACACAAATTATTTCTAAATATTGTACGTACCATGTTTTAAGTGTTTAGTTGACACATAGTTGAGTTGCGCTGCCGGTGATGGCTGTGAGCACACTGACCGTTATCACTAGCTATCGCTGATAACACCGGCCATCCAACTTATCGCGTATACACCTTTATTGTAGGAATATTATTAACATGCTCTAGTGCGACTTGACTGCGATCTGGCAATAGAAATATATTGAAACTGTAAAAAACCCACGCAGATTTTGAAAGGTCATAATTTTACCTTCTCATATTTCGATTGCTTCAATAAACACGGTATCGATTGTAAAGGTTGCAATATATCAAAATGTATATTCTGTATCTTACGAGAACTTGTTTTTCTATCTTTACTGTCCTATTACTGGGCCTGAGTCTCCTCATAACCTCCCACTTTTACCGGTGCATTGCCTTCTCGATCAATCCGTCGTAAAAGCTTCTTGGTCGTCACGCTAGGGTTTCCTAGGCCTTCTTCAGATGAGACGCCCGTCCTCGGGCTCCCACTACATATGATGCTGGATGTGATGATTTCTACATACAAGACCTGACCAATTCCACTTCAATCCTGTTGCCCACATAAAGCGTAATCCTGTCTTGGAGGTGTATTTTGAATTACAAGTATATGACCTATAATTGAATTAAAAAACGAGACTACAGTAGGCACTAAAGAAGTTAAATGGGACTGTCTAATTACAAGCCTGTGTTTTTGTAGAATCAGTGGAATTTATGTTAAGTAGTTATCAATATCCTATTTACAGTTAACAAAATAGGTGTCGAAACAGAACTAAGCGGTATCTACGAGAAGATTCATCAGATATGATTACAAACACTTTATCAAACAATGGCGTATTCAAATTTATAGATTTTAATCATAAATAGGAACGTAAAAATATTGATAGGTATGTAGATATTAATAAGAAGAGACCTGAATATCATATATTGTAAATATTGCAGATTTTCAATCCATCAAAAATTCCCCCGTATCTTGTTTTTTATCATTAATTTTGCAGCTGATTGTGATAATAGGTTTAGGATTTACCGACATCCGTATAATAATCCACTTTCCGAAAATAATTAATCACGACAACATTCAACGTCACTAAAAATGAGACATGATGTAGTTATTAAAAATGTCGAATTCTCAACCTCATCTTATAATAGATTGAGTACACGATCTGAGGAACCTAAATGTGACCAACCCACCGCTTTAGAAACCTTTAAAAGCTAGTTTTTTAGGTTATCGAAGATAGGAACTTGGTGTGCTGGGGACCACTTTTGGGCCACTTTGTAATTTTGATCACATGAGTCATTTATTTTTCTTTTGGATAACCGACTAAAAAAGTCTTACAATACAAGGTGAGGTTGGAGGATGAAGTGTTAAATATAAGCTTCTACACTCATTTAGATCTACTAAACTATAAGTAATAGGTGGATAACTTTAATATCACTAGAAATGCCTGCATCTATATGTGTGAGGTTATATTTTTCCTTATACTTACATAGTATAAAACAAAGTCGCTTCCCACTGTCTGTCCCTATGTATGCTTAGATCTTAAAAACTAAGCAACGGATTTTGATACGGTTTTTTTTTTCAGTAGATAGAGTGATTCAAGAGGAATGTTTATATGTATATTACACGCAGTCGAAGCCGCTGGCAGAAGCTATAGTAATTAATAAGATTGCACGGGCTTGATTTTAAGTGGTTACTATTGTTTTCTTTACATGCTACTGGAACTTTACTTATGTAAGGTTTACAATAATTATTTATTGATTCCAGAAGTGTCTTGCTGTTGAAAGATTTCAATTCGCTGTTAACCAGTGTCTTACGATATACACTATGAACGGTTATGTATTGATAACATAATCTATACCAATATTATAAAGAGGAAATATTTTTTTGTTTGTACCGAATAGGCTCCAAAACTACTGGACCGATTTCAAAAATTCTTTCACCATTGGGAAGCTACTCTATCCCCGGGTGACATAGGCTACTTTTTATCCCTGTATTCCTACGGGAACGGGAACTACGCGGGTGAAACCGCGAGGCGTCCTCTAGTTTTAAATATTATCACAGGAAAAGCTAATTATTAGTCTTATTATTATCTGATAACAAATATTATCGTATGTTGCGAAATTAAACCTCAATAACCTTTCGACTTCGTATTAGATTGTTGGGTTAATTATTGTTTGGTTTTTCAGTAACGGGCACGAAATCAACGTAGATAAGTAAGGTAGGTATTTTATCGAAAGTAAACCGGTTATGATAATTTATGATGATGTATTTCCCCACATTAGTACTTACATCATCATCATCATCATCATCTTCCTGCCCTTGTCCCATGTTACTTGGGGTCGGCGCAACATGTTTTCTTCTTCCATACTGTTCTGTCCCCTGTCATGCTATCATTAGTACTAACTATCATTAGTCAATCAATCTGCCTAGCCTTTTCCCAAGTATGTTGGGGTCGGCTTCCAGTCTAACCGGATTCAGCTGAGTACCAGTGTTTTACATGGAGCGACTGCCTATCTGACCTCCACAACCCAGTAACTGGGTAACACGGTACCCCTTTGCTAGACTGGTGTCAGATCTCAAGCTTCTGACTACTCGTATCGACTGCCAAAGATCTTCAAATGACAGCCGGGACCAACGGCTTAACGTGCTTTCCGAGGCACGGAGGAAACTCGGTATGTTGAAATGGTCACCCATCCTCGGACCGACCTCGTGAAGCGTTGCTTAACCTTTAAGATCGACCCGTGCGGCTGTTATTATTTAACTATCATTAGTACTTACATAAATAAATCATTAGTACTTACATAAATTAATTAATTTTGTAGTACTCGTATGACTTATGTATTGCATGGACAATTTTCCCATGGACGAATTTTTTATGCCCTTCTCCCCTTTTCATACGTAATTATAATTATCAGTTGGTGTATACTAGGCTTTTTATTAGTACTTGTCATTGTAACATTGTGTTGTAAATATTACATTAAATAAATTGTACATTAAATATTTGTTGGGCGGCTAAATATACATATTTGTGTCCTGTTGAAACGCCTGATTGAAAGTGCATGCATCGAGATTTTTAACGTTTGTTAAAGTTTAATTTTCATAAGGAGCACTGGTGGCACAGTGGTAACGGCCCCGACTTACGCGTCGTAGGTCATGAATTCGAACTTAGGCAGGCGCTTTACTATGTGTAAATTATTTCATCACCACTGCTCTCAAAATGGTGAAGGAAAGCATCGTGAGGAAACCGGCATGTCCATCCAACCAAAAAATCGAAGACATGTGACATTGACCAACCTGCACTGGGCACGCGTGGTGGATTAAGGCCCATTTCCTCTCTCACAGATAGGATGCCTGTGTCCCAGCAGTGGGAACATTATAAGGCTGATGATGATGATGATGAATACTTTATATAGTAACTTTATGTACCTAACAATCTCGTTTTTCTAGTGGTTGCAAAAGCTACTGTTGAGCATGACATGAGGTTCTGGGTTAGATTTCAGAAATACCAATATTTGATTAAGTATCCACTTGATACTTGGACTTAGATAATGTATTTGGTGAAATGTATAAATCTTTACTTAACCCTTCAGGAAATAGAGACGTGCGTTAAGTGGCAGGCTTCATGGACTGTAGGGCCACTTCCTGTTCTAACAGGCCTATTATTTGAACTGCCAAAATATCGTGATTTTCATTATGATCGGCATTCCGTTGACAATAGAAGCAACTTAGTAACAGCCTTGATTCAGCACGAATTTTATAGCACCGGAGGATTCACAATCAACAGAATTTTTTCCAACAATGGCCGACGTGATTTAAGGATTTCACATTGTTGTAATTTATTGTATTATTCTGTTTGATTAGCATACCTATGCGGAAAATCGCAATCTTTAGCGTGGGCGGTGGCATGTATTAATTAACTATATAAATGCGAATATTAGGCTGATTGCGTATTGTTAACTGCGTGATTTTTCAATCTGTACGAATTAGCATAGAAATTAATGTTTGGTATTTAAATTAAACTCACATCTGGCCAAGAATCCGTAGACAAAACCAAACTCTGATGATTCTGAATAACAGCTGAAAAATCGAAAACGCACCAGTCCACGATAAGGAAGTTGAATGAACGAACTCAAACTGGGAAGATACGCAACAAAACATGGGAGGTCGGGCAAACCAGAAGGAAAGGATTTTCTGCGAGAATCAAATACTTAGACTACTTAAAACTTAGCTAGAGCCCCCGCAAACTACAGACTTTTTATCAGCCAATAGTTTAGTCGGGCCTATATAAATCGGTATGAGGAACTATGCAAGTGTGCACATTACAATGATTCGGTAATGAATGTAATCCGGGGATTTTTATCGGCCGATAGTTTGGTCTTAGAGAACCCAATTCTAGATTAACTTCGCCTTTATACATAAGCTGTCCTATTGTATTTTTTTCCGACTTCCCAAAAAGAAGGAGGTTCTATGTTCGACTTCATGTATGTTTTTTTTTTTTTTTTTTGTTAACCGATTACTCCGTCTATTGTGGACCGATTTTGAAAATTCTTTTTTTGTTTGAAAAAGTATGTTCAAGTTTCATGAAATCTATTCTGGCGAAATAGTTCCCCTTACTAACTTGCCTATTAGGTACGTACAACTAAAAAAACCTTTTGCAAAAAAATACTACCGACTTCCAAATACAAAACTACAAAGTGAAAAATAACTTAATTTTTTGAAGTCGGTGTCCATAACGCAAAAAAATGGTACCTACGAAAGACATGCGCACATGACATTTATGTGTGCATTCAAGAATAAGAACAATCCGTGCAAGAAATAACATCTATATACTAGGTACTACGTTCATCGACAATCAAAATCAGATAAGATCACACAAGAGCGAGATTTGTTCAATGACTTATATAACAGAACAAAAATGTGGGTCTATAAATCTTGATACATCTATAACATTTAACATTGAAGTAGATCAGATATTCCATCAATATGTATCGGCGGCATAATGTGTCTGATTTATAGTTATTTGACTTTTGTGACTATACCGTATCCGGGTTATAACTTATTAGGTTTTTATTAGATAACAGGTTGTTATCATATTGTGATCCAATATTTTTTTTATACTCATACATATCGGTTTGCGTCGATGAGATGAGTAAGTCCATAACTGTTACATACAATCTTGTGAATTGCCCTGTATTCGCAATATAGAAGCTGTAGTGAAATATGTTGTTGCCCATACTCCTCCGCTGTTCTTTTCTGATTAATTTGTTACGGGATCCAAGATACCCGATTTGTTTTCCAGGACTCGTCGAGCTTCATTGAATCTGCGCTTTTCTGGTAGTCGACACTGTTTATTCTGGTTTTCGGGAGTTGCAGTGGTTGGAAATAGTGTGGCGAGCAAATCCCAAACAAAGTAAATAGTAATTATAGTTTATCGAATTCTCTGGATAAAATTAACAGAAAGATCTAATCACTATTAGATAGGCTTATTAATTAATTACAAAGCTATTAGATGTAGTTGCTGATTATACACACGCGAGCAAACGATCACACAAAGAATAAAAGCCAGTTAAAAAAAAACAAGGTAAAACATTGTATCTAATTTTAAATTGACGAAAATTCTAAAGCCTAATCACCGTGATGTTTAATTTTCTAATCAACATGGGGGCCGTTTTAACAATCGTAATTAAGCTCAAATCAAATCAAGAGGCATTTGAATGGACATTAATGATACGTAATTAAGGCTTAGATTTAAAAGAATCCCAATTATAACTATTAATTTAAGTCTTTGTAGACACAGTGGAGATAATGTCGATCGCTCAATTACTGTAACAAAGCATTTGCATAATATGAACGTGGAAACCCAAATAATAGTTGCAATTATTATTCAAAACAATGATAACGAAACGAAGTTTGATATTAAAAACAAAATGCCAAGCAAAAATGGTTCCTATGTCCCTTGGAGACAAGGTTGAAGGGGTAAAGGATAGCTGAAGCAAAGTTGGTAAGGATTGGTATGTAGATTGGTTGCAGATGAACAAACAAAAGATCTGGCACCCAAAGAAGCCTTGAACTTCTCAACTTGAACAAGGGCATTTAATATTGACTATTATTTAGAGTTGAAGAGCTCCCAATTTAGTACTGAATGTACCAGATGTTATATGTGGTGAGTCATTCTTTTGAAATGGTATCAGAAAGAACTTAATTAAATAATAGATATGAATGAAGAGGCTAAATGATTATACGAGGTCTTCACTTTGAAGTACTATCTCTAGCTTTATAGTGTCTGGAACAGGACTTTTATTGCTGGACATATCATGCACCTTCTTACAAAGATAATGGTAGAAAATAGCAAAGTAACATTGGTGTAATCAATATACTGAGAATCTAATTATCTGACCTAAAGTGTTCAATGATTTTTGAAGACCATCGAAACGGGAAATACTGATCAGGTAACTTCCATATTTGGGACAGAGGAAGCGAACACGCTAAGTTCAAAAGTGAGACTACTAACTACATACTTAAATCATAAATATAATTATTCTCACGAACAAAGCATTAAAGATAAACACAGATGGCTAACCTACAACACATTCCATCGTGATCCTCCTAAACATAACAAAAGCTGAACAATACTGCAGCCCTGTCAATCACATGTGACCTCGAATCGAGAGCACTCTACAAACGCTGTTCACCAGCTGTCCATCAGAAGGTGTCAATAGCCTGACCTTTTGGAGACCTTATTCAGGACCAGAACAATCAGATCGAATTTTGAGGAACGTGATGCAATGAGATTAGGAGATCATTGGAGTGTAGTATTGGTCCTTGATAAGATTGAAAGATTGGATGTGGAAGGCGGAGAACTGGGTGATGTGGCATAAGTAAGTATTGAGGGGTACTGGATCAGCCATGGGTTGACTGTTAAAGACTTATTATAGACAAATTGTGACCTTTACAATAATAATCAGATAAGTTATAAAGTTAACCTTAATAACTTTTTCTAGACGAAAAGGAAAATTACGATAAGCTTCTGATATATTATGATTATACACAAGTTTTTTCCTGCAAGTAATTTACGTGTTCGGATCCTGTCCTAATGGATGCAACTGAATACCAGTATTTTACGTGGAGTGACTGCTTATCTGACCTTTACAACCCAGTAACTGGGTATCATGATACTCATTGGCAAGACTGGTATCAG
The DNA here is from genome assembly GCA_964057195.1 of Orthosia cruda. Taxonomy (NCBI): domain Eukaryota; kingdom Metazoa; phylum Arthropoda; class Insecta; order Lepidoptera; family Noctuidae; genus Orthosia; species Orthosia cruda. The sequence goes on from OZ059836.1 coordinate 1,837,401, forward strand.
ATTTTCTAGAGTCTGACTATCCGTACCTATGTTTGCAATATTTGTAAGTATGTGAGAACCATTGTCCTATTTATCAAATGAAGGAATTTACCTGTTATTGCTATTGTAATACTCTATAATACGTATAGTAGTGCTGGGTGTATCGTCCTCACGTATATGAATTTAAGTATGTATGTAAATGTTGTAAAATACTTTTTTTAAAAGAGTCCATAACAAGCTACTTTTTAACCGACTTACCAAAAAGGAGGAAGTTCTATGTTTGACATTGTTCTTTTTTATTTTTTGTGTAGGTATGCTCACCGATATCTCCGTCAATTGTGGACCGGTTTTGAAAATTATTATTTTGTTAGAAAGAGTATGTTTCGAAATTGGTCCCATTTCAATTAGGTGAAGATCTGATGAAGAACTTGGAAGACATACAACAGAACGTTTCATTATATAACGGCAAATCGCTGTAATGGCATGTCTGTTTATTGTTTATACCATTTCATAACATAACATCACGCCAGTACGCTCTAAAGGGGTACGCAGATGTGTACAGTTTACCTTGGTATACTCTAATTTCACCGGTTATGTTCAAGTTTCATGATATTCGGATAATCTCGAAATCAACTTCACTAAAACCAAATTAATTACTAATTTATTCAAAAAAAAAGGAGGAGTTAATGATGTCACTCTCCTAGGTTTGACAATAGACACACATATAAACTGGAAAACCCATATACAGAAAGTTAAATCAAAAATTTCAAAGTTTTCTTATGCCCTACGAGAAATAAAAAACTACCAACCTACAAACCGCAATTGTGACTAACTACGCGTACGCCCACGCTTGGTTAAGCTATGGCAAAAAATAGCACGGACGCCCCCAGTCTATATAACCCACAAAAAAAGCTGATAATAATTACTAATATAGAACAAACAAATAGCTGCAAGCCTTACTTCCAGAAACACAAAATCCTTTCCATAGTTAGTATTTATATTTTAGAATTATGTAAACTAGTTCGCAAATACCCAGAGTCCCCGTGATGACATGCAGACAAATTATTCGTTGCGCTACCTTAAATTGCACGCTTCTAGTCCGTATGCTATGTCGATAAAAATATATAACAAATTACCGGAAAGCATAAAACAAGTAAATAAAACCAATATATTTATAAATTAATTAATTGATAAAAGTTAATACGAATATCTGACGGATAAATTTAATAAAAGATAAGACTAGTCAATTACATTAATAATAACAAATTGACTCATAATATAATATGGTCATATTGAGTATTACTTTTAGTAAACATATAGACAACTGTTATAAATAAATAATTAATTTACTCAGAATTATAATATTATATGGACATTTAAGTATTAATTTTTATTAAAAATAAAGATTACTGTAAACTAGATAAGTAAAATGGCATTAATAATTAATTGACGCACAACAAAATATGGACATTTTAAGTATTAATTTTATTAAATACTAGCTGACCCGGCAAAGTTTTTTGTTTCTATAAAACACCAAACATTTATCTACCTACCCTACTCTACCTACCCTACCTAAAAATAGATAGTAGCCGATAGACTTATTGAATAATTATGCATATCAAATTTCATAAAAATCGGTTAAGCCGTTTCGGAGGAGTATGGTAACTAACATTGTGACACGAGAATTTTATATATAAGATAATCTATGAATATCAAATAAACTAATTATAATAAATTCAAAAATGTATACTATTAATTATATATTATTAATACATAATCTAACATACACACACATATTGGTACATTTAACCACATAAAAGCAGATAGATGGCCAATAGATAACTGAAATGTTAATTATATAGAAAAGTGTAAGCGTTATTCCTCTCTCCTAGACACTGACTGTATCTAGAATGTTGCTATGCCCGACAGGGTCCATAATTGTTTCTGTAACTTATATTTGCCACCTGTATGTACAATTGTACATTATGGATGCAATAAATTTAATTTGAATCTATTCTGGCATTATAAGTACTACTAAACCACTTGCCTATTAGGTAGGAACAACAAAAAAGTGAAAAATAAGACAACTAAGAAGTTGGTGTCTCTGGCTCCACCGACTTCCAAAAATAAAGATATTTTTCCTTTTGTACTTTTTTTTATTTGGAAGTCGGTAGTATTTTTTGGTAATTTTTTTTTTGCTAAATTAACGGTAGAATCTATTATTATTAATTTATTTTTTGGCGTTCAAAAGTGCCAAGCGGCATTTTTGAACGTCAAAAATGGCCTAGTTGAAATAAATATTTTTTGTGTTTTTTTCATTGACTCTCAAACATGATAAATTAGACATTACTCAATCTCAACGTTATGCAACTGAAGGCTTATTATAGGAATCTGTTTAAAACTTGGCCTGGAGCTTATATGTGCTAACGTAACATGATTAAAAGTAATGTTTATAGCGGTCAGAGGTTGTTCCTTACTCGTCACTTCACATTTTATTATTACTGTATTTAAATCTGTTGCCTCACATGGCTTTAGGGAAGTGCCATAGTTTTGATAGATTGCTTCACCGATGAAGAGTGATTGTAATTTGTGCTTATTAAGTGCTTTTGTATAGGGAACGTCTGCGGGCTGATTTCAAAACTTTACTGAGCTGATTCACTTAATTATTATAGGTAATGTTGCGGTAAAATAAAATGAACTGATTGAAGTGGAAGAACATCGTGCATAAAGCCACAAGAGCCTTTCAGGGACACGACCTTCAGTGATGAAGAGCGCGACCAAGAACAAGAAAATAAAATAAAACACTATAAATACTTTACAATAATTTGACTTGAATTCCACTTTGGCAAATGGTATCAGGAAGTAAAACTTGTATTTTTGTAGGAGGTGTCCCTGTAAGTAATTAACTGATTAAAAGGGTTTGGGATACAAGACAAGTACAATGTAAAAATAAAAATAAAAATCCGACACGTTTTTATTTTATGCAACATAATTTATGTAGTTGTAGACACGCTCCTATTGACAATCTATTGAACACGTAATTATGTCACGATAATATATTTCGAAAACACCCCGATTCAAACAGTAAAACGGCCATAACTTTTAAACGGCTAAACCGATTTTCATCAAATATAGCTAAGAACACTCTCGATACGTCACCTTTGTACGCAAAATACGCGCTTAGACGTGGAGTTGCGGACACCAGCCCGTCTTAACCTAACCTACGTCACCTTTCAAACAAACACGAAATCAAAATCGCTTCATCCATTTAGGAGCTATGATGTCAAACTTATAACACCCCTCTTTATCCATCATTTTCGGAGGTTAAAAAGGGAGGCCTATGCTTAACAGTTGGCGTCGTTGGACTGTGGATGCTGTTTATGATGAATGAAAACAATTATTTTAGGTATTTTTTTCCGGAAAAATGCACAGTTCTTGTTGGTTCAATAGCCGAAAAAAAATGTGGTAACTAATACCTACTGCAGCCATTTAATTCCTTTATTTGTCCTCCAATTCATCACCATTTAGATTTGAATTCCAAAGCTATGACTTAACGTGAGAACTCAACACTCACAAAACAAAAGGACATCAAGCAGTCATATTAAAATTAACTAATCGTTACTTCCATGTATCATTACGTTAACGTGACAGGTAACAAGGGTATTCTGTTTTGAAGGTAGCAAGGACAGGTAAATGGAGAACCAGTGTGGGTGGACAACAAGAATAGATAGACACCCTGTACATTGGAAGAAGGATGGAACTTTGCCAACAGCTGTCAATCTTTGACCGCTTACAATGACTTTGCATATTATTGTGTTACAGATTTTTGAAATTTGCATGTCATTAAAAATGATGAATTGTTACTAGGTACCTATGTGCCAGGGTTGATTTTGCAATACAGCACTGTATGGCTCTTGACCACAGCTTTTGTATTTCATTGGCGTGCTTTTGGTTGGCCAAATAAATAGGCAATACATAGGCAGTTGCCTATGTATTGCCTATTTATTTACACAGTACCTATTTCTTAGCCTTTCGTGTGTATAGGACGTAGATTCACGGCTGGATCTGTTGATTTTCTATTGTTTCGCTAATTAGTGGCACACGTATGGTTAATGTTCTTTTCTGATTAAGCTCGACGCAAACGGACCACCGACCTCAGCCATCGGTGGCTACCGTCTACCGTCGAAAACACTGCTGTAGCGAGTGGCCGCCACCGTCTACACGTGTGCGGTAGTTGTATCTATACGTCTATACTATTATTATAAAGCGGAAAGATTCGTTCACCGTTGGAAAGCTACACTATCCCCGGGTGACATAGGCTACTTTTTATCCATGTATTCTCACGGGAACGGGAACTACGCGGGTGAAACCGCGAGGCGTCCGCTAGTTCAAAATACAAGGAAAAGTGTGAAAAGTCGCTGTCACTGGCCACCAGTGGTCGTTTGCACTGAGCCTTCATTTTGATGCACGTTCTCAAACGATTGAATGATTTCTTGAGGTCTAACTGAGCTTCTTGGTTGCTACTGTAGATTCTGGTTATTTGCAGTAGGTAGTTGCAGTGGTTGAGAAAAGGTTGGTGCGCCCAAGCGAAGATAAAAAGTTGTGAATATTTTTAAGAAATATCTCAACTTTTGGGATTGTATGATAAACCAAAGAAACTTGTTCTGCGTTGACCTATATTTGTTAATTCGTGTTATTTATGTCACATTCTTGGTGTCATGCGCCACGCACGCTTATATTATTATAATCTTAAATTCATAATATATCGATTAACTTTACTAGATTCTAAATGTTTATGTAAATCTAATTAATATTTTGCTATTGCTACGCAAAATAAATCTAGTTTTTATAATGTCATTTGAAGAAATAGGTGAACGAGACGAAGCTTGAAAAAAAACTATTATAATTGTTTCTTAGGAGTCCATTCCTCGTCATCGTCATATCAGCCGAAAGACGGTCATTGCTGGACATAGGCCTCCCCCAAGTGCCGCCACTTTAACCGGTCTCGTGCGTCTCTCTTGGTGGACCGATGCCCTGATTTTGATTTTGATTTTGAACGAAGAAAGAAAGAAAGAAAATTCCCATGTAATAAGGGGTGATGCTATTGCTATCAACGGCACTCATATCCAGGCTCAGTCGAGACTGTCTCGCTGATGAGCTCGTCGACGAGCACAGCCAAGAAACTGTCTCCTAGAGAATAGCATGGCTGACATCAGCCTGCTACTGATAAATTCCAGATAGAAAAACCCAATAACACAGAGGTAGAAATACCTGTATGAAATACCTAGTGAGGAGAAACCTCCCTTAGTAGATCATCGGAGGATACATCTAGTTTTGGTCAGCCAGCTCGCGAATATGTATCCTCCGACTGCATAGCATGATTTCCTTCTTGTTTACGTCTTTTTAGTTTTGTCGGGTTTTATGAATTAACTTTTGTATGCCATATTGAGTTGTAAAGACTGCATGAAAAAAGTTGGCCGAGGCATTGACAATGTTTTCTTTTATTGGTTAAGTTTTTTTTTTTTTTAAATTGTGTGTGAGAAAGTGGCACGCTTGGTTTTCATACAGATGGAGGGACTTGCGTTATCTAGTTAGATTTATATTTTTGATTCTATCCAAATAATCACAACACACTTCACACTAATAATATAAAGGCGAAAGATTGTGAGTGTGTGTTTGTTACTTCTTTACTCTCAAACGCCTGGACGGATCTGGATGAAATTTGGCACAGAGATAGATTATAATCTGGAGTAGCACTTATCATACTTTTTATCGTATTATATATGGCCATATGTTCTCTTGGAATAATTATCGACATTCACGCGGGCGAAGCCGCTAGCAGAAGCTAGTTGGTTTGGTTTTATAATAAATTATGTCTATCTGTCCATTGTAAAGATCGCTAGGAGGATTGTATGTACCTAGTTAACAGGAAATTATTAACAGGGGGAAAAATATACTGCATGGGCGACTATTATAATACTATAGTACATTATGGTACATGTGTGTAATGTTGGTGATTACCGCTGAGGCGCCATTGAGACCCGAGCCGTTAGGTGAGGGTCTTAAGAGAGCCGGGGACGGTAATCATCAATACACACGTGTATCATACGACGTTTTTCAACACACTTGTGAAGAAAATAATACTAAAAAATCATTTCCAACAGTAAAAACGAGCTGTGAATTTTTTTTCGCAATGGCGGGCAAAATTAATCAGTTTTCCTATGCGCGCGCATCTAACAATGGCGATCGGCCATAGACTAAAAATAATGATTTATCTTTTTTTTGGCTTTTTGCGGATAGCGTTTTAGCCACGTACAAAATGGGGAATTTAATTTTTCTTTATTACAGACAAAAACAAAAGTTATATTTAAGTGAAAGTTTTATTTATTAAACACGTACAAGTTGAAATTATCTATTTAAATACGAAGTTGCATGAAATGTGTTGCATTTGTACTAATGAGCACGATCTTTTTTGTATCGAAACTTTTTTAAGAACAAAGCAACTCAGCCAATAAATAAAAAAAAAGAAACTCTTTATCTCACTTGTGAATAATGGTAATGAAAAAGTCACAGTTTGATAAAATGAGCCTAATTACGGTGAAATTAGAGCCACTTTATGAGCAAGTGTGTTGAAAAGTAAGTTACTATTTATCCGGTTTGAGTAATACCTTTTAAGAAGCTTTTGTGAGCAGACGTAATAATTTATGATTAAACGAACTTACCCTAAGTGAAGTTCTATCATAATTATACGAAGTGCCTCGTCCGAAGAGATTAGTACCTGTAATTAATGATTATTATTTACATGTAGTACCTAGTACCGGCTACGGGAGCTACTCAAATCACTATGTTTTAGAGACAATATTTTTTTTTTTTTATTTTTTTTTTTCTTTCCCTGGCAGCTCTGTGTCGGCTGTCAACTTGTCATTTAGTTTAGAGTTATGCATGATGTTTTATAGATATTTCCAGAACGCTTCTGGGTTATACCTTAGGGTTGGGAGGGTGTTACTAATCTCTTCGGACGAGGCACTTCGTATAATTATGATAGAACTTCACTTAGGGTAAGTTCGTTTAATCATAAATTATACTTTGTGCCTCGTCCTCGAGATTAGTACCTGTAATTAATGATTATTATTTACATGTAGACTTTGAGAGTTAAGTTCTGGAATTATCACATACACTATGATGAATTTGTGAAGAAAAAGCTTTCTTTCTTTAAAATTCTTAATTATATTTTTATAGACTAACCATCATGGTTGTCCATAGGTTTCACACATAGGTTCTTAATCAGTTCATTCAGATATGTTCTTAATTATTTGTTTTGGCAAATTTATTATTTACTTTTTTATTCTCATTGTTATAATGTTTATAGATTAACAATCTGAGTTGTCATTAGATATCAAAGGTTCATATTCGGTCATTTTCTTAATTATTATTCTTATCTTAATTATCTTTATTAACAAAATATTTTTTGCCTATTATTTATTGTCATTAAGTATTAAAGTTTTTTATAGACTAACAATCACAGTTGCTTTTAAGTAACATAGGTATTTAACCAAAATGTTTATATATATTCTTAATTATCTTTTTAACAGAATATTTGTTGCCCACTTAATATCAATATTAAGGTTTGTTTATAGAATAACAATCATAGGTGTCATTGGAAAACTAAAGTTCTTAATTAACCATTCAGTTAATATTATACATATATCTGTTTTAACAAAATACAGTTTTGCTTTTTTATTACTATTGTTAGTTTCCTTATATACTGATACTCCTTCCTTATAAGTTAAAGTTGCTGCTTGTTGTATTAGTTAGTACATGTTAGTTAAATAAGATATCTTTAATCACAGCTAAAGATTTATTTTGCTAAATCATTTTGATCCTTTACACTAAAGGTCTTTTATAAAATTTCCAGATGTACTTGAGTTGTAACTCCAGCCTGCTGTTTTTAGTATCTCATAAATTGTCACACCTGGCTTTAGAAGTAGCAGCGTGGCGTGTGCTGTGAGCTAAATATACGTGTACCTACATCAATACTGCTAGTCTTTAAAGTACACTTAATCCAACGACTGATAGTCTGTTTGGACATTAATGTGGTATAGTTTCTTGGTGCCTAAAATAATTCTTATATGTTTATTAATGTAGGCTACAAGGGTTTCAGCTGGATATATTACTGTTCTTTGTCTGAAGTATTGATTGATTTAGTTCATATATAAGAGATTTTTTGAGGTCTGAAATTTTGATGGTTATATGCATTGATTCTATTTCTATACTTTGATTTTATTTTTGACAGTTGTTCTAGAGATAACATCTCATTTGTGTACCAAATTCCTAATACTTCCAGAATCTGGGATGTTTCCCAGGTGGCATTGTATTTTTGGGCAGGTTATTTTTGACAGTTGTTCTAGAGACAACATCTCATTTGTGTACCAAATTCCTAATACTTCCAGAATCTGGGATGTTTCCCAGGTGGCATAGGTAAAAGGTAGTCTGAACACGCCCATAAAATATTTTCAGAGTACATTCATGTTTAAGGTATTGTCAGTGATAATGCCAATTTGTGACAGTTAAGCATTTGTTATATTTTTTACTAGAATTAGAAAGTTCTGTTAAGAAATTATATTACCGTTGGTGTTCAAGATGTTATTATTATATTTCTAAAAAAATTATACCAGTTAATTAAACATGTGTCAATTGTTTGAAAAAATTTTCTGATAGAGATGCTATCATAATTTCTATTGATGATGGTAGTATGCTTCGTCATAATAGACTTCACTACCTACACACTAGACTCTGACAGCCAGAGTAAGGTTGGTATAGATTTTTCCCTTGCTGTGAGATACTTTATTATTTTCATTAGGTTTAAGTATGATCATCTCTAAATTATGAGAAGTTCCCAATCGGCCAGAGTTGGCCATAGTGATCACTATGATGCCCTTAGCCTTATCCATTATGATTTTTCGTAGATATTTTAATATGATTGAGAATGGTGGAAACGCAGAAAAGAAAATTGGTTACCAGTATACTGTAAATGGGTCCATTGTAAAGGCATTCGGGTTGGTCATATTTTTTGTTAATGTGACTTGCAAATAGGTAAATTTCAGAATTCCAAATTTATCTTTCAATTATTAATCATATGCATTTTCTTTTAGTTCCCATTCTACATCAGGATGTGACTTCTGCAATACAGTATCAACTACTATGATTTTCAGTCAACCTAATGTAAGGAGCGAAAATTAAATATAATGGTTTTCACACCAATGCCGCTGGCTAAGTTGAAGAGATGAGGGTAATGAACTCCACCCATTTGATTAATATTATATACTATATTGCTGTTGGGTTGTTTATACATAAGGGTATTTCACAATTATTGAAAAGTTTACCAAATATTTAGAAAGACGAAGAATGATGCTAATAAATCCAGTTAAAATTCATTTGATATTCATATTCCTTGTCTGACCACTGGCCTCTAGCAATCTCATCCTCACAGTCACCCCCCCCCCCCCGAATGAATGGCATATGGCCACCATTCAGGGAATTATTGTAGGGATATCTATGTATTTTTCATAATTTACTTCACCTTGGAGGTTTAGGATTTTACACATTCTAGTTTTTTGGTATATATAAAGCCATCCATATTCAATAGTAGGGCACGCTGAGAGCAGTAAGTACCTAGTCCTACAAAACATATAAATTGTCAGATTTCATAATAGATAAGTTTTTCTTATCTGTAGGTAATGTTACATGACAGTTATAAGTCTTTTATCAATAATATATATCCCAAAAATATACCAGTATTAGTGGGTGTAAGTTTGTTATTTACTAACTTGTGATTAACTTCTTAGTGTTTTCAATATTTTCAGTCAACAATTAATGGCCACAAGATCTTGGGAATTTGTTGGCAGATTTCATGACTTTTGTGAAAATGTAAGTTGCAGTGTTTTACCCAAATGGTAGTAGACCGAACTTATACAATTTCCAAGAGGGTATTCTAGATATTTGCTAGAATTTTTGTGATATTTTATAAGAGACTGCATCTTTAATGTATTTTATGTATGGCCACGGAACTATCATTTGATATCATTTTTAATTCTGTGCAAATGTCTTCAACTTTGAAACGACTTACATCAATGTACTTATTAAGGCTTTATTGCCATTGGGTTTTTGTCTTAAGAAAAACTTGAGACAAATTTTCCTTTTCAAGGCTGGCACTTAGATATTGCATCTTATATTGTTTTTGCAGCTGGGCTATCTTAAAGTGTTGTGGATACCCATGAAACCCTCAATCCATGATAACATGGTCTTATCATCAGTGATAAATTACCACTATTTATAAGAATTTATAAGCAACCAGGGTACCTTACTGAGTTTAGCGGCGTCGAGGTTGAGATGTAATGACCACTTAAAGGGTATTGTACGGCTGACTCAGGCTATAGACAGGCTCCCTGTTCTCCTGTCGTCCTTGTGGCGCTGGTGGAGCTTTCGAGTATTTTGCTTAGAATGTGTTGGGTTCTTTCTTGGCTTTGGGTGCTGTTGCAGCAACTGATTTAGAAGCCGCTTTACCAGCTCAATGAGTTTCAGCAAGTGTTTACCCGAACAGATATTTTTCTATCTTTGTGTTTTGAACTTGTCCTTAAGGTCCTTTTTTATTGAGCCGCAGCTAAGTTTGCATCTAGTAATTGAGTCACAACTCACAATGTTGAACTTCACATAAGGTGCGAGTGGTATCCATTATTCAACTTAATAGATCTGTATCATTTTCTTTTGTATCCAGTACTTTGGATAATGTTGCTCCTAGGATGGAGATGGTGCTTCTATGGCCTTGTTTATCAATAATTTGGCCATTTTGCTGTATAGCATAAGAGCTCCAAGTTTTGTCACGTTCAAAGTCAGCGGTTATTTTCCCTGCGCATAGAGCTGTAGGGGAAATACCCGCCTGTGGTTTCTATGGAAACAGGCCTCATGTTGCAAGATGTTCCAGACTGCTGGCCACTTCCTTGTGGAGTTCGGCCCCATCACCATACTCTGTGTTCAATGTTGGGTCAACCCAATAAATTTTGAGAGCATCTGTGTGTTTCTGGCCTGGAATTGTGAGGAAGATCACTACTGTTTGTGGTTATTTTGGTATTTTCTTGGTCATATTCGACTTTAATTGTTTCCATTTCATTTGTGGCATCGTCATCTAGGACTTTGCCTGGAATGATTACAAACCATTGTTTTACTGCCGGTTGATAACCGAGTTATAAAATCTGGTGGGTGTAGCAATTCCAAAGAATTGAACTAAACCAGTGAATTATTGAATGTTGTGAGACAGTCCAATGTTCTGCTCGATTGCATTTGTTAGGTAAAAGAATTAAATTATCTTTCATGATCTCGTAAGTATGCGGTGGGACAGCCCGATGGCTTGCCCGAATTGCATTATTCGTTTGAGAATTATTGAATGTTGTCAGACAGTCGGATACTCTGCTCGGATAAGGTAAAATAATTAAATTATGATGATCTCGTAAGTATGCGGTGAGACAGCCCGATGGCTTGCCCGAAATGCATTATTTGTTTGAGAATTATTTAATGTTGTGAGACAGTCCGATTTTCAGCTCGAATACAGTCAGTTAGAAAAAAGAAATACATTTCTTTTGATTGATAATCTCGTGAATATGCAGTGGGACGGCCCGATGGCTTGCCCGAAGTGCATTATTTGTTAGAGATGCAAGTTTAAGCCGTAGGATTGGTAAAATAGTTGTAGATATATGTACAACTAAATCAAAATATAATTTTACAGAGTTAGGTACCTTGTGGGTCTAAATATGGCGTCGACTCTTTGAGACGATTTTGTTTTACTTCGTTTATGTCGAGCATGTTTTAAATTGTTTCCAGGTTTTTCATTTTTCACCTGATTCTCTCGTATTTCTCGGTTGACAATGATGTGTCCTTTTTTGGCATTTTCCAACTTTTAAAAACTGTTCTTTGTATTTAAAAGTTTAGTTATGTGTCGAGTAGCACGCACTAAAACCGCGAATGACAAGTTGACAGCCGACACAGAGCTGCCAGGGAAAGAAAAAAAAAAAATAAAAAAAAAAAAATATTGTCTCTAAAACATAGTGATTTGAGTAGCTCCCGTAGCCGGTACTAGGTACTACATGTAAATAATAATCATTAATTACAGGTACTAATCTCGAGGACGAGGCACAAAGTATAATAAGTATTGTTACAAACTTTAATTGTATTTGGGGTTCTATTTTTCCGTCAATGAATTTTGATTTTCAAGTCACTGTTTTAAACATTTGTATTCGCCCACTGTGCGTCGCCCTCTTAGTATTTCAGTAAAGCATAATTATTCAGTATTTTACCCGACTGCCGAAGGAGAGTAATGTGTTTATCAGTCTATGTATGTAAGTATGTATGTATGTTTGTTCCTATGTGGTGCTCTAGAGACCAAACACTTTGGCCGATTTTGATGATCCTAACGTCAATCGTTAGATCGTCTTAACCCTGCGAGTGTCACTGGCTACATAAAAATTGGAAAAGAAAAAGATGGCGGATTTTGGGCTCCATTTTGTGGGGTTTATTTTTTTCTTCGAAACCCATCGTTTGGGGTATCAAAATAAAGGGTTTTAAGGGTTATGCGCACTTCGTCCCATTTGCACTTCGTCCCACGTTCGCAGTAGGTCCCATTCGCACTTGGTCCCATTCGCGGTTAGTCCCATTCGCAGTTGGTCCTATTCGTGGCTGGTCCCATTCGCAGTAAGTCCCATTAGCAGTACGTCCCATATTTGTTGCGAAAACTCCATGTTGCCCAATTACCTGAAGAAATTAAAGGCAGAGTTTGTGCCAAATAATTATTATTTATTATAATATAAATATCTCAAGGAAGGAACAAACAAATACAGTGCGCAATTTTCTACTCAACCATAGAGAGCGAAGACTCGATACAGCCAGTTACTGAATATATAAAGTAAACAGATTGAAATACTACTAATATGGGTTACGTTCACTAATTCCTAACAGATACCAGCTGATTTCATTCCTGAAGCATGGCGTCTGATCTATACATTAGTATAAAAAAAAGCTAAAGAGTTTGTTTGTTTGTTTGAATGTGCTAATCTCAGGAACTACTGGTTGGAATTGAAAAAATCTTTTTGTGATTGATAGTCCATTTATCGAAGAAGGTTAGTCTATATAACATCACGCTACGACCAATAGGAGCGGATCATAAATGAAAAAAGTTGCAAAAACGGGCAAAAATTTGCCTTTTTGAGAGCTTCCGTTGCGTGCACTGCGTAAACGGTTTCGAAGATTGGCATCGTCTCGCATGAATAGTCGGATACCTAAAAATCCTAATTTGTTTTTGTTTCTGTTCAAAATACGCCAAGAAGGTAAATGCTAGGACAAGATTATAAAAAAAACCTCTTTTATAACGAAAAAAGTAAAAACAGAAAGGCTGCAGATATCAATTTTGATCGAAATATAATAAACACTTAGAGAAACTACAGCGGGGTACTTTATCTGTGGGTAACTTCATGAAGAAAGTAATATTTTTACAGTTAGTTAAGAAACTTCTACGTGTGGCTTGTAGACTTATGATATACTCATTGTAATGTATCCAATGTATGTAATCAATCAGTGAATATTGTCAATAAAACATGGATATGTTTGATTGACAATATTCACTGATTGTACACCCACTTACTCTTATTAGTTAATTGAGAAGTGTTTTTATTGTTTTACTTATTACATTGCTAACTTATCGAATTTGGATGTTTCATTGCTATATTTGTTGATTTTTTATAAATCGAACCTAGTCTGGTCCATAAACCTACCTCTTTCCTTACAAACTATTTGCATGGGACGAACTGCGAATAGGACTAACTGCGAATGGGACTAACCGCGAATGGGACCTACTGCGAACGCGGGACGAAGTGCGAATGGGTCAAAGTGCGAATGGGACGAAGTGCGAATGGGACGAAGTGCGCATAACCCGGTTTTAAGAGGTGATTTCAAAAATAACACTTATATGTTTAAATATACCTAATAATAAAAAAAATTACTAAAAAGTTGTAAATAAAAAACGTTATTTAAACAAAATAACTTGACTGCTTAAAAAGCGAACTAAAAAGACGTAAACATGAAGAAAATCATGCTGTGCAGTCGTAGTATACATCTGGTTTTGGTCAGCCAACTCGCGAATATGTATCCTCCCACTGCACAGCATGATTTTCTTCTTGTTTACGTCTTTTTAGTTCGCTTTTTAAGCAGTCTAATTTTTTTTGTTCTTTTTAATTAACTTTGTTTTACATCTTTAATTTGTATTTTTGACTCCTTTGATTTGAATTTATTTTTGCCCGTTTATATATTATCCGTTATGAACAATCCAGTCCATCAGGTGACTTTTAAAGATCAGCCTGCGGCCAAAATATAGGCGTGTGCTCACGGTCTAAAAATGTCATCTATATCTTGCGGCTGTCCGTCAGATTATTAAGCCTTATTTAATAGTAGGTAATGGTCGTCATTCAAGATCGGTACACTGATTTAACAGAATACAGTGTTGTATGGATGATAAAACACGCATCAAATTATAAAAATTTACCTATACATTTAATGCAGTTTAAACTAGCCTTTGTCAGCGGCTTCTCCCAAAATTCGAAAATTATTCCTCGCATGAAAAGGTATACCGCGCATACCGGGGCACAAAAATTCTTTATCCTAATCTAAGAAATGGTCTACCCATATTCCAAACTTCATCCTAATCTGTTTAGCCATTGAAGCGTAATTGATTAGCAAATATACTTCCATACATACATACATACATACTTTCTTATTTATATTATTATTAGTTGGAGAGGGTTAGGTATAGAGATAGCCGTCCCACTCCTACACATAAACAAATCATGTTGTATAGACAAACTTAAAATTAATAGCTGAAACAGCAAAGTAAAGTAAGGTAATTATTAGAGACTAGTAATAGTCTCACCAGAAAAATCTATACCCTACGCATAGGGAATTGACTTCTTGAAAATTTGTACCGATGGAGAAATCGCTGGCTATTATATGTGTCGCAGTGTAACAAAACAATACCGCGATCTAGAAAGTGGCTTAGGTGATACAACGCCATCTATCGAGCAAGAGGGTAGTTAAAAGCAGTTTTAATTATGTTATGGCGTGAAAAATATTTCACTTTTTAGTGTAGATACTAAATACAGAATTTTATTTCAAACATTAATAAATAATGGCGTCAAGAAAATTTAAATACATCTCTTAAATTAAACCCTAACGCAGACAAAATTAAAGATGGTAATGAGGAAAAATTGTTTTCTCTTTACTAAAACCACTCACTCACTTAACTATCAATTACTACTGTACATTTCTTCAGCGATTCGAATGTTGTTACCCAAAATATTTTTTATGTACATACCTACTTACATAATAATTATTATGTATCGCACAAACGACGTAGTAACTACTGAAGATAATTTTCAAGGCACAAGGTTGGTGATTCAACTGAATTAAAAATAGCTCAGCAAATTACACCATTAACCCAAATAGTTTCTTTAATACGAATATAATAAGTTTCTTCTTTAAGGAAAATAAAAGTAATTCTGTTGTATACCTTTATTTTAGAAGTTAGATAAAAGCGCAAGAATATGTTAAGAATAACAAAAAGAGACCTTGGAGGCGCCGGGTATCGATCCCGGTACCTCTCGCATGCTAAGCGAGCGCTCTACCATCTGAGCTACGCCCCCGTTCTTAGCTTAGTCCAAATTACAGTGCACTTTCTATTGATCCACCACTATGTCAATATTAAACTTCGTTCGGTCTTATTTATGATCAGTTCGAATGAATAACCTTAGCGGTGTCAAAATATTCTTTGATTTACATATGCTATTTCAGATAAGAAGAAATTCTAGCCATCAAATTATTCTGTGCAAAAATATTTTAGACAGTCAATTTGTTTTGAAGGAGTCAGAGGAGTAACCAAAAGTAGCGAAAAAAACATCGTGTTGTTATTTTTTTTTTAAACCAAATTTATTAGATAAACGAAAAAAAAACATGTTTCACAAATAATGTACGTGAATCAATAATATATTTCTTTTTCAAACCTTTTAACCTAGCCGTTACTAAGGAGTATGCTTTAGAAAGTAGCCGTTTTACGGCACTAGAGCGGTGGAAGGCCCTTAAGGAGAACTCAAACGTCCTGCCATCTCCTCCGTGGTTGTACGATTTTACCTTTAATAATTATATACCGATTTCCTAAACCTTAACCACGACACCACTGAATTATTATCATCTAGGAAGCCACATAACAAACAAAAGGAGTGGTGCAATTAGTTATTTAATTGGAGATTGTAAAATGTTTATATCTAATAATGTATGTAAATAAGCAGATATTTGAATATACACGCTTGTGAGAATATAATATATCTACATCCATATAAGTTTAGTGTTACGGCCGCGTCATCGGTAGGGTTAATTGCATTTGTTTAATCGAGGGTTGTCGCTAAAGCAAACTAATTAAAATCATTTAATTGCCCCAAAATGATGCAAAACTGTCTTATTTTTTTAGGGGTCAACCTTCAAAAAGCATCCGGGCTTTAGGGATATCACTGAGGAACCTGTGATTGCTACGGGTCACCGACAGCAATTTAAAGCGATCTTAAAAGGTCTTCCCGGAAGCTCCTCTGTGCTACGTAAGTTAGGGCACATCCATAGGGTTCAAAATAGAACTAACATACTTTTATTTTATTGATACAATACGTCAAGTAATTGGACTAAAAAATTTTGTAGGCCCAAGATCTGAATTCTGCAAACTGGAAATTAATTTGGTAAAAGGCTTACATTATTTAGTTTGTCCTCCTGTTTGAAATATAGGCCATCCACCTACATCCTGAGATCCAAGTGAACCAATCAATTGTTAGACAGAAACGATAAGAAAAATCTATGAGGTCTAGATAGTAGACGCCATGTGGATTCTATATCTCTGGATCTCTGTAATGTTTTGAGGCTTCCTCTGCATATCACGATTTTTTTTTCATCGCCATCCCTATAACCAGGATACGCATCTATGTCATCTATCATCATCTAAAACGCACGTGGGTGAGTATAATTCTCATCGATTAGGGACACATGACAACCCTGTTAACCCGTGCGGCGCCGCCAAGGTCGGACATATCGTCGATATATTGTAATAGTCACAAATACGTAATAAGCAACGTCAGCGAGGCACGGGTTACGTGTCAATTGGTAAAATTGATGGCCGGTGTGACTAGAGAATGTGGGGACTTGGAAAAAAAATCACATGTAATTTTGCTATACAAACATTTGTTCCGTGCGGGAATCGAATCTGCGAACCCGATCGCTCAACCACTGCGCCAAATGTGTTGGTGCCGGTGTAGAGGCCACCATCAATGTAAAACAACAAAAAATACAGTCGGAAGGAGATATTTAGTTTCTCAATAAAGGTTTCTTTAATTGTTTTCATAGCTTAGTTTACAGAAGGAAAGTATCCTTAAAGACTGTATGACTGATCCGACTATAACATAGTTGAAAACCGGCCAAGTGCGTGTCGGATTCGCGCACGAAGGGTTCCGTACTTCGCAAATTGCGGTTTATGATTTATTACGAAAAAATAATATTTACGAGATCTCGTTCAAACTAATATTCGGTGGAAGTTTACATGGTAATGTACATCAAATATTTTTTTAGTTTTATCATTCTCTTATTTTAGAATTTACAGGGGGGAGGGGGACACATTTTTACCACTTTGGAACTGTCTCTCGCGCAAACTATACAGTTTACAAAAAAAATGATTTTAGAAACCTCAATAACATTTTTGAAGACCTATCCATAAATACCCCACACGTATGGGTTTGATGAAAAATTTTCTAAGTATGGGGAACCTCCAAACTTTTATTGCTTTTTTTTTCTATTTTTGTGTGGAAATCTTAATGCGGTTCACAGAATACATCTACTTACCAAGTTCTAACAGCATAGTTCTTATAGTTTCCGAAAAAAGTGGACACATACGGACGGACAAACAGGGAGACATGACGAATCCATAACGGTTCCGTTTTTTGCCATTTGGCTACGGAACCCTAAAAAAGGCTATGCATAATGATGGGCCAAATTACTTTACAATAAGTGCAGCTTCATTTATTATCTTAATTTTATAGGCACATGCGATTTAGCATTCGGTCTGTAATCGTAAGGCGCGAGCCACCTGCTTTGTAAACAAGGCAAAGAAAATGTTATTGTAGAATAAGACAATATGAAAAAGATCCTAAGTTCTTAGTTTTAGTGCTTGTATTATCAGCGAACAAAGCAATTTGATTAACTAACAAATTGATAATACAATGTTGATAGATAACTTTAACACCGTGATTATAATACAATTGTACATGTTGTATTTTTTCAGCTTGTTGCTGTTTGAGCAAAGTAATTGTTCTCTGACAAGCTGCACGTTAGGTTCGTTAGCAACTGAGGTGTAACATTGTGGGCGTTGTGGCCCTGAATTTTAGTAGGCTAGGAAATTTTCTGAAGCTATGAAGCTATCCCAGTCATCATCATCATCCTTCAGCCCTTGTTTCATGTTACTTGGGGTCAGCGCAACACCTTAGCTTCTTCCATTCCGTCTTCTCTGTTATCTTATCTTATTGAGGGGCCGATAAATAACTCGGACACTTCAACACATTGGGATCTTTTGTGGTCCCCTAGATAACTTACTCCTCCCGTCTCGTTGAAAACCTCATTCTTCATGAGTTTGGTCTTCTCTCTTATTCTATAAGTAACATGCGTTGAAGTTACCCTCATATTATTATGTAACTACCCCTGACAAAACTCTCTCGACTCGTAGGCTAAATATCACAACCCGTGGTTTTGATTTAGATGCCCGGCTCTCGCAAAGTGCTATCTTTAAGTTTCTTCATTGGTTAATAAAATTAACATATTTTCAGGGGAATTATCACAACTGTGGTTTTGAGTTTGCATTCCGTTAATATCTCCGAGAGGCTCACACTATATCAAATAACATTACTAACGGAATGGGTGTCTATTTAAATTACCTCTTGAATGTTGATGTTCACTTCCTAAATCATCGATTCGTTAATTCCTAAATTTCCTACAAAAGCATAATATATTAATGAAGCCACTCCAATGCACGACCTGCCTAACAATATTATCCGCGCCGTCCTTCCTACAAGAAGTTAATGAGTCCTCTTGAAGTTAATTACCTCGTGAGTGAAGCCACGTTGATTGATGATTGTCGATACACGTCGCTAATTATTATCTACTTGTAATTACTGTCTATACTTTACATACGTGTCAGTTTAGCGTTTGGAATGGCCATTTGGGCCGCTATATGCTTAGCTTTTCATAGGCAGAAGATGGATTATTTATTTTTACAAAAATAAATAACTTCGGTGCAGCAGTTGGGTAAATTTGGTATATTTTACAGAAAAAGCCAAATTCACAAAATTCAGCTAATGTTTGCCCATTCCTGTTTTGCGGAAACATGTTATAACCAGCTTAGATCACTATTTCGAATGAAGACTGACAGTTCAACATTGAATTTAATCTAAAACATGGTCTCATTGATTTAAAAGACTTTATTCAGCTAGAATATAGCTAAATTCAGTTAGAAACTAGATAAGCATATGACTGTTGATTTTAAATAAGAAGAAAGGTAAGTCTATTCCAATCTAATCCATCTTCAAATTCGGACAAGCATGCAGCGTGCGTGCTTACAGCTAAGGAGTGGCATTCCCTGCCGGAGTCTTTGTTTCCTGATGGCTACAACCTTGGTATCTTTAAGTCAAGAGTGAATAAGTTACTTCAAGGCAAGCGTGCTTCACCGTCGACCACATCATTGCTTAACATCAGGTGAGATAGTGGTCAAACGCTGATTTGCGTACTAGATTACTGGCTTGAACATAAACTTTACATTCGAATCTGCCCCCCTACCCTCATAGCATCCGACTATAAATCAACCAGTTACATACGTATAACAGGGGGAAACAAGAGTTGATATATATTCATGCTACATATTATTATTTTCAGCCTGTTCTGTCCCACAGTTTTCACTGCAGGCCAAAGGCCTCCCTTCTTCCTTCCTGTACTCCCGATTTAGGGCAATTGTGGACCAAACCTGTCGATTGGCATCAAGCTCGCTTCACAATATCCGCCTGGATCTGCCGCGATGTCGCCAGACATTTTGATTGGTTTAGCCCATGAACCATTCGACATATAAATAAGGTAAATAAAGTATGTCCTATCTTTACTGATTCAGAAAAATAATCCTGCTTTCTCAATGATAAGTTTTACACTGTTTTTGATAACTTTAATGTTATCGCTTACCATCAGGTGAGATAGTGGTCAAACGCGAGCCTATCAATAACAATAATAAAAAAAAATGTTTCTTGGCCAAAAGCGTTATGATTTTCATCGGTATGTATGTATGTTCATCTGTTCCCTCATAATTTCAAAAATATTTAACATAATTTGACAAATGAGGTATTCTTAGAAGCGTCATGACCGTCCGTTGGTTCTTTTTATTTTTCGTGTGAGGATGCGGCCACTTTTAGTGTCAGAGTTATTAAAACCGCATCTGGAAACCCCACAGGACTCTGAATTAGCAATTTCAGACTTATATTAACTATATAAGTCCAGGTTTCGTCGCGATGTTTTTCTTTACGTTGCCTGTGATGTCCAAGATAAACTTAGAAAGAATATATGAATTAGAAAATGTCATATTGGGATCTTGCCCGCATTTGAAACCACGATCTCACGTACGCTGGTTAAAGGCCTGTAGCATACGACCACAGTTATTCTCTAACAATAATTATTTTTCTTGTTACATACTTTTCAGAGCGCCATTTTTTGTAGTCCGGTCTCAATTTTAAACTTAATCTTTATTACGATTGCTCTTATAATAAATTTGAATTTCGAATGAATGCATTTTTATAAAAATATGTTTCTATCGAGATGCAAAAATTATGCTTAGTAACAATTAGTTTCCAGTTTGCAACGGTCCATTCAAAACTAATTCGGTGTTTTAAAATGTTCCTAAATAACTACCATTCAATGTCATAATAGTGGAAATGTATTTGAGCGTAGCAAAGATGAACTTGTATGCAATTTGCGCAGATTCTATTTGATATAGTCACCGACTTAAAACAATCAAAAACTTAGCATGAGGTCGCCTAATGCAGTTTCCGAAGATTCTATACTTTAGTCAATAATTTGGTTCTCCACAATCTGAACAGTGGACCGACACGAGACTTCCAATGATCCCTAGTGTTGTTGCAGGTCCTAGATCTTAGGTCCAGCAATGGATGTCTCCCGGTCAAGATGATAAATAAAAAAAAACTTTCTTCTTTATTTTCTAATGCTACATTTTGTGCTTGATACTGGGTATTATATAATATATAATACCCAGTATTTTGTTAGGTCAGAGACGTTACCGTATCAAAGATAATATTATTATCTTTGATACGGTAACGTCTCTGACCTAACAAAATACTTGACACAGTAAACAATTACGTATCAACAAGTTTATCTGATCAACTCTTGCATTAACACTTAAGTATAAATATTATGTATCATCATATTCATATTCTTTATTGTACACAAAATATACATTTCAAATACAAAAGGAAAACTTATGTACAAAGGCGAGCTTAACCCATAATTGGGTTCTCTGACAGCAAACCTCAGTGTTAAAGAGAGATTCACAAAATTAGGACAGTTAACAAAAGCGCACAACAAATACTAAAAAACATTTGAATTCTTACCAACTAAATACACTACACAAATACGTGTACAGCACAAATGCATAAACGTATATCGCATATCTAAAATACATACATTTTTATGCGTCATGTTGACAGGAAATCATTTCAGCCAAAAAACGTCCACTGCTGGACATAGGCCTCTCGCAAACGTTGCCACACTGATCGGTCCATTCCTTGTAGAACGGATAGACATTGGGCCGAAAAGTTCAGGAGTGGCGACCGCTAACCGGAAGATGTTGCGTTGGAAGGCCTCCCACTAGGTGGACCGATGACCTGGTCAATGCAGCGGACGTCCGGTGGATGCGAGACGAACATTTTGTTTATTGCTCCCAAATAACATAGGTGCAGTTTATGACTTATAAACTTAAAATGAGTTACCAATCACACGCAAAAGTAGTTACTACAACGTCGATCAAACTGAAACTAACACTAGTTACAAAGAGACAAAGTTAATTTTGTACTGGCATTGTTTTTTAATGGGTGACAATAAGAAGATTCCCGCGTAAAATAATAGAGGTGCGTCCGCGCTTACAAAATGTTACAAAGATCAAGTTTACACATTTGTAGAAGTGACTTTGGGATCTCGTGACTAAATACTGACAGCTGCACGGATCGATATTTAAATAAAAAAAAAATAAAAAAATAAAAATAGTTTATTTGGTAACCAAAATTGAACAACATATTTGAGATTGAAGCCTCCTTTTAAGCAACAAATGCCTGTATTAGGAGACTCCGCTCCTTCATAAACAAAACGTTTTCATTAAACTATACTAATACGAGTACATAAACAAAAACAAGGTGATTTGAGTGAAAGTGTGAGTGTGAGGGTGTATGTGTATGAGTGTGTGTATGCAGTATTTATGTTATTTAGTAT
Source organism: Orthosia cruda (assembly GCA_964057195.1). NCBI lineage: Eukaryota > Metazoa > Arthropoda > Insecta > Lepidoptera > Noctuidae > Orthosia > Orthosia cruda. The sequence goes on from OZ059836.1 coordinate 1,860,033, forward strand.
ATCTGCTGTAGAAGTGATTCAGTCTCGCTGTAGGTAAGCTTTTTTATCCATTCCGTAAGTACTTTTTTGCATTCATAACTATTCTTAGGGTAGACGTAAATATGTTTATTAATAGCGTTATAAAGCTGAGCAGAACGTTTCCAAAGTTGAATACTGGCAAATTGCGTTTTTGTTTGTGGTGCTTTTAATATAATGTCTTTTCTTCTTCTTGCCAATATTCTGGAATCATAGGTTAGTGATTTATGTTTTGTGAGAACAACTTGAGTAATGTAAAGTTTCCGGACCGTTAGAAGGTTGCTGATATGATATAGTTTTTCAGTACAATATCTCCGTTTTTTAAAATACATGCACTTGATAAGAGCCCGTTGTGCTCGCTCTAATACTAAAAATTTTGTTTTAGTAGCACCCCCCCATATAGGGATGCAGTATAACAATACGGATTGTGCAAGTGCTAAATATATCATATTTAGGAGGTTTTTGTTCCTGCCTGAAGGAGAACATACACTTTTAGGCACTATATGTCTGAGAGTCTTGAAGATCCAGCTTAGTTTTCTGATCCTGTTAGCAACTTGGTCGATGTGGGGATGCCAAGATAATCTCTGGTCGATGATAATACCCAAATATTTGATATGAGCTACTCTGTTAATAGTAGAGCAGCTGCAGTTTGAGTGATTACCAGCATCGCAAAGGTGAACCCTAAGATTAAAGTCGGTATTGGGTTGTGTACGACTGCATACACTGAAGCATATGTAGTTAGTTTTATTTACATTCAGTGTGAGCAAATTCTGCCCCAGCCATCCAGCAATCTTAGACAATCCCAATTCTGCGCCAAGCTGAACGTCTCGCCAAGAGTTACCCGTGAAGACTACTGCTGTGTCGTCAGCGTACGAAAAGATTTTTGCGTTAGCAATATGCATGTTACAGAGTTCGTTCACATAAATAAGGAACAAGGTGGGCCCCAAAACGCTCCCTTGGGGGACTCCGTAAGACACCGCCGTATCCCCACTAATATACTGACCAACTCTAACCCTCTGCTTTCGATTGCTGAGATAATCTTTGAGAAGATTCAACGGCATCCCGCGATATACGCGAATATTTAAGGATTACCAACTCTTGCCAAGGTTTTCCGTTGATGGGTGACCATCTTTTAACAAACCAAGATTCTTCCTTGACTTGGAAAGCTGGTTAAGCTGTTGTAGGCTGTCATTTGCAGACCTTAGGCAGTTGTTACTGGTAATCAGAAGCCAGGAAATCTGACACCAATTTTGTCAACGGGTATCATTTTACCCGGTTACTGGGTTGCAAACCTATGGCGCTCAGACTTGGTCTTTGACTGAGGCTCAGAAGTCAAAACTTAAGGTTTGCCAAAGAGCGATGGACCGTAGCATTCTACAAATTAAACTGACCGACAGGATCCGAAATACAATTATATGTTCCAAGTCAGGCATGGATGATGGAGACAAGTCTGCGAGGCTGAACTGGGATTAGGCGGATCACATTCGCAGGATGCAGGGGTTCAGATTGGCCAGGATCACCAAGCAGTGTGTACCTGGAGACGGACGTCGTAACCGAAGCAGGCCTAGAAAACGCTGGCGTGATCTGGACTCGTTCCTACCGGATTGGCCGGAGAAGGCAGGAGACAAAGTAGTCTGGAAAGATGTGAGGGACGCCTTTGCACAGCAGTGGGACAGAGTAGGCAATAAAAAAAACTTGTTTGTGGAGGACAAATACCAAAAGCGATTACCTAATCGTTCCGTGTGAAATACTGGCGTTAGCTGATTGATAGAAATTACATTGTATCCGACACCTAATAAATAAAATGAAAGACCTAACAAGTTGTCATCTTCTAATCGAATTAAAGCGATATTTCGACAGCATAGTGTCCAAAATTGGTTATATGTTTCAACGATCATAAATTAGCTATAAATAATATTGGTTGCAAATATCTAGACTAGATTTGTCATTTTGCAATGAGTTATTTTTGTAAATCTGTGTGACCTTTAAGGAGCTCGTGGCTAAAATAATAACAGTCGCACGGGTCGATCTTCAAGTTAAAGCAACGCTTGCCGAGGTCGGTTCGTGCATGGATGACCGTTTCAACATACTGAGTTTCCTCCGTGCCTCGGAAAGCACGTTAAGCCGTTGGTCTCGGCTGTCATTTGAAGATCTTTGACAGTCGTTACGAGTAGTCAGAAGTTTGAGATCTGACACCATTCTATCCAAGGGGTACCGTGTTACCTAGTTACTGGGTTGTGGAGGTCAGATAGGCAGTCGCTCCATGTAAAACACAGGTACTAAGCTGAATCCGGTTAGACTAGAAGTCGACCCCAACATAGTTGGGAAAAGGCTAGGCAGATTGATTTTGTGTGATCTTTTATCTGCTACAGTAACTTATCTGCTTAGGTGTATACCGTCCGTTCCGTCGTGTAAAGTTTTTTAGTTTATAAGTGTTTATGTTGTTGGCTTGCTGTACACTTTGGTGCAAACTGTTAGTATAGCAAGCAATGTTATTGTATTAAATAAATAAATCCATACTTAATACATCACAACATACATACATCTATTAATTAATGCTTGTGAAAGTATATACGGTACTAATAACCAATACGCATTTTTTTTTTGGTCTGTGTCTGTTTGTTCCGGGTAACCTCTGAAACGGCTAGACCGATTTTGACGGGCTTTCACTGGATATAGTTGTTATAACGAGTAACATAGGCTACTTTTTATCCCGGAAAAATTCACAGTTCCTGGGGGAAAATAAAAAGCGTGAGTTGGAAGCGGACGAAGTCGCGGGCAACAACTAGTTATAAATAGTAACTCTGTATGTCTTTCTGTTACCTTTTCACGATTAAAGCGCTAAACCAATTTAGATGCAATGTGGTATGGAGATAGTTTGAAACCCTGGGAAGGACTTAGGATAGTTTTTATCCCGATAATCATCCTTAAGAGTGTGGCGAGGGGAGTCGAAGTATTTTTGGGAAAATAATAATTTCTCAAGTAAGGTGGCCCACACCCCTACAATATGATTGCTATTCCAAGTACTAATGGTACGCAAAGGAAGTCGCGGGCGACAATTAGTAATAAATAAATGGATGGACGGAATATACATCAATATTCCTTGATTTATATTGTCTGATATTTCATAAATATCAGTTTGTAAAAGCGTAACAAACTAATAGCTTTCTCTGGAATTTAAGAATCGGGATTTGATGAATCTGGACCCGATGAAGATGATTTGATGAACTATTGAATTTGTAATCGAGGAATCTGGAAAAGATGAATTTGACATCAATGATTTTGGAACCGAGGAATAGGGTGTGAAGAATCTGGAAGCGATGAAGCAGGAGTCAATAAAGCTGGAACCGATTAATCTGGAAACTTAGAAGATGAAGCTGAAACCTGGAGGTAAAACAAATATACAAAAATCTTTTATTTATTTATTTATGTACACACAAAACACTTTACAGAGAAAATAAAGAATACAGATAGAAGAGCACAAAGGTACTGCTTATTTCAATAGAAATAAGAAAAATCTTTTAGAAGAAATCTTTTCTATATCTAACATACTCTTTGTCCACATACATTATCTGCGTGTACGCACATTCATGACCACGATCGCGTATCAGCACAATGATTTATGACTACCTCCGTTTATCTCGAGTTATTTAATGATACTACCGTCATTATCCTCAAAGTGATTGTTAGCTACAAATTACCAATTATATGGATTTTTAGAACAATTTATTGTAATTTCGTACTATGTATTTGAGTTGTAATACTATTATTTGTAATGTTTAAATTGGTTAGATGTTACTCGAAGGATATAATGATTGTGATGTTGGCCTAGAAATTACAGCATTTTGTTTTGTAATATCTGTAATTTTGTAGTTCTTAAGAATCCATATTGCATGAGTTGCTTATTACCATTTTCAGGGTCTAATTTACTTAATAAAGCTTGTCTTCGGCTTGTTAGTGCACGGAAATTGATTATCTTTTTGGGAGAACATTGCGAGCCCGTTCGGTAATTATTTATAAATCTCATTTATTTTTCAAACAGGCTCGCCTCCTAAGCAAATGGGTAGACCATGCATGAGACCTTCAGTATTGTTACTTCATTTATTATTCATTCAGTCACCCTTAGGTTACCAAGAGGTAATCGTGCTTTTCAGTAAGTTACCAGATTATGAAGGTTAGATAGACTGGAAGCCAATTCCAAAATAGTTGAGAAATTCATTTAATCATTAATTAATATTTGTTTCAAAATGGACGGTAGAATCAATTATTATTAACTTAATGGCCTAGTTGAAAAAAATATTTTTTGTCTTTGTCTTGTCTAAAAAACATCGTTTTGTAATCTATGCAGCAAACCCCATAAATCCACTCCCCCAAGTTCTTGAACAACATACAGCAGAAGATAAGCATCTGGAACACTTTCACTGCATCCCATGGATATTTCCCATAGGTGTCGTAAACAGTATTAACACATTAATTACGCACATAAGTAACGTAACGTTCTGCGTGTAAGTTGAGAAACCCTTTTGTTAGCGTGAGAAGTGCGCTGTATGACAGTGTAGTCGGTTTTAATATGAGTGGCCGATATTGTAAACACGGCAGTTGTGGAGACACTGTCCAGTGTAAATGCTCATTATTCGTTACTGTCGTTACTTAATTGCCTTTTCTTCGTGGCTTAGCCCCCGCGGCCTAGAAAGGAAACGAGATTTTAGGAGGAAAAAGATTCAGATGCATTGAGAATCGCCTCCTTTTTTTGAGGTCGATTAAAAAGTAGCACTTAGCGGTGGTGATGAATTCAATCAGATAAGGACCGCCAGAAAAAACCGTTTACAAATATATAAACATTTTGTCTCTTTAATACATAAAGAACCTTATATAATCGGTTAAAGTTAGGTATCATCCTTTCCTGGACTACAATATTGTAAAACATACTCTAAAGTTTAAACTATTAGAGTGAATTACTGTTGAGATTTTACGAATATCGTCCACTGTATATTCTGTTCACTTCCAGCATTAGTTATTTCGCAGATTAACTGTTCAAATAGTTTCTCTAAATCTAATTTTGACATTAGTGCACAGTTTACTAAACTCGACTATAGTAGCAGTCAGAGCGAAGTGGACATATTAAAGCATAGGATTGCGAATGTTTACATATTTAAACGATGTAATATATGGCTCTTGCATATGATAACCATAAATGGAGATGATGATATAGCACATGCTTGGTATATCGAAATGCCAGCAAGTACCTATACGGTAAGACAATGTTGTCTCTAAGTATTATAGAAATTATATTTATTTGGTGGCAGAGCTTTAAGTTACTGAGAAAATGGGAGATTCTAATATCTTAGAATAACGAGCTTATAGATATAGCGCGAGATATTAAATTGCAGAGGTGTGTGCGCAAATAAAGATGCACTCTTTGTTCCCATGGAATGGCAAACCAATACGACCGGAGAGAGATCGAATGAAGAGTAGTGAAAAGCGAAGGGTGGAGCTAACTTCTTGGATTGATACTTAAATTATATCCAACACAATTTTTTTCGTAATGGTCCTTGTTTATATATTCTGAGAACCTTAACTTAATTTTGAGCAATTTGTAAGTACCTACATGGTGTGATCTTCAACACCATAGCTATTGTCATGTTTTTCTTAGCGGGCTCTTGCCAAAGCATTCATGCTATTGCATCAATAAGGTAAGCAGAGTCCAAAGCGGTTACACGATCAACTAATCTAATGGGCAATCTTGAAGGATGTTCCCATACTGTGTTGAAATGAAACAAAAAATGGCCACTCTTGCGATACACCGGCGTTTACTTCAATTACTTTAAAGTTAAGTTGTTCAGCTACCAATTGCTTTAGAATTTGTTCAAATTGACCGTTTTGTACTGAATTGTAGTGAAATAATGACGTTATTAGTGATTAATCAAGTTTGATTATTACTTTATTATGTTGGATTTGATTTGTTACCTTATCCATATTGTTCTTGTTGAAATAGACTGAAAGCGAAAGTCATGCCCGAAGGTTTTTTTAATGAATATCCTGTGATTGACTGCAATTTCTTCAATCTTGGGGTCAAAAATAAAGTTAATTTAGAAGGTATTTATATCAGTAAATTTTGTGAAAGATATAAATAATAGGGCAAAGGAAAGATAAATGAGGTAGAAACGGGTCAGGTAACCATAATTCTTGAAGATAATATGATTCCTTTTATATCCAGCATCTTATCAGTCGAGAAGAAGGGAACAAAATATCATATTCCAACATTCCAGTTAACCAACCTTTCTGATGGCTCAACGCGATTCCATTTATATGAGTGATGCAACGGAAATGGCATAACGGAAGCAGAAACCGAAACAGATGTAACTGATGTAAGAAGTAAATTTTGGCGGAAAGGGAAACAGAAACGGATGCAGAAGCGGAAGTTTAAATACTATGAAAATAAATCATTAAAGTATTATTATTTTAATAATAATATAATTAATATAATTTTCCTTAATTTAATTTTAAATACTGATTGTACTTAAAATTAAATTAAGGAAAATTATATTTTAAAGTTTTGCCGCTTTTGTTTCCAGCAATCTGATTCGGTGCTCTGCCCACACGCGCGTCACCCTGTCATAAGATTTCCGTTTAAATTCCCGTTTTAAAAGTTGCGGAGTTAGTAGCAGAAATAGATGTATGACAGCATGCGGAACTGCCACAGTTGCGGCAGCAGAAGGAGAGGTCTGTTGCATCACTACTATAGATCACATCGATAAGCAATTTTTACTAAGCGAAATTGCAAGTACGTACGTTCACAAAGACGCAATGCAATGGATTGCGATAGATATCGATTTGCACGTGAAATTTTTTAGAAAATACGTACGTAAAATCGAACGACGATATAATTTTCTCGAAGATCGAAGTCGTGTATTTATAACATTATATTATTTTAATCTTTGATATTCCCTAGGACCGTAGGACCCTAGGGCCCCGGTCCTAGAGATGTAAATTGATAAAAAACAAAATGCTTTTTTCACAATCTTGAAAAAAACATGATAAAAAACTTGGCACCGTCGTTTTTTTTCTACATTTGGTTTTTTTTCAGAAAGTGAAACAGGAATAAAACACAAAATTTGGTTGGTTTGTTTTTAATTAAAGTCAAAATATGGTTAAATCAATAGGTACTTATAATTATGAACTTAGAAAATAATTAATGTTTTATGATCAGAATCATCTTTTCAAAATCCCCGTCCATAAATGGTAAACTTCAGTGGGTGTTGCCAATTATTTTAAGACCTTTATGTATTATTAAACAAAAAAGAAATGTTATATCAACTCTTATACGATAACCACCTTACCATATTTTTATTTTCGTACTCTTGAAAAAAAACTGTTTTATTTCATGTTTTTTTAAACGTTTTTTTTTCATCTTAGAAAAATACCGTTTTTTTACAACTCTACCCGGTCTTTTGAAAAGCGTGGGAGGAGCCGAAGCCAACTCGCAGAGTTAGGCATGTATCAGGAAATTTGACACCAACTGACGATTATCTCTGTATGCACTGCGCAAGTGCACCCAAGGGCAATCCCCGGTTGGTGCAGGACTGTTGCAAAATATGGAGAAAAAATACATTCGGCTATGGGTTTGTTAGGTTTAGTGGATCAATTGAATAAAACTATACGAGGAGTACTGGCCCCTGCCTGAGCACTTTTGAACTACACGGCTATAAAATGGCAGGGAGTGACTGTGCACACTCAATATTTATTTATTTTAATTATCATTGTAATTATAATTTTGCCTAAATTGGTGGAACACGGTTGACTGCGCAATCACCTAATATCTGTCAGTGTATTTTTATGTACTGTGTTGAGCAATAAATGAATTTAAATTTCTGATTTCTAATCACAGCTAAGTGCTATTAACAATCCATACAACCATGATATTTCCGATTCCATGGATCAATTCACACCCTTGAAGTCGTAGTTATGTTTGTTATTTCCAAGCTAATGAGCCAGTAACCTTAATAAGTTGTTTGTCAAACGCAATACTTACCATAAATCCGTGTACCATTGTGCTAAACTTAATACTTACAGATACAAACTATATCCATATTTCAAATCGGAATTATCCATTTTTCTCAGTGAGTGACGTGTTGCCTTGACCGGGAATCGAACCGCGTTGCAGTGCCATTGTTTGAACAGGACGTGAGGCAGATTTATTTGTTTTATCTCCTGACGAGGCTAATAAGGTACAAGGTGAAATTGAAGTCATCAGTTTAAGATGTATTTAGGTACAGATTTCTATTGTAGTTGGCTAATACAATTTTTCAATATTAAAATTAATACTCACATAAACTCACGCCTTTTCCCATGGAGGTAGGCAGAAACTACAGAGCAGTTGTGGCTCAGTGGTAACGGCCCTGACTTACGTGTCGTAGGTCGTGAGTTCTAATCCAGGCAGGCGCTTTACTTTGTGTAAATTATTTCATCACCACTGCTCTTAAAACAGTAAAGGAAAACATCGTAGGAAAACCGCATGTCCTAGAATCTACAGCTCGAAGACACATCCACCAACGCGCACTGGGTCCACGTGGTGAATTAATCGCTCGTCGAATAAAGCACTCTTTACCTCTCTGACAGAGAGGATGCCTGTGTCGTTATATTTTACGTTCATACATCTAGTCATACTGCTAGAGTATATATTCATACCGGCTATGAGTACTGCTAGTAATAATTTTCTAAGAAGGTTTAGGTTATTGAGTCCGGTAGGTTCTAAATGCTCTAACCTAGTCAGATGCTACTCTCTTCTTCCTGCCCTTATCTATGTTACTTGGGGCCGGCGCTACGTCACTCCTCACACAGTCCATCCATCTTTTCTTTGATCTTCGCCTCCCTCTCCATCCCTCCATGTTCATATTCATAACTCTTTTAGTAGCATGCGATTCATCCCTCCTCATCACATGACCATACCAGGACAAACGGTTAATTTGTGTAATTTATTTCATCACCACTGCTCTCAAAACGGTTCATCGTAAGTAGACAGATATATATAGAACAACAAAATCAAATAACTGTGATAAATCCGCAAATTGTTCGCATCGTTCCAAATTCAAATATATATTTCAAATATATTTATTGGAACAAGTAACAGTTTACAAAAGTTAGAGTTCGTTAACAGCCGCATTAGTAAGGAATACTGTGTCGCGGCCATTAGCGCCCACCACTATCATAGCAGCGGAAACGTTATAAGCTGATAGTGTTTACTTTTTCGCAAAAACAAGTTTTCAGGTGACTTTTAAACCGAGTCAAAAGAACGATTACGTTCTCGTGTGAAAAGATCCTGAGATATGAATCATTCTTCTTTAAAAAGAATTGCACTCATGAATTTTTGATTAATTTTTGAGAACCAAATGTTCATAAATGTCAGAATTATTAATTGTTGAGAATTCGCGATATTCAGACAGAGGTATTTATTGGTTAGGTTTGTATGAACACAGATAATGTAATACATAAGACTCTACAAGGCAAAGGCCAGGTGCGTAGTACTCATAACCAGCGTGCGTGTGAAGCAAAAGGAGTAGTAAGGATTTCAGCAGGTAGCGTTCTGTAGTTTCTGTGTATCTCCTTGGGAAATAGGCGTGGGCGTACCTATGTAGTATGTAAGAATCTACTTCTTTCAAACTTTTTCTTAAAAAGTTATATTTATGAGTTTTGCATTTCAGTTGTCAACTTCTTGAAACTGGTCAAGGCAATGAAAACTTGCAGTTAACTATTTGCAGCTTTGGACAGTATGGCGCTCTGGTTAGTATTAGGATCTTCTATGTTAATTAATTCAGTAATGGAACAAAAGTCGGATGCTTTGGACATCGCTTGTTAATCAGCTGCCAGTCAGGGCCACCTGAAGAACCAATAAAGTAGGGTGACCATAATACTTAGATGTTTTTCTATTTGTTTGAATTGTTTTTATTAGTGCTGAAAATTAAATTAAAATTGTACAGTCGTGCTCAATCACTTAAAATACTTCTTTTTTTGTACATTATATATATTTTTTTACTTTATATTATCTATTTTGCGTATTTTTTCAATACATATGGTATCTATTTCATTTACCCACGTCCGTGTGTCACTATTAGAGTGCCAACTTAAAATCAGCGCTGGGTGTCCGACGCCCAGCAAATGCTGAGTTGGTACGGGCACGCCCGGCGCAATTCTTAAACCTTGTTTGTACTTTTTTTTTACTATGCTGTTAATTTGTGATTGTTGTGTTGTGTCTATGTGTGTGTCTAATGTTTTCTATTCTATTCCTATTTTTCTTAATTAATCTTTTGAAATAAGTCTTGCCTGAAGTTGCCTCAGGCCAGGTGGACGATCTGTGCAGGGTTGCTGGTAGCACTATGATCGTAGTGGCGGAAGATCCATCTAGACGGCGTGCCGTTGGATCGACCTGCTTATTTCCAGCAATGGACTAAAGAATGACGATGAATCTCGTGTCTCTTTCAGGAAGTCTATACAGATCGTGTCAAATAATTTGCCGGTCTACATTTGATGAAATAATCAGCAGCGCGTCATTCTTCGAGTATTAGAAAGTCTGGCTTCGGAGCGGAAAACTAACGTGACGCGTCATGCGAACTGTAAATAAGATATTTAGAAAAGTACATAAAATGCCCAGGATATGTGTAAAAATAAAGGTTAAGGTAAAGCCATTGAACTATTATTAGTCGGGAAGTCACAGAACCTTGAATTATCAACAATTTGTTAATAAAAGCGTAAACTCCGCTCCTTCGAACTGATAACGATTATTGTGTGAACTTTACACCGCGCACAAGAGACAAGAAGACATTAAAAAATATAATATTGTTGGTAATCATAAGTCCGACCTCATTGTTGTAAGGTCGGAGCTGTGAAAGACGCAGGTATTTATATCGTCTCACATTACATTGTTCACATTGAAACTTGAATTTTTTGTTTAAAAAAAAATAAAGCGGCATTTTTAAATCGTTATGAGGCTCGGTATTGAATAATATCGCAATTTTAGTACTTTTAATCTGCTTACTTGTTCGAGACGATGTTCCTGCATTTACCTAGCTAGATAGACTGGACCAACAGAACAGTTGTCATATTTTGATACAATGACTTCTGCAATAGTTCCTAACTTAAAACATTTTCTCTTCAGGAAACATTTGGAGCAACCTACACAGCATGGTTTCAGTTTCAGTAATTGTTAGATTTACTGTATTAGTAAAATTTGATTCTTTATTTTTTGATTATTATTCTAACAACGCCAGCAGCCAGCATAGTGCGCGTTATCATGAGCTTAAGCGAAAATGCATAAACATAATAATTACAGTTTAAAAGTAAGAATGTAGTTTTTTCCCGCTTACTAACTGCAAATACTTGAACTTTACTTTTAACTAGGTCGTCCTACATATTTGCATTTTTCCCCCAAAGGTCAAACGCGTGGAGCGCCTAGTGTTATTGTCAATGACTTGCGCAAGAGTTTAATTGTTCCATTATTTCGCGGATTCGGGTGGCCTCAAATTCGGTGCGGATGTTAGGAAACAGACCATTCGTCCGTTTGTTTCTTGGGAGATCCGTGTCCTGATAGCTTGGACACCCTAGTTACGCCACCACCCTTTGTTTGGGAAACGTGAAATTTAATTAGAGATGCGCGTTTTTTTATTATTTATTGATATTTTCTTAATGCAATGTTTATTCGGAATAATTGAGTGTGATAGAGGTTAATCGAAGTGAAGGTCTATTGATATTGTGATGTTAATCTGGTCTGCGGTCATTGAACTAATTGGAATAGAAGATATTGTCTGAGTTAGATTAAACAAGGCCACATTCTACAATATCATAGCTTGTGATACGATAGAATTTAAAAGTAAAGAAAACACCGCTCCGCACCGCGTAAGTAAAGTTTTTCTATATATTTTAGAGTTATGTATTTATTTAAGTATATAGCACTTACACTATATGTGTATGTTTATATTTCTTAGGTTAGTCGTTCACTTTTCTTCTCTTCCTGTTCTCACACACAGTTTGTCTACATTTCTTCTTCATTTCTCCTTTTCGCGGGTCTGCTGGTAGAAATTTCTAAAGAAATAAGCAGTACCTTTGTATTCCTCTGTCATGATACGTTTTCTGTATGTATTTTCCGTGTGTACATTAATTATAAAATTATTAAATAAAAATGCGAGTGTGCTCGCATTTTTGACTTCTATTAAAACTGCCCCAATCTCTCAATCTCGGTTCAAAACTTCGCCATCGCCAAGAAACACACCATTAGGACAAATAGGTACTTTTTCATGATTTGCTTAAAATTCAGGCTCGCAATTAGTGCCATCTGGTTTTGTCCAAACTGCGTCATACTTTGTTAGGTATGTCTACAATTGAAATAGAAGTATTTAAATACAATAAGGACGAGTCTTAAATTCCCACGCGAGCAAAAAATATGAAAAACCCCCATTTTAAACGAAAATGGACACAATTAATTACAGTGAAATAGACACATCCTGTTTCAAGCATTTTGATATGAACACAGGTATGTACAAATAAAATAAATGTTGGCTTCTTTACGCAGGTATTTGATTGGATACGGACGATACAGTTTCTAATTAAGTTGGCATTTTAGTCTGTTACTCACAAAGAAATAAAGATTATTTCGTTTCTTACTTTAATTTTCCTGAATATTTATGTTTTCAGAATCAAGCTCTACTGACAAGCTTAGCCGTAGCTTCGTTGTACTTGTGTGCATGTAATTGTGTATGAATACGGCAAGGCGTAGTTTTAACCGGCGTCACCTTGTTGTTTGCAACGTTCCATCTCGACTTTTTATTTGCTCTGAGTCCTGACCATAGAAATCCCCCATTCCTTTCATTTCTGTCTGTGTTGTGCTTCATCTTGTTAATACTCGGTCTACCACTTAGCTATGTCATAAACATGGTCTACCCAGTATACATTGGTACCTAATAGTACATTATGGTACAAGTGTGTAACGTTGGTGATTACCGCTGAGGCGCCATTGAGACCCGAGCCGTCAGGCGAGGGTCTTAAGAGAGCCGAGGACGGTAATCATCAATACACACGTGTATCATACGACGTTTTTCAACACACTTGAGAAGAAAAAAATACTAAATAATCATTTCCAACAGTCAAAACGAGTTGTGAAATTTTTTCGCAATGGCGGGCAAAATTAATCAGTTTTCCTATGCGCGCGCATCTAACAATGGCGATCGGCCACCACAGAACATTTTTACTCTAGCGATCGGCCACAGACTAAAAAGAATGAGTTTTCTTTTTTTGCCTTTTCGCGGATAGCGTTTTAGCCACGTACAAAATGGCGAATTTCAAGTTTTCTTTATTACAGACAAAAACAAAAGTTATATTTGAGTGAAAGTTTTATTTATTAAACACGTACAAGTTGAAATTATCTATTAAAATACGAAGTTGCATGAAATGTGTTGCATTTGTACTATTGAGAACGATCTTTTTTGTATCGAAACTTTTTTTAAGAACAAAGCAACTCAACCAATAAATTAAAAAAAAAACTCTATAACTCACTTGTGAATAATAGCAATGAAAAAGTCACAGTTTGATAACAGGTGTCATTATGTGCCTAATTGCGGTGAAATTAGAGCCACTTTATGAGCAAGTGTGTTGAAAATATATTTTTATAAAGTACTAGCGGACTACTCGCGGTTTCACCCGCGTAGTTCCCGTTCCCGTTGGAATACAGGGATAAAAAGTAGCCTATGTCACCCGGCGATAGTGTGGCTTCACAACTGTGAAAGAATTATTGAAATCGGGTAAGTAGTTTTTAAGTTTATTTATTATATACAATAATACAAATATTTTCTCTTTATAATATTATTAGTATAGATATGTAGCGTCAGGGTCCGACATTATTTAAAAAAAACACAAAAGTCTTCGCTCAATCACTTATTTATTTTAATTAAATAAACCTTATTTAATTTCACATTAATTTAATTCAAAATCACTAAATTAATTTATACTGAACATAAAAAAACTACCCGACACTCAACTCGATTACTCGATTACTCAGTGATTACGTAACGTGTGCACTGGGCAGCGGCCGACGAACAACTGACCCGAGTCGCAGAGTGCGCTGCTTTATATAACGTTCGGAGGTGACGTGACGTCGTTCAGTTGCTCGCTCACCGCTTGCCCGTTGCACTCGCAGTTTACAAAATAATGACGGTGGCGCCGTCACGGCCATACTGACGTACGCTCGTCCTCGAGCGTCTTCCGAGCATCTGGGAACAAGACAACAACCTGTTCGTTCATCCTGACATTTTTTTTTATCGCTAATCTCTATTTATCTTTAACAAAAGGTTTCAATAATGTGCTGGTCCGATTAACCCTTCAGCTTTCCACAACTACTATGCTATCTCATCAGTATTAAAACTGGAGACGATTGTGCTAGACCGGATAGATATCCCTTTAGCGAATGCTAGGCCGGATATCAGTCCCTATAGCCAAACATGCTAGACCGGATTGCAATCCTTATAGCCGGAGGGCTAGGCCGGATCGCAACCCCTTTAGCTGAGTCATTGGACCGGATTCTCCCTTCAATGACTCTTTCCTACATTTTTTTTCTGTATTCTTTTGTTTCTCTCATTTTTTTGTCCTACATTTTTTTTTTTTTTTTTTTTTATTTACTTCCATCATGGTGTACTATGGCATCAGTTACAACACTTATTGACTCTGGTAAATCTGATGATGGACTTTCTATATTATCACTAGTAGCGCTCAATGTACGTGAACTAGCCGATATAGTGCTACTATTAGCAGATATAGTGTCGCTATCGGAAAGTTCATCCTCAACGTCACCAATCACAGCTATGTTATCATTATCACGATCAGTTTCATGGACAACATTACTCTGACTAACATCCGCCGTCACGTCATCATCATTATAACTTTCGGCTACATCTATAAAACCTAATGGGCCGCGGGGTACTTCGCGTAAGTTCTCATGGGCGACCTTGTACGTTCGATTAGACCCGTTAACAAGTTTCAATTCGTATCTATCGTTTTCTAAGACAGAAGTGATTTTATAGGGGCCTTTATACTTTGGGTCCAGCTTAGTCTGGTGTCTTTCTTCACTTTTTACGAAAACAAAGTCTCCAATAGAAAAGGGTTTTATTTTAGCCTTACCCCGGTTAAAGCGAATGACGTCAGACTGAGCCAGTCTCTTTATATTGTCTGACGCACTAGACCGTGCTGCTTCCAAATCTAGTCTACTAGGTTTATCGGAATTCGTAGCTATTCTAGAAATACCTAACGAGTTACCTTGAACTCCAAACATCAGCTCGATTGGGGTGAAGCCTGTAACTCTGCATCGGGTACTATTAAGGGCTAGTTGGATCTCACCTAACTGTTCCTGCCATGATCTATCAGAGTTACCTTCAGCTACTGTGAGCAAGCTCTTAAGAGTTCGCATCACGCGCTCCACTTGTCCGTTGGCTCTGCAGGCACCCGTAGCGATAAGGTGTAACTCAATATTGTTGTCTTTACAAAAGTTTCTAAAATCTGTATTGTCGTAAGAGCGCCCACGATCGGCTATTATTCTTTTTGGTGCTCCGAATAAGTGTACTGAGTCTTTTACTGCTTCAATAGCGTCAACGGAATTTAGTGTCAGTGTGTGTTTCAGTAAGACATATTTTGTAAAGGCATCAATAGTGACTGAACAATATTCTTTGCGGTCACTCTTACCGCTGAGTTTCCCTGTAAGATCTAAGTGCAGAGTGTGCCATGGAAGTGGTACCTTGGGGATTGGATGCAGGCGTACTTGTTGCGCACCCGATGGACCCTTTGAAGACCTACAGACTACACAGGAATCTACAAACTTCTTTACATATTTGGACATGTTACCGAACCAATAAAGATCATACAACTTATCTAGTGTTTTCTCATATCCTAGATGTTTTATGTCATTATGAACGTGGCTAATAAGTGACCATATCAAGGAGTGAGGAAGGATTGGTAACCATTTAGTAGTTTTGGCTCGCTCTATTTTACGGTACAGTATGCCTTGCCTAATATCGTAAGTGTGTGCGATTTCAGAGGGTAACTGATTTGATTGTATTTTAGAAATCAAGTCCGATATTTCAGAGTCTCGTTGTTGTTCTACGGATAGCCAACCCTTATCAAGTTCTGAAAAGTTAACGACTTTCGAAGTTAGAGGGGAGTTACGGGATAAAAAGTCTGCGTGAGCCATATTTCTACCTTCTTTATAGACAATATCAAAATTATAGGATTGTAGAATAGCCCACCATCTATGGACTCTGTGTGTCAGGTCCTTTTTGGAGTGAGAAGCTTTTAGAGCATTACAATCCGTATACACGGTAAAATGTCGGCCATAAAGATAACGTCTAAAGTGCTCCACCGACTTTACAACGGCTAACGTTTCCAGCTCGTATGAGTGGTAGCGGCTTTCTGCACTAGTGGTCTTATGACTGAAATAAGCTACAACATGTGGGAGAGCGTCATACTTCTGAATTAGGACAGCCCCGTATCCGTCACTGCTGGCATCGGTATGTAACTCGATGGGCAAGGAGGGATCAAAGATTTTGAGTACTGGTTCTGTAATCAAGTATCTAACTATTTCGCTATGAATCCTATCATGCTCAGCATTCCAAATGATGCGGCCTTTGCCAGAAGTAAGTGGATACAGGGGTTTGAGTAACTTTGAGAAATTTGGGATAAATTGCCTGAAATATGTTGCTAACCCAATGAACTGCCTAACCTGTTTAGCTGTAGATGGTTTTGGAGCATTTTGCAAGGCTTGAACTTTACGCGGATTAGGTTTGAGAGCTCCCGAGGATACGACATAGCCTAGATACTCGATCTCCTTTTTCATAAAAGAGCATTTCTTAAAGTTAAATGAGAATCCAGCAGTAGATAAAGTCTCTAGCAATTTATCTAGTCGAGAAAGTCCCTCATCGACGGTTACCGATGCTGCAAGGACATCGTCCATGTAGACCAGGATTCTGTCATCTTTTAACGGTTTTAACGCGGAATTAATAGCCCTTTGAAAAACCTGTGGAGCATTTCTAAGCCCAAATGGCATCGTTAAAAATTCGTATTGGCCTGTTGGTGTTACGAAAGCAGTCTTCTCCACTGTATCCTCATGAACCCTCACCTGGTGGAAACCAGAGGCCATGTCCACAATACTGTAATAATAAGCTCCATGTAATTTATTGATCTGGTCACTGATTAAAGGTAGAGGGTAACTATCCGGACGAGTATTGCTGTTGAGCTCTCTGTAATCTACACACAAACGATCGCTACCGTCTTTCTTTTTCACTAATAGGATGGGGCTTGAAAATGGGGACGAACTTTCTCGAATTATATTGGCATCTAACATTTTTTGAATCTTTTCGTGAACGATATCAAGTTCTAGAGGGGACAAACTATATGGTCTTCTGTGAACTATTTTAGCAGGATCAATAAGATCGATTTTTAGTTCGCCAGTTTTAATGCGAGTCGTTGGTAAACTCTGTACGAAGTTGTTGGAATATTTTTTGAGTATCCCTAACAACCGCTCTCTATCATTTCCTACGAGGTCGGTGTCTATCGTATCTTCGTGAAAATGCGAGAGCGCGCAAGAGTTAGATATCTTGTTCCTAATGAAAGTTAAATGATCATCACTAATCTGAATGGAAATTCCTAGTTCTAAAACATCACGGCCTAATAAAACTTCTTCACTAAGAAACTCGTCTGACAAAGCGTGATAAGTAATGTCGAATTTAAGATTTTGAACTATAGTGGGACATTTAATTTGTAGCATAGAGATCACATTATTATTGCCTACGCCCTTTAACGCTATTTGTTCATGAAACTGCTCGCCCTTAAGAAATTTACAATAGCTCTGTTTTATTAAACTACACTCCGACCCGGAATCGAAAACAAAAGGTAATTTAATACCACTTATCTGAATCACTCCATGCGCAGCTCGGGTGCACACGTTGACCTGCTTGCTGGAACTGGCGGTAGCACCCGCAGCGTCTTCCTTTTTCTTGTATCGCATGGGACAAGCGGAGGCTACGTGGCCGGGGTCGGCACACACGTAGCAGGCGACAGGTGGACGAGGATTCCGCGGAGGGGCTGAAGAATGCGGCGGTTCCGCCTTGGCTGCCGCTGAAGAGTTCTTCGTGATGAATCTGTTTCTGTCGTGGCAATCTTGACCCCGGTGACCGTGTCTACCGCAAAAGTGGCAGCTGCCACGAAACGGAGTATTGTTTCTAAAGCGTTTCGGGTCCGGATCAGTCAAACCAATGTCTTCGTTACGTCTTTTTAATGTGAAACCGCGTAACGTGCGAAATAACTGGCTTTTGTCGTTTATAATCACTGAATTTAACTCGCGACGAATCTTGTCATCGCACTGCGACAGTACAGAAATGGCAAAGCCTGTGATAACTCTCTCTGGCATATTCACTTCGGGAATCTTCTCGATTAATTGCCATAATCGCATTCCTGCTTCAGCAGGGCTCTCTTTGCCATCTAACTGAAATTTGATGATGTGATCGAAATGGTCTTGCATCATCAAAGGCTTCGCAAATCTTGATATGAGCATCTCTTTGATCGCAGGCCATGTTATTTGGTCAGGTTTAATATTTGTTAGACACGTTGCCGCACGCCCCTTAAGAGAATGTGTTAGGGCTAGGATTAAGTCGATTCCTTTTATTTTCTTCTGCTCAATTATTAATTCGCTGAGTGTGCACCAATTAACGATGTCGGATTCATGTTCATCCGGGTCATAATTGACTAATTTTGTCGGTGCATGCTGAACAGGCTGACACGATGTCATGTTCTCAGCGATTTTTTTGAAGATCGCTTCCATACCAGTCGAGAATAACATCATTTGCTCCATGACTGGATTACTTGGCGCATTTGACTGCGATGATTCTTGTGGGGGTAGATCCGCAACTTCTGATGTAGCGTCAGGGTCCGACATTATTTAAAAAAAAACACAAAAGTCTTCGCTCAATCACTTATTTATTTTAATTAAATAAACCTTATTTAATTTCACATTAATTTAATTCAAAATCACTAAATTAATTTATACTGAACATAAAAAAACTACCCGACACTCAACTCGATTACTCGATTACTCAGTGATTACGTAACGTGTGCACTGGGCAGCGGCCGACGAACAACTGACCCGAGTCGCAGAGTGCGCTGCTTTATATAACGTTCGGAGGTGACGTGACGTCGTTCAGTTGCTCGCTCACCGCTTGCCCGTTGCACTCGCAGTTTACAAAATAATGACGGTGGCGCCGTCAGATATAATTCATTAATTGGGAAAAAGGCGTGAGTTTATATATGTATGTATGTATAATTCATTAGTCTGTAAGGCGCAGGCCACATAGAAATGGCATCGGGCGCGGACATGGCACGGTAATAAAGCGCAATTTGATCAGGCGCGGGCGCTAAAATTGCGCGTCATAACCACGTCCGACCAACGACATACCGTGTGTACTAAATTGCACTTTATTTCCATGCATTTTGTATGTAATTTGAATGGAATAGGAAGCCGCCCGTGCCATGTCCGCGCCCGACGCCATTTCTATGTGGCCTGCGCCTAAGAGATTGCCCTGTGCGATAAGACCGCGCATTATTCTCTTGTTTTTAAAATGTTTTTACTGTTATTATTAAGTGGTGTAGTTATATAAATTGCCTAATTTATGAAACAGCAACATATTACATAACCAAAGTGCACTAAATCACTAAAAAACATCGCTCTAAATTGCTCACACCCACAATTCTGAATCACCTCATCTCGTACCCCGAGGCATCATCGATAAGAATCAATGATAAGCGCTGTATTATTATATTATCTGTGGTGCTGTCAATTGTGTGAATACGTCAAATTGATTTCTATTCTTGAAGCTATCAAGATTGCAGACTGATTGGTATGTAAGTTTTCTATGGACAGCTGGGTTGGTTTACTGATGAAGTATAGATTTGGATTTCGTGTAGGCTGACATCGATACCAGTGACAGTCGGAAATGCAGCACGGTATTTTGAGGTAATTGTGTGTATAGAATTGAAAATATCTAAACTAATATTATTAAGAGGTATTAATGGTTAATTGATAAGTAGTTCATTTTGTAAGATGTAGTTTTTTGAAGTGTGATCAAAAAAGCTGCACTGGCGCTATGTGCAAAAGGCTACTTTGAATCTCGGAGAAAGCTGGTTTCCTATGGAATAGGCCACAGCAGGAAACCCAAAGATTTTTTTTTTTACAGTGTAAATAAAAATAAAAATATAATAAATAATAAATCTTTTATTTTGGACCAAACATTTGTACATACATCATAAACCTGCCAAACTGCGTGACAGTTCTTGTAGTAAATGATTACTCTTGTGATCTACCTCTATTTCCTAAAGTTCCAGTGGATACCATGGCTCGTCTAAAATCACATCACATCATCGCAAAATAACGGACATCTCAATATTTAATTAATATAAATCTCAGAAGAACTCTTGCGTTAACACAACAAACAAAACTCCTTTGTTTATTAACTCAAAAATCAAATTAGATGCAACGATGCATACCAAAAGTTTGCACACCAACAAAAAAATATGAATAGACAAAGAAATGGATTTATTAAACAAACAGTTTTGTGAGTGATTGTACAACCCCGGTATTTGATCAAGCTCTTGATCGCTTTGCTTATAGTTGGCCTATTTTCGCAATGACGTATTGAAAGTTGTCGATCTATTGTATTTTGATGAAGTTTTGATGCAGTTTCGTGCGTACGCACCGTTCTTTACGCACGAGTGTATAAAATGCAAGGTCTGAAGCTTATTACTATTACAGTTGTTTTGTCAGTTTGCATTTGTTTCGTTGAAGTTATTGTGATGGAATCAGTTTTGGGAAAAGCTTGCTGTGAGAATAAATTGGATGACTGAGTCATTGCGGTAGTCGAAGGTATTGTTTAGCAGTCTCCGGATCTTTTGAACGATCTTCAATAAGCTATAATCTATGGTGCCAATAACGTTTCTAAAGGTCTTACGTGAATTTTCCATTAAAGTAATATTTATTTTCAGTTCCTCATACATTTTAAATTCCTGATACAGAGGTCTTTCTCATGGCGCATTCTTGTAACATGGAACATAAAATGTTAATAGTTTTACAATACACTAGCTTATTCCCGCGGATTCGCTCCTGTAGTTTATTCCAGAGGAACCGTGAATTTTCCAGGAATGTAAAGAAGGTTATGGAATTCAACAATAGTTTTTGCAATTGGATCAGTAACTCCATCCAGATATTACCGCTAACAAAGAAATATTTTTGCCTCGTTATAAAATAAGTTTAGAAGACAGGACATCAAATATAAATGATAGTTTCATTGAAAAATGATCTGATAACTAGCTATGGAAGGCTCCATCCATACATTACCTGAGGCAAACAAAATAACAATCGGTGCCAACCGAAATCTCTACAAGCATCATTCAATTACAAGAACCATTACCTGCTAAAGACGATGTCATGCTTGCCCTTTGTAATGTCGCAATCTTATTGACAAGTTAAGCACTCGTCGATAGCGATAGGCTAGCCGCTGCCGCGTGGGTACCGTCACTACTTGCGACTAGGGATGTAACGGAGATATTTTAGCGGAGACGGAGGCCTGCAGAGCTTGACGTACGCGGAGGCCAGGTAGAATAATTAAGAGTAAAAAGTTTAATCAACCCTTTTTTAAGGGGCAAACTATATTTCACGAAAATCTGTTTTACGGTTTTGTCGCCTTTTAGGTGATTTCTTAGAGGATCTTATAAAATACCAGCTCCACTAAATAGTTTGCTCACTTGGCTTCAAGTTTTACCTTTTAGGGGTCAGACTGCCTATTAACTCATAACATTCTATTTGTAATTGGCTCTTTAAAGATGACTGACCAAGACTCAACCAATTGACTCAAATTTAGTTATTTTTTTTTTCCCACAAATATGGCGTCAACAGAGCAAACCGTGAATGTTATTTTTAATTCTAGTGTGCAATTTTAAATTAAATTAAAGTGTGATATTGTCAAAATAGTATGAAAACATGCAGGTGCTAAATAATTCTATGTCTTCTGAAAGTTTTCACGAAATATTTGAGTCTTAACTATCTAGTCACCCTAACCAAACATTAAATATTCATCAATATGCGATTTAATTAAATAACTACACGACATTTAGCCATGTGGTTAAACTTTGCGCTCATTGATTTGGCTAGTTGTCCTTCAGCCATTTAATTAGATGTCAGCGTTTAATGAACGTAATTTTTTTTTTTTTTTTTTTTTTTTTTTTAATTAACGTCCTAGCTTGCAAATTTAACCAGATGGCTGCGACATATCCATCTCCACCAAGTTAAAGGGTCCTTACTCCGATAGAGAGTCGATTTTCCTCATAAAACCACCTTTACATTCTGCTTAAACTTAACAGAGGCGAATGTTGATGCGGAGTTACGATCTAACTGAAGTTCCGCACTAGCGATGGTGATAGTAAAGTTCTGTTACATCCCTACTAGTGACTATTACAACTTGATCCTCATGGACGGACCATAAAGGGAGATGTGACATGCCAATGATGCCACACATTCTGGGTTAAAGATGATGAGCTGGTAATTTGTTTTGTTAGGTAGCGACATGAATTTTAGAATTTGGCTTTTGTGGTCAATTACATGATTGGTTTTCTTGGTCGAAATATCTGGTATTCTGTTTTCAAAATCAAGAAAAAAGTAATATAGACATCCTAAATCGCAATCAAAACTAAACCCCTTATTAAAAAAACATTTTATTATTTTATCTTTTTGGTTACGGAAAGAGAACGACTGCTAACAATGTTTGAGAGCTGAACGTCACGCTCAGCTGTAGCGCTTGTGACCACTACACCAACCGGGCAGTATGAATAATAAATCCTATCTCGATAAAATGTCATTCGTAAAGATTTATTTAGTGATTTGACTGGAGTGTCCAATTCAGTTAAATAATAGAAGAGCCCTGGTTGAGATTGCGGGAATCCACTTGAGAGACGCACAAGACCCATTTTTTTTTTTATTTTTTTTTTTAAATTTTGATTAATATACATATATATTAATATTTTAAATAATTTAGTGTTTCTGACCATATGATGTAAGCTGCGTATACTTGTAATAGGCATACATACTAGCACCTTTATTTTTATTTGTTTACTACAAACTGTTTTGTATGTAATGCTGTTGGTGTACCTTATAATAAATAAATAAATAAGACCCGTCGATATGTCGACGCTTGGGCGAGGCATGTATATCAGTGTTATTTGGCTAAAATCATCATCTTCCTGTTCTTACCTCATGTTACTTGAGGTCGGCGCAACACGTTTTCTTCTTCCACACCGTCCTGTCCCCCGTCACGCTATCCGATAACTTTGACTCCCTTTTCTTTCATATCACTCCTCACACAGTCCATCCATCTTTTACTTTTGCTTCTTTGGCCTTCCTCTCCCTCTCCATCCATCCACATTTATATTCGTAACTCTTTTAGTAACATGCATCTCATCCCTCCTTATCACATAACCATACATCACAAACGGTTTCCTTTAAACTTTTCTGTCACTTTCAAACTTCCTCTAATATACTCATTTCTCACTTTATTCATTCTCCTCACTCCGCACATCCGTCTCTTCATTGTCATCTCTGCTACATACAATCTCTTTTAATTCATCTTTTCACAGCCCAACATTCTGATCCATACAGTATGGCAGGTCTAATCACGGACTTTTTGATTAAGCAATAAGCTAAAAACCGGCCAAGTGCGTGTCGAATTTCGAACATTTAGGTTTCCGTACCGAAGAAAATCAGATTTTTCAATATATTGGTATTTGTTAGTATATTATATGTATAAATAATCACCAAATTTCAAGTTCGTAGATCAATGGCAAGTTAAAAAATTCTTCGGAACAAAATTGTGTGACAGTCGACGGACAGACAGACAGACCGCGAAGTCTCAGTAATAGGGTCCCGTTTTTACCCTTTGGGTACGCAACCCTAAAAATGGAACTCTTTAGTAAAATACACGCACCCATCATTGTAATGATCGAATATAATCAATAACATAAGTGTTACACACACACATTGAACGCTGATGAAACTCTAATTGATTTAGTTCAGCCACTTTACCACTCATGAGATACGCATCGGAACAGTGACCGCTTAATTGATGGCATTAGTGTTATGTCTTCATAGAAGATATTGTATAATCAATTTAATGTTATGCGTGTTCTAATGCGTTAGTCGAGGATTGCATTGTCTATGTACGGTCGGTGTTACTTGTAATATGTTTATTTAAGAGTTTAACGGTAATTGTTGTTGCAATGCTACCGCCACGCGCGCGTCACGGTAACATTTTGCTCCGTATTATCCGATGTTTAAAAATATTTATCTCGCCTATTTCTTATTGTGATTAGTACCATTTGATAGTCAAAAGTGCATACCATTAGTACAAGTGTAATCAAATCTCAGTTACAAGTGTTAACGTTTAAACTGACGATTTTCTGTTGCTAAGTCAGTAAACAAGTGAACAGTTGTAAAAAACTTATCAAAACATTTAAACAGTGTTAACACATTATAGAGAAGGACGTTAACCCAACCTGTGTGTGACCAACAATTATATAATGAAGACATAAGTGCAATGAAAAGTGATAAGGAGAAACAAAAGTGAAAAAAAAACAGTTGACTTCAACAAAACAAAGGACTTGGACTTTGAACCTATGTTGAATAACGAACTTTTTAAATTTTGCTAACTGCGTAAAATATATGCCATAATTTGGGCACTGTAACTTGTGTTCAAATAGCGCAATTAGTTAAAGAGCGACTCTCACTGATATCGTACTTTAGTGCCGGCGGATCGAATCCGAGTTTCAGTTTTCACTTTTTGTGTTTTTTATTGACATTTGTAAATTATTGACTTTGCTTTCCTGTGCAATTTATTGACTTTTTATTGACTTTTGCTTTTTTGTGAAACTTTAATTAATAAAAAAAATAACTAAAAATGTCGTCTAAAAGCGGTACAAGAAGCGACCGCAGGATACCAGATAAAGTTGTATGCTTTAAATGCAAGAAGTTAGTTGATATAAGAAAAACAGCCTTGTGTTCAACCTGTAACAATCGCTATGAATTGGATTGTGACGGGTATCCGGAAGGAACCTACCGTCTTATGGACCAAGAGTCTAAAAAAAAATGGAGATGTAAGACATGCAAAAAAAATAGTAATTTAGTCTCAAATACTAGCAATTCATCCAACATTACTATGAGGAGAAAGGCTAACTCTCATTTTAGCTGCTCTCCTCCGGGACAAAGTGGAAATGTCATAGAAAGCAAACCACGAGAGGCTGTGAAGGACTCCTTTCAAAGCACTTCTGACAGCACTTCTGACATCGCGGATTCCAACATCCTGTCTGAATACGAAACTTCCGACGAATCTTTTAACTCGCCCAACAAACTGTCCAAGAGTGTAGACGGCACAATATCCGACACACTGACAGTTCTAGAAATGAAAGACACCATAAAGGAAATCTCGAATAAACTACTAAGTACTGAAAATGAGCTGGAAAACACAATTCTAGAGAACAATAGTCTACGCCAACAATTGGATAAGTTGACTGCTGAAATAAATATATTAAAATCACTCTGTCATTCTTCACATGCCATCGGAAACAGTCCAGTCACCAATCATAAAAAGAAAAGACATTCGTTGCTTCATCAAAGCGCATTCTCCACACCTTCTACTCCATTGACAAAATCATCGTCGAATGCGAATATTGATTATGAGAAAAGTATTGAAATATTATGCTTACAACAAAAGATCACTGATCTACAAAAACAATTAGAAGACGCGCAACAGCAGATTCTAGCTTGCAAGAAAATGATAGACATATTGAAGCATGATAACACAATGTCCAAAAAACAGACGCCGGTATCAAAAATTATCACGCAAGCGCCTACATTTATTGAAGAGCACATACAGCAACCGTCGAATAAAGTACTTATCTTCGGCTCCCAACAATGCGTCGGTCTGGCAGCTGCCATGATACAGTCTAGACAAAATACAAGATACGAAAAATATAGAATCATGGCGGTTACTAAACCAAATGCACTATGTAGTGAAATAATAAAGAGTTGTCGTCATGCTAAGTTGAACTGTAATGACAAACTTGTGATTTGCGTAGGAGAACATGATTTCAATTTAAAATATATCTTGTCACAACTACAAATTGTATTGGAAACATTTTATAATAATATGATCATTGTTTTAAATGTGTTTAATAATGAATATCTAGACGTTAAGAAGCTTAATTATCGTATTCAAAATGTATGTAACCAGTATAAAAAATGTAAGTTCCTAGAAAGCGAAACATTTACAATATCCGAATTATGTACTAAAATTAATTACTACATTGATTGTAATGACTATAACGAGAACTACGTAAACCCTAGAGAACTAATGAAGCGTCTAGCAGGCTACAGATCAAGTCTTAAACTAATTGACAAATATAATGCAAATACAGACAAATCTAATGCACTCAAAAAAGGAACAATTCCTTTTTATTTTAATAAGCAAAACACGCTACAGTTACATAATACGGACAATACTGTGATAGGTCCACAAACCAATCCTAGCGATAAACCACAAAAAGGAACTATTCCGTATTATTTTTCGAAAATGGCAAACAAAAATACGTTTTTTCGAACCTCAAAATGCGCCTCGTTTAACGCATAACTTTAAAATACTACATCAAAATATTGCTAGTCTCTTATCTAAAAAAGAACTACTCGAACTAACCTTAGAAGAACTACGCGAAGAACAAAATGACCCAGATATAATATGCCTCTCCGAAACATTTGTAAAAAAGGACTGCGAAAATTATATTAAAATCCACGGCTATGAGATGGTTGCTAGCTTCTGCAGGGAGAAACAAAGAGGCGGCACATGTATTTTAGCAAAACAAGACCTTATCTTCAAGGAGATACCTTTTATAAAAACCCATGCTATACAAAATATATTTGAAGTTTGTGGCATAGAAATAACCTATCATAAGCTGGTCATCATCTGTGTCTATCGAACACCTAAATCCGATCCCGTTCAATTCCTAAATAAGTTGAGCGGTCTTCTGTACCAAGTATTTCTGAAATATAAATCAAAAATAAACATAGTAGTGGTAGGAGACTTCAACATAAACACTCTCAAAAAAGGCAATATTACTAATCAATTAAAAGATCTATCATACAATTACAATCTAGTATTACACATTAATGAACCAACTCGTAAGTTGTCTTGTATAGATCATATCCTCAGCAATATTCCCGATGCTATTGCTACTCTATTGCCACTCCATCTATCCGACCACAACACTGCTCAAATGTTGAGCTTTCCTATAAAGCACGAGACACAAAAACAGGGAACATACTATTTGTACAGAAGGGATTACGGTTTGAATAACATTCTGAAGTTTAAGGATTTATTGCAAGGTATGTCTTGGACGGAGATGTATGCAGAGAAACATATGAATCCAGCATTCGACTCTTTTCATGAATTGTTTTGCCTGTTTTATAATCTATGCTTCCCTAAAATAAAAATTAAAGTAAGCAACGGTAATAAAAAAAAACAAAACTGGGTCAGCAAAGGGCTGAAACAAAGCTGCAAAACAAAACGGTATTTGCGCTACCAATATTACAAGAATAAAAATTCAAGAAATAAAGCTAAATATGTCAAATATTCTAAAATTCTACAAAAATGTATTTATACATCAAAAAAGAACGTGAATATCAAATTTATTAATAATAATGAAAACAAATGCAAAGCCGTATGGAAAGTAATTAAAAATGAAATATTGAACAATAACTTTAGAGACAATATAGAAAACATTAAAATTGCAAATGCAGTGCTTACAGACCCAGTAAAAATAGCAAACGCATTCAACAACCACTATATTAATATGGCACACCCTTGTGGTACTCATGCAACCGCTAACTTGCACGTAATTTCAGAAGCACATTCATTATTTCTCAGACCAGTGTCTGAAAGCGAAGTCAAAACGGTGATCATGGCGTTGAAAAACACAAACTCTGAAGGTTATGATGAAATTAATACCAAAATTATAAAAGCCTGCGCCAACGAACTGGCTGCAACTATGACGCATTTGATTAATTTGTCGTTTTCAACCGGTATTTTTCCCGAAACATTAAAAGTATCGATTGTTAAACCTCTTTATAAAAAAGGAGATAAATCTGACTTAAATAATTATCGACCTATTACCTTAATACCAATTATGTCAAAGATATTCGAAAAGTGTATGTACAAGAGAATAATTGACTTCTGCAACAGATTTAATATCATTAAGAAAGAACAGTTCGGTTTCCAAAAAAACAAGTCCACTACACTAGCTATTTTTACTGTGATAAAAACTATATTGACTAACCTTAATCAGAACTGTCTTACTACTGGATTGTTCTTTGACCTAACTAAAGCCTTTGACCTAGTTTCTCATGAAATATTACTACAGAAGTTGGAGGCAATTGGAATTAGAGGAATCGCCCTTCAATGGATATCGTCGTATTTAAATAACAGACAACAGCGTGTTGCCATTGCAAAAGTGGATAAAAATAACGACTTGGTATTACACTTATCCGAACCAAAATGCATCAAATATGGCGTGCCTCAAGGAAGTGTTTTGGGTCCAATTCTATTCTTATTATATATAAATTCTATAATTGACATGACTATTCATAAATGTATATTATTTGCCGATGACATTTCAATTATTGTGACCACTGATAAAAAGAATAACACAATCACTGACCATGAGACTGATATTAATAACACAATTGAAAGACTGATTGATTGGTTAAACATAAATAATTTATCAATTAATCTAGAAAAATCCGTTTATTTACAATTTAATCGTTCAAATAATACTAGATACAATTTAGATAAAATGAATATACATAAAATTGATGAAGTAACGCAAACTAAATTTCTAGGCGTAACATTAGATCATGATCTAAACTGGAAAATACACGTTGATACTGTCTCCAAACGAGTAAATAAGTTTGTTTATGCACTTAAACAAATTAGAAATGTAACAGACATTAAAACTGCAGTCACTTCATATCACGCATATGTGGAATCTGTATTACGCTACGGCCTGATTGTATGGGGTAATAGTACTGACCATAACAGAGCGTTTGTTGCGCAAAAAAAATGCCTTAGGGCCATATACGGTCTTCGATCTGACGAATCCTGCAGGCCGATATTTAAAAGACTTGGTTTGTTGCCGCTACCGTCTCTTTATATTTACGAAACTTGCATGTTTGTATGGAATCACAAGGAACTTTTCACTAAAGAGAGTGATGTGAGCTGTAGATCCCGGCGTGACCCCCACAAGCTCGTTTTCGATTCATGCCCAAGACTAGCTAAGTATAATAAAAGCTGTATCTGTTTGTGTGTAAGAATTTTTAACAAAATACCTAGTGACTTTAAAGTCTTAAATACAAGATTGTTTAAAATTAAATTGCATGAATGGCTATCAGTAAATAGTTTTTATAGCGTTAAGGATTTCTTTGATTACAAATCATAAGTTAAATGCCAAAATTTGCATGCTTACTGTTAAGCAAAACATGTATGCTCTTGTCATTTCTTTTCTGTACCATCCTTTTATACCATGTTTTAAGCAAATAAATATATTCTATTCTATTCTATTCTATTCTAATGACTGATTTTAAATTTATATTAAGTTCGTTTTTGCTTGGCTATAGTGGTCATTGCTCTTGCCCGAATAGCTGTTCATAGCCTGAGTAATAAACTGTACACACACTTTGTTAATGA
This sequence comes from Orthosia cruda, assembly GCA_964057195.1. NCBI lineage: Eukaryota > Metazoa > Arthropoda > Insecta > Lepidoptera > Noctuidae > Orthosia > Orthosia cruda. The sequence continues at coordinate 1,889,900 of OZ059836.1, forward strand.
GTTAAGGGGCTGAGGACGAACAGTTGACAATCGACATCTGAGGTTCTAAGCCACGCCCACTGTCATCGATAGTTTAGGGGCAAACTTAAATTGGAGCGAAAAGTATTTGAAAATTAAATACACAAGGCCGACTACAGAGGCCCGCATCATAAACGGACTCTTCCAATGGTTTTTACAAAAGTATGACCGCGCAAGTTCTTATTTCAAACTGGCGGCGACAGATGCTATCTGTCATCAAATCGTTCACTGTAATTTTGCCTATGAATGCAACCTTATTGCTACGGAAATAAAGATCACTAAAATAGGTAATCTGGCTAGTGTCACACGAGTCTTTGCCGTGCAAATTGAATAAATATTATAATTATGTCTGCTTCTATGCGACTGCCACATATAACAACACAGTACGTGACATTTTTTTTATAATGGTTTTATAGCCAGATAATTTTATTTATATTATTTTAATGAGTTCTACTATACTGAAATATACTGTGTAATGGAAACTTTAAATTTGAATTGAGATTTGGTGCTTTCTTTAATCAATTTATCATTATTTACAATAGGAAAGTCCCATCAAATCGTAAAACACCTTAAATTTACAAATATCCAGAACTTACTAGGTTCGGAATTGTCTTTTTAGGAATATTTAAAATATCCAATAGAATTTAAGACACTATTAATATCATTTGTATAATTCGTAGGTTCATATTTCTTGTTTAGTATTCTCTTGAAATATTAAGATGTCATTTAGATACTAATACAACATGACTTTCCATAGCCTACTTCAAATCATAATATATTTTTGCGCTATCCTGGAATATAATAGTTTCAAGGCACTTACTGGGTTTTGATATACACCAGCCCTCTGGGGTAAGGAGGTCACGTGGTGCCGTTTTTGAGATAACAATAGTTCTATTTTTAAAGAGGTTTAAATACTTTTTAGTTATGGACTTAGTAAGTAAACTAAACGACATGAGTCGTTTATAATACAACAAAAATGCTAGTGACAGCGGTAGTGGCAGAGATTAAAAATAATACAGAATTTTGACAATATTCCTGGTGATTTCGTTAGTTCCAATTAAAGCCACCAGGCTACATGATCTGGCTGCATTATACCTGATATTTTTTTTTGGCAGATTGAATTGACGAGAAATAAATCGAATATTTTTTTGTTTTTTTGCGGAAAAAAACACCAACATACGTCCACCTAGCAACGCCGCAAAGCGGTCACTGTCGAATTGCACTGGATGGGATGAGAAGCACGATGGAATTTGTATGGATTTTTTTATAAAATATAATAATATGAATTACTTAAAAATAATGAATGAAACTTCAAAATATACGACAGTGAAGTTTTACGTCCTGTTATGATACGTTATTGCTGTTAATTGTACAAATGTACGCTAGTCAGTATTACCGGAATTATTTTTTGAATATCACGGTAAGAGGTTACTTTGCCATTCAATTGTATGGAGGTTTTTGTGCGTAAACGTGTTTCGGCCACAACAAAGTTTTCGGAAATATGATCAAGATTAACATATCTTTTTTCCGCTGCCACATCTTCAATAGTTTCGGCAAAAAAATGTTTAAAAGAATGTCTATTTTGGTAATTCAGCCCCTTAACGAAGTCCAAAGCGTTAAGGCAAGTTATTTTCTATCAAAGAAAGTGTAGCGTCAGCGATTGTCCTGGAAACACTTTTCTGCATGAAACTCTTTTATTGTTTAAAATGCTTAAAAGGAAACCGATCGGTAGTGCTCAATTTTCCGAACTCGCTTCGCTTGCTTGCATCTAAAGACCTGCACACACCAAAGCCGAGGAGTTAGCGCCAGCGAGCTTCGGCAAGTTGCAAGCAACTTAGCCAGCGAAAGAGTGTACCGCTGGTAAGCTGTTGAAACGCATTGGCATGATTGTTTGGAATGAGTCCGGTGGCCCAGGCCGGGTCCTCGGGAAAAATCACTCCGGACCAGCCATTTAATCAATCATGTAGGTTTTAGAAAACTGACAAGTTGATTTAATCTGGCACTGTCTTTAAATCAATAAGTCAACTTTTCTTACTTTTGTGCCCCCTCATTATTCTCAAGGATTGATAGATTGAACGTGAAAATGTCACGTTGTCAATCCTTTACTTACATTTTATGATAGAATGGCCTTCGTCTAGATCTAGAGAGGATAGATGTCGATTCAGGAAGGCTTTATTATTTCCTGTATTACCATTTTAGATATTATAGAATGTCAATAAATAAACGCGGGTCAACGACCATTATTGCCATGCTAGAACGAATCATCTGCTTTCCTGAAACCAGAATTATGAAGAGCAAGTAAAATTTCAAAATTTAAAAAACCTCCGTCACATTTTTATTTCATGCTTCATAATTTATCTAGTACATAGTAGAGACGCTTCGATCGGCAATATATTGAACACGTAATAATGACACAATATCTTGCGAAAACGCCCGATTCAGACAGTAAAACGCGCATAACTTTTGAACGGCTGAACCGATTTTATTCAAACACTAGCTTTTGCCCGCGACTTCGTTCGCGTGGAATAGTGACTTCAACTCTTGACCAATAGATGGCGCTGTATGTCCGGAATATATTTTATTTTATTTTTTGTAATAAAAACTATCCTATGTCCATTCTCAAGTTCCAAACTATGTCTGTACCAAATTTCACACAAATCGGTTCAGTAGTTTAGGCGTGAAGCAAAGACAGACAGACAGACAGACAGAAAGACAGACAGACAGACAGACAGAGTTACTTTCGCATTTATAATATTAGTTTGGATAGCTAAGAACACTCTCGACAAACACCTTTCAAACAAAAAACACTAAATCAAAATCGGTTCATCCGTTTAGGCCCTATGGTGCCACAGACAGACACACAGATACACAGCAACACACGTCAAACTTATAACACCCCTCTTTTCCCGTCGGGGGTTAAAAACCGACACCATTTTGTTTCTATGTTCTATTTTCAAAACTGACATTCTAAATGAAGACATCATTATTTCCAAGGTCAGTTTGTGAAACACTTGTCTACTGAAGTATCCTCAAGTCTTTCTGTACAGTCAGTGACAGTGATACTCTTGACATGATTACCTAGGGATAACAAGATAAACTGATATTCGATATTTCGTGGGCGATATACCTAGTGTCAGAAATGTCAAATTTTGATATAGATTTGACAAGAAGAGCACTTGGTCACTTTGCCCAAGTAACTTTTGGGATAGGTTTGCTAAACTGCTATGGATGATATGATGAAATATTTATAGCTTACTGGCTCGCGGCTTTGCCTGCATGTTTTTTTTTATTATTCCGATGAAATTTACTAACAGAATAAAAATCGTATTATGTCCTAATACAAGTTATATCCATGACCCAAGTTACATCAAAATCAATTTAGCGGTTTACACGTGACAGAGGCTCTTTCGCATTTATTATATTAGTATGGATATGTGGGACTTGACCGCATTTAGCAATAGGAACTAGAAAAAAAAACATGTCGAATTGAGAACCTTCTCATTTTTTTTCGAACAAACAAAACCTGATGTTTCTGATGATTCAACATAATGGCTAACAGTTTCAAGGAATGTGTTCTGATGCGCCACACCGCAGTAGTTTTTAGCGAACTTTGAGTCATTAGCAGCTGGAAATTCCTGAGGTTTTCATGAGTTCTTGTTGATATAAGTTATTAAGTGAGTCAGCAGTAAATGTTATTTAAGCAAAAACCTCATCTAGTTAAATAAATACAAAAAAGATTGACGTTTAAAAGTATTAACTACTTTTAATCCATTTACAAAATATCCTTGAGATAAAGTTTTATTGTTTATTGTGTTCAGTCCAAGTTCAAATTAATAACAAAGAGATTTAAAAGAAATTTAAATTTGAGGAGCATGCCATTGTTTTATTAAATTAAAATATTCTAGTGGTCGAGGTTTGAAGATTCTTCGCAGGTGAGGAACCTGTGGAAACAAAGACTAGGTATATGAAACTTCTGAAAACGCACTTTAAAGACGTAAACAAGAAATAAAAAATATGCCAAGAGGCTCATCAGCGATGAGGCACTGGTTAAGTCAAAGCTCCAGAGCCTTGAACATCGTCGCCGAGTTGCCAGCTTGTCGGTTTTTTATCGGTTACATTTCGGGGAGTGTGCGATGAAATTGCATGATTTAATTCCACCCAGCCCGTTCCATCATCGGACTACCAGACGTACGGCGATGCGTCATCGATATATGGTGGACATCCCACCCATACGCACTAAACGTTTTGGGAATACTTTTATTATGCGTACAGCTAAGGAGTGGAATTCCCTGCCGGAGTCTGTGTTTCCCGATAGCTACAATCTGGGGCTCTTTAAGTCAAGAGTGAATAGGTTACTTCTAGGCAAGCGTGCTCCACCATAGACCACATCATCGCTTACTATCAGGTGAGATAGTGGTCAAGCGCGAGCCTATATTAGATAAAACAAAAAAAATGCTGTTCAGTCGGAGGATATATCTGGTTTTGGTCAGCCAGCTCGCGAATATGTATATAGCATATTTTTTTCTTCTTTAAGTCTTTTTAGTTCGCTTTGTAAGCAGTCGGGTTTTTTTTGTGTTTTTGATTATTTTTTTTTAATTATAAAAACAGGAGGTTCTCAATTCAAATAATTTTTTTTTATTTGTGGCTATTACCACATTTAATAGACGATAGCACATACAGCTGCAAAACCCCTTTTCTGATTCGAAGATTAAACTAGCATCCAAATAAGGATTGATAAGTTAACTATATCATGGTCACTAAACATATACCGTATAATTATGGTCTTCATAAAAACGGAGCAATGTTTAGAATCACTTCAATAATCGAGAATTAATCAAACCATTATGTTATTTCCTCGAACTCCTACGCATCTCCATAAACTGATGTTGTAGGCTTTTTACTGGAACGATGTCCATGTTTGCCAATATCTAGTTTTTTGTTTTTTCTTTTATGAAGTGGTGTGGCCTACAAATAGAGCGAAAATGTAACCAATGATGATCAATGCATGGATAGCAAACCAACGCCACGCGTGCTGGTAACACGTAACAAGATAATTCGGGCAGGCCAAATTAGTTATCCATTGCCAGATGACTCCAGCAGCCTGATTGCGCAAGTGAATTCTGTAAGGCACAGGGTTTGACCGCCATCAATCGACCAATGAGTATGAGTCCTTTCTACAAAATATTTAGCTTCTAATTTGCAAAAGCAGAAATCTCATAATATATTTTTTCTATATTACTGGGTTACGATTCTTTAATGAAACGCTATGGCCACAATATTAATATTTTTTATTAAAAAAATGGCAGGATTACCAATTAAGGTTCGTCATCCCTGACCAAGGTATTTCTTCTTTTTCGTGTGAGGATGTGGCCACGTCTGGTGTCAGAGTTAAGAAAGCCTCTGGAAACCCCACATGCCTCTGACTTGGCTATTTCAGACTTACATTAACTATATAAGTCCAGGTTTCCTCACGAAGTTTTCCTTCACCTTAGCCTGTGATGTCCAAGATAAACTTAGAAAGTATGTGTGAATTTGAAAAAGTCACATTGGTAACTGCCCGGAATTGAACCCACGATCTCTAGTTTATATTGGGTACATACTTTAACTTCTTACAATTTATTACGATTTTGGCTTACGAACTTGACTATTGAGAACATCTGAGATAGTTTACCTGTAAAAAAATTATTAGCAATAAATACCTACCTCTTTTTTAAGGCACCCAAAAGTTAGTCGACTTTTAAATGAAATTTTCGGCATAGTGGGTTTGCGACGGATGCAGTCAATGACAACGCTGATGATGAAAAAGATCTAGACATCATGAATGACACACGTTGCAATCCTAACCCCTATCTTTTCTAGAACACTATTAACAATATTGTAAACTAAGTGTTACAACTGTCTTCTGTCAATCACATTAACAGATATTGTTCCACTTGATGAATAGTATTGTTTCAGAGAAGCGGCAAGTGATACCTGTCACTTGTAGAGCACGATCGTGATATTTGAACTTAACAAATTAATGCTGAACGCGATTTCGACACGTTGAGCTTTGTTCACATTGATGAAAAGAGTATTAAAACAAAAGCCGATCTGTGTCTTCCCACGCTGCAGTTCTTTATAAGTAGATTAGGTTGTTAACGATACTTAAATTAGTCATATGACTGTGACGAGATTGATAACATCATCTGGCTTTTGATTCATTCTTATTCTTTAACTATAACTGGTTAAAACATTTAAGGCAAGGTGGTCCGGTACACTGCTATTTTAATCATGGTGATTATCTTGGAAACTCGAAATACTACATATATTATACATATAAGTAATACATCAAAACCCCCATAAAATAATAACCATTGATGGTTTAAATTAACTTTTTGAAAATTATTTAACAACTAGCTTTTGCCCGCGACTTCGTTCGCGTGGAATAGTGACTTCAACTCTTGACCAATAGATGGCGCTGTATGTCCGGAATAAATTTTATTTTATATTTTATTTTTTGTAATAAAAACTATCCTATGTCCATTCTCAAGTTCCAAACTATGTCTGTACCAAATTTCACACAAATCGGTTCAGTAGTTTAGGCGTGAAGCAAAGACAGACAGACAGACAGACAGAAAGACAGACAGACAGACAGACAGACAGAGTTACTTTCGCATTTATAATATTAGTTTGGATAATAAAAAAATATTTTATTTTATAAATATTTTTGTTTAAAAATAGAAAATCAACTGTCAATCAGGTTGCCTATAAAAGTGTGAAAAGCGTTTTTACAAAACCATTATAATTTTTGGCATCGGCACAGAAAAAAATCGCATCGATTTGGAGCGACGAAAGCATTTGACACGATAAAAGATGATGAGATCCGTCGGAATGTTGCAAGCTGGTGTCAGGAAACGTACTGTGGCGGTCACTCTTGGCACTACATAGAGCGTCATAAGCCGTCCCTGGACACGCTGTTGTATCACAGGCGACGTGGCCGAGCGACATGGAGGACGATTTCGCATCACCACTCGCAGACAGGACCGGGACATCCAAAATACTGCTCGACGGAATCGTACCGTGACCGCCATGATGTTGGCTACGAGGCTCCACAGTTCTTCAGGCTTGCTGATAAGCAATCAAACCATCCGAAATAAAAACTAAGCATCAATCTTTACTTGAAGTGGGTCTTCAAGTAAAGATAGTCTTAAAGTAGTCTTTGGTCATCACTCCTTCAATCGCTTGATCAAAGTAGCCACTTGATTTTGGCCTAGCGTTTTCAATCTCCTTCTTTTCCTAGACCTAATTTGTCTTTGATATCGCCTAATATCAAAAACTTTATCTACCACAAAGCAATGACCTCTCACCTCCAATCAACCACTGAGTAGGATATCCGCCAATAACCCAAATTCGCTTAACAATAAGTGTCTGAACTGTCCAGACAACAAAAGCTTTCCATTTGTTCATTGTTTAGTAACCCAGTAAGCTTAGATTTACAACAATTACACAATTTGATCTAAATATTGTGTAATGAGAATTAAAGTGATAATATCTTTGGCTATCTGTGGTCCATCGATTACTATACTGGGATCGAGATGATTATCGAGTGTTGTATCGAATCGAGCAACATCGATTATGGGTATGTTGAAGATTAGCGCCGTGATTGTTTGTGGGTAATGAATTGAGTTCTGTATTGTAATATCTGTATCTTCACTTTTGCATCGTGAGAACAGAGAATTTTCGTTTTGCTCGACTGCCCAAGTGTCCAGTGTTATTTATTTGATAGTCTGAAGAATTTATTCAGTCATCATATGCGTAGCCTTTTTCCAACGTGTGTGAGATGGGCTATGAAAACCACCTCAACCATAGTCGGATATTGTTGAATATCAGTATTTTAAATGGGCCAGCTGCATCCCAGCTCCACAAGCCAGTAACTGGGCAACATGATTCCCTTGCTTTGCAGTGTTTAGGTTTTCTGACTGCTTGTAACGACTGTCAAAGATCTTCTAGAAGGATAGCCGGGATCAGTGCTTGCCCGGACAACAAGAGGTTTTGATATTTTACTAATATTCTAAGCGTAAAAAAAATAGATGCAGCTTTATCGAGCCCCAAAAATGCCAGATAGGTATCAAATAACTTTATCGATTGTTCGTATGATAAGGAAATTAATGATATATGAAATCGCTTGGAGGTTATATTGCTCTGCATTACTTATCTTTACATTCCATTGTGATTTTAGGCTGATTAGTACCCTGAGAGCCTTCAACACTATTTCAACTCTGCTTACAAGATTTTATCGAGTATGAGGATGACGATGATTAATGACTACCCATAACAAGAAAAACTGCATTAATTGTATTTGGACCCAGACAAGCCATTTTTTTTTAATCTCCACGTTGTCCTCCTGTGCAAATGGCGGGCACACCCGTCGCGACTGTCCGTCACCTCCTCTGTAACACAATGCACGCCGTGACTAACCCAGAGGCCCAGAGCAGAGACCAAACCAGCACATGGGTGTCAGACGACCCCGTGTATGGCACCCTTGGTCCCAATGTGACAGGGCAGGTCAGTGGCCCCGCCACCTACCTCTTGTAGGCCACTATGTCGTCGGCTTAAACGGCAAAAGAGCGGCCCCTCCTTGGGTTCCTCTTCGCTTCACCGTGCCACGGCTACTGAGCCTCCCCGCCTCGACAATGCGGTAACCCACCGGGGAGGAGGACCCAGACAAGTCCTATAGTTCATCATCTATAAAAATAATGTTACAAAAAATATGCATAAGGTTGGTAAGCGAGCTCCACAGCAAAATCTAACCTGCATGAAATTCTCTCTCGAGGACGACTTGCCTTAATGTGGTTTCGATCATATAGCCAATAATACTGGATTACTCCATTAAATATTCATTGTTCATACGATAATCCTTTCTCAATCCACAAATCGAATATTAATGCTCTGTTACATCAGCAGCAATTGCCTCAAATTAATCGAATCTCCGTATATTACATACGTGATACACTCACACACGTTCTCAAACAAATTGAACCGGATTCTAAGAACAAATCATTTTAGGTAATGCAACATTTATCTCGGTTGGATTTGCATCGAGATAATCGCTTCGTAAACAGGTATTTTATCGTTAATTCAGATTCTATGAAGGGGAATGCGATGCTCTGCTTTTGAGTGATTGTTCGACGTTTACAAATTGAATTGCTTTATATTGCGTAATGTGAAGCAATATAAAGCTTACTTTTAGTATTCATACTAAGCGGTTTATTTCACAGTTCTAGTCTTGATACTAGGTAGTGTTGTAATTGAAAAATACATCGTCATTGAATTTACTTGACATCATAACATTTAGAAATAAGGCCTTTAGGTTTGCCCTATTTGTAATCATTTGTATTTTTTTATGTATGTCATATTTGGCGCCAATAAACTCTTTTTTAGGGTTCCGTACCCAATGGGTAACAATGGGACCCTATTACTAAGACTCCACTGGCCGTGATAGCTAGACAGTTGAAATTTTCACAGATGATGTAAAAACAGAATAAAATAAAGTGGGACTCCCATACAAAAAAAATAATTTTTTGCCTGTTTTTTGTGATAATAGTACGGAACCCTTCGTGCGTGAGTCCAACTCGCACTTGGCCGGTTTTTGTCTTCTTTCTTTTAGTGGGATATTTCTTTTATCTGGGTTTTCCATTGATTCGAAAATAAGAAGAGGAGTGGGTGACTGATGATTATTATGTGCACTTTTTATTCATCATCATTTTGGCTTGGAATCACCCATTGTTAGAAATATCTGTGTTTCCACCATTGTCAACAATTTTGTTAGTCTAGTCCTACTTATTGCATTGTGATTAATGCATTTTATTGACCCGAGTGACACTAGAACCGTTTAATTAAAGTCAATAATACTCATAAATAACAACTCATTTGTCTTAATTAACCTTTACAAGTTGCGTTATGATCATTACGTAGCTTTCAAGAAACAGATTTACTTTTATCCGATTCCAATGCATTACCTTTAGTTGGTAACCTATTAACTTCATGAATTAATGATCAGTTAATTGGTTTTTTAATGTCTTGATGGCCCAGTTTGGTTGAGGTTTCACCTAGCACGAGGCTGTGGGTTCAAATCTGAGCTTGTATAAATGTGACTTTTTCTATTTACTTTCTTTCTTTAAAAAAAAAACTTTGCCTTACATTAGGCTTTTCTCCTGTATTGCAGGGTGGGTTTACGAACATAGGGTGGCGCAAAAGTCGTCACCCTATCGGAAGATGCTATAGTTTTTTCAAATGGTGGCAAATATCAATTCTGCTTTGACATTTGTAAAAGATACAAAATATAGCTGATGACTGGCTGAATCGCGACTGCGAGGAAGACAACTTTTCACCGAAAATCATCAAGAGCAACGAAGCCCATTTCCTTCTCTGTAGATATGTGAATAAGCAAATTATTGATTCTTGGGCACCGATAATCCGCGTATAAACCACGAAAACTCATTACACCCGCTCAAAGTTAATGTATGGTGTATTGTTTAAGCTGGAAGCGTCATCGGGCCGCCAAATGCATACTGATCGGCGAGGTCTACAGAGCCATATTCAACGACTTTATCCTTTCTTAAAGGGGCGAATTGGGACAGGTTACGTGTCCATGTTAATAAGACTCTTGAAGCCCTTAAAGATAATATCCGCTGGAAGTTCTGGCAAGAGTGATAAAAAATGCCATAAATCGGGCCCGAAGGTTTATCTATAACTAGCTGTTGCCCGCGATTTCGTCCGCGTGGTTATGAAGATATAAAGTTTAATTATGTTTAACACAAACTATTTTTATATGTCAGTCAACAGAAAATGCTTATCACACTAAGGAACATTTTTTAAAACACCAATTAGAAAAAAAAAATGGGGTTTTTATTTTTGTAAAACCACTCTATACACCACATTTTTAGTTTTATTTTCAGGCTGCAGTATATATAAACTATTTACGATTACATAAAGGGCTGGATCCACTTTGGGCCAGGTATCTCTGCACAAATTATATTATCAACGGACTCTGGCCTTATTTTCTCATCAAGCCATAAAAGAATATGTGCTGTAATTGGTTGAATGAATTTTCAACAGCCAACCACAGCAGATAATCGTCGATTATTTGCCAATTGTCGATACCAATTGTCGCCAATTACGTTAACAGCCCGATAATCGAGTGTTGTGAAACCGGGGGTTAGACTCCCATTTGGTCCGATGTGCGTGTCTGTGAGAGAGAGTGGGCCGTAACCCACCACGCGGGCCCAGTGCGGATTGGTGGATGTCACATATCTTCAAAATTTTGGTTCTAATTCATGCCGGTTTCCTCACGATGTTTGTTTGCCTTTACCGTTTTGGGAGCAGTGTTGATGAAATATTTTACACAAATAAAGCGCCTGCCTCGGTTCGAACCTATAACCTATAACATGTAAGTCGCGGCCGTTACCACTGAGCCACCACTGCAAAAAAAAAAGCATTGTCTTGAATTTGGTATTTAATATGGTGATATGTTATATCACCGTTTGAAATAATTTGTTGTATTTTCTGTATGTTGTATTATAAATGATCAATAAATGTTTGTTGAACACATAGGGTTGCAAAAGCGATTATATTCCCTTAAACCGGCCCTGTAGTAAAATCTGTTCCTTCCTGACATGTCTTAACTATATTCTATCTCTTTACCAATTTTCAGGTATAAAAAGCCAAGCATATCATATAAACTTGTGAGAGGCCTTAGACTTCCTTAATCCGGCCCTGTCGCAATATCCGTTCTTAGCGGACGTCTACTAACTATAAAATACTTCCCTGCCAAATTTCAAATTTGTAGCACAAAAAATGAAGGACTTTCATACAAACTTGCGAGAGTCCTTAGGGCCCCTAAATCCGGCCCTGTCGTAAAAACCTTTCTTAGCGGACGTTTACTAACTATAAACTACCTCCCTGCCAAATTTTAAGTTTGTAACTCCAAAAATTAAGGACTTTCATATAAACTTGCGAGAGCCCTTAGACCCCCTAAATCCGGCCCTGTCGTAAAATCCATTCTTAGCGGACGTCTACTAACTATAAACTACCTCCCTGCCAAATTTCATCTTTATACGTCAAGCGGTTTTCGATATTTCGTGATACGTGAATGAGTGACCTTTCGCTTTTATATATATAGATAGATCTGGCGGCGGCCACTTAGCCGATATAATTTTCTATAAAGGATGCAAAAAAAAATACAGCAAATAAACATAACCCAAAAGTAGAACCAACGTTTTTGATTCATAAAAAAATACAGCCAAAGAACATCGGGTGATTATTTTTGCACCACACTGTAAGTATAAACTCACATATACAAACACCTGGGTGTGTAACAGCCGGAACAACTATCTGCATTTTGTTCCGTGCGGGAATCGAACCCGCGACACGCAGCACAGCAGTCAATCGCTCAACCACTGCGCCATCACATTGCCAACCCATGTTGAGCTCGCGTGGTGTGGTCAAACCATCAATATGGGAATAGGCATTTACGCCTCGTTGGTCTAAACCGCTACTGCTTAGCAGCGTCAGCCCAGAGTCTGGAATAGTGCCCGTTTGATGGCAATAGGCTCGCGGGACTTAAACTTAACTAGCCAAATGTGGGACTACCTACAGGTACACTCCACCTTACGCTTCGAAGAATAAAGTAAGTTGTTATGTCTAATAGGATTTGATAGAATTTAGTTCAGTACACGCCCTATTGGTGATAGGTAAGTCAAGGATGGCGTACGTTCTCTTACGCAACCGATGCGCAGGCGCAAGCTCTACATAGCTTATTTAGTTAGGATTACAAATAGTTTTGGTTTAAACGTACTTGAGTATAAAAAGGTTAGGGATCGGTTTTTACTTTCATTAATTTAAAAATGTTTATTTAAGATTGTGACTAGTATCTTTTTTATAAGTTCAAGCTGCATTCATTGAGAGAATTTTCGTAATAGGATTAGGATTTAAAAAGGTAAAACAGAACCACTATTTTACCGCTTCATATTACTACGAGTATTTTAAACTAGCTGTGCCCGCGGCTTCGCTCCCGTCAACTGCCTTACCTACCCTGCCTACCCAACGTACCTACTGTTTTTTTTCTAGGATCATTAAGGTCGTTTCTAGGAATCTTAACACTGCCATCGAGCCATTCAAAAAAATGACATCAAATGCACGACGCCATCTATCAAATATGGAGTTCAACTGTCCGAATATCTGAATTGTGTGTTGTGATATTTTACTTCTTGAAAACTTTTAATGCATTATATAAATCTTTTGATAGAGTGAACCGATTGCGATGAAACCAAAACATAGGATTTCAAGTTACGCAAAATTTCTATTTTTTAGGTTTCGGTTAGGTTTTGTACATTTTACGTGATCCATGCACAGCTAAACAGACGAAAATGTAAAAAATGCTGGAAATGGGTTCTGTTGGTTATCCTTTATCACCCTGGCTATTTCTTTTGGAAAAAAAATCGAAGTACGAAAACGACTTGTCTACAGATTTATTAAATGTATATTGATATTAAATGTATACGTATATATTGATTGTAAACTCTAGAACATAAGTCTATTGACTTTCGCTGTGATGAAGCGTGAAAATTTATGAAAATATGAAAGTGAAGGAAAATGGGAAATATGAAGTCTTCCAGTCATCGGATTGTCTGAAATCCATAGTCGACATTGAAAAAAAATTATGTAGTTACCCTTAACTATACTTTCTGTCTTTCTGACTTCCCAAAAAGGAGGAGGTTCGACATTATGTTTGTTTTTTTTTTTGTGTATGTTCACCGATATCTCCGTCAATTGTGGACCGATTTCGAAAATTCTTTTTTGTTTGTTTGAAAAGGTATGTTCCGAAATTGGTCCCATTTTAATTTGGTGAAGATCTGATAAAGAACTTCGGAGATATACAACAGAACTCTTCAATAAATAACGGCAATCTCTCGGGATTGCTGCAATCGCATGTCTGTTTATTATTTATACCATTTCATAACATAACATCACTCCAGTACGCTCATAAGAGGTAAGCAGATCTCTCATTTCACCATTTATGTTCAAGTTTCATGAAATCTATTCTGGCGTTATAGTTACCTTACTGACTTGCCTATTAGGTAGGTACAACTAAAAAGTGAAAAAAAAAAAAAAAAACTTAAATACTAATAAAAACTTTTTGCAAAAAAATACTACCGACTTCCAAATACAAAACTACAAAGTGAAAAATAACTTTATTTTTTGAAGTCGGTGTCTTTCGTAGGTACCAATTTTTTTTTGCGTTATTGACACCGACTTCATAAAATAAAGTTATTTTTCATTTACTTTACTTTACCTACTTAATGTGCAAAATATAAACATCATCGTTTTAAGATAAACAACTATACAATTCAATTGATGCGTAGTTTTCCTCTAATAAAGGCAATCAAGCTGACCTGCCAGCACCTACCTATCTACTACCATTATAATTATCGCGATCTGCCCTTGACACCTGACAACTAGTTTGCATATTGTTTGTTTGATTTGACGTGGCTTTGCTCGTGATTGCCGTCTTTAGACTGGTTTCATTGAGATGACAGCTTGAGAATAGATTTTGGAGTACAATAATATATTGAACAATAAGTTCAAAATTATTGTTAATTATTAAATAGATATTTGGGATTCCGATTTGAATGGGTTGCTAGTTGAAGTTGTAATCTTTAATGATTTAATTAGAATAATTCTGGCCAAAGTGCTATATAACCTTCTATGACTTCAAAGAAGAAGGTGTCATATTTAACAAAATTCTGCCAGCGGCTACGCCCGCGTGACAAGTGTTTTTTTATCCCAGGTGAACATTATACCGAGATGAAAGGAATCTAAGTTATGAACTATCCAAGTGCAAAATTTAATCCAAACCCGTTCTGCCATTTTTGTTGATTGAAACACAAACATACAAACTTCTTTTACCTTTATAATATTATAATAGATTTACCTGTAATTCTAACTACGAATACACTAAAGTATGACAATGTTAATTCTTATGGCACAGTCAGACCAATTTTTTAAACATCCAAGCTAAATTACTATGTGATCTCTTTCCTCGAAAGCATTTAATATGTAAATGGAATAAAGTAATGATAGTAAAATAACAGTTAGGTGCATAAACAAATGACAGTATTAATAATTATAATTAATAACCCTATCCAGCTGCGTTTGCGCACAGCATCCGGAAAACATAATAATTGTCACAATGATGGCTGAAGAATGCTCATAGCACAAGCCATTTGTAGATCCGTGAGAAAAACTTACAAAGACTCATAAATCTTATCATTTTATTATGATCTAATTCTGAATCATAGTTGCGAAATGTCAAATAAGACAAATAAAGTAAAATTATGTCAAGTAAAGCCTATGCTATCCTGTGGCACAGATAATATAATACTACTGTGAGTGTCCGAAAATGTGACAGAGTTCAAACAAATTTTGACCGAACTATGAAAACCAATAATCTCAATAAAATATAATTAAATAAAAAAAATTAAAAAAAAAATTGGCATTGCAATAGCAAAAATAGCAATTATTAAAATTGCAGCCTGATATGACCTCAATCACACTTACATACAAAGGTGACCAAAGGACATCTAAAAATATGGAATTATAAAAAAATAGTTATTCAATAGTACACAAAGTTTTATTTCTATACTAAACTTTTTGCTGTCTAATTCGTCCGACTTGCCCGCAGCAGTGAGAATACGATACGCATCATAAAGTTTTAAAAGTTTAGGTGTCATTACTTTTATGAGTTTTATATACGTCTTGGAACAATGCTTTTCAGTATGTATTTTTTTTTTAGCTTTGTTTTTTCTTCTTAAAATTAAATTGTCTTTACCTATTTGTCTTGTCTCCTTGCTCTGACTTGGGACCTCTTATGTTTTTCTATTTTTTTAGTTTGAGTTTTCATAAAGTATATCATTTTATTGCAGTTTTAATCAAGCAAAGAGCTCTTGTCTTTTTATTTTTATTTTCTGCCTTTCCCCAAGGTATAGTTTGTTGTTGTTGTCATGTACGCTAAGGATTTGGGTTCCTAGTTTCCATTCTTTCGATAGGTCCAGCAGTAGACTAAATCTCTAATGATGAGTGAGTGCTCATTTTTCTCTCAGGTTACGTTCCTTAGTTAATTTATTATGATATGTGCCATAGTTATTCCTATTTTGTTTGTCTCCATGTCTCCAGAAATCTGAACCAAAGTCATTCAATGCAGGGAATAGTGGGCAGTGTGGGCATCCGATCCTTTCCCTATACTTAACCTTTTCTTTGCTTTTCATAGCGTTGTCTTTGCATCGCTCGTTAATTCAGTTAACCAGTCCAGTCAGGAAGTAAGAACAAATGCATAATTAGCCAAATCCGTCGATTCAGAAAACGGTGGTAATAAGACCACATCGAATTCATAAATCGAGAACAGTATAGTACGTTCAAGGACGCAAGTCGGGCCGGGTAGGGGGGCATCACTAACTCGTGACCGGCGCGGCCAAATGTCAAATAGTCTCTCTTGAAACTGCGCTGGGAACGCGCGTACAGATCGAGATACGAACACAATCGAAAATCGAACACGAAAAAACAAATCGACACTAATTCCTAACTTAAAAATAAAAAAATACCGGCCTGTGATAATAGTGCAACAACTGAAACTTCCACAAACTTTTTTATCGGAATTTTATTGATTGTTTACAGTGCTGTTGACATTTGTATATTTTAGATAATTACAAGGAAAGGTGAAGCCGAGCGAATGTGGCTTCATCGGCATTGTATCGATGTTTAAATAGTGGGAACTGTTTTTTGTAGACAATTGTTCCTTTGACAATTTCCTGTCGTAATTAGTTTTGTATGAATTGTCTGTGAGTAATGTTAGTTTGAGTACTAGGTAGTGTTGTGCATCATGGGTTGTTTACATTTGTTGTTGGTGTGTGCGGCGGTGTTCTGTTTGCTGTTTGCCGATGTCAACACGCAGGTGAGAGATAGTTTAGTTGCTTTTTGAGGTAGGACGAGCATGTAATTAGATGCGGCGAGAATTTCCTGTTACGACAAGATGATTTATCACATATGGTTTTAATTTTACTTAAATGCAACTAGATTGAAGAGGTAATAAATACGTAAAAAGTGGACACTAAAATACATATCTAGACTCCTATTAGTTATGAACTAAATAAAAATATTATTGAAAAAATGATAAGTCACATTGCGTAAAATTAAAGCATTGGAAGAGTTTCCGCAAGAAAAACTTTTAAAGGTCGGTTGAACTGCACTAAAGAAGTGCGTATTATTCGTTTTTTAAATGTTCTTTACATATTATGGCCGAAATCTGCCACTCAATTCTTTTTATTCTAATTTAGATGTAAGTTATCGATGATATTAATATGCAGTTTTAAATAGGTTTTAAGAGAGATACAATTTATTTTTATAAGTTGTTCTTATCTCTTGCTATTAAGACGTATGAGGATATTTTGATTCATTTCTCGGCATTCAACCTTGTTTCTTACTTATAAATATAATTTACTATTGTAAAAACATTTTACATAATGATAATTAACTCCACAGTACATACGTACTTACCTTTTATTGTTCACAATTAAACTTCAAGTTAAGTTATGCACATAAATTATGAATCCACTTCACTTCCAGATTTATATTTAAATATAAAATAAACATACTTGTATGAATATGTAAACATAAAAATGTACATTTGACAAACATTGATAAACGCAATTATGTTAATTGGGAAACTATTAATAATCTGCATTAAAATTAATATTAAATGCATTTGCTTGTATAATCATAGAAGATGACTAAAGAAAATATATTATTAACAAGTTGTCTGCCCATGTTTCGTCCACGTGGCTTCATATTGAAGAATCCTATATAAGATGTACTTCGTCAGGTCCGATGCGATGCAAAACGTGGGTCGCAAATAAATTTTAAAAAGAGTTACCGCGGCCCTGGCTCAAGCAATTGAAGGAACACGAGTGGGTCAGTTAGTCAGTTAAAGTCTGACACTCCCTCCCGCTTCACCCAGAGCGGGAGAAATCATTGGCTGCTTCAAAGAGAAAAAAAAAACGCATGAAGACATGAAAAACAAACATACAGACAGAGTTGCTTTCGCATTTATAATATTAGTATGGATGTAATGGGGACAGACTTGAAATAGGTCCTCATAAAAAAATAAGGGTGAATCATTTTATCAGCATCAGCCAACTAATTTGAGGTTTCCAGTCAAACCATTCATAATCGACAAAGGAGTAGGTTTATCCTAATTTCTCGGAACAACCATCAGCCATATGGTTTCCAGAATCGTAACATACAGTCATGTTAGGTAAATTTTAAAATAAAACAGGCAAATATCCAAAATCTTTGTAGTTCGTAGTCTGAATTTTCTGGGTATTGAACAACCGTTCAAAAGAATGCCTCAGAAAAAAAAATACATTCATCGTTTTAGTTGTAAGCTTAGTCTTGAATGAAACCCACAATATTTGCTCCCATCAAAGCACATATCTATATCTAAGTATAAACTTATATGTTATCTATTTCTAGTGTAAATAAGTTAATGCGTTACCTTCGATCTTGTATCGGTGGGTGTAAGTTCAAGATCTGCTATTAATTTCAATATTGTCATTAACGTAATGTATTCAGGCCCACATAGACTACATCACAATAACATACACAATTTATGATCCAAAACATTTACCATACATAGTAAATTTATGCCTGTTAAAAAGCCTTATTATCGTTCTTGCGCCAACAGAAAGAAAATATGTACACATCTTTGTGCTTTTCTGTCCTTATGTATTTTAACCAACTTCATTCTTTACATAGTGTTTTGTGTATCGATTGATATGCACCAAAAATATCATGTTACTTTTCCTTATTGAAAGTCTACGGTGATCAGCTTGAAGTTACTATTGTGACAATGTATCGAAAATGCCACACCATTTCAAGAAGTCACGAGTAGAAATCGTCACGTGATGAAAATCTCCATTTGAGTTCAAATTCAAACCTAGTCAGGCAAACCTAAAAGGATAACAAATATATCTGTAAACCAAAACGAATCACATATTATATTCCAATATTTACTACCTTTGTCAATATGCAACTTCTTCTCCTACTTCGTGTCACTATGGCACGACATTGATTTATAATATATTTTTGTCCCTAAACTTTTCCACCTCCACGGCATCTTCGATGGCAGCGCAGAGGTCACTTTGGTTTGCATATTTTGGGGCACAGAGGGCACGATAAATAATACTATGCAACATAACCAAAAAAGCAAGAAAATTATTGATTTAAATGGTAAAGACTACCATCCGAATGTTTGCTTATACGTTCCCGAAGATACCCGACCGCGTCGCGAGTTCGCTTTGGTCTAGTATGATCTACCAAATTGTGGAGTCAGGAAAATGTGAGTTCCAGCCTGTCCTTACTATATAACTTATTAAAGAAAATGCAGTTCCATCTCAAAAATGTTAGCAATAAGCCACTATATCGCTCCCCATACAAAAGACATCAACGCGTCACACCATTCATTCTACCTACCAACAAGAGTGTACTACCAACCTACTGCGCACCGGAACGGAACCATTGCCACTAAGGTTAACGACACCTCCGCTTACCGCTGTTATGTTGATATGAATAATGTTTTGTTTGTTAGTTAATCTGAGGCTTTAGTTTAACGAGATGATAATAGGTTGTATTGACTAAAATGTTGACTGATGTGATGATTTTTGAGAGTGCAACAGAGATGATCAAGGTATTTAGCTGTGCCATTATGTTAAGTGACATTGACCTTAATTTGTTTATAATCTGCCTTGATTCTCTACAATTGGGTAAGAGGTAAGATTTTTTCACTTTGTGTGTATCTGAGGTAGCAGATTTTAATTTGAAAAAAATATATTGTATAATTACTATTTCGCCGAATGAAACAACTCTTGAAATAAAGATTAGAATATTACCTTCGATGTCATTATAATTTGTGTATGCTAGTGCATTTCAATATGATTTTCTGAGAATTTGATTACGAAGCTAGGAGAGGCAGTCTTTTAAAGTGCCAATAACTGGTAATCTTGCCCTAGTTGATTCTAATTATTCCGTTTTGATTGTTTAGTGGGGTAGCGGATATTGTGTTGGCAAACTGGGCGAAATAAACATGACCCCAGAAGGTCTAATAAGTAAATAAAAATATTTACGTAAATTATCTTCTCTTCTACAGTACAGGCAGATAAACCAAACATAAGCACCCAATATTTAACCAAATAATGTAATAAATATAATATGTAATAAATACACATGATGACATTTATATTTTTCTAATACGCTATTCTCTCGCTTAGCTCTAAATTTCTAACCAATCAGCAACGGCACTTAGAGAACTTTTTCTATAAAAAGCAACAAATAAAAATAATATGAACACAAATTTATTCTAAAACTTGTTACCGTGACATTCTTTAAAACGAAGTTATCACAAAGACTTGACATATGACATTACATTAGTCTGGAGTATTGACACCGCGTCCTACTTAGATAACGTGGATATCTGTTCAATGGTACATATTATTGTGACCTATGATATTATAATCTGTTTTTGTTGATTTTATTGTTATCAGTAAGTTATAACTAATATTACAATCTCTAGAGACACAGTCTCCTTACTACGACTTGCTTGTAAAAATAGCACAGTGCTATTTATCCTGTATAGCTCCATAATTCTCTCACAACAGAATTATAATGGTATTGGCACGTCTTATATGGGGATGCTGATTCGATTACAAATATCTAATATAGGAACCCACGCCATCGCTAAGAGCAGTAGGCTGCTACTTCTCCAAAAAAAGTCTCCGGTTCCTCTGGATTAAGCCACGGAGTTCATTGCGGAGAAAATTCAAATATATACTACAAGTATTTACAGAAGGACGCCTTGCAAAAATTACGGGTAATAAAGAATGAAGAAAGAGTTGCTCTTTCTTCAGTAATGCAGATTTTATTCCCTACGCACTGAAATGGGCGCTTTCAAACCAAAAATAATTCACCTGTCTCGTTCGTTATGTGAATAAATATTTTATGTTCCAAAAAACATAAAAAGATCGAAGTAGATACTAATTATTATATCCAAAGAGAATCCAGCGCTATGTTATAATGTTATGCAATGAAATGCATGTGATACTCTTCTGTTTTACATTTTTTACGGTTTATAAATAAACAGATACATTCGTCTATTTTATTATGTGATGTGTGCAGTGGTGGCTTAGTGGTATCGGCCACGATATATAAGTTGTAGGTCATGGGTTCAAGCCCAGACAGGCGCTTTACTTTGTGTAAATTATTTTACCACCACTGCTCTCAAAACGGTAAAGGAAAACATCGGCATGTGGAAACCAAAATTCGAATACATGTGACATCCACCAACCCTCATTGGGCCGCGTGGTGGATTACGGCCCATTCCCTCTCACAGAGAGGAGGCCTGTGTCCCAGCAGTGGGAACATTAAAAAAGCTGATGATGATGAGTGATGTATTGCTTCGTGCATTCTTGTTATTTGTTAAGTAATTAATATTTATTTTATTACAACTCGCCACTTTGTTATTTTAATTTTACGCGGATATTATATTTTGAGAAGGTTATTGTGGAATTTATGATTAATTAGTCATAAAATATATATTATCACGTGGATTACTGTAGTTGTTATTTCTAATTAAAGATTTTTAACCGATAATAGTAAAATTAAAATCTAATAATTCGATTTGCGAATTAACAAAGACATAAATATGTTCTATGTATTTATGTGAAAATTTTACCCGAATTCGTCGGCAACGATCCCAAGGGAACATAATCCTGAGATATCTTGTGTCCTAATCTGGGACATGGTCTACCCGTGTGCCAAGTTTCATCCAAATACGTTTAGCCTAAAAGTAAGTGAGTGAAAAGGTAACAAAATACATACATATTTATTTATTTAGGTAGCCAACAGCGACACATAAAAATATTTTACAAAATATGTATAATACCTTTTTTATGGCAAAATTATAGGTAACCGTGTAACTGGGATATATGTATGCAACAAGCGAATGGACTAATTAAATATAATTATATATTACTAATGGTGGAACACTAGAAGATTAGTAGTTATTCACTTTCCATTCAATTATCTGCAGGTTCCATTCAACCCAGCCACCACTAGCACAAATCATTTTCATTCAATTCAAACATTTCAAGCTCATTAATCAAAGACAAATCTCATCATTGTCACCTGCGCGTGGGCATGCTACAGATTCACTAGCGCGAATGGATGACGTCACAATCCGCCATGTTATAGAATCCTTTTACTTTCAGAACGTGATTTATATACCCACGATTGTTATCTAGAATTCTGAATAGACTTTAATGAAATCTATAGGTTGTCTTATGTAATAATTTTGATGGATTCGTCTCTTTAGTTTAGAAATATTGCAGGATTATTTGTAGTTCGTTATGTCCTATTCAAAGGGTTGGATATAGGTTAACATTGTGTTGGTGTTGTTGCAATAATGTTTTACCTACAATGATATGTAGTAACTTTTAATGAAGGATCAGACAGAGTGTTTCATGTATACTGTAGGTGTTGTTACTGCAGTCAACTGCACATCGTGGTGTAACTTCACTTCGATTGTCGCTTTTTTTACTACGACATAAAATCAGTGTCCAATAGTCTTCACTTCGAGTTCTAGTACAAAGGGCATAGGTCCAGCCAACTGAATATAAATGAACTAGATTTGACATTTGGCTTTAAGAGGGCAGCATTTTGCATTATTTGTAAATAAAGATAAACATTAGACTATCAAACAAAACAAAATACTAACACAGACCTACACATACCCAGTGACAGCTCTTATCCTATTCCAAAATCGGTTAGTTAAACAGATATTTTCATACTTGCCTTCTACATTATAAACCACAACGAAAGATACTAAAGTGATGAGATGACAACATATTTCTAAAATTAAGAAACAGGTTCTGCATGATAATGAACTTTTTAAATCAAGTTATGGTCAAGGTAAACCAGTATCATTTCTGGCCTCCTTTCGCTGTCACCAACCTATCTTTATTTTATTGATACACCTGTGGCTGACTAAAAATGTTTTTCTAATTATCCAACGAACTAGCGATTTGCAGGTGCGTCATTAAGGGCCTTCCACTGCTTTGGTGCCGTAAAACGGTTACTTTCTAAAGCATACTCCTTAGTAACGGCTAGGCTAGAAGGTTTGAAAAAATAAATATTTTTGATTCATGGACATTATTTTTGAAACAAGGTCTTTTTCGTGTAAATAATAGTTTTGCTTTAAAAAATAATTAACAACACGATATTTTTACGTAACTTTTGGATACTCCTCCAAAACGACATGGATGTTTAAAAATATTTTTACATAGAAAAATTGATGGCTGCAAGTTTCTTCGTAACTGAAATAGCATATGTAACACAACAAAAACAAAACTTTTCAAAAGGAGGTTCAATATTGATATTTTACCTCCGAGCGGGCGCACGGCCAGTACTGCGTTAACATTGAGGCGAATGTATCGCCTTAACACCTAACATTTAGTACAAATTTTCATACCTACACAGCATAGATCTCAAAAATAACCTATATGACTGATGGATGAAAATTGATATAATAAAACTTCGTTTTCCTTTTATCATTAAAATCCTGAAAAAATGTTTTATGCCTGATAAATATGGTACCCCGGCTTTGCATGGGACTAATTTTTATATACAAATCTTCCTCGTAAATCACTTTTTCTATAAGTGAAAACCGTACCAAAATCCATGCGTGGTGTAAAATCAAAATATTTTTTTTTTATTTCACATAGGCCTACATCGGCCCTTATAAAACGTCGACAAAAGGTGCACGGTTCGGGTTGGTCGTTTCCTATGGAGAAGAACCGGCAAGAAACTCCATGGTTACTCTTTTAAAAATGGTTTGGTTTTACAATATTTCCATGTTACAGCATTAGTACTTAGATATGGGGGGACAACGCAGGCCCGACTTATGACAATAAGTCGTAAGAAACTAAAAAAATTAAAATAAAAAGATTATATATTAAATAAATAAGTAAACAAATGTTAACTAGCATCAAGAAGGCCTACAATGTTCACACATTCACAAAACAATCGGTAAAAGAATCTATACAAAGGTAAAAAAAAAATAAGTATAACAAACTAAATTTAACGTGTGGCACAAATGTTGTTATCAGTGCTGTAACAATTCTTAGCAAAGGGCTATAAAGATGAATGAAAACCATTGTAAAAAGTCTAATTAAAAGAATGAATGAAAAAATGAGATTGAGAATAGTTAGAGACATCCACTTATTTGTGCCGTTTACAAGTTACCAGGGAAGCTGCATGCGCAGAAGGAGCTAAGGCCAAATGTTTTTATCTTCAACGGGGCACGCCCATCTTGACTAGAGACCCGGAGGACGTCGCCCCATTAACATTTACTTTTTGCTGTCTGTTTGATAAAGAGGAAAGCACGAGATCAGCAGATTTTCCACGAATTCCGTAGTGGTGTAATTTACAGATCAGTGTGTTGTGGTCGACGCAGTCGAAAGCTTTTGAGAGATCACAGAAAATGCCAATGGCATCCTGGGACCTCTCCCAAGCCTCCAAGATGTGGCTGAAGAGTTTTACTCCCGCGTCCGTTGTCGACCTACCTTTCGTGAAACCAAACTGTTGACTATGCAGGATCCCATTTGAATTGAAGTGAGACAACATCTGTTCCAGCATGATTTTTTCATAGATTTTACTCAATGCTGGAAGCACGGATATAGGTCTATAATTAGAAGGATCACTCTTACAGCCTGATTTGAAAATTGGTACTACTTTACTGTGTTTCATTAAGTCAGGAAAAGTGCCGCTGTCCAAACATTGATTGAATATGCCTGTTAGGACAGGAGCAATTGAGTCAATAATATCTCCAAGAACCCTAACGGATATCCCCCACAAGTCTTCAGTATTCTTTATATTGAGACTTTTGAACGCGTTTTTAATTGTATCAATACATATTGGTTTAAATTTAAAGATTGGTATGTCTTTAGTAAAGTTTTCTTTAAGAAGAGCTTCAGCTAATTTAGATGAGGAAGGAAGAGACTTTGTAACCTCTAACGGAATGTTGGTAAAGAAATTTGCTAATGTCTCAGCGACTTCTTGCCTATCAGAAATGGTTTGATTAGTTATTTTCAAAGACAACTCATTCTGATCGCGTTGTTGTATCTTTCCAGTTTCTCTATTAATTAATTGCCACACAGTTTTTATTTTATTATTAGAAGCACCAATTTTGTTAAATCAAATCAAATCAAATCAAAATTTCTTTATTCAATTAGGCCATTAAGCGGCACTTTCGAACGTCAAAAATAAAAATTAAATGTAATAATAATTAAAAGTAATAATAATTGATTCTACCGTCCATTCGGAAATGTAGCTTGTTATGGAGAAGAACGGACAAGAAACTCCAAACTTACTCTTTTAAAAAAACATAAATGTGTTTTACAAGTATTTGGTTACAATAATCTTGTAGGAAAAATACATATATGTGAGAACGATGTAAAAAAAAAAAAAAAACGCACTTAAAAGCGTCTAGAGTAAAACAAACAATTAAAAATACAATAAATAGGTAATTAAAAACATGCGGAGGCAGCTAAGATATGACCAATCCCAACTGACGGCGCCCGTTCACGAACATGACACATGGATCGGCACCACTCAGCTCAACCATCATGAAGGGAACCGAATGATCCAACACATGTGCCACCATCAGAGAGACATTAGAGAGAGCATGACACACTCAACTGCCGGGGCACACTGAAGTCAACGAACGACACATAGGTACAGTAAATGGTAGATTTACAGTTAGTACATAGTACTCACATATGTGCTGTGCAGTTATATAATCCAAAAAATAAATTGAGTTTATACAACACAAATATACATTATAATTATTCGTACAGTCTTCAGCAGGTCCAACAATACTTCAGAACTTTTCTGCTTATCACTTGTTTTTGTGCCCTAGTGGCTGTGGAGCTGGAATAGCGTTGGGCCAAGCATTTTTATCAGCGATGTAATCCCCCAACCTATAATATGCCTGCCTGCATAGTGTGCGTTTTATACAAGTTTTAAATTTCGTCTCATTCAATTCTAGAATGTGTGGCGGTATTTTATTGTAACATTTTATACAGTACCCCCTAAAAGATGACGCTACTTTAGCCAGCCTGAAACCTGGTTGAATTAATTGGTCCAAATTAATTGGTGGTTAATTATTATTAGAGATTTTGCTTGTAGAAGAAGTAAGCGAAGAAACAGATAGAGGTAGGCAGCGATTTGGTTTTATACTATTTAGTTATACACACGATGGCATGAACTTCATTTTATAATTTCCTGTACCTATTTAAGTGTATAATGACAGTATGGCACACAGGAAATAGGCCATTCCAACAAAATCCCGTCGCTCTTCCGCCTGCCATGTCACGCAACCGGAATGCCTGCAGGCACAATCTGAATTAGATAACGAAATTAACATTAACTGTACCGGTCTGCCGTCCTATAACCAGAGTGACACTATCTGTCAAAATCATATTTTGAGTTCATCATCATCAGCATATAGCGGTCCACTGCTGGACATAGGCCTCTCCAATAGCACACCATTAGCTTCAATTTTCGGCTAATCTCATCCAGCTGCTACCAGTCACCTGCGAAGATCGTCGCTCCACCTAGCCTGAGGGCGTCCTACTTTACGGTAAATAGTTTGTGGTCTCAACTTAAGAACACTTGGACGAAATAAATAAACCGCCTCATAATAAAAATCGATGCTGTTTATCAAGCAAATCATATACTTGAGTTTCCGGTGACCAAAGTAAATCTGATTGCGCACTTCCCATTTCGGATCATTTCAAAATGCCTATTGAGGCACGTTGTCAATAGGTTTGTAAACATAGCAATTTGGGGTTTTTTTTTGCTTAGAGAGATCGATAAAGATTTTTTTGCTGATTATGCAGGTATTAAAAACTTAAAATCAGCCAAATGACACATAGTGGCACTCTTGCTATAGGACGGCAACGGTAGACAGTACATTACTCTCACCGTGCAATAACATTCAGTTTTACTGTCCGTCCATTCATTTTATGATAGTTATTATAATCGCTAACGTGAACGAAATAGTTTGCATAATGTGATCATCCTGTCTCAGTTTCGTAATTATTTTCTGTCGAGAGAAATAATCTAGAATTTGATCTAGATCTTCGAAATGTTGGGGGTCATTGTACTTAAAGATATATCGTGACTGGAGTTATGTAATTGATGTTAAAGAGCTTGCTTTAAGGTCTCATCATCATCATCATCGTTAGTCTTTTAACGTTCCCACTGCTGGGACTCAGGCCTCCTATCTGTGAGAGAGGGAAAGGGCCATAATCCACCACGCAGGCCCAGAGCGGGTTGGTGGATGTCACATGGCAGTAATGCGCCTGCCTAGGTTCGAACCTACAACCTACGACCCGTAAGTCGGGGTAGTTACCACTGGGCCACCACTGCTCCCAACTGCCAGCTGCACCTGCTGCTGCTTTAAGGCTTCTATAATAGGATATTTATAGGCCTCTTTCTTCTATGACTGTGTGATATACTGCTATGTACATATATATATAAATGATGTTGGGGAATAAAAATAATAAAGAATTAATCCTACTATTATAAATGCGATAATTTGGATGGATGTATGTTTGTTACTCAGTCTCTCCAGAACGGCTGAACGGAACTGGATGAAATTTGGTACAGTGATAGATTATAGTCTGGCACATAGGCTACTTGCTATCCCGGTAATGATCCCTTGGGATTATAAAATACGTTTGACGCGGGTGAAGCCGCGGGCAGAAAATAGTACAAGATATAAAACTTCCTACTGAAATAAATACTAATCGAACAATGAAATCGATGGCTGCATTAAGTCCATCGAAACGGGACACCCACCCACTTCCACTAATGACTAGACAAACAAATGGAATGCCGTAGGCATATCACTAATCGATGCATAGAAATACTCTTTATTCTAAAAGATAATGCGGAACCCACTGACTGAAAACAAAAAAGAATCGCTTAGCCGAATATTGTCTAATGACACGCATGGAGATCAACACGGACCATGTTGCACAATAATTACAAAATAAACGTTCGTCTCGCCAATTACTGACATTGTGCCAAACTATTGAGAACAATGGCCTTTATGTGTTACAACATAATGGAATTGATGACTTAAAAGAAACGTGTTGCATCTTTAGAACTTAATTCTTTCTTTTGGACGAGAGCTTGAATTGAATTTACAAATCAACTAGAAAGTAGACAGACGATATTTCTTGTGCTTAGTAAGAACTATATTGTTGAGACCTATCTTTAAACATAGTTGTTTTTACTTTTAGGAGTAGACACTGATTCACGTAACACAGGTTAAAAACTCCAACTACTACTTAGCGTAGGAGTCAGGATCTCACTTTGACTAACACATTGTATACGCCAGTAAAAATATCTTATCTAAGAATACCTTTAATTAAATTATGAGCATGACTCCTTCCAGAGTGCTAGAAATGCAAGACGTGCGAAAACCATTATAATATTAATAAATAATAAAATAGCTTTATTTGATTCCACAATAATTAGATAGAATTAATTAATTTGATATTTAATAATTATATTCCTAAGTAACCATATCGGTCCATGCGTTTCTTTCCATTTTGTGGTGTTAATTGTCCTTCGATGGTCACCGTATCTCCCAACATGACCAGCCCATCTCCATTTGAGACTTTGAGAGAAGTGTAGATCATCCTTTACCTTGGTTATTTGCCGAATTTAAACAGCTCCTTTCCCCTCTAAGTTGTCTGTATTTGGTGATCAATCCACGTTTGGCAGCCATAGGTTTGACAGGATAAAATTGTTTGACCTTATATGGACTTTCAGTGAAAAAAAAACTATGAGTATGACTCCTTCCAGTGTTTTTTTTGTTTAACTTTCCATGTTATATGAGCTAGAGTGCTAGAAATGCAAGATCTGCGAGAACCGTTACTGACTAGAAAATATAAAATCCATACGACATTATCACGTTTCAAATCAGTTGTTAAAGATAATGTAAGTATGTAAAATTATCTTCAACAAAGCTCACTTAGCAAGCATTAAATAACTTCTGTAGTAAGCTGTTAACCTCATGGTAGGCGCCACTACAACTTGTCTTATGAATTACTAGTGTTGTAGGCGTCACTAATGTTTTCGATACTTGATATTGACAACCTGACTCATAGACCGTGCCTACGCGTGGTTAAGAAAAATCGAAAGGTATTCTTTGATAGGTTTTAAGTCTTACGAATCATTTAGTATATATTGTAGGTATATTTATATTTAAGTGGTGAAGGTGGAACAAAGATTACAATGAGAAGAAGAGAATTGGAAATCATAATCCACCTAAGATAAGAAAGTGTCTATTTATTTAATCTTCATGCACAAAGGTACAATGGTGGAATTAAAGCATAAGCATTTAAGCAAGCAAGAGTGGTGAAGAAATAACATGAACACAAAAAAAAAACAAAATAATTAAGTTGTAAAATACACTATACATAATATAAAGTATGTCCTTCAGATGAGTCTTGTTATATAATTTTGTTGGTACCTAACGGATATGTAAAGTTTGGTAGATCATTTCATCATGACGAACCCGTAACAAGATATATATTTTTTCAAAATATGTATATAAGATTATGATGAAATTGTATGACAATGTGCAGTTTCAGAGATGAAAATACATCACAATAAGACATGGCATTACTATTAATATTTAAATTATAGACTAAACGAAGACATGATTGTACTTTGCATAACTAGAAATCTTGTTCAAGTAATATGTCAACATGACTGACAACTTTGTCAACTTAAGCTATGGACAGAATGTTATTATGACTCACTGGTAGGAACTATTGTTTATTTATTATACATTACTATTGGTGTTTTATGATTTGGGCATAACCAGATACAATGACTATGATCTTAGGAGAAGCATCACGATTTGTTAACTAATCATGACTTCCACTTGATCCATATAAATAGCAGCAGCTCCATAATAAGTAGCTTTACTAAACATTCGATATTTATCTATCTATACCATAAACAGAAGGCACAGGCGTAAAGAACAATATTTCTAAAGAAGTAACGTGTTTTATTTCTCATCTTAGATTCTTTCCTTATCTCGTCATCATCATCATACCAGCCGAAAAACCCAAAGGCCTCCCCCAAGCGTTGCCATATTGACCGGTCCCATGCGTCTCGTATCCAGCGGACTTCCGCCACCAGGCCATCTGTTCACCTAGTGGGAAGCCTTCCTACGCAGCGTCTTCCGATTCGCGGTCTCCACTCCCGAATTTTTCGATCCCATGGGCCAATCGATCCGAGCAATGTGCCCTGCCCACTGCAATTTCAAATTGGTTATTCTTCTGGCTATGTCGGTAACCCTGATTCTCTTGCGGATCTCTATATTTCTGATTCGATCACGCAAGGATTCTCCAAGCATAACCCTTTGGGTGACTGTAAGCTTTCAGATGAGGCCCATTGTGAGCGACCACGTCTGAGAGCCATATGTCATAGGCTTCCTTACCTAATAATGCTAGTTTATCTGAAATTGGCGAAGGTATACTAATATATACGGTAAAGATTTGGTCCCTTTTGATTTATACAACTGAATTTTAAAAAGTGCCTTGGCGTTCCTTGCACGTTCTTCTTGAACTTCATATCTTTCTGTTTCTTTGAAAGTGCCTGTAAATGGTTTAATTAAAATACATGTTTTGCGTTTGAATCTACATCTGTAAGCCAGTCAACTTGCCGTACTTACAACTTGCTTCTAGGCATGAGAGCCAGGTCTGAATACTGCCTTAGACATACTTTCAAGTAAAATTAACTAGGAAGCAACTCATCTTACGTAAGTAGGTAAGTTAACTGAATAACTTTAACGATTAAGAGATGATGGATGTCTCGAAATATTGCTACAACTAGCTAAGCGCTAATTTTTTTTTTTTTTTTTTTAATTTTTTTTTTTTTTTAAAAACGTTGCCCCACACTAGGAATTACTTCCTGTATCGTGGGTGCGTTTACAAACATATAAACTCACATACACAACACCCAGAGCCAGAACAACTATCTGTAGGTCATACAAATATTTGTTCCGTGCGGGAATCGAACCCGCGACACGCAGCGCAGCAGTCAATCGCTCAACCACTGCGCCAACCGTGCGCCCGTGCTAATTAACTGATGCCCAGCTCAAAAGTTAAACAAGATTATGCTTTAGGCCCAGTTTTGTGATCCGAACTTAACTCAACCAATTGTAAAATGGTTTCAAATGGTAACTAACCATACAAACAGAAACAAAAAATAATTGAATTAGGAGGAAAAAATTGACAAAACAACTCGAACATAAAATGTTTGATTAATTTTGCGGTTACGATTTATGTGGCACTTCTTAGTGTTTCTTATAAATTCCTATTTTATTTAGTTTGTGCATTAATGCATGTTTGCCTCATTTCCAATTAATCTAGTCAAAATTCTGGAAAGTCGTTTTGGGCAAAGTGGCCTGTTTAGTCACATTGTTTTTTCTATCCTTTTGTATCAGTGTTAAAAATGTCGTTGGCTATATTAATATAACCCATGGTACGTAATGTAACTTCCAGATTAGTCTGCTCCTATTATAACCTTTTCTTTTCAACATTTTTCGAATATTGTAGTTGGAATAAAGTATAAAGCATTATTCCTTAATCTATGGCATCGTCTAGCTCTGATGAAATAGGTTGGGTAAAGACTCAAAAAAAAACAGCTTTGGTTTTAAGTATAGACTCTTCGTTTACAGACTCTGAAGTAGAAATATTTCTGGTCTAAAATAAATCCTAACTTATATAGGTGGTGTGAATTATCAAAATAAATCTTACATCAAACAAGCTGTAACAGCTAACTTAAGCACAATTATAAGCCAGTCACAGAATGAAGACCGACACACTTGAGAGATTCGCAGTTCGCACACGACAGCCACTCGATTCATTCAATTATTTTATTACACATGCTTGCAAGATGCACGTGTCATAAGTGTGTGTATTGTGTAATGACGCGTCTGTTGGGTGTTACTGTGTCAGCTGTGTCGGTGACACTCTGACATTAAGGACGAGAGTCTGGTGAATTTTTGAAAATGTAGTATGAGGTCATGCAGATTTTGGGTTTTGAGTAAAGTTGTAATGTGGGTTTAAAAACTTACTGTAGTCATTGGTAAGTTTTCCGGCAAACTTATTTCCGTAACGTGTATGTGTTTATTTATTAAAACTTCGTGCAACATAAAGTCAAAATGGCGGACAGGCATTCTTACTAGTCCAACCAAGGGTTAAAAAATGATAATACGAGTATGGCAGATGCATAAAAAACTATGAAGACCAACAAGATCTCCGAGGAACTACCATAGGGCAAAGAACAAATAAGGGCAGGCAATATAGCCAAATAATGAGCTCAGCAGTGAACAAACGACTGAAGAAGAAAGATCATGGTGGCACTGCCAAGAAACCAACGTTCATTCGGAACAAAAAATAGTAAAACCGAAATGATCTCTACTATACCCTTAGCCTGAAAACATATTATTTTTTTATCACAATATGTTAAGGCGTATATATTCACAAATGTTAACGCAGTACTGGCCGTTCGCCCGCTCGAAGCCACAATATCAATATTGAATCTCCTTTTGGACAGTTTTGTTTGCATAACTATTCTTTGATTACTGTTATTTCAGTTATGAAGAAATTCTAGCCATCAATTTTTCTGTGTAACAATATTTTTAAACATTCATGTCATTTTGGAGGAGTATCCAAAAGTAGCGAAATAATATCGTGTTGTTAATTATTAATATTTTTAAAGCAAAACAATACAAAATCATGATTCACAAATAATGTACATGAATCAATAATAAATACACGTATATTTTTTCAAACCTTTTAGCCCAGCTGTTACTAAGGAGTATGCTTTAGAAAGTAACTGTTTTACGGCACTAAAGTGATGGAAGCCCCTTAAGTGATTTTCTTCTTCTGCATCGTTCCTTCACTGTTAAGGATTGCGACCACATACAACGCGCGCGTCTCCAAGTTTTTCGGTTGCCTGCAGTGTGGATCGGTACATGCAGTATGAAGTGATTTTACTGGCTCCTAATTGTAATTGGCAACCTTACAACAGCAGCAATTTAATATTTATCCCCAATCAAAAAGTTACACAAAAAAGAGGAAGTTTCATAACTTTTTAACTAGGAAACGGGCTCACCAATTAATTCATTATCCACGCTTGTACGAGACGAATAACGATGTCAAAGAGTTTAACACAATAATTGCCGAGTTAACAGTTAGGACATACATATCAAACGTTGCATATATATGTAAGTAAGTAAGTACTAAAGGTTATCAAACGTTCTCGGTCGACCTTGTATGAAAAGGTTGTGGTTTTAATAAAAAAAATTGATGATAGAACAGACTGTACTTGCACAAGTTTACGGATACTTGATGTTCAGTGACCTGTAACGCTAAAAGGTCAACTTTGGCTAACTTGTTCGATGTTACTGTCATTTCACGTTCAGTAGTCTCGTGCCTGCAATGCAGAATAGGTCATGAAGATAAGGTCTATAATTATTTAAAGTCAGTCAGCAGGGTTTGTTGACGGTTTGACTTGGCTATGCTAGATATAGGTACCCAAGTATTATAGACAGCTGTGGCTTTAAGCTTTGCACCCTCTTTTCCTTCCCATAGTCCTATTTCGTTATAAGTTTGATATTCTTATGGTTTAAATTGAACCGTGGTTTAATTATTTCTAGTTCCGGCGCTACAATTGAAAGTCGTGATTGTATTATATTTAATACTCCCTTGGCCCACCCCGCAGAGCCCGTTATTTTGTAGGGATAAAAATTTGCCTATATTACTCCGGAATAATGTAGCTTTCCATTGGTGAAATATTTTTAAATCGGTTAAGTAGTTTTAAAGTTAAAGATTTGATTGTTTGTAAAACAAATTGTAATGGATAACAATTTGTTTTACAAACAATCAAATCTTTCCTATTTATAATATTACTAGCAGACGCCCCGCGGTTTCACTCGCGTAGATCCCTTTCACGTGGGAATACAGGGATAAAAAGCCGCATAGTGTAGCTTCCCAACGGTGAAAGATTTTTTGAAATCGGTCCTGTAGTTTTTAAGTTTATTCGTTACATACAAACATACAAATCTTTCATTTTCATGATATTAGTATAGATTATTAGCTTCTGCCAGCGGCTTCGCTTGCGTAAAAAGTGTTTTATCATGCCAAAGGAACATTATACCGGGATAAAAAGTAGCCTTTGTGCTATTCCAGACTATAATTTATCTCTGTGCCAATTTCATCCAGACCCGTTCAGCCGTTCTGGCTGGACGGCTAACTAACAAACAAACATCCATCCAAAATTACGCATTTATAATATTAGTAAGATTATTATATAGTGTATATTATATAAAAATACGAAGACATGCCTTCTGATAAATGTATATGCCTTTTGTTTATGAGCAGTTGTTTTCTAGTGCACTTTAAAACACTTACTTCGATGCTCTGAATAGCAAATCATGAAAGCCCTTGGGCAGAATCCTCAATGGCAGATGTCCACCATCAGCTATGTTTCTGAAAAGGTAGCATTCCGATCCGAACTACACTCGACGGGCGGTCGCACGATTTACCATTCATGGTAACAAATTACCTACATTCCGTCGACGATAGTTATCAATTATTTCACAAAGAGGATTTGTGACCAACTAGACAAAATACAAGCCATAGAACATCTAAACTTCTATTATACTATTAATGTTTTAAAGAGATGAGACCTTTTTAACCGACTTCAAAAAGGAGGAGATCCTCAATCCATCTGTATTTTTTATGTGTTACCCCAAAGCTTTTTACTAGGTGAACCGATTTTGATGATTCTTGTTTGAAAGCTGGTTCTTCTCGTGTGATCCCATTTAAATTTGATCAAGATCGGATGAAGAACTTCGGAGATATATAACAGAACTCTTGAATAAATGACGGCAAATCACTCGGGGTTGCTGCAATTGCATGTCTGTTTATTGTTTTTACCATTTCATAACATAACATCACGCCGGTATGCTCTAAAGGAGTACGCAGATGTGTACAGTTTCATGTTAATCGAGTTATCTATTCGGGCATAACTGTGGGCATTATAGATATGTACCACAACATAAAAGTGAAAAAAAGTCAAAAAACGAAGAAACAAAAACAAGAACACAGACTTCCAAAATTGAATTATTTTTCACTTTGTGGTGTTTTTATTTGGAAGTCGCGGTCGGTTGTATTTTTTTGTAATAAACTTTTTGTTTGTATATACGTATGTTTGGAAGAGGAAATCTCTGGATTTCCAGATCTGATTACAGAAATTGTATCAGTAAGATAAAGCTACATTTTCACAGAATTTTAGAGGCTACTGAATCCAGGAAAATTCACAGTAACCATGGGATAGACCACCAGGATGAAACACAGCGACAACATTTTATTATCAAAAAATAATAAGACAAAAACATTTTTATTAAGAGATTTTTTTTGTCTAGCTTACATTGGAAAACAACACTAACGATTACATTCACAAGGCTCACATTGCATAACATAATAACGGGTTCAGCATCAAATTGCAGGGATGCTGGCAGTGCTGGACCGGCACGACGCGAGCGAGTTGATAATGATACACAAACTTATGCAAATGTCAGCTCTCGGCGATCGTGATCTTGGAGAAGGTGCTTATTAGCGCAGAGTTATGAATCCTTGAGTCCTTTAATGCTAAGCAAATAGTTAAGAGGAGATGGTTTGAAGAATAAATGTCTGCCAGTCAGTCAAGATAATTTTCACTCACTCACTTTTGACTCAGTATTTTGTTCAGTCGATTAACTCATCATAAAGTCCGCTTAGATCTGCTCCACTATTAGCTTTTTGTGGTCGCTATGTGGACCTACAGAAGATATACATACATAATGTTTAAAGCAATCTTGTGACTCTATCCTTCCCGCCAGGACATCTTACTAGCAACATTATCTCTCACCTATAAGATACGAAAAGAAACATGCAATTTCAAAACGTTTCTATAGCTGTGTGCTTTCACGTGTGAAAAAATCGTGACTGATAACTACAGATAGATGATCTAGGCATTTCGATTCTTATTGCTTAATATAAAAATAAGTTCAACCCTCAATTACTCTAGTAACGCTAGATTGTCACAACTCGAACAATTTGTTATGTTAGCTATAATGTTGACTGATGCAAATGCATGCAATTCAGTTCGTCGTGATCAGCACGATTTGTGGGTGAAGAATAATAGATGCGTTTCATCTGCATGGTAACGTGAGTGGAAAGAACGTTGATTTACATTAAGTGGAATAATAATGAATTTAGTTTGACCCAGCATAATATTTAGCTAAGTATGTTAGAGATGGGGTTACATAGGATGTGTGGGCTTGTGTTCAACTATGTTTTACCTTTAACTTATTTTTATTCTAATAATTATTTGGTAAATTAGTAATGTTTTCGGATTCCGATTTTATAATGTGGAGTTTTATAAGAGGTAAGGTAGAATACAACTGGAATGGAATTTGTGTTTGAGCATCGGACGCTATACTAGTACAGACATTGCATTGCTTTGCTGTCACACTGAGTGTATAGGTAAAGCTGGAAGGACTTTCAACGATTTGCTTGTGAGATTGTTTGGCTTTTTCACTGGTATTGCAACGGTAACATTGATTTATATTGCAGATTAACCTCTTGTATTGCAGCCGATGACTATAGTATTGCAAGTATCCATTGAGATGTATGAGCGCCATCCGTGTTTAGTCTCTTCGCCAGGCATAGAGTTGATCCACCCAATACGTTGGTAGCTCCTCAGCTAATTCCAATTTTAGCATTCTGTGAGATGCACGACAAACTCACGCACGATCGCAACCTTTGTCCTCAGACTATAAATACTAGTTTGGTATTCCACGTCGCCTTTGATTTAATGTTAATTTGCATATTCTATCTGAACCTGTTTTGGATTGCAATTAAGATTTGGATCTATAAGTGATGAATAGAGTTGTGCAACTGTGTAAATGACTAGATTTGTCACTTTTAAATATCAAAATATATAAACAGAATGACTACATGTGTGAACGTAATAATGAAGCAAAATGAGTATTTAAGTGATCCTAGCGGGTGGAGTTCTGCAGTTTCTGCCTACCCCCATGGGAAAAAGGCATAAGTTTATGTTTGTAGAATAATGATGAGCAAAGAAGAATGGATTTTACTTCATAATATACATCGAATTAGATTTAATTTATTGTTACTGTATTATAATTGCAAAGCCTTTTTCTGTAAGCCTTTAGTCGCCTTATAACGTTAACCTAAACTACTTTAAAAGTACAAATAAGATTTGTGATTCGGATTTGGATGTAATAGTAGACAAAGACGCTGAAAATGTAATGTTTTTTACCTGCACTTTCATTAATTTGTGCATTGCACGAAAAAAAATCTGCTCTTGCAATCGCACCTACAAAAAGTATACCGTTTGCAATACACCTAAAAATGCGTAGATAAATTGAATGTCTTACAAAACGTTGTTGGTCAAGTCACAGGTACTTGAAAAGTGCAATTTACTACGTTTTTACGATTCGTAGTGCATAAGGTCATATTGGTCACAAGTTTGTCGAAACTCCGAAACTTGGTCATCCACGTAATAGCGGAATGACATCCCTAATCGTAGGCACAGGTAATTCGATCCACAAATCGAGTAACAATCGATTCGTGACCGAGAAAACTTGGTTGTGCAGTATGATTCAAACTTAATGGCGGGTTGGAACACAAGGCGAGTCGCTGCGCAGCCGATCTATTCTGTTAACATCTCACCGTGAAAACTTTAAGTGGAGTAAACTTGAAGTGAAGTTTTATTTTCTATCGATCGGTTAATCCCTCCCATGTTCCTCATCCTCTCATGTTTATTTCATCAAGCTTTTCACGGTGAGATTTTATACAAAATGGCACTATAGCACATTCCAGTGAAGAGTAACAAAGTTCACAGCCACCATTAAGTTTGACTCATACTGTATTCGATACGGGCCATCTTGTTCCCGTATTATGTCGTAAAGTATTCTTTCTGTCATTATTGATATTACTTTATCTGTAAAGGTCATCGTTCGCGAAGTTTCTCTCGATCACGTGACAGTTGATTGGCCAAAAAGCTTCAGGATTGTATTGTGTAATCGTGACTTTTGCTTTCAGTTGACATTTTAATTGTTTGTCGTCGACATTTTGGCCTTATTTCCAGTCGGTCATGAAATCCGGAACTAGAATAACTCTATTCTTGAGACCTTGTACCGACCGCCAACAAGTACAGTTTATTTATTCTATTTGACGTTAAGTTTGGATTTTTATCTCTCATACAAGTTTTGGTCAGCTGACGAATTTTTAATGGAAAACCCATTTTTATTTTTGGTTTTTGCAGTGTGCTGTGACTTTTTTGGAGAATGTTGTTAATTCAGGTGGACAGAAGCAGTATTGAAAATATGATCAAACATTTCCATTTAAAAAAAATGTTTATTGGTACAAAAAAGGTTACAATAATTAGTGTTCACATAAGGATACAGCTATATTGTAGGAACTACATTGTAACCATTGGTTAATAAACCCTGCCTCTAAAACTAGGGGAACCTGTATCTTGAGATACAGTATAAGTTAAAGCCTGTATAAGTACTGACCAGTACCAATCAATCAAATATTGTCAGAAATTGATAATGATAATTAATTAACTGTATTTAGTGTAACACTATAACACTTCAGTTTCTTTGTAACAAGACGAGTTCGGAGTTTCATATATCCGTCTTTTTGAGAAGAAACACCGAAACAATCTCAGTGATCAGAAAGTTTTTTATGCCTGCACTTGGACCACATTTTTCTATGTAATCTAATGAGTTTACTCAGATTACCAGGAAAAACGTCAAAGAACCAATATAATTAATTAAATGCACGTGTTGTTTAGAACCACGTGTTCTAAAACCCATTAATTTACTAACAACTTTTATTGAGAGAAATATCTCCGTCACATGAGCGAATATTATGTTAACGACTAGCTTTTGCCCGCGGCTTCGCACGCGTAGACTACATGCTTCTCCTAACCATATTTTAACAAAAACCTTTTAAGCTATCAAAACTAAGCTACAAAACCAATGAAGAAAAGAAACTGTCAAAAGCTCAAAATTCCGTTTTCGCATACAACTTTCAACGACGTCGGTCCTGTAGCGAGTGCCCGCTTCAGGGCTCTGCACTCATACTGGTGCCCCCTCGACCCTTGCACCTTTGTTGCACCTCTCACTCCGCGTTGCAGCCGTGTGGATGGAACGTATACCTAATCCCCGCCACGTGTCTTGACCCTTGGCTACCATACCGAAAGTATGACAATCAGGCCAGGGCTCAAGTTACCTGCCTGTCTGTCTGTGATTATTGATTATTATTATATTATTTCTTTAATTATTGTTATCATGTAGTGTAGTGGTAGGTACCTAATTCTGTTATATTAATAAAGAGGATGAGTGCGCCTTATTAGTAGGTATTGCAATAATTTCATCTATCTAGCCTACCTGTAGTTTACATACTGGAAATCAGTAGGCAGGGTGCTTGTAAGCTATGCGTTGCATTGGTAGGTAGGTACCTTTCTTAGTGCTCACCTACACCACTAAAGGAACCTACGTGCCAAGTTTCATGATTGTAGCTTCAGCCGTTTGGGCTGTGCGTTGATAGTCAGTGAGGCAGTCAGTCACTGTCTTATTTTATTTAGCTATTCGTTTAGATATGGATTATGGCTTGATAGCATCTTCGCTCGTCTGGGCCGCTGTGCCTTTAGCGTTTCCTTCCCACACACTTCACAATAGCTCCATTTGGGAGCTAGGATGTGTTTGCACATATGACACCTCTCTAGTTCTCCCAGGCTCGTCATATGACTGACTACATAGCCTACATTTATCTGAAAAAAAAAACGGTTAAGAATTGCCGTACTTACGATAATAGTAATACCGAAAGAAAAACAAATAGGTTCTTATGACGTCCAAGCAGAGTTTCTTGTTGAATGTGGTCAATTTAGCATCTTGTACTTATATAACTTGATCATTTAGGTAACTGCCTTATAAAATTATAGGTATTTACCTAACTATAATAAGTTTATACCTAACTATCACAACATTTTTAAAGAGAAACCTAAATCTTACCAGTTACTCTTAAACCGTACTTCCCGCAAGACGGGCAAAATTTGGCTTTTTTAGAATCAAATATGTGTCTTCAGGCTGCAACATCATTAATAAATGATTATAAAAATAAAAAATATGTAGTCGGTAGTTTGCATATTAATGTAATGTATCAAATATATTAATGGTATGTACATATACATAACTAAATAACAGTATTATTTATTACTTAAAATTTTTTGCATGTTCCTAATCATGTCAATATTTATGTAGGTTCACTGCATACTCCGTTATAATACGTCCTTGTGGCGTAATCATTGCCGATTAAATGAAGCAGTCACAATTATCATCGCATCTAAGAGGAATGCATCCGCAATGCAATGCATCTAACTGATAGTATGGTAGCCAGACCTCACGGTAGGGTTGCCGCGGATTATATCTAGGTACACTTCTTTCCTATCACTGATTCATTTATTATGTAGTTAGAAATTAATTACCTACCTACAGAAGTAATTATTAGGTACTACATTCTTTACAGAATACCTATTTTTATTTTGCTACACTGCTGACCCCTAATGCAACAGCTTAAAAGAAATTAAAACGAAATAAACTGCAAATTATTTTAATACAATTGTTACACGTAAATGTTTAACATTGATAAGTTAGCTTAGATAATAGGTCTATCCATATCCCGTCTCTATTTAATTCCTATATTTATGCGTTGAGCCCTTTTATAGTTACCAACAGACTTTAAAGACTTGAAAGTATTTTTAATATTTTTTCCTTTGTATAAGAAGAATTTTTGTACAAAACATTTCATTCCTCATGATCCCCAAGGACGGAAATTCCAAAAAACCTTAAGTTGCGTTAGATTTTAATCTTAACCCCAAATCCAAAATTCGAAGGTCCTAACTTAAAACTGACCGACTTTCATACAAACTTTCATGCCCTATTTTAACCCTATTAGGGATGGAATTCACAAAAATCCTTTCTTAGTGGATGCCTGGACAGTATAAAGTAACTGTGTTCAAAATTTCAGTCTCTAGACGATTTTATTATTCCCATGACTTCATCCCCCTTTTCATCCTCATGGGGGTGGAATCTTCAAAATCGCTGAGACACATGTAAATTATTTTTTAATCTTCAACCTAAACCCGAAATATGAAGATCCTGGCTTTAAAACTGACGGATTTTCATACAAACTTTCATCCCCTATTTAACCCGCCTAGGGGTGGAATTCACAAAAATCCTTTCTTAATGGATGCCTGCACAGTTTAAAGTATCTATGTGCAAAATTTCAAGTCTCTAGATGATTTCATTATTCCCATGACTTCATCCCCCTTTTCACCCTAATGGGGGTGGATTTTCAAAATCGCTGAGACAGGTGTAAATTATTTTTTAATTTACAGCCTAAATCCAAAATATCAAGATTCTAGCTTTAAAACTGACGGATTTTCATACAAACTTTCATCCCTATTTAACGCCCTTCGGGGTGGAATTTCCAAAAATCCTTTCTTAGTGCTCACCTACACTACCAAAGGAACTTACGTGCCAAGTTTCACGATTGAAGCTTCAGCCGTTTGGGCTGTGCGTTGATGGTCAGTGAGTGAGTCAGTCAGTCAGTCACTTTCTTCTTTTATATGTTTAGACATCTTTAAACTAGAATCAAGATTACTAAAGATTATATGTCAATCCGTCGTGGCATATCCTTTACGAGCCGTGATTTTTTACCCCCGGTAAAAGAGGTGTTTTATAAGTTTGACGTGTGTACCTGCGTGTTTATGTATTTGTGTTTCTGTTTGTGGCATGGCCCCTAAACGGATGTACGGATTTTGATTTAGTATTTTTTGTTTGAAAGGTTACTTTATCGAGAGTGTTCTTACTTCTTAGCCATGTTTAATAAAAATCGATTCAGCCGTTTAAAAGTTAGGCGTATCCGCGGCAGGCAGGAATCTCATGGCGTACCCTATGATTCCTGCCTTTACTAATGGAGTACAATACCATCGACTGTGGCTAACGTACTAGCGAAATCTGATTATAATAATCAGTTAATTTCAGAAGTCTGTGATGTCTGCTTTCACTACCGGAGCAATATCAACTGAGGCTATCGCTAAAGTAAAATCTGATTATAATAATCAGTCAATGGCATACCCCGTGATTCCTGCCTTCACGACCGGAGCACTTGCAATATCAATGGTTGCTGGCGCACAACTCACAAGAAATAAAAATCTTAAGGCAGGAATCACATGGCTAATGGTAAATATCTGAATTTATATACTTTGTGTCCTTACACTTTGACTCTCTTTGTTTCACTATAGGTACAGTTAGCAACATAAGCGGTCCACATTTTAGTTTTCTT
Organism: Orthosia cruda; assembly: GCA_964057195.1. Taxonomy (NCBI): domain Eukaryota; kingdom Metazoa; phylum Arthropoda; class Insecta; order Lepidoptera; family Noctuidae; genus Orthosia; species Orthosia cruda. The sequence continues at coordinate 1,932,586 of OZ059836.1, forward strand.
AAAATTATAAAGCAAAATGAATAAAATCGGAAGAAGTTAGTTGTAAAGAATATAACTTTTTACATTTTCATGAATAACAATTAATCGACTCTTTTTGTTGACTGTACTTATAAATTTAACACTATATCTTTTGCTGCAAACTTATTTCATAGTCTCAAGGTTAACTCAATAACATCTTGTAAAAAGTACATTTCTAATTAAAATTGAAATCGCTACAAACTAAAATAAAAGATATTGCAGTTAAAAATACAAATTCAAACACTACATCTTCACTTCTATATTAGAAAAATCATGTTCTTTAATATTGTTCAACAACTTTTTTTTGGAACAAACACGTGATGCAAAAGGATAAAGCTCAAATGAATTGATTTTAGTTTAAAATGTAAATTAGTGTCATATTTTAACAACCAGTTTTAAAATTAGATACAGTTGATTGTTTTAATTAAGATAATAAGATGTTGTTTTTATCTAGGTTTATATATTTCGAAGATTGTAAACTAATTAAATAGTGTTTTATTTAAGGATAAACTATTTCAATAACAGCGATGAAGAGCGCAGCAATTAGCTATGCAAGAAAGCGCATATTATGATAATCTAGGGAAAAAAAAAACGCGCGATGGCAAAACGGTCATCGCTCAGCATAATGCTAGGACTTGCGTGCGAGACAGAGCTATAGCACTGGTTTTCAGCGTTGGCTGGTGGCGACTGGTAACGCCGTACCAATGAAATGTTAGGGGCATGTATCGGCGTGAACAGTTTTATTTGCAGATTCAACTGCCTTGCGATACAGAAAAGAAAGGTCATTGGTCGGTTAGGTTCGTTCCCCGCTCGATTCCTGGGCGGAGACCTCTTTTAAACGAATATTAAGTCTAAGTAATAATCATCATCATCATATCAGCCAAAAGACGTCCACAGCTGGACATAGGCCTACCCCAAGCGTCGCCACATTGGCCGGTCAATAAATAATGAAGGATGATTAATGTTGATTATTTTCACAATTTTTTTTATTTCAATCCTACATAGGCCCTACAAAGTCTTCATATTTATTTGAAAATTAAGTGATTTCTTAAGCTTATAAAAGAAAAAGCTAAGTATCAATTAGAATAGGATTTACATACACTTGACTCTGCCAAAAGGTAATGTATTGACTGAATTAAATGTCAACAATTTTGTAATATCAGTAAAGTACAGATCACGTTATAATTAATCATTTAGATATCTTTAATTTCACAACACTAACAGCCGTAGTTCAACGATACAAGTTAACACTAATTATTATTTTTTGACACTGACCCCCAGATTCTTAAAGGCCATTTAATCCGTTGTCAAATCTTACTTCTATACTTTTGATTGGTGGGCGTTGTTTTGGTCAGCTAATCAACAACGTGTTCGATGACAGCATATTTATAGAACGTACTTGATGTATTTCTGTAATTTGTTTGTGCAGAATAATTTAAATTATTGATGGAGAGGAAACTTGACGCTTGGGACAGATTTTACTTACTTAACTTAACTGTTTCTATGTCCCCAAGCTGGGCAGAGGGCGTCCGCAGTAGTCCTCCATCGCGATTCTCCCTCCATGTCATTCTGATGCCCGTCGCTTCATTTTCGCGTCGCCAGGTTTGACGGGCACGGCCATGTTTCATTTTTCCTTGAGGATTCCATTCATTTGGGTTGGATAACGAATCTTTAGATGTTTTGTGGAGTCACAAGCTAGTATTCAATCAATCAGATTTGATTAATCAGGAAAAAATTTCATTATCTAATAATCCGACATCGATTATGTAAATGTGTTAATAAATACTAATATATGTCTGTTTATATTTGAAGATGACATAGACCTTCAACGATTAGTATTATTGTTACGTCTGAACAAGCTTTTTTTTTACCTGGGGCTATAGGGGACCGTACACCTACAATATACACGGTGTCCTACACGACGTTCATACCGGCTTACTGCATATAATTTTTGAGCAAATTGAGCTGCACAATCCAGTTACTGGTAACACGATATTGATCTGCCGGACACTTAGGTGGAGTAAGCTTGATGTGAACTGTCATCGGTGGTGGCTCGATGTAAAATACTGCATTTGGCCGACTCAAAAATAGATGGGGTAAGCGGACGCAGACGATGGTGATACATATCATTTTGCAGATACTCAAATGGTTTTTGTTTGCAAACGACCTGAATCAGTCAAGTATATTATTTAGTTATACCCAGTGAAGTATCATGTCACATCTTCTAAAGAACAAGTAATATTATTGCAGTACTTAGCCATTAAAGGTCCTATTCATGAAAATTGCCTCGTTAGCAATCACGTTTGAAATTGCACCTGATAATGCACAGTCATAGTCAACTAAGACCTTCAAGTAAATCGTAGTGCATCTAACTAAAACAATTTAGACAGTGATAGATTCAAATCGTGATGCTGCACTACACATTACGAAATGTTTGCATGCATGTAGCCAGTCGAATATTGTAAGAATGCATATAAACATGTTTGTGGATGATTGGTACTTGTGCTAATTAAATTAATCAATGTTTTTATGAATGAGTGGCGGGCTAGATGGGTCGGGGTCATCACGAAGAGCGAGTTTGAGAACTGGTTTCGTTGTCCCATTATAGGGCAATGTATCCTGTATCCTACATAGCCTTCCACTCTGCTGGTTTATTGCCTTCTCCGGCTAATCGTCCAAAAATGCCTATAAGGCCAGCATTTCCTAGGCCTTTCTCGGCGAAGACGCCCGTCTTCTGGCTCCCACTGGGTGAAGATTTTGGCCCATCTATCATTCTGAATTTACAAGGGACGGTCCAAAAGTAGATTGGACTTTTTGAGGAATAGTTATGAGTTAGTCATTATGATACAAGTGTGTAATGTTGGTGATTACCGCTGAGACGCCATTGCCGGCCCAGCCGTTAGGTAAGGGTGTTAAGAGAGCCGTGGACGGTAATCATCAATACACACGTGTATCATACGACGTTTTTCAACAGACTTGTGAAGAAAATAATACAAAAAAATCATTTCCAACAGTGAAAACGAGTTGTGAATTTTTTTTCGTAATGGCGGGCTAAATTAATCAGTTTTCCTATGCGCGCACATCTAACAATGACGATCGGCCATAGACTAAAAATAATGAGTTATCTTTTTTTTTGGCTTTTCGCGAATAGCGTTTTAGTCACGTACAAAATGGTGAATTTCTAGTTTTCTTTATTACAGACAAAAACAAAAGTTATATTTAAGTGAAAGTTTTATGTATACACGTACAAGTTGAAATTATCTATTTAAATACGAAGTTGCATGAAATGTGTTGAATTTTTACTATTGAGCACGATCTTTTTTGTATAGAAACTTTTTTAAGAATAAAGCAACTCAACCAATAAATAAAAAAAAGAAACTCTTTATCTCACTTGTGAATAATAGCAATGAAAAAGTCACAGCGTTTAATAACAGGTGTCATTATGTGCCAAATTGCGGTGAAATTAGAGCCACTTTATGAGCAAGTGTGTCGAAAAATATATTCCTTCCGTATGTATTTCTAGTTAGGTACTGAAAATAAAATGAGACTTCTAGCTATATCATCAATGTTATGATAGTTGTGAATATTTCGCAGTTATACTCGTATTAGTATGTAAATGACGAAATATTGAAAAGATCAACGGATACACTTGGAGTCAAATATGATTATCTGCATGTAAACATGGTTGATTAGACAAGTGGACCTAGCAGGTTAATGGTTAAGTACATAAAGTAATTATTTGCTTGGCAAGTACTAGAATCGAAGATGATTAACACAGATTATAAATATCATTGCCTTACCATAAATAAAGTTTTTAATACAAGCATTTTCCTGGCCTTTAACCTTAGGGTATTCATTTTTATGTTCCGTATGGTGTCGGACGTAAAGGTTCCGTATGGTGTCGGACGTAAAGAATCTCACCATCCCATATCTTCCCATGGGTGTCGTAAAAGGCGACTAAGGGATACACCAGAGAATGGGCAGCAGCGTTCTCTGTGCACTTTAACAACAAACTGCGATCGCCAACCCGCCTGCCAAGCGTGGCGATTAAGGCAAACCCCCCCAAACCAAAATGAAAAGCACAAAGAAAAAACGGCCCCGAGTGCCCGGCAGCCCGTCTACCCTCGACTACGGTAGCGGTCGAGGCGATGGCGTGGCAAGGGGTGCGAAGAATCCCCGGAGTGGACCCGGCTACCCTAATAAACACCGACGACTGGACCTGGCAACGTATAACACGCGAACACTCCGGACCGACGAGAAGATAGCCGAACTCGAGGAAGAATTGAGCAGGTTGCGGTGGAGTATTATAGGGTTATCTGAAGTCCGAAGAGAGGGGGAGGACTCGATAATCCTCAAATCCGGTAACCTGCTCTATTTCCGAGAGGGTGACCGGCAGTCCCAGGGTGGTGTCGGGTTTATCGTCCACAAGTCCCTTGTGAACAACGTGGTGAAGATCGAGAGTGTGTCGACAAGGGTGGCGTACCTTATACTCAAAATATCCTCGAGATATTCGTTGAAGGTTATACAGGTCTACGCCCCGACCTCGGCTCACCCCGACGACGAGGTAGAGACCATGTATGAGGATATTTCTAGAGCCATGCATGGTTTCAAAACTCACTTCACCGTTGTCATGGGGGACTTCAACGCGAAACTGGGCAAACGAGACGTGGATGAGCTGCAAGTGGGCCAATTTGGAGTTGGACATCGGAACCACCGGGGTCACCTAGTAGCCAGCTTTATGGAGAAGGAGGGCCTCTATATGATGAACTCCTTCTTCAGAAAGCGTGAGCACAGGAAGTGGACCTGGCAAAGCCCCGATGGTGCAACTAAAAACGAGATCGACTTCATCATGTCAACCAAGAAGCAAATGTTCAATGATGTCTCTGTGATCAATTCGGTGAAAACCGGGAGCGATCACCGCATGGTGAGAGGCACATTGAACATTAATATCAAGCTTGAAAGGTCTCGACTGATGAAGTCTACGCTCCGTCCAGCACAGATCCAGATCCAAAACCCCGAGAGCTTTCAGCTTGAACTTCAGAATCGTTTCGAGTGCCTAGGGAGCTCCGTGGACGAATACAGCGATGGGTTCGTGGAAGCTGTCCATACGGTTGGGTCTAAGTTTTTCAAGACCCGCCGTACAGATATAAACAAAAAGCTCTCTGATCCTACTCTCAAACTCATGAAGGAGAGGCGTGAGATGATCCTGCAGTCTTCAGACGATGCGTTGAAGTACCGGCAGCTCAATAGACGGATCTCAAAGTCCTTGAAAAGCGATCTCCGCCGCTTTAATACCGAGCGTATTAAAGACGCCATTGAGCGGAATAAGGGTTCCAAGGTCTTTGCAAGAGATCTGACTATTGGGCAGAGCCAGCTCACGAAACTGAAGACCGACGATGGCAGAATCGTATCCGCCAAACCGGAGCTATTGAGAGAGATCGAGAGATTCTATGGGCAGTTGTACACGTCAACCAGTAAACCCGTCGCGAATTTAGCAAAAGACCCTAGAGCTAGATTGACCCGGCACTATACCGAAGACATTCCGGACGTCAGCCTGTATGAGATTAGGATGGCTCTTAAACAGCTTAAAAACAACAAGGCGCCGGGTGAAGACGGAATTACAGCCGAACTCCTGAAGGCGGGTGGAAAACCGGTCCTTAAGGCCCTTCAGAAGCTGTTTGATTCCGTCATACTCGAGGGCAAAACGCCACAGGCATGGTGCAGGGGTGTGGTGGTACTCTTCTTCAAGAAGGGCGACAATGCCCTACTAAAGAACTATAGGCCCATCTCACTTCTTAGCCATGTCTACAAGCTGTTTTCAAGAGTCATCACGAATCGTCTCGCGCGCAGGTTTGACGATTTCCAGCCTCCTGAACAAGCCGGTTTCCGTAAAGGCTTTAACACCGTAGACCACATACATACGCTGCGGCAGGTTATACAGAAGACCGAAGAGTACAACCTGCCTCTCTGCTTAGCGTTTGTGGACTACGAGAAAGCCTTTGATTCGATCGAGACTTGGGCTGTGCTGCAGTCTCTCCAACGGTGCCAAATTGACTACCGGTACATCGAGGTGTTGAAGTGTTTGTATAAAAACGCCACCATGTCAGTTCGACTTCAGGATCAGACCTCGGAACCTGTCTTTCTGCAGCGAGGTGTGAGGCAGGGAGATGTCATATCTCCGAAACTGTTCACCGCTGCACTGGAGGATGTCTTCAAGGTTCTGGACTGGAGAGGGCTAGGCATCAACGTCAACGGCGAGTACATCACTCACCTTCGGTTTGCCGACGATATAGTGGTCATGGCTGAGACTATGGAGGACCTCAATACAATGCTCGATGACCTCAGTAGAGCCTCCGAAATAGTGGGTCTTAGGATGAACATGGACAAAACCAAGTTGATGTTGAATGCCCATGTCACACCCACTCCTATTAGGGTCGGAGACTCTACACTCGAAGTTGTGGATGACTATGTCTACCTGGGACAAACGATCCAGTTGGGTAGGGCCAACTTCGACAAAGAGGTCAACCGTCGAATCCGACTCGGCTGGGCAGCGTTCGGGAAGTTGCGCGGTATCTTCACGTCCAACTTACCACAGTGTCTCAAGACGAAAGTCTATGACCAGTGTGTGTTGCCAGTTATGACCTATGGCTCTGAGACGTGGTCGCTCACAATGGGCCTCATCAGAAAGCTTACAGTCACCCAAAGGGCAATGGAGAGGGCTATGCTCGGAGTTTCCTTACGTGATCGAATCAGAAATGTAGAGATCCGCAAGAGAACCAGGGTTACCGACATAGCCCGAAGAATTGCCAAACTTAAGTGGCAGTGGGCAGGGCACATTGCTCGCAGAACGGATGGCCGATGGGGCAGAAAGGTTCTGGAGTGGCGACCGCGAACCGGAAGACGTTGCGTTGGAAGGCCTCCCACCAGGTGGACCGATGACCTGGTGAAGGTTGCAGGGATCCGCTGGATGCGGGACGCACGGGACCGGTCAATGTGGCGACGCTTGGGGGAGGCCTATGTCCAGCAGTGGACGTCTTGCGGCTGATATGATGATGATGATTCATTTTTATAATAGTAAAAAAAGTTCGAGCTTCCTGTCTTTTATTGATGTATTTTTTTATTTTGGATAAAGGTCACGATGTCACTCTTCAAAATTAATGCCAACGTGGAAACTTTGCAAGCGATACCTACCTATCTATCACCGCGTGTTTTTTAGGGTTACAATTTATACGCTAGAAGAAACCTGGCAGCGTGGATATAACTGTAATAGCATAATATTGAAAAAGGGAGGAGCTCGTGGTTAAGTTATAAATAACCGCACGGGTTGACTTTCAAGCAATGCTTACCGAGGTTGGTTAGTGGATGGGTAACCATTCATTAAACACCGAGACTCTTTCCTCGGCAAATTACTACCGACTTCTCAATAAAAACACTACAAAGTGAAACATAACTTCAATTTCGGCAGTCGGTGTTCCTGTTTCCTTTTCTTTGTTTTTTGATACCGACTTCCGAAATCGAAGTTATTTTTCACTTTGTAGTGTTTTTATTGGGAAGTCGATTGAATTTGTTTGTAAATAGTTCTATTTTTCACTTTGTAGTGATATAATGATATAATGCCCACAGTGATGCCAGAATAGATTACCCGAATAATATGTTTCTTGAATATAACCGGTGAAATGAGAGTGTACCAGGGTGATCTGTACAAATCTGCGTACCCGTTTAGAGCGTACTGGCGGGATGGGATGTTATGAAAAATCTAAAAATCAATTTCAAATCAAAATTTCTTTATTCAATTAGGCCATTAAGCGGCAAATCCGAAAGTAAAAAAACAAATGTAATAATAATTGATTCTACCGTCCATTCGGAAATGTAGCTTGTTATGGAGAAGAACGGACAAGAAACTCCACATTCACTCTTTAAAAAAAAAAAGTGTTTTAAAAGTATTTGGTTACAATAATCTTGTAGGAAAAATACATATATGTGAGAACGATGTAAAAAAAACGCACTTAAAAGCGTCTAGAGTAAAACAAACAATTAAAAATACAATAAATAGGTAATTAAAAACAGGCGGAGGCAGCTAAGATATGACCAATCCCAACTGAAGACGCCCTTTCACGAACATGACACATGGATCGGCACCACTCAGCTCAACCATCATGAAGGGAACCGAATGATCCAACACATGTGCCACCATCAGAGAGACATTAGAGAGAGCATGACACACTCAACTGCCGGGGCACACTGAAGTCAACGAACGACACATAGGTACAGTAAATGGTAGATTTACAGTTGGTACATAGTACTCACATATGTGCTGTGCAGTTATATAATCCAAAAAAATAAATTGAGTTTATACAACACGAATATACATTATAATTATTCATACAGTCTTCAGTAGGTCCAACAATACTTCAGAACTTTTCTGCTTATCACTTGTTTTTGTGTCCTAGTGGCTGTGGAGCTGGAATAGCGTTGGGCCAAGCGAACTTATCAGCGATGTAATCTCCCAACCTATAATATGCCTGCCTCCATAGTGTGCGTTTTATACAAATTTTAAATTTCGTCTCATTCAATTCTAGAATGTGTGGCGGTATTTTATTGTAACATTTTATACAGCACCCCATAAAAGATGACGCTACTTTAGCCAGCCTGAAACCTGGTTGAATTAATTGGTCCCTATTTCTAATAACATAGCTATGTCAATCGCTGTTTTTACTAAAAACATGTAAATTCTTTCTAACGTACATGATCTTTTCATAAATATATTGACAAGCTACCGTCATGATGTTAATGTCCTTAAACAGTTCCCTTAGAGAATCGCGCCGGCGAAGATTGTATATCGCTCTGATGGCTAGTTTTTGCAGAACAAAAATTTACTGAATGTCTGCAGCCCTTCCCCATAGTAATATGCCGTAAGACATTATACTATGAAAGTAACTAAAATAGACCAGCCTCGCGGTATCCACATCAGTAAATTGACGAATTTTTCTAACAGCTTAAGCCGCCGAACTTAATCGCCCCGCAAGTGATATTAAATGAGGACCCCATTGTAACCTTGAGTCTAGCGTGATACCCAGGAAAACCGTTTTGTCGACGAATTCTAGCTTCTCGTTGTTTAATATAATGTCACAATCATAATTTCAAAAAATAAAGGTATAAACAATTAACATACATGCGATTGCAGCAATCCCAAGAGATTTGCCGTCATCTATTGAAGAGTTCTGTTGTATATCGCCGAAATTCTTCTTCAGATATTTACCAAATTGAAATCTGACCATTTCGGAATAAACGTATATCAAACAAAAAAAGGAAATTTTGCAAATATATCTATATGACGGAGTCATGCCCGAACTTACATAAAATAAAAATTTATATATACATCCGAATTGGGAACGTCCTACTTTTTGGGCAGTCCTTTAAAAACACCTTGAACCATTGGTCCCGGCTATTATTATTATTCCCGGGTATTTTCCCGTAGAAGACAGAATATCTGCCAAGTCTTGCTGATGTGTATCGTGTTGTCCAGTTACTGGATTGTGGATGCCAGATAGGCAGTCAGACAAATTGTTTGAGCATAGATGTAATAATATCTTGGTTGCTTACTAAAGCCAATATCCACGTGAAACGTTAACAACCTAAAATCCTAAAAATAAACACAAATACATTGAAGACTCTTCTCGACTAATCTTCTATGATAATTATTTATTTGCTTTTAAACGAGTTTGCTAGGAGACCGGTCACTTGACCGCTTGGTCGCACGAATATAATTAATTAGTAAATGCTAATTTAACACTAACGCATCGGCTAAAACTTGGATTTGGAATGGATTCATTGAATAATCTATAATATATGTGATTCGCTAAAAACACTGATTTTAAAAGTAGGTTGGTTTATTTTGCTGTTCACTAATTCTTTTGCGTAGTCAAAATAGTAAATTAAATTAGTTGGTATAAAAATAAGTATGAGGACGACTCTTATATCTGCTTTGTTCAGATTACCGAAAACAAGATTGCGAGAATAACACAGTGAGAGTTACTGGTAAAAAATATCGATGTTTCAGCCACATATGTATGCCTAATATAGTAGTATATTGAAAATTAGTATTTGTAACACTTTATACTGGCTAAGTGACGTCACAAGCCTCCACTCCTCAACTTTGATGCGCTTTAACTTTGTAAATTTGTATTGATGTGGTAACGCAAAAAATACGTGTTTAATATTATTTGACAATCTCACTGACGGACTAAATAGAATTATCAGTTTTGTACCCAGGAAACATCCCTTGTCATTTTAAAATATATTGAAACATTTTAAAACAACAAGCAACCAAGTATTTTAATAAGTATTAGAAAGTAATAGGCCCAATAATTATGTTTTGTAAAAAAAATAATTCAAGAAATCAAAACACCCGACTGCTTAAAAAGCGAACTGAAAAGACGTAAACAAGAAAAAAATCATGCTGTGCAGTCGGAGGATACATATTTGCGAGCTGGCTGACCAAAACCAGTGTGTCCTCGGCTCTCTTAAGACCCTCACCTAACGGCTCGGGTCTCAATGGCGCCTCAGCGGTAATCACTAACATTACACACTTGTACCATAATGTACTATTATTTAACACTTTTTAGTTAACATTTTAAAGGTACATTTAAATATATAAGTGTAGTATATTTTTGAAATCGCCTTTTAAAACCCTCTAATTTGATACCCGACACGATGGGATTGGAAGAAAAAAAAATTGGGCCTCCGCAATATGGCGCCAAAAAGCCGCCATTTTCCTATTTTTCAATTTTAATGTAGCCAGTGACACTCGCAGGATTAAGACGCATCGATTGACGTACGAATCATCAAAATCGGCCCACGCGTTTGGTCTCTGGAACGCCACATAGGAACAAACATACATAAATACATAGACTGATAAACACATTACCCTCCTTCGGCAGTCGGGTAAAAAAAAAGTGACTGCCCAGAAAAAGTATTACGTTTTGTTATTTTCTGCACGGAGTTACACATGAGACCAAATTATTTTAGTCATGAAAAAACCATACAAAAGTGTTTTGGTGAGGTTGAGTTCTATAATATTAAGTCATTACCTTGAATAATGAAGAAATGTAGCTTACACAAGAACCATGACAACCTTAGTCAGTGGGAACTTTTATCTTTTTGTAAGTTATTCAAATAAGGAAAAATGGTTGTATTTCAACTGTGGAAATGAAGACGAAGCTAATAAGATATGCATGTTCGTGTGTATAAATAAACACATGCTTCTTTTATGCATATCTTCTATTTATAGAAGCTAAGAATACTCGTACATTTTTCATTTTACTTATATGGTTGTTTAATCTACTTCTATTTTTAACATAGGCAAAGAAGGTTTGATTTACAGGCGTTCATGGGAACGCTCTTTGCCTATGTTCTCGCGTTCTTTGCCTATGTTCTCGCACTTGGCCGGTTTTTTATTTTGCTCAACATCCCATGATGTTGAGCCAAATAAAAAACCGGCCAAGTGCGAGTCGGACTCGCGCAAGAAGGGTTCCGTACTATTATCGCATTAGACGGCAAAAAAACATGTTGTATGTGAGCCCCACTTAAACATTTATTTTATTCTGTTTTTAGTATTTTTCATTATAGCGGCAACAGTAATACATCATCAATAAAATAATTTCAACTGTCTAGCTATCACGGTTCATGAGATACAGCCTGGTGACAGACAGACGGACAGTGGAGTAGTAGTTAGTAATAGGGCCCCGTTTTTAACCTTTGGGTACGGAACTCTAAAAAGCAACACACCGGAAAGAAAAGGAAACTATGTGAAAGACATTTGCCATGTTGTGCAAGATTATATGTTAAAACAAAAAAAAATGATAGTCTTTATAGGTAATGTTTGCTGCTAGTGTGGCCCAAAATTGCCGCAAGATTTCAAATTAAAATAACTACACACAAGTTAATCCGCTCGAAAAAGTAAGTAGACAAGAAAATTACTAATATTTATATAATGGCCTGCCAGGAATCTTATGACGACAGTTATTAACTTACAGTTGTTCATAGTAGTCATCTTCCCACAAGCTGCTATAAACAAATTAATTATAAAAGTAACCCGTCCCATTACATTAATTGCGTATGCACTTATTTATGTGCATAATTTAATTATGTGTGTACATTTATAATTATAATAATTAATGTGGGACAAGTCTCGTAGGCAGTCGTAGGCATGTAAATTGAGCATTCCATGAAATTATTGCCATCGAATACCTATATGGGGTGTAACGGAACTATGTAAACATATTTTTAAAACTAGGTACTTCTGCCCATGTAATTGCACAACTCTCTTCAAGGAAGTCAAAGGGAATTCCCAAAAAACATTGGGTTTCCAAAGAAAGTTGTCGTCAGTTGTCAATTTTCAACAGAGGCTCGCGCTTGACCACTATCTCACCTGATGGTAAACGATGATGTGGTCAGCGGTGAAACTCGCTTACCTAGAAGTAACCTATTCACTCCTGACTTCAATACCCCTAGGTTGTAGTGTCGGGGCACACAGACACCGGCAGGGAATTATCAGAATACAAAGGTGTCAAACTCTAATTATAAGCCAAAGTTTACATGAGATAAACGAATGCGTACTCAACTTCAAATTCTTTAAGTATATAGTTGTAATTAACCGACTTTCCAAAAAGGACGAGGTTCTATGTTCGACTTCATGTTTGTTTTTTTTTTTTTTTTTTGTTTATGTTCACCGATTACTCCGTCAATTGTGGACCGATTTTGAAAATTCTTTTTTTGTTTGAAAACGTATGTTTCGAAATTGGTCCCATTTTAATTTGGTGAAGACTTGATGAAGAACTTCGGAGATATACAACAGAACTCTTCAATAAATAACGGCAAATCTCTCGGGATTGCTGCAATCGCATGTCTGTTTGTTGTTTGTAACATTTCATAACATAACATCACGCCAGTTCGCTCTTAAGGGGTAAGCAGATCTCTCATTTCACCGATTATGTTCAAGTTTCATGAAATCTATTCTGGCGATATAGTTCCCTAACTAACTTGCCTATTAGGTACGTACAACTAAAAAGTGAAAAATAAAAAAACTTTTTGCAAAAAAATACTACCGACTTCCAAATACAAAACTACAAAGTGAAAAATAACTTAATTTTTTGAAGTCGGTGTCCATAACGCAAAAAAATGGTACCTACGAAAGACACCGACTTCAAAAAATTAAGTTATTTTTCACTTTGTAGTTTTGTATTTGGAAGTCGGTAGTATTTTTTTGCAAAAAGTTTTTTTATTTCGTTATTTTTTCCCCCTGAAAACTTCTTATTACGGTGCGGACCACCGAAGAGATAGGCAGAGAGTATGTGATTCAAATATATTAAACTAGCTTCAGTCAGCAGCTTAGCCCGCGTGAAAAGTGTTTTCTTATCCTAAGGGAACATAATATCGGGATGAAAAGTAGCCTATAATGTGCTATTCCAGACTATAATCTATATATGTGCCCATTTCATCCAGATCCGTTCAGCCGTTCTAGCGTGATTGAGTAACAAACATACATCCACACATCCACAAACTCGTCCATCCAAACTTTGACATTTTATTTTTTTGATTAGTAAGAGAAAGATAGTAACAAGTAAGATGGTGTAAATATAAAGACTAGGTGTGAAAGATTAAGATCCAAGCAAATTACATTTTTTTTCTAGACTGTAGAACGCGGTCTTACACATCTTATCAACGGCATCAAATCCCAAATAACAACCATTAAAGCAATAAAAATAAAAGTAGTTTTGCCCGAGACACACTGACTTCAATGCAAACAATCTAGAAATACACGTTGTCACAAATATATTTAAGTATAAGTACCTATAAGAATATTGTTGGTAGAAACCTGTTGGTGAAAAGGAACGACCTTGCCTATATTGGTAGATTGATAAACAGAATTTGTATATCATTGCTGAGACGAAAGGGAAAATTGCTGATATCTCAATAAGTGCAATGCAGTATTTGAACTTGCATAGACAAACACTGCAAGTCATCATGTTACAATTATAGCGAGTCATAAAGAGGATTATTGTGTTGCAAGAAAATCACAATTTACGTATTATATAACAGTTTCGTTGTATAATGGGCATAGTAGTCATCGGCCCGCCTGCAATTATCGTGATGATAATAAAGACGTCCCTGATGATAACATTTTGTTTGCTGATAAAGCGATTTGGTTTTCTATAAAGAAATAAGTACTAATAAATGATTGACACATGTTCCTTGTTCCTTGTTCGCCATTCATACGAACAGTCGCATCTCTAGTTTGGATCAAATTAATACTTACAAATCTTTCCTCTTTATAATATTATAGTACAGACTATAATATTATAAAGAGGAAAGATTTGTATTTTTGTATTTAACGAATAAACTTAAAAACTACTGGACCGATTTCAAAAATTCTTTCACCGTTGTGAAGCTACACTATCTCCGGGTGACATAGGCTACTTTTTATCCCTGTATTCCCACAGGAACGGGAAGTCCGCTAGTTATCAAATAAAATGTTACTTACCTACTGCTTCAAATTACATCACATTCTGTTACATGTTGATCTCAGATAAGAACATTTAATCAGGATGGAAAGTAATTCCATGTGTAGGTTAGTAAGTTGCACTTATCTGCAAAGAATCGTAAGACCCCGCTGAAACAATCGAGGGAAACTGTCTCATTAGCAGGCTCGTAAATTACAATGATTGGTCACTGTTATGCAAACACTAACTATCTCTCCTCGTCCTCAAGTAAGTTATGTGGTTGCCCATTTCTTACTTGCAGTAACTACACATTGATTGCTATCGCTATGGGCGGTTAGGCTATTTTTGCCAGATATCGACAGAGTTCTCATTTCTGCATCTCAAGATGAAACGGGTTCAGGCATCATTATTATCCTTTTAATGTTCCCATTGCTGGGACACAGGTCTCCGGGTTGATGATGTGACATGTCTTAATTTTTTTAGTCCTAGGACATACCGGTTTCCTCATCATGTTTTCCTTTATATTTGCGAGCAGTGGTGATGAAATAATTTACACAAAGTAAAGTGCCAGCCTGTGTTCGAACCCACGACCTACAACCTGTAAATCGCGGTCGTTACCACTGGGATGGCACTACTCAGTATTTTAGTAACTGGTTCAGTATTTTTATGTCATTGCTAGAAACTTCCCCCCACATAATTCTTATCCTTAGCTTTTTCCAGACATCATCCAATATGTAATAAGTTAGTTGTTTTAAAAATAAAATTATTCATTAGATATTTTTTTTTAAAACAAGTTTTTTTGTATTTTCTCAGCAAACCCTTTCATTTGATACCCATATCATGGCAGTGCACAAAAAATAACTTGTCCGCCATCTTGGGCCGTCCGCCATATTGGATTTAGAATTCTTTGTTATCCAAACTAAACTTGTAAGCAAAATTTCATCTTATCCGGTGGGGGATAACTGCGTTAAAATTCAGTTGCAAGATTTGACACGAACACACATACGTACATACATGCATTGCAAGTTAAATAAAAGCTTGTGAAATGGTTTCATCAACGGGCTAAAAATGTTAGAATTATTATTAAGTGATTCTGAAGGTAATCAAATAAATACCAACAATGTCATGCAGTAATCAAACCGATAATAATTAATGATTTCCATACATTTAAATTTATTGCGTGTTCGCCATAATTATGTTGTAGATTGTCGCCTCATGCCATTTGAATGACCTCGCCAAAAATGTCGTCTTGTAAGTAATCAGTCATGTGATTTGGATGTTTCGCACTTAAATAAGATTTTGTGGCAAATAGACAACGTGGTGGATCATTAATCCCACAAAAAATGCCTTGTCAAAATAACCTTGATAAGATTTTATAGGTAAAATCATTCATATATTTGCATTTCATTGCATACATTAATTCTGGTCGAAACACATGCAATTTGGAATCATCTATACATCGAAGAAGAAGAATTAAATGTAGGATAACGATTAGGTCTCTTTCTGAAGGAGTAATTGTTGAAGACTTATGAAGGATATGCTTTTTTTAGGGTTCCGTACCTCGAAAGGAAAAAACGGAACCCTTATAGGATTACTTTGTTGTTCGTCCGTCTGTCTGGCAAAACCCTTTTATTCTCAGGAACGCTTGGAGGTATCAAGCTGAAATTTATATCAAATACTCAGCTGTGAAAAAATCAAGCCATCACTTCACGCCAAGGCAATCAAAAGATACAGCCGTTTATGCCGCAAATTTTCGACACTCGCAAGGGAATCAAAACCTACAGGGTACTTCCCGTGAACTCAGAATCTTGAAATTTGGTACGAAGCAACGTCAGTTATAGGAATTATTGGGAAAACCGTAAATTTTAGTTACATCATATAATCAAAATATTTTTATTAATTTTAAACTTACTTACTACCCCTTTCCTCATGAACGCGTAGAGATGTTAAATTGATATTCATATCAAATAATCGGAACCATCGGTGCGCGAGTTCGACTCGCACTGGGCCAGTTTTTTCTTTTGTTTTATGGCCACCAACAATCAATAATTTTCTGAAACTCATAAAAAAACCGGTTTTGGACTTCTCACATTTAGGGTTCCGTACCAAATGTAATATATATTGGTATTTGTTAGTAAAATATACGTAATAATAAACATTATCACCAAATTTTAAGTTCATAGGTCAATGGGAAGTTAAAAAATTCTTCGGAACAAAATATTGTGTCAGACAATGACGGACAGACAGACGGACACTTTGACAGTAATAGGACCATTACTGTCAACCCATCATCCTTTGGGTACGGAACCCTACAAAACTAGATTTTTATACAACAAGACAAAGAGTTAATAATTCATAGTTTTTATAATAAGCTTGTCAGAATTTGGCAAAGCTGGTCCCATTATGAAATCCCACTGTCCGTCCGTGATACCTAAACCATGCCTTAACTGTATCGTCCTTGATATGTCCGACTGTCCAGTAGTCATACCTCCTTGATGTCTATATTCGGTGTCCAGTTGCGTGGTGTTTAATGGCCCATAGCATAGCCCAGTGTGACAGCCACGTTATGTCATAAAGACAAATTATTGAAGTGATTCACAAAGGCTTAACAAAAAATTACAATTTGCCTTTTCTTGGTAAATTTATTGCTGTTGATTAATTGACAGTTTAGTATTGTGATAAGTTTTATATAAAAAGTTTATAGCAGTTATCGAGAAATATAAAATATTTGCCTTATTGTGTTTATTTGTTTGGTTTTATTGACATTGTTTTTATGCAGTATAATAATAATAAAATATTGCGACCTTATTGTATCCTTAATAATAAGTTAGGTACGTAGGTACAATCAAAAAGTACGTAAGCGGCGGCAGCGCGCCGCAGACAGAGGGGCAACTACGAACAAAGAGTCATTTTTCACACACACATTGGCATTGCGATTTTGCAGGGATTATAGGACCGAGCTCAGTCGCGGCTGTCACGTGTGCTTTGTGCGGGCGTTTGTCACGTCATTCATACATAAAGTACTATAAAGAGGTTGCATTGGCTGGGTTACCTTTATAAATTGGTACAGACCGAATATACCAAAGATATTCAAATAAACAGATTCGTTATACACTCACAAAACAATTGAAAAAAGTGTTCCGCACTCACACTTTTCATTGATCTGACATTTCAATACATGTCGAACGGGATGGCTTGATAAAACCAACAAGAAAAAAAGAGACAGCTAGTGTTTGTCACTTGCGTGTGAATGTAAACAAACATTATTCTGACCACCAATGTTGTTATCTTTTTCTAACCTCCAAATATCAGAATATAAGAAAAAAAATATTTAATTATTTGCAAAAATCGGTCTTGTCTGGGGGTAGTGATGCGACTTGGCCCCCGGTGCCTCTCCGCTACTTCACCTGTGGCACGATAGCGTGTCAACAATCTTGAAATTACATTTTGGCGGGTCCCTATGGCCTCAGCAACATTGCGCTGAACAGACCCAGCTGCCAGCATTCCCACAGCTCGTAACATCTCCGCCCTCGTCAAATGTTGGCGTTGCATGGCTACAATACCTCAATTTTAACTGAATCTTTCGTTTAAAAATGAAATAAAAACTGTAACTAAACATAATTCGTATTGTTTTCTAAATTTCGCACAAATGAAAATTCCCTCTCCTACACATCAAGACATTTTTATGCCACCGAAACAAAAGAATAAAAAAAAAATGAATTTGGAATTAGTCTGAGATAAATTACAAACAAATCGGTGTATAAAAGATTCCAATGCGGCCAGTACTTTTCGAGTTATTTAATTGAGTATGAAATATCCCTAGACCGTGTTGATGTGTGTATTTATGTTTGTAACTCATACAACCTACTCTTTTTTTTATATTCGAAATCAATATAGTAGCAACCCTAGTGAATCTGTCAAGTTCAATTTTCGAAGTGCCAAGAGTTGCCTTTTTGTATACTTTCTATTTTGTGGTACAATTTACCAACTCTCAATAAAATGCACATGACTATTTAAAAAAAAACATGACAGAGTTAAGAAAAACTGGAAGTATTAGGTGGCTCTGTTTAGTTTTTTTTTTAATTCGAATAAGAACGAACCTACCTATTAGATGAAGTCTTTGGCTAAATCAATATTAGTTTTAAGTTTTATGGATTTTATTCAAAATTGCCTGAAGTTAAATGACAATCATATGTTGACAGATGCATACAACTTGGCATCTCATATCGATGTATCTGACTGTACCATCCATGACAGATTATAATTTGATATTTATGTACTTACCTAAATTTTTTGTTATAAACTTATTAATACAGCTATTAGTTTGTAAATTTAGTTATTTATTAACATGAGGTTTTCTTTTTCGCAGTAAGTTTCCACAATTGGTATACAGGTGCATTCGTTATCAGTTTCCGTGTAGCAACTGCCAATTTTTATTATCTGCCTCTTTGGAAGCTCCTAGGATTTCATAAACAACAAATGTCGCGCTTATTGTTCCCAAATGGATAGACACAGGGACAGGTGAAGATACAATATAGCAATTTCTTCTATTTCTTCTTTATTCGATGAGGCATAATAGCATTCATAACTTTCCTAAATAAAAATATTGTTTTGTTTATAGTATTTGTAGTTTCATAAAGAAAAACATATGACCCAACTCCGTCACTGCTGCATAAGCCTGTCTTTTCTTGTGCTAATTCCCAAATTCCTGTGCAAACCTTATCCAGAGGCTCCAGACAAGTACCTGAGACTAAGACTGCCACGGCCATGTAAGGGATTGATCACGTGATTTATCCATATCGCTTGTCAATCCCATACAAGTTTGCCTTTTTGACAATCGCTATCGCCACGATTTCGATGATAGAAAGTCACTTGTCTGGGCCTCAGGACCTACTCTCGCTGACAACAATGAAAATCGCGTACCATATTGATTTAATTTACAAACAATGTGCTGGCTTATAAGCCAAGAATTTACGAGGCACACAATGTGATAGCAGTATACAATCGACAAATTCCTTTACTTTTAAAGCCTTGAGTTGGTCTTACCTGCATATAGTGCACATCATTGACGTATCATAAAGAGAAAAATATTTAAAATCCATTTTCAAATAAATAGCTGGAGCTATCCACTGCTGGACATAGGCCTCCACTAAGCGTCACCACAATTATCAGTCCTCTGCAACTGTAGCCAAGTTGACAATCTACAATCGATTACGCTAATAGAAATCGAATCAATGTATGGAAATGACACATCGTAACGTTAAGTCACGTGGTCAGACCATACAAATAGAAGGTGTTAACGATTGTAGAAAGAGATTCTATACGAAACTTTTGTAACTTGGCTAGAGGGCTGTACTTGTCACATCTCAAACGCTGCGTCTGCCGGCACGCGTTCGCCACTCCAGAAACTTTTTGGCCCCATCAATCATCCGTTCTGCGAGTAATGTGGCCTGCCCACTTGCACTATAGTTTGGAAATTCTTCGGACTATGTCGGTAACCCTCATACGCTTAGAATTTACCACATAACTACAATCATTCTACCAACAAACAACGACAAATTCCTTTACTTTCCAACTGCAAGCCTTGAACCGGTCTTACTACCAACTGCATATAATTTGCCTACTCATACAGTACGTCGTTGCTATGCAATGTAAGTTTTTGTTTAATATGTCGATATGTTATCGATAACGTCGATTTTTCGCACACACTGTCGGAAGATGAAGTTGTGTAGTATCGGACAAGTATTGTGACTGCGTGCGAGTAGTGCGAAATTTCACACAGTCGTTAGTCGATTCAAGCAATCATGTGACTGCGGTACTTGTATGTTGTTTATAGTCAAATCATGTGGGTTGTGTTTATGCATAAATGATGCTACATTGATTATTATGGTTTAATAGTATGGACAAGTATTATTCTGTTCAAAGTTCATGGTCCTGAGTGCCGAACTAAAGCTTTTCTGCATACAGATGCCTCATCCCATACAAATAAAGTGTGCCGACGTAACTGTAATAGCGTTTTTCGACGAACCATACGGACTATTTACTAATAAAACATCGATCGAGTTTGGTTCCATTCCACGGCCGTTCCGTCTTAGCAGCGACTAACAAGTAAAAGGGCTTACTCTTTTCATGCCAATTTTTTTCTTCATATACGGTTTTTACAGTTTTATTGTACCAAAATGTGTTACAATACAAATTAAATAATTCGAGTGGCATGCCTCAGAAATTTAAAACCACGCCATCTATTGGAATCAATTTTAAATGATTCGTACTAATAATCTCCCAAGAGAGCCCAATATTCCATAATTTTGTGCATCCATAGAGTTGATAAAACAAGAATATAGAAGTTTCATGATCAATTTTATTCTAGAAAATGTTAATTTTACACATAATTCAATAACGTCTGACTATATCGTAGTGATAGATAGATTCTGTAATTTGGCTTCAAGGTTTCTTTCCTTGTCTAGGAACACCTAGAATGCTATCCACGCTGTCGTTTTAGTCTCTATTAAGAAATTGGAACCAAAAATAATGTCACCAAGCAAAAGCCAGCACATTACCTACATTCATTACAATAATTAAACTACCATCTTTGGGCATTTACTAATCCAGCTTCAAGTCTTCAACATGAGTCGTCAAGCATTATGGCGAATTAATAAACAATTAGCACTTACATACGTAAAGGTTGGATATGAGGAAACACATGGAAATATGTACTGAAGAGCCTGCAATGATATTTGTTGCAATTCGTTCTGTTACTGACTTATTGGCATTTACGATAGATAATATCGGATTGGTGAGAGTAATCTTGAGGACAGATTAATTTCTTTGTTGCGTTAAGGACAGTGATAGGAGCGATTTTTTTGTACATAACTATTATTTCAGTGCCAAAGAGCAGTAAAGTCATCTGTGTTCTAACTACAAAACAATGCAGAGCCATATTATGCTGTCCGTCTCGTTAATATGTAGCACAGCTCCTGCTTCAATGCGAAGTCGTGACAATGCGACAAAATGTTTTATTAGAAAAATTTCTACAGATTATAACTTTCTATGAAAAAGCTTTGTCACATTGTCGCATTACGCCTGTCTGCGGGGAGCCTTCAATCAGTTTTGGTGTTGTTTACTTGCAATTTAAAATGAGATCAAATCTGCGTCCAAACTTCATTTGAATCGATGATGTTCCCAGTGCATTTGAACTATTAAAAATATACTTTCAAAACTAATAGAAATAAAAAAGGACAAAAAATGTATTGCCACAGAATACTTCAAACAACAACAACAAATTTATCAACCACACTATACAATTTATACTGGCCTCGGTGCTCCTTTATCCAATAGATTAAAGTTACAAGTTCTGTTTAGCCAGAACACAGAAACCAGGAACTCCAAGCACAGCTGAAGCAATCGACAAACGAATCAATTAATAAATACTTTATTACGCACTTCGAAACTTACCTGTAAACGCAACATCAATAAAACAGCCATTCATGCACTCTATCGGATACAAAACAGAGTTCAAAATGTAACATGCAATTTCTTGATTTATAACTTTGTCTAGACACAAAATTTTGTTACTATTGAACAAGTCAAAAGAATTTCAAAAGGAGTGGTAGTTGTAAGATGATAGGCATATAAATGCTGAAAGAATACTTTAGGGCTGACTTACTTAATTTATCAGGACTTTTCTGTGAAGAATTGGGCATAGACGAGTGCTAAAACAATCAATACTCGTAATAAAATGACTAACTTCTCATTTCCTGGAACGCAAAATTGATGCGACAATAATTATTGTCAAGCAAGTAAGTACTACATCATCATACCTTAAAACTGAAAATGAGTGTATAACTTTTTAGTCATTTGCCTTGTAGAAAAGCTTTGTTTCATCATCATCATCTTCCTGACCTTGTCCCATATTACTTGGGGTCGGTCGTCGCAACACTTTTACCTTTGTTTAATATACCTAAAATTCTGATTCTTCGAATCACTATTCGGTCTAATACGAACACAGACCAGAACCCCTGGCCAACCAGACTTCATTAAACTTGACACAAAGAACAGAAAGTAGGCCAGAGGATAATAACATCTCCTTGAAAGCTGCCAGTACTTACTGTAACGGAACTTTTACCGGATAATCCGGATCAGTTTGTGAGCTGTTAGCTGTGCTAATGTTATACAGATCGGATTATAACTGATTGCTGATTGATTTGGAGTTGGTTACTAAGCTGTAGTCAGATCGTTACGATCCTTATTTGGTTTGACGATCAGTAGTAGTGAGTTGGGTATCCTTATTGGTGCGCGTTTGTGTGTCAAATTACTTGCTGTTTTTAGACAGATGGATAGATCCATAGGCTGAGCTAATACTATTGTAGAAGTGTTAAGAACTAGCTTTTACAGCGGCTTCTATTTTGAGGCCTATCGTATTGGAACTGTGCAATTTTTCGGGATAAAAAATAACACTGAGCAATACCTTTATATAAGTAAAAGAAAATCCGTAATTGGATCAATTAACTTTAACAAAAGACAAAACAAACAATTGTATACATGGCGCAAATAAGCTCTGTTTCTTTATTTTTTATTTATAATTATTTGACCTTCTTATGACACCATTAACATGTGTCCTTTTAACATCTAGGGGGTTACCATAAGCTCTTAGAGTAAGGTTATTTAGAGTGTGTTTAAGGGATAGAGATGTATATGACTTGTATACATCTGTCCCATACACACACTCAATATAACCTTACTCTAGGAGTTTTGGCGGAAACATGATGGCGTCTATGTGGCTTCTCTGATATATTTTCTTAAAATTGTGTTAAATTGAATATTAATAGTGTAAAAATGGTGCTTTTTATTCTAATAATATTAGTGAACGTGCACGAGTGTGGGCAAGTAAAACACAGCGGTAGAACATGAGTTTGTACATGTTGTCGACAAAACTCCGTAGAAGCTTCCAATAAGGTTACCGCCATTTTATTGGGACCCAACTAGGACATTGGTATAGAATCTAAAGAAACTAGAACTTCTATTCTAAACGTGACACTGACTAAATGCACAAACCGTGCAAAGCCAAAACATTAAAAAAAAACCTTACTCTATGTTTTCATAACTTTCTAAGATTGTCACGCGTAAACCAGTTAAATTAGGCATTATTTTCATTCGAATATAAGAAGACGAAAACTGCAACAGCGTAATTAAGGTCAACAGAAACAATGACAGTAAAATAATACATCCATATGTTTCAACATCTGTGACTCTTAGGACCAACTTCAGAGGTCACCCAGTAAAGTAGCCACTTCAGTTAGGTAACCTAGCCCGCAATGAATTTAGGTCTGAGTCATAGACAAGGCTTATGTAAGATACACATAAACTTATGTTCACGACTGCCGTTTTCATTCTATTGTCTATGATTTCGACTTTATGACATTTTGATTGATTGATTGTGGGTCTGTATTTTTGGTTTCGTAAACGGCTGTAAGAAATTGCAAATTATTGAAAAAGTAGGTAAGTTAAGAAGGTAAATAGGAAAGTGTGTTAAAGTATTTTGCGGTTACGGTACAGTGCGGTTTGAACTTAAAGTTTTTTACGACAGGAACTTATTCGTTAGGTCTTCTTTATTATAAAAATACGTTAGCTGTTTCCCGCGACTTCGTTCGCGTCGAAAATAAAAAAAAACAGTAGCCATGTGACATATTTCAGACTATAATCTATCTCCGCGCCAAATTTTATTCAAATCCATTTAGCCGTTCTGGCGTGATTGAGTTACAAACATCCATCCATCCTTTCATTATTATAAAACTACCTTCTGACTTCAATTGGTAACGAAATTACTCCGCTAGTGCAAAATATAATCAACAGGGTAACACAGAATTGTTAAAAGTCGATTAGAAGTACAGTCTTAAGTTTATTTTTGCCAAAGTGTTCGAATTTGTTTCATCATCTAGTTTTTTCTCTAAACCGACCAATTTCCTTATTATTATTATGCAGCAACTGAATACATAAGTACTAACGAGTACCTACATAAGCTGCGTGTACAAAATAAACAGCCAATTACAACATAGCGCCTTATGTAAAGTTACTTTTAACACAAGATTAACTCAAACACAACGTATACAAATATTGCACAAAACCTATTATTTAAAGCAAACAGTTGCAGGCCTATCAGCTGACTTTTGACATTGGAATCGCTATGATATATGTTGTTAAAATAAATGCTATAACACGTATTACATAGTTTAAATAATAACGTTTTATTTTAAGTAAATATCGTGTAGTGAAGCTGACATTAATAACAGTAGCTATGTATTAAATTGTGCAATTTGCTATTTCCTGTGTCATTTGTTGTAAGCACACGTACCTAAGTAAAGTACTTAATGCACAACCAATTTATACTTATCTATAAACTTTTCTTCTAGATCCTTATTAGTCGGGCACTCTTGACAGAGTGGTCGTGCTCGTGGTCATGGGTAGCTCCTGATGCATGATGGCTCTTGCTTTGCGTCTCCATTCGGCTCTATTGGCCCATTGTGGGAGTAATCATTCATTGTAGCTTTGGTGATGTTTTAATAAGATCTGCCCATCTGGTCGAAGAGCGACCTCGCGATCTTTTGCCCTACCTTCTGCCTTGGATTACAAGACGCTCCATTGAGTCTTCATTGCGAGTTATATGCCCAAATAACTTTAGTATTCGTATTTGAACATTCGTAGATAATCTCTTTTTGATGTGATCCGTCAATCAGTCATTCAGGACAAAGCATTTTATATAAAACATATATAGATGTGTGAGTCAAAATTATCACCAAGCTTAAACAAGTTAACCCATTAAAGTATCGAAAGGTTTTGCTTGTGGCAGTGACTCCTTATAAGGAGAGGTCACAGTATAAGTTTTAGTAAGTGTGATTTGATGATTCACATATTATTATGGCCCGATCATCTGACAACAGGTACCACAGCCAATCACTAACCTTTCTACTCATTTATCTAAAAAAGAACCATGATTTCTTACAATGTTTAAATTAGTTTATAAGACTGCCTCATGCATATATGCATGATATGGACTTTTCCAACTCGAATTTCACGCGCAGCCCAGTCTGGAACTGTGTCCGGTTCATGGCAATAGGACGATCCTTTTTACATGAAACTTAACCATTTAACTGATGACATGTGGTTTTGTGGTTTGATGGGTACACCTCTGTCTAGCCTGTGGTGTAATACAGACATGATGTTATATAATAGTATTTAATTTAATTACGTAATTGGATGGTAGCGTTATTGATTGCTCTAGGTGCGCTAGATATAAGTATCTACAAACAATCCAGTACAGTCTTGGCTTAAAGGAAGTCTGTAACCACCTAACAACCCGACTCCTCTCCATTTCTCTCGATCCAAATCTCCAGATGTCTTATTACACAAATTGGTAGCAATTTATGTGCAATTACACACAACGAGAGGTTGCAGTTACGTGCGAATCGCGGACCCTTCCTGAAGTGACGCAACTAGGCAGTAAGACCATTGTCTTACAAATCTTGTAGTCTTATCTTGATCGGATACGAATCGTTTTTTATTGGTATCATTACATTCTAAAGAAACTAGATTTCTGATTGAACTTAATTAGCTTATAATGTTTTCACTGTTGGGACACATATGTCTTATTTCTGTGAGAGGGAATGGGGTGTAATCTACCACGCAAGTTCAGTGCGGTTGTCACATATCTTCGAATTTTATACCCAAGGACACTTGATTAAATTTCCCTTTTTCCAGATGCTTTCCTTTAGCGTTTTGAGAGCTCTGGTGATGAAGTTGTTCACTCAAAGTAAAGTGCCTGTCTGGGTTCAACCTACGACGAGTAAGTCGCGGTTGTTATCACTGAGCCAAAACAGTCCTTTGAATAAATTGAAGCTAATTTATTACTTCGGGTACGAAACTGCCAAACCTCAAATTACTCAATTAAATTCTAACGGTGTGGTTTGAAGTTTGAGCAGAGGTTTAGAGCTAACAACTTGATAGGTGAGACGAGTCTTTTAAGAGATACTTCGCTCTCATGCAATCTGATTTAGAATTAATTATCTGCGACTGGCTAAATTTTTTCGTATGTGGACGTTTACAGATTTAGTCCTTGGTTCCATGCTAACCTGAGCACTATCGATTAACAAAGCCGTGTAAACCCTTACTCTTTTTGATTGCTATATTTCTTCTCTCATTATTCAAAATATATACCATTCATTTTATGACCATAAAATTAATGGTATTTTACCTGCATAATGCTCAGACACAATCAACCTGCCAACACTTCCCACTTCAGTAACTGATGGCTATTGTGTTAGAAATCTTGTATCTAGATCTATTACGAATTGCTTTATTTAGGTATTTCGATCTTATCTAGAGTTCAGTGGTACGCTCGGTGAATAGGTTAGTGTTTCCGAGAGCTGCGAGCACTTTTATATTTACAGTTGTTGTGTTGGGGTTGCAAACAATACAGATTTGTGATAAGATTCTGAACTGCGATGGTAGTTATGCGCAGATGTCTATCATTAATCTGTATTGCCTTCGATAAACAATACTATGTTAAATCTTAATACAATGTACTAGTTCTTTTCTGCGGATTTGCTCCCATAACTTATCCTACAACACCCAACCATAGCTTTTTCAGAGATACAAGTACTCTAGTAGTATAACCTAGTAAAGAAATCATAATCGGGTACGATCAGTATTTCCAGAGATAACCTTCTATGAACATATAAACAATTTTACTTATGTATTTATAAAATTGGTTTAGAACTTTACAAATTATATACTCGGTATATTTAGCT
Organism: Orthosia cruda; assembly: GCA_964057195.1. Taxonomy (NCBI): domain Eukaryota; kingdom Metazoa; phylum Arthropoda; class Insecta; order Lepidoptera; family Noctuidae; genus Orthosia; species Orthosia cruda. The sequence goes on from OZ059836.1 coordinate 1,959,908, forward strand.
CTAGCGGTGATCATAAAAACAAGCTAGACAACCGGCTTTAGTGTTAATTTCGTCATGCGGAAATTCTTAAGTTTTCATGTCTATTGAAGCTAAACGTATTGTCTAAAGTCTAAACTTAATAACTAGAGCACAACCGGCCTAAACAAAGCAAGTTAATAAAGATGTACCCAGTTTACGAAACCCACTCAAACGGACAAGTCAAAAAAAATCCCAAGCGAGCCTTGCAGAAATACCACCAACTTAACTTTGTAGCTCGCTAAGTCCACCGCTGAAGATTTCATGTGAATTTTTCATTGAAGTACAATAGAAATGCAAGTTGTCGGTAGCTGCAAATATAAGTTGGTTTTGTTATACACTTCAACAATGGTAGTGGTGCTATAAACACGACAATAGCAGTTTATCAGGACATCTTTATGACGAGTGCGCGTCAGTAAGTCAGTAGGATGGTGCAACGTATGGTTTGAATGGATGGATGGATGCATAGTATGTTAAGGACAATAGGCATGGTCTTTGGGGTGAAACAATTGAACGTAGGTACGTCTATGCGTCTAAAGACATTAATTGTGTTTGGATTAGTAGGCCAGAACCTGTGTCTATTTACGCAACTTATTAAGAACTAGCCCTTTATTGCGGCTTCGCCCCCGTGGCATATTGCACATAAATAGTGCACTTTTCCAGGATAGAAATTAACCTGTGACACTCAGTGATACTTGGTGTAGTTTTTACACAAACAAAATTATTATTATGTAAGAGTATCGAACGTGTACTCAACAGTAAGCTCCTAACATACTTAGAAGCTGAGGACGTCGGTCCATTGGGAACCTTCTTGCGTATGCCATTCACATCTGCAGTGAGGCCATCGAGAGGCACGGGGAAGCGCTATAGCCGTCTCCCTCGACGTCTCGAAGGCTTTTGACTGGGTCTGGCACGAAAGCCTTATTCGAAAGCTTCCTTGCTTCGGTCTGCTCGGTCTTGGTTCTTGCAAATGTGCTCGCGTGCCTTCAACTATAAAAAAGAACCAACTCATTGCCATCCTGATGTTCTGAGGGAGCGCTTTCCAAAGGAAGGCCGCCTGGACAAAGAACGAGTGGATAAACCCAGTCAGGTGAGAGGGACATTGTAGAAGACGATTATTGGTGAAATGAAGATTTTATTGTGGGCAAAGCAAATGAATTAAACATGTGAAGTCAGTTATGAAAGAGAAGTGGGTTTATCAATAAAAAAAAAAGTTTAGTCAGACCCTCAGCGCTCTACGCTGATGAATGAGTAACCATTTTAAAAGTGACCTGTGTGCGGTGATCATACTTACGGAGATTAAAGACGAATCGAATGCAGTTAATTAGCGGTCAAGATTATTGATTAGATCTGCTTTTAGGTCATAGTAGCAAACGTCACCATAGTCAATTTATGAGAAAAATTAGGGACTGTACAGTGAAGATTTTGCCGTTGATATAGCGATCGTAAAGTTCCAATGATTTTTTGATTGACACCCAAACCTTTACCTGTTTCCGCCAGTCAAGGCAAGTGTCTACGAGCAGATGAAGATAAATATATAAACCATGATAAATATATTAATGCCGGGTTCCCTCAGGGCTCGGTACCCTCATCTATATTGTTCTTGCTATAACCCGTACATAATATATAATATGTATAAATAACACCAATACATCATTATAAAATAATTACGTCTTTCTAAAATTAGTTTAGAAGTTTAGTTATGTGTGTTTAGATTGGCGCCAGAACTTGTATTCGTTTAAGACGGCCTTATTAAGGGACCTGACAATTGGTGTTGAAAAAATGTAATTTCTGCCATTGAATCATCCATCGGCTTAACTCAGCTGGTAATACTGGCAAGATTCTGACTATTTCCAAATAATAACGTTCTTTATCCACGCATTACCTAAAGTTGTTGTAGCCATCTTGAATAGATTTGCACATGCAGGTTTTATTCAGAGTCGTTGGGTAACATCACAGAACACGGAATAGACTGACTAGACTGCGAAAGTCTATCTGTTTGTTACGTTTTTACGTCTAAATCACGAAACCAGTTTTGATGGATATTGGTATACAGAGAGATTGTCTTGGATAATCCTAAGAGTTTATTCCCTCGGGATGATTTTCGACATTCGGTCGGGAGAAGCCACTGGCAGCTATATTTGTACCCACTGCACTGCTTTGTGCGCTGAGTTAAATTTCAGCTATCTATAGCTATAGATATAGAGATTTCAGATATAGTCAGAACTATAACAAACCTGATTTATATTAATAAACGGTCACACTCACGGGTACCGTGTTAAACAGTCCCTGGATTGTTAAGGTCTTCAGTTTGTACTCAATTGCATCCGGTTACACTCGAAGCCTACCCAAGTATAGTTGGAAAGAATCTAGACAGATTGATAGAAACGGTACACTCACTAAACAGTTTGTATGGAAAGTTTTGACAACCCTGTCTGTAACAGTGGCCGCTGAGACCTCTCGTTGCTCTGTGGTCCACACATACTTTTGCCCACTTACGTAGGTTCCGAGTTGCAAGCTTTGCTTTTGAAGGTGACTGTTTTATTAATGTATCATTTGAACTTTGTATATCTTAGCTATTTTGTAGTAGTAAACAGTGCCGTAAATAGCTGGTTTATGATTGTGGGCCATTAAACTTTAGTGCGGTCTTGAGTGAAAAGGAAGAATATTTTCTTGAACATCTGCTACAGTATTCCTTTGATGTAAAAATTGGTAAAATAATTAGTACGCTAAAAATGTATTTATTTTCACTAAAAATAAAATCCGTTTATAGAGCAAAAGGATTAAAGAAAAAATGTCAGAGAAAAGCAAAACTTCAAATCTCAAAAGGCGTATCATCGTCATCATCATTTCAGCCGAAATACGTCCACTGCTGGACATAGCCCCCCCAAGCGTCGCCACACTGATCGAATAAAAAAGGAGTATATTAAGAGCATAATGGTCTGTTTTGTTGCTTTACCCACAACTTTGGAATATATTCTTGAGTAAGAATCCTCTTCTTTTCGATTAAATTTGTGTGTGTGGTAAATTTTCAATGATACTGTTTGGGCCACGTTAATTGCTGCATTGCAGGCGTATTTACTTATTTATGCATTTCACAATAATATTTCAATTCGATCTATTACCTCGGATCTAATTAAAACAACAAACAAAACAAAAGCCAAACCTCTTACCCATCAGCAAACGATCGTGAAATAAAACCAACGTTTTCATAATACCAATTAAAAGCTGCGCAATAATTATATTAGCATCACATGCATTACGATGGATTTCGTAATTACATGGCAGAGCTCACTGTTACTGGCCAGTACGGAGTGCCCACTGACCCGTCATTAGTGATTAAATTCGTTTTATACGACCAGTCAGTCGTGCTGAAATGACAACTTTTAGGGTTACGTACGAGTTGAACAACACCTCAAATTCTGCAATAAACATGGCCACTTTTTGGGACCAAATGGCAGTGCTATCAGTAAACATATCACCGTGAAACCTTAGGTGAAGGAGCTTGAAGTAGCTTCGAGTTGAAATTTTACTTAACGCTCACTTCACCAAAGTTTTTATGGTGAAATTTGAACAGAATAGACAGCCAGTATGATTTGATGAACCGTCTAAACGAAAATAAGAAGAAGGGAAAGACCAGAAAGAATTCAGTGAGCTTTCGAGTTCTGCTTGTTTTGTTGTAGATATGTCACTGGAGTTTCTTGTGCGTTTTTCTACATAACAAGGTACTTTTCCGAATGCACGGTAGAATAAATTTTTATTACTTGTAAATTTTAATTGCTGACGTTCAAAAGTGCCGCTTGGTGGCCTAGTTGAAATAAATATATTTGACTTTGAATGTTCTCGTCTTTAATGTTTGTAAGCCCTACAACCATCCTGTGGAAATCTTCTATTTTTCGTTCTTCTCCTTGGTATTTCTGAAAAAATAAAGAAATAAGTGTATTAGCTTCGTTATTCTGTCAATGCATATCACCGATCCACATGATCATTAATCTTGTTCAGTCCTTTTTAGTTTCTTTTCATGTTTTCTTACTACAAACTAGGTAACTGTACAGTTCATTTCAATCCTGATCGTTGTTTTTTATACGGAGCCTTCGATATGTGATCTTTTCTTAACTGTTTTTTACTATGTTACTGCAATCAGAGATGTCTCAATTAAGTCGATACGTTCAGAAGTACATTCAAAGATCTTTCTCAGCTAATGCATCCATTTGCTATCTCATGATTTCTGTCAGTTTATTTTGTTTATATTCCAATAACGTATTTTGAGAGGTTGCTATTATGGGTATTTTGGCTCTATTACTTATTTCTGTGTGGGAAAATGTGTGTGCTGTAATAAAGATAGATAGATATACGATGAACTTTATTTTATGTTTGAACTCCGTTTGCGTTAGGAATCCATATCATGATATGGATTCCGTGCTGAGCACGGGTTCAGTACACCTGAAATTTCTGAATAAATGCACGGAGTCTGGTTTTATTCAAAATTGTGAGCAGTGGTGGCCCATTGGTAACGTCCCCGACTTACGTGTCGTATGTTGTGCGTTCGAACCCAGGCAGGCGTTTTACCTTGTGTGTATTATTTCATTATTACTGCTCTCTAAACGGTGAAGGAAACCATCGTGAGGAAACCGGCATGTCCTAGACCCAAAAATTCGAAGACATGTGACATTCACCAATCCGCACTGGGCCGCGTGGTGTATGTAGGCCCATTCACTCTCTCACAGAGGCCTGTGTTCCATCAGTGGGCAAATTAAAAGAATGATGGCTATGATGGGGCAAAAGGCTCGTCCTTATTACCTACATAGGTCTTAAAATAACTGGTGAAATGTGTATAATAAATATTATTCACTGCTCTGCCTTATTTACTCCGGTGAATACAGGCATGATATATAATGTCATGTTTTTGGTGTTACCATTAAGCAAGTGCGTCTGATCAGAAATAATTGTTCACCTCCCAACTCAACCGATTTTTATTAAACTGTAAGTACCTAATTTAAACTTTCTTTGTTACAGAGCGGTCAGAAACCCAAGGTCCCATTGACGAGGTTCACATGTGAGGGCAGAGGCTCAGGGTACTATGCAGACGTCGACACTGGCTGTCAGGTAAGAATTATCTGTTATTTGATTGATAAAGTGCTACAGTGCCCCAATTGCCCATACGCCTGCAATTTGAAGGCCCAAATTACTATTTGAAGAGTTCGCATCGATTCAAAAAGAAGCAGAAGATTGATAAAACCTAGAAAACCAAACAAAAAAGGTAAAATTAATCTATTATTTCGTCTATAAGAAGGTAACAGTGATATACTTTGTCAAAGTGGAATTCAAACGGCTACAGCCGAAAAAAAATCAGTATAGGTTTCCAGGAAAAGACAGACTTCCACTTTTGTAGTTGAATGCCAATATGGATTTATTTAGATGTAATGAAAAAAAAACTCATACTGAAATTACTACAAATTATTTCTCGCTCTTGACCTACTATGTATTTAATTTGCTAAGTTAGGAACTTACTAAGTTTAGTATTATCACACTAGGTCAAAGGAGCGAAGAACAATTGTTCATAATTAAACTACACCTTACGTAACAAGAGGATTCGCATCACGACGTCAATCGATTAATAACGGTCATTAGTGTCACTAACTAAGTAAGTACAGAAGGCTAGATACATATATTTTTAAAAAAAATAAAAAAACTTTTTGCAAAAAAATACTACCGACTTCCAAATACAAAACTACAAAGTGAAAAATAACTTAATTTTTTGAAGTCGGTGTCCATAACGCAAAAAAATGGTACCTATGATAGACACCGACTTCAAAAAATTAAGTTATTTTTCACTTTGTAGTTTTGTATTTGGAAGTCGGTAGTATTTTTTTGCAAAAAGTTTTTTTATTTTTCATTTTTTTGTTGTACGTACCTAATAGGCAAGTTAGTAAGGGAACTATTTCGCCAGAATAGATTTCATGAAACTTGAACACAACCGGTGAAATGAGAGGTCTGCTTACCCCTTAAGAGCGAACTGGCGTGATGTTATGTTATGAAATGTTATAAACAACAAACAGACATGCGATTGCAGCAATCCGAAGATCTCCGAATATATCTCCGAAGATCTTAATCAGATCTTCACCAAATTAAAATGGGACCAATTTCGGAACATACTTTTTCAAACAAAAAAAGAATTTTCAAAATCGGTCCACAATAGACGGAGTAATCGGTGAACATACAGAAAAAAAAAAAAAACAAATCTTGAAGTCGAACATAGAACCTCCTCCTTTTTGGGAAGTCGGTTAAAAACACGTACACATATAGAGTGACTTTTAATGAAGTGGCACTCTTTGAGGGGGTAAATATTCCTAGATATGAAATTAACAAATGGGAACATTATAGAAATAACGAAATGCAACCCAGAGTTGATTGAAGTATTACCTAATTTAATGAGTACTTTTGTTGTTAATGGGAGGTCCCGTAACTGGACCTCCCATTAACCTCCTCCATCTTGATTTTAGCCTGCCGCGATGAAACTTAGTATTTAATGGGACCCAGTAAGTGGATCGCATAGCACGAGTTGATTCTATTTAAATTTAAAGTTAGGTACCCTGTATAGTTGTATACCCGTACAAGTCGGCGATCTGAAACATGCCAGTTACGAGTGCGCTTGCAGTCGCTGTACGTCAAGTGTGCGTGTGTTTTCGCTCGTTGTACGAAACCAACCTTCTTCACCTATCTATCTATATTATGGTAAAGTGGTAAATGTGGTAATGCCATTAGATATGGTAATTGTTAGTAATTGGCTACCGGATGAGATGCGCGTTGATTCACACATACGCTTTTATGGTCAAGTGCCGATATGGCCATTGATTGCAATCAGGACATTATAATCGATGTTAATGATGTTGTGAACCGTGACAAAGATTATTGAAATAAAAGTCACGCTATTACGACTCTTGATGTCGTAATAACATGTTCTATCATCAGTGACTATATGAACGCCTAAAATGAAGTTAATCCTTGTCATGGGAAGGGTTTAGTTTTGTTTATATGTCAATCCTGTTCCTACAAGTTTTGGTAAATTATTGATTTGATACATATATTGTTAAATGAGAGCTTTCCACCACTGAGATTTTCTTAATTTTGGGTTATTAAAGTCAGCTCCCCGCTTTTTTATAGTTTTAAGCTTTTTTTTATTGTTTGTAAGCGCAAGCTTTACCACTATCTCATGATGGTAAGCGATGATATGGTTGACGATGAAGCACCTATTCACTCTTGACTTAAATACTCCTAGGTTGTAGCTATCAGGAACTACAGACTCTGGCAGGGAAATCCACTCCTTTGCTGTACGTATAATAAAAGCAAACCAGACCTGTGCGCCTACCAGAAAGATGAATACTGCATGGTCTAAAACACTATTAAATCCTCGAAAAGTCGACTCCATATTATTAAACAAAACTTAATGTCTGCCACAAAATATACCTCGCAAGATAAGGCAACATACAAACCAACCGATACTACCTGCAAGTCATACAACATTCTCTGACACAAAAAGCGTAAATACTCTATGGCTATCCAAACCACCGCAGCTCATACAACTTATACAATGTCATACATGCCATTTAATTTTACAAGCCAATCCATTCATACTGTCGTATATACATACATGGTGAACGATATAGGCAGAGATACAGATAATGTTTTATTTAAGTATTGTAGAATTTTGACTGGATTTTTTGTGAATTTAAATAGAAATAATTCAAGTGAATGGTTTTGCACACTCAAAAGTGTGCTTAACTGATCACCATTCATTCAGCCTTCATTGCGACGCGACGGGGAGAATATCTATGTTCAAGCTACTGACACTTTCATCAGGCTGAACCCAAAACGGCTACTTATTCTTGGTAGTTAACTAGTTATACAAACCTTAGACCACATCATCGCTTAACATCAGGCGAGATGGTGGTCAAACGCGAGCCTATAGATTATTAAAAAAAAAGTTATTTATTAGTTTCTTAAGTTAAATAGCTCTGATGGTCATGTTATTGGTTTTTCCCTGTCAATCATAATCTCACATATACTTTTTCTGAGACCTGAAATTCAATTTACCATTTATCAGAATGCAAAAATAAGATCATTTTGAAAGAAGCTTAAAAGCTTTGTTGTGCAATCGTAATGGATCGGTAATGCACGACGGACACAGTTTTTGTAACGTTATTAATCCCTAGTCATACTTGTTTGTTAACATATACCTACTAATTTATGAGAAAAATGGAGCCGTCACGGGACGCCTGGTAGATGTGAAACATCGACGTTATTTCGTAAAAGTAGTATGCAGAAAAGAACAGATTGTGGTAGGAACTAAAAATGTCAATAAAATAAAATAAATTATTAAAATATGCAGAAAAAATTTTTAAATGGCTTCAATATATTAGTGAACTCAAGAATCTTAGCTAGTTATTTCAATATACTACTAAAGATCGTAAATTATAAATATAAATAATGAATGTTTCACTATAAACTCCATTATGATTAGAAAAATTAATTAATTTTTTAAAGTTTAAATTAATAACAAATAAGAAAAAGATTCGTGCGCTGCACGCCATCAGCTGATTTTAAAATAAAGTTCTGTCAGTCTTAATAAATTTATTCTCTAAGCAATTGTTTTAATGCATTAATTTCAATAAGAATGAAATTAAAATTAATAATTAATTTAAAAACATGATATGCAATGAAATTTATGTGAATTTTAATCTACCTAGAGAGTAGATTTTACATTTACTGGCGCTCAATACACACCAAATATATTAATATACAGATAAATGCATACTTTAATTATAAAAATATAATTAACTTACTGATGACTTGATAATGTGTCATAGTGTGATTTTGCTTTCTTTGCAGGAGGCTGATCACTTCCACTCTCTAAATTATCACGGTCAGACATTTTATTATCAGAACAGAAAAATGATTTATTTACCAGAAAAACACAGGTTATGAGTACTGTAATAAACAGAGTATACATTATAGGTATCCGAGCTCAGTGGAGCGAAAGAGATGGCTTAACGCCGGATCGAGTGAGAGAGAAACGCACAGTCGATTGCGCGTGGCGACGCGTCGCCACGCCAGAAATCGGTCTCACGTGCGCGTAAGGGAAAAATACGCGCGTTTTGTTTTTCTGCAGTCAGTTGTTGTTGTGTTGTTCTTGTATTTCGTTTTTATCAATTTTCGTTGTTTTACCTATTTCTTAGTCAATATTTTGTATACTTAACAAAAAACTATAGAATATATTAAATAGTTGTACTTGAGAAAAATATAGGGTCATTTTAGGGTCAATTCAAGAGTGAATAGGTTACTTCTAGGCAACATCGCGACCATGTCAAAAAAGAACTAGTTATTTCTAAACTTCTTTTTTTTAAACAACTCCAATAAAATTATTTTATCGGCACCCATCTCTTTGCCTACAGGATGTATTTTCGCCCACAGCTCAAAGGTGACCACGCCATAAAAGGGCGCATCTTATAACACCTCAATATCGGTTACGTAAGTTTTTGCCTTTAATTGGTCCTCCATATCGAGATGAATCAGCTTCACTCATGTGACTGGAACCATGGTACCAACTGATTTATAAGCCAGGCAGGACTTTAACTTGCTGATTTATTTTAGGTGTTCGGTTAATCAAGAATTATTGTGGTCCTTGGGAGCACAGATTCAATATGCATATTCAAAGCATTCTGTTATTTACGGTTTGGTGTACTGTGTAGGAGGTAAACAAAATGCGAAAATCAATAAATTGTAATTATGACATGATCAATAAATAATTCTCATAGCCTAACCTAACCTTAACATTGACTAAATCGACAACACGATAACACAATCATGGAACCGGGAGGTATAGCAGAAGACAGGGGAGATCTTCCAGCAGTGTGTGATTCCGAACTTCTTCTTCTACGCCGTACCGATGATCCCAAGTTAGGTGAATATAATATATTCCAGACTGAAATGATGAAGATGATTATGGAATCTCAATACAAAAAAAATATACAGGTATAGTAGGTACAGTACAACTTTATTTTTGAATATCTATATTTTTTATAACACGATCAAGTTTCACTGATACATTTTAAATTACTATGCAAATAGAAGCTATCGTAAAAGTCGTGAGATTGATCAAACTTTCACTATCAATAACCTTCATTTTGATTTATTATGATGAATGATGCACATCCTCCCACAGTCAAAATTATTATTTTGCGAAGCCTTTTGCAATAATTTGATTCCTTGCTATTATTATAACTATGGGTAATTGAGTTATTACCTTTCATTTGCTATTGAATAGGTCTTTTGTGAATGATGACGGTCAAAATCATCATCGTCATCTCAAATTTGTATCAGCAGAGGCTAACTTAAAAAGTTAGAAAGCCAAGGTTACCGATTCTACATATCAATAGAAAACCGAAAAGTCACCTGAGGCTCTGACAAATCACGGTCTATCTATGAAAGCGTTGCCAAAGAAGTTGTAAAAACTTTAAAAATATATGGAATCGACAATATACTTATGCCAAAATACTAACGCTTGTACTATCTAAATATCGCGTGATCTATTCCAAACATGTTGGCATTTTGACCATCACCATCGTTGGCATGATTCGTACACTAGCCTATAAAGAGCCTATATGGGATCAAAACAAAATATTTTATTTTTACGACCCCAAATCAAAAGTTCGTAACTACCGTAAAGGAAGAGGTCAATGCGTTGATTTCAATTGCTTAACACTTAAAAGCCAGTTCATTGAATTTAATTCTTTAAAAAAAGTTACTTCTCATAACATCCAGTTTGGGCCTTAGGATCGCAAAATATTGCTATATAATGAAGAAGATAGGTACAGAATGAATCTTTAAGCTAATCTTAGATAATTTAATTTTAATCAATCGAATATCAATGGTAAATCACGCATCAATCATCTAACCACTCAGCCATCTGAAGGATCCAAACGATTTCAAGTAGCATAATTCAAAATAGCATAAAGAATCAATTTTAGCAGCTGTCAAAATATAACTCAATAAAGCATCCAGTGTTCCAATGTCGCAATTTTAACGGCATATAATTACCCAAGCTGCGTTTAAAGACTTAAAATCACGAGTGTGGCCTCTGAAACCTCCGAATTTAAAAGATTTATAGCTGTTGATAAATTTTATGTTTTGCAACACCAAGGCTCATAAGGGTTCCTTGAAAAATGGCATATTAATGGGACTTTAAGCGTGACACTATTTGTACAGTGACCGAAATGGTGGTAAATCGAGAATGTCATATTTTGCAAAATTTATCTTTTGGTGATCCGTAGTTTTGAATACCGGATTTTTGTTTGTTGAACGGTGGTCTTATATAATTAAATTTATTATAGGTGTGTCAATAAATGTAAAAAAAGACTGATGTTCTTTCTGTCTGTTGTTTTGTCATCAATCAAATGTCGAAACAGCAGTCAGAAAACACAAGACAGAAGACAGTTTACAACATCATCATATTATTCAAATGAATAAAATATATCAAAATTATAAAAATAGTTTTTATACTGCAAATTCACCTGTTGCAGACAAAAAAATAAAAAGTTCGTGTATAAAACTGCCTCTAAAAACAATATGTTAATTGATACTTTGAATCATAAAATGTCAACTTTTATTGATTTAGACTTCATAATTATTTGTTTTGTGTTATAAAACTAACTATAAAACGCCTCCATCCCAAATATATTGTAAAATCAATTGTATAATCGCCATTGGTGGGCGAGTATCAGATGATCTCATTGAATAGCTTGGTTCGAGAGTGGACAACACAAAAATTATGATAAATTTTCAATACAGTGTTTACAGTTTGAAGAAGACAAGATAAACTGCAGAAAAATAGATTACTTCAGTACCGAAAAAAGTCACATTTGATAGATAACACAAACAAATGATAACTCAGTATGACTAACCGATCTCAAAAGTTAACGAGATTTGACTTTGCAGACTGATCAAACTTTCAAAACCTACAGGCAGGACTATATTACCTGACCAACACAATCCAGTAATTGTTTTTAGACGTCAGGTAGTCGTACCAATAGTTCATGTAAAATATTGGTATTATTATTGGTTAGTTAGAACGGAAACCGACTTCAAATTAGTTGGGAAAAGTCTATGCAATGCAGGAGATGTTTGAAGAACAATTCAATATTTTACCTTTTTCTAGTTAGCCTCTATAAAAACTGCTTCATGGTATTTTTTTTAATTTTGTAAAATATTGGCAACTGCAGTTGATATCAGACATTATTCGCTCCCAAACGTGCCATTACTTTAATTCAGTAATTATATCATTAATGTTACGAACCAAAAGTAATTGTAGTTAACATTTCATCGGTAGTGTCAAGGATAGCCGTATTACATATTGTGAGGTAATTAATAATATATCTGTTATTTATTATATCGGTGGTTTATTGGCCTTTACGTGACGGGCTCTTTAGTACATAAACAGTTCGCGTCAAGCAAATGTACCGCTCTAAATGAGTGCGCAGTAGGGCCAGTGGGGAATCTCATTCTTAGCTTGAGGCACAAATAATATAATACTAGCATACAGATGCTTCATCCCATACAAGTAAACCGTGCCGACGTAGCTAGCATTTTTCGTCTGATTAAGATGATTATTTTTATAAGTACTTCAATCGTGTTTGGTTCCGTTCCACGGCTATAGATGACGGAGGTGTTAGCAGCGAATTGCAAGTAAAAGGGTTTTCTCGGTTCGGGACTATTTTAAACTTTAGATTTGTTTTATAGTATTTTTTGCACGTTTTTACAATTTCATTGTACCAAAATGTGTTACAATACAAATTAAAAAAATCGAGTGGCATGCCTCAGAAATTTGAACCAAATATTCTTTGTTAGCGCTGGAACCCCGTGATTGAAGCTTTAATTTGTATTGCAAGCAAGTTTATAATAAATAAATAAATAAAAGCTGCCTTATTTCTCCATGGAACCTTGATACCGCTGGACTAGCTTGGTCCTTTGGCTCTATCAGTGGGCCATTTTCTAAAGTAATATCAAACAACTAGCTTTTCTCCGCGGCTTCGCTTACGTGGCCCACTCCACTGGACCCGTTTTCGAGATTAAAAATAGCGTAAGTAACTGAGGAATAATGAACCTTTCTACTGGTGAAAGAATTTTCTAAATCGGTTGAGTAGTTTTTTAGTTTATATATAACAAAAAAACTTACAAACAATCAAGTCTTTTCTCTTTATTATTGTAGATGTAGACTGCTTGGTCCTTTGAATTTTCTAAAGTAATATTATCATATTTTTTGATTTCATTTCATTTATGCATAAAACAATTTACATTGTGTTGAACATATACACATACTATTTAAATACAAAGAGAAAGAACTATGAATTATTAATTCAAATTCTTTCTTCTGATAGAAGGCAACACTGTCGTGAATTGCAAAAAGTTTTATACCATCGTTCTTGTTGGATAGACCACTATAAGCTTGTTGTTTATCATATTCTTGTAAAACTTTAGGTACTTACGTACTTTTAAGCAAGGTAATAACAAGCTGAGCAACCTGTAAATGCTAATTACAATAGCTAATTTAGATTCAGTTATTTTAATAACACTTGAACACATTCGTGAATACGTTTCATTGTCTAATTACAATATTATGATCCTTCACCAACATCTTGATCTGATTATAAAAGCTTATCAAAGAACTAGCTGTGGCCCGCGGTTTCAACTGCTCGCACTATAACTTCGTTTTCACTGTGCGTTCTTTTTGTTGACTTTTTTGCTGAGACTCTTTAGGGTCGTAGCGTGATAATAAATAGCCTATAATCTTTCCTCAACATAAGGCTAAAAACGGCATAAAAAATATATATAGTAGTTTAGTGCGTTCATACAAACAAATTCACTCAGTTTTTTTATATCACTATGGTCTCATAAAATGTCTGCCTTTCAAAACTGTCAAGTGATTGATTGGTTATTGATATAAATTGCCCGCGAGCTACTGAAGTAATTAAAATGTTTTAAAGTGCAAATTAATTACTTTAGATAATATTGAAGGGTTATTGAGAGAATGTGTGGCATTGATGAGCTAAGGCCGAGTATCTCACCTCTAAATTATCGCAGAATTAATGTAACAAATTTTCAAGCACCAGTTATCTGCTGTGATTGGTTGAATGATTTTTATTTATTTATTAAAACTTCATGCAACATACAGGTACAAAGCGGACTTAATGCCTGAGGCATTCTCTACCAGTCAACCAAGGGTGGTGGAGAGATAACATGGCAGGTGCATAAAATATATAAATTATTATTAAAGTAAAATTGAAGAATAGTTAAAATATATATATATATATATTTCCTATACTAAATATATGTATATATAAGTGATAGAAAGGTGATTGAGACGACTCTGCTATTGGTGTAGAAAGTAATGCCGTAACTTCCGCTTAAATGCATATTGACTGGTGGCCGTCCTGATATCGAGAGGAAGCGCATTCTAGAGAAGAATGGACTGAATATGAAAGGAAGAATGAATAAAATCAGAAGTATGAGAAGGACAACGCAAGAGAAGATTGTTAGACGAACGCAGATTCCTAGCGTGTGAAGTTCATAAATATTGAAAGTGAGTTGTGAGATAAGAAGGAGGAGTGGGAGAGTTGAGTAGGGAGAAAAGCGTGGTCAAAGCGCGCAAATTTCGCCTCTGCCTAATGGGCATCCACTTGAGTTCAGATCTGCAGCTCGACACATGGTCATATTTCCTCAGGTTGAATATGAACCGGATGCAGTTATTTAGGAGCCTACCAAACTTGTCCAGGAATACCGCATTCAGGTCAAAGTTTCAACAGCCAATCACAGAAGATAACGCGTGCTTGACAATTTGTCACATTATTTCTGCGATAATTTATAGGTGTGAAACTCGACCTTAATCTCTTACTTCTTCAACTTTTATAACACCTACTAATATCCTTTACCTACCTTATACTCGACATATTTGAATTAGGCACCTCATGACTCAGTTTTTTTTTTTGGTTTTTGTGAAAAGCAAAAGATACTTAAAGTATGTATAAAAGTGAACAGGGAATAAAGCTATACCTATAAGCCTTTAAGAGGTCAAAGGCTTATATAGCTTCTACCTCTGTTATAGTGCCAGAAAAAAAAAATAACTTATTTATATATCGTATATTTCTATCAGTGCTTTCAGTGATTACCTTTACATTTAGTTTAGATGAAAAGTATTAGATATTTGAGGTAAATATTATTTACCAACATTTTAATGGCTTATTTTAGAGAGCATCCTTTATTCCTTTAGTGAATCAAGGTCTCAAGGGATTTAAGAAAATATCCATGTTTTTGCAAATCTGCACCCAATCTGGTCCTTTGTCAGTCAGTCACTATTCGTCAGTGACAAATTTGTCAAAAGAGGACATTATTACTATCACAATCAAGTCTATTTCCTATAGTGTTATTTTAGTCCATTCATAAGGTTGTTGTTTAATTTTTAGATTATGCATGAATCGTCTTCCGTGATTGAACAATGAAACACCTCAATAAAAAGCATGACAGACTTTATATTGTCCAAAACAGGTAAATGCCATTGTCTGTAATTTTAATTTGCAAAAAGGCATTTACAAAAAAAATATGAAATTTGAATGACCGGTTCACTATGATCAAAATTCTTGGCATTTCCTGATAAACTTGTCAGAAACCCCAGTGTGATTTGATACGCACAAACATAAATCTAAAATTTAAAATATTTTTTTATCTAGACGGGTGCTAAATATTAAATTAAAATGCACAAAAAAAAACTATATTATAAAACATGCAGATTTAGTCGGAAAAATCTTCTCATGCATTTTTCATTAACTTTTTATAATATTGGTTAAGATCCGTAATTACTATAATAGTTGTTTCAACGGTTTTTTCAATCACAGACGCATACTGTGACTTATAGTATGGATTCCAGTCTCATCTCATCGGATAATAATGTTTATAAACTCGTTTGAAGATCCTAATTAGCAATTAACAGACGGACAGAATTCGATGCCCGATGAGCTTAAAATAAAGCCTTCATTAACTTTAATAGCTCGGCAAATTAATTATCACTCACTTTTTTTGTTTGGTTTTGAAACGGTGTAATTGGATGAGAATGGTTGGGGTTTTCTTAAAAATCTATTTTTGTAGGTAGTGCGCATTATTTCTCTTGCAATTAAAGTGTGGCAATTGTGAAAGTTCATGTTTTTCCCAAACAAAATATCTCTTCTTCTACTAATCTACCTTTACTGGACTTACGTACGACTTACGCAAATAACTTCCGTTCTCTACCTCTCTCACGGTTTCGCCATGGTAGTTTGGTAGACCTTTGCCAAATCTGCCTTGTTTATGTCCTTTTGCCACTAATGCCACTATAAACGTGGTCACAGTAGGACCCCAACTAGGGTTAACAATTGACTTGATATGAAGAAGACACCCAAACTCAAAGCTGCATTAAATTTATACCAAGAAGACAATCGATGCAACTGGCGCCCAAACTCCAAACCTATTAAAGAATTACCAGTAATTAATTAATTGTAATCAACGATCAAGTACATCAGATAGTAGCGTAGAACTAAAGACTTGCGTCCAAACAATAGGGTTCGCACGCCACTGTTACACGGGGACAGGCAAACGGCTCCAGTGGCAGTGCCACAGAGTAAGGAACCATCAAGCTGGCAGTAGTGGACACAATTCATCCTGCTTACATTGTAGACTAGTTTTTCCTGCGGCTTCGCTCCCGTGGCCTATCCCACAGGAACTGTACATTTTTCCAGGATAAAAAACTAGCCTATGACCTTCCAGGAGGAAACCTAGCCTTTTCGGGATAAAAACTAGTCTTTACAGGATAAAAACTAGCTTTTCCAGCATAAACCTAGCCTATTTTCCAAGATAAAAACTAGCCTATGAATTTCCAGATTAAAAACTGGCTTATGTCTTTCCGTGTTAAAAACTAGCCTATTATGCAGAATACAAACTAGCCTATGACTTTCCAGGATAAAAACTCTACAAGTGAAAGAATTTTGGGCATATGTCTGTCCAATAGCACGCCATTTTTTTTTTTTTTTCATTCTTGACAACTCTCTTTCAGTTGCTAACAGCCACCCTGCAATGATCGTGTCTTCAACTAGCCTGAGAGCATCTTACTTTACGGTTGCCAATTTATGGTATCCACTCAAGAATACGGTGATCACGGTGGTTTATATGGGAGTCGACCATGCCGACTTTAGCAGTAACCACCGTAGCGTCTCCGTGCTCTGTGGGTATAGTAAATGCAGTAAAGTTCCAGTGGCAGCCCTGACCTATACAGACGCGCGCATACCGAGCGGTGTCGCGCGTGAAGATCGATGGGTGTGACTGTGAGTGTAAACGTTCTAGCCTTGTTGGAGGAAATGTTACTGACTTTTGAGTAGGGCAATTAATGCATTTTTTGTTTCTTTTGAGATCGTGAATCTTGTTGACTAGACCCGTTGTGAAATCTCTTTTATAGTCACCTCATTTGTTCTTTGGTTCTGAACTAATTGTTTTTGTCTCAACGTCTTCGTCTTTTATGTCAACACTTGCTGTTTAGAAATTATTTTTTCATCATTTGGCTCACGCTTTACCTCACCTCATGGTAAGCGATGATGTGTGTTGTACTTTGTCAGTATTTTTGTCAACAACATATATTAAGTTTTGAGTCGTGGGAGCCTTATGTAGGGCTTTGACAAAATGGCTTTCATCATCATCAAAGTACTTGATGATGATCAATTAATTGATAGATTTACATGCGTCAGTCTCAGAGTTAAGACATCTGACAATCGTCATTGCTGATAAAATGACACATAGTCTAGCTAGACCATTTTGGGGAGAGTTGCATAACTCATTGGAAACCAGATTTGATCTATTTATCTACTTGGTCAACTCTTACAGACACAAAAAATCAAGATGAGTGACCAACCAAACGTTAGAATCGCCTACTGAATACATAATATTCAAAACCATAGTTATTCACAACCGAATCAGTCCACTGTTTTTGCCAGGGAGCCTTATCTCTCATCGGCGCCCGTTTGAAACTCATAAACGACACGCAAACCCATTGTTATGAGTTTATTGTGGTAATGTTGGTGTTTAGCAACAACTTGAAATGAGTCGGTGACACCTGCGTTTTTTTGTTGCACTACTGCGGAAACAATGACTTGTTTAAGATGCGTAAGTTGTAAGAGAAGAGCGATTTAGTCTCCTGCTTCTGAGTATCTATAATTCTGTTTGAATACTCCACGTACTAGCAACTACACGATATGCAACCAGAGTCCTGAGTTACTTTGATCGTATCGCTTGGAGACGGACAGACAACCTCGAAAAACTGGTTGTGGTGGGAAAGGTGGATGGTAAAAGTCCACGCAGACGTTCACTTACTCGCTGGTCAGACCAGATAAGAGCGATTACAGGACTCACGGTGACCACTGCGCTGAGAAGAGCAGAAGACACAGTGGCGTGGACAACGAGTAAGAAGTGTGAATACTTTGCCTTTTATGTGGAACAACCACAACAGAAAGTTGATATATTTATGTAAAGTTCGTATTTAGGCAGGATGCTGTTACACAGTCTTGCACACTACTAGTAGGTACAATAGCCTCATCGTTTCCTCATGTTTTAGTCTCAGTAAGCTTGGGCTTCATTGTGGCTGTTCCAAACGTTGAGGCCTATCTTTTAAAGGCGTTTCACATTTGTAGATTTACTGACATAATATTGGTTTTCATTTTCGAGACGTTTTAT
Source organism: Orthosia cruda (assembly GCA_964057195.1). Taxonomy (NCBI): domain Eukaryota; kingdom Metazoa; phylum Arthropoda; class Insecta; order Lepidoptera; family Noctuidae; genus Orthosia; species Orthosia cruda. The sequence goes on from OZ059836.1 coordinate 1,978,724, forward strand.
GTTAATGTTTTGTCCTGGCGGTGTAGACAACGCTGCGAACTCATTCCTAATGATAACTATCTTTAAGCCGCTGTCGCCTATAAAATAGATACAATCGTAATTGTACTCAATGTACTGTGAGATATATTTTTTCGTACATAATAATCCTAATGTCAGTTCGGTTACCAAATATCTTTGCGTAGGTACGAAATCTGAATTGCAAAATGTATTTTATGGCTACTTAAAATAATGTTGTAGGCGTGGAACTCCTAAAATAAATACACCTAATGGTTTGAACAGATTGATTTGTTCGGAGTGCCTCAGGGAACCTATGAGGGTCTTATAGTGTACTTAGAACATTATATTTGTTGATCAAATCATCATTTAGAAACGTGTCCGTCTGTGGTTCTACTTGAACCTAATTTGAAGTGAAGCTAGAATTCCTTTTGGGAGACTAATGGACCTTCGTGTTAGCTACTTATATCTTATGTTAGTACGCTTATGTGTTTAATCATCAAACGTATATACAGTGTATAAAATAATAAATAAATAAGACTACAGATATATACACTTAAAACAAAAACTACTCACTAACTAAACCTAAAAATATACTAAACTAAAATATGGCGTCGAAAAACTCTTCCACAGCGTTGTCCACTGGTAATGTGCCCAAAAGACCACGTTGTATGACAATGCTTATTCTCAGACCAAGGTAAAAGCCAGCCCCTTATCATCAAACTAAAGTCAAAGTTATCTAATATCTGGAACAACCACTATAAAACATCGCTGTCGATTAAAACCATTATTTACAGCATGTATAATTATATAGCCTACCTAGGATACTTACTTACGGCCAACTAGCTAGCAACATCATCATATTTTTTGACGAGAGACGTTCACAACTGCCCCCGTACCTTGACGTGTCAAAACTATCATAGTTCGACTTTAAAAGGGACAGATGTATACAAGTTACATACATCTTTCACCTACGCACACTCAAATGAACCTTGCTCTAAGAACTTATAGTCACCCCTTGGACATAATTATGCCAAATAATAACATCAACTTTCGTTAAGCATTTTTTAAGGCATTTAGTATGACTAAAGTCTCAATAATTTATTTCAATAACGATTAATTATTAAAATACCAATAAACCAAATTGCTCTCAAATCCAACCCATAGGTACTCACGAAAACAAACATTGCCACACAAACTCTCACTATGATTCGCTCGCTTCACTCTCATTCACGACCGAGTGATCTGAACCAATCGCTTCACCTTGAACTTTACCAGTACCCAATAGGTACCAACCTGCACAACGGTAAACGCACACCAGTGTGCGGGAGAGTTAGTTACGTTCCTTCTTGGTGATTCTAAGAAATTATTCTTATATCATAATAGGTATTTGTTTTTATGAGATCCCAATGAAAAATATGCAGGTAATTTGTTTTTGAAGAACATGATTTTCAAAAATAATTCTCACATATGTTACCAGGTTTAGCAGGTAACTGGCAACACTCAGATTGCTGGTGACCATATTTTTTTCTATTTTCTACACTACTTTTTAGGGTTCCATAGCCAAATGGAAAAAACGGAACCCTTATGGATTCGTCATGTCTGTCTGTCTGTGTGTCTGTCCGTCCGTATGTTACAGCCACTTTTTTTCCGAAACTATAAGAACTATGCTATTGAAACTTGGTAAGTAGATGTATTGAGGTAGATGTTTTTTCTAAACTGCAAAGTGGTAAAATGTGTGTTCCCCCCCCCCCCCCCCTGTAACTTCTAAAATAAGAGAATGATAAAACCTAAAAAAAATATATGATGTACATTACCATGTAAACTTCCACCGAAAATTAGTTTGAACGAGATCTAGTAAGTAGTTTTTTTTTAATACGTCATAAATCGTAAAACGCAATTTATCAAGTACGGAACCCTTCGTGCGCGAGTCCGACTCGCACTTGGCCGGTTTTTTTTCAAATGTCTTTGGATTTACTTGAAAAACTTACATACCTACTTACTCGTATATTCGGGATAAACTATTTCGTTTAATAAGGTAATTTTTGTGTTTAGCAATCTATTTTACTATCAAGAAAAAATATCTAATATCTATTCTTGAAAATTAAGTTTTTTTTTTATTTGATATGGGTTTGCTCTTGACTCTCGTCTAAGTCATAGGTGACAGAGACAGAGTCGACGATGGAGTGAGCTTACCCAGAAGGAGCCTGTTTACTCTAACTTTGAAGAGATTCGGGTTGAATGCGTTCGAAAACACAGACGCAGGTAGTGAGTTCCATTCATTCGCTGTGCGCATTATGAAGGATGTTTGGAAGCGCTTGGTGCGAATTGGTGGAATGGAAACATGGTAAGGATGGTAACTTGTAGTGCGTCTGGATGTCCGATGGTAGAAGGGTGCTGGTGGGATGAGGTCGTGGAGTTCTTGAGCACACTCACCGAAATACAGTCTGTAGGCCGACCGAGTTTAAACATAAACCCCGTTGCCTACAGATTTCTGCATCTTAAGCTATAAAAATATTGATAATTGGATACCCATATGTTTGGGGAAAAAACAGGATAAACTTTCAAGAGCTGAAAAACCGCTTTTCGATATTAAGTAGATAGTAATAATTATATTCTGTTTATAACTTCCTCAATTATTAATAGTAACGAAAAAATGGTACTGAATTGTATCTTGCTCTTGATGACATTTGAAACCAATAAGTGGTTGTTGTTTGACAAGGTACGACATTAATTTGTAAATCACTTCACCTAGCCAGGTCACAAAAAATATCTGATCATCTCGTTCGTGTGCAGCGGAATATCAGAATGTTACATGAATTGAATTTAAGAGAATAGAATATACTTTTCAATACACCAAAAAAGTTACACATATCTTTTACAACAAAACTTAATACTAACCTAATCTATAAATAAAATAAAATAACACGAAAAACTTGGTTTGACGTCTCCAATCACCGCAACCTCAGAAAGGTCTATCACACGACACGCATCAAGTCTAAAGCGGCAGTGATCTACTGAACCAGTTCGCTCACCTTGACCTTATACGTACTTATAATCAAAGGAAGCGTCTACGGTGGAGAGTGAAGCGATTAGCGTTTTAATCGCTTAGTTCTGAATATTGCCATTTTGGTTGAGTGATCTGACAGTGAAAGACTATTGGGCAAAGAGTTATAGAGTAATTCATCAACTCGTCCTACATGCCTACGGCTTACTTAGGACGTCTTGCAGAAAATCAAAATAAACAATATTTTCAGTCTGCAACTCGTCCCACGTTACGTACCACGGGTTAACGTCGGGTGAAATAGGTAAATAAATGAATTGAAATCATCGCGTTAAATACCCGTGGTATATTGTTTCTCACTTTAAACTTTATCAACGTTTGGTATAGTTAGTAAGACAAGATATAACAATATTTTTAAGAATTTCACAAACACCTTTCATCAACTTACCCGCTATCGCTACGCTCATGAACATACCGTCACCTACAACTGAGAGCGAAAGTAAAACTTGCACTTTCGTGAATGAAACAGCGGTTATGTTTGTTATCCCTTTTATGACAAACTGGTTTTGATCTGCTGTTGACCGCCTTTTACCGTTGGGCTTCGACGATGCATAAATGGGCGTGGTTGATTCTTGGCAGTCTTCATTTGCCTCACTAGTGATGGGAGGTTTTTACCGTTGATTGTTGCGTTGGTATCTTCTTTTAATTTTGACAGTACTGAATATCATTATTATCATTGTCGCAGGATTATTGCAAACATCGTAAGATTGTAATAAATCTTATTAGAGTAAACATTCTCGATACCAATATCGTGAAGTGTATAATTCCAAATACAATACAACCCATCAAGATTAGATCCGATTCATATCGTGAAATAAGAATTTATAATCTGACGCAATTTATTAAAACCTGCCATAACCCGGTGAATGCGTAACTCTGAAACTGACAACTTATTACAATTTGAATTTATGTAAAGCATTTTAATAGACACTTAGGTTTATTTTTTGCCTGTAAAGAAAAAGCTATTAATGCAACCAATACACTTGAATATTACAACAGAAACGGTCAATGAAATACTTTTTCAGCGCCAACACGATTTCATTAACCTTTTACATTAAATATTAGCAATGTAACAAAAACCAAAACGTGTTAGTATTACAATAGTTGTCCCAATAGTGTCAGAAATAATGGACACCCTATGCGTTGGGTCAAGGTGCGTTAAAATAGGTAAATTGTTACATGCGCTTGAACATAAGGGTTAAATATTGAAAGTGAAAAAGAGTGATTTTTGTTTATTTTTATAATAGTTTGGTATCGAGTATAAAAAATATTTAGGCATTCCTAGTGTTATATGGTTAGAAAAAATAACAAAAAATATTTATTGTTTCTTAAAACTGCTGCTGCTTTTTTTTAAACTAACGTCTAAAAGGAAAAAAAAACTGGCCGATCTTTAAATTACACCATTAAAAATAATTAAAATGCTCTATTGAATCTCAAAATTTGAGTAAATAATATATAATTATTAAATTGCCGGGTATGACAGGTTTTGTGTTGTATCTATTTTAGATCAACGACCCATTTAATCAAATAACAATTCCAAATCCAAAAAACTAATAACAATAATTATCTACAATTAAGTAATTTAAATATTTCGATTTATAAATTATTTAGGTTTACGAAATGGTTAGAAAAATAACAAACGATATTTACAAAATTTTTGAGAACTGCTAAATGTGGGTTTACATGGTAAAAAAAAACTGTTGGTCAGTCTTATTTAAATTACGCCATTAAAATAATTAAAATGCACTTTTGAATGTCAAAATTTTTAATAAAAAAATATATAATTGATTCTAATTGTCCATTCGCAAAGGTAAATTGAATTGTTTGTTAAATTTCCGGGTATGACAGGTTTTGTGTTGTATCCATTTTAGATCAACGACCCAATTAATCAAATAACAAATATAACGATCCATAAATGCCAACTACTATAATTGTCTACAATCAGATAATTAAAATATTTCGATTTGGAAATACCAAAAACAAAAAAATAGATCGATCAATTTGAACCCATAACAGGATAAAGTAGGCGCCAGACTACACAAACAATTTAATGACAACAATTATAACATTGTTTGATTAAAATTGATTCGATTTGTAATTATCGAATGCGACCAAATCGAATAGATGATTTATTTATTTAAGAAACCCATGTCTAATTGGTAATAAAAGCGCCATTAAAAAATAAGTCGTTATTTTTTTTTAGAACCAGAATTTGTTTCCTTATTTGTTCCTTGGAATTTCTGTGCCATATCAGCTATGTTATAATTAACATTTGACTTTAATTTAATCTTAATTGTTATACGGAAAATCGCCTTTGCTAATAATATTAAACAACTAGCTGTCCTACGCGGCTTCGCTCCCGTTAACTGGCTACCTATCTACCCATCTACCCTGCCTACCACGATTGTTGCATAACTTAAACCTCTCAAAAAGGAATAATTTTGCCCGTTTTTGCATTTTTCATTTATGCTCTGCTCCTATTGGTCATAGCGTGATGTTATATAGCCTATAGCCTTCCTCGATAAATGGACTATCCAACACAAAAATAATTTTTCAATGCCAACCAGTACTTCCTGAGATTAGCGCGTTCAAACAAACTCTTCAGCTTTATAATATTATATAGATAACATCACATATGTAATCCTAACCTATGTAAGGCAGAAGTTTAACTAAAGTACACCGACATCGATATGTAGGTGTACTTTAATACCTAACTGGCGAAACAGTCAGGGTACGCTTAAGTCCTACGTATAAAGAGGAAGCCTATTACCCTCAAATGTGCCCAATCCAATTACACTTTGCCAGATTTGGGAATATAATTCAAGATCTCATGACCAGCAGTCACGCTTGCGTTCGACCACTCTAGTGGTCCAAACAGGTTATCTCTAAAATGATACAGTAATAGATGTCACACGCGGCTTAGCACCCATCTACCCTACCTAATATACATACATGATTGTTGCGTAACTTTAACCGTTTACGCAGCGCTCGGAACGAGAATAATTTTACCCGTTTTTGCAAAAAAAAAACATTTATGCTCCACTCCTATTGGTCGTAGCGTGAATGTATATAGCCTATAACCTTCCTCGATAAATGGGCTATCCAACACAAAAACAAATTTCTCTCTCACAAACTCTCCAGCTTTATAATATTAGTATAGATAATATATTCTTATTATAGTATAGATTATTATATATAGGTTAATAAATGCGCATACGAAAGTTAGTTATTCATAATTACTTTAAAATTAAGGTAGTAATACAAATTTCATTAATGGTCATTTCTATTAATGAATTTTAAACACATGTGAACTTAATAAATATTTATAAAATCATACTAATATAGTGGTTTGCAGCAAGGTGATCTACTTGTTTTTAAAATTATCATAATATATCAAAATATACGATAAATTTGCCAACTAATGCAGTGATTTATCAAATTTTAGAAGTTTTGACGAATAAGGAAGTTGAGTACTGTAATAAAATTGTGAATAAAAATACTCTGATTTGCATTTAATACTTTTTTTGCTTGTTTTTGAATCTACATAAACATCCGTGTTTTAAAAATTGGCGTATTATTGTCTGTGTCAAATTGGCTTTGTGGTATGATTTTTTACGCTCTGTTGGGGGTTTGGAATGTTGGTATATTATTGTTTTCATTGCTATTATCAATGAATAGAACATCGGACACGTTATCAAGCTTTGTATGAATATCTTCAGAAGTCACTTCACTAAAGCCAAGCGTCAATCAACTGAACTTTCTTCTTCGAGGTGACACTCTTGACTTACTGAGCAGTTGTGGTCATCACTAAGCGAATTCTGAAAATAAGGAAAGTTGTGGTCCGCCATTCAATATATATCTTTATATCTTTACAACGTCTTTAATACAAAACTAGTGGCCCACCCGGCTTAGCCTGGGTCTAATAATTTATAGCCTATCTGGAATAATGTATCTTTCAAACGCTAAAAGATATTTTACCTGACTGCCGAAGGAGGGTAATGTGTTTATCAGTCTATGTAAGTATGTTTGTTCCTATGTGGCGTTCCAGAGACCAAACGCGTTGGCCGATTTTGATGATTCGTACGTCAATCGATGCGTCTTAACCCTGCGAGTGTCACTGCCTACATTAAAATTGAAAATGGCGGCTTTTGGGCGCCATATTGTGGGGGCTCCATTTTTTTTTCGATCCAATCCAATCGTGTGGGGTATCAAATTAAAGGGTTTTAAGAGGCGATTTCAAAAATATATAACACTTATATGTTTAAATGTACCTTATTCGAACAATATGTTCACTAAAAAGTGTTAAATAAAAAATTAATTCAAAAAATCAAAACACCCGACCGCATCTGGTTTTGATCAGCCAGCTCGCGAATATGTATCCTCCGACTGCACAGCATGATTTTTTTCTTGTTTACGTCTTTTTAGTTCGCTTTTTAAGCAGTCGGGTGTTTTGATTTTTGAATTATTTTTTTTTCAAATTTGTGTAGTGGTTTCAGAGTTAACATTTCATTTCAACACGTAGAAATAAACTCACAAAATTCAGGCTCTCCCTCTTTATAATATTTTAATACACAATTTAGACTTTCACTTGTTCTACTTTAACGATTTTCGTAGCCTTTAAAATCGCACTTGGGTATTTTTTTTCCTGCCGCCTAATCTGTCAACACCATACTTTGAAAACTATGCTACTGATCATGTTAGCGTTTGTCTGATACACATTATACTAAGGCCTAAGACCTGCAATCAGCTTTTACACAGGGACTTGAAACGTTACTCAAGTCCCTGCTTGTACAGTTGCATTACATTGCGGGCTACCAAAGTATAATCTGATCAAAAGCTCGATCGTGCCCTGCAGTGAAATTAAACTTTCATACGAGTTGCTTGATGTTAAACCATATTTGAATAAACTTGAGCTTCATCATCAAATTATGTCTAAACTGTCCTCTCCAAACACACCTGACATCCGTGTATCAATCGTGACAATACGTTTAATACTCGGAATGAGGAAGAGCTTCAACCTTGACCTGACCATTGTTACCACCGTGACGGACAAAAATTAGACTGTTTGATCTCTTCTCATGTTGTCGGTGAAATAGGTACTCAATTAGTTATCTCTGTTGATCTGACGGCTGCAAATCACGATCACACTTTGCGACTCGTCACTTGAGGTATCTAAGCCGTTGGATAAAAAAACAATTGCTTCTTAAAACTTATATTGTATGCAAACAAGACATGCAAATCAACGCAGCGATGTTTGATACATGAAGACGTGAAACACCAAAAAAAAAACCTTCTGACTGATAGGTCTATACTATAAGGGTTTAGAGAAATGAATGCCTGAAAACTATACTTCTGATTTTTTTTCACTTATTCTGTCTAGCATAATAAATTAATTATCAAACTTTACTTCTTCAATGTATTATATGTAAATAGAACTACTGGACTTACATGAAGATAACATTTAATTCATCTATGTAACACGCTGAAATACCTCGACCTATATATGAACAAAAATATCATAAAAACAGAGATATTTAGTTATTAGCTCAGCGTCACCCAAGGGCCAAGGTGTTTAGATAATAATGTATCATAGTTTTTACGTTAGACCCTATGTGCAGTTTTTACGTAAATATAATTATCCTATATACACACAATTATGTCGTAACCTTCAGTAACTGATAAAACGTGTTAACATTATTATCAAGTTCTTTTGTACTCAAAATGTATGCTATAATAAGGCGGTTATATTCAAGAATGTTATATAAATAAGCAAGCAATGAAAAAAAGTATACAAAAAAATGTAAAGAATATTATTGTAATAGCTCATCACAACGAACGTTGTTAAAATGGCTTGGGATTAGGGGAGCCATTCTGTAGATTCCTATACCTTAATGCAAGTCATATACTGCATCAGAAGGGTTTCAATTTAATTATGCCATTACTTATAGTCAGAAACAGGGTAGGACTAAAATCACTGCCCTGTGAAACCCCACAACATTGATATATTTCTTCCCGATGGTACAATTACTTATCTTTGCGAAATAAAGAGAGATAGATATATTGAGTGATGATAGAATGCACTAGATTCTATAATGTAATATTGTCTGGATATAACTCTGTTTTGTAAACAAGATGCATATGACATTATCAAAAGCTAACGAAGAAACTTTTCAAAACCGAAATAGCAATTCATTTAATATTAACCATAGGTTTGAAAGGTAATTTACTAATCAATCACAGTAATGGATTTGTATATTTTGTAATACTTGATAATACAATTACATAAGGCTTCACTTTATCCAATATATTATTACAAAACCTTAATTACAAGTCAATCAAAATACAAAAATCGTGAGGCTAGCTACTACAATTGAGTATTTATCTAATTTATTTGTTTTAACCTTAAATAGGCAGAAACCATAACCTAAAAACATCATAACAAAAACCATAATTAGGCACGAATGAAGGCAATTATTCAGTCGTGTTTGAATTGCGTGAGCCAATGTAATTATATCAATTGGTAAATTATCGCATTGTTTTACACATATCTGTTGGTTAAGGTGATAATTATTAATTCGAAGAAGATACTGATTTGTATGCACCAACTCTTAAAAGAAAATTAGAGGCTTGCTTGAAATAAAATCCTTGGTTTTTATTCTATAAAAATATACTCAATAATATAAACTTTAAAACTTTCGCGTTTCATAATTGAAAAACAATATATCATAAAATCATGTGATATATATTGTTTTTCAATACTTAATATATTAGAGAAATGAGTAAATTACAAGATGCACCAATTTATTTGGGGTCGGGTCTTGGCTAAATTGCAATAATTTGAAAATAAGAAGAAGATAGAAAGGTCAGAAGGTAAATTGCGATTAGAATAGAATATTTATTTGCCTGAAACATTGTGTTTACAAAGGTGTTCATAACACTGCATAGTGCTACATGTCTCACCGTTTTAACGGTATGAAAAATCCTAACTACTATGTATTATTTATTTCTTTATTATGTAGTTAAATTGACTAATTACACTGTTTTGCTAGAGCCAAATATTGTCCATACGTCTCAAACAAACAATAATCATAACAAAAGTAAATAAAATAAAACACACAAGTACGTTACGTGAGTAAACACGTAAATACTTAAACAAACGCAATGAACTCAAACGGGTCCAGTAACCCTGGTAGCCAGTAGGACCTGTACTGATGAGGCTGCACCTGTGACCTCTGCGTAATTGGCTATTGTGGTCTGTGTAGAGAGAAGATTCATTAGGGTTCTGTTGTATGTGTTATTGAGATGATATGTAGGAATGACGTTTGTGCAAGGTTGACGCTAATGTTGATTTGAGGCTGATACCCATGGTCAGTCTGGTTGTAGGTTGTAATAATTATTTCTGATTATTTCTAGGGCTGATTGGGTAATAATTTTACAATATGAACAGACAGGCAAGAGGCTATAAACCAGTCTAGATTACATTCTTCCAATGACAAAAAAATCTAAAAGTCAAAGTGGACCCTCAGGCTCTTGACAAAGTGTCGTTCGATGTCAGCAATGGCGATGGGGGAAATGCCGAAATGTAAGGACACGGACATGGTCACGTGACGTTTGTATAGCGCTTGATATTCCTAAACATATTTCACTATTTCCAATTGTTATCGCGAAGCTTTCGTTGATATTATGTCAATTGTTAAGAATCTTTGGTCAAGTGTTATTTTGCATTCAGACTTGTTGCCGATTGACTTGTCCCTAATACAATGTAACTGGGTCAGGCTCAGGAGCCTTTATTTTTTTACGTGGTAAATTATCCAATGGCTTCTTCCGCTCTCGGTGAAGCAGGAGGGCGTGTCAGACATTTACTGACTAAACCCATCCGTGTTCTTTCAGTTGCTTGAGCCAGGGCCGCGGTAACTCTTTTTCGCCTAAGCGGGGCCAAGATCTCCACCGTATGCTCTATCGTGTCCTCCGGGCGCTCCACATAATTGTGACACCCGGGCGTTCCTGAAAATGAACCTCCCGCCTTATCCTGAACAGGAACCTCCCGAAACAGCCGTGTCCGGTGAGGACCTGCGTCAGGCGGAAGGTGAGCACGCCGTGACGATTCTCAAGCGACTCCTCAAAGAGGGGCCTGAGCTTTATTCCAAAAATCATCGATATGAATTTTTGTAGTTGCCATTATATCCATATGCAAAGAAGACAAGGCCCAATTTTTTGATCCGTAGTTTACTCCACCTATGATTAAATATTTTAACCAATGGTTTAAAAGGTCGAAAAAACGCGTTTATTCATCAATTGTTAGTCTAACAAATGGTCAAATAAGTACCTCTATAAAGTTGTGAAGGTTTGATGAATAAACGCGTTTTACCGCATTTAACCATTGGTTGTATTAACTAATACGGTTCAAAAAACTGAGCCTTCGGCACTTCATTGATCGTATTGCGCTTTTGAAAATCATGTAATCGTCTATTTCTGTCTCTTATGTAATGTCAACATTATTTCGTAAACAAAACATAGTAATTACAGAGCTAGATTCATGTTCAGATCTTGACACATTAGCCTAGCACAGTGACCTAACAGCCTAGTTTGAAACCCCGGCGTCACTTAACAATAGTCCCACACAGCTAATGACTGATGATATATCTATTATAACATCATAATAATATCTTAACATCACGCCTGTATTCCTCGAAGAGTTAAGCAGAGGTGCATCTATTGTATACCCACATTCCGACAGTTATATCTTTTTAACCGACTTTCCAAAAAGGAGGAGGTTCCATGTTCGATATTATGTTTTTTTCTTTTTTGTATTTTCAGCGATATCTCTGTAAATTGTAGACCGATTTTGAAAATTATTTTTTTGTTTGAAAGAATATGTTCTCAAATGGGTCCCATTTTAATTTGGTAAATATCTGATGAAGAACTTCGGAGATATACAATAGAACTCTTCAATAAATGACGGCATATCTCTCGGGATTACTGCAATCGCATGTCTCTTTATTGTTTATACCATTTCATAACATAACATCATGTCAGTACGCTCTAAAGGGGTAGGCAGATGTGTACAGTTCACCTTGGTATACTCTCATTTCACCGGTTATGTACAAGTTTCATGATATTGGGGTAATCTATTGTCGCATTATAGGCACCTTACTAAATAACTTGCCTACTTACTTATTAGGTACAACTAAAAAGTGAAAATCGGTTCATAAACGACGAAGTTATCCGCGAACACACATAAAAAAAACCTTTGGAAGGGAAAAATAACTTTATTTTTGGGAGTCGGTGCTCTTAATGAAAAAAGGTACCTACCAAAGACAACGACTTCCAAAAAAAAGTTATTATTCAGTTTGTAGTGTTTTTAATTCGAAGTCAGTATTTTTTTGTAAAAAAGTTTCTTTTATGTTTCGTAAAATAAGGGAGCGCAAGAGAACCAGGGTTACCGACATAGCCCAAAGAATTGCCAAACTTAAGTGGCAGTGGGCAGGGCACATTGCTCGCAGAACGGATGGCCGATGGGGCAGAAAGGTTCTGGAGTGGCGACCGCGAACCGGAAGACGTTGCGTTGGAAGGCCGCCCACCTGGTGGACCGACGACCTGGTTAAGGTTGCAGGGATACGCTGGTTGCGAGACGCACGGGGCCGGTCAAAGTAGCGACGCTTGGGGGAGGCCTATGTCCAGCAGTGGACGTCTTTCGGCTGATATGATGAAATAAGGGAGCGAGGTTATTGACATCAACCGAGCACACTTTCAGACTTCAGCTGTAACAATATAAATAACATTTTGCCCGACCTGCCTCACCACCTCACGCTCAGTAATAACCCTTGCGTCCACTAGACCAACGTGGCAGTATACGATATATTATATGATATACGAAGAATAATTGCTACAAATTATAACATGCACAAAAACATTTAGAAACGCAATCACGCCGACGATTAGGACTGTTTCACAATCTGTAAATGCAAGGCAAGATTTTGAGAAATAATTAGTGTATTTAATGTCTTACATGTGTGTTCTTCATGTTTCTTCTCTTGTGAGATATTAGTGGTTGTAGCAAGGTTGATGTTTGGATTGCGTGGGTAACAATCTTGACCTGCGTATCTGAAGCGAGCTGTATCATTATGAAACTTTTTTGTACTTGTCTCCCTTTCGAGACTACAAGCGGATATTCGTTCAGTATGAAACTATTTTCCACGTGGTAAGGAGGATATTATAAGATTTCATAAGTGTAATTTGAGGCCCAGCGTTATAAATTTAGTATGGGTACAGCCCAAGTAAGGAACTCTCTGCCAGCATCTGTGTTTCCTACCACCTATGACTAATCAGCCTTCGCAGAAAGACTTTACAGGCATCTTCTGGGCTAGCTACTTCTATTGTAGACTGTTCCATTGCTTGCCATCAGGTGAGACCGTGAAAAAAATGGACAGTTACATTTTGTTGGTTCTCTAAAAACTGAACTATTTGTGGAAAAAACCACTGACAATTTATATCAACGAACCCATGTTTATAAATTTAATATTATTGTATTGCAGAGATAATTGTTATCAAAATAGTTCTTCTTGGAAGTGTTATTGTTTTGTTTTTGCGCTCTATTGGTTTTTATAAAAGGTTATATTTTACAACTGCTAATCGACAATTACCGTTTAAGATCGCAAATTACACGTATAGCGCCGTAAGGCGAGGTCTCATCGAAAGACGATAAGAGAAACTGGATACATGTAAGCTACGGGTCAATATTAATTGTGATCTATTGATTCGATTGGCTTTTGATCAGTCTATCTATCTAAGTTGACAGTTTAAAAGTGATTTGTTATCTTACTTTTGTATTGATTATAGTTCTAGGATCGTAAATGTCTTAATTTCTGTATGACCCTCTATTCCAAATTGTTTAAAGATGCCTATAGTGTGTAGTGCATCCTCATCGGGCAAAAAGCGCTTTACCGTAATCTACTAATTTCATCTTCTATCTAATCCCAGAAGACCATTAAAAGACTATGCGGAACACCCATGGCATGTGCATTAATTTGTTAATCTCAACAAAAACGCAATTCAGCTCTCAACCAGACCTCGTCTCATTTTTTATCAAGTTCAATTTTTATTACACTTCGACAAATTGCAAGAAAAAACCGTCCGTGGTTTCCTTTAGCGATATTGTTCTACTAATTTCCGTATGTGGAATCTGTTCGCGTTCGTATGTGAGTGATGCATGACTCATCTCCAAAACATTTAGACACGGTTGAACTTCAAACATTCGTTACTTCATTGTTATGTCAGTCCGGACGATTATGTGTCTATCAATTGACGTATGTACTACGTATGATCACGAGTTAAGCGTAAAGATTTTGTTAATTTTCATGTAAATCTATAAATTAGTGTATAACTTGGATCACGTTTGGCATAGATGTTTTGAGCTTCACGTTTATCCATGTACTTAGTGATAGTGACCCCATCTTGAATAGCTTCGTTATTATCATCAACCTTTCCAATACTGGATATTAGCTTCTCCAATTAAACAACGCATTTTTAAACGATTAAGATCTATTCTTATGCATCTAATACCAGCCACCCTGCTTCTTTTTCACTCTGCTTCCTCTTTTTGTGAAATTATTTTTTTGAAATGTTACCTGTCAAGATTTTATCAGTTTCGACATGACTGAAGATGTTTATGAATGAACTTTGCATGTGTTGAATGAATCTTTGTTCAGCACCGTAATAGTAAATATCTGGCACGTGACGACTTCTAGACTTCCTTAAATCTCATATATAGCATAATAACACATATTAAAATGTTTATAATAATTAAGCTAAACGGCCATGGTCTAGAGGTTTCGATAAACAGTAGCACAAAGAGTTTAACAGCATTATATAAACTTCCTGATGAGCAGTTTGTCGGAAGCGACCGACCGACCATGTTTGCACGTATTGTTCAAGAATATAACTAAATTGAGATATAATTGTCGCTTCCTAAGTTTTTCTGGGTAGTGTTAATTATTTTAAGTCCGAACATGTTTTGTTAATCGCAGATGCTAATGACTTAATGATTTACTGTGTTTGCTGTATAAAGAAAACATCTTGATATAACTTGGAGATTATAATCGCATATGGAATCGCAAAAAAATATTTACGGGCAATTGTAGTGGCCAATGCCTTCATCTCTGAGAAGGCGTCTTTCCCCAGAGTTTGAGTCTGATTTGTAATACTTAAATAATGGAACCTCTCTGCTTCTTATTTAAAAAATTGTTGTGTCTGTCGGACAAACAATTATGTAATTTGTTACTATATAAATGACAAATGATTTTATTTCTGTAAGTTGGTTTGTACAAACACTTTTACATGTGGATCATATTTAAAAAAAACTGTTTAGCAAAAAATACAACGGACTTCAAAATAAAAACACTACAAAGTAAAAAATAACTTCAATTTCGGAAGTCGGTGTTCTAGTTTTGGTTTCTTCTTTTTTTGACACCGACTTCCGAAATTGAAGTTATTTTTCACTTTTTAGTGTTTTTATTTTGAAGTCGGTTGTATTTTTTGTTAAACAGTTTTTATTTTTCACTTTTTAGTTGTGGTACATAATGAACCATTTCTCCAAAGTGAAGCCAGAATAGATTAACCCAGAAACATGCAACTTAAACAAAAACGCTGGAATTAGAGTATAACAGGGTGAACTGTTCACACCTGCGTACCCCTTTAGAGCGTGCTAAAGTGATGTTATGTTATGAAATGATGTAAACAATAAACAGACATCCGATTGCAGCTATCCCGAGTGATTTGCTTTCATTTATTGAAGAGTTCTGAAGTATATCTCCGAAGTTCTTCATCAGATCTTGATGATTTTTAAATGGGACCACATGACAAGCACCAGCTTTCAAATGAAAAAAGATTCATCAAAATCGGTCCACGCAGTAAAAATTTCTGAGGTAACACACATAAAAAAAATACATGCGAATTGAAAACCTCCTCCTTTTTGCGAAGTCGGTTAAAAACTGGATGAGGTCGGCGTTTCCTATTTGACTACACTGAGAAGAAAGGCCGAAACAAACTCATAGGTCACAGTCTCTTTTAAAGTCCAGACATAATCTTGGTTAGATCATGTGAAAACCATGTAAATTGGTGTCTGAAATGGTGGTACCGGGCAACTCAACAAAGAATTTATGAAGCTCAACGATTCGACGAACAATACCAACGAAAGGACATCCGGGTATGCCGCATAAATTACTCAATCTGCCAGAACATGATTAAAACTAATAGAAAAATTAAAACAAAAAAAAAATGGCCCACATAGTCTTCAAATTCACAATAATTAAAATAATATAATACTTTAAAAAGTAAATACCTATTCATGTCATTGCAACAATACCAAAAAATAAAATAAAAAATTGAGACAGCAAACCAAAAAATAAATTAATTGGAGCAGCTCAATCCCAAGCCTTTTTGTCTTCAACGAAATCTTTTACGGTATAAAACGCTTTCTGGCACAGCTTACGTTTAATGAATGATTTGAATTAATTAAGGCTTAGATCTTGTACGTGGCTTGGAAACATCTGAACAAGATTTATTTATAAATACTTAACACCTGTATGTGTATACTATGGATGCAATAAAGATTTGATATTCGAGAACCTGTCTACAGCATCTTAATACCATTTCCCGTTCTCTTTATAAAGCGTCTACTCTCAATAATCTAACGACACGTCATGATTCTTCAAGTGATAGTGCTCACCTTTTGGAAATAGTCTAGCAAAGGCTCCTTCAAGTCTAACTAGACAAAGGCACTTTCTTACTAAGCCTCTTCCTACCCTATTCCTTCATTCTAGCAGCACTCGGGCATTATGCTAGATGTGACATTCTGTATCATGCTCAGATCACGGATGTCTCTGTATGCCTATATTGACAACATGCACGCTAAGTGAACTCAAATAAGATGTGGGCAGATAACTTGGTGATAATTGATTTACCTCACAATCATTGTATTGTATTCGGTGCTACTGTTTGCGAACGCGATGTATATTTGCTTTACCAGACGATTTCTGATTTACTTATCTAGTTTTTTTAGGGTTCAGTACCCAAAGGGTAAAAACGGGACCCTATTACTAAGATTCCGCGGTCCGTCTGTCTGTCTGTCTGTCTATCTGTCTGTCACCAGGCTGTATAGACAGACAGACAGATATAGACAGTTGAAATTTTCACAGATGATGTATTTCTGTTGCCGCTATAACAAAAAATACTAAAAACAGTATACAATAAATATTTAAGGGGGGCTCCCATACAACAAACGTGTTTTTTTTATGTATTCCCGTTGTACCCGTTATTGTCCCCGTTAACGGGGACAACGGGAATTTTATAAATTAATTAAAATTAGTGCCCGTTGTCCCCATACGCTGTCCCCGTTAATTTATAGTAATATATACTTTTAAAATTATGCCCGTTGACCCCGTTGCGTTAAAATTATACAAGTGAGAGAGCCATAATAGTGACAATATTATACCTTTACAAATGCATACTTAAACAATTAAAAAATAAATAATAAATTACAAAAATAAAACGCAATTGCACCAAAACGCCGCACGCTGAATACAATTGACATCGACGAATTTATTACAGAGTCCCAAATGCAACTTGTTAACTTGCAAATAACTACAGGGCATTTTCTTGATTAAATCCGCTAGTATTTTTCGTTGATATAATTGAAATTGTATTTTTTTTTCTTTTTTTAAGCTTTAAGTTCAATCTTTTTTCCATTATTAGTATTATATCTACTGTAGTTACTATATTGGTCGGGTGAACTAAAAATATATATATACATTTTATTGATTTATATTAGAAAATCTAGTTGTTTTGTGTGTAAACATTTCTAATTTGTTTCTATATTTTAAATTAAAATATGTTATTTATTGTTACTGTGACATTTACCAGTAAGACTTGGTAAAAAGCCGGTAAATCCTAGGATTTACCGTAGTTCGGGTTTTTACAGTAACATATAAAACATATCTTTCATTTTAGTTTTAGGCTTGCCAGTTGCCACGCTAAAAGGGGACAACGGATCGTCATAAAATTTCCTTCCCGTTATCCCCGTTATGTATGTGCATAACGGTGTACCCGTTACGGGGACACAGATTACGGGGACAACGGGAATACATCGTTTTTTTTGGCGTTTTTTGCGATAATTATACGGAACCCTTCGTGCCCGAGTCCGACTCGCACTTGGCCGGTTTTTTTGTATTTGTATTAGTAATTTTCGAGGAGAATTTGGAATAACCGGTGTTAGCTTAGCAACATACGTTTAGTCATCTTTACTGACTAAACGTATTTTGTTACTTATTTGTCAATTATGATGGGTCCATTTTTTAATATTTTTCAACCATATCCCATGTGTACAAAAACCTAGTGATTAGATTTGTCCTTTCCTTATCCTTGATGTCCTGTCCCGATTAAAGGTTCAGTTTACTGCCGTTCTTTTTCTCTTAATTTTCCAAATCATCCATTGTCCTTCTTATAGTCTCCATCTGTATTATATTTTCTGATCAAAACCTAACCTCCACTTCTCCTTCTATTTCCAGGTGTATCACATGTGTGACGGACTGGGTCGTCAGTTCAGCTACAAGTGCCCCAACATGACGCTGTTCCAGCAACGCATGCTCATCTGCGACCACTGGTACATGGTCAACTGCTCCATGTCTGAGAGGGATTACACCGCTAACTTACTTATTGGTGAGAATTTGTTTTAATATAACTTTATCTGATAGAAAGCTCTTCTGAGTTTAGGGTAGTTAATAGTAATTTGATCTTGTGTGTATTTTCTTTCAATATGGATTTGCCTTTTTTGACGTAAAACGTCTTCAAAATCAAAACCGAGCATACGTGGTACCGCACCTGAAAGGGCTCAAAGATAAGATATTATATAATATCGTTCCATTTCAATAACTATAACTAGTAGCCTTGAAGATTTGAATGAGGAAATTTGTATTTTTTTAGCTTATATATTAAGATCGCCGATATGTTGTCATAATGTAGAATTAACAATGGGTGTCGTCAGGATTTTTTGAGTACCTAAGCAAACAAGGCAGTTAGGTATTTGGCAAATCGTACACCACAGAAAAATACCTTGCAGTTCAGGGTAATATAGAGAGTTGATGTATGAGTTAGATTAAGCAAAATATAAGAATTCGATTCTGCTTAGGGCTTTGGTTTATTTATGCTTTATTATCCTTAAATCAAAATGCCAATCAATACTTCTTTATAGTTCCATTCAACATCAACCTACCAAAGGTTTATAGCCCCATAAAATACCTCAATCACAATCGAAGTGTCGTTGTTATTATTCAAATACAAACATTTATTGGTCGGTAATATAACAAGTTTCTAAATTAGATGACCAGGTATTGCATAATAGGCAGTTTACTAAGTCGCCTGCAGTATGGCAGTTGGGCCAAGGAGATGTTACTCTGAATTGCGAAGGGAACCTTGATCTCAGATGAATATGTGGGTTGAAGTGGTAGGTGGGCTGCAGACTAAGGTACAGGTGGCTATAGTAGATAGGTAGGTAGGCACATCTTTACTCAAAATTCGTTATATATTATAAAAGTCGTTAGTCGCATAGTAAAATAAAAATAGATTTACTTTTAAAGTTTAATTATCTAACATCGTTACGTGAAGATCGTCTTGCTTGCCAGCATAGGCCTCCCCAAGCGCTTGCCACACTGAGCGGCTCTGTGTTTTTCTTCTCCATGTAATACCCGCTAATCTTCTAATGTCGTCGTCCAATCTTTGACGCTGTCTTCCTTTCCTTCTTTTGTGTTGTCTTGGGCACGAGTGGTGCCCAAGACAACACAAGTGGTGTTACGTCCCTAGACCATTTGTCTTTCTGTAGTCGCGTAGGAGTAATTTAATATTTTGTTGGGTCAGGTCAATTTTTTTTTTAGTTTGGCACCTACTGGAAATCTCATGAATTATTATGGAAGTTCTTGAGAATAAGCATCATAAATTATTGCATCTCTTCATGCAACAAAAACCTACGGCTACTTGGATGTAATGACATGGTTTTAAATCATGCATAAGTGTAATATTGAGGGATTTCGTTAGTGAATTTATAACACAACACAAATATTTTATGTATCCAAATCTAATAGAATGTTCTGCATAATTTAACAGCGTATACTAACAAATCTGACTCAGCCATTCAACAAGCAGGACCATAAACAGACTCACAAGATCATAACATTTCGAGAACAAAATCACAGCTCCTGCACCTTGCCTTATTTAGAGTTATTGTAATCATAATCAAGTAGTAAAACGCATCAGCCTATGACTGTATGCCCACGCGCCGTCAATCATTTCAAATTATTTTCAATATCAATGTTCGAATCAAAACACAATCAAGCAAAAGATCAAGCCTTGCCTTCAAACCAGACTGATGGATGGTTAGCTACTCCAACAGGCCACAGACATCAATGTAACTAGATAACGCAAATCCCACTAAAACCAAGAGTGCCACTTTTTCACACACAATTTAAGAACAAATTTACTTACCGGTGAAAGAAAAACTGTTTCCAATGTCTCGACCAACTTTTTTGTAGACTAATTCCCTCATGATCATAAGGAATTTCAGCTCAATACAGCATTATATAAGCGTATTTTTCTAGATTTCGGTTCAAATCCGGTGTCGATAAAGCTAAATACTAGTAAAATTTAAAAATATAAAAAACGTCCGACATCTTGCGCAAATACCCGGATTCCAACAGTAAAACGCCCATAGCTTTTGAACGGCTGAACCGATTTTCATCAAACATTGCTCAGAACACTCCCGATAATATCTACTTTCAAAAATAAAATATCAAAATCTGTTCATCTGTTAAGGAGCTATGATGTCACATATAAATATGTGATACACAGGTACACACGTGAAACCTATAACAACTTTTATTTTCCGTCGGAGCTTAAAACAGTTCAAAGAAGGAACATTGTTGTCACTTTTACTCTGTGCTTTTACTTGTTTTTTAGAAACGCGAAGTAAATACATTGAGTCTTCTAGTAAGATTTAAGGCTGTGGAATAGACAGATGTTCTAAATTCCAAAGTGTTACTGAATTTGAATACTATTCATGATAATAGGAATAGGTATTCGACTGGTTTAAGTATAGATCTCGTGTTTGAAGGTCCTTTAAAATTGTGTGTTGTGATTGTGAGCGATATAAAATTGTCCGCGGACCTTGGTCAGTGAATCTGCTTGCTGTCTGTCAAAATAATATTTGATGACTCTAGGTACTTTAGTATACCTACATAAGTAATCCTATAGGTAGGTAATATAATATGTTATTTAATAAATAATTAAAAAACGGTCAGCCTTATATACATAAAAAATAAAATCTATCACCACCTTCCGTAACAAACAATACATTCTGCAAAGTTGCATACGACGGTTTTCCACTGAACACCACTATGAATATAATGTATGAAATACAATAAAATATTTATTACATGTAAGTTGTTTATTTGATACCAGAATAATTTATACATTATAATTTCAGATGGGAATATTCTCTTGTTTCATACTTTTTAGAGCGTGATTTTCAGTAGGTAGTCGGGTTTTAGTTTTTGAAACTTATTTTTTATTAACAGAGCCACATCAATTTTTTTCCTGTTTAGGGTTTGTAGTTTTACATGTATCTGGATAATTTACATGTAAATAGTTAGGAAATTACTATTCGCTAGTTTTCATAACTTTGACGGGATATATCTCGGAAACGGTACGCTGGACAAAAATATGATGAACAAAACCCTGCCTTCATTTTTAAATCCCTGTTCAATGATACTGATGACATGATGGAGTGGGCCGTTTTTTTTTGTTCTTGACTTCATGCCTCCTAGAGGCCGCCATATTCAATATAACCAAATTTGTCAAATTATGATAAGGAGTTCAGAAGTTATGAGGGAACAGATGAACACACATGTTATGTTTTGATTATTAGCACACACAGTACATTCAAATTCACTACGAATTAAAAATCTGCTAATTAGGACTGTGGGGTGACCATAAACTCTTAGAGTAAGGTTACTTTGAGTGTTTGTAAGGGATAGATGACGTGTGTACATCTGTCCCTTACGCACACTCAAAATAACCTAAACCTAAGAGTTTATGGTCACACCCCTGAACTCAAATTCTCTACGAAGAATTCAAATTCTCTATAGATAATTCAAATTCTCTATAGGTGATTTAGGATATTGGTTTGTCTAAGGACATATTAGGTTCCTATAATGTCGCACTTTATTGGCTTCCTGAAAACATGAACTCTGGAAAACCATTATATTTAGGCTAATGGAAATACTCGTAGCTTTCGGAAAATGGAAAGGATTTTGTTCGATGATTATCGAGATTATCATGTTCTTGGGTGGTTTTGATAAGTATAAGATAATCTTTATGTTATTTACGGAGTTAATATTCTTGGAGACTCTAAAATGTCCGCATAATTATATATTTTTTTCTTAATTCATTATGTCTATAAACTTGACGAGTGATTGATACAAAACTAATTACTTACATGATTATGTACTTCCTAATATTATATGATAGACTTCTTAAAGTGCAGCTCAATTGAAGCTTTTTGCATATAAATTAATATTAATGCAAGGCCGAGGTAAAAATAATTTGCTGCTCACTTATGATTTGGATCTATGATTTAGGGGTCAATGTATCATAGGAATTAATCAATACATTGATTATTTATATATGCAACATATATCAAAGTTTCCAAGTTCAACGTTTACTGTTTTTTTTATGAATTAATTATATAAAATTGAGAATCATGGCAATAATATTCAAAATCGTGAGCAACTACGCCCATCAATTTATGGGACTCAAAGGATTATTAAAAGTAAATATATTTTCTTGCAAATTAATTATTTTATCGACTTAAGAATCACTGGAGTCCGTCGGTACTCTAGATTAGTCTAGATAACATTGTAGCTTGGTCCCTACGAAGATATGTCGGTGAGAGGCATCTTCACTTCGGGGATGTCAAGCGCAGAAATCATCTTACCGCTAAATGATAATTACGAATAGGAATAATTGTTATTGAAATAAATTAAGCTCTTAATAACTTACGAAAACTCATTTATTTGATATACTTAGGTACCTACTCATCCTACCATTGAATTTAAATTAATCTTTGATTCAATGGGGATATTAACTGCCATTTTTCACGATAAATGGCGCATCGTCGCTCTGGCTTTTGTAGGCTGTCAAATCCATACATTTTGTAACCAAAAACTAAACTAAAATTTTTAATTTTCTCGAAATATGCCTCTGTGTGCTGTACCAGGATATGCCAACTCCAGTGTTCATTTCTTGTCCAAAGATACAACGCTAAAAAACCTGGTAAATGGCTATACACATTTATAGGTTATGTTATGTACCTGTGAAAGTAACTCTGATTATGTTGCTTGGTAATCTTCGGTGAAATAGTGGAGCTATTAACGTATTGATAAAGTTCTACAGCAGGAATATCTCTTGCTTGGCTATCAGAAGCTTTGAGGGCTTTGATTACCGAAAATAAAGTAAATAAAAATGAGTGCTGACTCGTAGTCACACCAGGTTATCACACCAGTGTGACAAACAGGATTTTTTTTCTCGTTTGTCACACCACTGATTTTTCCACACCATTTATTCCTAACTAGTGTTGTCCTAAAGGGTTTTGAGTGCTGACTCGTAGTCACACCAGATTATCACACAGTATGACAAACAGGATCTTTTTCTGTCGTTTTTTTTTCAATAAGGGCGGTTAGATGTTGAAATGAAATAAAAGAAGCTGTGGTATTAACAAAATTCTTTTTTTTATTTGGAAAGCACACTTGTGCCATTAAGTGTGGAATACGAGTATGATATGACATCGTTCAAATGCCCGCCTCGGCTGTTTACAATGGCACGGATCCGAGTGGTCCAATTATCAATGACTCTTCTGCATAGATCCGGCTGAATTTGGGCAATGGCCTGTGTGTGTTCACCTTTAGGGCATCGGTCGATTGTGGTTTATTTGCATAGACCTGAGACTTCAAAAAACTCTACAAGAAAAGGTCTAGCGGTGTCAAATCGCATGACCTTTGTGGCCAATTCACATCACCCCTGCGAGAGAAACCCAAACGCTCGAATCTCTCATTCAGATTTTTTATCATTTGCTGTTCAATCGTGTAACTTGCCATGGTAATTCAGCATAAGTAACTGAATAATAAATTTTAACAGTATTATTCAATCAAAAGAAAATTGACATCGATAAAAAAAAGAAGGGTCGAGCACTTCCTTGAAACATTGCGGTAAAAACGGAATAAAAAACTAAAATCATCATCATCAGCAGACCGACTTTATTAGAATATACAGGTACTGCACTAGCAATTATCGTATACATGGTGTGGAAAAATCAGTGGAGTGACAAACGAGAAAAAAAATCCTGTTTGTCACACTGGTGTGATAACCTGGTGTGACTACGAGTCAGCAACGAAAAAAATATTGTTCTCTCTTTTTTTGTAAATTTTCCTACCATGAGCCAAGAAAGAAATAACTCGTTGCAACTAAAAAAATAGCCAAATCTGGAACATATCACCGACATAAAATATTTTATTATATAAAAGTCTGCCTCTCATTATGATTTGTTTTCTTTCCAGTTAACCTTGCTCCTCATTTATTTAAGCAATTCCTTAAGCTTCCAGGGACAATAAATATTATCAATTACGATGGTAGACCGGTTTAAACACAAAAAATAACAAACAAACGAGATGTAAACAAAGCAAAAATGATTTGACAGCAGCTATTGCGCCACCAGCGACATCTGCGCTTAGCTTTGCGTTCACATCTCCATTCTTAAGCCAGATCGGATCAAAAGAAAAAGTTTAACTATTGTTGATGAAATCACGGTCACACTACGCAACTCACCGGAAAGTGCGAGGAAGCAGACAAACGAGATGATGTTGCATCAACACACGTAATCACACGCCCTTGACTTAGACGAATATTGATGTGTTATGTATGTAACGTGTTGTATGCTGGCGAGAAGCGTTATTTTTATTAGTGTTTTTATGCAAATTGTAGATACCTATGTATTAATTTACTCACCATAAAATCAAGTATGCCGAAATACTGAAAACATGACAAATTTATGTCTAGATAGGTAGGTACTTTGATGAATGATGTCCGTCGCCAATAGGTGTACCGTAATATGTAGTTCGAAGAGATAATATTGATGTTTCCCAGAAAAATCTGAGAGCCATATCTACGTTTAAAATGTTGACGTATGTAAAATCCACAATCAAACTCGTAAATGTCTTTAGTGCGGAATTGGTAGCAAGAAACGTGATACGCTTGTCAAGTAATTAAATGTCTAGATTTGACTTTGTAATTCTGTTTCCTAGATTTTAGTTTAACCAATAAGTAGTTGGCTATTAGATTTTGTCACCTGCAGTCATTTCGTCCATAATTCTACTTAAGGAAAACTTTCAAAACTGAGAAAAGATTAGTATATTTTTTAGTTTAGAGTTATAAATATCTACAAACGTTTGAATAGGTAAAACCCCTGTACTGTTTCTTATATTTTGATAACTCAGTTCTACAAATATCGTCTTGTATCTACACAGGGAGCTTACCAAGTTACCTAAAAAGAAAATTTTCAGAATGTTTTCTATTCTCATAATTATCGATCGAAGCGTGTCTACCACAAGTAAAATCCATCGATACACGTAATTATAACACGATATCTTGCGAAAATATGGGGAAAATAATAAGGGTATATTCTCTTACAGAGAGGGGGCCTGTCGCCCAGCAGTGGGAACATTATAAAGCTGCTGATGAAAATATCCCGATTCAAAGAGTAAAAATGTGCATAATTTTTGAACTCCTGTACCGATTTTCATAAAACATAGCTATGAACACTCTCGACAAAGTCATCTTCCAAACAAAAAATATCTAAACCAAAATCGGTTCATCACACAACCTCGTTCGGTCATTTCCGTAGTTGCTCGTACACGGTCGGTCTAATTACCCTTGTGGTTAATGAACATATAATGTATGCAGCATCTTCTATCAGGATATAAGTAAATATTATAATGATTTGAGAGTAGGCGTAATGCATTGTTAATCATTTTAAATATTGTTTTTATTGAAAGGTAATTTTGAATTGATTATCTTCCCATATTCCTAGTTAGGTAAGTAAGGCGATTACTTTTGAAAATAATATGAGCATCTTTCTGTCTGCTAATACAAAACAAATTACAATGACCTTTCAAGTTTGCAATATGGCAATTTGGCATATAGGTGATATAGGGTCATTCGAATGTTACACCACATTACACCACACAGCGGGATGATGCAGTTCGATAACCGCATTATACTAAAAAAAAACGTCCAGCACAATGCAGTGTGCCATCACTACTTAGGAACACGGTTCTCCCAATGACCCCATATGAAACTTGCTATAAAATCAAAATCATTTTTTTTATTTCACATAGGCCTACATGGGCACTTATAAAACGTCGACAAAAGGTACACGGTTCGGGTTGGTCGTTTCCTATGGAGAAGAACCGGCAAGAAACTCCATGGTTACTCTTTTAAAAATGGTTTGGTTTTACAATATTTCCATGTTACAGCATTAGTACTTAGATATGGGGGGACAACGTAGGCCCGACTTATGACAATAAGTCGTAAGAAACTAAAAAAATAAAAATAAAAAGATTATATATTTTATAAAAAAGTTAACAAATGTTAACTAGCATCTAGAAGGCCTACAATGTTCACACATTCACAAAACAATCGGTAAAAGAATCTATACAAAGGTAAATAAAAATAAGTATAACAAGACTAAATTTAACATGTGGCACAAATTTTGTTATCAGTGCTGTAACTATTCTTAGCAATGGGCTATAAAGATGATTGAAACCATTGTAAAAAGTCTAATTAAAAGAAGGAAAGAAAAAATGAGATTGAGAATAGTTAGAGACATCCACATATTTGTGCCGTACACAAGTTACCAGGGAAGCTGCATGCGCAGAAGGAGCTAAGGCCAAATGTTTTTATCTTCAACGTAGTCCTTGATTTTATAATATGCTTTGTTAATAAGGATACGTTTGATGTAGTTTTTGAACCTTCCATCGGTCAGTTCTTTAACTGACTTTGGCAACTTGTTATAAAAGCGTATACTGTTTATAAGAAAAGACTTGCTAGTTTCGTTAATCTGAATTTGGGTATTACAATTTCGTGCTTACTTCGTGTATTTATATTATGGAAGTCGCTTCTAGTTTTGAAAAGCCCCCGATTTTTACGGACATACAAAATACATTCCAAAATATAAAGTAAAGGTAGAGTCAGTATATCGATCTCTTTAAATTTTTCTCTGAGGGACTCGCGAGGACCCATTTTATAGATTGCGCGGATGGCCCTCTTTTGTAGGATGAAAATTGAGTCAACGTGTGCGGCTGATCCCCACAGCAGAATGCCATAAGACATAATACTGTGGAAATAAGCATAGCATACTAAGCTAGCTGTAGCTACATCGGTTAGCTGCCTTATTTTCCTTACTACATATGCAGCCGAACTTAACCTACCCGAAAGAGTTCTAATGTGCGCGCCCCACTGCAATTTTGAATCGATAGTAATCTGCTGCTATAGGTGCAGTAATGCCGTATAAATCTTTTTGGTTGTCAAGTTGGCTACAAATCGCTGCGCAGTAGTAAATCTCGTGCTAAAACAGCAGTGAGCCGTGCCATGCGCATAGGAAAACTTACGTTCAACCCGGCCAAAAAGATTGGGTATTATTGCAGACAACGTTTGTTCTATAATTTGAATCAAAGTCTAGTGTGTTTCGGTCTGATAGTCCGATCACCACAAAGCAAAGACTTCTGAAAACCAATTTAATCAGTTGTCAAATCACGTATCAATATAAAAGATTGACCACATACAACATCTTATATGAGATTCGTACTGTCATTATTCTTGATTCCGAAAGATTCTATATGAATCTATCGGTTAAACCTAGATGCGAAAATCATGCTTAATTGATATCCTTAACCTAACTGAAAACCACAAAAGCTAGCATTAAACAATAACAAACAGGTTTTCAGGTCGGTTGCGGTCACCGGTAGCAGTCAGCAACCACAAACAACGGCTATTTAGCACTCATTATACTCGTTACTTATAACTGTTATTGTTTTTTTTTTCATAATCATAATAATTATGTCTGCGACTTTGCTCTTTGTAGGATGCGGCTTGATGTTGTATTGTTTTACTGTTACCCCTCCCGAAGTGCAGTGGGCAGTGGAAGCAGGCTTTGACATAATCGGTGATTATTCTCCGCATCCCTGTGAAATATTTCCGCACTTGTGCTATCTTTTGATATGTCCTATCGATACCTTGTTGGCCGGCTGTTGGAGAGTCGTGTAACTCTTTCAAAACATATGCTACCTGGCCGACAGGAATTACTAACTTAGGGGATTCACTATCGGTAAGCTGTTTGTCCTGGCTGTGTCGTACATCTTTGGCATTAGTTATCAGTAATCAGAATTAGTCAGAAGTTTGAAAGCCTGTCAAATACCCTAATGTCCATGTCCATCTGCGTATCCAAGAGATACGCAGATGGACATGGAACGCAGAGAAGAGAGAGAGACTCAAGTTGATTTTGCCATCCTGGGTCCCCGACAAGTTCCTCCAACAACATCCAAGTCCGTGAAGTTTCTACCATTTTATTTAGCTCCCTTACTTTTGCCCCACTTCTAAGCAAATTCTGGGTACGCATATGGCTGTTATAGGGATCAGTTAAGTATTCGCTCCATGTAAAATACTAATATCCAGTCTTATCGTCTGGCTTCCGACCCCAACGAGAATGGGATCATGGATGGCAGTTCCAGTAAAGGACCAGTCGATGTGAGGCAACAGTTGTGGATAGCGTCCGGAAGTGGACGTCTTTCATCTGAAACAGGGTAGTTGACAAAAAAAATATATTTAGTCCGTCAGTTAGATAACCTAAAAATATTGGACACGTGTGTATTCTTTTGCCGCTTAATAAAAAATACGACGATACAGTGCGTTAAAATATCGTGTGACGTCACGGTTTCCCATTCCATTCCAAAACCCCTATTCCTGAACTTTGATGCGCTTTATCTTTGTCAAATTTTATTTGTTTGTTAAAGAAAAAAATACGGGTCCAATATTATTTAATAATCTCATTGACAGACTTAATGGAATTATATTTTTTTTAGGCAGTTAACATTTCTATTATAATATTGAATAATGACCGGCAGATGCAACTATGGAAGGCCTACCTCTAGGTGGACCGATGACCTGGGTACGGTCATCCGGGGTACGGGTGTCCGCTGGCGAGACGCACAGGAACAATCATGGCTGTGTCCAGCAGTGGACGTCTTTCATCTGAAATTATAATAACGATTCGATGAAGGCCTTTGATGATGTTTTGTTGTTATTTTAACAAAAGATTCTCTAACCTATTTTGCTCCCTGTTTCCAGGTCAACGCGACAAGCCGTTCGTGTCAGACGATGAGATGCGCCTACGCACGCCACGCCCAGACATCTTGTCTGCGCCACCATACAACCCCTACTACGACATACTCAGGGCTGAAACTAAGGTATTATTGTATTTAATTTAATATGATATCTAACGAAAGGAGATCGTGGCTAATTAATTACAGATGGATGGGTCAATCTTCGAGGTTAATCAACGCTTGCCAAGGTCGGTTCGTGGATGGGTGGCCAGTAATATCACATACCGAAACTCCTTTGTGTCTCGAAAAGATTGTTAAGCTGTTGTCTGGCTTTCATTTGTAAAATTTAGACAGGCCAGGCTCAGGACAGGCTTGTACCTAGCCTTGTCAGAAGCCTGGAATCTGCAATCATTCTTGCCACGGGCCAGGGGTATCGTGTAACCCAATAACTGGAATGTGGAGGTCAGATTAGCAGTCCCTTCATGTAAAATACCTACTAGTAGTGTACAGCAACATCCGGTAAGACTAAGGAGTCGACCCATAGGTTTAGCTCAGCTAGGTTGAAATTCGAGACCCACATGCATAAAAGCAAGATTTTTGGTGTTTGCGCTCTACTATCTAGGTTTTAAAATAAAAAAGTTAATTTAAAAATCAATTTTAATTTAACTTTTTTTAGTTTGAAGTTAATTCAAATTGAACTGATCCTCCATGATTTTTTTTTAGCACTTGGGTTTTTGCTTTTTATATTAACTTTTTTTATTTAAAACTCTTTAGTAAAGTATCATTCTATTTTTCGAATTACTTTTAAACGTTTAAGTGATGGTGAGTGGTCATTTTTGTAATCACCTTTTAAAACCCATAATCACTCAATGGGATTGGATGAAAATAAAAATGTCTCCCTTTTCTCCTTGACTCTCTTTGTTTTTTGACATTTGAGTGGTCAAGACGTATCTAACGATGTCTTGATTATATAAAATCGTCTAGCGGTTTGAAAGATATGAGGTAATAAAGAATATTACATACATACAAACTAACAAACATACAAGATACGCTCGAAAAACATAACCCTTTCCTTGCAGTCGGGTAATAACAAAGTAGCAATAATATTATACAATGCAGATTTAATAATCATAGGAAGACAATCGGTGTGAGCAGACTCGTCTTAAATTACTAGTGACACAATCATAACTCTTAATAAAACATATATTTCCGTGTGGTGATTGCTTGGTCTTCGCGACCTATCATCACCTGTGACCTGTGTCGTCACAATAAATGTAATCTAAACATTCACACGTTCGTGTAACTTATGACACGTGTAAATAAATTGCACTTTTTATTATTTTGTCATCGGTAAAGATGTTACAAACTAGTGGTTAAATAACCATCTAGTCTGTATGCTAAATCTACCTTACCCAGGGATGTGCCTTAATAAGCGTTGCACTGGTTGAGTTAAACCTCCAGAGCCTTGAACATCGTCGCCGAGTTGCCAGCTTGTCGGTATTTTATCGGTTGCTTTTTGGGGAATGTGCGACGGAATTGCATGATCTAATTCCGCCTAGCCCGTTTCATCATCGGACTACAAAACGTACGGCGATGCGCCATCGTTACATGGTGGACTTCACACCCATACGCACTGAACGTTTTGGAAATCATTTCATTATGAAAACAGCTAAGGAGTGGAATTCCCTGCCGGAATCTATGTTTCCCGATAGCTACAACCTCGGGGTTTTTAAGTCAGGTTTCTTCTAGGCAAGCGTGATACACCGTCGACCACATCATCGCTTACCATCAGGTAAGATAGGGGTCAAGCGTGAGCTTATCTATAATAAAAACAAAACAGTGGGGTTCCGGGGTGATTACATAAAAGGTGACGGGCCCCATATCTGTGCTTATGATGATCACCGAACTGAGTTTAGAAAGGTAAAACTTGCACAATCCCAGGTCTTAATACACAAAAGTCCAGACGCCTTTTCAAGTTTTCCCACTGACAAAAAAAAACTATAAGATTAGCATTAGTAAATATTCAGATTATTTTTAACAGAAAATAAAGAACAGAACAGTCACACAAGATAAACTAAATAGATTGGTAGGTAGGTAGGTAGCTACCGAATAGAACAAGATAACATTTTAATGATGTTTGGAAAAGTTATAAATTAAACGTATTGTTGGTGTTTGTTTCCTCATTATAATTTTAAGGTCATAATTAATTAGACAGTTAATTCGTGCGTAAGCTGATGTGATCCATTCACTTTAGGTACTTCCTTCGTAGATCATTAGTGTTATGAAATCATTACATTTAATTATTATCTTCCCTCATTAAAGATAACCACTTACCTAATTATTATTATTTATTTGTATCAGATAAGAAGTTCATATTTTTGTTAGTAAGTAGGTAAATGTATTTATAAACTATATTAGTCATTAAAATCAGATACACACCATGAAAAATAAACCGAACAACAGACAAAAAAATACAAACAATTTCATAATCACCAAGAATTTACAATAATTCTAACTCATTCATCCTTTCTTTCCAGTTCCCTGTCCACCCTGGCAACAGCATCGTCGGCGTAGCTGACTCCATATCTGACGTCGACAACAATGACTTAGACAGTGGCAAGCAGAACTACAGACCCCCCACCGGCTGGTCCACTGGCCGCAAGTTCCAGAGCAGGGCCAGAGCCAACGTCAACTCCAACATCAACTTCGTATCAAGCAAAAACACCGACAACCTCGAAGAAGCTGCCTCCCAGGAACCCGACGCTACGTTCAGGCCAACACCCAGCGATAACTTCTCACAAAACAATCCAAGACCAAGCATCACTCCACCATCCATTGAGCTCATTCCTCCTGCAGCTCCTACACAGACGACAAGAGCAGATGGTTCTACGGAACCTCCTACAGATCCCGTTTTCAAGTTCATTAAACGTTTCGATCCAACGTCTCCTGAGTCACTGAAACCTTTTCACCAGACCGCCATGTCGAAATCCGAAATAATTGATCTGAATGGCCACTTACCAGCTGGACCAGCTAACTCAGAAGAAGACAGGACTCCTAGAAAACATAAGAACTTCGGTAATAATTTTAATACCTTCGAAACGGATAACGATAAGTCATTCTCTGAAGGCTCGAGGTTTGACTCCGTTAACACCAAACCCAAAGCACCTGCCGATGAATTACCCGTAACACGTGCGAGTGATAAGGTTATACCTGAACCTGAAAAAGTCCTATTACCACCTAAGGTTGACTCTGCAGCAATCCCTTCCACGACTGTAGGACCTCCAATTTACTACGAATGGAAATGGGCAGTCCCTGCTTTCGATCTGATACCTCCAAAAGAAGGCAACAGAACTAACAGTACGAATAATTTGCTTCAGACGAGATCGATACAAGGAAAGAGTCCGTTCAGCAGTGTGAGCAGACCTGAACCAAAGACGACCACTCCTGAACCGAGTCACACGGAATATAATATAAGTTCGTACTTCGTTCCTGACTATGTGTTCCCTCTGGATAAGGAGCATCCAGGGTATGAAAGCGACAACGCTGAAACGTCATTCCAAGTCAGAGTAGCAAGGCCTGGAAGGCAAAGCTTTGGGGAGAATCCCAAATGTCCTCAGTGTCACCCAGCCTACCTAAAAGAGGGTACTTGTGAACCCTGCATCGTCAAACGGTAACAAATTAATCTAAGTCCTAATTTTAAGACCGTTATCCATCACCGAAGAAATATTAGATGTTTTAAATACGTTGCTCGTTCTGTATTGTTGACTCGTTTACCTACAATAGGGGAAATGAATTTTACATTTATTTTTATTTCTTCTTACAATTTAGTAAGTTATTAACTCTGTTATATTTTAGTTGTAAAAGCCATATCGTTACAAAAATATCGAAGTTGATAAAAAGGATTTTCCTAAAAGGAAATTGTTGTGGAGATAGATAAAAATACTTAGGTACCGTGATGTGTTACAAAAAGGTACCCAACCTTTTTACCGGAATAACCAAAAGTAAAATCTTATTAACGGTTCATTATTGAAACCTAACTACCTATGTAATGTATCTTATATGTACCTTACTTAGGTACTTAGTTTTGTTTGTAAGTGTTATTAATTTTCAAATTAAACAAAAGAAAGTAGAGTTGCATAATCTTTTTCCTATTTTATCGTCAGCCTTCTTTTGTGTTAAAGATACGCTGACTATTTTAAAAAAGATTGTGTTTTAATATAAGCATAATTTATTTGTCCTGAATATTTACCTATTTGGAGAAGAAAACTTACCTACTAGGTATGTTAGAAAGTGATATACTTACTAAGTTCTACTTTCTCTGGGTCTACTCATAGTTTGGAAGCCAAGTCTAATCAATAGGTAAATGTTTTAAGATCAATGAGTACCTACCTAATAGTTTTAACCTATTAGAAAATATGTTTGTACCTACCTACCATACAAAATAAATAGTTACCATACTCATAAAACTGTATAATACTAGTACATAAGTTATGTATAAATAACAAATAAGTAGTTGTAGACTAGATAATATTTATATTTTTATAAAAGTGCCTATACATACCTAATTAAGCTAGTTTTGTATTAAGAAATAAAATAAAATTAATTATAACTGGATAGTTTGTTTTATTTTTATGAAACGCAATGTTTCATTCGTTTCAAACCAATGATATTCAAATAAACAGATATGTTATGAGCGCGCGCATTGTGAAGACTCGAATAGGTCACAATTGTGACCTTTAGTCTTTAGTTTAAGTCACGCATGGCGAAGACTAGGCTTTGTTGAAACAAAATCAAAATAAAAAAATGTCATCGTGTGTATTTAGAAATTGTACCAATTATGATACAAAAGTACATAAAACAGAAGGGATCTCATACCATATGTAAGTACGCAATACGCCTGAATTTACTAATTTATATAATTTTTTTCCCAATATTCTGATATTAGGCGGTTAGAAAAAGATAACAACATTGGTGGTCAGAATAATGTTTGTTTACATTCACACGCAAGTGACAAACACTAGCTGTCTCTTTTTTTCTTGTTGGTTTTATAAAGCCATCCCTTTCGACTTGCAGTGAAATGTCAGATGAATGAAAAGTGTGTATGTGTGCTGCCGCTGCTGCGCGGCACACTTTTTCAATTGTTTTGTGAGTGTATAACGTATCTATTTATTTGAATATCATTGTTTCAAACCTTCTGAAAAAAAAATCTATGGGCATCCTATACGCAACGACAGATAATAATAGGGGTTAAAGAACGAAATTGCCGTTTTATTTTAATAGGTACTTCAAATTGACATAGAACCTTCATGGTTTGATATTATTGAGTGAAACTTTTTCACATGGTAGGTACCTATGAAGTTCTTCTTTTAAAATGTGTAACATTCGATATCGACTTTCAGTTGTTTTTTTTATTCAGCTTAGACACTGACCTCTATCATACAAGTACTCTGGACTTCATATTATCGATGACAAAATGAAGACATTTAATTTTCGCCATTTTGGCGCTGGTAGCAACGTGACTTAACGTGAGAGTCCATGGAACTAATATTAGAGATGGGACACAGCCTTCGGTAAAAAAATACTTTTATGGACTTTATCGATCGTGAGAATAATTTAATACGTTTGCGTAATAAGAGAGAAAAAAAATCCAGGATTAATTTTTAAGAAATACAATAAATTGCTGTAAAGTTTAACTGAAAAATATTTTCAGTCAGATTGCAAACTATAAACTAGTGGATAGCGTGCTAGTAAAGTTATAGCGCATTACTGTCAGATCAGTGAGATTTAAATATGGGGATAGGCTAACAACTTATCCTTAAAACTAGTATATTTGAGCAAGTATCTCCTCGCTCAAGTACACTAGTTAGTTAATACTTACAATCGTTCGGATTCACTCGGTTGGCGCCCATCGGATTCGTGAAGGGAACATCATTTATACAATGATAGCAATAAATGAGATGGATAATCATTTACAACGGACGTATTTCTCGCTCTCATCGCTGAGATCCTGTCTCTCTAGTGATAAGGTGCAAATAAGAGTGACATCGAATTCCAGCAAGGTGAAGTCAGATCAGTTTTCAACTCTGATTCAGATGCAAATACATTGTTTAACTTCAAAACATTTGTTAATAAAATTATAATTATCATGATATTATTCCAGAATTAATTCCAGGCTCAGGAACGTGGTGATTGGTACAAGAGAGAGGCCTGTGTTCAGCAGTGGGCGAAGTCGGGCTGTGCATGATCATGATGATATTTCCAGAATTTAGTATTACACATTGCTTTTGAACATATTATTACTGATTATTAGGCATTCATAATAACATTCATCACCAATACCAATATGAGATATTTAGTTCCAACATACTACGAGAAGTCAAAACAGTAGATGAGTGATACGCCTTGCCAAGTCTACTATTTTGATATTAGTGTAATTTAAAAATATCACTAATACTGATATATTAGTTACAATATTAAAATATTTCCAGGCGAATATATTAGTATTACCTAATTTTAGTTCCTGAGATGCCGTGGTGGCCCAGTGGCTAAGACCTCGCCTGTCGTGCTTGAGGTCGTGGGTTCAAATCCGAACAAGTCAGTAAAAGTACATATGAATTTGAAAAAGTCGCATTGGTTGTGACTTTTCAAATTCATATGTACTTTCTAAGTTTATCTTGGACATCACAGGCAACGGTGAAGGAAAACATCGTGAGGAAACCTGGACTAGATATTTGCTTCAAATCAATAAAATAAAAAAATATGAAAAATGGGTGACATGTGATGAAACCTCATGATTTGATTGATCTGCAGAAAGAAACGCGTGTTGAAATTTGTGTTGTCTTCTTTAATCGATACAGATATGAAGAAATATTGGATCGTAAAGCATCCACTTTTCATCACATGTCACATGTGATGAAAAGTGGATGCTTTACGATAACCGTAAGCGAAAAATGCAATTACTGACCCCAGGTCAAACGCCGCAACAGTGTCCTAAAGCAAAGCTTACCAATAAAAAGGTAATGGTAACTGTTTAGTGGACTCAGCATGGTGTTATTCACTATAGCTTTCTCCGATCTATTCAAGCAATAACGGCAGATGTCTACTGTGCCGAACTCCGAACAATGATAGCTAAACTAGCAGTGAAACAGCCTCGACTCATGAATCGATCTTCACCATTATTGCTCCATGATAACGCGAGCCCTCATACAGCACGAGATACCGTTTTAACTCCACAGGAACTGCAATTAGAAACCATTCGTCTCCCTCCGTATTCGCCAGACTTTGCTCTAACGAACTACCATTTTTTTCGTATTTGGACAATTTTCTACTTGATAAAAAGTTTTCTTCTCAGGTAGTACAAAATGCTTTCACACAGTTTGTCGAATCTAGATCACTAGAGTTCTATCGCAAAGGTATAAATGACCTTCCTATTAGATTGCAGCAATGTTTAGATAATAATGGTAATTATTTTGATAAAATAAATATACTAAATTAAAAACCAACTAATTTTTTTTTCAGCTCAAAACGGCAATTTCATACTTTAACCCCTAATATAATACACACAAGCATAAAGGTGCGAGATCACCTCGCGACCGCGACGTGAGACCTACACGCGGTCTCCGACGGTGAACCCGTGGCCCACTATGGGGCGAGACTGAGACAGGTATCGCACACAAACTCTTGTCGATTTTACTCGTTAAAATCAGTTAGGTATATTGTTGAAAATTATTATGCCAAATTGTAATGGAAAGCCAAGTTATTGAGATACCCCATAAAAAGGCCGTGGGGGTCAGCAGCCTGATTGTGTAATTAATTTGGAAAGGCAAAGAGCCCTTACCCTTTGCCTTGCCGAATTCATTACGCAATAAGGCTGCTGGTCCGGGGATCTTTGGGGCCATGGGATATCTCCAAAGCGGCTAATTATTTTTAGTGGGTAATGTACACGAAACAAATTCATTGTCGTTCTGGCGACATGCGGCGTGGCTAGATGGAGCTTGGAATTCTGGAACGGATATGCGACGAGTAGGTAGAATGTGTTCGCAAACCCGGTACAAAATATTCAGTGATCATGATACCATAATATTGCCTACCTATTGAATAAAAAAAAATAGGGCCCTATAATTCCCGTCCCTTGATAAGGCGCAGCAAACAGTAACCAGAGGGTTGCATCATTGTGGAGCCCAATATCGACAGTTTTGTTATTGATATGGCCAATCAAGCGGCAGTGGGCCTCGTCGCTCCAGAAAATGCCATTTAGTGTACGAAATATTTCCAGCATTGTTCCACAAAAGGTTTTTTCTTAAATTAAAATAATTTTCTCTAGGTTCTTTTACTAATTGGATTTTGAAAGGATGGAACTTTTAATTCTTCTTCAAAATTTCGGCTGCTTTGGCTTGGCACTCTATGGGAGTGTCAAAGCGGACGTTTTTATCGGCACTGAGAGACGTGGATTTTCACGCAAGCTTTCTTTCACTGCTTGAATGTTTTTGGTAGTCCTTGTTGTCCTGCTAGGCCCGTTTTGAGGGGTATTTATTGCTGAAGATGTTTGACGGTCCCTTTGCACCCACGAATGAATAAAAATACTCTCAGTCTATCGCTCAGACGCCGTATATTGTATCAAGAACAGAATTGTCGGCGAGCACGCACGTAAGAATCGCCGTTCTTGAAAATCGCTTCAATAGCATTCGGGCGGAGCGGTGCTCTGCAGACTACTGCGACTGCGGCAATCGGTTTTGCGACAAAAAAATCCGCACGCTAGGTCTTTCACGTTACCCTTCCCCCGCTTCGTTTATTACTATAAAAGTTATTTTTAAACATAAATCTGCCACCGGACACCTTGTCAAAAAATATCGCTTTCAATAAGACAAGTCAATCAAAAAATGGTTCTTTAATTATAAGACAATATGTTCGGGCATTTTGAGTGCTACGACCTCAGATCAAATAAAAAGTCAAGATGAAACGTTGCAAACAACAAAGTGAAGCCGGTTCAAACTAAGCCTTGCCGTACAAATAGACAATTACACGCACTCATGGACAACGAAATTACGCCTAAGCTTGTCATTCGAGCTCATAGATCAAATAATAAAGCTCGACTTACAAGCTAAGGGATAGTTTCGTTGTCCGCGAGTGCGTGTAATTGTGGATTTGTACGACAAGGCTTAGTTTGAACCGGCTTCACTTTGTTGTTTGCAACGTTCCACCGACTAGAGTGGTCCTGGTCACTCACCTGTCGCGCGACGCGGTCTCGCGCTATATCAATACAAAAAAAAAATGTTGTACCATACATCTAATATCGCGGGATTTGCACGTCTCCTGCACCGGTCGCGGTCTTGCGTCGATGTTGCGATTATGAGAACACAACTCTGCGAGAGTTTCTCTGAGAGAGTAAAAATGGTATAACATCCCTTTGGTATTGTAACAGCAGTGTGACTCGTCGCCAGTGCTGCCAACTCGTTTAAGCAAAAACGCGCTGTTAGCTCTTTAAAAAAGCGCTAGAACGCGCTAAATGGTCGCTGTCAAAAAATCGCTCCAAAAATCGGTGAAATTCGGAGCCA
The DNA here is from genome assembly GCA_964057195.1 of Orthosia cruda. NCBI lineage: Eukaryota > Metazoa > Arthropoda > Insecta > Lepidoptera > Noctuidae > Orthosia > Orthosia cruda. The sequence continues at coordinate 2,017,810 of OZ059836.1, forward strand.
AATTCAAACAAACGCCCAAAAATTTGAGACTAGAAATGTATAAACGCATTTTTTATTATTTAATCAAAATATGTTATGAGTTACATACAATATAGTACTTGTTTAGTAATAATAAAATAAATTAGTAACGTGTTTAAATTAATTCATCATCGTCTGATTCCACTACAATTGCTTCTGCCGCCGAAATAAGGTAGGTCTTGATCAGTTTTGGACTTCAATTTATATTTATCTGTGGTTTAAATATTCCTCAACAGTCAACACGTCGTCGTTGGGATCTTGATAGTTTGCGCAGTTACTATTTTTTAAAGAAAGTACAGAGTTCCAAAAAGCGCTAGATTTAGCGCTAGGCGCTAGAACGCGCTATTGAACAAAAAAAGCGCTAGATCTGGCGCTGAAAGCGCTAAGTTGGCAGCACTGCTCGTCGCCAACTTTGCGAAATGAGCGAAAACTCTGTGTCATGTCATGTCAACTGCTTACTATATTTAATTATAGATGGCGCCATCCACAAACGGAAGCCACTGACCTCTATCATACATTGTACACTGGACTTCATATTAACAATGACAAAATGAAGACATTTGATTATCGCCATTTTGGCGCTGATAGCAACGTGAATTAACGTGAGAGTCGCATGGAACTAATATTAGAGATGGGACACAGCTTTCGGTGAAATACTTTTATGGGTTTTATCGATCGAGAGAATAATTTAATACGTAAGAGAAAAAAAAACAGTTATTTTTATTATGATTAATTTTTAAGTAATAGAATAATTGCTGTAAAGGTTACTAAAAAATATTTTCAGTCAGATTGCAAGCTATAAACTAGTGGATAGCGTGCTAGTAAAGTTATAGCGCATTACTGTCAGATCAGTGAGATTTAAATATCGGGTTAGGCTAACAACTTATCCTAAAAACTATCACATTTGAGCAAGTATCTCCTCGCTCAAGTACACTAGTTGTACGCCCATCGGATTCGTGAAGGGAACATCATTTATATAATAATAATAATAAATGAGATGGATAATCATTTACAACGGACGTATTTCTCACTCTCATCGCTGAGATCTTGTCTCTGTAGTGTTAAGGTGCAAATAAGAGTGACATCGCATTCCAGCAAGGTGAAGACTTATATTTATTTATTTAAACTTCATACACAAAGGTACAATGGCGGACTTAATTAATGCCTTAGGCATTCTCTACCAGTCAACCAAGGGTGGTGAAGAGATAACATGGCAGGTGCATTGTTTAAATCTGATCTAAATATTATATGATACATACCGAAATAAATATATATATTTAATAAAGTAATGAAAATAAGTTATCGAGATGACCCAACCCCCGCTAAAATCAGTTTTCAGCTCTGTTTCAGATGCAGATAATAAATTGTTTGACTTCAAAACATTTGTTAATAAAATTATAATTATCATGATATTGTTCCAGAATTAATTCCAGGTTCAGGAACGTAGTGATTGGTACAAGAGAGAGGCCTGTGCTCAGCAGTGGGCGAAGTCGGGCCGTGGATGATCATGATAATGATTCCAGAATTTAGTATTACACATTGCTATTGAACATATTATAACTGATTATTAGGCATTCATATAATATTCATCACCAATACAAATATGAGATATTTAGTTCCAACATACTACGAGAAGTCAATACAGTAGATGAGTGATACGCCTTGCCAAGTCTACTATTTTGATATTAGTGTAATTTAAAAATATCACTTACTCACTTATATATTAGTTACAATATTATAATATTTCCAGTCAAATATATTAATATTACCTAATTTTTATAAATATTGGTAGTATCCTATCTCTAAATGTGTCAATTTTAGTTCCTGATACGCTCGAGCGGGGCGCTTTGAATCAGCACAAAAATCAACTGTCATTTCATATAGTATGTTTAGTCCAGCGTACTTGTATAATAGAGGTCAGTGACGGAAGCGCAATCCGTTTAAAATCTGTTGTGGTGTTCTCTCATCTTATTAGGCATAGCACGCACAGCGATTTTGATTCGCGCGAATTATTTTCCGCGCGAATTTTTTAGTACTATTTGAGCGCGATTTTTTTTCCGCAGTGCGTGCAGCTTCATACAATGCATCGCAGTGCGTGCTAAGCCTTATAATTTAGAACAACTTATTAAATTAAATATTTATTGTAATTTTGTGTTAAAGGCCTTGCAACGCAAAATTTTTCTGCATTAAAAGGAACGGAAGTGTCAAAGAATGTCACTTCAATTTTTTGCCCAAAATGGCGATCATAGTGTCAAATGTGCAAATCCGAGTGCGCGTGTTGATTGAACATGTTTCAGTAGTAAATGCCCAAAGACTACTTGACTAAACTGCGTAAATGCTTAATGCCTTTTATGTTATGCCAGACCAGACGTGTATTGTAGTAGATGACTATTGAGTTTATGTGGTAGTGTAATATTTAATTAAAACAAGTGACAAATAAGTTTTTTTCTGCGTTCGGAACTTGCGAAGTTATCGCTATGAGTAAAGTGAACCCGCTGGCTGGTTTGTTAGCCAATTATGGTGATTCTGACGATGACTCGGATGATGGAGCGCGTGCCCCGCCTTTGCCACCAGGCCCATATAATAAGAAGGGGCTTACGGCGCCATTGCCTGGACAAAATAATCCAAATGCAGCTGCTCCAGCAAATGCATCTGCTGCCATTCATCCTGCGCCAATACCCCATTGCCGTAAGTTATACAATTTCCACTATTACCGTATTCAATTGGAAGTTATTGAGTTGTTATAAAGTTTGTACTTAAATGTTTGATTGGATATAAGTTATCCTTGAGTGTAAAATGCCATGAGGTAAAATATAATTCAATAGATTGATTATGTTTAGGTAATTATAATTACACATGGTATTTAACATGTTTAATAAGTTGGTTCAACACATGGTATTTCATGTTAGTAGTTGCATATTGCTTTGATATAAGCATTTGCAAGCTTTTGCATAAGTCCGTGATTAGACCTGTCATACTGTATGGATCAGAATGTTGGGCTGTGAAAAAGATGGATGAAACGAGATTGCATGTAGCAGAGATGAGAATGTTGAGATGGATGTGCGGCGTGACGAGATGGGATAAAGTGTGAAATGAGTATATTAGAGGCAGTTTGAAAGTGGCGCCAGTGACAGAAAAGTTGAAAGGAAACCGTTTGTCCTGGTAGGGTCATGTGATGAGGAGGGATGAAACGCATGTTACTAAAAGAGTCATGAATATAAATGTGGATGGATGGAGAGGAAGAGGAAGGCCAAAGAAAAGATGGATGGACTGTGTGAGGAGTGATATGAAGGAAAATGGAGTCAGTAATAGCGTGACAGGGGACAGAATGGTATGGAAGATGAAAATGTGTTGCGCTGACCCCAAGTAACATGGGATAAGGGCAGGAAGATGATGAGATGATGAGTTGCATATTACTTTGGATGTTGAAATAAGTGTGTCATTTAGCTAACAGCTGTATCATATGCTTCTTTAGCGTTCCATACCTAAATGGTCTAAATGGAGCCCTATTGCTGTCACTCTGTCTGTCCGTAATCTGTTATAAAATTTTGTTCTGAAGAATTTTTTTACTTCCCATTGACCTATGAACTTGAAATTTGATGATAATGTTTAGTCTTGTGTAAATTTTACTTAATAATACCAATTAAATTCTACATTTGGTATGGGACCCTAAATGTGTGATTTCTGACTCGCTCTTGGCTGTTCTTTGACCAATAGCTTGTATAATTTAATCAAGTAAGTGCCTTCTAATAATTTTAATGACAAGGATGTAGGGTGATAAGAAATAATTTGATTTAATACTAAATTATTTAGTGTAAATGAGAACCAAGAATCTGCTTATGATTTTTTCAGATTCAATTTCCGTTTCAATTAGCTATTATTAACCATGAGACCATTAGAATTTACAACTTAATGAGTTAGGGTAGTGCATTCAATTACCCTAATCACTTCTTAATTGAGTCTGCAACATTAAGAAAACGTGTTACTGGTCTAAAGTATTTCATACTAGTGTATTTTCCTCATCCCGGGATTAAGGGACTGTCTTCCGATAATCCAGGGATGGATCAGATTGAAGAATTGATTGTAGGCAGTTAGTGAAAAGTCATAGCACTAATTTAAAATTAGTTTTTTACCTATTTAAATTGAATAATCCAATACTCATAAAATTACCAAGTAAGAAGTTTCAACATAATTCAACCTACCTAACATATACAAAAAACTTCTGTCTAGGAATATTGCTTTCAACTTCCAAAAAAAAACATCAATTTAATTATTGTACCAAGCCTTTACCCTCCTAGTCATGTATGGCCTGTTGACCCTGGTGGATAGGATGGCAGACGATTTTAAAATTATCAATTGAATTGAATAGTTATCCAATTGAAATTAGGTGTATATTTCAATGCTCCAGAGAAAACTGCACTGTTAAAAATGTTAGTCGTTCCGTAATACAGTTTCTCATTTATTATTTTTATATATTTCTAAATATATTTTTACATTTTATTTACAGCTTGGTCAGCATGTTATGATGAGTCCAGTGGCTTCACATATTACTGGAACCAACAAACTAATGCTGTGACATGGGATGCGCCACAGGAATACCTATTAGCACTCAAGGTTGTTCAGCAGCAGCTGCATGTAGCAGGTAATTTTTTTTTAAAATAAATATTCTAATTAGATACATATGTACTTGGAACATAAATGGACTCTCACCCAGTAAAGATGAGCTCGAGATACTAATGGCCGTGCACAAACTGGACATAGTCCTAATATCTGAAGCACACTGCACAGACAAAACTAATGTCAGAATCAAAGGGTTTCAGATATACACCACAAACCACCCAGACGGTACAGGCCATGCAGGATCAGCTATAATTATTCGGGACAAAATAAAGCACCATCTACTACCTGAATATAAAACCGAGCAAATACAGGCTACTACAGTCGCAATACAAGACAGATGTGGATACTTTAATGTCTCAGCTGTATACTGTCCACCAAAACATCGAATAGACTCTGTCCTTTTCTCTAACTTTTTCTCAAGTCTAGGCAATCGCTTCATAGCAGGAGGCGATTGGAACTCCAAACATGTCCATTGGGGTTCAAGACTAATGACAACTAGGGGAAGACAATTGAAGTTGAGCATCGATATATATCATCTAAGTACAATTGCCCCATCAGAACCCACCAACTGGCCTGCTCCTAACAAAAGGACTCTCCAAACAGTATATAAAGATCGAGTCATGTGCTGATGGGTCATCTGATCACACCCCAGTCTTACTAACTATCAGCTCAACTATAATTGAAGTCGAGAAACCCATAAGACTGTACAACCAGCTTACCAATTGGTCCTCCTTCAGGGAACACATAGAAGAAAATCTTAATTTAAATATCAGACTCAAAGAAGCGGAGGAAATTGAGACAGCAGTAGTGCAATTTACTAATCTCATACAGGTCGCCGCGTGAAAAAGCACACCTAGTACTGAAAATAGGAACCAGCCCACAAATGTACCACTGGAAATTAAGACCATGATCCAGGAGAAACGCAGACGACGCAGAGTTTGGCAGCTGAGCCGTCATCCGCAAGACAAGACCGTCCAAGCCGTCGCAACACAAGAAAAATTGGAGTCTCTAACTGCTACTAAAGCCAGCAACTACTCGCTGTGGAAAATCACCCGTTCCTGTGACAGACCCAACTTACCAAAAACCCCAATAAAAAAGGAAAATGGCTGGGCGAGAACAAGCCAGGAGAAAGCGGACTTGTTTGCGGATCCTCTAGCAAGCGTCTTTAAACCGATCGTTACACTAAACAATTCATCAGAAGAATATGTCGATCTCATTCTAAAACAATACCTTCAAATGGACCTTCCCCCTAGAACTGTGTCGCCCGCGGAAATCATAAGAACGATCAAGCGGTTGGACAGTAAAAAGGCGCCGGGTTACGACCTGATAACTAAAGAAGTATTACTGGAACTACCGAGAAAGGCTATTGTTTACATCACCATCATCTTCAACGCCATGTTACGAATAGGGTACTTCCCGACTGCGTGGAAAGTCTCTGAAATCATCATGATTTACAAGGCTGGCAAACCAATGGGCGAAAAAACATCATATCGACCAATCAGTCTATTGCCTACTCTATCCAAGGTACTGGAGAAGGCAATACTTCGCAGAATTATGCCAAGCCTCTTGGAGCGCAAAGTGATACCAAACCACCAATTCGGCTTTAGAGAACGTCATGGCACAGTGGAACAAGCCCACAGGGTATGTGATGCCATAAGAAAGTCCTTAGAACAAAGGGAGTACTGCTCGTCGGCGTTTTTGGATGTCCAGCAGGCCTTTGACAGGGTCTGGCACAAAGGCCTACTATGTAAGATCAAGCAGAATATTTCCCACTCATATTTTCCAATATTGAAATCCTACCTCGAGGATCGCATATTTTATGTAAAAGAATGTGACGCCACTTCTGAGTTCCGAGAGATTAACGCCGGGGTGCCACAAGGATCTGTTCTTGGCCCCATGCTCTACACACTGTACGCTGCTGACCTACCGCTAACGCCAGGAATAACTACAGCTACATTTGCAGACGACACCGCTATATTGGCCAGTAATAAAGATCCTAGACTGGCATCAGAGCACTTGCAGAAAGGCCTCAACGAAGTTAACAAATGGCTCCAAAAATGGAAAATAAAGGCTAGTGCGGCTAAGTCAGTACAGGTCACATTCACTCTCAAAAAAGGAGACTGCCCACCTGTGAAGCTGGGTGAATGTACTTTGCCCCACAGTGACCACGTAAGATATCTTGGTTTACACATAGATCGTAAACTAAACTGGAGGCAACATATCAAATGTAAAAAGCAGGAGCTTCAACTAAAGTACAACAGCCTATACTGGATGCTAGGAAGGAACTCGAGACTATCTTTGGACAACAAACTGCTTATATACAAAGTCATCCTAAAGCCCATTTGGACATACGGTCTGCAACTGTGAGGCAGTGCAAGCGACTCCAACATAAATATACTTCAGCGCCAACAGAACAAGATCCTAAGAACAATCGCAAAAGTACCATGGTACATAACCAACAATGAACTTCACGAACACCTTGAAATGAAGACAACCAAAGAAGAAATACGGAGTTTGGCAGCTAAATACAAAGAGCGGTTAATCCATCACCCTAACGAACTTGCTCGCCAACTCACCAACTCACCATGGACCACTATGTGAGGCGACTAAAACGTCACCATATACTAGAGCTAGAAGACTCCGCATGACAGCATCACAGAACAGATTTGTTCATAGTCTTAGGGCTGATTGCAAATACAAACAGAAGAAAAAAAAAAAAAACATATGTACATACATACCTACTGCCGAGAATCACAATAAAATCATATAGAACCAGGACCCATATATTAAAATAATCTAGTTGTATCAACTGATAAAGGTTCTACAATTTGCACTTGTATTCAGTCTAGAAACATACAAACATGCTTTATGAAGCAAGAACATAAAGATTTAATCACTAAACAATTCTACACAGCAACATTCCATGCAAACTCACTCATGTTTTTGAGGTTGGGGCAGCATGTTTTGCTACTACTATTCTCCCCTGTCAACTATTACACTATTATTTTATTTACAATGCCATTTATCATCTTTAGGTACCGCAGAGGTATCAGCGGAAGAGTGGCAGCTCTACCAGCAAGCATTAGCAGAGAAACAAACCAAGCAGATCAGCAAAGCCACAGCCAAGTCTTCCTCTAAGGTTGTCAAGAAGAGTGACCGGACAAGCAACGGGTCTAAAGAGAAGAGTAGCAAGTTTAGCAAGAAACGGGGACACAGTGATGATGAGGAAGAGTAAGTACTAGTAAAACATACAACACTCAATGGTATAGCATAGACCTTAACTACTATAAATCATAGGCTTCATTATAATTCATAACCATAGTATTGTATAAGTATGTGCCGAATAAATATATTTTCTTTCTTACCTTTTAAAGATGACATACCTATATCTAATTTAGTGCTTTGGGGTTGAAGAAATAATGAAATTATGTTAAGAATTAGAGCAATTAGAGTCATGACATGACATGGGATAGAATAGAATCAAATACATAAAAGTAAAAGATAGTATAGTAATAAAAGTACAACCATAAATTGCAATCTGCCCATACCGAAAGGGTTACCAACTCAGCATTTGCTGGACATCATACACACAACAAAAATCAATAATGGCTGGTTTACAGTTGGCGCCCCACTTGGATCATCATTGTAAATCATGACTGGACAAACATTTAAAACATTGACTAATTAAATATATTAATCCTTTCCAGGAAAATAGAACTAATAACATCATACCACAATTCGGACTCTGAATCCAACGATGAAGGGGACACTCCCACCAAAATATCTGCACCACCACCACTACCCAAAACTCCAGCCAGAGCAACAGTTCCCCACAAGAAGCCAAAAATTAAGCCCATGGAGTATGGACCTGCGTTACCTCCAAGCCTGAACTACACTGTGCCAATAGGACCGGAACTACCTCCCGAATTGATGAATAGTGGATCCCAATCTCCTACGGATAAGGTTGATAGTGTTTCGGGGAAAGAGGTATGTACAAAAAATATTACTACCTTTAGTCTAATTTGTTTCGTTATTTTAGAATTTTAAATGTTTATGTCACTTTAGTCATTTACAAACGCTCCAGCACGTCGTGACATAAAAAATAATTCATTCTTCGATATCGCATGATATCGAAGAAAGAATTATTTTTTATTCACCAACGAATATGCAGAAAAATTTCTATGAAAAATTGCATTTGCATTGTTGTTGCATTGTCGCATCGTCCCTGTTTTCTGGGACTTTTACTTACTTTATATTTATCAGAATTTTAATAGATTTGCAAAATAGTGCCTATGATGATAATCTGCACCTGATAAATGCTGTAGAATAATCTTCCAATGGGTTTTGAGAAATATTCTTTTATCATTTTAAAATCATTATTCTGTAGTTTTCACAACCATTTGAAATAATCAGTTTGATAACTTATCATCCGAGATGATTTCACATGGTACTTATTGATCTAATTCATGTACTTCTGGAATATTTTGTACCTTTAAACAAAATATGTCATTAGTTTGAGTTGGATCATTATGTTTCTCAATACTTTTGAGTGGTTATCATGCAATATGATGGGTTTAAAGTTTTCAATCTGAGGTACCTATTATAGGAACATAGAAATACAGGCGTTAGGATTATTAGCCAAGAATTTTAGACATATAATAAATTGAAAATTTTGTTTATATTTCATGAACAAAGGATAAGAAATCAGACAAAGATGAAGACAGTCAAGACGAAAGCGCGCTATTCCTTAGACTTAAAAGCAAAGCAAAGATCTTAGAAAAACTAGGCGGTGAATTACCAAAAGAGTTACAAATGATGATTGAAGAAGAACCCAGATCTAGTTCTGGTAGCAACACACCAAAAAGAGAAGAGATAGTTACTAAAACCGCTAACATTGATGATTTGTTAGAAGAGATCGAGAAGAAAGAGTTACCGAAAATCGCTAAAATAAAAAATCTTGATATATTCGATGAACAAAAATCAAGTGACTCAATTCACTCAATCAGTGCTAAAAGTTCTCCTAGAGGTGATACAACACCGCCTATTGAGCCAAAACCATTGTTCCCAAGCATCAAACACATAGATGACCTGCCTGCTACCCCACCATCAATACCAGCCTCCCCACCACCGGCTATGGAAATAGAAACTGAAGAGAAAAAAGTCGACGTAACAGAAAAGAAAGGCGTGAATTTATACTTGTTGGATTCAGAAGAGAGAAGAGAAAATGTTGGCAAGAAGAAGCTCAGAATATCGAACTCTGTGCTACCAGTGTTAATAGACCGCAAAAAAGAAGAACCAGCATATACCACAAAATATTCACAGTTCATTGAAGGTTTTTCAAGCGAGAGGACTGGTTTAGGCTTCAGTAAAGAAGAAGATGCTGTTGAAAGTCCAAAGAATACTATTAGTTATGGGAATGGGTTGATGTTTACTAAAGGGGAGACGTTGAATGAAGAAAAGAAAGATGAAGACTTGGATGATCTGACGGATCTTCTTGAAGCCAAGTTGAAGTATTTGAACCAGTTGCAGCCGTGTGTGCTGACACCGGTTCAGGAGATGTTGATACAGATGCAGGTATGTGGAATACGTAATAAGTTAATTTTGTATGTTTATACAGCTGTGCGAATGTAGAATTAAGTCAAATAATTGACTTATATTGAAATATAAAACATCTGTTATTTAATTAGGATAAATAAACCGACGACATATTATTTGATGGGGAATGGCTATCGACGCTTATAGACTCATCTGCTATATCAAGGACACACCAACGCCAGCTAAAACAAAATTACTGTATCTGCCTTGTGTAATTTATCAGCACTGATCTAATTTAGAAATGACTAATCCAGTTTATGAAAAAAACACGCGCGCACTTTTCTAAAACCTTGTGTCAAATTACTTTTGGTTTACTATTCTCATGACTTGCCAAGCTTCGACCGTCAGAGTAATTCAGGGAAGCTGGCCGGTTTATATATAAAGCATGCAAGCTTTTTCAAAAATGCTAGCTCAAAAGGAATAAATGGAACACTTATAGGAACATTTTGTTGTCTGTCTGTCAAGACCCTTTATCTCGGGAATGCGTGGAGATATCGAGTTGAAATTAATATGGTATACTCAAATTTGCAACCCCTTGCAGCTGTGAAAAAACAAACTTCTAGAATAGATCAATGCAATCAAGATATACAGCTTTTAATGACGCATATTTTACACTCGCAAGGGTAAGATCTACAGGCTACTGCCCGTTGACCTAGAATCATGAAATTTGGCAAAAAGGAAATAATCCGAAAACCGTAAATTTGTACCTACATAAAAAAAAGTTTATTATCTTATTTGCAGTTGGTCATCTGACCGCGACTTATGTCGATGTATGGGGACTTCAGTTTTTCAACAGCAAAGTTAATTTTGTCCCTCAATTCTGTTTATCTTATCGTTCAAGCAATGTTCGATACCCTCATAAGTTTAAGAACTTCAGTAATGTTATTTAATTATTTTAGTAAATGTAGCTGTTTGTACGGAACCTTCAGTGCGCGAGTTTGACTCGCACTTGACCAGTTTTTTTTCTTGTTCCTGACGGAAGACTGATAGGACTTTGATATTGAAATTTGTGGATAATGCCTAAGACTTGAGATGGCAACATATAATACTCACAACGGATCTTTGTGTGTCTGAATTGGCTGCAAGAGCCTGTGCAGTAGCTATTTTTGTGTTAATATTGAAAGTGAAGTTATAATTGCATAACTGTCTCTTTCACTCGCTTACGTTTGTCGCATCATCCTATCTCGCTTACTCTATGCAAAATTATTTAAACTGTTTCTTGCTCATTACTTGACAGAACCAACTTCAGAGACACAAAGATCCACTGTGAAGTGGTCTATGCCACCCACTTCGCTAAACCTGTATGACCGTGTGTATGGGGTAATGTGTGTTGACACTGACAGACGCTGCTATCAGCATTCCGCCTGGGCGCGGTGTGCGCGCGCTACTGGCGGCGCTGGGCGAGCGCGGCGGCGCGCGAGCTGCGTGCGCACGAGGCGCGCGCCGCGCCGCCCGGCTGGAGCACCGCCTTCCAGAGGTACGACCCGCCGCCGTCGCGCGGCCGCCCGACCTCTAGCTCTAGCTCTAGCTCTAGCCCCGGCAGCGGTGGACAAGGATTTAGATGTGTTTGAATTGACTAAGTAGCCAGCCAGGCGACGCGAGATTAACTAATTCTTCTTACAAGCTTTTATTTACATTCCCTTGTTAGTTATCATTTTTTTTTATATTAGCCTAAACTGTCCCACTGATGGGCAAAGGTCTGCCTCGAATTCTGCCAGGTATTCTTTTCATGAGCCGACTCGTACTAACCCTTCAGTTAGGTTAGGTCGTCTCGTCACCTCTTTCGAGGTGTGTAGTTAGTATGTATGGGCAATGGGTTCCCACCGTTAACAAATACAATTTGGTTCCAATAAATGACACTAGATGTCTCGACGTGCATCGATTTGTGTGTTAAATGTAACATTTTCTAGAACTGATCATAAAAAAAATATGTTCTTGTTTGATCAACTATCTTAAGCACAAAATTAAGTAATATTAAGCTCTTAATTCACATTTCGAACATTATTAGAACCGATCGTTTAAAATTGATTCCAATAGATGGCGCCGTTTTATATTTTTGAGGCATGCCACTCCATTTTTTAAACTTGTATTGTAATACATTTGGGTACGTACAATGAAACAATTAAAACGTGCAATACAATACTATAAAACAAATCGTCACTGTATTTAAAAAAGAAAATAGTCACGAACCGAGAAAATCGTTTTACTTGCAAGTCGCTGCTAACACAATCTATAACCGTGGTACGGAACCAAAAGCTATAAAAATACTTATAAAAATAATCAGACGAAAAACACAAGTTATGTCGGCACGGTTTCTTTGTATGGAATGAGGCATCTGTATGTGAATATTATATTATCTGTGGTATGGGTTAAATCATGCAATACATTTTTTCTTAAACATGCTTGGAAATATGAGCATTATTTTGACAACCTTCTTCGAGATAAATCGCAATTGCTGTACTGGCCAAATACATGCGCGCAGCGGCCGGCAAAATTTGTATGAAAATCCATATCTGTCGTGTGTAGCGAGCGGCCAAATAAATTCCATAGTAAACTCATATCTGTCGTGTAATTTAAAAATGGAACGATCTTTTACTCCGAATCATGGCAACCAAGGAGGTAACTTATCAAAGGTTTTATTTAAATTTCGAACTGGCTTGCTAATAGAAAGCTGTTTACTGAAAAAAAGAAACAAATGAACACTTAGCACGCACAAGGCTTAGGCTTAGCACGCACTGCGATTTTTATTTGCGCGAATTTTTGTAGTATTTTGCCCGCGTGATTTTTTAACCGCAACGCGTGCGGCTTCATACAATTCCATAGACCGCAGAATGGGCGAATAAAAATCACACGAATAAAAGTCACAGTGCATGCTAAGCCTAACGCGGGAATCATTATTGTTGTTCGTTGTTCGTCATTGATTTTGAAAAGTAATAATTGTATTTGACAAAATGAGTTCTAGTTACTACTTAGTTTTAATTTCCGCGCATTATTTGAGAAAAGCACTATACAAGCCATGCATGCATGCAGGCATTGATGGACTTACGTATGTGTGCCTCGGCTTCGCCTCGGCCCACATTTACACGTTCGTCCATCAATGCCTCTTTTGCTGGCTGCTGCAGTAATGTACTATAAAACAGCTATCCCCAATCGATTGTGCTGAAATTTTGCATAAATGTTTGGTTTATAAGTCACTTTGCGGTTAACTTAGTGACATCATTCTAAAAACAATATGGTGGACCAATTATTTCTTATGCACCCCCATCATATGGGTGACAAATGAGAGGGTTTACTGAGCAATACGCAAAAATAACTATTTATTCTGGCTAGATAACTTATATTTTGTCCCCAGTAGTAGCAATAGCTCTTTCGTTAACCTTATTTAACTCCTAAAGAAAGGACATAGGGATGTCGCTGTCGAGCAGAAGACTCAAAACTCAATATCTACTTTGGGATAACTGACCAATTAAAAATAATTATTTTGCACAAATTCATATTGAAAAGTCCATTTGCCCACACTTTTATCATGCTCTGTGCCTTTTGGATATAAATGTAGCTTGGTATCAATGGAAGAATTTACATAAATAAAAATTAGTTCAGAGCTACTACAGAAATAATAAAAAGGCTGACATCAAAACATGTATTTAGTTTTTTTGTATAAAGTATTTCTCAATTGAAGCAATATTTATCTCTGTCTCTTACTCTTGGAAGTTTATCACCTGTGTACCTGTTTAGTTTTTTGACTGTGTAAGCTTATATCTAGCGTCGCCTGGGCTTTGGATATCAAAATTTTGTTTCTTCAAATCCTTGTTCATCTATGACCCCTTATAAAAACCGCGCTGTCTATAGTGGAGTATTTGTTTTCGGGACTTTCGGAACTTTAGTGTTCTTGATGGTGCGATCGCGATGGACAAAATGAACTCTGGACCTTTTACGGTTATATTTTTATTATATTTATTTTATACGTGTACCTTGTCTTTTAGCCTTGAGTTTTGGCGAATTACGACTAAAACTGAAGGTTTGAACATTAATTTGGAAAAAGAAGACTGATTTTGGTCTAAAATTCTAAAAAAAAACAAAAGGATCGAATGTGTCGAATATTTCATGGCGAAGTAAATTAAAATCAGAGACTTACACCGGACTTTTCAATGATAAATTAGTAACACAAAAATGTTAAGCACGTGTTATCTGCTTTGATTGGCTGGTGAAAATTCATGCAACCAATCATAGCAGTTAACCGGCGATTGTTCGTCGATTACATTACCATCCCGTTAATCAAGCTTCGAGAAACCGGGCATTAACGTTTTCCAAAAAATTTAATAAATATTTCGCCGTGTGATATGGTGATACTAGGTCTGCATTGGGATCCTAAAAATCTGCTTTATGTCAACAAATACCTTGGACTGTCGTTTTAGTCTGACTTTGCTTGATCGTAAGTCAAGTCAGACTAAATTGTGATCATTCCAAAGGATTGGACTATTCCTATCCTGATGAGTTGGACAATCCTTGTATAAGGAGAAAGAGTGAACTGTGGACATTTTAAATATGTGTGTCATTTTACTCTCTGAATGACTGAAAATCACTCTGTACTTTGTATTTCTAGAAAATTTTATTTGCAGAAAATATACTTCCCAAGGAATGTATTTTTATCTAGTCCAACGGGAAAGCGCGAAACTTTCTCAATATTTTTCTTACTGATTGTATTCAATATTTTTACAAAATATTGATCAAGTATTAAATATTTATTGTAATATCAAGGAAACCTCTCACAATATTTAAAACTATGAATAAAAATGTAATAAATTTTCAACAAAGCTGTGATATATCTGTGATATGATAAGAATAAAAACTTCATATTTAACATGAGTTTTTTAATGCTTTGTAATCCCGATTATTGTAATAAAAAGAGACAACATCTTAGCTATAAGTGTGAAGAAGACAGAAGACTGGTGGCAGCAACGCGTTCGTGCCATCGCTGATTCAAAGGAGTTGGTGAGATAACAAAACTCTATGCTGATATTTTTTTAAATTTCAAGAGTATTACGCTTTGGTCTTTTCCAGAATGCTGGCTGGCGAGACCGTCGTGTAAAGGATTTTGCGGATTCCTTGGTCCAGGTGTCCGCCATTTTTGGAACGTTTTCTTTTGAATTTTTTTGTTAAATTTCTGGCGGGCACAAATCCGGAGCACGGGTTAAAGTATACGGTTTTATTTGTTATTAGATAAGTTTTGCCCCATACTTTTAGATGGTGTTGTGGTGATCTTAAGTTATGTTGATTTTTTGGACATTGCAAAACGATGTTATGACATTTACGTTTTTAATTCAAGCTCTCAATTTTTTTTTCTGATCTTCGTTCATTTTTCGGTCTTCTATGACTTCTGATCCTGAATAAAATACAATTCCTTGGCTTTTGTCTGTCCCATGTTCTAGGCAATTTCGTCTGGAATTTACCAGTCAATGAGTCTATGTTCCTTTTCTCAAAAAGCCAAAATCTATTAATCTCTGTATCCAGCCATCTTCTCAGATCAGGCTTTCAATGTTCGCATTGCTGAGACACAGGCCTCCTCTACGAGTCAGAGAGGGATGAGCCCTCAATTGGGGTCTTTTATTCTACCTGTCTCCATGGTTTTTCGGCTTCAAGTGTTTTCACATTTGACATCATCCCAACTCTACCAACTTAAAACAAATCTCTCAAATGGTTAATTACTTAAGGCCACCATCCCATCTAAACCTACCGGGCCACTTGCCCCACTCCACAACCCATACCTCTACTGTTCGTTTGTGCACCGCAGGTCTGAGGGCCGCTACTGCTACCGGCGCGAGGCGGACGGACTCGTTCAATGGGAATACCCTGCGACGGACCACACCGACATGGAGATCTGCACCACGCCGCCGCATCCTGGGATTGAGGCTAAGGTAAATAGAACACAGCATAATCTAGGATGGAGTTGCGACTGCGTACCACCGGAAGACGCAGCGTTGGAAGGCATCCCTCTAGATGGAGCAATGACCATGTCAGGGCTGCTGGAATCCGCTGGATGCGAGACGCACAGGACCGATCGAGGTGGCGACATTTGGGGGAGGCCTATGTCCAGCTGTGGACGTTCTTCGGCTGAAATGATGATGACAATCTAGGATGATGAACTCTTTTCTGAAGTTAAGACGTGTTTTTGCCTCGTTGGTCTAGTAGCAGCCACCCACCTGGGTGGCGTTAAATGTGGTGTACTATTAGGTGCACTTTTGCCTATATTCATGTTCTTCCAGGAGGACATAGAAGCCCCACCACTCCCGCCGACGCCGCCGCCTGTACCAGCACCATCACCCCCGGCGCCAGTCGCCTGGGTGCGGGCACCGACACCCCCGCCTCCCACGATATCCGCGCCTCTGCCCCCCGCGTGGGGTCGTACAATGACCCCACCGCCCCCCGCCTGGGCGGATCCCCCGCCACCTGGCTGTGATGACCTGCCGCCACTGCCTGCTAAAGTGAGTATACCATCAGTCACATTAGTCTAGGGTGCACCTGCCCCCCGCCTGGAGGGACCCCCGCCGCCTGGCTACGATGACCTGCCGTCACTACTTGCAAGTAATAAAGCAATGAAAACAATGTCTTATTGTGGAAAGCCTAGTTTTTGGTCCAGCTAGATCTAGCCTTGGGTTGTCCGCTAACGTAAGTAGATGTACCATCAGTCACTGAACACCTGCGATCTTCGGGCTGCTACCGACTAGAGGACATGCAGGGACTCCCCAGGCACCTGGCTGCGATGACCTGCCGCCGCTGCTAACGTGAGTTATTAAAACTAGGTCCTATTGTGAAAAATCTAGTTTGAACCAGGTCCGGTACTATCAAGCAGCTTGGACGCTCGGCCATTGTGAATCTTAGTCACTAGACAAAAGTCATTCTATTAGCGTTGGCGATTGTCGAAATGCCAAAATGTAAGGGATTGATCACGTGACGAGCGATTGCCTCGGTCTTTCTGTTCTAAAGGAGGGTTTCAGGAACCAAACAAACTACGACCTTGACAAATAGTTGTTAGTTAGGCCAATAAGTTATTTTTAAAACCACATTTGTTTCACAGTATTGTATAGGAGTGTGTTCAAAATGGTTCTGAAGTGCGTGGAGTCAAATTTGGAGTCCTCTTGCCAATCTGCGCCATAATCTATAGGCTGTTGCCTCTACAGTCTACCATGTTCTCTTTTTTAATATAATATTGTTCTTCTATTACAGCCAGAACCAAAACAGGAGATCGGCGACGAGCTAGCCTCGTTCTACAGCGACATAGCAGATCTTGAGAAGGAGACTTCGAACCCGCACACCGCCGCCAACTCACCCGAACCCGTCGAGGTCAAGGAGGTTAAGGAGGTCAAGGAAAAGTATTGGGAGAGAGAGAGAGACAGGGAAAAGGAAAGAGAAAAGGAAAAGGAGGTCAAAGTTGTCAAGAAGAAGCATAAAGTGAGTCACGTTTGAATGAATCCTACTAATCTTACTTAATGTAACTAATATAATAAATGTGTAAGTTTGGATGGATGTGTGTATGGATGTATGCCGCTGGCAGAAGCTAGTATCACATATGTTAAATAAAAATAGATTTTCTATGAAACCTTTAAACATGTGGACAATTTAGGGGGCAGTGGTGGCTCAGTGGTATCGGCCGCGACTTATAAGGTAGGTCTTTGTAGGTCGTGGGTTCGAACACAGGCAGGCGATTTACTTTGTGTAAATATTTCATCACAGAACAGTGAACAGTGGTTCTCAAAACGGTGAAGGAAAAAAAACATCGTGAGGAAACCGGCATGTCCTAGAACCAAAAATTCGAAGACATGTGACATCCACCAAGCTGCACTGGGCCCGCGTGGTGGATTACGGCCCGTTCCCTCTTAAAGAGAGGTGGCCTGTGTCCCAGCAGTGGGAACATTAATAGGCTGATGAAAATGTGGATAGTGAAAAGTGTAATGCACTACAAATCTCGTCCGTCTATCAGCACCGTTTTGTAAAAAACAGCTTATCTATTTGCCAGATGATCACGTGGGAAAAGCTTCAAAGGCGGGCCTTTAGAATCTAACGTGAAAATTCTATTGTTCCAGGTAAAAATATCAGCATCAATGGGATTGAAGCACAAAACAGTATCAAACTTGGTGGCGAAATGGCAACAAGTGGCGGAAGAGATCAACTCGGATTGAGTCAATATCTATTTCAGCGGTCAGTCGCTTCAATCGATTACTGACTTTTGTCAAGAGCTGTATAGATAACACTATGAAGAAGCTAAAACTGTGAAATTAGTTAACTCTTGTAGATACGTACTCAGTTAAAATGTTTTCCAATATAACTGACTATATTTAGACTGGAATAAAAGTCATTTAATTTTTCACCTAAGAACTAATTGATAAATTGTAGTGAAGGAATCTGATGAAAATGTCGCTATTGTGTAATAGAAGACTTACAAATAACTTTTATACGGAAATATTAAGCATTTAATACAAAAAGCTAGCAGAATAATTTGATATTTCTTCTAATTTCTTCCGTCTACTATGTTCTATTATATTATTATTCTATTTGACTGTACATGCATACCTTATTGACAATAGTATGTGATAACTGATAAGTAAATATTATTTATCTTTATAAGTTATATAATACCAAAAAAGCGACATCATGGTACATCCCACAATCTGCAGGAAGATTTTAGTATTTAGTTTTAAAAGACAACTGTCACCTGTCTACCTCTTGGAGATTATGGGCGTGATTGCACAATTATGTGTGATATAATTATATACTTTTGCAAATGAATTGATTAGTTGACGTCAAAGGACTGCCATTTTGAATTTACTATAAAAGAAAATAGTACTGTAATAAAAAAATATAAATTCTAAGAAGCCTGGTACTTCTTCTCTCGTCACTTGAAGATATATTTTTATAACGTTATTTTGAACATTGTCAATAGATATAAGTTCCGTTATCTGTAAATTTATAACAACATACGTTTTAATAAGTTATTGTAAATATTTCTGTGTATTTTGTAAATAATAAACTTTAATAAGACCAAAATACAGTATTTTAATTTATTATCGTCCCTATTTTACCTTTAGAGCTTGTTCAAAGTACGAATTAAGCTGTCATACGATTTTCCGCCTAAATACGCTGTGCTGGGCTTTGTACTGCTCTAGTTAATTAAGAAACAATTCATCAACTATACCTACCATCGGTGTAGTAAAGACAATGCTTACATACTGATAACCAAACCTAAAGATAAATATCGAATCCCAACATTACAAGCAGTACTTCCGCAGTCAGCAAGCAGTTACTTGGTAGAGATAGCAGCTTTCCTTCTCGCGCTTTGGAGTTACCAGGCTTCTTCTTCTTCTTTTCGTGTCGATAATCTCAAATTTTACTCAACTAAACTCATATTTTGTCTGACCAGTATGTAGCCACCTGTACCGCTCTGTTATTTGCCACGTTCAGGTCCTGAAAGGTGCAGGTGGCTGGGCACGAACGGCAGATAAGGAGGTGGGGCATATCCTGCGACAGGGCCCCACACTGGCACTGTGTTTGCGATGGGTCTGTGAGACTCCATTTGGCCAGATTTTTTCTACAGCGACCAACCTGTACCCGCAATCGGTTTAGGGATTTCCAGATTGGCCACTGCAGTTCGTGTCCAGGGGGCAGATGCTCTGCCGGAGTGATGGAGTATGGAGGGGCAGGATGTGCGTTTTGCCACAGTTTACATCTCTCGTCAGTTGCGCTGGCTTCCAATGAGGTCGTGTGTCTCAGAAAGCTTTTGCGGCTTTTTAGGCGTGCAGGTTGGAGTTGATGTTCATATAAGGGGTGGCGACTGTCCCGTTCTTGTTTCCCCTTCTCGATGCGGCTGGCCACTTCGCGACGAATATCTGGTGGAGCTATACCCGCCAGTGGATACAACATCACAAGCGGTTACCAGGCGAATTCGATATAAATAAAATAATTGTACGGTTGCCGCAGAGGTTGATCTATCGGCTGCTGCGCTGTGTCGCGGAACAATTTAATATGTTTTCAACACACTTGCTCATAAAGTGGCTCTAATTTCATCGCAATTAGGCACATAATGACACCTGTTATCAAACTGTGACTTTTTCATTACTATTATTCACAAGTGAGATAAAGAGATTTTTTTTTTAATTTATTGGTTGAGTTGCTTTGTTCTTAAAAAAGTTTCGATACAAAAAAGATCGTGCTCAATAGTAAAAATGCAAAATATTTCAAGCAACGACGTATTTAAATAGATAATTTCAACTTGTACGTGTTTAATAAATAAAACTTTCACTTAAATATAACTTTTGTTTTTGTCTGTAATACAGAAAACTTGAAATTCCCCATTTTGTACGTGGCAAAAACGCTATCCACGAAAAGCCAAAAAATAGATAACTCATTATTTTTAGTCTATGGCCGATCGCCATTGTTAGATGCGCGCGCATAGGAAAACTGATTAATTTTGCCCGCCATTGCGAAAAAAAAATCACAACTCGTTTTCAATGTTGGAAATGATTTTTAGTATTATTTTATTCACAAGTGTGTTGAAAAACGTCGTATGATACACGTGTGTATTGATGATTACCGTCCTCGGCTCTCTTAAGACCCTCACCTAACGGCTCGGGTCTCAATGGTGCCACAGCGGTAATCACCAACATAACACACTTGTACCATAATGTACTATTTCAACAAACTTGCTCATAAAGTGGCTCTAATTTCACCGCAATTAGGCACATAATGACACCTGTTATCAAACTGTGACTTTTTCATTGCTATTATTCACAAGTGAGTTATAGAGTTTTTTTTTTTAATTTATTGGTTGAGTTGCTTTGTTCTTAAAAAAAGTTTCGATACAAAAAAGATCGTTCTCAATAGTACAAATGCAACACATTTCATGCAACTTCGTATTTAAATAGATAATTTCAACTTGTACGTGTTTAATAAATAAAACTTTCACTCAAATATAACTTTTGTTTTTGTTTGTAAAAAAGAAAACTTGAAATTCGCCATTTTGTACGTGGCTAAAACGCTATCCGCGAAAAGCCAAAAAAAGAAAACTCATTCTTTTTAGTCTGTGGCCGATCGCTAGAGTAAAAATGTTCTGTGGTGGCCGATCGCCATTGTTAGATGCGCGCGCATAGGAAAACTGATTAATTTTGCCCGCCATTGCGAAAAAATTTCACAACTCGTTTTGACTGTTGGAAATGATTATTTAGTATTTTTTTCTTCTCAAGTGTGTTGAAAAACGTCGTATGATACACGTGTGTATTGATGATTACCGTCCTCGGCTCTCTTAAGACCCTCGCCTGACGGCTCGGGTCTCAATGGCGCCTCAGCGGTAATCACCAACGTTACACACTTGTACCATAATGTACTATTAAACATTTTTATATTAAAGCCATATAACAGACGACATATTCAGATGGCGGGTGCGGTGAACCCTCGATCACACATACATAGATAATATAATACTACAGACACAGAGGTCCGTTTTACCGGTCCACTTTATAATAAGTATACGTTTTTTATTCGGCGCGTGAAATGACGTATGTAGTTGTATGGGCGAGTTCACACACATGACAGTATTCCCACAGTGTAAATATACAAACCAACCAAAGGTAGTTACCGTACAGTTCGTCCATATTTATACTGTGGTATTCTGAATCCAGTAAAAAATGCCGATGCGATAAAATATACAGCAGTCCGTTTTACAGGTCCGCTTTATCGTATATGTTTTTATCCGGCAGTTGTATGAGCCAGTGCACACACATAACAGTATTAAAATACAGATTTTTTTTATCAGACGTCTGTCCTTGTAGAAAATTGGTTAGTGTGAACACTACCCCCAGTCCCCTCAGTAACGACGGATCCGTTAAAACGGTAGGTCAGACTGATAAAGCTATATGCTTATATGGTGTACATAATAAAGAGTATTCTATTCTATTCTATAAAGCGATGTGAACACCACCTCCAGTAGCAACGGATCCGTTAAAAACGATCCTGGAAATACGGATGTTCCGTGTGAATGTACCCTAACACTACTACAGATAGAAAATATTAGGTCATTACATATATGACATTGGCGTTTTGTAAGGGAGGAACATAAAGTCGTTTTTAGAGTTCCGTACCCAAGGGGTAAAAACGGGACCCTATTACTGAGACTCCGCGGTCCGTCTGTCTGTCTGTCACCAGGCTGTATCTCATGAACCGTGATAGCTAGACAGTTGAAATTTACACAGATGATGTATGTCTGTTGCTGCTATAACAACAAATACTATAAACAGGATAAAATTAATATTTAAGGGGGCTCCCATACAAAAAGGTTGATTTTTTGCCGTTTTTTGCGATAATGGTACGGAACCCTTCGTGGCCGGTTTTTTTTTAAATATAGTACATTTATTTATTCAAAGTATGTACCATTGCTATCTATTCACTTTTGCCATCTCATAGGTAGTTCATTGAACCCTTTACTAAAAAAAACATTCGGACGGGAATCAATAAAATCTTTGAAGGCGTTTTGCACTGCCCTATCGGAGTTGAATATTTTCTCTTGCAAGAAGTTATACAAATTTCGAAAAAAATGGTAATCTGTTGGAGCAAGGTCCGGGGAGTACGGTGGATGTCTTAGACATTCCAATTGAAGCTCCTCTAATTTGGTAGCCGTCTGTTGTGCAGTGTGTGGTCTAGCGTTGTCCTGAAGCAGCAGTGGCCTAGAGCGATTGACCAGCCTCGGCTGTTTAGCAGCTAGCTTTTCCATCATGGTTTGCAGTTGCTGACAATGGACATCCGCCGTAATCGTTTGGCCAGATTTAAGAAAGCTGTAGTGAACGACACCGGCACTAGTCCACCAAACGCTCACAAATATTTATTTTTAGTATATTTTCGCTTGGGGCAGGATTTAGCTGATTCGCCAGGGTTCAGCCATTGCGATGAGCGTTTGCGATTATTGTACAGGATCCACTTTTCATCACAGGTAATGATTAGATTTAAAATCCCTTCATTAATGTGCCGGTTGATTAATGTAACGCAGCAGTCGACGCGCGTTTGTCGGTTTGCTGCACTCAATTCATGAGGTACCCACCTTTCAAGCTTTTTCACCTTCCCAATTTGCTTCAAGTGGATTAAAACAGTTTTATCACTAACACCGCAGCCTGCAGCTAACTCGGACGTGGTTTGCGTTGGATCCGCTTCCACAATAGCCTTCAATTCTTCATTATTAACTTTGATCTCCGTGGACGCCCGAGTAACCAAAAAAGCACTGTGTTTTCTTTTGCGACACCATCGCCATACACATCATTAATCCTTCGAGCCGTTTCTGCAGCACTGGTGCCACGATGAAACTCGTACTCGTAAATAACGCGATATTTCAAGTTTTCAATTTTGTAAACTGACTGGCGAAAAGAAAAAACAAAAAGAGGAAAAACAAATGAATTACGGTTTTCCAAACACAGCATGAGGGAATAGCTGTATAAATTTAAAAATGGAATTCCAAACCAAAGAGGAGATTTGAGATCAAAGTGGCCAGTACGACAAAACGCCAATTTCATAGTTAAGGACCTAATATTATAAGCAAAGGAAACCAACAAGTGTATCATGATTAAGATCACTTCCATTTCCAGCCTATTTATTAGGTACCTACGTAATACCATGTTTATTCACGATTCCCAGCAAGTCGCTCATTGAATTCTAAATTACATCTTAATTAGCAGTATTCAAACTCAACAGAATAGTTTCAAATAAAACATGAACTGTCGCAGATTCAAATCGGTAATTTCAACCAGGTATATTCGTCCTAATTTATTTGTAATTAAGGACGGTTTTGCTTTGCAATGATGTTGACAAAATTAGTTAGGTGCGTGAGATGGATTCAGAATGTTATTTTGAATATCTGAATTAGAAGTTTAGTTATGCACTGCGGGAATCGGGATACACCTGAATCGTCCTCCGTTTTGTTACCATGCTTTATTTTTGAAAATTATTCGGTAAATTAGCGAGGAGTATATAAATTATGAGCTCGTGGCTAAATAATAACAGCCGCACGGGTCCATCTTCAAGGTTAAGCAACGCTTGACGAGGTCGGTCCGTGGATGGGTGACCATTTCAACATACCGAGGCACGGAGGAAACTCCGTGCCACGGAAACCACGCTAAGCCGTTGGTCCCGGCTGTCATTTGAAGATCTTTGACAGTCGTTACGAGAAGTCAGAAGCTTGAGATCTGACACCAGTCTAGCCAAGGGGTACCGTGTTACCCAGTTACTGGGTTGTGGAGGTCAGATAGGCAGTCGCTCCATGTAACACACTCGTACTCAGCTGAATCCGGTTAGACTTAAAGCCGACCCCAACATAGTTGGGAAAAGGCTAGGCAGATTGATATTCGGTAAATAAGCAATTCAGGAAGGGGCGGGCTTTCGTTGTAAAAAAAAAACGGGACCCTATTACTAAGACTCCGCGTCTGTCTGTCTGTCACCAGGCTGTATCTCATGAACCGTGATAGTTAGACAGTTGAAATTTTCACAGATGATATATTTCTGTTGCCGCTATAACAACAAATACTAAAAACAGAATAAAATAAATATTTAAGTGGGGCTCCCATACAACAAACGTGATTTTTTTGTCGTTTTTTTTTTGTGATAATGGTACGGAAACCTTCGTGCGCGAGTCCGACTCGCACTTGGCCGGTTTTTATATTTTGTAGTTTAACATATTATGCCTACAGTTGTTCCGGGCCTGCTTTTTGTAAACGTATTTACAAGCAGCTAGACCCGGAACAATTGTAGGCTATAAAATATGTGTACCGTGCGAGAATAGAAACCCCCGCGATCCGCAGCACAGCATCATATTTTTTTATAAGAAATCAGCATACAATCAGTACCTAATTAAACAAATTTATTCTTGTTTTAAATAATATCCAAATTATAAAGCAAGCTGTACCTTTGAGTCCGCTCTGGTAGCGAACGTGTTGAATCATTCAAGGGTGTTAATTCGGGACTCACGCCACTCGGCAGGAAGAATTTAAGAATATTTTTACAACGGTACGCACGTAGGTATTTTGTACCCTCAGAAACATCCGAAGTTTCTGCTCAACGAACCAAGAAAACAGTGCGTGAAAATAAATCAGTAGGTATTTCTAAGAAAGAACCCTTTTTCGAATGCGTAACATTCCTTAACTGGGTTTTTGTCTTATTCGTAAAAGGATAATCCGGAAATCGCTTCAAGAGATCCGAATTTAAATGCGAAGATAAATGGCTTGTCGAACACGTCCTGTAATAAATGCTTAATGAAACGCAGAATAAGTAGTTCTGGTATGTTTTTTTCACTAAAATCCTGCAGCCTAATTGCGCAAGTGAACGCGATGTGGATTTCCGACTATGTGATTGGTCGATTGATGGCGGTCGAACCCTGTGCCTTGCCGAATTCACTTGTGCAATTATTAGGCTGCTGATTTTTAAAGCCAAATAATTAAATTATTAATTTTTATGTTAAAAAACTTTAAAGGCTCAAAATACATTTAAAGAATCTGAACCTTCAGATTCCTAAAAATATTTTATTTCAAACTACCTCGTGGTTACATAATAGCAGAAATAATTGTTTGACATCTATTTGTTTATTTACTTTAAAACTTTCGAGTTTCATAATTGAGAAACAATATATATATATTGAGAAATAATATATATATTATATAGGTAAATAAATAATCGAAATCATCGCGTTAAATACCTGTGGTATATTGTTTCTCATCTATTTGTTTTACGGGGCTGTCCCACCTGTCCGATATAGTTTGTTTTGGTTCTAAAGCTTTGGTCTCTTAATCGGCAGGCATATTACGTAAGAAACAGCAATCAAAAATCATCGCGCGATCAAAGTCGGAATTACCTACCTACAGTGTAGGTATGTTAGGACCTACACAATCGTTTGCTAATCGCTCGCTGTTTGTCAAAAGCACTTACTTCTAAAAAACCGCCAAAATATCTGAAACTTCTGTATTGAAGACCAATTTTTGCGTAAAAATCGCTATTATTTTGCTCTTGCGAGATAGGAACGCACAATGCTGTGGTATGCCGCTGGCGCATACTGCGACGGAACAAAAGACCATTCAAAAGGTTTTTCATACGAATATTTTGTGCGGCGCCTCATACCGCATACCGCAGCGTTGTGCGTTCCGAACAAGAGACCAAAGCTTTACCTAGATGTACCTACCTAAGTAGAATTTCTTTTACTAAGCAGTCTACATAGTAATCAAACATTTTCGATGTATACCTATATACCTATAGCTAGGTAGGTACAAGAAAGATCTTCAGAAAGTACAAAGGATCCCCTTACAATGAAACTGCTGATGAATAAAAATGTTCGTGTCCTCCAGACTGCCACTGAAAAGCTCTTGTTCATAATTGAAACTGGTTAACTTGTGTCCTTTACAGTTTGGAGGGTAGGTACCTAAACCTATAGCTACCCTACTTACTGTAGGCAAATAGAATATCTATAGGTTGATATAGGAGCTAAGGTTGGCAGAACGGAATTTTTAACATGTTGACAGTATTTGCTGAGAAGAAAAAAACAGGGGTTTCCAACATGGGCATTGTGGGCAAGCACTGAGAGGGGACTGCTCCTTGCTGTTGCTGCTGAGATTCTTTAGAGTACACATCTAAATAATAAGTGCCCTGGCTTCTAAACTGGCTTAGGTGAGGGAAGACGCTACGTAGGTAGTAAGAATATAATCTATCTGCTCAATATCGATTTATTTTCAGAATTAGGGTTTGGGTATGTGTGTAAGGCTAGTCTTTATTTTTTTTTCGGGTGGGAAATCATTCAATGACTTCTCCCGCTCTGAGTGAAGCGGGAGGGTGTGTCAGACTTTTACTGACTAAAACCTACACGTGTTACTTCAGTTGCTTGTGCCAGGGCCGCGGTAACTCTTTTTCAAATTTATCCGCGACCCAGACATGCATCGGCCCTATCAGGCCCCGTCAGTTTTGCTCGCATCTCATAGATGCGCGCGTGGAACACTACGCGCCGTAAACTCGGGCTTGGTCCTTATCGGACGGCGAGCTACCTATTACTTGCCGTCCGCAAGCCCGCGCCTACGGTGGCCGGGAATCGGCTTGCGAAACCCGACGGCTACGGGCGTGAGGGCGTCTCCTTTGCGTCTCCCCCACGCGTTCCGCCTCCCCATTTGGGAGCATTACTGCTTTGCAGAAGGAGGAGACAGCTTACCATGCCCTCTCGCTCCGTACCATGGCCTGGACCAGGGCCGGACGTGAGAGGTCGCCACCGCCTCCATGAGAACACGGCGGTGCTCCGCCCGAGCGGGGTAGATCACCGCCGTATGCTCCACCGTGGCCTCCGGGCGGTCCACACAATGGTGACCCGGGGTTCTAAAGTAGAATCCTGAGTGCAGCGAGGGATTCAAAGTACGTCACTCGAGCTGAAAATAGTGTTGCTCTCGAGGTGGACACTACTACTTATCACCCTCTATGAGAAAATAAGTAAGTGCAACTTATGAACAAGAACGTTACATTTATTTATTTACATAAAATTAAAACCCATAAGACATAAAATAAAATAATTAGACGCTAATGTTTATATTTGAACAATTATGGAAGTGCATCGTAACAATTTTATTAGTACCATCCGTTACAGTTGTAGATTTATTTACAGCTTTATATTATATTAGCTCACCCTCGGGGCTTCGCTCCCGTCAACTGCCTACCTACCCTGGCTACCCTGCCCACCCTGCCTACCTTGCCTATCCTGCCTACCATGCCTACCATGCCTACCCTGCCTTCCCTGCCTACCCTGGCTACCCTGCCAACCCTACCTGCCCTGCCTACCCTGCCTACCCTGCCTAACCTGCCTACCCTGCCTAACCTGCCTACCCTGTCTACCCTGCCTACCCTTCCTACCCCTGGCTACCCTGGCTACCCAGCCTATCCTGCCTACCCTGCCTGCCCTGCCTACTCTTTTTACCCTGCCTACCCAGCCTGCCCTACCTATCCCGCCTACCCTGCCTTTCCTGCCTACCCTGCCTATCCTGCCTACCCTGCCTGCCCTGCCTACTCTTTTCACCCTGCCTACCCAGCCTACCCTGCCTTTCTTGCCAACCCTGCCTATCCTGCCTACCCTGCCTACTCTGCTTACCCTGCCTAACCTGCCTACCCTGCCTACCCTGCCTACGCGGCCTACCCTGCCTACTCTGCTTACCCTGCCTAACCTGCCTACCCTGCCTACCCTGCCTACGCGGCCTACCCTGCCTACCCTGCCTTTCCTGCCTACCCTGCCTATCCTGCCTACCCTGCCTACCCTGCCTAACCTGCCTACCCTGCCTATCCTGCCTACCCTGCCTACCCTGCCTACCCAGCCTACCCTGCCTACCCTACCTATCCTGCCTACTCTGCTTACCCTGCCTACCCTGCCTAACCTGCCTTTCCTGCCTACCCTGCCTATTCTGCCTACCCTGCATACCCTGCCTACCCTGCTTACCATGCCTACCCTGCCTACCCTGCCTACCCTGCCTACCCTGCCTACCCTGCCTACCCTGCCTACCCTGCCTACCCTGCCTACCCTGCCTATTCTGCTTACCATGCCTACCCTGCCTACCCTGCCTACCCTGCCTACCCTGCCTACCCAGCCTACCCTGCCTACCCTACCTATCCTGCCTACCCTGCCTTTCCTGCCTACCCTGCCTATCCTGCCTAGCCTGCCTACCCTGCCTACCCTGCCTATCTTGCCTACCCTGCCTACCCTGCCTACTCTGCTTACCCTGCCTACCCAGCCTACCCTGCCTACCCTACCTATCCTGCCTACCCTGCCTTGCCTGCCTACCCTGCCTATCCTGCCTATCCTGCCTACCCTGCATATCCTGCCTACCCTGCCTACCCTGCCTACCCTGCCTACCCTGCCTACCCTGCCTACCCTGCCTACCCTTTCTACCCTGCCTTTCCTGCCTACCCTGCCTTTCTTGCCTTTCCTGCCTACCCTGCCTACCCAGCCTACCCTGCCTACCCTGCCTACCCTGCCTACCCTGCCTACCCTGCCTACCCTGCCTACCCTGCCTACCCAGCCTACCCTGCCTACCCTACCTATCCTGCCTACTCTGCTTACCCTGCCTACCCTGCCTAACCTGCCTTTCCTGCCTACCCTGCCTACCCTGCCTATTCTGCCTACCCTGCATACCCTGCCTACCCTGCTTACCATGCCTACCCTGCCTACCCTGCCTACCCTGCCTACCCTGCCTACCCTGCCTACCCTGCCTACCCTGCCTATTCTGCTTACCATGCCTACCCTGCCTACCCTGCCTACCCTGCCTACCCTGCCTACCCAGCCTACCCTGCCTACCCTACCTATCCTGCCTACCCTGCCTTTCCTGCCTACCCTGCCTATCCTGCCTACCCTGCCTAGCCTGCCTACCCTGCCTACCCTGCCTATCTTGCCTACCCTGCCTACCCTGCCTACTCTGCTTACCCTGCCTACCCAGCCTACCCTGCCTACCCTACCTATCCTGCCTACCCTGCCTTGCCTGCCTACCCTGCCTATCCTGCCTATCCTGCCTACCCTGCATATCCTGCCTACCCTGCCTACCCTGCCTACCCTGCCTACCCTTTCTACCCTGCCTTTCCTGCCTACCCTGCCTTTCTTGCCTTTCCTGCCTACCCTGCCTACCCAGCCTACCCTGCCTACCCTGCCTACCCTGCCTACCCTGCCTACCCTGCCTACTCTGCCTACCCTGCCTACTCTGCCTATCCTACCTACCCTACCTACCCTACCTACCCTACCTACCCTACCTACCCTACCTACCCTACCTACCCTACCTACCCTACCTACCCTACCTACCCTACCTACCCTACCTACCCTACCTACCCTACCTACCCTACCTACCCTACCTACCCTACCTACCCTACCTACCCTACCTACCCTACCTACCCTACCTACCCTACCTACCCTACCTACCCTACCTACCCTACCTACCCTACCTACTAATTTGTATCTATCATCAATAGTTTTCTCATCCCACGCCAAATAATGTATTTTACAGACAACATTTTGCTACCTTGGGTTACATTATTGCCATTTTCATAAGGATCTCTATTTTTTTGAAAATATTTTATAGCCTATGACACTCAGGAATAATGTAGCTTTCTACCGGTGCAAGAATTTTCAAAATCGGTTCAGTAGATCCAGAGATTACCCCTTACAACGTCACAAACTCACAAACTTTACCTCTTTATAATATTAGTATTAGTATATTAGTATAGAAATAGTCTCGGAAAACCGTGTCTCAGGATGTAGTTTTTGAGAAACTTGATTATAATACTCTCACTTGAGGAAGACGCGCTCATTTTTTATCATTCTAAAATCTGAATTTGAAACAACTATGAACGAAGGCAGAATGCATTTAATTTCGCGCGTTGTTTATTTTTCATCTACTTTTTTATATTTGGTGCACTCGCAGTTTTTCAGCCAGTCAAATATTCAATACATTGTTCCTGCATGGTTTGTGATTCACCTCTTTGCTGATTGGAACATTTACTATCAATATCCACATTTCAAATTCAAATCTATTTTGGTCCCTGTTTAGTTACGAGGAATAAACTAGCTCTTTTTGAATAGATGTGATAAAAAAGTATTTAGATACTCGCTTCGTTATTACCTATAATTAGGTTATTACCTTCTAAATAAGATAATTTAGAAGACAGATCTATGTAAAAGTAGAAATATTAATGTTAATCCAGTTTTGTCGTTTCGTACCTACTTAATTGCTCTTTATTCGAGCTTTTCTTTTTAGCTACTTAGGTACCTACCTACTACTTATATTCCAATCCAAACATATCCTGCAATGTCCGTAACAAAGCCAGCCGATACAGTCATAAAATCAGTCGTATAACAAGCACATAACGGCACCTAACTACGTATACTTGCAACAAGGAAGAATCCAGAAGTTCGGCCCCGCAGAGAACGGAATCTCTGCGCCGCCGATTAGAACCATTACTTAAAAGTATTCGTGCCTGTGCAAGTAACGTTCACCGCAAGTTTCAGCTATTACAGGCATGGTTTCAATGAGGGCTTCCGTTTTTGTGCTCACCAGTCGGCACCGCTGGCGAGCAAGGTCCTAAAATATAGTTGTTAAACGTTGTTATTACGCGCACGGAAGCAAAGATTGAACTAAAATCTTTTGTAATGTCGTAGAAGTGTGAGTAGACACTTATGCTGCAGTTTCGCGCAACCCTTTTTTTTTTCGAAAAAAAAAGGACGATAATTTTTTTCCGAAGAATTTATCTCTAAGTGGTTGTTAAAACCCGTATCTATCTTAATCTTCCATATTTGTGAAATATTCACAACATTAAAAAAGTAGTAAATAAACTCGCGTTATAGCAAAAATCTATAAAATTTGACATTTTGATGACCTCACTCTACATCGGCGCCCCTAGCGGAAAATTCAAACGCTATAGCCCCCAATGTCACAGGCTGTCAATTTGTATAGTAGGTGATGACGCCCAGTGACAAAATATTCGTGTTCATTTAATTTGTGATGAGCTCCAGTGTGTGTTGCCAGAAAGCCTATGACATATGAAGAGCCAAGAGGCTCATCGGCGACATTGAACTGGTGGATACCAAGCTTCACAGCTTGGCTCATCGCCGCAAGGTTGCCTGCTTGTCGGTCTTCTACAGACTGTATTTCGGTGAGTGTGCTAAAGAACTCCACGACCTCATCCAGGTGCATCCCACCAGCCCCCTTCTACCATCGGACATCTAGACGCACTGCAAGTTACCATCCTTACCTTGTTGCCATTCCACCAATTCGCACCAAGCGCTTCCAAACATCCTTTATAATGCGCACAGCGAATGAATGGAACTCACTATCTGCGTCTGTGTTTCCGAACGCATTCAACCCGAATCTCTTCAAAGTTAGAGTGAACAGGCTTCTTCTGGGTAAGCTTACTCCTTCGTCGACTCTGTCTCTGTCACCTATGACTTAGACTAGAGTCAAGAGCAAACCCATCACAAAAAAAATAAAAATAAATATGGCTCTGAGACGTGGTCGCTCACAATGGGCCTCATCACAAAGCTTACAGTCACCCAAAGGGCAATGCTCGCAGTTTCCTTGCGTAATCTAATCTGAAATGTAGAGATCTGCAAGAGAACCAGGGTTATCGACATAGCCCGAAAAATTGCCAAACTTAAGTGGCAGTGGGCAGGCACATTGCTCGTAGAGCGGCTGGCCGATGGGGCAGAAAAGTTCCAGAGTGGCGACTACGACCCGGAAGACGTTGCGTTGGAAGGCCTCTCACCAGGTGAACCAATAACCTTGTGAAGGTTGCAGGGATCCGCTGGATGCAGGACGCACGGGACTGGTCAACATAGGCCGCCCCGTTTTATTCTGTGAGAGGCATAGAATTAAAATCACGGGCCGTTTCTCGGCTCGAAGAGCAGTAAACTGTGACACTTTTTTTTGGAAAGCTTTCACTTTGCCTTATCTAGCAACGGTCACCAAGGCGTCTCTGTGCCCTATGGTCGGCTTCATACAAAAAGTGAAATAGCACACATAGACTCTATTAACGTACTCTAGTAACTCATGTAAACTCTACACTTAAACGCCGCAAGTGCACCAGTTTTTTGATCCGTACTTAAATATACCAATGGTTTAAGATTTCAGTAATCCGCGTTTATTCGTCAATTGTTAGTCTAAAAAATGGTTAAATAATTATCTCTCCAAATTATTTGAATGTTAAGAATCGAAGAAAAAATGCATTTGCCGAAATTTAAACCGTTGGTTAGCATATTTAACCATTGGCTAACTAAGGAAAAAAAAATGGGCCTCACACTTGCAGTAGGTACGTGAAGCATATCTATGCGTGCGTGCATTATCGCTTGTTGTATGGAGCTAACCTTTTGTAGAATTATTCCGTGCTGGCCAGCTACGGAATGCTACAATCAGCTTTATCGCTCTCGCGCCTCTTTATGTGGACCAGCGATAAATTCGCCAGTTAACCTAGATTTTATTTAAAAGGTCACGGGTTATTGTTTTATATATTTGAGTGAGGGTCCCTGGTGGAGATGGATGTGATTGAGCTTGGTGGCTTTATTTTATTGTGATGTTTTAACTCTTTTATCTCTGCAGTTCTGGTATTTGGTTTTTTACGGAGTGGTACAGAAGAGGATTTAAAATTGTAAAGTCTAAATAGGGGAGGGACAAAATTTAGAGGGAAGGTAGAGGATGGAATGCAAAAGTAAAATACTGGTATTTATCTAATCATTCAGTTAAGACTGTAGCCAACCTTCACACGGTTGGGAAAAGGTATAAAAAGTCACAGAGACGACATGACTGTCTTCATCTTACTTTCGTATCGACGATGCCCACACGGTTAAGACAAGACGAGGCAAGCCACAAAGATGGTGACTATGTTCTTCTTACATTCTTGTCGAAGAAGGCAGTCACCGTCTGGCATAACTCAACTGTGTGGCATCAGAAGCCAGAATTGGCTGCTTTTGCAGTGAGTCAATTTCCATAAAATCCCAATAACAAAACACAATACAGTTTGGATGGTGTTGCCGGTCTTATATCGCGATATAACAACGATAATCGCGCAGCAATTTCCACCTATTTGTGCCTCGATGTCGCTAGAAACTTAGCTACCGCAAGAGCGATGCTATTCATTTGATAGGTACTATGCGATAGTATTGCTTCTCTCGTGCGTTATAAATTCGACTATACATTCGATGTCGCTAGAAACTTAGCTACCGCTAGAGTGATGCTATTCATAGGATAGGTACTATGCGATAGTATTGCTTCTCTCGTGCGTTATAAATTCGACTATACATTCGATGTCGCTAGAAACTTAGCTACCGCTAGAGTGATGCTATTCATTTGATAGGTACTATGCGATAGTATTGCTTCTCTCGTGCGTTATAAATTCGACTATACATTCGATGTCGCTAGAAACTTAGCTACCGCAAGAGCGATGCTATTCATTTGATAGGTACTATGCGATAGTATTGCTTCTCTCGTGCGTTATAAATTCGACTATACATTCGATGTCGCTAGAAACTTAACTACCGCTAGAGTGATGCTATTCATTTGATAGGTACTATGCGATAGTATTGCTTCTCTCGTGCGTTATAAATTCGACTATACATTCGATGTCGCTAGAAACTTAGCTACCGCAAGAGCGATGCTATTCATTTGATAGGTACTATGCGATAGTATTGCTTCTCTCGTGCGTTATAAATTCGACTATACATTCGATGTCGCTAGAAACTTAGCTATCGCAAGAGCGATGCTATTCATTTGATAGGTACTATGCGATAGTATTGCTTCTCTCGTGCGTTATAAATTCGACTATACATTCGATGTCGCTAGAAACTTAGCTACCGCAAGAGCGATGCTATTCATTTGATAGGTACTATGCGATAGTATTGCTTCTCTCGTGCGTTATAAATTCGACTATACATTCGATGTCGCTAGAAACTTAGCTACCGCAAGAGCGATGCTATTCATTTGATAGGTACTATGCGATAGTATTGCTTCTCTCGTGCGTTATAAATTCGACTATACATTCGATGTCGCTAGAAACTTAGCTACCGCTAGAGTGATGCTATTCATTTGATAGGTACTATGCGATAGTATTGCTTCTCTCGTGCGTTATAAATTCGACTATAAATTCGATGTCGCTAGAAACTTAGCTACCGCTAGAGTGATGCTATTCATTTGATAGGTACTATGCGATAGTATTGCTTCTCTCGTGCGTTATAAATTCGACTATAGCCAAAAGTAGCAAAAAAGCGGCGCGTTAATAAAATGCGCTAATGAAACTATGTAAATAGCCATCATAGGACACCGTATTAACAAGGTCGTCCCTTTTCAAAAATTTCGAGATCAAAGTGTGCTACAGGCAGATTTTTCTACCAGCAGCCTTATTGAGTAATGGATTCGGCAAGGCAAAAGGGAAAGAGTATGAAAAATCGAATGTGAGATGAAAGACGCGATATATGGATTTCCGTCTATGTGATTGGTCGGTTTGCCATACTTTTTGCCATTTGCCCTGCCAAATTCATTACGTAATAAGGCTGCAGATTATTTTAATGTGTTCTTAAGTAACTAGTTAGATATTCCTTCCCACACAAGAATTACACGCTTCACTAGGTCAAAACCGCAACTTAACTCTGTGGAAACAATACTGCGTTGATTATAAACAAGATATTACTGTGTAGCTTCTAACTCTGGTACACCCACACATAATTGCTCACCAGTTGTAATTATTATTGTTCTCGATAGCCGACCAAGGATGCTAAGCTGTCGATTGTGTTGTGTTAACTTTGAAAATGTATTCTGTATAATTTACTCGGTGTGATGCGTAGATAATTTTATTGCTGTTTAAAAATTGTTTATTGTTTGAGGATTCAAGGAAAACAGTTTTCAGTTTTAGCGTGTTGCTATAAATACCGACTAGGTAGAACGAGCGTAACACAGATTGTCGTTTCGGTCAATACATTATTCACTTTTGAAAGTCACAAAATTTAATTTTTATGATTTTCATACAAGATTGAAATCTCTAGATCGAGGTCAAGTTAGTAAGCAAGTTGAATCTAGTCGCTTTTTCCAGAATGTAGATCTGTTCGGTGAAGAATGGGCATAAAACTGAGACACTTTAAAATGCAGTCATGAAATAAACCATTCTAGGAACACGAACACGTAGCTAAGTATGTGGCTGACTGTTAGGTAGGTAAGTTTAGATAACTACTTATTTCTAATAAGGTAGCCTATATAAACCAACCAATGTATAAGCCTAGCTAAACGCTTATTCTCACCCACGAATCGGTAATTTTCTTCACAAAAACGAATCATAAGAGAAAAATTACAATAACCATGCAAAATTAAACATATAGACACTTGTTCTAAGCCGTTACTCAGCGATTGTACAGTCGTAGGCATCTCGTTTTAAACAGAGCCCGATAAAACAGCCGTAAGTCTTTATGGTCTCGCGTCGCGCAATGAATAACTGAAGGGATATTGTTCATAGTTTACATGATAAATGGAAATGCAGAAGTACTAATTAAAACGGATAAAAGGTGGTGGTGGTGGTGTCAAAACCGCGATTCCAATCTCCAAGTGCAATCTAGACAGCTAGCACTTGGTAACGGAGATCTAGGCGACTGTTAAGACATCACTAGTGCTCGCCGATATCCCTACATGATGCTAGGCGCCCGTTTGCGGACGGAGCGGAAAGGGCGCTCGATCTGCGAGCGCGCACCAGCCACTCCAGACGATCACTGCGTCATTCACTGCCGATCTGAGCGCGCGCTTCACCTTCGCCTTCAATCGGGTTTTCAACTGTCGACCGTTTGTCTTTACTTTATGTTAAACTAGCTGTCCCACGCGGCTTCGCCCCCGTCAACTAGCTACCTACCTACCCTACCTTCATTCATAAATGTTGCGTAAATTTAACCGCTTATGCAGTGCACGCAACGGAAGCTCTCAAAAAGGAATAATTTGCAACATTTTTCATTTATGTTCCGCTCCTATTGGTCGTAGCGTGATGTTGTATAGCCTATAATCTACCTCGATAAATGGAGTATCCAACACAAAACGAATTAATAGACGTAAGACGAAGAAAATGATTGTCGATCGCAAAAATTCTGGCGAAAACTCGCCCGAAATCACTCCGTGCAACGTCGTGCAATCATAATGTGTCTACCTAGGAGCTCTAATTTCAAACCACTGTGGTTTTAGGATGAGATCAAGCGACACATGGCTATAACCAGACCTGCCATGGATAGACTGAGGAAAGTATGAAGGAACCGTAACGTCACCAAAGCCATTAAAACCCGGCCCATACGGGTGTTCCCCATATTCCTGACGCAGCCGAAACCTGGACGCTGAGGGAAACTGAAAAGAGTAAAATAGACGTTCTGCAAATGTGGTTCTGGAGGAACATGCTTCGGTATCCTGGACTGAATTTCGCACGAACGTATCTATTTTCCAAGAACTCTGCATCTAGCGGCGTTCTTTAGTCTCGTGTCCCGACGAGGCAACGACTCTATTGAGCGGTTTTTGATAAAAGGCGAAAGTGGAATGTACCGGACCGTGTGACAGGTCACCCATGCTATGGACCGATCAGATCAAGTCTGCAGTCGGTGGTCCACTGCATGAGTGCAGACGAGTCACAGCCGATAGGGAAGGATGGCGTCGCGTCGTGAGGTGCATCATGGAAGCACGGTGTCTCACCGCGACATGCTGACCTCGACCACTCTGTCAAGAGTGTACTGACGAAGAAGAAGATTCCACGAAGGGTTAGGCAGAGGTGCATCTGTAGTATGCCTGCGTCTCGCCAGATATATTTAATTTCCATGAATCCGACAGGGGCTAGCCTATTGACCTTAAACCGGGCATAAATCCAGACTGGGCTGCCACTGAGGAATAAAAACACCAGATAAGATTTTACTCAAAGAATAATCATCATCATATCAGCCGAAAAACGTCCCCTGCTGGACATAGGCCTTCCCCAAGCGTCGGCACATTGACTAGTCCCGTGCTTCTCGCATCCAGTAGATCCCCGCAACCTTCACCAGGTCATCGGTCCACCTGGAGGCCTTCCAATTCGCAACGTCTTCCGGTTCGCGGTCGCCACTCCAGATCCGTTTTGCCCCATCGGCCATCCGTTCTGCGAGCAATGTGTCTAGATTTTTTTCTGGTTATGACGGTAACCCTGGTTCTCTTGCGGATCTCTACATTTCTGATTCGATCACACAAGGAAACTCCGAGCATAGCCCTCTCCATTGCCCTTTGAGTGACTGTAAGCTTTCTGGTGAGACCCATTGTAAGCGACCACGTCTCAGAGCCATATGTACTGGCAACACACACTGGTCAAAGAATACACTTTCTTAATTTTTTGGTTGAAACGTTCGGTATTAATATTCCTTCAAGATAGAAGAATATTCCTTTTGCTATCTGTAATACTTCTGCATTTCTCTATATAAGAATTCCCATCTGTTTCAGCTATAAAGTGTTTTGCGTGGGCGTTAGATGTTCACTGAATGCGTATTTTGTTGTATGTTTTGATTTGTTTACCTATGAGGTGTTAGACTTGGCACAGGTGATGGTATTAGCGGCAGGCGGTTCATGACTCGTTTGATGAATAACGTGAGGACTGCTCTGCAACTTCTTGCTATTTATAGATATCTTAGACCTATGCCAGACTTGCAATGATTAATCTACTTGCATTATGCTTGTAGGGGTCGTGACCGCCGAATGGGTCAGTTATCAAGGAGAAGCAACGCTTGCCAAGGTCAGTCCGTGGATGGGAGACCATTCACCCAGACCCAACTGCGCCTTGGAAAGCACGTGAAACCCGGCATTCCATTAACCAGTATTACAATGGGTATTGTGTTACCATGTAGGTAATGGCTACTTAACCGGGCTGTAGAAGTAATACAGATAGTCGGTCCACCTAAAATACTAGAATGTACAAAATACACAAACGGCTGGACGGATTATGACATATGGGGTGTCGTTGGATTCGTTTCAATTGTTGGAGTGACATAAGCTATATTTTTTTTAATAATAGCGCACATCATCCAAAAAAAGGGGGTGGTACAAATTTTACTTCGTTGTCATAACAGTATGACTATCGAATAAAAGATACTAAGTGTACCTTTCCAAATATATATATGTAAACGAAGACTATAGTTCTTCATTAATTTAAATTTCCCGCGCAGTCACTTTGACACATCGAGAGCAGATGTCACCGGTGAGGTGTGTCAAAGAGAAGTTACGGGTGATGAAAGTTAGTGGGAGAAATAAAACCAATATTATAGTGTTAAATTCAGGAAATTATAGCTTTAATTGTTGTTTTATAACGTGTCTTTACAGACAGATTTAGTTTATAGGACTTTTCGAAAATAAAAGCTGGTTTGCGTTGCTCTGAAAAGAGATATTTTTTATTAAACAATGTTTTGACATTTTACATTATGTTTTACGAACGAACTAACAAAGATACATTACCTGAAAAGAGAAACGGACGCTAGTATACAAGGTATAGGTGCTGTCTTGAAACAAAAACAACACACCGGAGAAGAAAAACCTTGTGCATATTTTTCAAAAAAATTAAATGACGCCCAAAAGAAGAAAAAAGCTATTTATCTAGAGTGTTTAGCAATAAAAGAGGCAGTAAAATACTGGCAGTACTGGCTCATCGGAAAAAGTTTTACTGTCTTTACTGATCATAAGCCTCTAGAAAAAATGAATATAAAAGCTAGAATAGATGAAGATCTAGGAGACCTCACATACTACTTGTCTCAGTTCAACTTTGAGGTAGTTTATTCCCCTGGAAAATACAACTTAGAAGCTGATAGTTTGAGCAGAAACCCCGTACTACAACCATATGAAAATCAAGATGAGGGTTTCAAGATTGTAAACTTCATTAAACTGAAAGATATACAAAGTGACCAAGAAAAAAATGAAGACATAAAATATCATAAAAGTAAACTAAACATGAAAGGTAATATATATTATAAGAAGATTAAGAAAAAAGAGAAGATAATACTAACAGAAGAATTTAGTAAAAAATTAATAAAAAAAGTACATAATGTTTACTGTCATTTAGGAATTCAACAAATGAAAAACAAGATAACACCTTTCTATGTGGCCAAAAATTTAACTTATAATATTGAGAAAACTTGTGATAACTGTGATGTCTGTATAAAAAACAAGTCAAGAGGGAAATATAACTTTGGATTAATGTCTCAGTTAGGACCTGCGACATACCCTTTTGAAATAGTTTCAATAGATACTATTGGTTGCTTTGGTGGTTCACGTTCTACAAAAACATATTTACACCTTCTGGTTGACCACTTCTCGAGGTATGCTTATATTTTAACCTCAAAAACACAAAATTCTAGTGATTTTATAAAACTAGTCCAAAATATAAATAATGAAAATAAAATTGGCTTAATCCTATCTGATCAGTATCCGGGTATAAACTCCAAAGAATTTAAAAACTTTTTAGAAAACGAAAATATTACTTTAATTTTCACTGCAGTAAACGCTCCGTTCTCCAATGGTTTGAACGAAAGATTAAACCAGACATTGGTTAACAAAATAAGATGCAAGATAAATGAAAAAAAGGGAAAAACAGCCTGGACAAGTATTGCGCATGAATGTACCCAAAAGTATAATGAAACAGAACACACTGTTACGGGATTTTCGCCAGCATATCTATTAGAAGGAAAAAATGTGGATATATTGCCCGAAGAATTAAAACAAGAAACAATATATAATAATTTAGTGAATGATAGGCAACTGGCATTACAAAATACGATTAAATCACATAATCAAAATAAAAGATACTTCGATAAGAACAGAAGAGAATATGAAATAAAAGTAGGAGATTTAGTATATGTGGAAAATGGTAACCGGTTGAACAGAAAAAAACTAGATGAATTAAAAATTGGACCATATGAGATTTTAGAAAAAATATCGAAATCAATCTACAGAATAAACACAGGACATAAAAAAAAAGAATCGAATCTTTTCCACATAACAAAACTGATTCCTGTGCTAGAAAAGTCTTGAACTGTAGTTAATAATTTTGGGGGGGGGGAGATGTAAACGAAGACTATAGTTCTTCATTAATTTAAATTTCCCGCGCAGTCACTTTGACACATCGAGAGCAGATGTCACCGGTGAGGTGTGTCAAAGAGAAGTTACGGGTGATGAAAGTTAGTGGGAGAAATAAAACCAATATTATAGTGTTAAATTCAGGAAATAATAGCTTTAATTGTTGTTTCTCTTTTCAGGTAATGTATCTTTGTTAGTTCGTTCGTAAAACATAATGTAAAATGTCAAAACATTGTTTAATAAAAAATATCTCTTTTCAGAGCAACGCAAACCAGCTTTTATTTTCGAAAAGTCCTATAAACTAAATCTGTCTGTAAAGACACGTTATATATATATATATATCGTAACACCTTTATGTTACTATTTCGGCACAAATTCAAGATAAGCGAAACTTTGATAGCAAAATAAAAATACTACTTAACTTATTTGGAGAACACGTTCATTAATAAAACAAAAAAATATGGAGTAAAACAAATAATTTAAAAAACAAAAAACCAGACTGCTAAAAAATTATTAACTGATAAGAGAAAAACAAGTACTAGATATAATTTATACATTAAATATTATAAGGGGCTGCAGGCGGGGGTAAACAAAAATTCTAGAAAAGCCCACTAAAACTTCGTTTGTCACCGTCTCATAATATTTAATGTATAAATTATGCCTATAGTACTTGTTTTTCACTTTTTTTGTTTTTTGCTTTCGGGTTTTATGTTTTTTATCCTATTTTCTGATCCACTTTCTTTCAAATGACGTTGGATTCACTTGGATAACTTATAATTTGGGGTTATTATACGCAACACAATTATCAATAAAGCACGTTAAGCCGTTGGTCCCGGCTGTCTGAAGATCTTTGACAGTGGTTTCGGGTAGTCAGAAGCCTTAGACCTGACACCAGTCTAGCCAAGAGGTATCGTGTTACCCAGTTACTGGGTTGTGGAGGTCAGATAGGCAGTCGCTCCATGTAAAACACGGGTACTCAGCTGAATCCGGTAAGACTTGAAGCCGACCCCAACAATAATTGGGATAAAGGCTAGGCAGATGATGATACGCAACACAATTATCAACATTGTTTTGTTCTATTTCCGTGTTAATTAATGTAATAGGTCTTTGTATCGTTTTAATTAACTGTAGATACATAAATACCTAACTATCAATCATCAAATAATCATCATCATCAGCCTATTAATATTCCCACTGCTGGGACACAGGCCTCCTCCCTGTGCGGGCCCAGTGCGGGTTGGTGGATGTCACATGTCTTAGATTTTTTGGTTCTAGGACATGCCGGTTTCCTCACGATGTTTTCCTTCACCGTTTTGAGAGCTGTGGTGATGAAATAATTTACACAAAATAAAGCGCCTGCCTGGGCTCGAACCCACGACCTGCAACTTGTATGTCGCGGCCGATACCACTGGGCCACCACTGCTCTCAACTCATCTTCAAATAATAAACAACATAAATATTAATTTATTTGATTAAGGTAATTGCGGCTAGATATTTGCAGGCAACCCTGCAAAAATATATTTAAAAAAACTCAGATTCCTGCAGATTTCGTTAGTAGCAAAGTAAAAAGAAATACTGTTTTCGGCCAGATACGGCCAGGCAACCCTGCAGTAACCTATTCTACTATCAAGAATTATTCATAAAAATCAAGTTTCATCAAAAACAATAAATACATGCAGATTTTTGCAGTGGCATCTCATACTATAATGAATACCTACGAGTATCTTTGAAAAAGGGAATGAAAATTCTAAATAGTGAAAACCACAATTCATCAACAATATTACGTACGTATACGTACTTGTGTATAATAATGCTAGGAACTTTTACTCGCCAGCTCCTACATCCCGGCTCTCAATTTCACCAAGTAGGGTGAAGTAACAAATTATCGTCCGCCCGTTAATTGCTCCGCCCTTCCTTACATACTTTTTGTTCATCCAACCTTTTAATTTAACTGGGCCATAAATTATATCATTAACTAAATTACTTCGCCATTATTAATTATGCTTTTCAAGCGAAAATGTAGTGCAAGCATTTTTAAATTGGACACGGGAACCTGAAAACTGGAGTTGTAGTAAATTAAAATATACCAGATGGGAGTAACAGCTTTTATTCCATGTTTGTAAACCACTACAAACTGGAAAGTGCTCGCTATGTTTTACTTTGCAACATGTTAGTGTGTTTATAATTATGCATCGTAATAATTAGAGAGTAAATATGAGCCTCTCTTGCGTATTTGCAGTGTGTTTTCAACTGAGCGGAGTAGTCTCCGCTCAGTTGAAAACACTCTGCAAGTCTTTTCTTGTTGCTTGTATTTAGAGGACGCTTGAGTGTCTTCCTTAGGAATTGGAAAGAATGCGATCAGTGCTGTGGTGTTTTACAATAAATGTAATCTCTGTTTTTTATTTCGTAGACTAAACATGCATTTGGGAGATTGCCACTTTATCGTTACACTAGCGGATGCCTCGCGGTTTCACCCGCGTAGTTCCCGTTCTCGTGGGAATACAGGGAAGAGTAGCCTATGTCATCCGGGGATAGTGTAGCTTCCCAATGGTGAAAGAATTTTTGTA
Organism: Orthosia cruda; assembly: GCA_964057195.1. Lineage (NCBI taxonomy): Eukaryota > Metazoa > Arthropoda > Insecta > Lepidoptera > Noctuidae > Orthosia > Orthosia cruda. The sequence continues at coordinate 2,061,218 of OZ059836.1, forward strand.
ATCGGTCTAGTAGTTTTTAAGTTTATTCGTTACATACAAAAATACAAATCTTTCCTATTTATAATATTAGTATAGAATTATAGATATAGATAAAAATATGTTGTACCCTGAGTGATCGAAAGTTGAAGCAGATAGAAATATCAATTATTTCACGGCGAAAAAATTGCATTTATTAAGAAACATTTACTTCAGATGTTCTACTTATTTACGTCAGACTTCATTTTATCGATCGCATTTATTTTATTGTTGATTTTTTATTTATTACAATATTAAATATAAATAATATAACAGTATTAAATATAAATAATATAACAATATTAAATATAATATTACAATATTATTATTGTAGTTATTGTAGTATTGATTTTTATTTATTTATTTAGACTTCATGCACAAAAAGTACAAAGGCGGCATGAATGTCTTAGGCATTCTCTACCAGTCAATACTGTTGATACTGTTATATTTAAACTAGCTGTTGCCCCCGACTTCGTCTGCGTGGTTATGAAGATATAAAGTTTAATGATTAAGGCACCAATTAGAAAAAAAATGGGGGTTTCATTTTTGTAAAACCTCTCTATACATCACATTTTTAGTTTTATTTTCAGGCTGCAGTTTATATAAACTATCAGGCGAACTTACTCTAGAACAGGCCACATACAACTGACCGTGAGAGAAGCAATCGTTTCTTAGATCTATACCAGCTACTTTTAACGTTTGGCCCTGGGCCTTATTAATAGTCATGGAATTACACAATTTCACCGGAAATTGGAGGCGCTTAAATAGAATTTGTTAATCCGATGGTATTAAAGGGATACGCGGTATAAAAACTATTTCTCCTTGATACACACCAGTGAAAATGCATGCCTCAATTACATGTTTATGTAGTCTTTATTTGAAGTCTAGTCCCATTACACAATTTAGGTGGGTTTAGATTCCGTAGCAAAATTATCGGCGCACCTACTTTTAGGTACAAAATATGAGGTGGAATTCCAGGTGGCTCGAGACTATGGAGGAACTCTACAGGATAATGTACAGTATCATCGGCTTCTAATATAGAGTCCACCGATTCATATTTCACTTCAGCACCGGGCAATTTCGCTAGTAAATGTAGGTTAATGCTGTATCATTTTTGGGGGTTAGGATTGCTCTTTCCCTTAGCCACGAACTATTACTATTTTCTGCGACTTGATGTATGTTGGGGTATAATGTATCAGTTAGTGTTTAAATCTTTTACAATGTTACCAAGACTGTAAGGGATGTTTATTTGTCTTTCCACTTCAGAAATCTTTCCATCTCCAATGTCACGTAATAATTTTGAAAATTCTTTTACTTCTGAATCTTGTCGTAAATGAACACGCATATTAATTCTTAAAGACTTTTTTTTTAGCTTTAGGCCCTAAAAATGAAGATTTTAAGCACGCTTGGATTTCGTCTGCACGTGTCCCGCTTGGTATGTTTGTCTAAAGTCCCCGGCTAATAAAACTGTAATTCCACCCATAAGTCTATTGCAATTCGATAAAATGTATGCACACTCTAGTGAAGAAGTGAACAGACGTGTGCCATGTGTTCAGCGTGGTCATCACCCGTCAGCAATCGTGGTTTGGCTTGGGGTGTCCTATTTGAGTCCAACGGAGGTGTTTTTTTTGTGAAAAAGGAGTGAAAATCAGTGCCCTCGAATCAAAACACAGTCCTAACAAACAATGGGAACCTCTTTCACAACCAATGTTCGAAAACAGGCACTGGGTATTCTAGCAGGATTCTGCAACCCCTTTCTGAATCCCTTGGATTACAAAATATGGCAGTACTTAGAGGATAAGGTCTGCGCTACACCCCAGCGCTTGCAGTCACTTAAAGCATCCTTGATTAAAGCAGTCGCCGATATTGACATGAACATCGTGAGTGCTTCGATTGATGCCTGGCCTTGCAGATTGAGGGCTTATTTCGAAGCAAGAGGAGGATATTTCGAATAATTTTAATGTGGTTTAAATCTGTATTTTGTACCCTTTTATTTGATATGTAAATGGTTGTAGTGCGTAGCTCATTGTGTCATTTATTTAACTTTCCATAATGTGACAAAACTTATGACCAGACCCAAGAACAGTTTTACAGAAAATGATGGTGAATGTGGGATAAACAAACATGTAGGATAGGATAGGATAGATTGACACCCTTTTCCGCACTAAGGCCGGTGTTCTCACCGCTATATTATAGCAGAATTAATGTGACAAATTGTCAAGCACGAGTTATCTGCTGTGATTGGTTGAATGAATTTTTAACATCCAACCACAGCAGATAACCGGCGATTATTTGCCAATTGTCGATACCGATTGTCGCCAATTACGTTAACAGCCCGATAATCGAGTGTTGTGAAACCGGGGGTTAGACTCCCATTTGTTCCGATGTGCGTGTCTGTGAGAGAGCGTGGGCCGTAACCCACCACGCGGGCCCAGTGCGGATTGGTGGATGTCACATATATTCAAAATTTTGGTTCTAATTCATGCCGGTTTTCTCACGATGTTTGCCTTTACCGTTTTGGGAGCAGTGTTGATGAAATATTTTACACAAATAAAGCGTCTGCCTGTGTTCGGACCTAAAACTTACAACATGTAATTCGCGGCCGTTAGCACTGGGCCACCACTGCAAAAACATTTATAAAATATATTGTCTGGAATTTGGTATTTAATATGGTGATATGTTATATCACCGTTTGAATTAATTTTGTTGTATTTTCTGTTTGTTGTATTATAAGTGATCAATAAATGTTTGTTGAACACATAGGGTTGCAAAGGAGATTATATTCCCTTAAACCGGCCCTGTCGTAAAATCCTTTCTTAGCGGACGTCTACTAACTATAAACTACCTCCCTGCCAAAATCTTTATACGTCAAGCGGTTTTCAATATTTCGTGATACGTGAATGAGTGACCTTTCGCTTTTATACATATAAATAATAATATATATAGATAGATAGATATAACGTTTATATTCATAAAGCATTTATTTACACCAATCAGAAAAAAAAATTGAGGACTCATGTCAAATCGATTTGATGAATCACTTAACTTTGCGCCGTATGCTACGCGCTTGTAACATTTAAAAAAAAAGGTTATTGGCAACTGTCAGTTTAGTCAGTCGAAATTAAAAACCACGATATAGGTAGGTAGTACATCGTAGTTTCACTTTACTAACATAATTTAAGTACTATTATTAGATAAGGGTTTAGTTCAAGTATTATTTGTAAGCATATCAATTTCTGTGACAGATAATTATTATTTATTTCTTTCTTGTAGCGCAGAACCGGGAACGATAAACATAATGGAGGGAGGCCTTTATCCAGCACTTGGACAGCACAGACTGACTATAATTATAATACTGCTTAGATAGAAGAAGGTACTGAATTAATCACATAATGCAAAAACATTATTCTAGTGAAAGTTTATCTTAGGAACATTAATATGAATGGATTCGTAGTACGGCGTTGCCCACCCACTCTTGTACCGAAGAGTCTTGTAAACAAACTAGACTTGACTTGTGAGTATGGAAACCTTAGTGGGTTATCTGAAGGATAACGTTATGGTTCACTATTTGCAAAATCAGTCTTTGTAAAATCTACGAAACCAACGTAGATACATTTTATTTATAAGAATTGTGCGTAACTTGAAGTAGTGTGAATTTATTTTATGCCCGATGAGATGACCAGCACCTGGACACATACCCTCACCAAGACTGCATAAATCCCTGTCCTGTCTGTGTCCAACATTCACACACGCACACACACACACACCACAACTCTACACTCTCTCCTCATCCCACCCATGTTTGACTGATTGATTGCTTACTCATCTTATTATTGATTTGTTGATCACTGAATGATATTGTTGATCCCTACTTATTGACTTTTGATTTTAATTTATCTATGAAATTTATAAAATCATAAACTTGTTCTCAATTTTAATTTGTTACTTTGATTCTTATAATTTCAATTATGATGAATAATGTATTTGACTAATGTTATTCATTTCATTATAACTGTTTTTTTTTTTTTTAATTAACATTTTAACGTAATTTTTGGTTTTGCCTGCTATTATTATTTTGTTTTCTTTTATTATTATTTCAAATTATTAAATTTTTGTTTTTAATGGCCAATTAGTAAATTTGTGCTGCGTAACATTGAACACTCAAACTGCCTACTCTCAATTTCTGAATGTCCAAGATACAGGCTGTGCCTAGTTTGGGGCCCATTGCCACTTAAATTTTGTTAGAAATTTATCATAATTATCTTAGCTTCACTCACGTTCTTACATCTAGTCATACACGCACGTCGGTTACGAGTACTGCGCACCTGGCCTTTCTGAAGAACATCATTCATTGTCCAGGCTGCTCCTTTGTGGAATGCATTGCCTGACCCAATAAAACGTGCTCAGTCGTTGCCTGTCTTTAAAAAACTTATAAAGGAACATTACCGTCTCTTTGATCCTGTCTTTGTTTAAGCTGTATTGTTTTCTTGTTTGTTTATTTAGATTTATGTATGTATTTATGTATCTGTTGTAGTAGTTTGTTTTTAGTACCTAACTGTACTCAGTAAGTACATGTACCTGTATGATTTGAAATTGGCACCAAGTGCAACCCCATGTCGTGTCCAGGCTATCTCTATCCATTCAAGGTTGCCTGGAAGAGATCGCAGAGCGCGATAAGGCCGCCTGTTGTATGTTTGTTTTAATTTTAATGTTTCATTTTGTATTTTCTTATCTTTGTGTACAATAAAGTATATAAATAAAATAAATAAACATCACCAATAAGGTTTATGGCTTTCTAAAACTCCGTAAATGGTAGATATAAAAATCAGTATTGTACAAAAAAATCACAATGCCCGGGAGAACAAGTGACTTTCAGCTATTATTTATTCTGTGCTTTCGGCTTCATTAAACTTCTACAAAAACCCATGACAATTATTGTTATAAGAACATCTCTAAAACCGATAACAGTTGTAGTCACTACATACAATTTTTCAGTGCATACCATTAAAAACAGACATCCACAAATTTCATCTATCTCCTCTATTCTGGTATTACTATAATCCTGTCTAGATGTGTATGTCTATATCTAACTACAGCCTAAGATCCCGCTACAAAAATCTGCAGATATGTTTGTCTTTGATCAAACTTAATTTTCATGAATAATCATTGATAGTAGAATATATTGCTGTAGGGTTGACTGGAAATATCTAGCAGCAATTACCTTTACTATGTACTAGCTGACCCCCCTGCCTATCCTGCTTACCCTGCCTTCTATGCCTACCTTGCCTAACCTGCCTACCCTGCCTACCCTGCCTACCCTGCCTTCCCTGCCTACCCTGCCTACCCTGCCTACCCTGCCTACCCTGCCTACCCTGCCTACCCTGCCTACCCTGCCTACCATGCCTACCATGCCTACCCTGCCTAACCTGACTACCCTGCCTTCCCTGCCTACCCTGCCTGCCCTGCCTGCCGCGCCTACCCTACCTTCCCTGCCTATCCTGCCTACTCTGCCTACCCTGCCAACCCTGCCTACTCTGCCTACCCTGCCTACTCTGCCTACCCTGCCAACCATGCCTACCCTGCCTATCCTGCCAACCCTGCCTATCCTGCTAACCCTGCCTACTCTGCCTGCCCTGCCTTCTCTGCCTATGCTGCCTACCCTGCCTACCCTGCCTAACCTGCCTTCCCTGCCTTCCCTGCCTACCCTGCCAACCCTGTCTAACCTGCCAACCCTGCCTTCCCTGCCTACCCTGCCTACCCTGCCTTCCATGCCTACCCAGCCTACCCTGCCTACCCAGCCTACCCTGCCTACCCTGTCTACCATGCCTACCCTGCCTACCCTGCCTTCCCTGCCTACCCTGCCTGCCCTGCCTGCCGCGCCTACCCTGCCTTCCCTGCCTATCCTGCCTACTCTGCCTACCCTGCCTAACGCCATACCAAGCCAGAAATGCTCAAACAGAAAGCTGGAAAGCTTTCTGTGAGAGGCAAGACGGGGAAGGGTTATGGGACGGAATATACCGGGTAATAGGCCGAACCAAGAAACGGCACGAAGACTTGCCCCTGATCGTGAACGGAAAGGTACTGGACAATCTCCACTCGGCCGAATTGCTGGCCGAAACATTCTACCCCGGGGATAGTAGGGAAGGCGATAGAGAGGAGCATAAGCGCGTTAGAACGACGGCTGAAAAAGTGAACGTCATGGGTCATGATGAAAAGCATGACCCACCGTTCACCATCGAGGAGCTGAACTCCTCCTTGCGCACTTTTAACCCCAAAAAGGCCCCTGGGGCGGATGGCCTCACGGCCGATATCTGCCAGCATTCGATCGACTATGATCCGGGAACTTTCCTAGCGCTGGCTAACAAGTGCTTGGAGCTGGGCTATTTTCCCGGGACCAGGAAGGAAGCCACAGTCGTGATCCTAAGGAAACCCGCGAAAGATAGCTATACGGCTCCAAAATCCTACAGACCAATTGGCCTGTTGCCGGTGCTGGGAAAAGTCTTGGAAAAAATGGTCATAAACAGGGTGAAATGGCACATAATACCGAAACTCAGTACTCGCCAGTACGGGTTCATGCGTACGCCAGTACAGGCCCCAGAAGAGCACGGAAGACTCTCTCTATGATCTGGTAAAGCACGTACGCAGCAAGCTAGCAGAGCGCAAGCTGATCGTTATGGTGTCGCTAGACATAGAGGGAGCTTTCGACAGCGCATGGTGGCCAGCTATTAGAACCGGATTGGCTGAGGAAAAATGCCCGGTAAATGTGAGGAGAATCATAGACAGCTACCTCAATAACCGAAGGGTCAGGGTCAGGTATGCAGGCGAAGAGGTAGTACGGGAGACGTCAAAGGGCTGTGTACAGGGATCGATTGGAGGACCGATCCTCTGGAACACCCTACTGGACCCCTTACTAAAGGGGCTGGAGGAACGGGGAGACTACTGCCAAGCTTTTGCTGACGACGTGGTGCTAGTATTTGATGGCGACTCAGCGATCGAGATTGAGCGGAAGGCGAATGACGCCCTCGCCCATGTTTATCAGTGGGGTGTTAGTAACAAGTTGAAATTCGCACCGCATAAAACAAATGCGATGGTATTAACGCGGAAACTCAAGTACGACACCCCGCGGCTGAGCATGGGAGGGGTTGCCATTGGCATGACGCAAGAGATCAAAATCCTGGGACTAACTATCGACAACAAGCTTACATTCAATAAGCACGTGGCGAATGTGTGCAAAAAGGCGATTGGTTTTTACCACCAGTTGTCGAGGGCTGCGATGGTCAGCTGGGGCCTCCACCCCGACGTCATCCGCACCATGTACACGGCAGTAGTCGAACCGGTTATAATGTACGCAGCAAGTGCATGGGTACCCGCAGCCACCAAGCTGTGTGTAATGAAGAGGTTAAATGCGGTCCAAAGAGGATTTGCACAGAAAGTGTGCAAATCCTATCGCACCGTATCCCTAAACTCGGCGCTGGTGCTGGCTGGGATGCTTCCCCTCGATCTCCGAATACGAGAGGCAGCTGCCCTGTATGAGGCGAGGAGGGGAGTACCTCAGCCAGTGCTAGGAGACAGGGACGTTGAGCGACGCACCGCATTTGCTTCGACACCCCACCCGGCGGAACATATGAGTCTGCAGTTCATATGCCTGGCAGACCAAGAACAACTCGCATACCACTGCACACAAGCAGTGCAGATATATACGGACGGCAGCAAAATTGATGGAAAGGTGGGGGCGGCATTGTCTCTCTGGAGCAATGGCGCCGAAACCAAATGCCAAAAAATGAAGCTGTCACCCCACTGCACGGTCTACCGGGCCGAACTGCTGGCCATATGCAAAGCCACGCGGGAGATCTATAAGCACACAGAAAGGTCTTTTGGCATCTTCAGTGACTCACGATCTTCACTGGAGACGGTCGCAAACCACCGCTCTTCTCATCCCCTCGCAGTCGAGACCAGGGAAAACCTGAGAAAGTGCAGCATCCAAAACAAGCATGTGGCTTTGTTTTGGATCAAGGCGCACGCGGGGCTGGAGGGAAATGAGAGAGCCGACCACTTGGCTAAAGAAGCGGCATTACACCTTAAAAAGAGGCCAGATTACGACCAGTGTCCGGTGTCATTCGCCAAGCGACAAATCCGGAAGGATTCGCTTGTCGAATGGAACCGGAGATACAGAACGGGGGACACAGCTGCAACGACGAAAGTTTTCTTCCCGGACGCAGTGGACGCTTATAACATCGTCAGAAAATTAAGACCAACAGGGTTGATTACCCAAGTGATGACTGGGCATGGTGGGTTTTCAGAATACCTGAACAGGTTCAGGTGTAAGGAAAGCCCATCATGCGCCTGTGACCCTGACGAAGACGAGACAGCGATCCACATAATTACTGACTGCCCGGTATATGCCCGTGAAAGGTATGAGCTTGAAGAAAGGCTGGGGATTACAATACGACCTGAGAATCTTAGTAAACTTATAGCAGACAAAAAGTATAGTACAGATTTCATCAAATACTGTGTAAAAACAGCAAAACGAACAGTAGATAGAAACAAATAACTACAGCAGTGCTCGAAATTCTATATATATATATACAATGGGAAGCGCACAGAGCGATACATAATCTATGAACAAAATAGAATCTAAGTATCGCTAATAACGTGCTATACAATAAGGTAAAATAAGTCTGTATAAAATAGGTAAATTAAGAAACTCATATGTAATAGACATTTAATGTTATTAATAAGATTCATGTAATGTGTAAAATTGACCTTGAATAAATGAGTCCCCAAGGTCTCGGACTATGTCCGGGGAACCCATTAGCTCGCAGACTCCACCTTGCGCGGAGAGGTAGGCGCCATAAAAAAAAAAAAAAAAACCCTGCCTACTCTGCCTACCCTGGCAACCATGTCTATCCTGCCTACCCGGCCAAACCTGCCTACCATGCCTACCCTGCTTACCCTGCTTACCCTGCTTACCCTGCTTACCCTGCTTACCCTGCCTAGCCAGCCTAGCCTGCCAACCCTACCTACCCTGCCTACCCTACTTACCTACTCTTTTTTATCTATCATCAATGGTTTTCTCAGCGCACGCCAAAGAATGAATTTTATAGGCAACATTTTCCTACCTTGGGTTACATTATGGCAATTTTCATAAGGAAAATTTATTATAGCCTATGACACTCAGGAATAATGTAGCTTTATACTGGTGAAAGAATTTTCAAAATCGGGTAAGTAGATCCAGAGATTACCCCTTACAACGTCACAAACTCACAAACTCACAAACCCACAAACTTTACCTCTTTATAATATTATAGTATATTATAGTATAAGTATATTATAGTATATAGTATAGATGATAGTTAACCTCTAATACCTATACAAGATTTTTAAGGTAATTTTAAAGAAAGTGGTGAAGAAAATAGAAAAATATAAGGTTGCCAGCTCTCAGTTACCCGCAATCTATGGGTTGCCAGGATACAGGGCCGGATTTAAGGGAGGGCAATCGGGGCAACTGCCCGGGGCCTCCACAAGAGAGGGGCCCCCACATAAATTGTATTTATTAAAAAAAAAACTTACACAACTATAGGGTATCTATAGTGGAATCTCTAACTCGAATGTCAAGGGAAATGCAAAAAAAATCGAGACAAAAAGTTTTTGACTTAACAAGAACTTCGAGATATATATGATTTAACTGCTGAAATTTCGAGCGACTAAGTCGCGATTTCTAAGTATATTTTTCGATTTGTAGAGTCAAACCCAACCTAAAAATTGAATTGAACTTAGAAAATTTAATGAATGTATTCATTAATTGCACGTGTACAAGACAAAAACAATAGCTTAGAAGCCCCTAACCCGAACATTCATTTTGGATTTTATTGCAATTATTTCGGAGAATTCCAAGTAAGACGTCAGATGTCATTGTATTTTACTAACTAAGACTTTAGGAAACTCCTTTTTGAAATTCGAGATATAGAGTATAAATATGTATTATCAATACTTCGTAGGGAAATAACATTTTGTTCGAGTTACAAAGTTTAAATAATTCGAGATACCGCGTATCTAAAGGTTCAGCGGAAGGAAATGGCATTTTTTTCGACTTACTGAGGATTTTGACTAAACGAGGTTCGAGTTATAGAGATTCCACTGTATTACTATTTGAAACCTTATCTAGTAATTTTTATTTTATATGATTTTAACATTATTTATTATATCTTAATTTTACTTGCAGCAGCGTATTGTTTTACTGTGTTTGCGACGGATGGTCGATCCGTGATCTCGTCTCGTTAGAGCTATCGCTCTGGGAACACAACGCGGGGTGTTGCAGTGCGCAGGGTTCACGCCGCCCGCTTGCCTGTCTCCCCTCCCATACGATTATATATATAAATTATTGAAACACTTGCAAGAAAAATATGATTTAACCTATTTGAAAAATAATTACGGTCCTCCACTCCCCTGTTGCCCTAGGGCCTCCACACCTCTAAATCCGGCCCTGCCAGGATACCTGCAAAATCTGGCAATCCACAGATTGCGGGTCACTGAGAGCTCGATGATGTTGCATATGCACCCAAGATACAGGATATAAATTGCTAGTGTAGGACAAAAAAACTGCTTGCGGCTAGATATTGCTAAGCAAGTTTATTTTACCTTATAGAAATGCTCGAATTTTTACGCCACCACGGGGAGATAGCGAGTTATGTGGGTCTCCAACCCACTAAAACACCACGGTGTCCTCCTGTGCCGCTTATGGCGGAAACACGGGCAGCGTTAGCACAAGGCTACTGAGACCCCCACCACGGCTACTGGGCTCCCCCGCCTCGACAATGCGGGTATCCACCGGGCGGGTGTCTAGCAAACCCGCAGTAAACTAAATTTAAATTTAATAAAAAAAAAAAGATATTTGCAGATGTTTGCAGCGGGATCTTAGGCTACTAGATCTGTCTAGACAACAGATGGAGTCCTCTAGCTGGCAAATATGTCTCACTAGCTCTGACAAATGGTCCTATTCCAGACTAATATCCGAGAAAATACTGATGCATTGTTTTGGCAAGAAAAGGGTGAAATAGTGAATATATTTGTATGAAACAAAGTGAAATATTGTGATAGTTTAAACTGATTGAAGTCTGTAGTTGGCATTGAGATATTGGTGAACATTGTAGTGTTGATTTAAAAATCTAAAGTAGTTATTTTCCGTCTAGTTTGACTCATATCAGACATAGTATGTATGGAGTTATGAATTGTACTCCATGCATGAGAACTCATTTCTGGGATATGATCTGTCCAATACCAGCTTGATGCCCCAGAGTCGATCGAAAAATGGGCCAAGAGGCTCATAGGCAATGAGGGACTGATCAAGTCTGAGCTCGAGAGCCTTGAAAATCGGTGCCAAGTTGCCAACTTGTCCGTTTTTATCGGTTGCATTTCGGGGAGTGTGCGATGGAATTGCATGATCTAATTCCGACTAGCCCGTTTCATCATCGGACTACAAGACGTATGTCGATGCGCCATCAGTACGTGGTAGACATCCCACCCATAATATGCATTAAATGTTTTGGAAATACTTTCATTGTGCATACAGCTAAGGAGCGAAATTTCCTGCGAAATCTGTGTTTCCCTATAGCTACAACCTAGGCCCCCTATAGCTTCAAGTCAAGAGTGAATAGGTTACTTCTAGACAATCATGCTTCACCGTCTACCACATTATCGCTTCACATCAGGTCAAGCGCGAGCCTATCTACAATAAAAAAAAAACAAATAGTAGTTCATTTTGGTTGAGTTGGATGATTTTCATTAATAATTCATAAAATACACACTTTTGCCCCGTACGTACTAGGTATAAATTCATTTGTTTTTTAAACTGATTGATAATTTGCATATTTCGATATCATACGTTGTAATTTATCAGTATTTAACGTTTTCATTAGTGTCAATCTTATTCGCTTATCGTATTTTAATATCAATTGATTTGATAAAATCAATCAATCACAAAGTATGAGTGATGTATTCATAAAAAAACAAAATTTATATAATGAATATTAATTTAAAGGTTAGAAAGATATTGTCAGAAGAAAACCTCTGTAGAAGGTGTGTCTCAAATAATTTAAGTTATATATGAGGGAATAGCGATCGAACACCAGCAGACCCGATGGCGGTTGCGAGAAACACAGGACCGGTTAATGTGGCGACGATTGGGGACGGTTTCGTGTGGTCCCTGGATGGTGCAAATCAGGCGACATTAACTCGTGGTAATACGAGAAACTCGTGGTAGGTTCTGACCGATGGCAAGTGATCACGCACTGGGCAAAGACAGTTCCAATATAATGCTCGGTGTAGCCAATTACAGGAGTTGTGCCTGGGTCCAACAGGTGATATCTTATGGCTGAAATAATGATGGTGATTTTTAATGAGAGAATGATCGATATATTTTCTCGGCCATTAAAATTGTGTTCTTAAAGAAATCCGCTTACACCAAATTGACAAAAACAAAGCAAGTACCTAAAACAATAATATGCTAATTCCGCAGCCCCTCAGATTAATTGGAGAAGATTTAATTAATATTATTACGAGACACAATAACTGAGCGTTTGACCTTATCTTAGTATTTCAATATTCAGCAAATAGTTCTCGGAGACAATTAAATAATTAATAAATTGCTCCAAGACTTAATGACTGGAATTAATCAAAATTGAAACACAATATTATTCTTGGAGGGCTCTTGAAACAATAAGAGGAGATTAATTTGTTAATAAAAAGTGCTTAATAATCTGCGTGACTTTGCATGGAGTTCAGAAGATTATATTTATAGTTTGAAGTATCTTTTCATAACAAATAATATCACGAACAGTTCGAAATTTAGAGCCTATTTGAATAATTACCAACACCTCTCTTTATGAAATAATTTACACGACGTACGACGTACCGAGTTTAGGACGTACCTACTATAGGTAATGGTAAACATTTTTACATTACACTGGTTGCTAGACACAGGTCTCTCATCTACAGGTTATGATTTTGCTACGAACCCCACTCGAAGACACTAACGTCGTCAACTTTTTCAATTATGTGTATGTGCCGTTACTTACTGCATGTATGGTGATAAATCTTAATAAAGAAACTATTAAGATTCTTGTTGTGAATAAAGATTTATTATTGAGTCCATATAGAAAATAACCTAATAATGAACACCAAATTTAAAATTACAGTGTGGAAACGGTACAATTGGCATATGAAGTTTCTAGTTAATTCCATTAATTCATCTGTTCTACGTACTAGATTTTTTTACTTGATGTAAAAAATCCTTATCATGCGCTGTCAAGAGCGAGCCTTCTGTCCATAACTACTTGATACCAGTCAGCCAGCTCGTAGCAGCCTACGCGGCGTAGCAGTGGCGCTACGAACTCGCTCGGCTACGGACGTCTACGGTTACGCGTCCCACAGTTCTCGAGTATGGACTGATATATACCGTCGAGTTTATAACATCTTCTGTGCTTCTGTGACCCTAGTACATTTGTTCAGACGCTGAACAAATATTTATCGGAATCGAATTTATTTTGTCGAGTTTTCTCCGTGTAAAGGAATTAAAGGACTTGTCAGTTTTATTTTGTAGAGTGAACATTTAATTGGTTGGTGAGGAGTTGGAATTTTTGACACGGGTAAGTAAATTTTAGTTTTTAGTGGTTTTTGATGTTTCAGGATTAAATACTTTTTAATGAATGACTTGAGAACTTACTTTGAAGTTCATACTTAAACTGTGTAACAATTTTTTGAAACTTTACATGTGTTTATTCTAAGAAAATTGCTGCGATATCCTGTAAATACTATGTGCCTACGTGGATTCTCGGAAGGTCCCAGATTCGAGTACCCACTTACGTTCCTCCAAAAAGCCATTGTCCCGTGACCCAATAAGAGCCTACCGTGGTTAACTGGAAAAAGGGACTTTTCACAAAAAAAAATAAGGGTCGTTATGCGGAAAAACCATTTTATTCAAAAATCGGTTCCTCTTGTTAAAAATATATATTTTAATTGGATGAATTTGAAGATATTCGCCGATTTATATTGGTTTGTATCAAACTGGAAAACACCACTTCGTCGCGGCGTACTACTGTTTAGTTCCGTAAATATTTTAATTCCGTTTCGTGCCGGCTTCTTAATATTTCAGGGTCTTGAAGAATGACTTTGTTTTCAAGAAACAAGTGAATAAACGAATATAGTCAATGAAATATGCGATATAGGCCTACGGAATCAAGGCTAACGGTACAAATAATAAAACACTGCAATCTCTGTACATATTTTTCTGTTACTCCAGTTTTTCTCAACAATGGGACACTTTGGGTGGGTCAGTTCACAATAGAAACAATCCTTACCCTTTGACTGTACACAGGATCCTGTGTTTGGCATTGGCGTTTGCGATCTATAAACTAAATGAGATACTATTTAACAACCTGATGATCATCATAAATTTTCTGCCCTTGTCTTATGTTACTTGTGGTCGGCGCAACACGTTTTCTTCTTCCATACCAACCTATCCACCGTCACGCTATCATTGATTACCTTTCATATACTCCTCACGCAGCAATAACTATTAACTACGCACTATTTAACAACCAAGCCATGATTTAAGTATTTGATGTCGGTGTAGCAAAACCGGTTTATATCAATTTGATTTCTAGAAATCTTTTCCTTAGTAACATTGACACGAAATACGAGACGTCGCTAACTCGTTGTATATTTCAGCAAGAGACATGAGTTGCCAACCCATCATAACAGGTATATCCTTTAACCCCACACGCGATTCCATTATCCATGTTCTCTGAACCTCTACATAGGTAGGTTGTATAGCCCTTTGTATATAAGCTCTTCCGGGAAAGTAATGCGATCAGATATTTCTGTCAGTAAGCGTTTTTTTGCGATCGGAATTGATCGGTATGGAAACAGACATATGAGACAATTGAACTTCGTTTCTGGGAAAATGATACCTTTGTTATTCTAGTACTGCAGATGATTCAAGAGATAGAGCAGTGGTGGCCCAGTGGTAACACCTCTGACTTACGTGTCATAGGTCGTGGGTTCGAACTTTCAACTTCATTCTGTTTTATACAATAAAAATACTCCAAAAACGGTGAAGGAAAACATCGTGAGGAAACCCGCATGCCCAAGACCCAACAATTCGAAGTGCTATCCATCAACCCGTCATTCCCTCTCACAGAGAGGCTTGTGTCTCAGCAGTGGGAACTCTAGGCAAGTGGCATTCGATGTCAGCGAAGGTAATAGTCGAAATGTCAAAATGTAAGGTACCATACAATTTTGTCTTTTTGACAATCGCTATCGCCGCGCTGTCGATGATAGAATGGCACTTGTCTAGGGCCTCTGATTGTAAGCGATGATGAGGTCGACAGTGAAGCACGCTAGCACGTAGCCTTTTTACAAGTTTTTATTTAACTTGGTATGTACGTAAGTGTGTTGGGGTCAAATCAAACAACTGAATTTTAAAGCAGTTATCCTCCACCGATTAAGGTGAAATTTTGCATACACGTTTAGTTAGGATGACAATGCATGGTTAGCTAAGTGACGTCATTTTAAATCCAATATGGCGGACGGCCCAAAATGGCGGACTAGTAATTTTTTGTGCACTTCCATGATATGGGTATCAAATGAAAGGGTTTGCTGAGAAGAATGCGAAAAAAGCTTGTTTTTAATAAAAGTTTATTTAATGTGTAACTTATTTCAACTATGTTGGGCTTTCAGTCTAAAGTTAATTCCAGTATTTTACATAAAGCAACTGCTCCTCTGACCTCCATAACCCAGTAACGCGATAGCCATCATTAGTATGTGGTTATCGGCCTTTTTGAGGTATCTCCATACCACCACAGTACAGGCACCATACTACGGAACCAACCAATCTTCTATTCTCTAAATGG
Organism: Orthosia cruda; assembly: GCA_964057195.1. Classification (NCBI taxonomy): domain Eukaryota; kingdom Metazoa; phylum Arthropoda; class Insecta; order Lepidoptera; family Noctuidae; genus Orthosia; species Orthosia cruda. Next base: position 2,077,141 of record OZ059836.1, read on the forward strand.
TGTAAAACTGAGTCGCAGTCTGGCTCTGTCTGTTTTCTGCTTATTTTTTTCTAAACCATGATCTGATGAATCCATCCAATTTTGATACGGTTTTTAACCCCCGACGGAAAAAGAGGGGTGTTATAAGTTTCAGGTGTGTTGCTGTGTATCTGTGTGTCTGTCTGTGGCATCATAGCGCCTCAACGGATGAACCGATTTTGATTTAGTTTTAATTCGAAAGGTGATTGTGTCGAGAGTGTTCTTAGCTATGTTTGAATAAAATCGGTTCAGCCGTTCAAAAGTTATGGGCGCTTTACTGTTTGAATCGGGATGTTTTCGCAAAATAAACGTGTCGGGGGGTTTTTAAATTTTGAAATTTTTAATAATAGAATAAACGAGATAGGTTTGTAATTATAATTGATCCCGTGCGAAGTCGGGGCGGCTCTATTTTTACTATATCAAAGATTATACGTTATTTAGGGTTCCGTAGTCAACAAGGAACCCTTATAGTTTCGCCATGTCCGTCTATCCGTCCGTCCGTCTGTCTGTTTGTTCGTCCGCAGCATAGCTCAGATACTCTTAGTACTAGAAAGCTATAATTTGGCATGAATATACATATTTATGACGCACCTCCTCCTCACGTTATAATTCCAATTTTTTTTAGAGTGGGTGTTTTTCAGTGTTTTACACTGGGTGTTTTTCACTCTTGACTTTAAGACTTCAAGGTTGTTGTTATCATTTTAGATCTCATCCCCTCATTTTGGATCTCGTCACAGTCAAGTATAAAATTATAATAAAACCGATCTCCTATCAGAATGCGAAGCGTAATTATAACTTTATTACTCGTCAATTGCAGTGATCAATTAGTACATCGTACGTCGGACGGCGGCCATTTTGATCAGCTGATGCAAACGAGCTGATAGAGAGTAACAAATAAACTGGTCATTAAATGCCATTATATTGTGCTATGAAAAGGTCCATTCTCTTGTGTTGTATGGAGGACAATTATCGGGCATTGTGCTATGGAGAGGACAGCCATTGGAAATTGTGTCTTGCATTATGTTTTGCAATTACTAGAATATCTTTTATATCTTTGTCAGTAATATTTGAATTTAATGCGGTATTTAATGCACTGTGTTTTAATTTGTAGGTACAACATCTATGTGAATATACATTACGCTTATTGCAATTATGAACTAGTTATGTTTGTTTATTTAATATGTTTGACAGTCGTTTCCTAGGTATAGGTATGTTGACTTAATGTCCTATGTCCCCTAGATGGGTTAGAGGGTCCACAGAAATATTTAAGCTACATCTTAAACATAACAATTGTTTATTGGAACACAAATCATAACACTGTATTTAATGTTGTTTTTGGTGTACAATAAAGAATTAAGAAGAATTTCTTCAAACACTTCAACTTCTGTTGCAATTGTTTTTGCTACCGACAAATTCACCGAATTCATTTTTATAAATTAAGCCGATGTTGAAGCCTCTAATTAAATACAAATTAATCTCTTCCATACTAAGAAACTTCATCTTAAGACGAGCTCTTAAACTAACTACTAACGAACACGATTGTCAAACGAGAAGCAAAAATTAAGAGAAGCAAACTCTTCTGCTACTTATAGTTATAAAAGACTTTCAGAATGCTCTCTGAATAAAATTAAAAACAAAATTAGGTACTTAACAAGGGAGATAGGTACTAACTTTATTTTCTTTTAAAGGGCTGTGGTTTTGTAAAAGATCTGGTTTTGACTTTCATAGATGTCATTTTTAATTACACTACTACTTACATACCGACCATTCGAGTGGTTATTGATGGCCGCTCGTCTGACCAACTGGATATTAATGCCGTGGTTCTCAAGGGTCGGTACACTCAGCAACATTGTTCTTGCTGCACATAAGCGATCTGCTAAAAACCGGCACCTTTGGGTATGTGGACGACAGCACTATTGCTGAGAGATACGTGTACGATGCGCGCGACTGGGCCTCTGATCCGGTCTCTCCGGGAGGCCACGGTTGGGTGCTTGAATCTGTCCTAAGAGGCAGTCTCCGAATGGAGCGATGCCAATTTGGGCAAATAAAATGCTGCTAAGATCTAGACGTGTCTTTTTTTCGTTAATAGGAGCCAATTTCATCCGGCTCCTTCTTTCCGAGGTGTGACCGTGCCGATAACGGATCATCTTGAGCTTCTTGGGGTTACGTTGACATCGACACTCAATTTTGGTCCATTCATTGAGCCAAAGGCTCAGCTGGCTGCCAAAAATTGGGGATCCTCGCGAAGGTGAGACGGTACTTCACGCCAGAACAGTTGCTCAACTGGTATCACGCTCAAGTTCGATAATACATGGAGTACTGCTCTCATCTCTGCGACGGATCTGCCAAGTAAAAGAAAAGAAAGAAAGAAACTAGTTCCATTGGCAAATACAAATACACAAAATGTAGGTACAAATAAAATACCAGATGGATGCACTTGATTCGATCGAAAAACGGTCCAAGAGGTTCATCGGCAATGAGGTACTGGTCGAGTCTAGGCTCCAGAGCCTTAAACATTCATTCAACTGTCGGTTTTTTTGTCGGTTACATTTCGTGGAGTGTGCGTTGGAATTGCATTATTTATCATTCCATGATAATTCCTCCTAGCCCGTACCATCATCGGACTACACGAAGTACGGCGATGCGTCATCGGTACATGGTGGACATCCTACCCATACGCACCAAACGTTTTGGAATACTTTTATTATGCGTAAAGCAAAGGAAAGGAATTCCCTGCTGTCCATCTGTGTTTCCTGATAGCTACAACCTGGGAGTATTTAAGTCAAGAGTGAATATGTGTCTTCTAGGCAAGCGTGCTTCATCGTCGACCATATTATCGCTTACCATTAGGTGAGATAGTTGTCAAGCACAAGCCTATCAATAATGAAAAATAAAATAAAATAGAATCTAGTAAAGGTCTAAAAACAAAATGTATCCACATAATTTTGGTTTAAAATAAACAACTAGAAGAAAAAGAGTCCTGATTTTCACAACCAGCCCAAAGTGTGATAAAAGCTGGCTTGCATTAGTCTAAAATTACTGTTAAAAACGTCATCATGTGAGTAGACATTCCCAATTAATTTGGGGTCGAATTCTAGTCTAGCAAGATGTGATGAATTGCAGCGACTGCCTGGCTGACCTCATAATACATTGACAATTTTCAATGTAATCTACTATCAGTAGTTTTTCTGCAGTTGACCTAGGATTAACTGTTGGTAGGTACATCCATTCAAATCGGAGAAACCATACAAATGCCGTTACACACAGTGAATATACACCGGATTATTTTATACAGAAATATCAGTTGGACTCAACTGAAGTACTGATTCTATGTTTTGATTTTAAAAGAAACTTCCTGACAATAATTAGGTTATCTGCCATTTATAAACAGAAGAATATGGTCTCCCTGATTATGCTGCATCTTCAAAAAAGTTGAAAATTGTCTCACAGCAAAGTACTACCGGAATGAAAGTTTTGTACTATATTCTAATTCAAACTATGGCATTTCAAATGTCATTCTAATTCTTTCAAAAACGCCAACAGGATGGTACTTCAAAAAACAGAAGCTTTTGCTTCTCACTTAGATGACGTATTCGTACCGATCCCTGTCCAAAACCCTGAAAGAACCGACTACAAGGAGCTTCTCAAATTCCTCAAACTTTGTTTATATATACTTGTCCTCAAACAACCTCTTCAACTTGACCTTCCAATCAAAAATATTTACAAAACAGAGACCGCTGCTGTCATAAAAGACCTAAATCGAAATAATGCCCCAGGATATACCTAATCACAGCCAACATTTTATGCGAGCTATCAGGAACGGCAGCCTTATTTTTGACACAAATGTTCAACTGTATCCTGAAGAGGTATCTTCCCACAGCAATGGAAAGTAGCACAAATCATAATGATCCCTAAACCTGGCAAAACTCCTGAAGAAGTCTCATCGTACAGGTTAATCAGCCTGATACCCATTCTGTGAAGTCATAGAAATCCTTTTCTTAAAGATACTACCCTCAGTGATAGCAGAGGCTAAAATAATACCTAACCATCAATTCGATTTTAGGCAGAAGCATGGCACCATAAAACAGGTCCATCGATTGGTTGAAAATATCCACAAAACTTCCGAAAATAAGAAGTATTACTGTGCGGCCTTCCTAGACATTCTCAGGCCTTCGACAGAGTCTGGCATGAAGGTTTGCTTTGTAAAATATAATACAAACGCATCAAAAACATCGTACAAGATATTCTCAGTTAAAAATAAAAAAATCTCTGATTACCCAACTTTACACATCAAACACTAAAATCATCAAAAGCAATTGTGAAAAATACCTCGGACTTAGATTAGACAACAAACTCATAAAATCAAAAAATAACATCGTTAATAGGATCAATGCGCGGGTACATAAATAACATCCCAAAAAAAATCCGCTTCAACATTTACAACTCATTAATTCGCTCACACATAAATTATCTTATCGAAATCTGGGGATGCGCTACAAAATCTGCAAATAGCACAAAATAAAATAATTAAACTTCTATTTAACTACGATTATCATACATCTACATCTGATCTATACAAAAACACCAAACTAATGAGCATTCATCAACTTTACACTTTCAATTCCTGCGTTCTCATTAGAAAAATTCTTAATAAAATCATACACACACAGCTATCCTTCAACACCAAAACATCCAAATACAGCATATGAAACCCTAACCAACTACAGACGCGTCCCCCGCGAACGCAATATGGCAAGAAAAATATAAAATACGAAGGCGTCCAGCTTTATAATAATCTACGGATAAAATTTCCATTATGGGCCGTTGATTTGGAAGCTCATTTTTTTTTTGTAGGGTGTACTCATATATAGAAAGCTTTTTACAAATTTTCAAGACTCGGAAATTTAATGTTTTTTTGTATGGTTTTCGTGAGGTAAAAAATGAGAATTAGTCCAAGAGCGAGCGAAGCGAGCTCGGGAGCTTAGGGCACCCCGACACGGTTACTTTAGACCCTTCAGACAGAAATAGGAGACCCGCGCAGCGGGGCTCCGTCGACTTTGTTGTTAAATAGTAAATGTAAAATTTTTAACCATAGATATCTCCTTAACCATGGGGTTCCGTGGGGTGGGGATGGTACAATGGGGTAGCCCGACTACCCCCCACTTCCCAACCCCCCTTCCCGCCCCAAAAATCGATGGACATTGATAGAAATTTTTATTCTTACCTAAAAACTTCAACCATGGATATCTCCATAACCATGGGGCTCCGAGTGGTGGGGATGGTACAGGGAGGTCGAAATACCTCCCCCCCACCCTCCCCCCTCCCCTCCGCGCCATAAATCAGCGGCCCATAAAGGAAATTTTAACCCAAAACTGTTAGCTACTGGACTACACTAACCTTAATCATGTATTTATTCGATAAGTGGACAATGTATGTTATTTTTGAATAAATAAACAATCTTTAAACCGAAATAAAAAAGGAACTCCCGACAAACTACTTCATCTTTCTTAAGTAATATCTTGAAGACAGGTAATTCTAAGTCAAGCAAGGCAAGGACTCAACAAACCTCTACAAGATCTATGCAGGAGTGACTCAAGGAAGCGTTGTACCTGCTCTTCACTTCAGATCTTCCTATGACAATCAACTGAAAAGAGAAAACAAGTACTAGACATAATTAATACATTAAATATTATGAGGTGCTGTAGGTGGGACAACCGATCAAAACTTCGTTTGACACCACTGGCAGGCTTTTTATCCTCCCACAGTCGAGTAAAAAAGGACCCTGCTGATTTGTTGGGCGGTTGAGAAAATATAATTAGGGCGTATGTCACTGGACTTCTTGCCCTCCAAGCCAAATATTACTTTCTTAACCGTTTAGGAAAAGATTGCAAAAGGAAATATAAAAATAAAAAAAACTGATTTTTAATCATGAACGTTAACATACATGACTGTCACATTTATGACTTCTTTAATTTTATTTAATAAGTATTTATACTTTTTCTTTATTTTAATTTAAATAATTTATAATCAATCTAAAATAACAATAAGAATAATTTATTAAAAAGTAAGAACGTTCACAAAAATGTACATTAGGTTCTTTAGTAGAATTTCTAAAACAAAGTTATATTTATTCTAACTAAAATATTGTATTACAACTGCAATATTAGAATCAAGAATTTCTATTTGTGGTAAGGAAAATGTGTTGAGTTGGTATTCCTTATCAAAAGTTTTCTCCACCGAGGCACCTCAATATTCTCTTTATAAAACTTTACCACACAACAGACAAGTTAGTCTAGCTTCAATTAGTGTCGGATCCCCTTGTTTCTACAAGCAAACCGCTTTTTAACCTCGTTTCCACATAATTGCTAGCAATTTGCCATCGGCCGTGACCAGATCAAGCTTCATTTATATATTTATACCTACACTTTTACTTGAGTCGTGAGAAGAATTGCCAATGGAAATCGATGGGCGGGTGACTACTTGAATATGGTGCGGTTATCGCTGAATAAGTATTGCATTTCTAATAATGCATTTGACAAGAAGCTTATGGAAAAATGTGTTCTAAAGAAAATTGCTAGACAGGGTCGTGGCAGTTCGAAGACAAGATGGCGGGACGTTTTAGATGGCTTCCTCGAAAATTCAGTGAAGCAAAACTCCAAAAGAAATGGAATGATTGGGAGAATCCCTTGCCCAGAAGTAGAACAGCTCAGGCTAATTAAAAATAATCTTTGAGATATCCGTACTGTACCGGGTAGGTTTACCATTAGTCTATGGAGTACACTGTACGAAGAACAGAGAATTTTCCATAACCACTATTTAGAAACACGAAATAGTGGATATCATCGATTGTATTTTAAAGAAAATAGATGAATTGTGTGTCAATTACAGAGAATATCGATTTCGGGCAATTTTATTATTCATATGTGTAAATTTTATTGTGGTTTTACAATTTTTTATCTCGTATTGTTATTTTTGTGCATGGGTGTTTTGCCTGTAATAAACGGATATTATTATTATTTAAATGAAACATTGGCCCACACTACGAATTTCTTGCTGTATCTTGGGTGCGTTTCAGCTGAACCCGGTTAGACTGGAAGCCAACCCCAACATAGTTGGGAAAAGGCTAGGCAGATTGATCTTGGGTGGGTTAACAAACATTTAAAGTCACATACACAAGACACCCAGATCCGGAACAATTATCTGTAGGCCATTCAAATATTTGTTCCGTAGTGGAAACGAACCCGCTACACGCAGTGCAGCAGCAGATCACTCAACCACTATGCCAACTGTGTTAGTGCCAATAGGGAATGAAGCTTTTATACACTAAATTTAGTCCCCTCTTTCACGGTATATATATACCCTAGGTTCAAATATACTCGCATCGTCGCGAAGTAGTAAAGATACTAAATATTTCATTAATATAACAAAAACAATCTTTTCTTACGTGTGTTACTTTTGTGCGGCTATCTACTTGGTGAAGTAATCAAAGTTTGGTAAACGTACCGTCCCCTATTAGGCCTATTTTTCAACATACACGGAAATAATTTGTGATAGCATCTTATCAGTGATGACCCGGTCAACCCGTAATTATGGTCAGGCTGCTCATCCTTTTAGGGTAAGTTTAATGACAGCCGATATTTAACCTAAGTGTTAGAGATTACAATTGATTTTACTTTGTTAGATTCCATTTATTGATATAAAGATATACTCGTAAGATGGCTTATAATTCAATGATAGTCTGACATTTTACCACATAAACCAAGACGTACGGCGATGCGCCATCGATACATAGTGGCCTACCTACCCATAGGCACTAAACATTTTGGAAATACTTTCATTATGCGTACAGCTAAGGAGAGGAATTCCCTTCCGGAGTCTGTGTTTCCCGATAAATACAACCTAGCGGTCTTTAAGGCAAGAGTGAAAGGTTACTTCTAGGCAAGCGTGCTACACCGTCGGTCACATTATACCTTACCATCAGGTGAGATAGTGGTCAAGCACGAGCCTAAATATAATAAAAAAAAATAACTGTACCTACCTTAGCTGGCGTGCGTGTATGATTAGATCACGGGACAGTAAAAACAGTGGAAATGCAAAGTAGGCGGGGCACGCGTGTCACTAATAAGCGCATCCACGCAAAAGCGATTCCAGTCGTGTCCTAACATCGCGTCGAGTTGCTAGTCTCGTGTCAAATTTATTTTTACGTAACTATGCCGATTTGTTACATTTTGGAGTTCAAAAATGACAGTAGGAGAAATAATCTTAAAAATGGAGTTATTTCGTATAATCAGTAAAAACAATTTTATTTGTTTTCTAATAAAATCTTAGTAAATTTCAATTTACTAATAATTTAATAAAACGTCTAGTTAAAATCAACCTTACGCGATTAAAATAAACTTTATTTTGGATTGAATGAATTCATTATTTCATTCTCGAAAGTTCTTCGCTTCTCCATTACGGATGTAGTCGGGTCGGGTATTGATTTTATAGATGGATATCGATAAAAGAAAATAGGAACCTACCTATATTTTCTTTTAAATTAGGTGGATTAAATTTTCCAAGAAAAAGAAGTACGCTTTGCATGCATAATAATTATTACAATGATTGTTTGTGCAGCAATTTCTTGAAATCACTAAATTAAAAATCCTTCTGATTTTTAGATTTCCCAAAGACGCTAGCGTCAAAGAGAAATAGATAGATGCAACAGGTAGAGTTAATTGGATGCCATCCAAATCAAGCACGATATGCTCTGAACATTTTTGAAGTTGATATTAAGGCGTTTTTGAGTTTTAGCGAGACTAACGAATAGTAATAGATTTTTATACATATAATATTTTATGTTTAAATAATAATACGCCATTCATACTAAAGTTTTACTGAACTCCATTCAAGGTTTATTTTTCCGAATTAAGAAATCGGGTATCTATCGATATCGATAATGTTATTAAAAATGTAATGTTACTTCCCTGGTCTAGTAGCAGTACCAGTACCTATACCTATGACACGAATGTCAACCTTACACTAAACTTAATAAAGCTTATAATTGCAACCACTGAGAATACCGCCATCTATGGTCGGTTAGCGGAATATACTTGGCAATCGAATCTAGTTTGACTTAAGATTACAAAACGTCGTAAATACTTTCTACACTAACGCAAAATAAATCCTATTTAAAGAACGTGAAGATTTATTTCCAGATGTAAGATCTGTGACTTATGCTTGTTTTGACTAAAATTAAAACGACAAATCAAATGATCCTCTTATTTGTAGTGCATTATATGATTATCAGTTTATTTGTGTGAGTTTGGCGACACCGGTTCCCAAAGTAATTTTGCTGCATTGCACTTCCACGGTTTTTTCTGTTCCGTGGATTAGATTTAGTATCATCTCTGTTTTTTAATATTGTATTTCAATTCCAGAATAATTTTAGTTTTAAATATTGTCATTTTTTATTTTACTAATATTGATTTTAATTTTAATTATTGACACTATTATTATTTGACATTCAGGTAATACCAAGTTTTATTGTTTCGACTTTTTGTTGTTGTAATGGTTAATTTATAACTTTTATTATAAATCAAAAAAATAATTTAATGTTGATTTTAGATTTTTTATCTAGGACATTTTATGTATAATCTCAGTTTTTTATTCCAATTTTACTTGAATTCCATTATAATTTTAAGAAAATGTTTACATGTTAATTTAACTAATTTTAATTATTGACATTACTGTTATTCTTATTATCATTTGACATTAAGGTATTACTGAAATTTAATATTTTGTTTTTTTTTGTATTTTTTATTCGTATCGCATGTCAATTAATTTGTATTATATACTTTTCATTTTCTTAATCAATTATATTAAGCTGTGTATGCTCGGCTATGTAAAAGATGTGGTTGCCTATAATTGAGTGTGCATTACAGGATAATGATAATGTGTACCAATTATTGTATTTTGTGTAAGTTTTATGGTTTTGTAACACTCGTTGGTGATCCTTAAATAAATAAATAAATAGATGTATGAACGAAACGAAGCAAAAGGAATATGTAAAAATCGTAGCAGGCGTTCTGTAGTTTCTGCCTACCCCCGTGGGAGAAAGGCGTGACTTTATGGATGTATATATTAGATACTGTACCTACATAAAAAGAGATCAGAATCTTGTTGACGTGTTTTATCGTCATATTGAGATATTAAGTTTTGTATCGATTTTTTCTTTGCCTGGAATTTTAATTCGGTATAAGTGCTAAGTTGTTTTGGGGAACACCGCCTGTGACTGACAGACTTAAGGGCGGGTTCACATTAGGTCGGACCAACAGTTTTACCGGAACAAAAAAGGTGTCGGAAGCAAATTGGCACATGTATTTCAATAGCGCTGTTCACATTAGGGCGACCCGATAAAACTGTCGGCGACGACACATTTATCGGACATTCAGCCAGATTTATGTCGGGTCAGATATAATAGAAGAGCGAAACCTGATAGTTAAGATAGGCCAACAGTAAAATTGTCGGTCCGACCTAATGTGAACCAAGCTTAACGATGCAAGATTCATAATAGTTGCGCTCTTCTTTTGATAATATTCTGAAAATACCGAACATAGAAAAAAATATAAAACTCATATCATATAGAGATAAAATTGTTTGTTTGTATAGATAGTTCAAGTCATCTTTGCGCGCTGTGCTCTGTGTGGGTAAGCATGTGTGGGTGATTGTTTGCACTGCCGCATCACTGCTACACAAATGAAAGCTGTGTATTTACAAGCGTACGCACACATGGCGCTGCTCGCATATTTTTGTTGCGCAATATACCCCAGCGTCAGGTATTTGGAATACGAATTACAAATTACATTTTTAAGAAGTAATTGAATTGAATTACATATACCAAATACGTAATTGTACTTTAATTACGTATTTTAATAACTAGTAATTCAAATACTGCCCAACCTTGGGCATAGGCAACAGAAAAAGCTAGTGATAGGTATAATACAAGTTCTACAGTGTAAAAATGCACTAAACTTATTTTAATTTATACTCCGCATAAAACGCAGTATTTTATTACGCCGCATTGTACCCGCTTGCATAACATTGTCTCTGCAGACAAATAAGGCGCATTATAACTCTTGTGTTGTGCTGAAAGTGGGCCTTTCAATATTTGCAGGTGCAACATAAGAAAATTACTGCCGCCCGCGGCGCCGCCCACATGGTATTAGTACTTCTCCCAATATCTTTATTAATTACTAGAGGACGCCTCGCGGTTTCACCCGCGTAGTTCCCGTTCCCGTGGGAATACAGGGATAAAAAGTAGCCTATGTCGCCCGGGGATAGAGTAGCTTCCCAAAGGTGAAAGAATTTTTGAAATCGGTCTAGTGGTTTTAGAGCCTATTCGGTACAAACAAACAAAAAAATCTTTCCTCTTTATAATTTTGGTATAGATAGCCTGTGTTATACTGATGTATAAGGTATATTTCTGTAAAATTTCATCAGAATACGTTCAGTAGTTTTTGCGTGAAACAGTAACAAACATCCATCCATCCATCCATCATCCTCACAAAAATTCACGTTTAATATATTCTTAATTAACCATTTGGCTGACTAGTACCTATACATATTGCTGATCGCCCCTATCTATCGTCTTGGAGTACCTAGCTTGCAAGCAGCTGAAAATTGACAAATTCGGGCTGGTGTCTGCAACTCTAGAGTTGCAGACACTAGCCCGAATATGTCATTAGGTCAATTTGGTCCAAGCGTGTATCTATTTTACGTACAGTTGGGAAAATTGGATATTTGATCCACTAAAAAATCCTCAAGTTGAACTAAGTATACCTTAGAAGCATTTCAGAAACTCAAACTGCTATTGAAAGTCCCAGGCAAACTGAATATGGACGTAGCTACCTGTAATACAAATGAACATAACAAACTGAAGAACGGAACAGCGTTCTTACCATTGATATTCAAAAGAAAACAAAACCGTAAAACTTACAATAGAGTAAAGGTTAACGACTTTCCTCAATTCGAACCACAATACAATCATAATAGGTGCTAGCACCACGCCACAGAGCGACGAAACGCCTCGCAGGGCACTGCTAGAGACCGCATTATCAAATCTTACCATACAAACCAAGGCTGTCAGTGAGTGTCACGGTTTACTCATAGAAATTGACTACTCTGACTATAGCTATTACAGCCAAAACTTCTGCTCAAGGTAATTTGCACGGCCATTTCTCTGTGGTGAACCATCCATTAAATATTGAGACCCAATTACTGGGTCTAATAAAATACTGGTATCCAGCTACATCCGTTGTACTGGAAGCCGACCTGAACGTAGGCTTGCCTGCCATGCTATTCCCAATCTCTGTAACTCCTGAAAGCCAGATTCAACAGTGGCGATCACCAGAAAAACGCTTAGACAATGCAGTTCGATGAGTTCCGGGGAACCATTCGACTGTATTGAATCCTGAAACAAAAACAATCCCAAAATAACAGCGAAGGAGTAAGAAAACGAAAATATCCACTTCCTTTTAAAATAGCTAGGAAGATTGATTGATTTATTATTAGCAATAATGGCATCTCATTGGTCATTGGTTGATCGATGACCTGATTAAGGTTGCGGGAATCCGCTGGTTGCGAGACGCACTGGACCGATCGATGTTGCGATATTGTGGGAGGCTATGTCCAGCAGTGGACGTTCTTCGGCTGAAATTATGATGATGATTGGCATCTCTAGTCATTCCGTGTTCTGTGCCACCCTGACCGGCCTGTACTTAATTGCCGGGTTCGATTGACGAGAGCCCCCTAGCGGTAAATATATTGAGTTACAAATTACATGTGCCACACTGCTTGACATGATATCATTAGGATAATGATGACCATGTGCTCTGTACATCATTATGGTAATGTTATAAATGGTCTTCGGACATGGTTTGTTTTTGTACGGAGTATATAGGCAGTTGTTATGGTTTATCTACTTCTGTTTGTATCTACGGTTCATCTATACTGTTTTCGGCACAGTAGATGGCCGAGTTGTTCAGATAATCAAGGGTGCAGATGGAACAATTCTGCAAATTGGACATAGTTTGATCAGGAACACCGCACAGTCATTGGATGTTGGTTGGATAAACCCCATTTCACCAGACTAAATTTAACTGTTATGGCAAAGTTATGGTTAATAATGCGCAAAGCGAATGAGTGGTATTCACTTCCTGCGTCTGTTTTTCCAAACGCATTTAACCTTCTAAGTTTTAAATCTTCAAAGTTAGAGTGAACTAGCTTCTTCTTGGTAAGTCACTCCATCGTCGACTCTGTCTCTGGTACCTCTGACCTAGACTAGAATCAAAAGAGAACCCATCTTAAAAAATAATAATAATACAAATTGAATCCTTAAAGCGTTACTTGCAAAATGTGGGTCGTATGCTAAAAGCACTTACATAGTACTACGGGAAATGCAGGCTGAATGTTAAATATGTGGCAATAAATTTTGTCTTGGTAATGTTGCCTTATTCACCGGTCTTAGTACTCGTAACTTACTAAAGAAGCTACATACATCTGGCAAGCTACGAAATAGTCATACTTAGAAAAAGACATACACTGCAAAAACAGTACCCCTCTCTCTGGGACAGTTGGAAAATGAGCGATTCAATTATTTTGAGTAGATAAAATCACTGCTCTATTTAAAAAAAAAAAGAAATTTTAAAGACAGTAATATTATAATAAAGGTTGTCTGTAAGAGATTGCCCTGTGCGATAAGACCGCCCATTGTACACTTGTTGTTGTAAATGTTTTTCCTGTATGTTTTTGTGGTGTACAATAAAGTATATAATAAATAATAAATAAATAGTGTGATGGTGAGTAAATAGGTTACTTAACCTTCATAAAAAATGTGGTAAAAAGATATTACATCTATCTAATCTAATCCATCTATCTAATACCTTTAAACGAGCAATTCTTGTATATATATATAATCTAAATCTCGGAAACGGTTCCAACGATTTTCATGAAATTTAGTATGCACGGGGTTTCGGGGGCGATAAATCGATCCAGCTAGGTTTCATTTTTAGAAAACGTCGTTTTGACTATTTTCACCCGAGCAGAGCTCGGTCGCCCAGGTACTGTATTATGGTGTGAGACACATTTTGCCATGCATGCAAATACATTTTCTAGATGGGATTGTAATAAAATACAGTCTCCAATTGAATCTACAATACTCTCAGCGAACACAGTGTGAATTTCAACTTGTTCTCGAGAAAAGCCCTTACCCTCATATCTTCGTTATTCTTTAAGGGTATTTTATGCAACACTGTAACGGGCCAGTTCGTTATCCCACTCTGACAGGGTTGTCAGGCAAAAATATTTATAGGAAAATATTTTTGTCTTACTAAAGATAAACTGCAGATAAATTGTTTCTCAATACCTATTAATTATTTCAACTTATTAATAAATACGGATTAAACACATCTAAAAAAATTTTATAATTAATTAAATAAAATGAATTGCAGTTAGTAAATTAACCGCGTGTATGGGGACAACAGTTTTCTTCGGCAAAGTTATTTTTTTGCGCAATCCAGTGTATCTTTTCATTAGAGCAATGTCCTATATTGTGTGCGTACTTTTATAGTTACTGAATTTCAGAAACCCTGCCTAATTATTTTGGTGAATGTAGCTTTTTGTACGTAACCCCTAGTGCGCGATTAGGAGTTGTGCACCGAGAGTTACGACTTGAGAAGATCTTTAAACATAATCATCGGCCTGCTAGTTATTATTTAATTAATCTACAATGCAATCTTTACTTACCTTATGGCAGACGGAACTACACTCTTTACAGCACTAAATTCAAAGTAACAAAGTCAAAATATTCAAGCTAAGAAAAAGCCTAACACCTGACAACCCTACACCATCCTCAGTGCTCTCTTGGCAGGCGGAGAGCTGAACATTCATACGGGTATATAATGTACAAACATATTATTATGTACGGCGTATAGAGTGCATGCGAAGATGGATGGCTTAATTAGGAAACCGTGTATGCCTGTTGGTTTATTTATTTTATATACTAGCATGGGGTGCTTCGGTTTTATTTTTAGTACTTGATTGGTATATTATATTGTTGGTCACACTCACAGATATAAATCTAACTAGATGACGCGATTGTATATACTTCGCGAGTCAAAAAACGGTGTAAAATTACGGTCATCATCATCATCTGCCTAGCCTTTTTCCCAATTATGTAGGGGTCAGCTTCCAGTCTTACCGGATTCAACTGAGTACCAGTGTTTTACATGTAGCGACTGCCTAACTGACCTCCACAACCCAGTAACTGGGTAACACGATACCCCTTGGCAAGACTGGTGTCAGATCTCCGAGGCTTCTGACTACCCGAAACGACTGATCTTTGATCTTCAAATGACAGCCGGGACCAACGGCGGTGCTTACCGAGGCACGGAGGAAACTCGGTATGTTGAAATGGTCACCCATCCACGGACCGACCTCGTCAAGCGTTGCTTAACCTTGTAGATCGACCCGTGCGGCTATTATTATATTATTATTTAGCCACGAGCTCCTGGTAACGTAAAATATATATCGTAAAATTACGATGAATGATCGTAATTTGAGCTTTCATTTAGCATTATCGGCACCGGAAATCCACCGAAATCTAGAAAAATGCCTTTTTATGCCATATTGAACTGTAAAGACTGTATAGAAAAATTTGGCCGAGGCATTGGCGATGGTTTCATTCATTGGTAAGTAAATTTGTTTTTCAATATAGTTGTTAAACATGGCGTACTTTCAGAGGCTATAATTATGATACGAAAATTAAATCTTTTGCACTGGCATCTTTCTATTACGCGGTCGTGACTTTTGTTTACGAGCTCGATCATTAGTTTTGCAGTTGAGTTTTAAATTTATAAATCAATTTAAAAAAGTTTAGTAGCAAGGAGTTTTCATACATAGAATAAAATGGGATAGATTTTTTACGAGAAAAAAATATTGATTCCGTACGTTTTGGCATTGAATTCTCAAAAGTCTTTTATATGGTTGTTTAATATATTTAATTACCAGTTTTAATTGATACTTATTATTTATTAATAAAACATATATATATACAATTGAATATTCTAAAAAAATAAAATACCTATATACAAATACAAAGGGGAGACGGAAAAAAGCTCATTGTGCATCAAAAAATTCGTCCACATCGATGTCAATGGGAAACGTGCCCAGAACGCTGGCAGCATTGCCACGTTGAATGGCAATGCTGATTCTCTGCCCGAAGAAAAGGCCAGCCCTCTGGTCACGTGAAGAGTCGACTAGCTTTGTGCTAATTTCTCGAAAAACTCGATGCGCACTCGGACCCCATGGACCTAATGTTTCAACCCCAAACGGCTCAAACATATAACTTCCAATAAGGTTGTTATATTTGCGCCGTTTGAGGTTTTCTGCACCAGCAGCAGCCGCCCCAGCACAGCCTGCCGTACTTAGAAGATGGGATGGCGCAAGGGTGTCGACACATGTTGCATCCCACACCAAAGGTCTACCCACCTTCCAAGGCATAATGGTCATCCCGTCTGGTCTCTTCCCATCGTCGCGTGCCAAGCCATTGGGTTCTAAAACTGCTGGCACCCCGGCGGTGACAAGAGCACGACGTATGATGTCATTAATGCTGGCGTGCCGTGCTATCCGGCCAGCGCTCCTACTGCAGGATAGGCCATGGTGACCGAGGAGGTCGACTGCTTCACCACATTGACAACGATGTGGAGCTCCGCTAGGAGCACCCAAACGCAGACATGTAGCGATCCGGAAGGTGTTGTCACTCAACATAGTACCTATGTTAAGTGACGGTAATGCCTGTAGCCAGAGGCCCGACTCCCACTCTCCCACAGCCAGCAGGCGGGCACGCTCAGTAGTATTGGTAGACGTATTTATGAGTTTATTCCGTACCAACCTGCAGAGTGGCTCATCCCACTGTCTCTGGGAAGATGGGTTCTCGGGCAACGCCGTATTCGGGCAAGCCATTTTCCAGGCGCACACTGCGTCGGTCAAGCACGGCACATCACAGTTAACCAGTGAACGGGATAAAAATTTTTTGGTTAACGTTTCATAGCTGTGGACCGAAGAAAGGAACGCCGGTAGGCTTATACTAGTAATTTTGCGGATGCCGAGCCCGCCGAAACGAATGGGTAGTGTAGCTTGCATCCAGGCTCGATCATCCAAGGCCACATTTAAGATGGATGCAGAGTGCATCGAATAATTTCGTAAATTTTTCCAAGAGATGTGGCTGCTTCCATAAAGGGGAAGAGCGGAGAAAGTACATAAAATTTGGTCCAAAACAGCAATACCTAATAAGAGTAAAAGCCGAATGAAGGTTAATTTTGGAGAGTCTATCCGAAATATCATTAAAATGGTTAATTTTGCCATCAATGAATGAAGAAAAACTGTCTTCCAAAATTGGGGAACCTAGGAGGTGTAGTGAACTTTTATCTAAAATTTTGATCTCTGGGGCTATTGCATAGAATTTTTGTAGGGTCGATTGTCTGTCGGTATTGTCACTAAGAAAAATTTCACATTTGGAGTGGTTGAGTTTTAATTTAATTATTTTCACATCAACATTTGTCAAAAATCGAATAGGCTGTATAGGCTGTTTCCGTTGTAAAAAAATATGTCTAGTTGCAAAAACGCGCCATTTTCTGAAAATTTTATTTTTGTGTGAATTATTAAATAATTCTTTGATTTGTTTTTACTATTTCCCACAACTTTATTGAAAAACGTCGTGTGATACACGGGTGTGTAGGTTATTGCAAAATCGTGTCATTAAAAACCATCGCCTTCGGCTCGGGCTTGTTAATGACAGCTCGTTTGCAATAACCAACTTTCCACCCTTGTATCACAATGTACTATTTAAATTGTGTGTGAAAAAGTGGCACGCTTGGTTTTCTTACAGATGGAGGGACTTGCGTTATCTAGTTACATTTATGTCTGCAGTCACGCTAATATTAAGACTAATGACCGGTTATCTGAATTGAGAACTTGGGCTTAAAATGTAACAAAACCTATTTTAATAGTTTCAAAATTTTTAAGGTTTTCAGTAGAGTAGTTTGGTAAATACTTACACTACTAATAAATAATACTTACAACTTAATCCGGGGGTGAGACTATAATATCTTGTGAGTCTAATGGTCTTCGCAAACATTACTATAGAGCATGAGGACCAGGGTTTGATTCCCAGGTCGGGGGAAAGGAATTTCTGAGTCTGAGCCTAGGGTTTAAATTTGTATCCTCGCTAATCGCTCGGTTAATGGCAGTATGCTCGCGCCCCTATTACTTATATGGGATTCAAACTGATTATAACTGACGAGATGCTAGTATAGGTAAGTATTATCATTTACCTCTTTTTTATGGTCTTTAGGCTCGCGGTTGACCGCTATCAGATGGTAAGCGATGATGTGGTCGACGGTGAAGCACGCTTGCCTATAAAAACCCAATTCATTTTTTATTAAAGACCCCTAGTTTGTTGTTATGAGAATTCCACTCCTTAGGTGTACGCATAATAAAAGTCTCCAAAACGTTTGGTGCGTATGTATGGGTGGGATGTCTATCATGTACCGATGACGCATCGGCGTACGTCTGGTAGTCCGACGATGGAACGTATTAAGCGAAATTATAGATCATGCAATTCCATCGCACACTCCCGACAAACTGGCATCTCAAATGTTCAAGGCTCTGGCCTTTTCGAGAATGTAGGCGTGATAATATTTAGAAGAGTGTTTCCAAAGAGTTGGATAGGTAGGTCGCAAGTTGTGATGACTAACACTTTGAAATGTGTAGTTATTTATATAAAGCATGTATTCGATCGTATCACTATACACGTGGTTCTTTTAAATAATAAACTTGTCCTTCAGAACGACAATTAATACAATTGTAGGTAGTAAATATAAAACAATTAATTTGTTAGAAAACAATATAGAAATAATACTAAAAGGCGGTGAAATTGTTTGTAAAAGCTAAACTTCCAGAAGTTTAATAGAGTTAATCTGATTACTTTCTTTCACTGAGAAAAAGCTACACTATATCCGATTGTCATTGGCTGAGTTTTATCCTAATAAGGTCCTTTACGCAATTTAAATTGCGTATATGCGCAAGAGAACCAGGGTTACCGACATAGCCCGAAGAATTGCCAAACTTAAGTGGCAGTGGGCAGGGCATATTGTAGTTAGGAAAAAGGCGTGAGTTTATGTATGTAGGTATGTATATAGATTGCTTTATTATTGTACCGATATATATGTAACAATAAACCGTCAAATCCAACTCGGCTGGGCGGCGTTCGGGAAGTTGCGTGGTATCTTCTCGTCCAATTTACCGCAGTGTCTCAAGACAAAAGTCTATGACCAGTGTGTGTTGCCAGTGATCACCTATGGGACCAAGACGTGGTCGCTCACAATGGGCCTTATCATAAAGCTCAAAGTCACCCAAAGGAGAGGGCTATGCTCGGCATTTCTTTGCGTGGTCACGTCAGAAATGATGATATCCGCAGGAGAACCCAAGTTACCGACATAGCCCGAAGAATTGCCAAACTTAAGTGGCAGTGGGCAGGGCACATTGCTCGCAGAACGGATGGCCGATGGGGCAGAAAGGTTCTGGAGTGGCGACCGCGAACCGGAAGACGTTGCGTTGGAAGGCCTCCCACCAGGTGGACCGACGACCTGGTGAAGGTTGCAGGGATACGCTGGTTGCGAGACACACGGGACCGGTCAAAGTGGCGACGCTTGGGGGAGGCCTATGTCCAGCAGTGGACGTCTTTCGGCTGATATGATGATGATGATATACGCGATATCGCGCTCGTATTTTCTAAGAAAAATTGAAGTGCTTTTCGGTAGAATAGCATCGCATTGCCTCAACGTGAGCATACTTGCAATTTTATTTTACTTCCTAAAAATCGCTTATCCGTGTGATATAAATTGAATTGCATCGCGTCATCAGGCAAGGTACTAAAATGCGCGATTCCACAGGAGCGAAGCCACGGTAAAAGTATATTACACACAGCTGTTGCGACGCCAGTTCATTTTTTGCTTGAACTTGGCTTGACACGTTGCCGCGTGTCTAGATAAAGCAACGCTTATGTAATTTATTTATTTATTAAGGACCTCCAACGAAAGATGTACTTAAAAAATACAATGTCTTAAGATATTATGTTTAAATTAGTGCACACCTTCAATTATAGGTGGCACAACAGTGTGCTTAAGGGCCTGCCACCGCTTTAGCGCCGTAAAACGGTATGTTTCTAAAGCATACTCCTAAGTAACGGCTATGATAAAAGGTTTGAAAAATAAACAATATTAATTCATGTACATTATTTGTGAAACATGATTTTTTTTGTGTAACTTACAGTTTTGCTTTAAAAAAATTATTAACAACACGATATTTTTCCCTGCTTTTGGATACTCCTCTAAAACGACTTTGATGTTTAAAAATATATTTACACGGCCAAAATTATGGCTAGAATTTCTTCATAACTGAAAAAAAAATGCTAACAAAACTGTCCAAAAGAAGGTTCAAAATTGATATTCTGGCTACGAGCGGGCGCACGGCCAGTACTGCGTTAAAATTGGGGCGTTTATACACCTTAAGAGTATTAAATCAACTAAGTTAAAACTCAAATAGTTATAAACTCTACTAAAACATTAAAAAAATCTTTATTTAAAAACAATCCTTTCCTATGCCTTACACGTTATTCTTTTAAACAATAAACTTTCCCTTGAGAACGACAATTAACACAATTGTTGGTTGTGAATAATCCATTAGTTATACAAACATAAATAAATTATAAAAGTGTATAAATTAAAGTTATTATAGTGTATAAAATGACGACAACCTTCGAATAATATTATTCATCAATTACTTTTCTCCCTCAGGAATTGTTTTTAAGTTCAATATAACTTCATCGCAATACGAAACAAAAATAAATTGACCTTTTCACAAAGTTTTATATACGACTAGCTTATGACAGTGGGTTCGCCCACAAGTATTTCGGAAATTATCCCAAGGAAACGTAATACCGGTTAAAAAATATCCTATCCTATGTTTAAGACATGTTTAATCCATATGCAATGTTTCATTGAATTCTGTTCAGCAGTTCAGACTTTCCCATTAATACTCATAATTATTACTAGCCTCTTCACGCGCCGCCGCTTATTATTAAGTTATTCTTCTACCACCGGTTTTGCCAGCTTGAATGTCAGAAATTATCCCATGACTACTGGTATAAAAAGTATAGCATATAGTATGTCTTTTTCCAAAATCATATCTACCTCTACACCAAAATTAATTAGAATTGTTGTCAATTTTTTCAGTTTTTAGGCGTGAAAACGTTACAAACAAATCGACAGACAGAGATACTTTCTCTTTTAAAATATTAGTATGGATAGAATAGGTACAGAATTTACAATAACAAGAATTCACCAACGAGCTATCGGAACAGCAATATCCAAAGTAAAAGTCAATAATTTAAAAAGTTAATAAAGTTAGTTATGTCAACAGCGAGGAGTTTTCTTCTAATAATATATTCGTATCGACGAAGCTAGCTCGGTCGCAAAGTAAATCGATAGTAATTATATGTTCTAAGGTCAATCGATGTGTCTCTAGAAAATGTATATCAAGGCATTGTAGAAGCAATTTGCAATACAAACCGTATTGGAGAAACAATGGCATCATTTATAAACAAATCTAAACATATGATTAATAAGAACTGATTAGTAGATTCTAAATTTAAATTCTCCATAGATTTAAATTAAGAATCCGCTAATCAGTGTTTACCACATTAATTTAGAATGTGCAGTGTTTACATTTAAACTGATAATAATATATGGTTGTTAGCAAGTTTTATATAAGGCTGCAAAGGTTTTGTGGATGTGTTGGTCTAGTAAATGTACTGCTTTCAAGGAATTGTGCTTGCAGTTTGTAAGGTAACTGGAAAAACAATTGTGTGTTGTTTATACATACCTAGTTGTGTGTATTGGTAACTATTGTACCAAAATGAAGAACATTTCTAAATAAATAAGCAGTACATTCGCTCTTTGTTGACATATGTTGTTTGTATCTTTCTTTGCTGTGTCATGTCACATCACTATCACTACATATTATAAAACGAAATCCCCCGCCGCGTTTGTACGTGATAAAAGTCATAAACTACTGAACGGATTTGTATGCGGTTTTCACTAATAGAAAAAGTGAGAAACGAGGAAGATTTTTGTGTATATTTTGTCACGGACCAAGCTGGGGCCTGTCGCTAGTTCATTATATTTTTTTTTTTTCACTATATGCTCGCGCTTGACCACTATCTCACCTGATGGTAAGCGATGATGTGGTCGACGGTGAATCACGCTAGATAAAACCTATTCACTCTTGACTTAAAGACCTCTAGATTGTAGCTATCGGGAAACACAGACTTCGGCAGGGAATTCCACTCCTTAGCTGTACGCACAATAAAAGTGTTACCAAAACGTTTTGTGCGAATGGGTGGGATGTCCACCATGTAGCGATGGTGCATCGCCGTACGTCTGGTAGTCCGATGATGAAACGGGCTAGGTGGAATCAGATCATGCAATTCCATCGCACACTCGCCAAAGTGTAACCGATAAGAAACCAACAAACTGGCAACTTGGCGACGATGTTCAAGGCATTGGAGCTTTGTTTTGACCAGTGCTTCATCGCCGATGAGCCTCTTGGTCCGCTTTTCGATCGACTCCAGTGCATCAAGCTGGTATTTGGCAGATCCGTCCCAGAGATGAGAACAGTACTCCATGCATGATCGAACTTTCGCTTGATACAAGTTAAGCAGCTTTTCCGGCGTGAAGTACCTTCTCACCTTCGCAAGGATCCTCAACTTTTTGGCAGCCAGCTGAGCCTTTGCCTCAATGTAAGGGCGATGTCAAAGTAACGCGAAGAAGCTCAAGATGGTCCGTTATTGGCACGGTCACATCCTGGAAAGTTGGAGCCGGGAAAAAGACAAGCTTGGGTTTTAGTAGCATTAAACTTGACCAGATTGGCATCGCCCTGATCGGAGACTGCCTGCAAGGACAGGTTCAAACGCTGGCCATGGCCTCACGGAGAGACTGGATCTGCGGCCCGGTAGCCTGTGCGTTGGACAAGTATCTCTCAGCAACAGTGCTGTCGTCTGCATACCCAAAGGTTTTAGCAGATCGTTAATTTGCAGCAAGAACAATGTTGCTGAGAGTACCGACCCCTGAGGGATCCCGGCATTGATATCCAATGGGTCCGATGAGCAGCCATCGATAACTACTCGAATGGACCGGTCTCTCAGGAAGCCTGCTATCCAATCACACAGACCACCGGGCAGACCGAATGAAGGAAGCTTAGCAATAAGGCTTTCGTGCCAGACCCTATCAAAAGCCTTCGAGATGTCGAGGGAGACAGCAAGCGCTTCCCCTTGCCTCTCGATGGCCTCACTCCATATGTGAATGGCATACGCTTGAAGATCCCCGGTAGATCGAATTCGGTGGAAGTCGTATTGGCGGTCACTAAGGATATCGTTAGTTTCTAGGTATGCCAGGAGCTTTGTGTTAACGTTACTGAGATGGGTCTGTAGTTGGCCGAGTCAGCTCAACTACCCTTCTTGGGCACGGGCTGTACGTTAGCTTGCTTCCATGCATTCGGCACTTTTCCAGTCTCATACGACAGGCGAAATAGGCGAGTCAAGATCGGAGACAGTTCAGGCGCACAGGTTTTAAGAACTATGGCTGGTATTCCGTCAGGGCCGCTAGCCTTGTTCACGTCGAGGTAGCGCAGCACTCTACGGACGTCCTTTTGATGGATGCGAATGTCCGACATTCTCGTCTCGCATCCATCAGGAGATGGAGGGGGCCGCGCGGCACTAGGATTCAGGCGCGAAGATTCCGCAAAAAGAGAGGCAAATAAATTTGCCTTCTCTTCAGCGGAGTGGGCCAGGGACCCGTCGGGTTTCAGCAGTGGTGGTAGTGAGGGACGGCAGAAGTTCGACTCGACCGACTTAGCCAGGGACCAAAACGCTTTACTACCTGCTGGGTAAGAAACGTTTTAAAATCTTAAAAAAAAATACAACCGACTTACAAATAAAAAGACTACAAAGTGAAAAATATCTTCAATTTCGGCAGTCAGTTGTATTTTTTTGTAAAAAACTTTTTATTTTTCACTTTTTAGGGTACATAATGTACAAGTTCTATAGTAAGGTACCTATAATGCCCATAGTGATGCCAGAATAAATTACCCGAATAACATGTACCTAACTTAAATATAACAGGTGGAATGAGAGTGTGCCAGTTTGAACTGTACACATCTGCGTACCCATTTAGAGCATACTGTCGTGATGGTATGTTATCAAATGGTGTAAACAATAAACAAACATGTGATTGCGGCAATCCCGAAAGTTGTTGAGTTGAATTTGCCGTCATTTATTGAAGAGTTCTGTTGTATATCTCCGAAGTTTTTCATCAGATCTTTACCAAATTTCAATGAGACCATTTCGAAATAAACTTCCAAAAAACACTGTAGTGTTTTTTTTTGGAAGCCAGTTTAATTTTTATGTTATATATATTTTTACCACACCCTTCGCCGCCGGTTCGCTTTTTTCCCAAGAGGGTGAGCAAAAACTACAGAAGTCACCTGCTACAATCCTAACAAACACTTTTTACTTCAATTTACTCACACATCATCCATCAAATAAAAATATGACTTATAATAAAAAGAGCTTTACATTGACCCGAAGTGGCTCTCGTTAAAATATGTTAGTGATAAGGGCTTGAGGTTTTTGTGATATCATAGGAAATAACTATCAATTTTATGAGGTTCCTCGGTCTGTAAGATACCCGAAGTTGTCTTAGACCTTCTTCCAGATACTATGTGCCAGACTTATATATTTAAAAATGTTTTAAATTTTCGTAAAATTAAAGCCAAAACGCAAATAAATAAAAACTGAAAAAAAAGCGACTAAATGGAATGATATCAAATAAACAAAAAATCAAGTTCAATAACTTTTAAAAACTTTTGAAAGAAGCAGAGGTAAACAAACTGAATATCTATAAAAGTAAAAAATAAAATAAATCTCAAGTAACTGAAAAACCTTTTAAATTGAAGTATTGAGAAAAAACAAAGTCCGAAGCACTCGCCATCTTTGCGTTGGACAAGTTCAAATTAGTTGACAACAAAACTCACTCAGGGAATATAGCTATTTAAGTATTTATAGGTATATAGGTATGTTTTTATTAATAGCTGGCGCGCCCTCACTTCGTTTATAATTTAGCGAAAGTAGCCTATTTCAGAAAATGGCTGGATAAATTAAGAATTTGTTTACCTAATTACTCGGCTTCAATTTGTCAAATTCTTGTCATACTCACGATGGTTTGTCATTAGGTAGACATTTAGGAGAATTGCTCTGATTTCTGAATTTGTTTACTTTGGCCTGAAAATCTGACAAACTTTAGCATGACTCGTTCTCACCGGCAAATTGTCCATTCTGAAACCAGCTTAGAAAATAATTCGCTTTTCATGTCCGTTTGTGTGCCCGCGTTGTTCTTTTAAACTTCACAACTGATTTTGATGCGGATTTCAACATTCAGAGAGTTTATGCCGGAAGGTTCTTGTGTTTGACAAAAAATATCTGTTTAGTCCGTCAGTTAGATAACCTAAAATATTGCACATGTATTTTTCTTTTGCCACGTAAACAAAAAATTAGGACGATACAGAGCGTTGAAATAGCGTATCACGTCACGGTGTTCTACACTTTAAACTGACAAAGTGACGTTACAAGCCCCCACTCCTGAACTTTCATGCGCTTTAAGTTTGTAAATTTGTATGTCTTGATAAAGCAAAAAATACGGGTCCAATATTATTTTATAATCTCACTGACGACCAGCAAACATCCCTATTCAGGTGCAGATAGCTAGTTTACATAACATAGCATCATCCTTGTATTCCCCGAAAGATAACCATATGCCAGTTATATGTTTAAGAACCATGTAATAAGGGGCGAGACTAATGCCATCAACCGGGCTCAAATCACGGGCAAAATCAAAGATACCTTAAAATCAATCCCAAGCCTCCATGAATGAATACTGACAACTATATCAATGGACTTATTTCAGTAAAATCTCCACAGCGCCTAATTAAAACCTGAACTCATCAGGATTCCTATAAAAAGTCTTTAATTGAAAATATTGAAGACAAAGTACCTATTCAGGTTGCATGTCATTTGTATGGGTACAATTTTCATTACGAATACGTGGCGTGGGATTGTCATTAGGTTCTAGAGTTTTTAAAGCTTCAATGATTAAAAACGTGAAAGCTTGAAATATGATTTGAAATTTGCTTCGGTTTCCACCGAAGTACTCCCGTACTAAAATAACTGCGTGTTGAATGGTATATTTTCAGAGCTGGGATTCAAATTCCATTTCAATCTAATATTCGTTATATCAGTTGGTACTGCGTATGTTTTGATGCTATCGAAATTAATGGTGTGGGTATTTTCGAGAAGAACATTAGAATAACTACGATCGAATGTTGATTGTCATACTTTAGTAATGTTAGTGTGATTGTTTATTATAGGTCCCTTTGTTTTATAGAGGCTTCTTAACTTGGGTTAATCAAATTAAGATTTAAATAGGATAAAATTGACAGCTACATTTAATAATTTGATGTGATTATAAATAAGTATTTATAGGTAACATATATTATGGCTGTTAGGTTGACGGGGTCGAAAGGTTCGTTAATGGCGGTCGCGTATCAGAAGGCGTATCCTTGGAAGGCTTCCCACATGATGGATCGATGACCTAAAATGCGCGGTAATCGGTGAAAGGCAAGACGCCTAGGACTTGACTCGATATGCCGACGCTTGTGGGATGCCTCTATCTAGAAGTGGCCAGTTTTCGCCTGTTACGGTGCTGAAAGATGATGTAGGTACCAACATATGTATTATTACTATAGAGGCTGATGTAAAACAATTTGCCAGACTGATTTATCTCCAATGCTACACACAATTATACCTAAAAAATAGCACCAACTACATATAACAACCGCACTAATTCAGCTAGCGAGTGTGAGATTGAAATTAGTCCATATCTTGCACCCGCACGTCTTAACCAGACCATTGTTGGTAGACCAGTACTAGTGTGTAGAATGGCCGACATATTGTCTGACAGTACAATATGGGACTATCTCGTGTATTGTGTGCGGTACCCGCATGGTTTGAGTGTAGGATGAATAGAATAGTGTAGTGTGAGTTATCTTTGATATAGTGAAATGCTTTACACAAATATTGTAATGGTTTAAATATGCTAGATGTTAAAACCATTTTCTCTCGTTTTTCCTGCCATGTTCTGTCTCTGCACGCTACATAGTTAGGAAATGCCTAATGCTCGAGTCCATCTGGAGTCCTGGGGTATGTATTTCCTGATAGCTACAACTTAGGCGTATTTAATTCAAGAGTGAATATGTTTCGTCTAGGCAAGCGTGCTTCATCCTTGTACACATCATCGCTTACCATTATGTGAGATAGTGATCAACCTACCATTAATTAAAAAAAAAACCTATGTACCTACAGATTTTTTTTTTTTTTTTACTTATATTTTACTTATGCTTAAAGTTTTAATAAATACATAAATGATGTACTTAATATGTGACTCACAGGACTGGGGTAAAGTTAAAAGTCAATGTCTAGCTTCTGCCAGCGGCTTCGCACACGTGAATCTCGAAAATTATCCCGAGGGAACATATTCCCGGGATAAAAATTATCCTATGTGCTATCGACGAGATTCCCACATCGCGAACGGTTTGAGTACCTCGTCCCGAGGGAAAGGTAAACCTTGTCGCACACCCACTTCGCTTCTTCTTCGAACTGCACGTCTCGCTTCCAGCCGCTATGATGGCTCCTTCTCTGTTACTGCAGTGCATCTCTGGAACTCTCTCCCACACTCCATATGCGATAACCCATCCCTCGATGTCTTAAAGAGAAAAATAAGGTTTATTTTCTTTCAACGTAATATAATAGCTTCTGCCAGCGGCTTCGCCCGCGTGA
Source organism: Orthosia cruda (assembly GCA_964057195.1). NCBI lineage: Eukaryota > Metazoa > Arthropoda > Insecta > Lepidoptera > Noctuidae > Orthosia > Orthosia cruda. The sequence continues at coordinate 2,105,204 of OZ059836.1, forward strand.
AAAGTGTTTTATCATCCCAAGAGAACATTATACCGGGATAAAAAATATCTATAATCTATCTATGTGCCTAATTTCAGCCAGATCCACAGAGCCGTTTGAGCGTCAAGAAGTAACAAACATACAAACACACACACACTCACAAACTTTCGCCTTTATATAAATTATTAATTATATTATAATTTAAATAAATATTAGTGTGAAGTGTGTTGTGATATTTCATTGAAAGCCTTTTCATTGAAATTAACTTAAAAAAAATCGGATTCATAAAACAGGTTTAAGGAGAAATATAAATATGTATACGAATCAAGCAAAAGAAAGGGAAAGATTCACAATAACAGGACTAAAAAAAGAAATAAGATTTTAGTCAAATCCAATCAAGAAATTAATAATGTGATGCAAAAAGTTTCATGAATTTTTAATTTCGGTAGGTACCTAAATATCAATTTGCAAACAAAAAGTGCTAACAAACCCATATCAAATTCTAATGGAAAATCGATTTCAGTCAAGTGATAAAACGATAATGTATGGGCGGGCCGTTACGTGAATATTACATCAACTTAGCAGAACTTACAAACTAGAGAATAATGGTTAGTGTTGAATTATTGACAACGGCGACCTTCTATACTCCAAGTTTCTTTTAATAGTAAATAAAAACCGGCCAAGTGCGAGTCGGACTTGCGCACCGAGGGTTCCGTACAAACCTCAGCTTAAAGGTATTATAGACCTGAGTATATGATATTAATTTCAATTTAATACCTCTACGCGTACATGAGGAAAGCATAAGTTTAAAATTATTAAAAATATTTTTATTATATGATGTAACTAAAAATTTACGGTTTTCGCAATTATTCCTCTATCTGTGTTATAAGACGTTGCTTCGTACCAAATTTCAAGATTCTGAGTTCACGGGAAGTACCCTGTAGGTTTTGATTCCCTTGCGAGTGTCGAAAATTTGCGGCATAAACGGCTGTATCTTTTTTTTGATTGCGTTGGCTTAGAAGTTTGATTTATTCACAGCTTTAAGAGACAGTAGACCTGAGTATTTGATATAAATTTGCTTGATACCTCCACACGTTCCTGAGAAAAAGGGTCTTGACTGACAGACAGACGGACGGACGGACAACAAAGTCATCCTATAAGGGTTCCGTTTTTTCCTTTCGAGGTACGGAACCCTAAAAATTAGGCATTTTTTTATTAACGGCGTTGAGGATTCAACCAATAAAACCAGGTCAACTACTGAGGAAATGATTCTTCTTTATTTCCATCTTGTGTACACGTGTTGCTTGTGCCGCTGCTGGAAGAAAAAAGGGCATTGGGCTTTTTATTTTTTTGGGGCGTCTCACAGGTCAATCCAAGTGATTGGCTACTGCTTAACCGGGCGATCCTGTGGAGGCTAGGTAAACTTAAAAAAATATTAATAAACTGTCCTAAATACTTACATAAGTCCATATTCACTATCACTCATGAGGCTTCCCAGGCTGCGTCACCAACAAACGGGTAACTTCCACCTGCGGCTTCGCCCGCCTGAAATGTGTTTTATTATCCCAAGGGATCATTATATCTCTATAGTTTATCGAGATAAAGCCTATATGCTATTCCAGACTATAAACCTATTAATTTCATCCGGATCCGTTCAGCCGTTCTGGCATTATTGAATAACAAACATCCATTCATTCATCCGAAGATGAAGGTTGCGGGGATCCGCTGGATGCGGGACGCACGGGTCCGGTGAATGTGGTGACGCTTGGGGGAGGCCTATGTCAAGCAGTGGACATAGGTGGTGTGGAGTGGTGGTCTTTCGGCTGATATGATGATGATTCATTCATCCATATATAGTAGGATAGGCTTGCGATTGACCACTATCTCACCTGGTAAGCCATGATGTATCGACGGTTCACCGTCAACGTACGCTTGCCTAGAAGAAACCTATTAAATCTTGATTTAAATACCCCTACGTTGTGGCTATCAGGAAACGCTGACTCCGGTAGGGAATTCTTAGCACCTTAGTTGTGCGTTCCTAAAATAAATAGCCTATTTACATATATTTCTTCCGTATTTTCTTTATCTAAATTAAATCATGTGTGATTTCAAAAGGCTTCCTGAATTCTTTAAGGAAAATTGTCACATCAAAAGAAGTCAATTTCTTTCACTATAAGTACCTACCTATTTATGATAATTAGGTTTTCTGCAACTCAAAAGGAAGGAAGTATTACTGAGAATTTGGAAAGCAAATATTTTTAATGTGTAAATTGGAATAACCAACCCATACTCCATAATAACGTTGTAAATTTGTATGTTACCCTGTATGTCTTTTGGCGTTTTCACACCTAAACCCCTGAACCAATGTTGATGACCTTTCTTACAAAGTGCCAGAACCATCGATGTTGGTTACAATAGTTCGCGCGTTGTCGTCGCAAACGTTGATTAAACAATCATAATATTTGGAAATTGATTCATATTTACTATATAATTCGGTTTTTACTTTATGAAAAGCACTTAACGATATAAAATTAACGAAAAAAAAAAAACCTAAATCTCGGTGTTACGGTGGTTATTTGCACAATTTTTGAACGCACACGGCGGCGTTTTGATGTCTTAATGTTGGCTATGATTGGACCATACTAATTTGAAATGAGAACACAACCGTATTTGTGCTCTTATTTTTCGGCCCGTTTTAGAAGCGCTTATCGGTCAACTTGTGTATTAATTTATCGAAGGGTTTGACGTACTTAACTTGTACGTCTGTTTGTTCATGGAATCATGGTAGATAGTAAAACTAGTTACGCAATTTTTCAACATCATATTTCTAAACTTAGCCTTAACAACTTAAAGCCTTGACAGAGCTCAATATTTATTGAGCTCTGTCAAGGCTGTGCCAATTGAGCTAGTTTGTTTTTCCAAAATACAGTTGGTTAATAACGAAACATGACGATACGTACATGACTAACAGTACAGTCAACGAAAAGTTTAGTATGCAGGTAAAACTATCCTTGCAGTACACGGTAACAACAAAATTCGCTAGAAAATAATTAGTTTAAGAAAGCCGGGCGTTCTATTTTGTGTATTGCTGTTATATCTATGTTGAATATAGTTGGTCTATAAAATATGATTAAAAATGCTATGTAGTCCCCAGGTGATAATAAAGTTAGGTTTTCGCAGTACGCTGCAATGGTGTGGTATTCCTGGGTGGAGTCGTAAAGTTAAAACGTGCTCAGTCGTTGCTGTCTTTAAAAAACTTATAAAGGAACATTACCTGTCTCTGTGATTATGTCTTTGTTTAAGCTGTATTGTTTTCTTGTTTGTTTATTTAGATGTATTTATGTATGTATGTATTTATGTATTTATTTTAGTAGTTTGTTTTACCTGTATGATTTGAAATTGGCACCAAGTGCAACCCCATGTCGTATCCAGGCTATCTCTATCCATTCAAGGTTGCCTGGAAGAGATCGCAGAGCGCGATAAGGCCGCCTATTGTATGTTTGTTTTAATTTTAATGTTTCTTTTGTATTGTCTTTTCTTGGTGTGCAATACAGTATATATAAATAAATAAAGTTTAGGGAATCGTTACTTTGGATTAACATCGTTTTCTTTAAGTATTCTCATTGTTAGACGTAAGTTACAATATCTTAAACCTCCAATTAATCTGGAAAATAAAATTAAATTAGAGAAAGGCTCTTCCACGTATACATAAAAAAATAAATAGGATCTGAGCTTATAATCTTATTAAAGGTATTGTGCAATGTTTGCACAAAAATAATGCCCTTGGACGATCATATCAAGTGAAATGGAAATAAAAATGTGTCTAGTGACAGGACCGCCATTGCACCAGTTGAAGAAATGTCTTTTTTTATATAGTTGTGTATATAATTTGGTGGACAATAAAGTATGTTGTCTTTTCTGTTCTGTTTTCTGTCCAAGAATTGTAGTAATTGTCGCAGCCTGTTACACGCAGCTGCTTATGGGGAATCGCCAACAAAGCACTCAACACTTTTAGTATAGAATCATACGCTGCAAATTTAACGAACGACGGAAACGCCGAGCTGAGATAGCACTTTGTGACGCACGGACCTAGTTTAGCCAATTATTGTAACTCTGTAAAATTCCATTCCATATTCATACTTCGAATAGGCTCTTAGGCTAATTTTAGCGATAGTTAATGTAATTATTTTATTTTAAAATAAATTAAGTAAATTCATTTTTGTTTTTTTTTTTAATCCTCCGATTGCAGCTAACGTAATTAGCTTAAAAATTGTTTTGTCATGATTTGTATATAATCGTCCAAAAAGCAACATAGGCCATGCATTATAATATTTATTAGAATTTACAATGAACACCACAAGAGTCATTCACCCCTAAGCTAGGCAGTGAGCCAACACAAGATCAGCAACTATGACAGTGTGAAGGCATAATCCTATTAGCTGGAGCGGATGCTGTTGAAACGGCTGAAACTACAGAATACGGAATGTCGCGCTGGCAGACTAATTATTATTAGTCTGCCAGCGTAACATTCGAAATTCGAAATTTCGGTTACGGTAAACAATCTCAACGGATATAAGTCAAGTACGCAAGAACTATTGTAGTGGACAAGCGCGCAAACACAGGCACACTCACTGTTCATTTATTGTCGTAGGCCCATGGGCCGGCAAACAAATACGAACGGGGAAAGATCACACATCAGAACACAAAGTTCGTAGTTTCGGCCTTCGTTACGGGCGTTTCCTACTCCGTATCACATACGGACGCGTGATTTGTTCGGGGCTCGAACTATTAATGGATGATAACACAATTTGACAGTTGTTGCTGCTATGTTGTCAGGATGTGTTTTGACCCGGTCGAAAAATATAATCATTACAAGGTACTTTCGGACGGGCTCGTAACTTCGTTGACTCCGTCAACGAACTTACGAGCCCGTCCGGAAGTACACATCAGAACACAAAGTTCGTAGTTCAGGAGTAGAGCCCCAGGTTTAGCGGCTTTACGTGTTTATGACCAACATCCAAGCTCCAGGTTGCTAATGAGAAATTCCTAATTGACTCAAAAGCTTTTTTTCACTCGCACTCATGACCCCACGTGCGGCTGTCGCATTTGCGACTACGAGACATGTGAAGCAAGTCATCACCGTCATCATGAGTCTACAGCAGTCCACTATTTAACATAGGCCTAGAAATATATGCATGAAAATAGAAAACAAATAATAACATTTTCTTTCTTTTCCTTTTATTTAATTGAGAGGAAAATAGCGAGAATCAGCAGAATGTTTCGTTTCGATCATTATTCGTCAGTTTTAAATTAAGCTGTGTTTTTTTTACAAACAAGCTAATTTATCGCGATCACCAAATGGAGTAATCTGAAACTAAGATCGCCTAGCGCAAGGCAGTCTCTGGCACTGGCCGCAGTGGCAACTCGGTGCTCTGTGGTAGAGACCGCTGTAACCCTTTGAAATCTGTCTCCATCCGAGTTGAGTATAGAGTATAGTAGTATAGTATTTGTTTGATAGACTTGTGTTTAGTTATCACAAAGGATCATCTGCCCTTTCGGGGATTAAGGACAGTCTAGAATGTAAATTTTCGTATTTCAGACCTTCTTGGTTAACCTTTTAATTGTGTTTTAAGTAATGTGTCTGATTGCGCCTTATCATTCGAAAGTAATCACACTTTAAAAAGTATAAACTAGTAATATAGGCTACCATAAGGCAGACTATCAAATTAAACTTTTAAGTAGCCATAGAGCGATTAGGTTAAATTAATTCCGCAACGTTTTTAATTACTTTACGCTAAAACTTAAAAATTACATTACGCTACAACTGATAAAAAATATAATAAGTATCTGAGGCTTTAGACAAGAAATTCTATTAAAGAAACCAAAAAAAATGTAGGCCATTGACAAACGCTATAGAAATGCCACGTGATCAATTTACATTTCGACCATTTGCTGACATTGAATGACGGCAGCTGGATATTATTATGATGAATTTGCTGTCGTTAGCCATGTTACGATAATTTTCCGCACCAAAATAAACGTATAGCCCCATAGGGAAATGTTCGGTTATAATAAAAACACGTAGCTCACGTAGTTATTACGTCCTTCAGTTTCGCCCCTGAAAATAAAAAAATAAGAAAATTGCACCGTTCCGTCCCACCTTCACGGTAGCAAAAATGATTCCATCTCAGAAAAAAATTATGGTATTCTACGAATTGGATACGCACGGAGAGTTCCGTATAGTTGGAATTAGTATGCAGCCTTGACATATTTAGTGGGTCAGTCAATTTATACCAGGAATCTACAATACCAATAATTTTGCGTGTCTATGAAAACAAATTGAAATTACAATAACATAAATTTATATAGTGTTAGTTACTTATTTCTAGGTTTTTCCCGCAGCTTTGATCCTGTGAAACAACTCAAGGAACCCGTTATTTTTTTCAGGATAAAAAGTTGTCTCTGCACTGTCGTTGACTGTCATAGTCAACGACAGTGTAGCTGTGTAATAATTGTAGTCTAATAATTGTAAATAGTAGAAGTAATCACAGATTATATTTTACTAAAAAAAAAACACAAGGGAAGTTAAAATTAATATAGATACTTATTCAATTCACCTTATAATCTGAGTAGACTTGAAGCCGCAAATAGAAAGGTACCTAGGAATTTAACGCCTTCTCCGCGAGGCTCTAATTTAATGTAGAAAGGTTCTCTAAGATCAGTCTGCTTCGCGTACAAACCAATAAGATCACTCTAGCTACTTAAGTCAATTAAAGTCTACTTAGATTAAGTTAGTAAGTCATCTTTCTTAGACAAAGCCTTCCAGTTTATCCTAATCCTTTTAATACCTATTATAAACGTGAAAGTCTCGTCTCAATGGCTAAACGGATTTGGGCACATGGGTAGTCCAATTCCTGAATTTGGTGATAATTTTATCCCAGTTATAATGTACGGCTTTTACGCGGGCGCAGCAGCTGGCAAAAGCTAGTTTTGTCATAATATTGAGATGTCATAGTGATGGCAATATTTACAAAAGACAATTTTATATTTTACACTTTTCAATTCAAATTTCGAAACTTATAAGGTTCCATTTTGCTACAACCGCATCTTTATCACTGGCCAGTTTAAATGCTTCCATATTACAATTCGAATTTAGAACTTCAGAGGTTCCATTGTGCAATGACTGCGGTATCCTAAAGATGTAACATCAAGATAAAGAATGGCGTTCTGTGGAATCTCTGGAGCCGTTTCCATTATCCTGTGCCTCCGGAGCCCGACGTCATATGACACATTTGTGAACAGGGGTTGCGGGTTTCTCAAGAGTTATTTTTATCAGAATTATTACGTAGCCTTGAACTTTCAGCGGTATTATTTGGTGAACGAATAGTTTGTTAGATCCGTATCTTTTTGAGTGTTGATGTTTATAAACGCTGCAATTCGTTATTAGATTAATTTGAGTGTTCAAGTAAAGTCTATTTAAAAATCGATAGTCCCAATTTGTCAAGTTACATTTGTATGTCTATTCCCTGAAGATTCTTACCCAGCACTGTTCGTTAAAAGGCCTATAATCCAAAATGAGTTTTATTAGTCTAAAATAATGGTTATTCTATTTACTTTTTTGGAATAAATTATTCTAGAAATTACACTGCAAACGTGGGCATTAATTTAATAGACACGAAAATTACGAACACTGGTTGAATATTTCGTTCGTTGTTCACTATTCATTCGATAAAAAGTCACGATTTTTTACAAACAAGCCAATTTGCCGCGACCACGAAAAGTTTCCTAATCTGAAACTAAGATCGCCTAGCATTCTTCGTCGCGCTTGTAAGCGATGAAGTCGACGATAAAAAACAGAAGCAGGACAAAAGCGCGGCCCCATGATCATTAATTGTCTTTGGAAAGGTCACGGTAAATCAATGGAAGGTCAAGTTCAAAGTTCAGCTTATTTATTTAACATGTTGGGGTCAAAATCTTGGTTGATTGCGGTTTCACTGATCCGCGTTGGAATCCACATCTACCTACCTATATTGGAGTTGGGGCATTTTACAACTTTGTATTTCCATTTTTTTTCAACTGAAATCTTTGGAAATAAACGCACAATCCAATGCTCGTGTACTTTGAATTTCAACGAAAGCAACTAAATACTTAGGAGTTGGAACTTTTCATTTGGAAAATTGGAAATATCTGAGTCCTTGCTTATTCATTTCTATTCACCTTTCACACGGTCGTAGATATATACCACTGCATGCCATAAAACCAGGAAACCAGACATATAAATAAAAAATAAACTCAGGTCGTACTGCAGAGTGCATTCGTCCATTTTGTGTTCCAAACGCAGGGTTTTAATGGCAGGTCGGCGCCATCTATTTGATTTTTATTTTGTGCCAGTATGTGGGGCATATTCTAGAACATAATGACCTAGTATATAATAGTAGTCTATGATAATGACAGGGTATAGACTAGGGGCTGGATAATGTAGCCTCATTTTTATCGAAATGGCTTTTAAAATTCATCGTAGATTTTTCTTTACCGTCGACGACGATGGATATTGTTCGTGTCTACGTTTTTACTCATTAGCAAAGAAGGACCGTGGATTTATCAATTTTCATCTTATTTATTATGTTGTCTTTGTATACTTATAAACGAACACAGAGCAAGCCATGTATATATATATAGGACCGAAAAATTATACTTTGAAAAGGCACGTCGGTACAGTTTTCTTTGAAGACCCATACGTGTTTAACGTTTCTGAATGTCAACAACTTGGAGCTAACTGAGAGAGTTTTGAGCGTGCACCCTCTGACGCTCTACTTAGTATGAGCATATATCGGCAAAGAAAAATCATATCATACTTAAAATATACCAACCTACTAGCTGTAGTTGGGTACAAATCAGCTGGGTTTACATAAGGCAGGTATTTTTTAAGTTTTCCCGGATGAAAAGTATCCCACATTCGCTCGTTCAGGTACTTAACATAACTCTCTGCACGATTATCATTCAAGTCATTAGAACATACCAGCTCATAGGAACCTAATTGCTTGTATTTTGAGGCATTCGAAATTAATTAAATATTTGCGAGTAAGGACCTGGTTGAGACAGAGCAGGGAAGCACGTGGAAGAGGAGTCCTTTTTTATTGGGACAAGCTCACCAAACTATTTTCAACCACTGCAATTCCTGAAATCCAGAATCAACAGTGAAGCACGGCGAGTCCCGGAGAAACAATTCAAATGTCTTTAACCCCACAATGAAATTAATCAGTGAAGAACAGCAGAGGACTACGAAAAAAAGAGGAGGCCTGTACTCAGCAGAGGATCCAACAGGGCTTTCGATTATGATGATGATGAAGGCCCAACCACAGCAGTGTAGGCTAACAATAATGATGTTGACGTAGAAGTAAAGTGCCCAAACATAATAACCGCAACCTAACATTTTTAAACATTATATTTAGAGAATACAAAAACTAAAAGCCAAATCAAGCTAAAAGCCGTGACGGACCATCTGTCAGAAATATTGGAGCCATCAATCTGGCGCAATAAGCCAAGCGGAGATTAATCCTCAATCCATCCAAAAAAAACTAGAACATTTTTTCCCTCTGAAACGTTACGTGCTTCTATGTATAGATTGGTAACTGGAAAGCTATAAATATTTCCATTTCAATGAATGAAGATAGAGTGCTGTTGTTTTTGCTAATGGAGGCAGTAGTAGTAGTACATAGAAACTAGTATCAATCATACTCTGTTTCTGTTAATTAACTTTAACTATGTGTTTATTTTTGCTTTACATTGAAATTAGTCAAGTGATTTCTGCCTACAACCATTTCCTAAGTACTTTGCTTTTCAGTTGTCTTCTACTGCATGCCCATTTTAACATCATTATATTATTACTGCAGAACATCCTAATATATTATGTTCCTTTGTTTTGCTTAACCATCAGCAGCAGCTTGTCTAGAGTTTCCCTTTTCACCATCTTCATTGAAATTCAGTTTCAATGTTGCAATACTTCAAACAAAAACAAAACTCAAGAACAGCAAGAAAGTACCTAATGAGCCAATAAATCAAAACATCAAAAAACTCTTCAAAAGAAATAAGTGCAAGAAGCAGAACTCCATCTATCATATTGAAAGCAAACCGCAGAAAAAGTTCGAAACAAAAAAAAAGCTAATAAAAAACAACTTGGTATTCCCCGTGTAGTCTCGAGCAATCGTGGAGTTGAGACAGCTCAACTCGAAGGTTCATTAATTAAAAAAGTTGGCCATAACATTCGTGCGTGAACACGAACGAGAAAACGGATTAACTACACAACCTTATATTCAACTTTATCAAAAACTTCATAGGGTTCAAATTCAGGTAGGTAAAACAAACCAGGTAGACAAATAATACTGGCTGGCTAAAAGTTAGTGACGTCAATTATACAAGTTACAATCCAGGCTTCGATCATTAAAACGTTCGATCGGTTTGTTTTGTGAATAGATTGGCTGGGGTTTGGATTACCCGGTTAATTTGAGAACTGGGAAGAGTATACTTTTGCCATTTGGTCGGTTATTCTGTTTACAATTTGAATAATTTTGTAGTTTAGGCTTATTTTAAAATTCACACTCATTTATTAGTGAACTGCTTTGTGCCAGCGGCTTCGATAGCGTGAATGTCGGAAAGCGTCCTAAAGGAACATACTCCCGGGATAAAAAAAATAGGCCAAGTGCGAGTCGGACTCACGCACGAAGTGTTCCGTACCATTATCGCATAATACGGCAAAAAATTCACGGTTGTTGTATGGGAGCCCCACTTAAAGATTTATTTCATTCTGTTTTTAGTATTTTTTGATATAGCGGCAACAGTAATACATCATCTGTGAAAATTTCAACTGTCTAGCTATCATGTTTCATGAGATACAGCCTGGTAACAGACAGACAGACAGACGGACAGTGGAGTCTTAGTAATAGGGTCCCGTTTTTACCCTTTGGCTACGGAACCCTAAAAGTAGATCATAATCGGATATGGGCTACCCGTGTGCGAGGTTTCATTTTAATCCTTTCAGCCTGTTAAGACGTAAAAAATAAATCGGCATAATCTTCGCATTTTAAATATTAGTATGGGTTCAACAATTTTAATTTTTCATTACTTTTTTTTTGGTACATTTACCCAAATGAACGTCTTTTAGAAAGAGCTTAGGAATATTCGTCAACAAGAGGTTTTTAATTCCCAAAGGAAAGGTTTAAAAAAATCTTATCCTTTGAATAGCAAACCCCCCTTACACAAGCCTAATTAGTTTAGTTGCATCGACTCGAGACGCGGATACTTTTAATTTAATACAGTCTTATTAATAAAAATGGCGTATTCCCGAAGTTACTCTTGGCCTAGCTTATCTCGGAGTAACTAAGGATTAACATAGATCTAGCAATGTTATTAATAAACATGGAATAACCTCGGACTAACTATTCATTTCTTAGTCTTGGATTTACGCTTAAGTTCTGGCAACCCAGTTGATTTTAAAAGTAAAAAGAATGAACTAGTGAATGAAAATAAGCAAGTTGATGACATTAAGTAGAAAAAAAATTACATCTGCCATAGAGATTAGATAGTAAAGGTGAAGGAGGGTATTTTAAATTATCTCAATAGCTTTAAACTTAAAAATACATAAAATGATGAACACAAAACGTATACGAATACAGATGGCCATGCGACGCAGGGACCGCGCATTCCGAAAATATAAAAGGGATCGTACTGACGAGAACTGGGCGCTTTTTAAAACCTCAAGGAATAAATGTAACCAGATGATACGCAACGCTTAACGCCGCCACATTCTGGAAAATATTTCTTCTTTTTCTTCTGCCGATATTTGGAAGTTCCTTGGAACACTTGGTATCGGCAAACGGCGACATTTAGACCTTCCAAATTCCATTGACTTAGACGATCTCAATCGCCATTTCTCCACTGTGCCTACCATGGATCGTCTAGCCAAGCATCAAACTCTGTCTCTAATCGCTGGTCTAACGCGTCCTTGCATTAATCCTTTTCGTTTCGTTCCAGTTGAACCGGGAGAGATCAAAAAAATTATCCTCGCCATCAAATCCAAAGCGGTGGGATGTGATAATATCACTCGTGGAATGATAATAACTATTCTGGATCACCTTCTACCTCCTATCACCCATATTGTTAATTTTTCCTTGTTTTCAGGATTATTCCCCTCACTGTGGCGTAAAGTAGGCTTTTAGTAGTAGGTTCGTCCACTACCCAAAGTTTCCAATCCCACTCTTCCAACCCACTTTCGACCACTTTCTATTCTTTCCTTCCTATCGACAGTGCTCGAGGCCTGTGTACACAAACAATTTTCAAACTTTGTGCAGTGCAATTCTCTTATTAGCCCTCTACAATCTGGGTTCAGGCCCGGGCATAGCACAGTGTCTGCCCTCCTTAAAGTGACTGGCGATATAAGGGCAGGATTGGAAGACACTACAGTCACTGTCCTAGTGTTGGTCGATTTCTCGAACGCTTTCAATACCGTCAGTAACGACATCCTGTTAGCCATTCTGTCCTATTTAATGGTTTCTCCCGAGGCACTGGAATGGTTCACCTCCTACCTTCAGGAACGTCAGCAGTCGGTTCACGTCGGGGATTCTTCCTCTCGCTGGTGTGATTTGGAAACTGGCGTTCCTCAAGGCGGCATTCTCTCTCCTCTTCTGTTTTCTATTTTTATTAACCTCATTACTTCCGAACTTCAGTGTGCGTATCATCTGTATGCAGATGACCTGCAGTTGTACTGGCAAGGGAGTGTTGAAGAAATTCCTGACGTTATTACCAAACTAAACAGAAACTTGACGGCAATTAAAACCTGGTCAGATAGATTGTAAACCCCAATAAGTGTCAGGCGATCATCATTGGGAGTTCCCGAAGCATCGCTAATGTGAATAGTGCAACTTTGCCACCTATTTTGTTCGACAGTACGATTGTTCCATTCAGCAATTATGTAAAGGACCTAGGCTTGCACATTGATAATACCTTTAACTGGCGTACTCAAGTCGCTAGTGTGAGTCAGAGGGTCACTGGAACGCTGCGGGCTTTGTATCGCTTGAAAAATCTATTACCAGCAAACACGAAGGCAATGCTTGTTCAGACCCTTATTTTTCCTATCATCGATTATAGTGACGTGTGCTACTATGACCTGAATGCAGATCTACTCCACAAATTTGACCGTCTTCTAAATTACTGCATTCGATTCGTTTTCAATTTGCGTAAATATGATCATGTTTCTGCGCATCGTTCGCTTCTAAAGTGGTTTATGGGCAACCACTTTCGCCAACGCCGAGAGCAAAGGGCACTAACTACCTTGTTCACATTTCTCACCTCTTCCAAATCCCCTAGTTATCTGGCCCCTAACTTTCAATACATTTGCGCCAATCACAATAAAAATCTACGGTCATCACAGAACCGCCTCCTTCTATGTCCCACTCACCGCACCGACTTCATTCACTGTTCTTTCTTTGTTCAGTCTATTTCTCTGTGGAATGCGCTCCCCCAGGAAATCAGGATGGCAAACAACCGATTAACCTTCAAAGTTAAGGTTCGCGAGCATATTCGTAAGAAGATGGCAGTAGTATCGTCACAGCGCTAATGATTTTCCATAATTCTACTAATTGTTTATGTATATTTGTGTATTTAGTTTATTCTTTGAGTATTTATTGTATTTTTTGTTTATTGCACCTACCACTATTTGTCTCTGCATCACCCAAAGGTCAACTGGTAGAAAATGCCCAAGGCATTAAGTCCACCTCTGTACGTTTGTGTGCATAAAGTATTAAATAATATAAATAAATTAAATAACTGGGATGAGGAGGAAAATATATGTAATCATTGTGGTTGCGAGAGTTTTTGACGGGATTTTTTCGAGTGTATTTCAGCGGTTGTTAATATTATTTGCAAATTGATTCCTAGTGGATATTGTGATATAAAATTGCTGTAGTTTTGAGTTTCAACTGTCTACGCAACTGGACAATATGTGAAATCATTTACAGAAGCGATCTCGGAATAGTGGAGCGGAGAATTTTATTGTATTATTGACTACCTCCACAAAGCTTACTGGGAAGGCTGACTCGATACAATTTGCTGCCAAATAATCCAAAAAAATATTAGAATCAGTTGCATCCGCATTGTAATGCATACTAAAGAATTCAAGAAGGATATTATGCACTGAAGACGAGGCGGTATGGTCTTAGACCTTAGCCTGCCCGAGAAGGGAGAAGAAAAAAGAATTCTATTCCGACATTAAACTAGCTGGCACCATGGTTTAAATTTTAGTCCGAGACTAGTGTCAGATTAGTATAATCCCTCCTTATTCCCTGTTTATTAATACGGAAATTTGTTAGTACCAACCTAATGCTTGGAATAAAGTTAATCTTACCGTATTCCACGTTTATTAATAAGACGGAAAATGTCTGCATATTTTCTCTAATTACGTTTAAAACTTAGACTGCAGCAGCTGTTGCAAAAGCCGTTAATTTGAGTCCATTCGAACACAGCCGATCGATTAATTCTAAACCGTTAATTCAAATCGATTCCAAGAGCCATGCGATCGAATGATTTTAAAAGTCGAATGAAAATCTTTGCTTAATTGTTTACATCTCTGTTGTATTTATTGACAGTTGATATATATTTCTCTTTGATATACAATACTCGTAACATTATTATTTTTAAAAGAAAATATTACAAGTTTATAATTTTTATTTCTTTATGGCATCTTTGTGTTGGAGTTTGCATGGAGACAGGTCTTACTTTCGCGTGGGTTCTTGTTCAAGTTTTTATTAAGAAAACTGTTGCGAAGTGTAATAAACGTTCCTAGGAGTAAGATATCAACAACAAGTTGTTTGTCTATTTCTAGAATAGAAATAAAATATAACGAAACAGAAACTGTTTGTTTGTAATTTTGTATTCATGAAAATAATATTGAATCATTTTCAAAGGCCTAAACGAAAAATGTATGTTTGGAGAAAAACAAATGAAAATATTGAAGTTTCTACTATGAATTGCCAAAAATATCACTCAAGTATTTTTTTTAAATTACGCTGTTATGTTTTCTATTAATGTACTTACATTTAACTGAATGTTTTTAACACGCTTTTTTCCCTTCTATGATGTGTAATTTCTTATAATTAATTATATTGTGTGGACCGTGCTAAATAAATAATTATTCTTTATTTTTGCTTAATTTACCTTGAATTTATATTTTTTCTATCTAGTAGCATTATGTACCTTTTTACTATATTTTTTTTTCGTCGACAAATTCTCATGCGTACTGCGCTACCGCGGGGTGATATCACAATTATGTGGGACTCCAACCCACTAAAACTCCACGGTGTCCTCCTGTGCCGCTTATGGCGGAAACATGGGCACGCATCAACTCACACTCATCCGTAAACCCGTCGCAGCTGTCTGTCACCGGACCCTCCTCCGGGGAGTACCTCCATCACCGGCGCAACAGAACACATTTCACGCCGTGACCACCCCAAGGACCAAACCAGCACAAGCAGCATTATTTACCTAAAAGCCTTTTTTTGAAAAAACAAAATAATAAAAACAGGTTCCCCAAGATCTATGTTAAGATCTACACAACCAAAAGCGATCAATCTGCCTGCCTTTTCTGAACTATTTTGAGCTTCCAGTCTAAACAATGCAGTTGAGTACCACAATTTTACATGAAGTGACTGCCTGTCTGAGTTCCACAACCCAGTAAATGAGTAACACCACAGATAATATAATACTAGCATAACATGTGTGGTAACACTAACATGGAGCCATTTGACAAGGAGGACAATTTTGGTGACTTCTAATTATCCGTAATGACTGAGAAAGATCTACAATTACCTAACAGCCAGACAAAGCGACATCATATAGAAAAATATGCATACAGTAAGATCTGCAAAACTAAAAGCATCACCATACTACCATTACTTAGCGCAGATGCACAGCGAGTGAAATTTTCCACAGTTTCCACGTGCAACTTTACACTGTGGCTTAAAACTTCATTACTTCACTGCAGTGTCAGAAAAAAGCGAGCACAGCGAAATGCTTTTATTTCTAACATAACAAGGTTAGGGACGCACCGTCGGAGTACATCGCGTTCAAAGTGCTGACGACAGTGTTACACTGTGAGCGTCTGTGCAGACGTGCAACTAACCTAATCCACAGTCAAAAAATGTGGCGGACACGGAACACAATGGAACTACCACGTTCTCAAACAAATTGCTTGCGAAAGTGATATTTCTCTTTACACGAACAATTCACCTTCGTGTTTAATACTATCGCGAGTGTTGTCAATACCAACGGTTTCACGGTCACAAATAGGACCACTCAAGATGTTCACAAATGATAACTCCCGCAGACAGCTTTGACAACAATGCAACAGCATGTTTTTAGAGAAATTGTACAAAAATTGCTCCACAAATATAACAATTTCAGTGAAAAGATGTTGTCCCATAGTCACGTCATGCATTTCCGCCATAACTGGATGGATATCCAATTATGACAGAAATATTTAGACAAACGTGGTGTTTAACGCAACACAATTACAAGCAGATGCATCAAAACCATACACCTATAGTATGAATGGTATCACTGTAACTGCAGGAAAGTTTTCGAGGCTATGGTGTTTTTGTGGCTGTCGAGCTCGTACATAATAACAGACAACGTTAGCCGAGGTCGGTCCGTAGATGGGTGACCATCTTAACATACCTACCGAGATTTCTTCATACCTACAAGTAGCTGCATTGACACTTTAGAATTGGACAGTATGAATGGTATCGCTGCAACTACAGGCAACTTTTCCCTGCGCGGCTGCAGCTCGTCTGCACCAACACTTACACAGCCCGGACAGGATTCCCCAGAGCATCCCATAACGATTACGTCGGTCAAAACACGTGGAAATAAAATTGACGAACATGCAATTAGTTTATAGTGACATCACTATCCGCAATTATTACGTTTTGAAGAACTGGGACATTGACGCACGAGCGTGTTTTGTTTTTGATTGACAAAAGTGACATTATAAGTTGATGAGGGGGATTTAAAAAGTTGGTAAGTGTTGGTTGGCAGACTGTTTGAGTCATTACGTTGTGGTCAGTAGGTCAAGTCTTTTAATGGAAATCAATATCTAAACATATTAGGCAATAAAGTCGTTTTTGTGTCTGTATAGGTGTGAGCGCGGTATTTTTTAAAATTACGCAACAGATTATAGTGCGATTTTCAACATATATTAATAATAATAACATAATTGATTGATTTGTTATTTATAAAGAAATATTTAAAAATGTAAATATAAAGTGTGTAAAAAGTTAAATAAACAAATAACATAATATATTAATAATAATATTATAGAAAGTTTATTTATATAGAACATTAATAGTTACATATATATTTACCAATAATAAAGCTATCTATATACATACATACCTACATACATAAACTCACGCCTTTTTCCCATGGGGATAGGCAGAACTAAAAAACGCCACCTGTCTCCTGCTACGATCATATGCTCCTTTTGCTTCGTCTATTCGTTCATACAACTGTACGAAGTAGAGGCGGGTCGCTAGTTATTCAATACAATGTAAGTAGCTTCACTTCAATTCTATGCTTCCACCGTGTCGTTTCATTCCTCATTTTCTTTTCAATTACGAGAAATTATGAATTTAATATCTACCCACTGTTCGACGAGGCATTCAGGAATATAAATAATGTCCCACTCCGGGCACCGCAGCTGCGTTTAATTTCAAACTAGCCGTTGAGCGATTCCACAGAGCAAGAAGACAGATCAGAGGTGCTAGATGCGGCATCTAGAGTGTAAGTGACATTTTAGCAGTGATTGCGATTGCCAAAAAACTATAAACATAGTAAATTGACAAGTGAGATTCTATGAACAAAATCGTGGTGATAGCGATTGAAAAGTTACAAAAATGTATGAGAATGTCAAACGCTATCCAAATGTAACGTATTCAATCATTTTGACATTTCGAATATCGCCATCGCTGAAATCGAATGACACTTGTCTAGAGTCTATGGTCTATCGTAATGTCAATCCCCTATATTTATCACACTAATATTATAAAGGCAAAAGTTTGTGAGTGTGTATGTTTGTTACATATTCACGCTCAAACGGCTTGACGGATCTGGATGTAATTTGACACAGATATAGATTATAGTCTGGAATAGCACATAAAATCGCTTACTATCAGGTGAGATAGTGGTCAAGCGCGAGCCTATATAAGATAAAAAAAATAAAATAAAAAAAAAAACTTTTATCCCGTGAATATGTTCCCTTGGGATAATTTTCGACATTCACGCGGGTGAGGCAACTCGTAGAAACTAGTCTCCTATATTTTGACAAATCTTTTCATACAAAGCGTGTTACCGTTTACTTGCCCTAGGACTATAGAAACCGACGGTTTTGAACGATGAAGATATCAGAAGTTGTGCATTCAACATAGTTTCGGCGCCACGAAGTTTACCTTGTCAGTACACTGCAGTCTCTAAACGTAGACAGGGGCAGCAATTATTATTCCTTGCTCTGTGATCTCTAATTCTAATTTACACTAATCCCGCCACAAAATTTGGCGCCTATTCTGTGCTCTACTTCTTACATTCCAGTTCTCACTTACATGCCTCTCGCACTTACATCCTGCATACTATGTGGGTGGGATGCCCACTTTACTTAATCTAATCTATGGGCATACTTTATTAAAAACAATTCAGGTAAATAAGACATGGTACAAATATAATTACAATTGTAGAGATCAAAGTTGCTTAACACAGAAATTAAAATAAAATTGTATAAACAAAAAATCATAAATCCAGTACAATATCACAGTAAAATATCAATAGGCATAAAACATAAAAGGTGCAAATTCACAAAATAATTTAAAACATAGGGATAATAAAACATAAAAGTGCAGTATCACAGTAATTAACATCTAAAAATATACCACAGATCCAAAAGCAGTTGCAGTTAGGTACTACCAAACACACTGCTGGTAACAGATAGCTGTGCTGCATTCTGTGCTTACGTTTTAAATATTCTTACATACTAACGAAGCACAGTGCGCCTCAGGTCTTATTCCTATCTATCACCACAGTAGCTACCTTATGGCAGTACGTCAGGAACCTTTCCCTATATTGCTTTGTCATGAACTCCCTCCTTCCCTATATTGGTCTGTGAGCGTTACTAGTATTTCCGTCAGTTCATTGAAACAAAGTTTGTTCTTCTGATATTGGCAAATGTACTGAACATTTTATATTCTTTAGTCCAGGATCATTTAAATTCAAGGCTAAGGAATCTGGCTAAAATCCAAGTAACAAAGATTAGGCCCTGTTAAGAAAATTTTATAATATTTTTGGTACCTATCACAAAATACCCGTCTTCGAAAATTAATTAACTACACATTTACCTACATTTACATGAAACATAGTTTTTCACTCTCCGTCCCTGCTACAGTTTTATCAATTTTTTAAGATAGTATCGCGAAATCTAGAGCTCACTTTACCTCAATTCCGTTGGCCTACATTCCACATTTCTCCCCACTAAGTTGGAATGCCCATCCATATTGAACGAAACTCATTTAAGTTCTTAAGGGAGATTACTTCTCAGTACCGACAAGTAATTTGGTTTATATTTGGTTCCTCGCCCTACATCTTGAGACATCCAATCATTGATGAATATTGTATGAGCTGTTTCGAATGTGTGTAGACAATAAAAACGCCGTACAATTTTCTCTTTAGGAATAATTGTTTATTTATTTATCTAATTGCTAATTCCCGCGGCTTCGCTCTCGGAAAACTCAGAGATTATCGCAAGAGAAAGTACTGCCGGGTTAAAAAGTATCCTATAAAAGTCCTAGGATACTTTTTATCCAATCTATCCCCAAAATATATCAAAAAAAATTCAGCGGTATGGATGTAAAAACGTAACAAACATATAGACAGACAGAATTACTTTCCCATTTATAATGTAAGTATTTATTAAGGTCTGCATTAGTGTTGTTCATATTGGAGAATATTGAGTAAATTTTCAAAATGAAACAAACAAGACAACATTTGTTAAATTCCTAGATGAGGATGAGGCATCGTGTCTAGAACCCAAAAAAATATTAGTAAAGAATAATTACTCTTTTTTTTGTAATCAAGCGATGATGTGGGTGTCTAAATAGGAGTTTTAAATAAATAAGTACAGAGATCGTTGTGTTGCCATCCGCTGATGGCACCTCATAGCGATCTCTGTCTATACAAATATTTATTTAACACACATTTACACATATCAAATATTTATTTAAGTTAATGGTTGTTAAAAAAGTGGTTATTGAGGCAATATTCTGTTTGGACGGTTATTAGGAAGTCTATTTAAGGCGGAGATATTTACAAAACACAATTTATTACTTTCAGAGCATTTCTACACAAAATTATGAAGTTTGCCTCAACATTTAAAATACTGCGATAAGGAATTTTCTGATGGCGCGACTTAATTTCAATTGCGTGAGTAGAAAGAAAGAAAAATATTTATTTGAGACCCGCACAGGAGACACGAGAAATATGCATAAAATTAAACAATAATAAAAAAAAGACGTTCAGACTATATCGGTTGGATATGACCTACACCACAGATAACGCGATAACTACGACTAACTAGATGACGCGATACGCGTGTCAAAAAACGGAGTAAAAGTACGATCAATGATTGTTATTTAAGCTTTTCATATAGCATTCGGCACCGGAAATCTACTGAAATCTGGAAAAATGCCTTTTTATACAACATTGAGCTATAAATACTGTATAGAAAAATTGGCCGGGGCATTGGAAATGTGTTGTTAATCTTTCAATGGTAAGTAAATTTATTTTTAAATTGAAAATGTGTCACGCTTGCTTTTCATACAAATGGAGGGACTTGCGTTATCTAGTTAGATTTATGTCTATGACGTACACGTATTCTCTAAGAAAACTTGCAAGTGCATATCGGTCGAATTGCATCTACATATGTGAAAGTACTTGCAATTTAAATCGTATATCAGTGTGATATAAATCTAAACGCGTCGAGCCATCAGGAAATTCGCTTACGGATTCTTATTCATGTTTTTCAGCACATAAGACACATAAACAAGCATTACCTAATAATTTTTTTACTAAAATGAGCTCAATAACGCATTACTGCTAATTAGCTTACACGTAGATTAATTGCCACCCTAACAAATAGGATTGTGTGAATATTTAAGAAGGTGGGCACAAACGAAAAGATGGCTGCCGTCTGAGGAAACAACGTGGAATTTTCTTATGTGTTACGCGTAACCTACACTTAATATAATTAATTATATCTGTACTAGAAGGACAGATGGATAATTACGTTGCTGTTAACTCATCATTTGAAATTATTACCTTTGGTAACACTCGTACATATTAGTATTTTCCTGCGGTTTTCGCTCTCGTGGTGTATTCAACAGTAGCCATGCATTTTTGAGTATAATAAAAACCTTTTAACAAAAATAAATAACGGACTTCTAAAACAAAACACTACAAAGCGAAAAATATATTGGTTTTCCGAAGTCGGTGTCTTTGGTCTTTTTCGCATTGTAGTGTGTTTTTTTAGAAGTCGGTTTAATTTTTTGATAAATGTTTTTTATTTTACTCTATTTAGTGTTGGTACCTCACATTACCATGAAAATCATTTATAGCCAGAGTGCATCTCATTTCAATTCCATTAAGCCCAAACTCGACTAGGATACATTGTTTTATTACGGAGTGCCAGTGCCTACTTTCCGGCTTCATCATCAGATCAGTTCCATGGTACCATTTTCATCAGTACCTACCATTTATTTATAGCCATCATGGTGGCTTAACTGTTCGAGATATCTTATACGCATGACATACTACTCTGTCAAGAAAGTACCGGGAAAAGATCATTAATACACAAAATGTTAGTTATTCATATAAATTTATTTTATCACCTTCAAAGTATGCTCCTTCAGAAACGATACACTTACGCCAACGAATAATCCAATTATCAAAACATTTTTAAATGTTTTTCCGGAATCGAGTTCAGTTCTCGCCGCGAATTCTCCATTATGCCTTTTACCGAATGAAAATGGATGCCACGAAGTGGTAATTTGAATTTAGGAAAAAGAAAGAAGTCGGCTGGAGCCATATCTGGTGAATAAGGTGGTTGCTCGATGCTATTTGTTGAGATTTTGTTGTAATAATCGTTCACAATGATGGCCTTGTGCGAAGGCGCATTATCGTGGTGTAAAATCCAAGAATTTCCTTGCCACAGATCTAGCCTTTTTCGTCTAATTTGCTCTCTTAAACGCCGCATAACTCAAATAATATTCTTTATTTACCATCCGTGTTCCGGCAAGAATTCTGAGTGCTCCACACCAGGATATAGTCAAAGATAGTTAGTATTATATATTATGTATATCGGAGGAAGGTATACGATTAATAATTAGGAACAAAGAAATATCGCTTGTAAACTTATTAATTCAGTTTTGTTTAATTGGCAACATTTAGCTTCTGATTCAAACCTCAGTTCGATTTTATTCGATTGACAACACTTTATTCTTCCTATGTCAAAAGACTCGATTCTGATTGGTTTTTTTAAAAGCGGTATTTTGCCGGATGAGTTCTTTAGCCAATAAAAAGCAGGGGTGTCTATAAAGGCGCTCTGAGTGGGTTCTCTCCCGCCATGTTTTTTCGTGGAGTTAGAAAAGAAATGTGAGGTTGAAAATAGTTGTGAGAAAAAAAGTTGAGAAGTGAAGTAGCCAAAAGTGGCTTGTATAAAATTGAAAAAGTGTGTTTTTGTTGAGAGAAAGCGAAATGCTTGGTGACCGAATCCGCTGCTTTGATAAAATTGGACCAAGGACTATGGGCTGGTTTCTGATTTGAGTAAAGCAGCAATAATCAGTTGAGTATTGTCAAATCAGTGTCAAATAATTTAGGAAGCGTTTGAGTTTTTTACGTTTCACAATTGAGTATCTACCTAGCTCAGTTAAGTAAGTACCTAAGTACCTACATAAGTATGGACCTGTCAAAGATCCATTCACTTTCTCTTTCACCCTTACGTTCCATTTTACAAAAGAAATCCGAGACATCACAAGATTGCATAAAATTTACTAATATAAATTTTATACAGCTATAAAAAGTACGTTAGTATTATATTACTTCATTCAAGATTTAAAAAAACAAGTTATTAAATATGTTATAATCTTTATTTACTTGATTTTTCATAATTAAGCATTTTAATAGATACCTATTTGAAATGTATACAACCTTATTATGAAACTATGAAATGGATCGTAGGCACTTCAAGAGGCACGTCAATTACTTCAAGATTGTCATAGCAACCGTATTTATTTGGTCAAAGATGTCTTATCGAAAGAAAATAATATCTAATATAATTTGTTATTGCCAAAATCAAGAATTTAAGCTTATAATTACTAAAAGTGAATGTGTTCAGAGCGAGCAGTTGCTGGTTCTTGTGATACCTCATAGAACTACAGAATATTTTACTCAGAATTTCATAAGATCTCTCAAGAGGGAAGAGAACCGACACACACACAGAACTCGTGCATCTGCATTGGAATCTGATTTCAATTGTGATTTACCAACAAATATGGACATTTGTGATAAAATTTGTAATGAGTGACCTGGGTTTTCAATTCAAGACCAAAGCCTTTGCTAGCCATCGAAGAGCCTCCGAAGGAAAACAATATTAGCCAGGGTCGGTGCCATTGAATATGTGCCGATGAAGGAGGACTGTGTTTTAATATATGTTAACGAACAATATATTATCTGCCTACCTATTTTGTAAAATAATAAATAAATGAGACTTATCATGCTGTTTTTATCATCTTTATTGTAGGTACTGATACCAAAATCGTATCATACAAAAGCCAAATTCTGTACACATTTTCATCGTTGTAACCTTTTCTTATCGTAAGGATCCTACCAATATTCTATATAGGTATGAAAGTCTGTATGTTTAGATATTGGTTAATGACAACACAATGGTTGAACGTATTTGATAATATATCATTTGGAATACAATTACACAATGACTAATAATAAAATGATTTAATAATAAAAAATAGATATAATAATAAATAAACGGAATAACAAAGCCTTTTATTCTGAAATCAGAGATATAAAACTGTAGTCTATACAATACATCTTTATAGTTTATAAAAAGTTCCTAATCTCAGTGAGCCTCTTGGCTTAGGCCTCCACTAACAGTTTTTCCACTGGGGTTTCTCATGAATTACTCGCCAATACCACAGCGCGCCATCGCTTACACTTTATGCCTACATCTTGGTGCTTTTCTCCATTTCCTTTGGTTATCGCGAATCATATGACCGGTCCATCTTCACTTTTCACATAGTTCCTGTAGGATAACTCTCGGTTTTCGCGCAGGAAAAGCCACTGGCAACCACAAACACAAAAACTGGCACTTTCAAATATTTTTGGAGGATCTCACTCATCATAATAATCATTTCTGCCGAAAGACTGCTGGATACATGCCTTCCCGGCACTCAGCATTCAACGTTACCACATCAACCGGTGCTGTGCGTATTTCATACATTGGATGCCCGCGACCTCAACCTGGTTATCGGTCTGTAGAGGGAGGCTTTTCAGCCCCATCGACCACCCGTTCTTCGATCAACTGAGGCGTGAAATATTTGCATCCAATCTAATGTTTTCGATAATTCAGGTCGAACACTCTTCTGCCACGCATCGGTCTTCGTTGAGGCATCTCTAAGGAAGACAAGGATGTATCTTCATCACTCGTTTTATAAGTTTTTATATATTATTTTGTATTTATTCCGCTTGATTAACGTTTAAGCAAGGACTTGTCAACTATCAACTGCCAAATGTAACCAGTGTAGCCAGATTTGACGAGCCCCAAGTCGCCGAAAATTTAGTTTTTCTATTTTTTTTAAACTCATGACGACCACTATTCATTAAAACCACGAAACGTAAACTTACATTGTTGCCTTGAACACCCTAGAATCTAATATCAACTTTAATGCGTTTGACACAATAATCATTATTGGTTCCGCATAAAACATTTTTCAGCATTTCTTTATTTTCCCTATGTTGTCACGACTGAAGTATAATGAAAAAAGAGATGAACTGTTAAAAGCATTTTGATTGCCAGTTATTTTCATCATTCCTGAAAATTAGACATTCTTATTCCGAAATCGCCTAAAATAGTCCCATGTTTTTAGGGTTCCGTACCTAAAGGGAAAACGGGACCCTATTACTAAGACTCCACGATCCGTCTGTCTGTCCGTCTGTCACCAGGATGTATCTCATGAACCGTTATAGCTAGACAGTTGAAATTTTCACAGATGATGTATTTCTGTTGCTGCTATAACAACAAATACTAAAAACAGAATAAAATAAATATTTAAGTGGGGCTCCCATACAAGAAACGTGTTTTTTTTGCCATTTTTAAGTAATGGTACGGAACCCTTCGTGCGTGAGTCCGACTCGCACTTGGTCAGTTTTTTTAAGTTAGCCTAATGGGCGATCAGTCTGCGATCGTAAAAATTGGTCGCCTCGGCCACCCTTCTGAGTCTAAGCCTAAATGGCGAAAAGTCGCCCAATCTGGCCACACTGATTATGTAACGTTGACAACGGTTTGAGAATTTGAGAATGATCAAATGTGTTTTTCTCAGTTGTGAAACCCAATTGAACGTCAATGAAGGTTTTTTGTATGACATAAGGTATACTTTGGCATGACTTGACGACGTATACTCAAACCTTGCTCAGCATCGCAGAAAACTTAAAGTGGCAGATGATCAAGGGTGACAGATGCTTAAATCGAGATAAGCACATACTTAGTTACTTCAGAAACCGGCCATATGTCTAAAACGTCATAAATTTCCTGCTTTGTGCAAGCATACCCACGTAAAGCCCACAAGATCGAGGGTATATTGAAGATAGCCCTCATGTTTGCGACATACATATATATTCAAAATTAGTTTACTGTGCGTAGCATAAAAGTCTGTATTTTTAGTAAAAATAAATAAATAATAATAAAACCGTCAACATGACTTTGACTTTTGATCAACTTTTGCGTGGTTTTTTCGTTTTCGGTTCAGTTGGAAGGCATCACTCCGAAGCTTCTTGAATAGTTTGCATGTTAAACTCGTAACTTACAGCTCTTTATAATATTAGTTATAATTGAATGTAGATTATCGTCAATACTTCCACCTATGTTGTCTATTCATTATTTCGAAGGACCCTGAGACAGGTTTAAGGGCCCTTCGATAAATATGAAAACAAATTCGGTGTCGAAAAGGAAATGCTTTAAATAAGGGACAGACAGACAATTTCCGAGGCAAATTGCCTTCATTTTAATGCAGAACAGACGGTGCTATCAGTGAGACATTATTAGTATGCAGGTGGGTGCCGGTCCTTATCTGACAAAATCCATAACTCATCTCGAGATACGCAAGGGAAGGTCCAACCTAATAAAGGCCAGAGGAGTCCCCAGTCAACTCTTATAAGCCGAACCCTTCTCATTTAACATAAAACTGGTAAAATTACGCGAAAAAGAAAGAAAAACGCCAATGCGAACTTGTCAATAATAATAATATCGAACACCGCTTTATATTGTTCCTCTCTCTGGAGCCCGGACCGCCGGTAGCTTGGTCCCTGTTCCCGATACCGATGGGCTACTTTTTTTATTAGTTACTTGTTTTACTTGACTGGTTATTTTTAATAAATATTTTACAATTATAATAAATATCCTACTGCCTACTTAAATTAGCACTGTGAAAGTTTGTGATGATGTTTGTTACTCTTCCACGCAAAAACTACTAAACTTATTTTGCCGAAACTTTACAGCAATATAGTTTATAAATCAGAATATTTAAGCCATGATTTGGCACCGAATGTTAAGTTGGAAATGCTGCTCAACTTGTATCAAGCGCAAGTTCGATCAGGCATAGAGTACTGTTCTCATCTCTGGGACGCATCTGCCAAATACCAGCTTGATGCACTAGAGTCGATCGAAAAGCAGGCCAAGAGGCTCATCGGCAATGAGGCACTGTTCAAGTCAAAGGTTCAGAGCCTTGAACATCGTCGCCAAGTTGTCAGCTTGTCGGTTTTTTATCGGTTACATTTCAGGGAGCGTGAAATGAAATAGCATGATCTAATTTCACCTAGCCCGTTTCATCATCGGACTATCAGATGTATGGCGATGTACCATCGGTACATGGCGCACCCATACGTACAAAATGTTTTGGGAACACTTTTATTATGCGTACATCTAAGGAGTGGAATTCTCTGCCGGGGTCTGTGTTTGCCGACAGCTACAATCTAGGGGTATTTAAGTCAAGAGTGAATAGTTTTTTCTAGGCAAGCGTGCTTCACCGTCGAAAACATCATCACTTACCATCAGGTGAGATAGTGATCAAGCGCTAGACTATAAAAAAAAAGTAAAAGGAACACATAGACTATAATTTATAAAAATAATGATAGACCTACTAATTCCATGCGGGCGGAGCCAAGGGTAGTGGAAAATACAGCATAGAAATAAAAAAATATTTTTTATCAATTTCCTGATAACGCCCACTCCCAAAATCATCACTTAACTTCAAAAATATGGGTCGAAGCTAATTTCCCTGAAGGCGACGGGTGATTGTCGTACGTAAGTCTGAAGGGAGTTTGAAGAGGCCAATTTATTAGCAAAATATTTCCACTTTAATGGAGTCACGGACTGGTCGCGACATCGAGACGTTTTAATCTGTTTGCGCTGGTTCGATGGTAATAAGAAATGCCTGGATAAATTGCTCCTTTGTCACGGAATACGTATTTTTTATTTAAATGAGGTCAGATTTGAAATTAGTCATTATTTTGTGATATTGCTGAGTACGAGGTCCTTTTATTCAGCCTGGGAAATGCTCATGCATACTGCACTACCACGGGGAGATAGCACAGTTATCTGAGACTCTAACCCACTAAAACTCCACGGTGTCCTCCTGTGCCGCTTATGGTGGGAGCACAGACGACGGGACGGGTAGACGAACACTGCGTCGAGTGGACGTGTTTGCTTGTACTCGCGAGCATTTTATTTCGGAAAAATAGTCTAAAGTGCAGTAATCTGTTTTAAAGTTACTTTAATACTTGCCTAAGAAAACCTACAACAAACAGTGAAAAAACTAAATCTGTGTACAAACTATTACCGGAGATACCAGCAAAAATATTTCCATGTTTTTAAAAGTGACCGTTAAAAGTTTCTTTGTCTCAGTGTCGAAGTGGACTGACCTTCGAATGAGTTAATGACACACGCTTAAACTGGTTTCACACTGAACTCACTGCAACTGATCGTCTAATTTCGCACTTTTTACCAAAGACTCGGTGGCCAAATAGCGTAAGCCGCACGCCACACCGTGCATTGAGTCCCGAGTTCGATCCCAACGAAGAGAGTTACTTTTTGTTTTTTTTTTTTATTTTTATAATTTTATACACTGACATCATGGAAAACATCAATAATAATATAACATTTAGACGAAGAATTACTAATTTAAATGCCTCTACAACAAGTTTTGAAGATAATTCGTTCTTATCCACCGACTCTCATGCTCTTGGACGAAGTTTACCCGATTTATCTACATGGAATTGCCAAGAAATTACTGATCTACAGGAAACCGTCAGAGATTTAAAGGAAAAGCTAGAGAGTGCGCACAAGGAAATTGAGAACTTAATACTAGAAAAAAATGATTTAGATAAAAGACTACAAAATCAAGAAACCAAGATTAATAGTTTAACTAAAATATTTTCACCAAAAATTAATACTCCAAAGCGAAAATCAAGAAACTTAAACGAATCAAAGATTTTAAGTAACCAACTGCATCTTGAACCTGAAATGGAAAAAATACCTAGAAACACACTACATAATGAGACTCGAAAATCCAGCTTAACCATCGGTACTACTACACAAAATACGGAAGAACAAACAAAACTGAAGAAGTTAAACGCGGATTGCACCCAAACTACCATACAGCATAATAAGAAAAAATCTATTAAAACTAATACTTCATATCTTAAAAGCAATAATTATTATTATCTGAAGAGGAAAATACATGTCCTAGGAACCCAGCAAATTACGGGTTTAACTACACGCCTACTTGAGTTGAGATCTAATAGCTCATACGAAAGGTACTGCGCAGAAGGAATGTTAAAATACTATGCGATCTCTCAACAGCTGTTAAACACGGAGTTGTCAAGTAAGCCTTGTGATAAAATTATTATTTGTGTAGGAGAAAATGACTACAACCCTACTACAATGATAAATGAATTGTATATGTTTATAAGAAAATATAACAGTTCCCCAATTATTGTGTTAAGTGTGCTGGAAAATAAATATCTAAATGTAAAGTTACTGAATAATAATTTAGAACTGATATGTAAAAATAATGAAAACTGCTACTTCTTACGTACTCATAGCAATACTTGTCATAAACTGAACGTTCTGATTGACACAATTGATTATAAAAACAAATATCTTAACTTCAGCAAAGAACCAACAGTTCTGTCGAAATGCTCCGATTTGCCCACATATTATGTTACTACAAACCTAGACACGAAGCCTACTTACCGATCAACAAGATCGTATAACTGTAAAAGCACCCCGAACAATACCTTTTTTCGCAGGTACTAGTAATGCTTTACCTAAACCTAAAATGCTCTATGATCAACGTCGATCATTAAAAAAAGTGTATTATAATGAGATAAGTAAGGTAGAAGACGTAAATTCCATTGACGTAACTAATATTAATAATTGTCGCTCATTAAATATTCTTCACCAAAATATTGCGGGTTTAAGAAGTAAAAAAGAACTACTAGAAATTGCGATCGATACGTTTCTAAATAAAGGGTTGATTATTGATGTGGTATGCTTGACGGAGACTTTTATTAAAGCGGGTGAGGAGAGCAGCGTTGCCTTAAATGACTATAAATTAGGAGACTGGTACTCAAGAAAGAATAAAAAGCGAGGCGGTGTTTGTATATTCTGCATAAATCACATTGAGTACAAAATACTGACGCAATTGAAGAAATATGCATCTGAAAATGATTTTGAGTGTTGTGGAGTTGAACTCTTACAATATAACACTATAATAATAGCCTTATATCGTACGCCAAGCTCAAACCCCTTCGTGTTCCTACGTAATTTAGAAATAATGTTATGCAACCTTCGAAATAAATCAAAAAAAAAATTAGTGATAGTAGGTGATCTTAACATTGATATTTTGGGGGGAAAAATCGATAGAAACAAAAAATGCACAGACCAATTAACTAGGATTGTAAATAATTTTGGTTTAACATTACATATAAAACAACCAACAAGAAGAAATTCATGTCTAGACCAAATAATAAGTAACTGTAAGGATGCAATATGTGAGGTTATACCACTGGGACTGTCAGATCACGAAACGGCTCAGATGATATCCATATCAATAGACAATAAAGTTCCACCTCTACGCTTTCGTACAATTTATAAGCGTGATTTTAGCGCCGAAAATAAAGAAAAGTTCTTTAGCTGCATATCAAATTTGAAATGGACTGATATATTTTCTAATCAGGAAGCTAACAATGCGTTTAATCTGTTTCACGATTTACTTGTCATGTTCTTTGATTTGTGTTTCCCTAAAATCGAGATCAAAATCAACCTAGTGAAAAAATATACGAAATGGATTACCAAAGGTATTAAAAAATCAGCTAAAACTAAAAGGGACTTGCGTTTTAAATACTATTTCTCATCTGATAAAGGCAATAAATTAAAATACTTAAACTATAATAAATTACTTAAAAAATGTATACAGAAAGCACAAAAAATTCATAATACAAACTACATATCTAGGGCTAAAAATAAATGCAAGGCAACATGGGACTTAATAAAATATAATTCCAATAATAATAATCAAATTCAGGAATCATACATTAAGGAGATAGAAACTGAAACCGGACCATTAACAAGCCCCACGGACATTGCCAATTATATAAATGACTATTATATTAATTTGACGAATAACAATTTTGACATTAATACTAATAATTATGACATTGATCCTATTGATTCTAGTATGTTTTTAATGCCCACCAATGATGACGAAATACAAAAAGTAATTAAATCTCTCAGGGATACAAATTCAACAGGTTATGATCAAATACCTACAGGGATTATAAAATACATAGGCCCTATCATTACTCCGGTACTAGTACATTTATTAGACTTATCATTATTCACGGGAGTGTTTCCTGAGAAATTAAAAATGACAGCTATTAAACCAATACACAAAAAAGGAAATAGAAAACTTGTTGATAATTACAGACCGATAGCCTTGTTGCCTATTTTAGCAAAAATTTACGAAAAGGTCATGCATGCGCGATTAATAAATTTTATCGATAAGTTCCAAATTTTGAATCGAGATCAACATGGATTCCAAAAAAGAAAATCGACAACCACAGCGGCATTTAACTTAATTAACCTAGTTACCAAAAATATTGACCAGAAAATTCCGACTACTGTTGTATTTTTTGACATGTCAAAAGCCTTTGACTTTGTATCGCACGAGCTACTCCTAAAAAAATGTGATAAATATGGAATACGCGGTAAAGCAAATGCATGGTTAAAAAGTTACCTTACAAACAGATCGCAAGTTGTAGAAATTACTGTGGATAAACCAAATCAAAATGGTGAACAGAAATATAAATCCAAATTAGGTTACAATGGCACAGGCGTTCCACAGGGCAGTATTTTGGGGCCCCCCCTCTTTTTGCTATATATCAATGACCTGACAAAAGTAACTGACCATCCCTGCATACTCTTTGCAGATGATGTCTCCGTAATTATCCCTAAAACTAAAGAAAACTATAATGAAGAAATAAATAGTACCGTAGACAAAATAATAACTTGGATGGAAAAGAATAACCTTAAACCTAACATAGATAAAACCAAATATGTACAATTTCAAAACAAAAACTGGACTAAAATGGATTTAAACATAACTTATAAAGGTAAACAAATACAACAATCAGATAGTATTACTTTTCTTGGGATAGTTCTAGATGAGAGGTGTTCTTGGATTAACCATATTGATATGATATGTGGAAAACTCAGTAAGTTTGCTTATGCTCTATGGCGTTTATCTAATCTTACAAGTAGACAAGCCACATTGCAGGCTTATCATGCATATGTTGGTTCAATACTGCGCTATGGTATACTGGTATGGGGGAACTCGGTGCATCTCGGAAGAGCTTTCATCGCACAAAAGCGGTGTATACGTGCGATTTGTAATGTAGACCCACTCACATCCTGTAAACCGCTGTTTAGAAAACTTAGACTACTTACATTAACTGGTATTTATATTGAGGAAGTATGTAAATTTACCAAATCTCACCCTGAAATGTTTGAAAAATTGGGAGATAAATGTAACTTTAAAACCAGATATCCTAATAGATTAATAAATCCTACAAGAATAAAAACGGAACTATATAGGCGAAGTTGTTATCCTATGTGTATTCAGATCTATAACAAGATTCCTAACCAAATTAAAGAACTTCCAATGGTCCGCTTCAAAAGGGCTTTACGCAGGTGGTTAATTGAGCATCCCTTCTATAATATAAAAGAATTTCTTGATTATAAATTAAATTAATGTTCGAATTCTACCTATACCAAAAATTTGCATGTCATTATGTTATGATTGAATATGTTAAGCTACTAATACTACCATTGTAAGAACTTTTGTAACCATATTTATCTGCAAATAAATCTTTGACTTTGACTTTGACTTTGACTTTGACAGGCATGCTTTAGCACTGACCGCGAACCCGCCGCAGCTGTCCGTCTCCGGACCCTCCACTCGGGAGTAACATCCATCACCGGCGCACCGGAACACATTTCACGCCGTGACCACCCCAGGGACCAAACCAGCACATGAGTGCCAGACGACCTCCCGTATATGGCACCCTTTGTCCCCCTGTTACTTTTTGGCCGCAGGGAATAGGGACCTCAGAGGCGCACCGTAATACCGGCACGACTCTCACCCTGCGGCCCGCTTCAGTTGCAATGTAACCCAAGTGGCATCGTAACCTACTTTTTGGCCGCTACGTCGTCGGCTTAGTCGGCAAACACCCCTCCTCGGGTTCCTCTTCGCTTCACCGTGGCTGACCAAGCCACGGCTATTGAGCCCTTCCGCCTCGACAATGCGGACACCCATCGAGTGTTCCAATTCTCGGGGCGGTCTATGTGTTATTGAGTTTTTCCATCTGGCATTACTCCGCAGCCCAGATTTGTTTTTGTGCCAGATTGAAGGTTATATATATTACATAGGACTTGGACATAAATGGCAATCACACCTGGCATATACAGCTCTGCATTATCATTTGGCGAGAATATTAATGTTATCTATATATATAAAAGAAGAAACTGACTGACTGACTGACTGACTGACTGATTGACTGATCGATCAACGCACAGCCTAAACCGCTAGGCCTAGAAGAATGAAATTTGGCAGAAAGGTTCCTCATGTGGTGTAAGTGAGCACTAAGAAAGGATTTTTGGAAATTCCACCCCAAAGGGGGTAAAAAGGGGGTTGAAAGTTTGGATGTAATTTCTACAGTTTGTAAGTTGGGCACGTGAAATTTTAGATTTACGCTCTTGGTTGATAAAAAGAATTAATGTATTTATTAGTTTTTGGATATTCGACCCCTAAGGGGGTAAAAAGGGGGTTGAAAGTTTGTATGAAGTTTGCAAATTGGACACAAGAAATTTTACATTACGCTCTTGGTTGATAAAAATAATTAATTTCTTTATTGGTTTTTCTAAATTCCAACCCTAAGGGGGTAAAAAGGGGGTTGAAAGTTTGTATGTAATTTCTACAGTTTGTAAGAAGAACATTTGAAATTTTAGAATTATGCTCTTGGTTGATAAAAAAAATTAATTAATATATTGGTTTTTGGAAATTCGACCAGTAAGGGGTTAAAAAGGGGGTAGAAAGTTTGTATGAAATTTTTACAGTTTGTAAGTTGGACACGTGATATTTTAGATTTACGCTTTTGTTTCATAAAAAGAATTAATGTATTTGTTGGTTTATGGAAATTCGACCCCTAAGGGGGTAAAAAGAGGGTTGAAAATTTGTATGTAATTTCTTTAGTTTGTAAGTTGGACACGTGAAATTTTAGATTTACGCTTCAGGTTCATAAAAAATAAAAAAAAATATATTTATTGGTTTTTGGTAATTCGTCCCCTAAGGGGGTAAAAAGGGAGTTGAAAGTTTGTACAAAGCTTTTACAGTTTGTAATTTGGCACATGAAGTTTTACATTACGCTCTTGGTTGATAAAAGCAATTAATGTATTTATTGGTTTTTGAAAATTCCAACCCTTAGGGGATAAAAAGGGGGTTGAAAGTTTTTATGTAATTTCTACAGTTTGTAAGACGGACACGTGAAATTTTAGATTTACGCTCTTGGTTGATAAAAAGAAGTAATATATTTATTAGTTTTTGGAAATTCGACCCCTAAGGGGGTAAAAAGGGTCGTTGAAAGTTTATATGAAATTTTACAGTTTGTAAATTGGTCACTTGAAATTTTACATATACGTTCTTAGTTGATACAAAGAAATAATGTATTCATTGGTTTTTGGAAATTCGACCCCTAAGGGGGTAAAAAGGGGGTTGAAAGTTTGTATGAAATTTTATAGTTTGTAAATTGGACACTTGAAATTTTACATATATGTTCTTAGTTGATAAAAAGAAATAATATATTCATTGGTTTTCGAAAATTCCACCCCTAATGGGGTAAAAAGAGGGTTGAAAGTTTGTATGTAATTTCTACAGTTTGTAAGTTTGGCACGTGAAATTTTAGATTCACGCTTTTGGTTCATAAGAAGAATTAATGTATTTCTTGGTTTCTGGAAATTTGACCCCTAAGGGGTTAAAAAGGGGGTTGAAAGTTTGTATTTAATTTCTATAGCTTGAAAGTGAAATTTTAGATTTAATCTCTAGGTAGATAAAACAAATTTTTAAACTTTCTGGTGAACACTACACCACACACAGTATATACATTTACACAACTCTGTTTTATCGAATACTAGCAACCTTTTCACTTTGTTTATTTACAGAAATGTCTTACATAATAGTAATCTTTTCACCATTATTTCGTTTTTTATTTTGACAGCCGACGCTGACCACAGATAGAGATTGGCGCGCTCTGTCGTTTGTCTACGGTTTCGACAAATGATCATTGAGCCGTCAGGATTTTGGTCGTATATTTATTGTGTTTTATTCATATATTTGTCTACGTTATACACATACATACTGTGACTCACCTTCTGTATTTATACTATTTTGTTATTATTTATCTTATTCTATTTTATTGCTTTAAATATTGTATGTTCCGTTTCCGAGAATGTGTCCGTGGCATCAACAGTGGGCCCTATCAGAATATCAGCGCAGCGTTATTTTCTTTTTAATATCGTTGCACATGCTGAGATAGGAGCCTTTTTGGTCTCGCACGGGGTTATTTATTTGAATTTTTTATTATTGTTTGTGTTGCTTATCTCGTGTCTCCTGTGCGGGTCACAAATAAATATTTTTCTTTCTTTCTTTCAAATTATGTATATATTCGTTTTTGGAAATTCTACCCCTATGGCGATAAAATAGGGGTTGAAACTTTATACGAAATTTCTTCGGTTTGGAAGGTAAAACATCTAAAATTGTATGTTTATGCTGCTGATTAAAAAAAAAGCAATGAGTTTAGTAATTTCCGGAAATGCCACCCCTGACGGGGGTAAATAAGGGGTTAAAATTTTGTATGTAATTTCTATAGTTTGAAAGCCGGACACGTGAAATTTTAGATTTAATCTCTAGGTAGATAAAAAACAATTATGTATTTATTAGTTTTTGGAAATTCTACTTTATATGAAATTTATTCGGTTTGGAAGGTAAAATATCTGAAATAGGTGGTTTACGCTCTTGATTAATAAAAAAAGTAACGAGTTTATTGATTTCCGGAAATTCTACCCCTAATGGAGGTTAAAGGTGGCAATTTGTTAGGCTTATATATTTGAAACTTGACATAAATACTAACAGCTGATATTTTATATTTAGAATTAGAATTTTAATGCACAAGGCTTCTTTTTTTGATGTAGGAAAGCAAACGAGAGATATTTGTTGGAATGAATTCTAATTCCTTGGGCAAAATAATAAAGGTAACGTTAATTTTTCGGAACTACCCCCAAAAGACGATTTAAGGGATGTTAAAGTTTGTTTGGAAAATCTCATTTCTTGGATGAATTAACTTGAAACTTGGGACAAATACTAACCTAAGTAAATAATAAAGGATATCATTATTAGTTTTTCGAAACTACCCCTAAAAGATGATTAGGGGGGTGTTGAAGATCTTGGGTTAATAAACTTGAAATTTGGCACAAATACTAACCTTAATAAAAAATGTAGGTTGTTATTAGTTTTTCGGAACTATTCCCAAAATACCATTTAGAGGGTGTTCAAGATTTTTGAAGTATTTTATTGCACCTAGCTTCTTTTTATGATGTAGGGGATCACTAAGGAGGGATTTTTGGAAATTCATCCTTTAAAGAGACAATTATTTGTATAAAACATTTTAGAAAAAATATTAAAGATTTCCAACTAAAAACACTATAAAGTGAAAAATAAATTTCTTTTTCGAAGTCGGTGTCTTTGGTAGGTACAATTTTTTTTCGTTATGGACACCGACTTCAAAAAAGAAAGTTATTTTTCACTTTGTAGTGTTTTTAGTTGGATTTCAGTGTCGGTAGTGTTTGTAGTGTTTTTCACTTTTTAGGTGTACCTAATAGGCAATTTGCCTTTTGGCACTTAATTGTTTTTTGTGTATGTTCGCCGATATCTCCGTCAAACAACCCTGTGTTTGTAGTTCCAAATCGAGGAAGTGGTCGTCTTAGTGCCGTAAGATTCTTCAAAAAACCGTTGACACACCTAAATCATCTTCTGGGGGTAATTCTGAAAAACTAATGATGGCAATTTATTATTGCCCAAGGAATGAGATTTTTAACCGACTTTCCAAAAAGAAGGAGGTTCTATGTCCTCTAAATCATAACTTGAACCGTAGATATCTACGATTCCTTATATTATTATCCCATTTATTATTTTGTTTTAACAATAGCTTATTTTTGTTCGCCTTCACTAACTGCACATAATTTAGTTGAATAAAATACGAAATCATGCGAACGAAGTCGCGGGCGGAGTGCTAGTGTTATATAGAAGAAATTTAACAGTATAAAGAACTTAAGCTTCTATGTGTGGTTTTTGAAAAGCGTTCCTTGATTCCCCGAAACTTATTTCGGATTGAATTTATCTACATAATATAATAATGTTTGTTTACCAACTTCACTTCTTCTTATTCGTTTCGCTCTTGACAGAGCGGTCGTGGTCACGATGAATTTTGTCCGATCGCTGGTGTTCTTGTCACTCGCCTCACGATCTCCCTCCATTTGGCTCTGTTAGATGAAAGTTTAGCGCATTCATTTACTGGACCGCCTATCGCAGATTTAATTTGGTCGGTCCACCTCATCGGTGACCTCCCGCGTGGCCTGTTACCGTTCACTCTGCCCTGCACCACCAGGCGCTCAATAGAGTCGTTATTCCGCCTTGAGACATGACCAAAGAATTTCAGTATGCGAGACTGTACTATTGCTGATAGACGCTGCTTGATGCCGAGTTCTTGGAGTATGGAGACGTTAGTGCGGAATTCTGTCCAAGAAATGCCAAGCATTCTTCTCCAACACCACATTTCTAGAGCGTCTATCTTTTTCCGTTCCAGTTCTCGTAGTGTCCATGTCTCAGCTGCGTACAGAAATATGGGGAAAACAAGCGCACGGACGAGCCTGATCTTAGTGGCTTTCGTTATACTGCGATTCCTCCATATCTTCCTTAACTTATCCATTGCCCCTCTAGACATCGCCATTCGCCGTTTCACCTCATCCACGCAACCGCCATTGCTCGCAATCATAGCGCCAAGATATATATAAGATTGAACTACGTCACAGTTGGCAATCTGTGTCACAGCCGACGAGTTGTTGTTGCTACGGTCTACAATCATTATTTTGGTCTTACTCCAGTTGATCTTCAATCCAAATGCAAGACTCACGCGCTCCATCTTAAGGAGAAGTTCCTCCATTAGGTCAGCACTAGTCGCAAACAATGTTGTGTCATCAGCGTAGCGAAGGTTTGCAATTTTGTAGCCGCCAATTGCAACACCATCAGTCCAGTCTTCGAGGGTGATTCGCATAATGAGCTCCGTGTAGATATTAAACAAAAGTGGTGATACGATACATCCCTGGCGGACACCTGCACTGGGATGGAAGCTATCCGAAATGTGGCTATCTGTTCGCACTGATGCAGTTCCTCCTTCGTAGAGTTCTCGAAAAAGGTGCACAAGATGTTTTGGTGTGCCCATTTCCAGTAGCGTCTTCCACAAGCTTGGCCATTTCACGGAGTCAAACGCTTTTGAGAAATCAACAAAGCATATGTAGGTCGGCTTGTTGAATTCTCGTGCCTTCTCGATAACCTGACGGACAATGAAAATTTGCTCCCGAGTTCCTTTGCCCTTCACAAACCCAGCTTGTTCTTGCGCGATTTCTTTCGACAGGTGTGCCTTCAGCCGTTCGTTAAGGATGTGCAGCAATATTTTGCTTGCATGACTGATCAGTGCAATCAAACGGTAATTACTGCACTTTTTGGTCGAACCCTTTTTGTGGAGAGGAATAAAAACAGTGTGAGCCCATTCCGTCGGCCATTTTCCTGCCAACCATATCTTATTGCAGATGATGTTAAAGATCTGAACGCCGCGTTCCCCCAATGCTCGAATGGTCTCAATTGGGATGGTATCAGAACCCGTAGCCTTTCCACTCTTCAAATGCTTAATGGCAGCTCTGACTTCAGATTCAAGAATATCTGGCTCCAGTGTATCACTCTCAGGTTCTGTAGGTGTAAAGGCTTCCGATTGCGTATCCTCAAATAGTGACCTACAGTAACTTCTCCAAGCCTCAGATATCTGCTCCAGTTCGCTGACCACTTGACCATTACCGTCTTCAATGGCCCAAGTTTTAGATGGGAGCGCTTTAGTTATAAGCCGGATTTTGTGATGCAGGTCTCTCGACTCGTATCTACCTGCATGAGCTTCAATTTCTTCACATATATGGCGCAGGTGGGCGTTGTGATCCTGTCTGCATTTCCTTTGGATCTGGGCAGACTTTTCATTACAGGCTTGAACACTTGCACCGGCTGCTTTCATTTTTCGACGCTCCTCAACAAGCGCAAACGTTTCATCCGTCATCCAGTGTTGCTGTTTGTGTGTTACAGTTGGTGTTTTAGATCCTGAAACCGCCAGCTCTATAAGGGACTTTGCTCTGTTCCAAAGTTCTTCCGGTGGTTCGCTCTCAAAATCCGTATTCGTCCATTTAGCCCAGTTGTGTTCCACTAGAGACATGAATTTCGGAATATCTGTCACGTCTAGCCTTCTTCTCTGATATTCGAGGGCTCTGGCAGCCGTTAATTTGAGTTTGAACTTAGAGATCAGAAGTTGGTGATCTGATCCGCAGTCAGCGCCAGGTAATGTATGGGCATTCGTGACAGATGACCTCCACCGCGATCGAACCAGAATATAGTCTATCTGGTTGCGGTATTTTCCATCGGGTGATGTCCAAGTGTATAGCCTTCGAGGGTGGTGTTGGTAGAAGCTGTTTGTAATAACTAGATCATTTTCGGACGCAAATTGTATGAGCCTGTCACCTCTGTCGTTCCGAATACCGAGTCCAAAACTTCCGACGCACCTGCCAAGCTGCTGAGCATTTGCTCCAATTTTTGCGTTGAAATCACCCAGAATCACAAGAAGTTCTCTGTTGGGGATTTTAGCTATGGTGGTTTCCAGTTCGGAGTAAAATCTTTCTATTACCTCGTCACTGGCAGTGCTCGTAGAGGCATATATCTGTATCAGGTTCAGATTCACTGGCGACGCTTTCAGCTTTATGCTGATTATACGGTCGCTTACTGACTCGTAACCTATCACACTACTCCTCCGCTGGACGGGAATTAAAAAGGCTACACCGTTCTGGCTGTTTTTTTCGTGGCCGGAGAAATAAACGACGTGGTCGTCAGTTACGAAATGACCGTTGTTTTGCCAGTGCGTCTCGCTGAGTCCACAGATGTTTATGCCGCATCTTTCAACTTCTCTTTCCAGGATGGTGAGTTTGCCAGGTCTTAGTAGGCCGCGTACATTCCAGGTCCCTATCGTCTGGCTTTGTCGCAGCTTGATGGAGATTCTAGTAGTTGGATTTCCATGGAGAGCCTGGTCTCCTACTACTCCATGGCCGGTAACCAACTTCACACCGTGCGCCCCGGACGCAACACGGCGCCGGTTGCTAAGCGGCTCGCATGGCGATCGTTCTCTATTTAATGCTACTTTCATGGTGACTGTCTTGGGAATATAATGCAGTGGTTTCCCCTTGCCTTCTGCATCAGTCGTTTTTGAGGCTATTTGGGCCCCAAGGCTGCTGAAACCTCTTCTGCCTGGTAACCCAAGTAGGTGAGTGGTTATACCGCCACAGCTCGGTCGCCATTGCCTCGTTAGTTGTTTAGCAGGGAGCACCACGACAGCTGAATGCTTGTTTGTATGTACAAACTTCCAGAGCGTGCAGGTGAGGTTGACTGGGGCTGACTAGATGTTATCGTCATTCTCCCGTATCTCCCCAACCGTATGTTTACCAACACCTGAACCTAATTCTAGCTAAAGGGCTAAAGACAACTCGGTGGAACAGCCCACACGTTCCGAAAATTTTGATACTTGAAACATGACTGTTACTGGGAGTTCATTGAACAGTAGGCCATACCCAAAGGGAGACTTTCAATTCATTGGAAATCTTGGGGGTGAAAGTACTTATGAATGTAAACAGGTCTTACAATGGGATCAATTTTGAAATACCGAAATAAAATTGGCTGTGTTCTGTTTTTGGTCGAGTTATGCGAATATAAAAGTACTGAACAGCTGTTTTTGCCGCGACTACAGTTTTGGTCCCAATAGTAAATCTTGTTCATATTCGTAAATGCTTTTGCCTCCTCAAAGATTATAATCAGTCTCTTAATAGTATAAAACGAAATTGCAGTATGCCTCTGTGTCCGCATACTTCTTCTAAACAACGCAACAGATTTTTCTTTTTACTTAGGAGAGGGGGGGGGGGGGGGCGGTAACGCATTACACGTCCGCGTCCGTGATTTGATTGCCGAGTTCATAATGTTCTGAATTATGACAAAATCGAACAGAGTTCGGATGTAGTGCGTAAGCTTCCCTACAAGAAGTACTACAGCTACTTCAGAACCGATATTTTACGTACACGGATCGGATTTAGTGCGTAACCACCCTTAGTGAATTATCAAACTACTATACGTATAGTTCGCCAGCGAAGCCGAATCGCTATAGTTGAACTTGAAACTTTTAACCTCTTAGTAGCTACTCGCACTGCAGTGGATCTATTTATACCATCAATTCAATAAAAAGTCGGTCCTTCTTCACGTTAAGAATTCTGGCCCGAGCCTGGTATTCAATTAATGTATTTCAGACTTCGACGAACGAAGGGTGAGAGAAGGGTTCCTTGGGAGGGAGGAAATTAAATCGTGACGATATTTACTCGCCTTCGAGGATATTTCTCTGAGAGGTGGGTAGGGCATTATCTAATCTTTTTATTTGTATTAGCACTTAATTGTCTTTAATAAATTTAATTGAGTTTTGTCTGAGTTGAGTGTCAGGGAGGGGATTAGTTTGTGTGAATATTTAAAAATAGAAATCTATAAATGTTTGTTTCGTTTACGTATTGTCTAGGGACAGTATTTGATTAAAATAAGGCTTCGTTCGTGGTAGATGATAACAACTTATCCATAAGTACAGTCACTGACCTCTATCATACAAGTACGCTGGACTTCATAATAACAATGACAAAATGAAGACATTTGATTTTCGCCATTTTGGCGCTGATAGCAACGTTACTTAACGTGAGAGTCCATGGAACTAATATTAGAGATAGGACACAGCCTACGGTAAAAAATACTTTTATGGGCTTTATCGATCGTGAGAATAATTTAATAGGTAAAAGAAAAAGAAATCCCAGTTATTTTTATTAAGATTAATTTTTAAGTAATAGAACAATTGCTGTAAAGGTTAACTGAAAAATATTTTCAGTCAGATTGCAAGCTATAAACTAGTAGATAGCGTGCTAGTAAAGTTATACAGTAAAATCAGATCAGTGAGATTTAAATATGGAGATAGGCTAACAACTTATCCTTAAAACTAGTATATTTGAGCAAGTATCTCCTCGCTCAAGTACACTAGTTAGTTAATACTTACAATCTTTCGAATTCACTCGGTTGGCGCCCATCGGATTCGTGAAGTAAACATCATTTATACAATAATAATAATAAATGAGATGGATAATCATTTACAACGGACGTATTTCCCGATTCTCGCTCTCATCGCTGAGATCCTGGCTCTGTAGTGTTAAGGTGCAAATAAGAGTGACATCACATTCCAGCAAGGTGAAGACTTATATCAGTTTTCAACTCTGTTTCAGATGCAGATAATAAATTGTTTGATTTCAAAACATTTATTAATAAAATTATAATTATCATGATATTCATATAGGCTTAGGATCGTGGTGATTGGTGCAAGAGAGAGGCCTGTGCTCAGCAGTGGGCGAAGTCGGGCTGTGGATGATCATGATGATGATTCCAGAATTTAGTATTACACATTGATTTTGAACATATTATTACTGATTATTAGGCATTCATATAGCATTCATCACCAATACCAATATGAGATATTTAGTTCCAACATACTACGAGAATTCAATACAGTAGATGAGTGATACGCCTTGCCAAGTCTACTATTTTGATATTAGTGTAATTTAAAAATATCACTAATACTGATATATTAGTTAGAAATATTATAATATTGCCAGGCGAATATATTACTATTACTTTATTTTGAGAAATAACGGTATTAACCTATCTCTAAATGTGTCAATTTTAGTTCCTGAGAACCTTGAGCGGGGCGCTTTAAATCAGCACAAAAATCAACTGTCATTTCATATAGTATGTTTAGTCCAGCGTACTTGTACGAGTATGATAGAGGTCAGTGAGTACAGTACAAATATTTTCTAAATGTCCCTCGGCAAACTTCGTGTTTCGTCAGTTATGGTATTTCTATCAGTTGCCCTTTGCACTTGGTGCAGACTGGACGCTCTCAATCAACTTGGAAGTATATAGAGTTGTTAATAATCTTTTAACATAATGTAATTTATTTAAAAAATGGGAGGAAGGCTGCTAAAGCTGCTTTTTTTACAGCTCTATATATATATAAGTTTTTAACTGTCATGGTCACTAACACTAATATTAACATTATAAGCGGGATATTTACCATGTACAAACAAACAAACAGCATACAAACAGTAAACCTGGTAAATATCCCGCTTATAATGTTAATATTAGTTATATATATATATATTTCACAAGACAATCAAAACAAAACAACAATAAAGTACTCAGTTCTGAATTCAAATTATTATACATGATAAATCTAATAAATCATGGACATGGAAATTAGCATTCGTTTGTATTCAGAAATGCGATGATTGACGATACATCACAACGTAATGTTCCAAATATGAATCCAAAAAATGTTGTGTAAACACGTACTTTATATTTAAAATAAAAACCATTGCAGTGCAACATTTTCCTACGATTTTCAAACAACTGCATCATAAAATAACTTGTTTTGTTTTAATTTATAGCACACTTTTAATTTTTATTTATTGGCGTATATGGGCTCGTAGTAAAATAGTGTCATTGTCTATGGATGCGCGCGCTGCGCAGTCATACGCAGCGAGAATCTAAATTACCCGCAATAGGTACCACATATTTTTTCCGTTACCACTTTTAATTTATTTCAACTGTATGAGTGAAGATAAAATAGTGTATTCGGTGCAGAATTATCAACGTGAAGAAGGACCGACTTTTTATTGAATTTATGGTAGAAATAGAACCACTAAAATGCGAGTAGCTACTAAGAGGTTAAAAGTTTCAAGTTCAACTATAGCGATTCGGCTTCGCTGGTGAACTATACGTATAGTAGTTTGATAATTCACTAAGGGTGGTTACGCACTACATCAGATCCGTGTCCGTAAAATATGGGTTCCGAAGTAGCCGTAGTACTTCTTGTAGGGAAGCATACGCACTACATCCGAACTTTGTTCGTCATAATCTGTCATAATTCAGAACACTATGAACTCGGCATTCAAATCACGGACACAGACCTGTAGTGCTTAACCCCCGCCTCTCTCTCTTCCCCTCCTAATGAAAAAGAAAAATCCATTGCGTTGTTTAGAAGAAGTAAGCAGACACAGAGGCAGACTGCAACTTCGACTGCATTTACGAATATGAACAAGATTTACTATTGTGAACAACACTGTAATCGCGGCAACAAAATTAGCAAAAACAGCTGTTTAGTACTTTTATGTTCGCATAACTCGACCAAAAACAGAGCACAGCCAATTTTATTTCGGTATTTCAAAATTGATCCCATTGTAAGAGCTGTTTACATTCATAAGTACTTTCACCCCCAAGATTTCCAATGAATTGAAAGTCTCCCTTTGGGTATTACCTACCGTTCAATGAACTCCCAGTAATAATCATGTTTCAAGTATCAAAATTTTCGGAACGTGTGGGCTGTTCCACCGAGTTGTCTTTAGCCCTTTAACTAGAATTTGGTTCAGGTGTTGGTAAACAAACATTATTATATTATGTAGATAAATTCAATCCGATATACGTTTCGGGGAATCAAGGCACGCCTTTCAAAAACCACACATAGAAGCTTAAGTTCTTTATACTGTTAAATTTATTCTATATAACATAAC
This sequence comes from Orthosia cruda, assembly GCA_964057195.1. Taxonomy (NCBI): domain Eukaryota; kingdom Metazoa; phylum Arthropoda; class Insecta; order Lepidoptera; family Noctuidae; genus Orthosia; species Orthosia cruda. Next base: position 2,150,172 of record OZ059836.1, read on the forward strand.
ATTATTATTCTCGCCAAAGGATAATGCAGAGCTCTATATGCCAGGTATGATTGCCAGTTATGTCCAAGTCGTTTGTAATATAGATTACCATCAACCTGGCACAAAACCAAATCTGGGCTGCGGAGTAATTCCAGATGGAAAAACTCAATCACACATAGACCGCCCCGAGAATTGGAACCTAAGAACTCGTCCTCTCCCTAGGTGCGTGCCCGCATTGTCGAAGCGGGGGGGGCTCTGTAGCCGTGGCTTGGTCACCCACGGTAAAGCGAAGAGGAACCCGAGGAGGGGCTTTTGCCGATTAAGCCGACGACGTAGTGGCCAAAAAATAGGTTACGGTGCCGCTTGGGTAACATCGCGGCTGAGGGTTGGGGGCCTTGGCGGGAGAGGAGTGCCGCTCTCCCTACCTTTTGCGGCCTGGATGGGGTCGCCACCGTCTGATGGCGGACGCGGTGGGGCCGCAGGGGAGGTCCCTATTCCCTGCGGCCGAAAATTGGTAGGTGGCGGGGCCACTGACCTGACCCATCACAGGGGGACTAAAGGTGCCATACACAGGGGGTAGTCTGGCACCCATGTGCTGGTTTGGTCCCTGGGGTGGTTACAGCGTGCAAATGTGTTCTGGTGCGGCAGTGATGGGGGTTATTCCTCAGAGGAGGGTCCGGCGAAGTACAGCCCCGGTGGGTTCGCGGCGAGTGCTAACGCGTGCCCGTGCTCCCACCATAAGCGGCACAGGAGGACACCGTGGAGTTTTAGTGGGTTGGAGTCCCACATAACTGCGCGGTCTCCCCGTGGTACCGCAGTATGCATCTCCCTACGCTAAAAAAAGGACCTCGTACTCAGCAATATCACAAAATCATTACTAATTTCAAATCCGACATCATTTTAATAAAAAAAACGTAGGTATTATTTGCCAAAGGAGCAATTTATCCAGGCATTTCTTATTACCATCGAACTAGCGAAAACAGATTAAAAACGTCTCGATGTCGCGACCAGTCCGTGACTCCATTAAAGTGAAAATATTTTGCTAATAAATTGGCCTCTTCAAACTCCCTTCAGACTATACGTACGACAATCACCCGTCGCCTTCAGGGAAATTAGCTTCGACCCATATTTTTGAAGTTAAGTGATGATTTTGGGAGTGGGCGTTATCAGGAAATTGATAAAATAGTTTTTTTTTATTTCGGTTATTTATTTTCTACTACCTTCCACCTTTGGCTCTGCCCGCATGGAATTAGTAGGTATATCACCTCCTAAAAAAAGAGACATCTCTCAGTATTTCAAAAGGATTTTCGCCAGATTCTAGATTCGTTTTATATAATGCGCGAGAAAATCTCTGATCTAATCTTTAGAAATCTTATGATCTATACGGGTTAAAGATTGTTTTTCTTTTTAAGAATGGCTGGTAGAGTCGATCGAATGTATAAACAATGTTATAAAAATTCTTCTAGAAGCAAGTGAAGCAACGGGAGTATGCCCCAAGTTGCAAATAAAATACATAGTTCAGACTGCGTAAAATTTGGTTTGTTAGGTGGCAGTGATTTACGAGTTTGGTTTAGTTTTTTATTTCTATTTGCGTTAAGCTCGCGTTTGACCACTATCTCGCTTGATGGTAAGCGATGATGTGGTCGACAATGAAGCACGCTTGCTTAGCTGTAACCTATTCAATCTTGACTTAAAGGTTCCTAGGAAACAAAGACTTCGGCAGGGAGTGAGAGAGAGTGTAGGTGGGATGTTGACCATGTGCCGATGGCGCATTAAAGCGCAGATACCCCTTAGTAGCTGATTTTAAAATGAGAATCACATCTAAACGGCTGGTCGTAATTAATTGGAAAAAATATATGTTACATTCGACCATTTTCTTAATAATTTGATCTAAGAAAATGTTAAGTTTTTTTCGTATAACATAGTGTAATTAATTTGTAAAGTTATGACTAACACGGTCAAAAAAACGAGAATCGCACCAAAACCGCCGCCGCGCCGGGCGTATTTTAATGAAATTGTCACCATCTCAAAGACAATTTAATCATCTATATTTTGATCAGAGGTTTTTTTGTAAAGACATAGAATAATAAGGAAAGTACAAAAACTACCGAGTTTTGTTTCGCGCGGGTGTGAAACAAGTGCGCGTTTTGTTCCCTTGTAGCGTAACGTTAGATCAGTCGAGCTAACGTTAGCCACATTAGTAAAAGTAAAAGGTAATATAAATTAAAACTAAGAAAAAGGATATAGATAATAAAACTAAGGTAGGGCTTCGTACGATGTGGGCAGCTAACCAGGCAGCAGCTCGGGCAGGACGTCGTGGAATGCCCGAGGTAGGCAGGTGAGTAGCGGACAAGCAGACGGGTGGTAGGCAGATAAGCGGGTAATCGGGCAGGTAGGCAGTGGAGTAGGCAGCAGGACGGAAGCAGGTCGGATAAGCAGGCAAACAGGTAAGGTCGTAGGCTCCAAGGGTTGTGGATGCCGGTTATGGCTCAATACGCCAAACAGCGAGGCCTTTGATGCCAAGAGATGACCGTTGAGGGTGTTTCCAGGAAATAATGCTCTCGGGAACCACACAAAATATATTTAATTGGAGCACTTCAGATAATAATAGTTTACATATGCTGGTAATTCACAGTTTAGAGTTTTGCAAGAGTTGTTAGATCAGAAAATACACTTCGTAGTATTAAGTAGTCAATCGACTTTCGGCGTTCAGTCCAGATTTCAAACTAAAAACTGACGCCCGTTTTTCATTGTTCTGTTTCATATCGTCTACATTTTAAATTCAAATTTCAATTAAGAAATAAATACCAGAATGAATAAAAACGGTTCACAAAGAGGTCAGTCTGCGCTACCCTTATAATAATGTACACCTAGCTTAAAGCAGGTCTAGTCCATGGTACCTATGTTACGGTCTATGGTTTAAGAAAAATAAAATAGACAGACAGTCAGATGAAAATGTGACAGTAGAAAACATTCCAAAATTTCACAAATTAGCAATATTAACTTATATTGCTAATTTGTGAAATTTTGGTTTAAATCAGAGATAACTAAAAGTATGCTTTTCAGATGATAACAATAGAAAGAAAATATTTAAATGAATTTGATACAATATCAAAAGATATGAAGGTATGGTTTGTATAGTGTTATGAATTGTAAATAGACTTAAAAATATGTGGCTCTGTTTAGCAGAATACCACACCCTCAAGGTCGTTGGTGACTGTCGTCGTCTTAATCCACTGTTGAAGTAGCTAATAATACTAGGTGACTTTTAATCCATTGTAAATATCATTGGGGTAAAATTGCGAGCTATGGGATAAACCTTGAAATATAAAAATGTGCATTACATGCATGATGCACATCATGTGATATAATATAGGGCACAGATAATTTATTTCACCCCTTCAGAGTTGGTCCCATAAAGAAACTTGTTCATTTTGATTACTTGTACCCCCTGAAAGATAGGCAGTGAATTAAAAATTGTTTTCAATGGTATAACTAGACTGAATTTTTACGTCTAGTTACACTATTTAATTAAAGACTTAAAGAAAGAGGGTCTTTAAGTCTAGTAAGTTAGTATTTTATTTAGTCTTTCTTTTCATTAATTTTGAAGTCTTCCGCGGGCAACCTTCAAATATTTAAATTCAAAATCAACATGTTATAGACAAAATCAAGCATGGAGATCTGTGTTGACGCGAAGCGTACCACAGATGTTCGTTCTCATTCCATCTCAATTAGTGTTATTAGAGAAATGTTCACAAAATACCTCGAGGCTTCGATAATTGCCTACAAATTGCTACATCATCGAACATCCTGTTCCATCATTAGGCAATATTGTTACAATTTCTTACCTTTCATGGATCGTGTATTTTTTTATATTTTGCTTGTAAACGTTTGGGGAAAAAGGAACAACATGTGGAAGAATTTCAGTAAATTTTATCCCAATTTTTGCAATTATTTCAGAAATAAAACGACAGAAAATTTCGGCATAGATTTTTCCCGCTTCGTTCACATTTTCCGGGATAAAAAGTAGCATAAAGGTCCTATCCACACATATCAGGGCCGTGCCATGGACGTGGACGGACCGTGCCCCGTCAGGGGCTCAAAAATCTGATAATGTATCGGTGTATACATTTTATATGAACTCGTTCACACACGTCCGTGCACGGGCCAGTGAAGGAGCTTCAATGCCTGGGCCCGGCCCTGTCACGTCCCGGGCACGGCCCTGATACATGTGGATAGACCTTTATGCTACCCAATTTTTACTGATAAAGCTGGACATTGAAGCGTTCGATCGATGAAAGAAGTTTATTATCGCATCAGTACTTCTGGAGATTACCTTTTAACAATGTTATAAATAAATAAATAATTTACCTTTTTAATCGACTTCTTTGGCAAGTCGAAGGAGGAGATTCTCAATTCGATTGTATGTTTGTTAAGCAATTTGTACGGTGCAACCGCACATTCTGCAATTCAGCAGTTTACGCCACACATTCATTTCAAATCATAATAATTAGTTAGTTCGCGTTGGGCTATCAAGACAGCCAGGCGTCCTCGTAACAGCCAACAAGGGCCGCGTCACTCACTTCATTCTTCACACATCAGTTCATTAAGCTCATTTTATCCTTAAAACATTTCAGACAATACATCAGTGTTTAAATACTTAAACTCTTTTATTCCTCATCATCCAATCATCTATAAGTTATGTATGGTCTAACAAGAGACCATACATTCTTTTTGGTCCTTCGACGGAAATCATAGTACGCTACATAGTCCATTTCGCGCGCGTGGACAGTGTAGCGGGCAACTATCCAGTGGCTCAAAGTGTGTGCAGTGTTGAGTGACAATAATAAATTGGGACTAACAAGTGTCTCAGGGATCAACAAGGATCCGTAAACTATCAAGTGTTTAGTGCAGGAATTTTAGACTTTGGGACTAACAAGTGTCTCAGGGATCAACAAGGATCCGGGAACTATCAAGTGTTCAGTGCAGGAATTTTAGACTTTGGGACTAACAAGTGTCTCAGGGATCAACAAGGATCCGCAAACTATCAGGAGTTCAGTGCAGGAATTTTAGACTGGGACTAACACGTGTCTCTGGGAGCGTTTTATAATCAAGAGCTGAGGCTACCAAGTGTCTCAGAGGATCACCAAGGATCCGTAAGCAGTTATCAAGAACATTCAAGTAAGATCTTTCCATTTATTTCTCACTTTAGTAAGTCCTCATCATGGAGGCCATACATGCTAATCAAGACGAACTTTACACAGCTATCCTAAAGTTAGCCACAAATATCAAAAAGGACTCAGCGGATCGTAAGACTGCTGACTATTTCAAGAGACGTTTAGATAACCTTACTCAGTATTGGACCGAGTACCAATACAATCACGACCGTCTTCTTACGGAAGAAAGCAAGGCTCATCCTTATTTTAGTGGCCGTGAATTCGAACGAACAGAAGAACTATACAACTCGACCAAGGCTCTCATCAATCAACAATATCAAATTTTGTTGATGAAGATGAAGGAAGCTCAACAGGGAGGTTCCACTCAGGGGGTACAAGGTCCTGCATGGTCGAAGCAAGAAGATCCAGTGGGACGTCAATCGCCGCCTGTCGAGATATGCTCCAGGGGTTCATCTAGCAAGCTTGATGAACTGTTGAAAAAACAAGCAAGCAATTTCAGGGCGCTGCAGCGCACTGTAGCAGGGATAAATTTGGATTTTATGTCCGAAAAGTGGGAGTTAAAGGATGCCTTACGTACTCTACAGGCTCGATGGTCTATTATAGATTCCTTACATTGGGAATTAGACAGCGATTTGGAGGGCACCAATCAAGGATATGAGGTGTCTTATACTAAGCAAGAAACTATTTACAATGAATTAAAAAATGCAATTAACAGAAAACTAGGTTCCGTAGTTCACAAGGAGAATTGGACACCAAAAATTGACATCCCGTTCTTCAATGGCAATTATCAAAACTGGGTGTCTTTCAAGGACTTATTTGTAGAAGCTATCCACAGTAACGTCTCCTTATCAAACGCTCACAAGATGCAGTTTCTTAAAAGCAAGGTGCGGGGAGAAGCTGAACGTTTGATACAGCATTTACAAATCAGTTCAACCAACTACACTGTTTGTTGGGAGATATTGAACAACAGGTACAACAACACATGGTTGATTTTTACATCTCACATAGATCTCCTATTAAATCTTCCAGTAGTTCAACAAGCGAACGTCCCTCAGATAAAGCAAATACACGATACTACACTAGAGTGTTTAAACTCAATAAGGAATCTAGGCGTTAATATAGACAGCTGGGATCCATTCATCGTGCGTATTTTATTGCTTAAATTAGATGCGGACACGCATTATCATTATTTGGAATGTCTGAAGAAACCCAGAGAACTGCCAAAATTGTCGGAGTTTCTAAGCTTCTTAGAGAGCAGATTCACCGCATTGGAATCTTCGCGCAAGAAAAACGAAAATTCCAAACCAACAATAAGCAAGCAAAATAAATCATCATCGTCAAATTTCAAGAATAAATATTCAGCAAGTAAGACTTCGGTAAATAATATCGAATTTACTTGTCCGTTGTGTAAAGAGTCACATGGAATATACTATTGCAGTAAGTTTTTAAACATGACACCAAGTGCAAAGCGACAAGCTATAACACGATTACATTTGTGCAAAAATTGTCTCTATTCGCATGGGGATAAAGAATGTACGTCAGAAAGACGCTGCCGTGAATGTCGCGGCAAACATAACACACTGTTACATGAAGCGTTTAACAAGAAGCCTTCATGTAACCCAATTACAGAAAATGACACACCAGCAGTTCTTGCAACTAGAACGCAAAATCAAGAGTTACAAGAAAATCACGTTTCGCAACAAGGCAACAACGTGATCGAAACATTATTAGCCACTGCAATGATCAAAGTTCAAGCAAGTGACGGATCATACCACAAAATGCGTGCGCTAATAGATCAAGGTTCTCAAGCCTCCCTTATCTCAGCAAGAGCGGCACAACAGCTTGCTTTATCAAGAAAGTATTGCAGAGCCGTCATCTGCGGGATAGGAGAGAAGGAGAGCAGTAGCAAGGGCGTTACGAACATAACATGTTGTTCAAATTTTGATGATTTCACATTTAAAACAGAAGTGGTAATCATGGACACGCTGATTACTCAATTACCAAGATGTACATTTGCCAAGCCAACATGGGCACACCTAGCCGGCATGCCACTAGCCGACCCCGAATACAATATCAGCCGTCCTATCGACATCCTATTGGGAGCCGATGTGTATTCCCAAATCATTTTAGAAGGCATTATCAGGGCTGATTTATCATTACCGGTCGCGCAACAGACACGACTGGGGTGGATCTTATGCGGCAATTTCAAGACTTTTCATTGTAACGTAGTCCTGAATCAAGTGGACGAAGTACAAAGATTTTGGGAGATTGAAGACGTCACAGAATCATCCAATCTATCCGCAGAAGATCTACAATGCATGGAGTTTTACAAGAGCACCACAACAAGACAGGAAAATGGCATGTATAAAGTAAGATTGCCCTTTCAAGAAAACTTTGAGACACAGTTGGGCATGTCTAAAAATAAAGCTATGGCACAATTTCAACAGTTGGAAAGGAAATTTTCCAATAATGTAGAAATATCAAAACAATACAAATTGTTTATTCAAGAATATAAAACTTTAGGACATATGATACCAGCGTCCGGTAAAATACAACCGGATTATTACTTACCGCACCATTGTGTATTGCGAAATGATTCCACTACGACAGCACTTCGCGTAGTTTTCAACGCTTCTACAAAAACAACAACGGGAATCAGCTTGAATGACCTCATGTTAAAAGGCCCAAATCTACAGCAAGACCTCCAATCTTTACTAATAAGGTGGAGACAATATCGCGTAGCTTTTACAGCAGATATTGAAAAAATGTTTCGTTTTATTTGGTTAAATGAACAGGATCAAAGATTCCAAAAAATCATTTGGAGGGATACCATTGACATGCGTCATCAAGTATACCAATTATGCACAGTTACATACGGCACCAAAGCAGCACCATTTTTAGCAATGATGACTCTTAGACAATTGGCTGAAGATGAAAGACACAATTTCGACAGTGTTGCAATCAAGGCATTGGAGCACTCATTTTACATGGATGATGTTCTACACGGGTCACATTCTGTCGAGTTAGCAATAAAACTAAAGCAAGATTTAATCAAGTTGTTAAAATCAGGGGGGTTCAATTTAAGAAAGTGGTCTTCCAACTCAGCAGCCTTACAAGACGATACAATCGGGGCAAGTAGCAACCAAGAAGGTTTCGATTTTAAGGAAATGGATACGTCAAAAACCTTGGGATTACGTTGGAATTCTACAGCAGACTTATTTACATTTCAATCAAAAATAGAACCATCAACCAAAACACCAACTAAAAGATCCATGTTATCAGATATATTAAAGTTGTTTGATCCACTTGGTTGGCTTTCACCAATATCAACCAAGTTAAAACTGCTATTTCAGCAAGTTTGGATGTCAAGTATTCAGTGGGATGACCAGTTACCCCATCAAACTAGCAAGGAATGGCAAAACATTAGAGGAGATATGCACAAAATCAATCAATTCAAGTTGCAGCGTTGGTTGGGAACAGGAGACAACAACACGCTAGAATTACATGGATTCTGCGATTCTTCTAATAAAGCCTACGCATGCGTTGTTTATTGCAAGACTGAAAGCAACGGAGAAACAAAGATCTCGTTAGTAGCAGGAAAAGCGAGATTAGCACCAGTAAACAAATCAATTTCATTACCAAGATTAGAGCTCAGCGGTGCTCTACTACTAGCGAAATTGCTGTCTAAAATTCAACAATGCCTTAACAGTCATAATATCAAGACATATAATTGGACAGATTCAATGGTAGTCCTAGCCTGGTTACAAGGAGAGCCAGGAAGATGGAAGCCTTTTGTCGCCAACAGGGTGCGACAAATATCAAGCATCATACCTACAAACAGCTGGCGTTACGTCAAGTCAGCTGAAAATCCAGCTGACTGCGCAAGCCGCGGATTGGGCGTCGATCAATTGAAAACCCATTCGTTGTGGTGGGAAGGACCGTCGTGGCTGCGGAACTACGAACCTGACCAAGAAAATGGGCAAGCAGGGTTTACCACAGACGAAGAAGCAAGAAAAGCCAAGTTTATTAATCATATTTCGCAGCAAGAAAGCGAAAACATTTTGGGTGAATTATTAGCAAGATATAGTTCACTCGCTAAACTAACAAGAGTTTTAGCATGGATATTAAGATTTATCAAGCAAGCAAGATACACGAAACACCGCGTGCAAAATTATTTAACATTGCAAGAATTAATAAATGCTAAGCATAAAATAATTTTATATGTACAGCAGAAAGAATTTGCCCGGGAAGTACATAACTTAAAGGAAAATAAGTCGCCATCAGCAAAAAGTAAGTTATTGCAATTAAATCCATTCCTTGACAACGAGGGACTTATCAGAGTCAGAGGAAGACTAAGCAAGGCCAGCATTAATCAAGATATGATGCATCCGATTATCATACCTCACGAAGGAAAGTTAACATACTTAATTATAGATCAAGCACATGAACTTACCTTCCATGGAGGAGCACGGGTGACATCAGCATTCATTCGCAAGAATTACTGGATCATAGGCGGTAATCGAGCAGTCAAAAAGCGTATACGATCCTGCGTTACCTGTCGTAAACACAATCCAAGCAAGATGACACAGTTGATGGGTGATTTACCAACGCAGAGATGTAACGTTGCAAAGCCTTTTGAACATACAGGCGTCGATTTTACCGGGCACGTACTCATAAAGGCCAACAAGGGCCGTGGTATTAAGACCACAAAGGGTTACGTGGCGGTATTTGTCTGTATGGTGACCAAACTTGTTCATATAGAGCTGGTCTCAGACCTCACATCATCAGCATTCATAGCTGCGTTGCGAAGAATGGCTGCAAGAAAGGGCTCGCCGAAACATTTGTACAGCGACAACGGTACAAACTTCGTCGGCGCCAACAAAATTTTACAAGAAGAATTTGAGCAGATACAAGAAACATTCGATCTAGATTTCATCAAGGAAATTACTAGCATGGAGATCGAATGGCATTTTAATGCACCCTCATGGCCTACTGCAGGAGGGCTGTGGGAGGCTGCGGTTAAAAGTTTGAAACATCATTTAAAAAGAGTAGTTGGAGATCAAAAGCTCACGTTTGAAGAGTTCAGCACAGTTCTGGCCCAGTTAGAAGCAGTACTTAACTCGAGGCCACTGTGTCCTCTGACTGAAGATCCCAACGACTTAAATTTCCTCTCTCCGTCAAGCTTTATCAATCAAAATCAAGACATGACTATATTAGAAACAGAAACAGATATGCGCACGAGATGGCATCTAACTCAAAAAATAGTACAAGATATTTGGAAACGCTGGCATACAGAATATCTCACTCAGTTGACAGCAAGAAGCAAGTGGAGACATTCTCAACCAGACATTCAACTAAATGACATTGTTACAATTAACGATGCAAACTTACCTCCTGGGAAGTGGGCAGTTGGCCGCGTCGTCAAGCTGCATCCCGGTACCGATGGCCACATCAGGGTGGTCACATTGAAAACAAAGAATGGGCTTATCAAGAGGCCTATTCTCAAGCTGTCTATTCTCCCTGTAAATGATAGGATCGACAAACAAGAGTCGTGTTCCAAGGAATTGAAAGATGTCAAGCTATATCAAAACAAAAGAGTAAACTACAGCTTCTCATCGCTGGTACTGTTACTTTTGTCTTTCATGAGCATTTTGACCACAGCTCACTGTTCATACAATGTTACACAATTAAAGGACAATCAAGGTCTTTATGTTGACAAAATTGCAAACATGCAATTAATCAAAGATGAATGGAAGATAGTCACATACTATGACATGAACTCATTTTGGCAAGGTACAGAAGCATGCAGTAAATACCTACTAGCTACTTGAATCAATTATGCAACAAGTTTAAAGAAACGTCACATTGTGACGTCATACAAGTTCAATTGCAGCAAGAATTCTCAGAACTCGAGTACTATAACCACCTGTTGCTGACTCAGCATTCCAGCACGCGTCGCGCACGAGACCTGCGCCGCCGCAAGCGAGGCCTTATCAACGGTATAGGGTATCTTGCAAACGGCTTATTCGGTGTACTTGATGAGAGATTCGCCGAGCAATATAAACAAGATATTCAGTCAATACATGACAATGAAAATCATTTGCTTTTGCTCTTAAAACAACAAACAACGGTCATTGAAGCAGAATACAATGTTCTGAAAAGGAACGGGCAAGCAATTAATAAGCAACACAAGATGCTTAATTCACTATCAATCAAATTAGATAAAATGGAAAACGTTTTATTGAACGAATCGGCGAGTAATCGAGTCATGAACGATTTCAGTATGGGAGCAATTGCTACGAGCAATGTTTTAAGACAACTAAAAACAATCCAAACAAGTTTATTAGATACCATAACAGATGTTTATCACGGGAGACTCAATTTACACTTATTGTCACCAGAACAACTGAAGGACACACTGAATACAATAACGAGTCATCTTTCAAAAGACCTTACGTTGCCGATTAATAATTTGCAAATTAACTTTATAAACATTTATCATTTATTGACAGTCAAAGCTAGAATGACTGAAGAATATTTAATCTTCGAATTGAAATTGCCTCTAGTGTCTAGAGATTCATTTTCAATCATGAAAATTATACCAATACCTCAAATTGTTGGTAACACAAGCATGGCTACTTTAACTCCGATTGCTGAACATGTTGCAATCAATTTGAAGAAGGACTCGTATTTACCGATGTCTATACACGACGTCCAGACATGTCTACGTGACAATGTCGATACTTATCTATGTCATATAGAGAAGCCGATTTATCATCTCAAGAATGATGAAAAATTTTGTGAAGTCGAACCTGATTCGAGCAAATGCAAGATCAGCATTATGACTTGTTCGAATCAATGGATAGCACTTAGCAAAACAAACAATTATGCATTTTTCTGCTGTAGTCAGTGTCAAATAAAAGTTCTATGCGACGATAGTGTCATGTCGTCGGGGCATTTAGTAAACGCAGGCATATTGGGACTCAAGCACGGCTGTCTAATTAAAACCGAAAGTTTTACGGTTTACTCCCACAATGAAGGAATTAGCACTATAGACATAAAACCATCATTCAAGCTGCCTGAGATAGAACCAATCAATCATATCATAGACTTAGGCATCCCAACTCCACTGATACAAAACTATACACTCCTCTCGAGTAACAAGGAGCTTGACGAAATCAAGAAGCAACTCCGCATTCTCAAAGCAAGTGAAAGGTTGCCACATCAAGTTTCTTATCACGATGTCCATCACTACACAGCATTTTATGTGGCTATCGGAGTTGTGTTGATAGTTGGAGCAGTCTTCATGGTGCGACGACTGCGTAAAAGGCGAACCGCATCTCTCGCGGTGGCAAGGGTCGCATTGGCGAGTCTGCAGCCCGCGCAACACGCGACACCTGCACGGGCAGAGGCTGGGGCCTCTATCTCATCGTCCACGATTAAATATAGTGTTAGTGCGCGTAATCAGTGTGAGATTCCGTGTGTATCAGATTACAGTGAAATTCCAAAAGTGCATAAGTTAGACAAGTGTACGTCGCCTATGACTCGTAAAACGGAGTTCAAGTAGAGACACTAAACATATAATAATGACCAATTGGAATCACCTTGTCAATCATCTAGTATAAGGACCAATTGGCATCACCTTGTTACTCATCATTTCATGTTCATCTCACATTCATCTTCCCGCTCGGGAGCATGTACGGTGCAACCGCACATTCTGCAATTCAGCAGTTTACGCCACACATTCATTTCAAATCATAATAATTAGTTAGTTCGCGTTGGGCTATCAAGACAGCCAGGCGTCCTCGTAACAGCCAACAAGGGCCGCGTCACTCACTTCATTCTTCACACATCAGTTCATTAAGCTCATTTTATCCTTAAAACATTTCAGACAATACATCAGTGTTTAAATACTTAAACTCTTTTATTCCTCATCATCCAATCATCTATAAGTTATGTATGGTCTAACAAGAGACCATACACAATTATACCGCGATTTTGATGATTCTTTTTTAACCGACTTCCCAAAAAAGAGGAGGTTTTCAATTCAGATGTTTATATATATATTTTGGTTATGTATGTTGGGGCATAACACCGTCATACATAAACGGACTTTGTTCGAAAGAAGTTTATGCCGAAATGGTCACATTTAAATTTGGTAAAGATCTGATGCAGAACTTTGGAGATATACCACAGAACTCTTCAATAAATGCGGCATATCTCTCGGGATTGCTGCAATCGCATGTCTGTTTATTGATTACACAATTTCATAAAATACGCAGATGTGTACAGTTCACCCTGGTACACTCTCAAAAACGTTTTAACAAAAAAAAAACCGACTTCTAAAGCAAATCGAAAAATAGCTTTTTGGTACCTACTGTGGGGTGCATGAAAGGAGCCTCCCCGAGCGGCGTTAAACATATCCTCTTGCGATCCTAAACGCCCGGCGCACCCTGGACAGCTAGCACCCGGTAACGCAGGGTCTAGCTGACTAATCCTTTCACCACGATGACTCAAAGTCAAACTCAAACTCAAAACCAATCACAAAATATGAGTTTAGTTGAGTAAAATTTGAGATTATCGACACGAAAAGAAGAAGAAGAAGGTACCTACTGTTGTCGTTTTTTCAGACACCGACTTTGGAAAAAAGTTATTTTTCGATTTGTAGTGTTTTGCTTTAGAAGTCAGTATTATTGTTTTGTTAAAAAGTTTTTTATTATATGAAAGCTGGATCCTATTTAAATTTGATCATGATCTGGCGAGAAGTTTTTATGCTATCACTAATAATGCGTATTATCATGATAATAATTATAAAGGACCAAAACTAAAAAGAGGAAAATAACTTGACTTAATATCCTATGGCCCCTAGCTGGGGCAGAGGGCTTCCACAGCAATCCTCCATCGAGACCGCTCTTGAGCTTCGCGCTTCACCTCGCTCCACGCCATTCCGATACTCGTCTCTTCAGCCAATACGGTGCATCGCCAGGTTTGACGGGGACGGCCTCGCTTCCTTTTTCCTTGAGGATACCAATCCAAGGCCGGTTTAGGAATGTGATCGGAATTCCTCCGAAGCGTGTGACCAATCCAACACCATTTACGCCGCTTGATCTGGCGGTCGACAGGGGTCTCGTGGCATCTCTCCAACAGCTCTACATTAGAGATGATCTCGGGCCAGTAAATTCCGAGGATACGACGAAGACATCGGTTGACGAAGACCTGGATTTGGCATGAGATGTCCTTTGTTACCTTCCACGTTTTGCACCTGTAGTGCAGCACGGATTTGACATTGGACCCGAAGATTTTGAGTTTAACCCTTCGGGTCAGTTTCTGCGATTGCCACACAGGTCTCAGCTGTGCGAAGGTAGCTCGCGCTTTGGCGATCCGTGAAGTGATATCCTCTTCAGTTCCTCCAGTCTCTGACACGACACTCCTGAGGTACGTGAAGAAATGAAAGGTTGTGGACGCGTTCCACAAAGAATTCCTCACACCTGTACGCATATCCTGGGTCTTCCGGATGTTAATTTAAAGCCCAGTTTTCGCCGCCTCCTGGCGCAGGTCGTTCAGTTTCGCTTACATGTCGGCATGTGCATGACTCAGCAGGCATAGATCATCAGCATAGTCCAGATCTTCCAAGACGTTGGTCAATCCCCACTCTATCCCGCGATGCCTATTATCGTTCATGCGCAACATGATTCCGTCGAGAACGATTATAAAAAGGAGGGGCGAAAGAAGACAGCCCTGGCGGACACCCGCGTGCACTGCGATTTCCTCTGAAATGAAGCCCTCGTGAGTCACCTTGCAGGAATATTTCCTGTAAATGCTCTCCGACAGGCGGACCATTTTTGGCAGCACTCCTATGTCCAACAGGCGGGACCAGATGCTGGACCACTTCAGCGTATCAAAGGCCTTTTCGAAGTCGACAAAAGAAAGATAAAATTATTTTTCACTTTGTCGTGTTTTGTTTTGGAAGTCAGTTTAATTTTCTTGTTATTTTTTTTTCAAATAATCTAGACTAGGCTCGCTCTTATTCTTATTATATGTGACCAAAATTTTGAACTGACGGAAACTTGGTTTCCTAAACACCTTTGTCTAACCCTATGATACATTAACTCGTAAAGTTTAGTTATGAAACATATGGCACTATAATTATAAACTTCAAGTGTCTATTGTAGTACCTATTCCACTTAAAGAGCTTTGTAGTTCAATATGAGTCTGTTATTAAACTTAGAATATTAGATATGAAATGAACAATGTTATTGACATGTCTGAAGCACCTAATAGTTTTGATAAGGTCGTGTATGTTTCTATTATAAACTTTAAATTCTTCGGAAACGAAAAATACCCGTGATTTCTGAATTAAAATTTGATGTTAAGTTTTTGTCAAATTCTATTTCAGTCAGAAAACCTGTCAAACGTTGGTATTTAAGTGGGAATTGATACGCTCTTATCTTCTAACACTTAATTAAGAAGTTGGCCGCTAATCGGCAAAAGCCCTGACGAGCGGCCCCTCCTCGGGTTCCTCTTCGCTTCACCGTGGGTGGCCAAGCCACGGCTACTGAGCCCCCTCGCCTCGACAATGCGGGAACCCACCGGGGGGGAGAAAAAAATATAAATTAAGCCCTGCCAGCCAAATTTTTGCTTTCGGATATGTGAAAAAAATCGCTGTAGTATATATAACGAAATTAAAAGGAAAACTATCACACATAAGTAGGCTAATATTGTATATTGATGTATGGGGTCAACAGTTTTCGAACAGAAAAGTTAATTTTGCCCCTTCGTTTTCCTATTAATGTTCGGTGCTTTCATTGTTTATGAACGTTAGTAATGTTACTTATTTATTTTGGTGAATGTAGCTGTTCATACGGAGCCCTCTGTGCGCGAGTCAGACTCGCACTTGGCCGGTTTTTATACTGGGTACTGATATACATTCCCTGAAGGCTGGTAATGATTCACTCTGTATGAAGAATATTCTTCGAATTAAAATTACGACATCGTGTACTTACAAACAATATAAACATCATATTCAAATCGCCATTGACAACAAGTAAAATTTTAAAATTTAAAAACCCCCGATACATTTATCTTGCGAAAACATCACGATCTAAACAGTAAAACGCGCATAACTTTTGAACGGCTGAACCGATTTTATTCAAACATAGCTAAGAACCCTCTCGATACAATCACCTTTAAACAAAAAAAACTAAATCAAAATCGGTTCATCCGTTGAGGCGCTATGATGCCACAGACAGACACACAGATACACAGACACACAGATACACAGCAACATACCTCAAACTTATAACACCCCTCTTTTTACGTCGGGGGTTAGAAAATATAAGTGTCAGTCAAACTCACAATCTACACAAAAAGTCATCTACTACAAAAGCAGTTTTCAATATGAAAAATTCCGTGAAAAATTAATTTAGTAACAATTTATTAACACGCCGAGTGCTGAAATTTGCGTGGGATTCCTTAAAAGCCTATCAGTGGGCGGTTGAAGTGAATAAAAATAATATTATAATTTACAAATTCACATAGTATACGGCGCATAATATTTCGTGGAAATATGTATGGTCTACGGGCGACGACGATGTTGTGAATTGTTTTACAGAATCAACCTTTTATGAATAACATAATGAGTTTTTGATAACAGTTGTGTTAGTGCTTAATATTACGAGAGTCATCAAATTAGACTTTTTCCTAGATTTTTCAGCATCAGTGAATTGTTGTAAATTAATTTTATTTTGGGTCCTTAGCTGTGAATATCATATGATAATTATGGCTGTAAATCACTCTAGGGTATATATGTTCTGTGCTGTAAATACACACGGCTTAAATACTAGTAGTTTATGCTATGGTCGTATGATACGGGTTATTAAAACAGGCGAGTGTTTTAATACCTAATTATATGCCGTTGCATACACTATTTTATCTTCACTCATACAGTTGAAATAAAACAAAAGTGGAAACGGAAAAAGTATGTGGTATTGTGGGCAATTTATATTCTCATTGCGCAAGACTGCGCAGATCGCATATTCATTGACAATGACACTACTTTTCTACATTAAGTCAATGAGCTCATAAATTAAAAAAGTAATGGTGCTGTAAAAAATAAAAAGTTATTTTATCTACACTCACAACGTAATGTTCCAAATATGAATTCAAAAAATATTGTATAAACATGTACTTTATATGCTTGAATAGATAAAATAAAAAAAAAACCATTACAGTGCAACATTTTCCTTCGATTTTCAAACAATTGCATCATAAAATAACTTTATATATTGATAAACCTACGCTCGTGTTTTAATAACCCCTATTATATGACTGTTGCTTAAACTATTATTATTATGCAGTGATAAAAAATGTTGCACTGTTGTGGTTTTCTTTTTAATTTTACCTATCCACGAATATAAAGTACGTGTTTATACAATATTTTTTGAATTTATATTTGGAATATTACGTTGTGAGTGTAGATAAACACTTTTTCAACACACTTGCTCATAAAGTGGCTCTTATTTCACCGCAATTAGGCACATAATGACACCTGTTATCAAACTGTGACTTTTTCATTACTATTATTCACAAGTGAGATAAGAGAGAATAGTTCTTTTTTTAATTTATTGGTTGAGTTGCTTTGTTCTTAAAAAAGTTTTGATACAAAAAAGATCGTGCTCAATAGTACAAATGCAACACATTTCATGCAACTTCGTATTTAAATAGATAATTTCAACTTGTACGTGTTTAATAAATAAAACTTTCACTCAAATATAACTTTTGTTTTTGTCTGTAATAAAGAAACCTTAAAATTCGCCATTTTGTACGTGGCTAAAACGCTATCCGCGAAAAGCCATGAAAAAGATATCTCATTATTTTTAGTCTATGGGCGATCGTCATTGTTAGATGCGCGCGTATAGGAAAACTGATTAATTTTGCCCGCCATTGCGAAAAAAAATCACAACTCGTTTTCACTGTTGGAAATGATTTTTTTGTATTATTTTCTTCACAAGTGTGTTGAAAAACGTCGTATGATACACGTGTGTATTGATGATTACCGTCCTCGGCTCTCTTAAGACCCTCACCTAACGGCTCGGGTCTCAATGGCGCCTCAGCGGTAATCACCAACATTACACACTTGTACCATAATGTACTATTATATGTCAACTGTTTTATACTTGATGAGGCTGTCAGGATTTCCGACTACGTGAAGAAGATTTATCGAAATTAACCCTAATTTTTAATGGCCATAAATTATCTTGGTCGGGTAATACGAGGACCAAAGCAGATTGGGGTCTGACATGGTTAAGAACTACTCAGATTTCAGTGTAACTGTCACGGTAATGTGATGAAATTCGGTATAAACGTGACATGTCTATCACGGTGCCCTTATTTTATTACCAACCTCACGCAAAGCTACCATTGAGTAATGAAACCTTCAGTGCCTCCATATCACTATAAAACGCAATAAAAAACCGACCAATTGCGAGTCTGACTCGTGCACAGATGGTTCCGTAAAAACAGCTAAATTCACCAAAATAAATAGCTCACGTTCATAAACAATGAAAGCACCGCACATTGCTCTAACGAAGGGACAAAATTACAATAGGTACATCCCCACTTTAAGTGTACAGGAAATAAACTAAAAAAAAAAAAAACACTTTGTCGGCGTGATTTATATGTATATCCATGTCAAATTATAGCTTTCTAGTACTTAGTGTCTCTGAACTAAGCTGCTGAAGGATGTTGACTATGGAACTCTAAAAAAAAAGCATTTCAAACCCAACATTATCATATACCCATAACACAAGTTAATAAATAAGTGAAGTGACCGGTCTTTCATGCTATATCTGTGACCTATCGTGAGGACCTCGGTATATCGGTGACCCTACGTGAGGACACTTATAGACCCGGTAATTACAGACGAATAAGGGTCAATGGCGATGGGCCAAATGCTTGAAATTCCGGGCATTGTGAGAGGTATTCAATATTTCAAACTGGCTTCCTTGTTAGATTAAACTGGCTCAGAATGTCGATTTGTTTCGTTCATTTAGTTATAATTCGTAAAATTGATGTATGGGGACAACAGTTTTCGAACGGCAAATTAATTTTGTCCTTTCGTTAGAGCAATGTTCGGTGCTATCTTTGTATATAATAGTTAGTAATGTTACACGCTCACAAAATAGCGCGGGGTGCTTGATGTTAATTGTTATAATATTTTATTGACAGATATTGGTAAAAGTTCAGTCATTTTGAAATTATATCTTAA
Source organism: Orthosia cruda (assembly GCA_964057195.1). Classification (NCBI taxonomy): domain Eukaryota; kingdom Metazoa; phylum Arthropoda; class Insecta; order Lepidoptera; family Noctuidae; genus Orthosia; species Orthosia cruda. The sequence continues at coordinate 2,169,594 of OZ059836.1, forward strand.
AAAAACCGGCCAAGTGCGAGTCTTACTCATGCACAGAGGGTTTTTTAAACAGCTACATTCACCAAAATAAATAGGTAACATTACTAACTTTTATATAAAATGAAAGCATCATAAACAACATCCAGGGAAAGCAGTACGCAGCGTGCATTACCCACTCCCATCACAGGGAAGTGTTGCATGAATAAATTGTCGTTTATAAAACTAAAAAACACTCTTTAATGGTAAGTTGAACTAAAAAGTATAAATAGTTTCCAATGAATTTAAATTAAGAATAGTGTGATTAACTAAAAATTTATTTTATTGTAAAAAAGCGCGGGGTGCGTGAGTGGGTAATGAGCGTGCGTACTCCTTTCCCTGGATGTGGTGGCCGTTGCTTAGGCTCCCTCTCTGGTACATGTACTTGGCGCAAGGCACTACAGTGTCTTCAGATGTAACTACAAATTAAGCCATGCACATGTCTTAGCAAGCGCCTTGCTACTTGCCACAAAGCTACACTATCGGGTATCGGATATAACTAAGTCACTAATCCTGAAGATCCTGGTAAGCATAATGGGACAAACTATTTAAGTGATAGCTTTGTCATCAGTTCTTGATAAGTGTGCAAAGTTTTTAATTAAGCCGATGTTTTGAAGGGGCTGAAAATAACGTTCAAAGATTCCGTTACATAGATACATAAATGCCAATCTAATAAAAGCGTTTTAAAAAGCGGCCTTCGTTTATAATAAAACCGTTGCAGCAAGACAAACCCACGAGTATATTATTATTAATTCATTTATTTCAGATATTATATATAGATATTACCATACACGGTCAATAAAAAACACAAAATAAAACATTGAGTAATATCAATCACAAATTAAAACCATCCAACGTGGCAATGCAGCAAGCGTTATGGGCACCTTTGCGCCGGGAACAGTTAGGGGCGGGTTATTTGACTAGTTATAAGACAACGCTTTTTGACGTGTCGTTGTGACTTTGACATCTAATTTGTTAATTGATTATTTTACTTTATTTAATTATTATTTATGAGTTATTTTATGAATGTTTTTTTAATTAAAACATACAATTATAAATGAGATTATTAAATGATTATAACAGTAAGATCCAGCAAACATACCTGTGGACAATTTAGTAAAAACCATGGTCAGATTTAAACCTCGTTATTCTTTAAAAATACTAGAGTAAATTAATATCTAATTATGTACTCAAAGTAAAGAGAAGCTTTCTAATGAAGTTGTCAACAAAAAATCACGAAGCTTGCTACTTTCAAGTGATAATTAAAATTAAACTAGATACTCTACCAGATAAGTTAGTGGTTTCTTTTTAACTTGCTTTCAGTCCTGAAGTTTCAAGCACTTTGTTATTCGCTGATTATTTTAAAAATTATAATTACCTGATGATAGCGTTTACTTCAAGGTTATTTTTAACCGTATTACCAAAAAGGAGGAGGTTCTATGTTCGACTTGGAGTATGTTTTTTTTTATGTATATTTACCGATATCTCCGTCAATTGTGGATCGATTTAGAAAATTCATTTTCATTTGAAAGAGTATGTTTCGAAATTGGTCCCATTTTAATTTGGTGAAGATCTGATGAAGAATTTAGAAGATATACAGCAGAACTCTTCAATTAATAACGGCAAATCTCTCGGGATTGCTGCAATCGCATGTCTGTTTATTGTTTATACTAGCGTACTAGCGTGATGTTGTGCTATGAAATGTCATAGCGCAACATCACGCTAGTACGCTCTTAAGGGGTACGCAGATCTCTCAATTCACCGTATATTATATATCGGTTCAAGTTTCATGATATTCGAGTAATATATTCTGGCATTATAGTTACCTTACTAAAAAACTTGCCTATTAGGTAGGTACAACTAAAAAGTGAAAAATAAAAAAAACTTTTTTGCAAAAAAATACTACCGACTTCCAAATAAAAACACTACAAAGTGACAAATATCTGTTTGGTCTAGTTTATTTGGAAGTCGGTAGTATTTTTATTCAAAAAAGTTTTTTTATTGATTTATAATTTTAGGGGGTGAAAGTTAAGCGGCATCTATGTATATATCACACGTTAAATAAATCCCACATCACGCAATCAAAGATCTCTGCGCGATTTAAACACAGGATGACGTCTTTCGGATGAAATGATGATGATGATAAAAAAGTCCGACCATTCGGGCAGTTCCCATCAGACACAACACCCGTCAGGACGGAAGATCTTCTCTTTTCAGTGGAGGTTGCGGCAATTTTCACCCTACTCCTCTAAAAGAAGAATGAATAAAAAGCTGATGTTGATAAATAGCATTGATAATGGAAATGAAAAAGCTGTAATATAGAACCAATTCGTTGATTTGAAAATTTGCTTTTCCCTATATCATATCGAGTTATGAAAACACAATTGTGCCTACTGAACAGTAGATTCCTTTTGCACATTTCAGACTTGATTCCATATTACAAGTTGTCTAAATTCGTGAGTTCTTCCACCCTATAAAATCGCCAATAAATTAAAAATAACCCTGAACTTTAACCTTGTTTCGTTTTTTAGGGTAGCCCTTAAAACGTTGCTACGCTTTTTACAAGGCTTCAGGGACATGTTTCAGTTTCCACGAAAACCGTTGGTTTTTGCCAACAACGTGGGTGTGTTTACAAACACGAATCTCTTTATACAAGCATGATGTTTGTAAAATAAAGCAAACAGGTCGGAACCTGTTTGCTTTATTTAACAAACATCATCCTTTTGATCTCATAACATAACTATACCTCACTGTATCTGTGTGGTTTTATCTCTTATTTATAAAAATACATCTCGGATCCTCACCTTAGGTACTCTAAGGTATAGCGACTGCTAGTAAATTATTCTATAGGAATTGAATAAACTCGTAGAATGTGCTAACTAACCAAGCAGTGTCGAGATTTTTATAATATAAGGACCAAGATCGATTTAAGAGGCGGACCTCTGAGGATCTAAATTTGTTTAAGTGTTTCATCTTAGACAGCATCATTTTCAAAAAAGTATTGTTACTCATTTACAAAAATAAATATAACTCAACTAAAAATAGCAATAGAAAAACAAACAATAGTTGTGAGTACAGTTAAGAAGTATAAAAAGTGCAGTGAAACTAATCCGAGTCGATTGCAAAGAGACTTAAATTGGCAGCGACGCGAATGCCCTGAGGGACTCCACTACCGTCTGACAAATAGCAATGAGGATAAACAGACTGTATCTCTAGTTAGTTCTTTATAGTTAAGGGTTAATAAACTTTTAAGCAATAATGGTTTAAAGCAATTATTACAGAGCCTTTTCCCAATGACTAGATTGGGTCGCGATCCAGTCTAACCTAATACAAGAACTTTATATGAAGAACTTACCTAACTAGCTTCCATAACCCAGTTACTAGGTAACACTTTACACCTCAATAAAACTAGTTATCAGACCTCCCCGATTCTGACTACCTGTATCACTAATCTACGAATGGAGGAATATATAAAGCTATCAATGGTACTATTGTTTTCTTGTGAAAAGCCCTTTTGTGTAACTGGTCTTTTCAATCAGTATTGTATTACCATACATTTTGTAATGAATTGTCCCAAAATGTCAAATGAATAACGCTAGTATTGTGTACTTATCTTTCGTATTCAAATTCCTTTTGGGTAAAACATTAATTTCACAACCATATAGATCTGATACTAATTGGCTGACAGGAAGCTTTATCTCTCTTTTTTTCTGGTTACCACTGTAGCGACCCCAGCGATTCGAAAAGGCGTGATTCTATGCAAGTCTATTTTCAAATAATTAATAATAATTAAACTTGATGCTTACGAATGATACTCGTTGTTATAGTGTATGGGTAACATAGTCATTAATTAGGATTATGAATTCGATTTTTCAATTTCTTACGGAGAAACTTATCGCGGTATGTAAAATAAGAAACGCCAATGGACTTCTTGGATTGTCATTATAAATATGTAAAAAAGAAACAAGCCCAATAAATCTCCAAAAAGGAAATATTAAGGACTTTAACGGTGTACCTTCACGCTATGAAAAACTTAAAATCAGATTGTATGTCTTTGAAAATTAATATGATTCTAGGCATTCTTTAGATAGAGCAATATACGCGTACCGATGGAGCTATGCGATGAAGCTAATATCCTTTGTCGTACGGACAAACAATGCTCAAGATAAACGGATTGCACGTAGTGGTATTGGCCATTAATAGGCTCAAAGCATTGTAGCTAACGGATTTACTGATTAATCTGTTGTTCTAGAGAAATAGCGGTGTACGAATATATGTCTGTATTTGCACGAAGGCTAGACCTAAGGGTAAATCAAGGGTTTTCACCAGTTATGTTTAAGTCTAATGTAACAGGGGCAGAAAACCCTGAACCCCACGCTCAGTATTATATAAGTTTATGGCCACAACACCAAGGAGTTCTTGTAGATTAAAACATTGCATTAAATGATGAAGACATGAATGTGATATCCACCAACCCGCGCTGGGCTGGCGCTGGGAATACAGCCCATTTCCATTCACAGAAAGGAGGCCTGTGTTCCAGTAGTATGATCATTGAAAGGCTGATGATGATGATGATTAAAATATGCCAAATCAAGCAAAAACAAACAAGAAACTACATCGTGACTCTATAAGTTACTTAAATGAAGCCATAGTTTCGTAAACCTAACTAATATTGCGTGCCCTTTAAACAAAAACAAATATTTGTACATAATACAGATGTTAAACCATCATAACTCACCCACGCTATGTTGATATCGGATTCTAAGCGAGTTCAAGGCTGAACTGCTCGAAATACCGGAAGTGTTTTTACTGGCTAAACTAAACACAGTAGAAATGTAGGTGTATAAGAAAATGTAACAGTATTTTCGAGGTAAGAAAAACAATGGTTTAAGGATAAACGTTTAAGTATTATTTTACTGTTGTATTTTCAACTTTCTACACTGAGTCGAGCATTGATAAAAGTGCGCTTTTGTTTATGCATCCATTTAAGTGTCAAATGGTATTAGCAAAAACGGATATATTATGTTTATTTCTAAAGGTCGTAGCCGACTTATACGACACCACTCCCATCTGACAAGATAATGTTCATTCAAATGTGAGCTTCATGGCGTCCTCTGTAGACATACTTTACTTTGTAAACAAAAATTAGCAGACAGCTATATGCGCTATATGCGAGCTTAAAGCGGGCGACCCGCGCGCTTTACGCACGCAGATTGCGTTGCTTGCTTGAAGCACGTTGCTAGCTTGTCAAAAAGGAAGGCGAAAGCAAGCAATAGGCGCGTAGACAGACAATTGACTACTAGCTGTAAGCGAGTGGACAGCTGGTTGCCTGCTAGCTGTCGGCGAGTGGAAAGCGAGCAGTCATCTCTGTTTGAGGCAGTGTTGTGCGGGAGCGAACATTGCAGCATATTCGTTAGTTCTAATAATTTCATTTATATTTTATGCTTTAAAATAAATTATTATTGTTTCTTAAAACAAGCACTCGAGCAAGCAGGTTGTCTGGTAGATACTGCTGTCAGCGATAAGACTGCCATTGTTGCCTTAATATCAAGGTTTTTAAAGAGATTTGTAACTTTTTGGTGTAAATTAAAGTATATTCTATTCTACAGTAAAAAAGAAAAACGAAGGCATACAGGCTCGTATTTGAAAGCCACAACATCTCAATCATCAGTCAATCTATTGTCGCTGTACGTTCTTGTAAGACGGAAGGGTCTTCCTAGGGTTAGTCCCCAGGGATCGAGGGTAGTTTGATGAAGGGACGGACTTAAACCGTCAGGGGAATGACTGACAGTAATGAAATCCGCCCTACATTGTATCTTAAGTTTCAAGGTTATTTTTCTTGGACATAATATTGGTTAGTGGGACAACTCAGGTTGAAAATAATACGTAATAATATTAGTGGTTTGTTAGTACCTAAACAGCTTGGTATACTTAACTTACATGCACAGAGACTCATGCCTTTATTTTTATGGGGGTAGACAGAAACTACGATACTTACATTTACGGTTCCTCCGCTTACTACGTTTTCGTGTAGGTACTAAACCTAACTTTTCTGAAGAACATCACCAATAAGGTCTGTGTATAACCTTCTAGCTAGGGCATCTCGGTTTCTAATAAAATCTGCCTCGTAATAGTACATTATTGCAAAGGCCGGGAAATAGGCAATTGCAGGACGAGTATCATTAATACGAGACAGGCAATTGCCATTTCCGCCGAGGCATATATAGTGCTTTTCTCAAAAGAATGCAGGGAAATAAAACATAGAAAAATAGATTATACATTTAATTTAATTAATATTAAAAGTTACAACAACATTGCTGGAGCGTTGTAATGTTCCGAATTCAAAAAACGCTCCAGCAATGGATTTGATTTTCTTTGTCCGTAAATTCGGTACATCGCGTGATCTTTTTTCTAAAATAATGACATTATTTCCAAGCATGTTTGAGAAAATAATAGTAGATTATTAACCAAGGGGATAAAGCAGTGTCTTCTGTCGCGGGTGACGATTTAAATCGCGAGCGTAACGAAGGGTTCCTGAGTGTAGCGAGGGATTTAAGTTCACCCAAGACTAAGACAGCTTTATCACCGAGGAAAATACTCTACTTTTCGTACCATTTGCGAAAAATGAACTTAAAGTTTATGTATTTGAAGAAATCAAAAACGCGGCAAATTCCTAGACTAATATTTTATTGTCGGAAAAGCAAAGGCATCAAGCTCATACGGCCTCGTCGGCCTCGGTTTTCGTAATTTTATTTAATAATCATAACTGCATAATAAATGCGTTTTCCTTTTTCAAAAAGATGTATAATGCTTTATATACAAACTCAATGGTGTAAACACAGATGTAGTGCAGTATAAATTTCGGTAAGTATTCCAAATTTAAATCACATTCTCCCCCTAGAGGATGAATGAAATTCAGTACAATTTTCTTTCCCTGTTTTTAACAGATTAAAAATGACTATTGTTATGTTCGCTTTTTGTGGCATAGAATGTCACTTTTTTGAGCAAGTGTTACGAAAAAATTATTATTCACCTATTATTCATTCTTTCAACATGACCAAATTATCCTGAAAAGCATGTTCTTTTCAATGTATGTTACCACATCTCTTAAACCATGTCAACGTTGTTGTTGGCTTGTTAACTTTCATAATAAAAACAACAACCAAGACCAAGACTTGAATATCTTAAAATAGGTACATTCTCCAATCAACAGTTTTTCGTGCACAATGCTATTAAGACAGAATTGAGTGCGTGTTGCCAGCTGCGACTGAACATGAATATTATGAGCAGTTCAATGAATTAAATGAGCTTAATTAAAACATTGCATAGAGCAATAAAGTTGTTACGTCTACAGCTGTAAGACTTTTGTATTCGTTGGGAGTAGAAAATTAGTTTCTTTAGGAACCTTCCAGATGGCACGACGCGATTCGATATATGATAGGCGATTTTTAACCTACTTCAAAAAGGAGGATTTACTCAATTTGACTGTATTTTTTTTCTCAGATCTTCATACTAGGTGAACCGATTTGGATGATTCTTTTTATTTGAAAGCTGGTGCTTTTCATGTGATCCCATTTAAATTTGATGAAGATCTGATGAAGAACTTCGGCGATATACAACAGAAATCTTTAAGAAACAACGGCAAATCTCTCGGGATTGCTGCAATCGCACATCTGTTTATTATTAACGCCATTTTATAACATAGAATCACGACAAACGTTCAAAGTACGCAAATGTGTACAGTTCACACTGGTACACTCATATTTCACCGGTTATGTTTAAGATTTATGTTATTCGAGTAATCTATTTTGGCATAACTTTGTGCACTATAGGTACTACTATAGAACTCGCTCAATAAGTACCACAATTGATAAAACCGGCCAAGTGCGAGTCAAACTCGTGCGCCGAGGGTTCCGTACCTACCCATTATACAGACAAAGATACAGATAAAGATGGACATAATTGCCTCAAATCATTCAAAGCGTCATTTTCGCGGTTTCTGGAAGAGCGCTAATAAATTGAGTGATGTGAAGGATATTGCAAACCTTTTTAGGGATCGGTTTGTTTTAAAGTCATCGCTAGTGAGCTCTTGTGAGATGCTGGATGCTGAGCCCCATTCTGGTAAGGTAGGCATACGTTTCAGTGCCAAATATGTGGCCAGGGTCATCAGGTCTACTTCCAAAGGTAAGTCCCCTGGACATGATGGGCTCAGTAGCTCGATCGTTTGCAATACACCAGTCCTCACTTACCGAGGTTTTGGCACTGCTGTACAATTTATTTATTGGTCATTCATACTTGCATAATAAGGACGATCGTGGTTCCCATTGTTAAAAGTAAAACAGGTGATCTTTCGGATAGGGGAAACTATAGACCTATTTCTCTAGCAACCATAGTAGCTAAGGTGCATGCTGGTCTGCTTGATACACAGCTAAACGCACAGCTTGTGCTGCACATTCCTCCTGTGGCAACACTACAGCTAACAGCTGATTTGAATTTGTCCTAATAATTTTAATTTTAAATATTAGATTTCCTTTATAATAAGGCCTATTTCCAATTTATTAACTAGTTTTAAAGCGTAATTAAGTGTTTTGTGTTAAATACAGACACTACAAGTGCAACATAAGTGTTGAAATTTAATTGTGTTTCGTTGAGAGTTACCGGCTCAAGCGAATGTTACTTTTTGGCCTCGGTATCATGTACAATACTATATATTTTACTTGATATTGGATTGTTTGCCTTTTAATATTTTGCCTACAATTAATTGGATCACTTTTATTAAGGTTACTAGTTGATGCCAATGACCTATAAAACGTAAACATAACCTTAATTAGTTTGGTGACAGAACTTCTTTAAGGGCAGACTGTTGAATATTTTTCCCTTCATGTCCTAGACGAACTATATGTTATGTAGAATCCCTGTTGGATTTGACAATTCATCAGTGATTATCACTGTCAACAGTACGTCAACCAAAGGTTTGAGTCGCTATTTTTGGGTGGATGAATAAATTAACTTGGATAAAGGCACTACACATATATATTGTTCTTTGTTCTACAAATAAGATGATGAAAAAAATAATGTTATCAACTTAATGCTAAGTGCATTTACAGTCCTACATATTTATCACAGGAGTTTCACGAACCACTTTTTAAGAGAAAAATCTGTTGGAGACCATCAAAACTTTCTCATTTAAAAAATCCTCTTCAATCAATCAATCTGCCTAGCCTTTTTCCCAACTATGTTGGGGTCGGCTTACAGTCTAACCGGATTCAGCTGAGTATCAGTGTTTTACATGGAGCGACTGCCTATCTGACCTCCACAACCCAGTAACTGGGTAACACGGTATCCCTTGGCTAGACTGGTGTCAGATCTCAAGCTTCTGACTACTCGTAACGAATGTCAAAGATCTTCAAATGACAACCGAGACCAACGGCTTAACGTGCTTGCTGAGGCACGGAGGAAACTCTGTATGTTGAAATGGTCACCCATCCATGGACCGACCTCGTCAAGCGTTGCTTAACCTTGATGATCGACCCGTGCGGCTGTTATTATTTAGCCACGAGCACCTCTTTAAAAAAATCCTCTTATAATATGAAAATAACATAAAAATATATATGTTTAAGTACACTCTGTTATAGTAGCAATATTCCCTGAATCATAAAAAAAAAAACATAAAGCTGTGCTGCTCATCCCACAACGAATGAATCCGATCTCAGGTGTCTCATTGTACTAATTAGAAGTTCCATTCACAGTTTTATTTAATTAAATAAAAGTCTGATTAATTTAAAACAAACTTTTAAGAGTGGTGGGGTGTACTGTATAAAATATTTAATTTTGTTCTGTGACTTTTCTTTTCTTGTCATTGTGGAGCAGCAATGTTCCCTTCGTAAGCTCTAGTTTATGAATTTAAAAGGAGAAATATTAAAAAGCTTATTTGCACAACAAAGGTAGTTTATTAACATAAGTTCATCAACCCCTTAGGCACCTGTACCACTGCTAAAGATCAGCGAGTGGCGAGTAGAGCTAGAAACTAGATACGAGTTGGCGAGCAGTGAGAAGCGAGTGTGATACTTTGAGTTCTGATAGTTTTGTCGCTCGGCTATAAGCGAGTGTTCTTGTGCGACGGACGATTATTCGCCCCGCTCGCTCGGGGCGTCTAGTTCTGCGCTGTTCTCTGGTTGGTCCCTGGCGTGAGTTATGACTGCCAAGCGAGCATCGCTAAGCAAGTATCGATGAGCGAGTATTATCTTTGATAGCCTTTGACGCAGCGACATACTAGTGGTGAGAGAGTTATCGCTAGCAGTGTGAACAGCCAGCGATCGACTATTAATATATATGTATCTCTTTTATGGACACGAGATCTATATCTTTTCGCCGTTTCCTCAGCGACAAAATAGGCGATAGCAAACCGCTTCCTCGTTGGCGGTGGGACAACTGCCTTAACATTATGTAGTCATGAAAAGCACGTGCATTCTACCCGAAATGTTCAAAATAACAACACAGTTCAACCCTCTGACCACAAAATTCGAAACAGGAAAATACAAGCATTTAGTTTGCCGATATTTTGATTGTTATAGGTTGAACGATCCGCAAAGTTAATTTGACCGTAATTTTACAGTTTGTTGGCTAGAGAATATTATACCGAATTGTTGAAATATTTCTATTTCTATTTCTATTTCATTTATTCATAAAACAATTCACATTGTGTTGAATATATACCTACACATGCAGTTTACATACAATTATTATGAATTATTAATTATTACTTCAAGTGAAATTCAATAAAGTGCCAAAACAGTTTAAATACAATATCCAGTTTAAAAAACAATGTCAAACAGTTATAAAACATAATAATGTCAAAACAGGATTGAAATATTAATTAAACTTCGATTTTATTAAAGGGATTCAAACCATAATTTCCACACTTCCTCTTGCTTTGGCTGAAATAATATACCGATTCTAAAATAATGAACATGTGGTCTAGACATTCTATAGTGACAAGTTATAGTTGAAAATTCCAAAATGTATGGGATTGACATACGCTAAACAATTTTACGCGATTTTTCCAACGACAAATTGTTGGGCATTGATTGAGAACGCAACCATAATATTTATTTTTTGTTGGCCTCGCTGTGCATATGTAGGTATCTGTGTAAAATAGTAAATATTTATAAATCATCACCTTCCTGCCCTGGTCCCATGTTACTTAGGGTCTGCGCAACACGTTTTCTTCTTCCGTGACTCCCTTTTCTTTCATATCACTCCTCACACAGTCGATCCATCTTTTCTTTGGCCGTCCCTTCCCTAAATACTTATTTATAAATGGTAACTGGTATTAACTTACTATAAACAACCATTAGAATATCTGTCCAATACTTTTAAATCAAATCAAATAAATAAAACTTTTATTTCACATAGGCCTACATGGGCACTCATAAAACGTCGACAAAAGGTGCACGGTTCGGGTTGGTCGTTTCCTATGGAGAAGAACCAGCAAGAAACTCCATGGTTACTCTTTTAAAAAACGATTTGGTTTTACAATATTTCCATGTTACAGCATTAGTACAATGGGGGGACAACGTAGGCCTAACAGTAAGTCGTAAGAAACTAAATAATAAAAGATTATATAATATATAAAAAAGTTAACAAATGTTAACTAACGTCTAGAAGGCCTACAATGTTCACACATTTACAAAATAATCGGTAAAAGAATCTATACAAGGGTAAAAAAAATATATAACAAGACTAAATTTAACATGTGGCATAAATGTTGTTATCAGTGCTGTAACTATTCTTAGCAAAGGGCTATAAAGATGATTGAGAACCCTTGTAAAAAGATTATTTAAAAGAAGAAAAACCGAAAATATTAGATTGATCTCACAAGTTCTCAGACAGCAACATATTATCTTTCACAAAACAGGGCGATACAAAGAAACGTTCAAAATAATAACAAACGATCAGAACAAAAAGATAAACAGTCTTAACGGTCCCCGATCCACCTCAAATAAGTTCTTAACATTAGGACGGAGTACCAAAGAAACTTAGAGAGAGGTTTATCCGAGGTCCTCGCTTATAGCCAGAGGAATAGTATCAAATAGTAACGAGAACTGAACATTTCTGAAGTTTTACTGAATCCCTTGTCCCTTGGTATTTTACTGTTAGTGTGGAGAGTTAGGGCTCCCGCATAAAGGAGCGACGCGATCACTTGCAAATTCAACAGCTATATTTTATTTTATTAATCATAAATCATTAAACAAATAATAAAACGTTAATCATTTAACATTAATCTTATTTTGTACTCAATAACTTGATTTATTTAATTGACATTCTTACCTAATTATGACATTGTTCCAATTTATAGTTGACATTCTTACCTAATTATGACATTGTTCCAATTTATTAATTCTATTGCTATTATATTGTACTAAGACATTTAAATTAATTTATTATTATGTGAATGCACCTCATAATATAATTGCATCTCAATAAATAATTTTTTGCATGCCTAATTTATGGTAGATTGTACAAGGATCATTCATGTTTTAACTGTCACATCTTATTTACTGTACCCTCAGATCAAATAAAAAGTCAAGATGGAACGTTGCAAACAACAAAGTGACGCCGGTTCAAACTAAGCCTTGCCGTACAAATACACAATTACACGCACTCACGTACAACGAAATTACGCTTTAGCTTGTCCTTCGAGCTTACAGATCAAATAATAAAGTTCAACTGACAAGCTAAGGGGTAGTTTCGTTATAAGTGTGCGCGTATAATTGTGTATTTATACGGCAAGGCTTACTTTGAACCGGCTTCACTTTGTTGTTTGCAACGTTCCATCTTGACTTTTTATTTGATCTGAGACTGTACCTACAATCTATGCAAATAAACGTTTACTTTACTTTACTTTTACTTTACTTGATGCTTACGAATGATACTCGTTGTTATGGTGTTTGGGTAACAAAGTAATTGAGGATAATGAATTTAATTTTTCAATTTATACGTACAAACATATTTTTTTCAATTTTAAAAATTTATCTTGGCATGTAAAGTGAGAAACGTCATCGGACTTCTTAGTTTGTCCCAATTACAGTTTCGCGCATCTTTTCGTAGAAGTTGTTCTACGGACAAACAAATTTACTATCGCTCGCATTGCCGCGATCGCGAGGATGCGAATCTTTGCGGGAGCCTTTACAGGGGTCAGTAGATAGGTAGTGAAAGTAATAAAGGAAGATTCTTAGAAATGTATGGGGCTTGTCCCCATTGGACTATAATGACCAGACATTATGATATTGGAAAGCAGTTTAGCGTATAGTAATATCGGGATTATTTTGTGTGGCATCCTTTTAGTTTATGTGTGGGGCAAACTTTTGGTTGAAGCTGGTTATTGGTTTTTTAAAGAGATGTGTAACTTTTGTGGTGTACATTAAAGTATATTCTATTCTACAATAAACAGTAAAGGAAAGAAAAACATAGGCATACATACTCGCATTTGAAAGCCACGATATCTCAATCATCAGTCAATCTATTGTGTACGTTCTTGTAAGACGGAAGGGTCTTCCTAGGGTTAGTCCCCAGGGATCGAGGGTACTTTGATGAAGGGACGGACTTAAACCGTCAGGGGAATGACTGACAGTAATGAAATCCGCCCTACATTGTGTCTTAAAGTTTCAAGGTGTTTTTCATGGACATAATATTGGTTAGTGGGACAACTCACGCCGAAAATAAAAAAAATATGTAATAATATTGGTGGTGAGTTAGTACCCAAATAGCTTGGTATACTTAACTTACATTGGAGGTAAGGTAGCTAAGTGTAGCTATACTCAATACATACAGTGGCTCATGCCTTTATTTTTATGAGGGTAGACAGAAACTGCGATGCTTACATAATAGTTATCTACTGTTCCTCCACTTACTAAGTTTTCGTGTAGGTACAAACCTTACTTTTCTGAAGAACATCAATGCATATAAGAAATCTGCAAAAAAAGACGTTACTGTACATTGAAAATGTACAAAGAAAATAGTCAGTGTGTTAGGCGACGCACTGCACCGCATTGCGCAGACTAGCGCGGGAGTGCGTGTTAAACCGACCGGCCAAGTGCGAGTCGGACTCGCGCACGAAGGCTTCTGTACCAATATCGCAAAAAACGGCACAAAAATCACGTTTGTTGTAAGGGAGCCCCACTTAAATATTTATTTGAATCTGTTTTTAGTATTTGGTGTTATAGCGGCAACATAAATACATCATCTGTGAAAATTTTAACGGACTAGCTATCACGGTTCATGAGACAGACAGACAGACAGACAGACGGACCGCGGAGTCTTAGTAACAGGGTCGCGTTTTTACATTTTGGGTACGGAACCCTATAAAATCAGTTGGAGACCATCAGAACTTGGCATTTCAAAAACCCTCTTAAAATTTAAAAATAAAATAAAATATTTGTATAAGTACAATCTGTTAAAGGGGCAATATTCCATGACTCATAAAATAAGAATTTTATAAAGCTGAGCTGCTCATCCCACAACCAATGAACAGGTGATCTCAGGTGTCTCATTACGCTAATTAGAAGTTATATTCACAGTTTTATTTAATTAAATAAAAGTCTGATTAATTTATAACAAACTTTTAAGGGTGGTTGTACTGTATAAAATATTTAATTTTGTTCTGTGACTTTTCTTTTCTTGTCATTGTGGAGCAGCAATGTTCCCTTCGCAAGCTCAAGTTTATGAATTTGAAAGACGAAATATTAAAAATATTATTTGCACAACAAAGGTAGTTTATTAATATAAGTAAGTTCATCAACCCCTTAGGCACTTGTACCACCGCTAAAGATCAGCGAGTGGCGAGTAGAGCTAGAAACTAGATACGAGTTGGCGAGCAGCCAGAAGCGAGTGTGATACTTTGAGTTCTGATAGTTTTGTCGCTCGGCTATAAGCGAGTGTTCTTGTGCGACGGACGATTATTCGCCCCGCTCGCTCGGGGCTAGTTCTGCGCTGATCTGTGGTTGGTCCCTCGTCGTGAGTTATGACCGCCAAGCGAGCATCGCTAAGCAAGTATCGATGAGCGAGTATTATCTTTGATAGCCTTTGTCGCAGCGACAGACTAGTGGTGAGAGAGTTATCGCTGCAGCGATCGACTATTAATAAAGGATGTCTCAGTAAGAGTGCACTTTTTCATTTTAAAATAAAAACAAGTATTTTATGACAGAGTTGTGATATTTTGATTGTATTGTAAAGAAGACATGTTCCGATTAAGTATGGAATAAAATATCCGGAAAATGACCCCCACAGCTCCGATGAGAGGCCATTACTCTTTTCATGATATTTTCTATGACTTTTGCGCAGTGATGTGGCTGTATCTCATCGATGACGCGTTGGATTTCCGATTTGAGCTCAGGAATTGTTTCGGGTTTATTCGCATAAACCCGAGATTTCACAAAACTCCAAAGAAAAAAATCGCACGGCGTTAAATCGCACGATCTCGGTGGCCAGTTGACATCAGAATTTCGTGAGATAATGTGTTCTAGAAATCGTTGCTGCAATAAGTCGATTGTTTCATGCGCGGTGTGGCAGGTTGCGCCATCCTGCTGAAACCACATGTTGTCCAGATTCACGCCGTCCAGTTGAGGCCACAAGAAGTCCGTTATCAAATTCATGTAATGAGTCATATTTTTGTAATTTTATGGTATCCTATTTTTGTAATGAGTTTTCCCAATTATAACGCGTTGTTCTTTCGAAAAACGCTCCATTTTTAATAATTGGAATAAACAGAGGTCAAATTCAATCAAATTTCAGAGTTGCCACTTGCATGATAAAAGAATATACCAATTTTAAAACGTGCACTCTTACTGAGACACCCTTTATATAAGTGTCTCTTTTATTGACACGAGATCTATATCTTTTCGCCGTTTCCTCAGCGACAAAATAGTCTATAGCAAATCGCTTCCTCGTTGGCGGTGGGACAACTGCCTTAACATTACGTAGTCATGAAAAGCACGTGCATTCTACCCGAAATGTTCAAAATAACAACACAGTTCAACCCTCTGACCGCAAAATTCGAAACAGGAAAATACAAGCATTTAGTTTGCCGATATTTTGATTGTTATAGGCTGAACGATCCGCAAAGTTAATTTGACCGTAATTTTACAGTTTGTTGGCTGGAGAAAATTATACCAAACTGTTGAAAAATTAATTAAACTTTGATTTTATTAAAGGGATTTAAACCAATCATGGTTTAAATCTCTTTAATACCCACACTTTCTCTTGCTTTAGCTGAAATAATATACCGATTCCAAAATAATGAACATGTGGTCTAGATATTCTGTAGTGACAAGTGATTGTTGAAAATTCCAAAATGTATGGGATTGACACGCGCTACAAAAATTTCACGCTATTTTTCCAACGCAAATTGTTGGGCTTTGATTGAGAACGCAACATAATATTTATTTTTTGTTGGCCTCGCTGTGTATATGTAGGTACCTGTGTATCACCTTCCTGCCCTGGTCCCATGTTACTTAAGGTCTGCGCAACACGTTTTCTTCTTCCGTGAGGGAGTCATATTTCTTTCATATCACTCCTCACACAGTCGATCCATCTTTTCTTTGGCCGTCCCCTCCCTAAATACTTATTTATAAATGGTAACTGTTTTTACCTTACTATAAACAACCATTAGAATATCTGTCCAATACTTTCAAATCAAATGAAACAAATCAAACCTTTTATTTCACATAGGCCTACATGGGCACTTATAAAACATCGTCATGCACGGTTCGGGTTGATCGTTTCCTATGGAGAAGAACCAGCAAGAAACTCCATGGTTACTCTTTTAAAAAATTGGTTTGGTTTTACAATATTTCCATGTTACAGCATTAGTACTATGGGGGGACAACGTAGGCCCGACAGTAAGTCGTAAGAAACTAAAAAATAAAAGATTATATAATAATATAAAAAAGTTAACAAATGTTAACTAGCATCTAGAAGGCCTACAATGTTCACACATTCACAAAATAATCGGTAAAAGAATTTATACAAAGGTAAAAAAAATATAACAAGACTTTATTTAACATGTGGCACAAATGTTATTATCAGTGCTGTAACTATTCTTAGCAAAGGGCTATAAAGATGATTGAGAACTCTTGTAAAAAGACTAATTAAGAGAAGAAAAACTGAAAAAAATTGATTGAGAATAGTTAGAGACATCCACATATTTGTGGATTGTTTTTGATCTCACAAGTTCTCAGCCAGCAACATATTATCTTTCACAAAACAGGGCGATACAAAGAAACGCTCAAAAGGATAACAAACGATCAGAACAAAAAGATAAACAGTCTTAACGGTCCCCGATCCACCTCAAATAGGTTCTTAACATTAGGACGGAGTACCAAAGAAACTTAGAGAGAGGTTTATCCGAGGTCCTCGCTTATCGCCAGAGGAATAGTATCGAATAGTAACGAGAACTGAACATGACTGAAGTTTTACTGAATCCCTTGTCCCTTGGTATTTCACTCATAGTGTGGTGAGGTAGGGTTCCCGCATAAAGGCGCGACGCGATCCTTTGCAAATTCAACACCTATAAAAATACTTAATAATAATTAAACTTGATGCTTGCGAATGATACTCGTTGTTATAGTGTGTGGGTAACATAGTAATTAATTAGGATTATGAATTTGATTTTTCAATTTCTTACGTACAAAATTATCGCGGCATGTAAAATCGGAAACGTCATCGGACTTTTTAGATTGTCATAATTATAGTTACGCGTATCTTTACGTATAAGTTGTTCTACGGACAAACACACTTATTGTCGCATTAATAAGTCGTGACACGAACGAACAATTGGACAAAGCGATTTTATGGAAAACTGAAGGTAGGGCAATTTCAGAACTATTTCTATGTAAGGGCGCTATCGCATAGCCGCGTCGCATCTCTGCGGGAGCCTTTATAGGGGTCAGTAGATAGGTAGTAAAAGTAATAAAGGAAGATTCTCAGAAATGTATGGGACTTGTCCCCATTGGACTATAATGACCAAACATTATGATATTGGAAAGCAGTTTTAGTGATTTTCTGTTAAGGTTTGAATAGTTGTGGCGGAAAATTAATGTCGGAATTTATTTTGTGTGGATTCCTTTTAGTTTTTGTGTGGGTCCAACTTTTGGTTGAAGCTGGTTACAGACCAAGTTCTAAGCTAAGTTAGTTTAAGCTTAGCTTGCTTTGCTGATAATTTTCTCACTTGTGTTTAGGCCGCAAACTATAATATTTACTATGTTTGTAAGCAAAAAAAACAAAACACTAAAATGTTGGTGTCTTTGGTACCTCTTGTTTTTACCGTTTTTTGACACCGACTTGCGAATCGAAAAATATTTGCACTTTTTATTGTTTTGGTTTTGAAGTCGGTTTATTTCTTGTGTTTTTTTTTATTTCTCTCTTTTTAGTATTAGTACACCATCGCTAAAAAGTGGCACCTAAAGGATTGACAAAATACCAATAACAATTTACACATTCGTGCTATTTGTAGCTAAGGAGTTTGGTTGTATGTTCCTTATCTTGAAAACTGGAGAACCGATTTTGTTGAAACTTGCACTATTCACTAAGTTGTGCGATGATTAATTTAATTAAAAAGGAATGATCACAATCCGATAACTAGTTTCGGTGAAATGCGTGGTCAAACATATATACCGACAATTATGAAATTTGTTACACATGTTTAGAATATTGTTGTTTACAATGTAATGTCTGTAATGTTTACAATATTCACATAATATGTTACTCTATGTGGGCTTCCACATAGAGTAACTTAATTCCAACATACGTATCGAATTGATAACCTCCTTTTTTCAAGTCGGTAAAAATATCTTAACTTATACATATACGGTAAAAATATCTTAACTTATACATATACGGTAAAAATATCTTAACTTATACATATACGGTAAAAATATCTTAACTTATACATATACGGTAAAAATATCATAACTTTGAGTGGTAAACTAAACTAACTTAGCTTAGATCTGGATCTATAAATACAAATATACAAAAAACAAATCTCGGCAAGTATCAAAATGAATGTTACATACTCGTACTTTCTATGTTTAACTTGCACATCGTTGACAGCGGTGAAGAAAAATGTCGTGAAGAAACCAGAGGCCTTAGTGCGAATTTTTACTCACGCTCACTCGTGATAACGTAAACGATCTCTTATGTCAAAATGTATACAAAAAAAGTGGTTTCTCCTTACTGTCACCAGACGGCGCTTATCCAGTTTCAATACAAAATGATGTTTACGTTAACGCGATTGAGCGTGAATAAAAACTCGCACTAAGGCCTCTGGATTTATAAAAGTTTGAAATCACCAATCCGCCTTGAGCAAGCGTGGTCTTCTCTTAATGGGATGTATTTGCTCAGCAGTGGGATATTAACGTATTATATTATATTATTGTACAAAAATTAAAATTATCTTGTCTATAAATGAGTACCTGTAGTTAGTCATTTGACAAAACGGCCTAGTGCGAGTCTGACTCGCGCACAGAGGGTTCCGTATGAACAGCTACATTCACCAAAATATATAGGTAACATTACTAACGTTAATAAACAATGAAAGCACCGAACATTGCTCTAACGAAGGCACAAAATTAACTTTGCCATTCGAAAACTGTTGTCCCTACATCAACATACATTTTTTTTTATATTCAAGTACATTTTGTAAGTTTGTCGACTACTACTTATAGCTGGCAGGGAGAGGGGGGAGGGCTTAACTCTAAAAAAAATTGCAAACAGATCCCTGAATCGAAAAAGGGTTTTCAAAGATCCGTAATATTTTTGAATGGCCTATCCAACGATACCCCACACCATAGGAGTATTATTTAGTTATTTTTATTCTTGGTTTTATTTTACCCCTTTGTCGGCATGATTATTATGTATAACCGTGCTAATTTATAGCTTTCTAGTACTAATACTCTCTGAGCTAAGCTACGGACGGACGGACGGACGCACGGACAGACATACGGACATGGCGAAATTATAAGGGTTCCTTGTTGAGTACGGAACCCAAAAAATTGTCCCACATGAGTTATTAAATCTAAAGATACTCCATGCCTCCGTGGGAAGTTGGCATTTGTCTAGTCCTAATGTTCCATGCAGCCGCTTGAATAATAAACTGATATGAAATATTCATACTTAGGAACTACGCCTCGTTTTAGTAGATCGCGGAACTCTGTTAGATCTTGAGTTTAGTTGTTTTTCGAATAACTTTAGGAATTCTTAAAATTTCGTAATGTTTGTTAAAATGTGGCTCTTTGGCTACTTTTTGCTTGTAGATGGAAAATAAGTTTTTCCTTGTTTGAGTTTACATTTCAGGATATCAAACCAAAAAAAAAACTAAATATTTTTCTCAATTAGACTTTAAATAAAGCACATAAATACTCTTTCTTGCTAATTTAAATTTAGTGGTAAAATGAAACTGAATAGTTTTTTTTTATTAAAAACCTGTCTGTCAATCATTTTGACATAACAGAACCGGAATGATGATTTTAAATATTTATGTTCCAAATGAATTTATATAGTTTGAGGTGCAAGGGCCCTTAATATGATATCACTCTGATTGCCGGATATACAATAATATGTCCGGACTTGTAGTAATAAAACTTTAATTCCGTAAAATACATCTAATTTTATTTTATTTTTGCGGTTTTAACACGTCAATTATGTTTTTTTTTGTTAGTCTTTGATTTGTTCTACACACTGACATAAGACTCACAGCTCTAAGCCAATTTATTTTAATTTCATTGTTGCCTTAAAAGAACCCCTGCGTATTTTTGCCTTATATTTTTTCATACATTGTCAACAATTTTAGGATATGCAATAAAAGCGTGTGGGGATTAATTAAAGCCCTAATTAAAATTAAACCCCTTATGTGGCGTATTTTTATCGATAACATTAGGTGTATATAGCGGCCTTAAATTATTACTACATACCCGGACACCGGGTATAATATCCGGGAAGGCCAAAAAAAAACTTTTTTTTTTGTGTTTATGGTAACAACCACCTAATGCGTGAACCGTTTATTCTGCCTGCCAACTGAAGACACGTTACGTTACGTTTTATTTTTTTTATGTTGTGTGCTCTAGTGGCTTGTGTCAAATAAATTTGGTTTCTTTCTTCTTTGTTCAACCTACCATTTTTATTTTTTGTTGACGCCTGGACTTTTGGCAATAAGACCGAGGATTGTGGGATTTTCACCTCACTAAAACCACCCCCGTGATCACCATCACCACTTTGAAGGGGCCCCGTTACTTCATAATAGACCGCCCCGGAACCCCCTCTGTGCAAAGCCTGTAAAGGCACATCCAATGCATATTCATTGCAGGCTGATATGAATCGTGTTTAGTAACGTCTATGTCAACATTCTTGGTTTTTTGCCAACTACTGTCATTTTAATTTATGTATTAGGAATGACAAAGTGTGGGGAGTGATATGAAAGAAAAGGGAGTCAGTGATAGCGTGACAGGGAACAAGACGGTATGGAAGATTAAAACGTGTTGCGCCGACCCCAAGTAACATGGGACAAGGGCAGGAAGATGATGATGAAGATTAGGAATGACAAATGTAAAATAAGATCTAAGTTTTTAGCAGTAAATATTGGATAAATGCTTTTTCCGTGACCTGAGATTCTGTGGTCTCTATACCATAGGAACGTATATTTTTTTTATTCTGGGAAAGAAAATTACATACGACATCGAATACCACTGAACATTTTTTTGTTCAGATCAGAACTTCCAGATTTTAGAAATAAATAAACTACAATTATTTTCTCTTGTTAATATTCGTTCTATGCCTCGATCACTCACGGTACCACACAAACTTTAAATTCACTTTAATTACCCTAGGCTGAAATTTCCTTTTAAGTTCCTAAACTATTTTATATTTATTGTTATGGTCGGTTTCCCCCATAGCTTTTTAGTATAAGCATATTATCAAGTTTTTGAGGTCAAGAAATCATTTGATCCTACAATTTTGATAAGGTCAGCTATATTAAATCCACAAGACAGAATCAAAGTGACAAGGTTCAAATGTGATACATATTTTCATAAGGTGATTTTACCTATAGTCGAATTAATTATTCAAGATTATTTGAATCCATCGTTACCAACAAAAGTATCAACTTTAGCGTTGTGTATTTCAAGTTGATTTTTAATTGTCAATTTGTATTAAATAGGCCCATATGGTCTGCAATAGAATTTGAACCCTATTCTGTTGAATATAGAATTAATTGTTCCAAAATTTGACAATTACTTCAAATTATAAATTCAAATATGAGAATTGGACACGTGTTATCATTGTAAGAGCGTTTGTTCCACGTCGTCAATCACAGCTCTTGTCTATGGTGGCATGGTGGAAGGAAACACTCAGTACACTCACCCACACCCACCGATCGATCTGACACAAATATTGATAAAAAACAGTCACGTGTATAGGTTTACTTTGTTCTATAAGGGAATAACAGAAGATTCAGTCTTGGTAGTGTTCTTAGTTTTGGAGTAAGTAATCTTACAGTCACGTTGGGTCAAAGATGTCACCAACGTTATGGAAAACATCTTGATGAGGGACACATCGAAGCACCAGAAGCAGAAAGGGAAGGTGACTTTTACCCACCAGAGTTTCCAGGTGATTGAAGGCTGACAATGATGAAATTTGGTTCGTGATAGGAGGCTATGGAGCGAAATAAAAACGGTTGACTTTTGCACCCATGTTGATTTCTAATCTCATTGAAATGTCATAGAGACTTATTTGTAAGTGGGGCAATAAACTCAAATATCTAATATTTCTGTTTGTCATGTTGGTGTTAAAAACCATTTGATGGCTCGATTTGTAACATGCTTGACTGACTGGCTTATGTCTATATCATTCAAATCTCTGTTGAACGATATAGAGGTAGAATCAATATTAATGCTGCAAAGTTTTTGAAACCACTATACATATTTTTACATTTTATATTTGAAAAATCAAAATCAAAATCAATATTTTTATTTCACATAGGCCTACATGGGCACTTATAAAACGTCGACAAAAGGTGCACGGTTCGGGTTGGTCGTTTCCTATGGAGAAGAACCGGCAAGAAACTCCATGGTTACTCTTTTAAAAATGGTTTGGTTTTACAATATTTCCATGTTACAGCATTAGTACTTAGACATGTGGGGACAACGTAGGCCCGACTTATGATAATAAGTCGTAAGAAACTAAAAAAATAAAATAAAAGGATTATATATTTTATAAAAAAGTTAACAAATGTTAACTAGCAACTAGAAGGCCTACAATGTTCACACATTCACAAAACAATCGGTAAAAGAATCTATACATTGTAAATAAAAATAAGTATAACAAGACTAAATTTAACATGAGGCACAAATTTTGTTATCAGTGCTGTAACTATTCTTAGCAAAGGGCTATAAAGATGTTTGAAAACCATTGTAAAAAGTCTAATTAAAAGAAGGAAAGAAAAATGAGATTGAGAATAGTTAGAGACATCCACATATTTGTGCCGTCTACAAGTTACCAGGGAAGCTGCATGCGCAGAAGGAGCTAAGGCCAAATGTTTTTATCTTCAACATAGTCCTTGATTTTATAATATGCTTTTTTAATAAGGATACGTTTGATGTAGTTTTTGAACCTTCCATCGGTCAGTTCTATAACTGACTTTGGCAACTTGTTATAAAAGCGTATACTGTTTATAAGAAAAGACTTGCTAGTTTTCGTTAATCTGAATTTGGGTATTACAATTTCGTGCTTACTGCGTGTATTTAAATTATGGAAGTCGCTTCTAGTTTTGAACAGCCCCCGATTTTTACGGACATACAAAATACATTCCAAAATATAAAGTGAAGGTAGAGTCAGTATATCGATCTCTTTAAATTTTTCTCTGAGGGACTCGCGAGGACCCATTTTATAGATTGCGCGGATTGCCCTCTTTTGTAGGATGAAAATTGAGTCAACGTCTGCTGCTGATCCCCACAGCAGAATGCCATAAGACATAATACTGTGGAAATAAGCATAGTATACTAACCTAGCTGTAGCTACATCGGTTAGCTGCCTTATTTTCCTTACTGCATATGCAGCCGAACTTAACCTACCCGAAAGAGTTCTAATGTGCGCGCCCCACTGCAATTTTGAATCGATAGTAATCCCTAAGAATACAGTTTCCGTTATAACTTCAAGATTTTTGCCGTCAAGATTTAAGTTTAGGTCATGTTGTGGTACATTTGGTAAAGAGAACTTTAGACATTTTGTTTTTTTCGGATTCAGTAAAAGATTGTTAGCTGCGAACCATTTTGAGAGAACAATTAGACTTTCTTTGACATTTAAAACATCCGTATCTTGCCTATCTATTTTAAAAATTAGTGAAGTATCATCAGCAAATAGAATTATATCCGATAATTTGGCCATCATAAAAGGGAGATCATTAATGTAAACAAGAAAAAGGAAAGGGCCGAGAATTGAACCTTGGGGCACGCCCATCTTGACTAGAGACCCGGAGGACGTCGCCCCATTAACATTTACTTTTTGCTGTCTGTTTGATAAATAGGAAAGCACGAGATCAGCAGATTTTCCACGAATTCCGTAGTGGTGCAATTTACAGATCAGTGTGTTGTGGTCGACGCAGTCGAAAGCTTTTGAGAGATCACAGAAAATGCCAATGGCATCCTGGGACCTCTCCCAAGCCTCCAAGATGTGGCTGATGAGTTTTACTCCCGCGTCCGTTGTCGACCTACCTTTCGTGAAACCAAACTGTTGACTATGCAGGATCCCATTTGAATTGAAGTGAGACAACATCTGTCCCAGCATGATTTTTTCATAGATTTTACTCAATGCTGGAAGCACGGATATAGGTCTATAATTAGAAGGATCACTCTTACAGCCTGATTTGAAAATTGGTACTACTTTACTGTGTTTCATTAAGTCAGGAAAAGTGCCGCTGTCCAAACATTGATTGAATATGCCTGTTAGGACAGGAGCAATTGAGTCAATAATATCTCCAAGAACCCTAACGAATATCCCCCACAAGTCTTCAGTATTCTTTATATTGAGACTTCTTCCACCAACCTCGAGCAAGCGTTGTGATTGTAGTAATGCCACGAGCCCTCTATGTAGCCTGCATTGGGACAGTTATAGACTAGTATTTAAATTTCTATCTACCTATATTGTAATTTTATGCGAACATCGCTTCTTTTGTCCAGGGGTTTGTAGGCCTGATTAGTATTAGCTCCGTCTCATGAGTCTCCGTTATTAGACTATTGAGATTTATTGTTTAAAGGTCAACAGCTCTAACATATACAAGATCTTTCCACTTGTTTCCCTCAGCTAATGAGATTAGCTCATGAAGTATTAGCCTGACAGTAAAATTAGTAACAGGGCTGATTGCTATGATACTGTTTATGACTATGGCTTTAAAATTGGTTGTTTGTTGCGATGGAGGATGTTCGTACCGAACCAAAGACAAAAAATCTTTACCACTAGCGCCAATTGCCGTATGCTAATTATGATATCGGGAAATTGCACAGTTCTTGTGGACAACTACTACAATCTGCAGCTTCGCTCCCATTGTTAGCAAAGGTGCAGATTGTAGTACGTACGAACTAGTTGTTGTAATTCTGAATATTCCTGTTCTGTGGTAACACGTTCTATTCGCTTATATCACGGTAGACTTGAGCATTTGTTTTGCTTCAGTTTGGAGTTTGTTGACACTGACTATAGGTTTCTATCGATCTGTATCCGCTTGGTGTTTGCTGGGTTACAACTTCATGTACTAGAACTAGAAGCTTAATGTTTGTGAACTTGTCCAAGTATTTATTGGTGAATACTTGGACAAGAACACTTGATTGATGAATACTTGATACAAATTTATTAGTGAAAATATAAGCTGAAGATATTTTCAGAAAGGCTAGTATGGCCTGTCCATTGTACCTTGATGATTTGGTATTGTTTTGCTGACATAGTTGTCGTCTTTTACTCAAAATACTAAAATCTCGTGTGGGTATTTCAGCGGGGATGGCGATGCAAATCAAAATGCTTAAAAGGGTTTACTCACCCAGTGTATTCTCATATCAAATACACAGTTACACAGAACACAAATTATGGAAAATAGTTTATAGAACACAGTTTATAAAATACAGTTTATAAAGCACTTACCCTAATACTTATTAACGACGCCTCGATCAAAAATAGACTGCCTTTGATGGCATGAGCCACTCTATTTATAACCTCGGAATGGGCGGGAAACGAGAAGTGCAAGCTTATCGTTTACCAACCTGACAAAAAAACAGTCCATCTTTGTTGCAAGCGTAAAAATATCAAAACAAATTATTGCCAACATAGAAAAATCACTTAGAGTGCTCAATTAAATATAAATATCGCTAACATAGTTTTTAAGTAATTAGTAGTAAAGGTTTTTGAAATGATCTTTCGTGAAACCGTTTTTCGGTCAACTTTTCTTTAGGCAAACGATCATTCGTGATTACTTATGGGACAGAGACGTGGTCACTCACAATGGGCCTCATCAGAAGGCTTAAAGTCACCCAAAAGGCAATGGAGCTAGCTATGCTCGGAGTTTTCTTGCGTGATCGAATCAGAAATTAAGACATCCGCAAGAGGACCAAGGTTACCGATATAGCCCGAAGAATTGCCAAACTTAAGTGGCAGTAGGCAGGGCACATTGCGTGCAGAATGGATGGCCGATGGGGCAGGCAGATTCTGGAGTGGTGACCGGGAACTTTTTGTTCGTTGCGTTGGAAGGCCTCCCACCAGGTGGACCGATGACCTGGTGAAGGTTGCGGGAATGTGCTGGATGCGAAACTCACTGGACCGATCAGTGTGGCGACACTTGGGGAAGGTTTATGTCCAGCAGTGGACGTCTTTGGGCTGAAATTATGATAATGATGATGAACGATCATTCGGGCGACCGTTCTTCGGACAATCATTCGTACAACCAACAGTATATCTTGCAAACGATCATTCGGTTGAACATTTTTCGGCCAACGGACCTTCAGGCAATCGTGACGCACTTGTTTAAGCCTGATAAAACCACATTTCACAACCATTTACATTTATTTCCAGTAGTGACCCTTAAAAGCAGCAAAAGCCGACTAATAAATCCACAAATTCAAATATCAAAGTAATTGTAAGAAACCCTCAATACAACCCGGAATATCGGAAACCGTTAGCATAATTTCATACTTGAATTGTGGACTATAACTTCTTCAAAACTACCCACAATCGCCGTCTTACCGATCGACTTGTATACAAATTGTAAAGGTCAACTGAGGTCAATCGACTGCCGTTAGTGCGCAATAATGTCAGTGCTCACACGATATTTCAATATTGTGGCGTTTAACTTTTATGTATTAGTTTGTAGATGTTAGGATACTTGATGTTGTTTGAGTTTACTTAATGGTTACTATATGTATATTTTTATACAGAAGTTAGGTTTAGTAAAGGTCAAAAGGCAGTCAGTTTTAGCTACTTTTAGGGCGATTACGCACTACATCCGATCCGAGTCCGTGCACTACATTTTGAACTCAAAAGTTCTGAGTTCAAAATGTTCTGAATTATGACGGATAGAGTTCGGATGTAGTGCGTAAGCTTCCCTACAAGAAGTAGGTACTACGTCTACTTCGGTACCGAAATTCCCAGATTCGGATCGGATGTAGTGCGTAACCGCCGATGATGCCTTAGGCTCGCGTGTCTATCATTGCCTAGGTGCATTTGTCATGTGATTAATCCTTAACATTTTCGCATTTCGACAATCGCTGTATAATGCCACGTTAAGAGCCTGTGGTAGATTTAAAGTAAAACTGTCAGCTACTGCAGTGGCCTATATGGGAAGCACTCAACCGATGACGTACCAAGGTAGGCCGCTGCAAACACAACTTGGCAAAATGAGGTTTTGCCAAGTTGTGCCGTTTTGCCGTCTGATACCCAGTGCGAGTGCGGTGCTCCTGTGCAGAATATGACACACATGCGCAGTGTCCCAAGTGCCCATACACATGCACTTTGGAAGACCTTATGATGGCCACTGACACTGCAATCGGTGGCGTAGCTAACCAAAATATTAAAAGAGTTTTCCGTCAACTCAAAAATAATAAGGAGCTAGTAACTTACATGAACATAAAAATCAAAGGCGGTATTAGACTTTACATGTCTGATAGACTACCTATACGGATTATCGATCAGTGGCATACTAACCTTTGCCTCCGACAACCTTCCGTTATACAATACGCATGACATATCAAGTTTTTTGAACTCATAAGAAACACGAATTTTGGTACAATAAAGATACGAATGTAAAATCGAACCCAAGTAAGGCTGTTGATTGTATGGATTGGTAGTTTAAATTTCAATTTCAATAGCACTTTCATCCTGAAGCTCCTCCATTGTGCTAATTTTGTTGTTTTCGTTGAGTTAAGAAGAAATGCGGTAGGAATCATCCGACTGAATTTCTAAAGTAAAAAGTGATAATTAGAGATTTGGCTCTCGTCTATTTTCTCCTCCAATATTGGACCGATATGCCAGGGTTTTGAGGGTTCTAGTGCTTCTTAAGATATTTTTGGTACCTATTTATTAAAAAAGCCAGTTTAAAAAATAATTCATACAATCGGCCTAGAATTTCCCTATTTTTGTTGGAGTCGATTTCAGTCTAACCGAATGAAGTTATTTGTGCCAATCTGATCTCCACAACTCAGTAAATGATTAATACGATACCTACCCAATGACAAAACTTGTTGTCAGACCTTTAGGCTTCTGATTTACCTGTTCTGATAGTCAAAGATCTATAGGCAACAACAATTAAATGATGAGACCATTTCATGAAAACCATTACATTTAGAATCAATTAAATGTGCTCTCATACATAGCTGCAATATCTCTATATTCTAACCCGTACGAACGCGTTCCTATTACATTGGAGCTGCCTTGAACTTCGGCGCTTAGAATAGTATCCACGAAGCGTGGGTGATATGATGCCTATGTGTCTTTGTTATAAGTATAATATACTTATGTTTTTGTTTCAAAGGTCGACCAGTTTGTTAAGTTCATGAAACTACAGCTTCATAAATGTTGTAAGCCGGGATAGGATTACTTTTTAGCGGCACAGATAATATAATATTTGGCATACAGATGCCTCATCTCATACAAAGAAACCGTGGCGATGCAACTAGCGTTTTTCGTCTGATTAAAATGATTATTTTTCTAAGAAGATCGATTGTGTTCGGTTCCGTTCCACGGATATAGATGGTGGTAGCAGCGACTTGCAAGTAAAAGGGTTTACTCGGTTTGTGAATACTTTATTTTTTAAATACAGCGATTTGTTTTATATTATTTATTTGCATGTTTTTGTACCAAAATGTGTTACAAAACAAATTTAAAAATCGAGTGGATGTGTCAGAAATTTATAACCGCGCCATCTATTGGAATCAATTTTAAATGATACATTCAAATAATTTTTGGTAATAAGTTGAAAATTCTTTCAAGAAATCTTAACGTCCCTGAAACAAATCTCAACGTTGCCCTATGTATTCCAGCAGGCAGCTTTGGAAAGAGAGTTTTTTTTTTGGAATTGTCTTAGTTCGTGTAAGTCTGTTAGGCCTACCCACCTGAACAAATATTATAATGTTTCTTCTCTGGACGTACTCTTTCGATTAGTTCAAATATGCCCATCATACAAAGCCTTACTAACATTAGGTACCATTGACTTCTTTTAATTTCTGTGGTATACGCCACGGTAAGAAGCTAGTGAGTTATACAATGCATGGACTAAGGGATGATCAAAACATTATAGGTAGAAAATAAAGGATAATTTCATTCATCTTCTGATCAGTTGATTTACAAAAAGAATTCCTCTATGCATTCGAATAAACATGAGAATTTTTCCAAACTGTGATCTCGTTCAGAAAATGTAGTTTGAAAGTATTTTCGAAAGCGGCAACACTGCATCCTTCGCACGGAGTTACCCCACAATGCAATAAGCTTGAGTCAGTTTTTGGTTCGCTGGGTTCAAAGCTTGTATAGTAACTGGGAAGTATAATGTGGACGGTGTTTTGAGATGGTGGAATTTAGGTCGGATTCTTGTAAAATTTTGATACAATGTGGCATGTGTTTTTTTTAAATTAAATTAACAACTTACTTTTCAATAAAAGGTTGATTTATTTACAACTTTGGAAGCAACTATTTTTTTATACGCTTTTGTTAGATTTGTATGTATGTATCTATGTATCCATGTAACGGAATTTTTTAACGTGATTTTCACCCCCTTCAAAACGTCGGATAATTTGCAACTTTGCACACTTAATAAGGACATAATTTAAATAGTTTGTCCCTGCATCCTTACCAGGATCTTCAGGATTAGCGATTGAATTAAAAAGTAAAAAAAATAGTTTAAAAAAACACGCTTTAATTTTCTATTAACGCGTGTTTTTTCAAACAATTTTTTTTCGCTTTAATAGAAAACAAAACTGAAAAGTAGTAAATAATTTTCAAGAAATTTAAATTAAGAATACTGTTAATCACACTACTATAAATTTAAATAATGAATAGTGTTAATCACACCATTCCTAATTTAAATTTATTGAAAATTATTTACGAATTTTTAGTTTGGTTTTCTATTAAAGCGAGCTTTTTAGTTTTTTTAATTATTATTTTTCCGGGGAGGTTTGCGTTTGCCAACTGGTACAAAACAACAACTGCCGAACTGCGTTTGTGCATGCTTGGATTGAGACTTTTATAATTCATAACCATGTTTTACAAACCACTGCTTTACTTTTGATAAATGTGACGTTTCACTAAATATAATATATTATTTTCTAAAAATATGTTACCTATTCAGTGAAACTACACACCGACATTTTATTATTTTGTAAAATCGACACACCTGTTTCGTATTGTGCAAATAAGCAAAAACAGCCGAGCGTTTGAGCGACAGAATGAATCTGAAACTGGATATTTATTTATTTATTTATTTAAACTTCATGTACAATGGTGATACATAGGCGGACTTAATGCAGCAAGGCATTCTCTACCAGTCAACCTTTGGGTTAAAAAGGACAAACAGGTGGTAGGAGTACAAAATAAAAATGAACAATAATTAAAGTCGGATATTAATAAACTATCTAACAAATAAAATACATAAATAATTTCTAAAACAATAGACTAATAAATATTATAATAAATATCATATTCTAAATGAAACAGAAATTAAACATAATAACTAAGACGAAGACCGAGCTATGTAAGAGAGGACAAGTAATAGTTCCGGATTAAATATTAGGATATGATAAAATATTAGGTTTGTAGGCTATTGCCTATTATTTTAACAAGTTTTCTTTTTCTTTTTACAGATAACTAAGCGGAGAAGACAACCAATGTAAGTTTTGAACGAATTCTTTATACCTTTGTATTAAAAAAGCTATAGGATGCTCTTTTAATTTAGTTGTGCAATTTAAGTTTGTGAATTTCTTTAATAGGTTCAGGTTCCCAAACAGAAAATGTGAAGACTACTTAGGTATATAAAAATAGGGTATCATAAAAATTCGGTACCACATAATAAGTCTGAGATGCACAACATTTTCTTCTCATAAAACGCACGACGAACGCGTGATAAACGACAGTTTATCACGCGCGGCTCCGCGCACAATGAACTGTCACTTTATTTATTTATATTTATATATGCTTTATTGTATGTACACCAAATTAAATCAAAGAAAAGGAAACTTAAAACTAAAATACAAACAAAGGGCGGCCTTATCACTTTATTGAGGCGAGCCCTATGTTACACATCTCTGGAGAACGGGTGAGGAGGAAAATATGAAATGTATAGATTTTGTTAACATGCCTGCTTAGGAGTAAGTTAAGAGGAGATGCTGGCTTTTATTTTTATGAAGTAGATAAGGTTTTTTTTCTTACTTTATAGTGTTACAGTTTGAGTGGTTTTAGCCTAGAAACGGATTAGGTTAGTACAGTAGTGTCAGATTAAGCTTATAATTTATATGATATTGCAAAAATCATGCCGTTTGTGAAGGGTGACCTTTAGAGAAGTTTCTACAAATTGCAGCAAAACTTGCCGCTATCATTGACTCTGCGTTCAACCAAGCTTAAGCGATAAACCATCAAATAGCAAATAAAAAGCCAATAGGCAAGAAAAGAGGCAACCAGTTTTCGTTAATTTCCTAGTATATCAATCATGATTATTTTTATTGTTTATTTAACGATAGGCTCGCGTTTAACTACTATCTCGCCTGATGGTAAGCGATGATGTGGTCTACGGTGAAGCATTTTTGCCTAGAAATAACCTATTCACTCTTGACATAAACCCAAGGTTGTAGCTAACAGGAAACAAAGACCCCGGCAGGGAATGCCACTCCTTAGCTATGCGCACAATGAAAGTATTAGCACAACGCATTGTGCGTATGGGTGGGATGTCCACCTTGTACCGATGGCGCATTGCCATACGTCTTGTAGTCCGATGATGGAAAGGGCTAGGCGAAATCAAATTGTGCAGTTCCATCGCACACTCCCCGAAATGTAACCGATAAAAACCGACACTCCGACCTCTTGGCCTATCGATTAATCGAATCAAGTGTATCCAGCTGGTATTTGGCAGATCCGTCACAGAGGTGAGAGCAGTACTCCATGTATGACCGAACTTGCGCTTTATACAAGTTGAGCAGTTGTTCAGGCGTGAAGTACCGTCTCACCTTTGCAAGGTTTACCATGCTACCATCAAAGAGCATCGAGATGTCTAGACGTCTATTGCTGAGACGTCTGTCTTTGTTAATATTTTCCATAGGTATAATCCGGGCGTATCAGTGAATGTCACCCGTAAAAATTAACGGCCCGTGACAATTCTGACTATGGCAGACGAAATGAGTGCTCAGCGAATATCACGCTGCTACGTACCTATATAATTAGTCTTTAGTCGCTGCGACTATTCCGAGCTCCGTGTTTTATAAACACAAAAAAAAGTTAATAGGAAAGAAAAGAGCCAATAAATTATCGATTATTTTACGGTATTGATCTATATAAAATGAAGGGTCAGTAACGTCTCTATGAAATTGCGATTGATACATAAAACTCACCATACACCTTGCGATCAATCGCCTTTTATGTGCTAATGTCATGACACCGATCCATTTTATGTTGCTCACGGTAAATTGGATGGGGAATGGCACACTTTAGTGTTTTAATCATCATCATGAAGTATTGAATCTAGGAATACCAGGTTGTGGAAGTGGAAATAGTTCAGTTTTTAATGGATTAGTAACACTGTATGCAGCTGGTGTTCGTCTGTAAAAGTTAGTTTAATTACCAGCTATTTGAGCAGTATCGGGATGCGCAACGTTGGTAGACCTCCCACAAGATAATAATAGCTTTATTTACATAAGAAAAATAATACAATTTAGTGAAGTCCCTGACTCCTGTGCTAGGTGATTAATTAACCTGTATTACATGAGCCAGTGCGCTCTCTCGGCAACAATACATTACAATCTTATGCAATAATTATCAATATGAAATTAAAACCAAAGCTGCATAGAGAAACACAGAAAAACAGAAAGCTTTGTTAGTAATAAACTGTAATGGTGAGTGTGTGTGTGCGTGTGGTGTGTACCTACATCAGTTGTATGTACTGAGGAAAGGATTGGTGTCACAAAAGCGTTATTAAAATCTATTCAGTTTCTTCGTATCTGAGAGACATTAGCCATGGCTTAAGGTTCTGTTTTACCCTATGCGCAATTAGTTTGTATGTTGCTAGAATCTGTGAGAGTGTGAGATGGGGCGATAAACTGGAGCAGATCGCGGGCATCTGCTGGAAGCGTGGCGTACAGAACCTGTCGATGTGGCGACACTTGGGAGAGGCCTATGCCAGTGGAAGTATTTTAGCTGCAATGATGATGATATTTTTTTTAGCCTTGCGGCAATTAAGCTACTGTTGGTTCAATATCTACTCACCGCCGGTGCTCGCACTCATTAAATTTCTTGTTTTGTCGAGGATTTCGCTTAAACCTATTACTCCACATTCTCCTCCAATGCGAAGAACGGTGTTGGGATCTAACTCTCCATGTGCTAGGTTTTGAATAGTTTTAGTGATATTGTTGATTTTTGCTTTGATTCTCTCAATAAGCAAACATTTAAATTTCTGAACTGTTTAACAGATTTGTTGCAAATTTTTATGGAATTTGTGCTTTTAATATTTCACATTTATGTAACTAATATAGAGTTATATATTTTACTAAGTTTACTTGTAAAATATGAACATAACGAACGAAATAAGTTATGAATCTTACAACTACCATAATTACTTATTATTGTTTATCTTTTACCCGACTGCGAAAGCGTTATGTTTTTCGCGCGTGTCTTGTATGTTTGTATGTAATATTGTTTATTACCTCATATCTTGTAAACCATTAGACAGATTTATATAATTAAGACATCGTTAGATACGTCTTCACCGCTCAATTGTTCTTATATAAATGACGTTAAAAAAAAAACAAATAAGGCTTTTGGGCCCCATATTGTGGACATCTGATTTTATTTTCTTCCAATCCCATCGAGCGGTTTATTAAAAATGAAGAGTTTTAAGAGGTGGTTACAAAAATATAAGCCACTTATATTATGTTTAAAAGTTATTCGAAAAAATATATAACTAAAAAAATGTAAATATAAAAAGTTAATTTAAAAATCAAAAACCCGACTGCATAAGAAGCGAACTAAAAATATGTAAACAAGTAGAAAATCATGCTGTGCATTCGGAGGATCAGGTGGTCAGCCAGCTCGCGAATATGTATCATTCGACTGCACAGCATGATTTTCTACTTGGTACATCGTTTTAGTTCGCTTCGTAAGCAGTCGGGTTTTTTTGTTCATGTGGTGTTTACTTTTAAATAATTGTTGCACTGGTAGAGTTTAAACGCTTATTTTATTTAGGTTTGTAGATTATTGTAAACAATTGTTGGAAGAACTAATAAATAAAATATACACTTCGTGAGTATAATGAATCTCAACGTTTTTCTTTTCACAGTATCGTGACGAATCATTAGTAATTCTATGAATACCAAAAAATAACAATTAATTGTAGAACGACTGTCGAATAATTTATCATTTACAACAATTATTGATAATCGATGCTAGAAGACATATCGATTGACGATGTGTCTGCCCTTGTTAATATTTCATGAGCTGTCTAAAAAGTAAAACATTAGAATCTAGAAAGAATGGACAGCAGACTTTATTTTATAGGCATCGTCCTAATAGATAACGCTTATCGCACGAATACGTGATCGTCGCGTTCAATTGTCTGCAAAGGCGCTCTCTGTCGGCTCGACCACGCTTTCAGGTTTACCAAACTAAGGCTGCCAGACCATCTAAGTGGATAAATTCAGAGAGTGTTTTGAAAACTAGTGCCAGTGCAAAATGAAATAAATAAAATCTAAATGAATATAGTAAAGATCGACCTTGATTATCAACAATTAGCCAATAAAAATAAAATATGGTCCCTATCGAAAAAATGTCAATAAAAAAGCCAGTGACATTTACCGCTTTGTACCTATTTGTCAAATACTATCAGCACTTATGTGTGAACAAACACAGTAGGTGACATTTACCACAATTATTGAAGACGTGGGCGTAAAAATCATGTCAGTAAAAGTTTTCTGGGTGGCTTTTCTGATTGCCATTAATCGAAAAGTTTGTATTAACAGTCCAAACCAAAGAAAACTTTTAGAAGAAATTTTGTTGGCTGTCGATAAAATTACTAAAGGTCACATCTACCATGGAATGAAAGTTCTAGGTCGCAAGGCGTGTTCATTCTAAAATTAAAACATCTACATATAAACTAGCTTCATGGCATCCACTTTGAGAGGTTTTTTTTAAAATTATATCTCCATGACGCTGACGGGAACTAAATTAGATTTCTATAATAAAACTCCTTCACAGACTGTGATGGAGAGAATTGCATGAAATTAGTTTTTAAAAAGCAAAAATACTTCAGGTAGTTTTGTTTTTTTAAAAGAGGGGGTGTTATAAGTTTGTCGTGTGTTGTTGTGTATCTGTGTACCTGTGTATCTGTGTGTCTGTCTGTGGCATCATAGCGCCTAAACGGATGAACCGATTTTAATTATTTTTTTTTAGATTTAAAAGGTAATTTTTATCAAGAGTGTTTTTAGCTATGCTTGAATAAAATCGGTTCAGCCGTTCAAAAGTTATGGGCGTTTTACTGTTTGAATCGGGGTGTTTTCGCAAGATATCGTGTATTAATTACGTGTTCAATAAATTTCCTATCGAAGCGTATCTACTATGTACTGGATAAATAATGTAACATGAAATAAAAATGTGACGGGGGTTATTTAAATTTTGAAATTTTACTTGTTGGCTTAGTGGTTAAAACAAGTAACGGTTTGCGGGAACAATTTCATTGATATATATTTTTTTAGAAAGATAAGGGCAGTAAGGTTTTTTCTACCAAAAAATCGAAATCAGAAGCGTGGTGTGTGACGTCTTGTTTTTGTGATGAAAAAGGCTCACGACGCAGCAGCTGAATGCCCTCCAGGAATTTTACTTTGGGAGTGCACCAAGCCAAGGAAAGTACTTAGAAGGGAACTAATTAAAAGTGAACGTGGGTTTCTAACTTCTTTTTCACAGTAATATTAATAGGATGGATAGAATCTATTATTTGCATTTTTCTACGAGATTGCTAACTGACCTACACAACTCGATCGTTAACTAATACCGATGTAGACTCAGTGTCGTCTAATAGCTACACGTGATTGCTATCAAGTAAACACATTAATGCTTATGGCTTGGCAGATTATCCGGTAACACGAGACACACACACACACTAAACTTGATGAAATTGTACCTACCTACCTATTATGTGATTGCACGTTACCTATATAAATTATTAAGAGGTAAGTAGGAGTAATTACTAAAATGAGACAAAATTGCTTGCTTGTTTGTTTATAGTATGTAATCTCTGTTAGAAATAAATTATTCACCACGTGACTTTTCGGTAAAGGAAATCCCACACACATCATATTTTTAACCGACTTTCCAAAAAGGAGGCGGTTCTATGTTCGACCATGTTTTTTTTGTGTATCTTCACCGGTTTGAAAGAGTATGTTCACAAAATGGTCCCATTTTAATTTGGTTAAGATCTGATGAAGAACTTCGGGGATATATAACATACCTCTTCAATAAATGACAGCAAATCTCTCGAGATTGCTGCAATAGCATACAGTATATTTATTGTTTACACCCTATCATAAATAACATCACGCCAGTACGCTTTAAAGGGGTACGCAGATGTGTACAGTTCACCTTGGTACACTCTCATTTCACAGGTTATGTTCAAGTTACATGATATTCGGGTAATTTATTCTGGCATCACAGGTAGCTTACTATAGAAATTGCCTATTAGGTACTTAACAAGTGAAAAATAAAATACTTATTCAAAAAAAATACATCCGCCTTTTTCTGTCACTTGGTCTTGACTTCTAGCGGACTCTTATCCGAATTCGGCTATTCATTTATTGGTAGAAAGTTACTCTATCAAAACGATACTTTCAATTAAATACAAACACCCAATCAGAAACTAAACTAACGTAGATAGCTTCTACGAAAATGCAACGACAAACCACAAACTAAAATTATAATACAAAATATACAGAAAGTGTTCCCGTAGTCCCTCTAATACTGTATCTCTGTCCTTAATCTAAGTAATAGCGGGCATCACTTAGCTCCTAACAAGACTACTTTGTACAAGCTTCGTGAAATTAAAGAGACGGGCGATCTGAAATTAAGTGTTTTAGTTTAAATTTTACATTAATTGTAGAATTGTTGGGGTAGCAGAAAATGCGATTAAAATAATCGACTTTGGTATAGATATTTCAATTCTATTTTGCGCGCGGCTCTATGTGTAGGTGGTTGTTTGCACTGGCGCGTCACTACCACACAAATTAAAGCTACAAGTACAATACACTTACAAGCGTACGCACAGCGCACGCACACATGGCGCCGCGCGCACAGGTGGGTATTCGGACATTTCAGTAACGGTTATAAGAGGCTCCAGACAAGTGACATTATAACTATAAAACTTTTTAACAAAAAAGTCATACCGACTTCCAAAACAAAAGACTACAAAGCGAAAAATTACTTTCTATGAAAATCATTTATAGCCAAACTACATCTCATGACGATTCCAATAAGCCCAAACACGACTAGGATCACGGATTTCCTGTGCCTACTTTCCGGCTTCATCATCAGATCAGTTCGATGTTACCATTTTCATCAGTACCATTTATTTTTAAGTATTTGCTTCATATATATACTTTGAATTAAGGAGTTCCAGTGGGCATCTGTAGTCTTCTTCATCAGTTCCATTTCACTAAATGACACTTTATAAGTGTAAATGATTGCATTCTTGATATGAATACCAAAATCGCTATATGTATGACTATAAAATTTGAGGAGTTCACTCGATTTCTCTGTGATGCCATCATTAGATGCTGGTTTCCTCATCATGGTACCACCCTTGGGATATCTACTTTACAACAAAAAAGAATCATGAAAATCGGTTCATAAACGACGAAGTTATCCGCGAACACACAAAAATAACACAAAAAATAAAACACCCTCCCTCTTTTTTGAAGTCGGTTCAAAAGCGTCGAAATTGCGATTGAAAAAAATTCACAAATGTATGGGAATGTCAAGCGCTATCGAAATGTCACGTGATGAATTTTGGCATTTCAATCATCGCCATCACTGATTACATGACTATTTGCTATGAGCTTAAGTTCTTTCCAAACAAGCATGGTAGTCCGATTTCAGGCACTCAAATATGCATTAAAGTGAGTAAATCTTCTTCCTATTGGGTAAGAGGTCTACGAATCTGCTACGCTGTAGTAGCCGCTACGGTTGCTTTGGCTTCGGGCTACGCGGTCGTAGCAAGCCAAATCATTTCGTTCTCGCTAGCATTATTAAACGTGTATTTTGATATTTATTCGTTACTAGGCAAAATAAAATTTCTAAGAGCTTTTTCCAGAAAATAATTTTCCTGGGAAATAAGTAGTAAAAGAATTTTCTCAATCGGTTCAGTACTTCAAGCGATTACCTTCTACGAAAAATATTATATTTAAAGCTCTTTTTAATATTAAGTTAAGGTAAAATACCTGTCTGAAAAAAATGCTAAAGTATTTGGAAACGATCAATTTCAAGTTCAAATATTTCTAAAATTTTAATTGATATTTGACCTCCACTTAGTAATTTAGAAATAAGGATAAAAGCGGAGTATAAAAGCAATTTGGAGAGGTTCATTTGAAAATAAAATCTTGAATTTCTGGCCCCTTGATAAAATTAATTAATTAAATCTATGACTGATTGAATTTTACATAATTACGTTGGATCTTCCTTATTAAGTTAAGTATTTCAATTCCTTGAATAGGTTTGGGATTGTACTTGAGAAGAGGCTCTTGGCTATTTTATTGTACTACTAATTAGTTGTAATCTTCAAGGTTTAATGCTAAGGATAATCTATGAATGAATGACTGTCCATCCGTAGATTCATCATCCCATCCCACTGCTGGGACACAGGCATTCAGAGGTAATGGTTCTTAATCCACCGTGCGGGCTCGGTACGGGTTGGTGAATGTCACATGTCTTCGAATTTCTAGTTCTAGGACATGCCGGTTTCCTCATGATGTTTTTCTTCGCCGTTTTAAGAGCAGTTGTGATGAAATAATTTACACAAAGTATAGCGTCTGCCTGGGTTCGAACTCACGACCTACGACTCTTAAGTCGGGACCACTGGGCCACTACTCTGCTCTCCCACTCCATAGATTACTAACATATTAATCAACAAAAACATTTACCTCTCTCTTCGTAATGCATTAGTTCAGATAAATCATTGATTCTGTTTTATTTCTGGACTCTCAAAATTTCAAGCTTAAAAAGCATTCACTCAAGTTAAATATAAAACACATTATCACTTTTCATAAATAAACTCGAAGAATAGAAAAAACAATTTACAGACCAGGTTTTCTGTAATTGGCTATGTTTAAATAAACTCAAGTGTCGAAAATAGCCTGAAGAAAGATTTCGGTTTTAGCCACAAGGTGTAAATGGAGTGGAGATGATAAAATTTTATGTTCATAATAGCTGTCTGCGGGGCGATAGACGTTGGTGAAGCTGTTTTTCTTTGAGTAAAAATGTACTTACTTTTAGGAGATATTTTTACAGATAATTGTGTTTTTAGAAGTTTTGTAATTTATTTTGGGCTACGAGTATTTTATTTTATTTGGATTTGGGGACAGTAATAATAAAACAATCTTAGATTATAATAAAAATATGTAAATTTTATAACATTGTTCCGAAGTACAAGTAATTATAGCTACATACCAAATTTCGGTTTTAGCCACAAGGTGTAAATGGAGTGGAGATGATAAAATTTTATGTTCATAATAGCTGTCTGCGGGGCGATAGACGTTGGTGAAGCTGTTTTTCTTTGAGTAAAAATGTACTTACTTTTAGGAGATATTTTTACAGATAATTGTGTTTTTAGAAGTTTTGTAATTTATTTTGGGCTACGAGTATTTTATTTTATTTGGATTTGGGGACAGTAATAATAAAACAATCTTAGATTATAATAAAAATATGTAAATTTTATAACATTGTTCCGAAGTACAAGTAATTATAGCTACATACCAAATTTCGGAAATAAATATGTATTCGAATGTAGGTAGGTAAGTTTTCTTCATCGGCATCAATGTAGTTCGAAGACTTCCACTTCTGGACAGAGGCGTTCCCATGCGTCACCACACCAACCAGTCTTAAGCTCCTCGCATTCAGTGGACTCCCACGGCCCTCACGTCGGTTCACCTTGGGAAAGGTGGAAGGCTTTTGACAAGGTGAACGCCGAGTTTTTCGTTAAACTAAAAAGATTCACCTGTGGCCATAGGCTTTATTTCTACCCTCATTTTAATCCCAGAACTCTAATTCAATTCTCACAAAATTTAACAATTTAATTCTCCGACAGTATCGTTCTAAACCTTCCCGCGGGCCCCTGGTGGAGCCAGTCTGAAGTGAATTTGTAAGTTCTATTAGGTTAGGAGCTACAGCAACACGTGACGACTTCGCCGATTATTATCTAAATTGCAACTACGACGCTCTGCCGGGACACCGATGTTACGTTCTTTATTTAAATTATTTTATAAAAAGTGAAAGATAAAAAAACTTTTTTGCATAAAAATATAGTTATTTTTCACTTTGTTGCATATTTGGAAGTCGGTAGTATTTTATTGCATTAAGTTTTTTTTATTTTTCACTTTTTAGTTGTACCTACGTAATAGGAAAGTTAGTAAGGTAACTATCATGCCAGAATAGATTTCATGAAACTTGAACATAACCAGTGAAATGAGAGATCTGCGTACCCCTTAAGAGCGTACTGGCGTGATGTTATGTTATGAAATGGTATAAACAATAAACAGATATGCGATTGCAGCAATCCCGAGAGATTTGCCGTTATTTATTAAAGAGTTCTGTTGTATATCTCCGAAATTCTTTATCAGATTTTCACCAAATTAAAATGGGACCAATTTCGAAACATACTTTTTCAAACAAAAAATATTTTATCTACTTCGGTTTCGTTATATTCGAATTATAAAATTGACAGCGGTTTCATTATGATACCCATAACGACATCGGGTTGCATTATGCGAATCGTCATAAATTCTAAAACACAAGCAAAGACATTCTGAACATACAGCCAGGTACCGATAATATTACATCGAAATCGAGACAATGTAAATGATGTTTTTAAAAATGGAACAAGTTTAGAACAAAAGTATCGTATACTATTTGGCTGTTGCGGCTACAAGATCTTTGCCATATACCTAATGAAGACTAAATAAAAAAATAAAATAAAAAGTGGACGCGGACAATAATTTCTGAGTCAATTTTTATTCTAAATTTTATTAAAAATGTCATCAACATCAAGTGATATTGAAAATACACCACCAGATATCACAAATAGAGCAGATGCGGCTACAAATATCTTACTACCAGAAAAATCAAGCATGTATATGAGAAATGAAATACTTAAACACACTTCCTAAAATACTTATTTGTCTATATCTGTGTTTTATTCCATCCTTCGTAGATAAAATCTTGTATGCAACTGTACGTTATTGGTCTTTTAATAACTCGTGCCCACCTATTTCGGTACGCGCTACGCTTGTACCGAAAAATGGCACTCGTATTAAAAGACCGTCCATAACGTAACAGTTGCATAAATAGCTATTTTAAATCGGTCCACAATTGACGGAGATATCGGTGAAAATACACAAAAAAAAAACACATAATGTCGAACATAGAACCTCCTCCTTTTTGGGAAGTCGGTTAAAAATAGTTGTTGCCCGCGTCAAAATTAGCGTAGCATTAAATAGCCAATTTTTCTATTGCGCAATAATATATTATAGATGTGTGGGCCGCCTTACTTGAAAAAATACTGGTTCAGCATACAAACTTCCACCCTCTTATACAATAAAAATAAAAGGTGTTCCTGTTTTCATTTCTTCGTTTTTGTCTTGTGTTTTTTGACACCGACTTCCGAAAAAGAAGTTATTAATCATATTGTAGTGTTTTATTTTATTTGGAAGTAGGTAGTATTTTTTTTGTAAATAAGTATTTAGTTTATTTTCCCCTTTTTAGTTGTCGTACCTAATAGACAAGTTCTATGGTAAGGTACCTTTATAGGTACAAAAAATAAAGAAAAAAAATGAGAGTGTACTAAGGTGAGCTGTATACATTTGCGTACCCCTTAAGAGCGTACTGGCGTGATGTTGTGTTAGGAAATGGTATAAACAGACATGCTATTGCAACAGTCCCGAGAGATTTGCTGTCATTTATTGAAGATTTCTGTTGTAT
Organism: Orthosia cruda; assembly: GCA_964057195.1. Lineage (NCBI taxonomy): Eukaryota > Metazoa > Arthropoda > Insecta > Lepidoptera > Noctuidae > Orthosia > Orthosia cruda. Next base: position 2,212,554 of record OZ059836.1, read on the forward strand.
ATCTACGAAGTTCTTCACCAAATTTAAATGGGACCAATTGGGAAACATACTCTTTCAAACAAAAAAATAATGTTCAATATCGGTTCACAACTGTTGGAGAAATCTGTGAAAGTACACAAAAAAAAAAACATACATAAAGTCGAACATAGAACTTTCTCCTTTTTGGAAAGTCGTTTAAAAAATAGCTTGTACTGTTAAACTGCTAGGCAATGTCCTTTCTCCATTCTTTTCATCAGTCCCGGTTCGGAGATACTTCGTTACTAAATCATAGGAAGACATCCAAGTCGTTTGCCAGCTCGTTTGTGGTCTACAGTTACACCAGTCTTTTTTTACAGGCCTACAGCTCGTTCCGCATCTGGCAAACAGCCACGTCAACGGTTTGTATTTTGGAATTCGGTAAAGTTTTCAAAAAAATTATAAATAATTTGTCAAAATGATTGCCACAATAAAAACAGATTATGAATTTGCGATTATTATCAGCAAAACAATACAAGCGACTTAAAAAAGAAAATAACTTTATTTTTTGAAGTCGGTGTCTTTTCTAGGAACCAATTTTTTTGCGTTATGGACACCGACTTCAAAAAATAAAGTTATTTTTCACTTTGTAGTTTTGTATTTGGAAGTCGGTAGTATTTTTTTTGCAAAAAAGTTTTTTTATTTTTCACTTTTTAGTTGTACCTACTTCATAGACAAGTTAGTGAGGTAACTATAACGTCAGAATAGATTTCATGAAACTTGAACATAACCGGTGAAATGAGAGATCTGCGTACCCCTCAAGAGCGTACTGGCGTGATGTTATGTTATGAAATGGTATAAACAATAAACAGATATGCGATTGCAGCAATCCCGAGAGATTTGCCGTTATTTATTGAAGAGTTCTGTTGTATACAACAGAACTTTTTATTTGGTGTAGATCTGATGAAGAACTTCGGAGATATATCTCCGAAGTTCTTCTTTAGATCTTCACCAAATTAAAATGGGACCAATTTGTGAACATACTCTTTCAAATAAAGAATGTTCAAAATCGGTCCTGTATATATATATAATGTCGAACATAGAACCTTCTCCTTTTTGGGAAGTCGGTAAAAAATATGATATCGTGTAAGTTTAGCAATGAACTTTAAAAAAAACTGCTTATAATATTTCTACCGATGGTTTCAATTAAAAAGTCAAGGGGCCACGACGGGTCCATAAAAAGAAGGTTTTCCAATCAGACCACGGATCTCACTTGACCCAACCGGACACGAGAGCTTGTCAACAACTTTCACAAATACAAAGTAAGGTATTCTGATACGGGTAAGTAGATAAGATATTTTATTCGCATGAACAATTCTATAGTTTCGACGGGAAGGGATTACATTCGCGAGTAGTTGTGTGTGTTTTACTCATGTTTTACTTCATAATGCGGAAAAAGGGTTTCGAGAAATAGTGCGAGATCCCACCGCCAAGATCTGCAGTTAATTTGTATTTGATTAAACTTGTTTGATGAATGATACTTGATATTACCTGGCAATATCCAGTCGCAATTTTTGTTTTTTTTTGTAACTTTGCTCTACACTAGGAATTTCTCCTGAAATTTTTTTTTTATATACTATAGGCTCGCGCTTGACCACTATCACACCTATTTGTGAGCGATGATGTGGTCGACGGTGAGACATGCTTGCCTAGAAATACATATTCACTCTTGACTTAAAGACTCCTAGATTGGTATAGCAGTCGGGATTATACTGCTAATTTAGCTGAGCATGTGAGATTCCAAATTCAAATCACATTATTGACCAGCGGGTCATAATGAAATCCAGTACAACATTATTGACCGGCTGTGCCCCCGGCCACTAATGACTCACTTTAGGTTAAGGTTGCTTGACATATAATTTGACATTTTCGAGCAGGTGGTGTGAAAAAATATAAATTTTGCCTACGGATTTTTGCGGTGGGATCTTAGGCTATAAGGAGTTGTAATGTGAGAGAGTCAATGCGCCATACATGATCAATTGATTATTCAAGTAAAATGGCTGGATGTGGGTGGAAAGATATTATAGAAGTTGCACGTGTACCTTCACAACAGATACACTACGATTTTTGCACCTGCGACTTTCATTTTTCTTTTCAAATTCTTGACGGAACCACAAAATAGAAGCGCGGCGCCGCTTACGTACTTTGTGACGGCATACATATTTCTCAAAGGTTTGGTTCTTTTCATTGAAACTAATATTTAAGAGAGTTATATATTGATTTGGTGTTATAACGTTTCTAAAAAGTAATACCTAGCAGTACAACGTTTTGTCACGAAAACACCGTGATTCCTATGGGATGGACTAGGGGATCAAAGCCAGGGGAAAAATAATGTATTCAATAAATCACAAGTGATGTGTCTGCGGTAAGTAATATTGTAAAAAGCATCGTTTTACATTTTATAATGTCAGGGACCTGTGTTGTTCAGCAGATTTACATAAATAGTTAATGTTACGTGCTATAGAAGATATATTTCCTCAAAACCGTAAACCATACTTACCTGGCATTTAACTGTTTCCCTTTTAAGATGTGCCTCTGGCTGACAACAATTGAATCTTTACGTTATAAAGGTAAAGACAAACAGGAAAAAGTACTTAACAGATACATTATTTATTCGAAACCATTTGTTTATATCGTACCTTTTCTTCACCAAGGCCGTGAACCCACGGTGATACATTTGAAAACTTATCTCCGAAGTCGCAAGATTATATTTCCTTTGCAGCGCGCTGATGCACAATCTATTCGTGATATTTTTCTTCAAAACCTATAAATATGGATATACTTTAATTGGCTTGAACATCTGGTAACATTATAAATTCATAATTTCTATTGGAATGACAACAATATTTTGCGGTCGACTACTACGAACTACAAATATGGAGTAATCAATAATTGATTGACTTAGTATATTCAAACTGATAATAACAGTTATGTACAAGCGGGTATAAAATAAAAAAGAAGAACTCATTGGGCATCAAAAATGAGTGCACATTGTGTCAATGGAATAAGTCCCCCGAAAGCTGGCAGCATTGCCACGTTGAATGGCAATGCTGATCGAAGGTTGATTTGAGAGGAAATTAGTTACGTATAACTATTATTTCAAAGGAAATAGAATAGACCTTTCTAGCGACAATGGAACCAATGAAAGAATTATTAAGGGAACAGCAGTGACGCTCCACAAAACCTCGGGTTACCCAGATCTTACATAGATGTTTTGAGGAAACCAGGAGCTCTAACTGACTTCTGGAGGGAGGTGGGCTGGTTTGATGAACCACCAAACGGCCGCCATGCACCACGTACAAAGGTCCATTTGAGGGACTAAGTTCGGAAATCAAACCCCCCTAACATAGAACATAGACGCTCTCCAATAAAAAATAAATTCCTCAAGGGCTGCTAAATATGTTCGGAAATGTACCATTATACATAGTTACCACGCCGTTGAAATCTGAGAATACACTTGGTGAAGGCCGCGGGAAACTACCAAATGTTAGGCAGAACAGGACAGGTCGATGTGGCTGAAATTAATAGTGATACGAACATACATAAATTCATAGCTTTTTCCCATGGAGGTATGCAGAAACTACTGAACTCCACCTACTACGATCTTTACGTACACCGTTTGATTCATTTATATTCATACATCTAGTCATACTCACACGCCGGTTTTGAGTACTATGCACCTGGCCTTTCTGAAGAACCTTACCATAAGATTCTTGTAAGTCCTCCTGATTAATAATGTTGAAGACATTTAATACGCTACTGTATTTTGAATCTAGGAATAAACAGACCATGCTATTTATATGGACCATAATGATACTTTAATGTTATTTGAAACTGTTTCGTTTCCTCGGGTACCGACAGGCGATAGTTTAAACAACTTGTATGCAATTGATACATAATATATGGCTCCCGTGAAACAATAGGAGCGCATGACGTGGGGCAACGTCACTCCTTCAATGAATCATTGAGTGATAGCCTTCAGTAGTGTGTTTCTTCTTCTTCCTGCTTTATCCCATGTTACTTCAGGTCAGCGCTACAAGCTTCAGTAGTGTGTTTAAAAAGGGAAATATTTACTTTGCAATACCACTGCCGAGAATGTTGTTTTCATCAAAATCAAAGACGAACTCCAATGTCTGTCTGGTGAGGTTCGTCGATCACTCTGCTCCGCGGCGACAGCGGTCGCCATGAGATCCTCAGTGGCCACTTACGAGTCGTCAGTGGCATGGACACGCATTCTGCGTGCGTTGAGCGTCGCCGCTCGTTGTACACTCGAACGAACCCTGTCCACTGTGTACTTATCTACCTTAGCTTTATTTTTGAGTGCAATTAGCGTGCCGCAATTGGGGTAAATTGTTAAGAAAACCAATTTCCTTAAAAAAGTATTTTTTTGGACATCGTGTTAAACTTTCTTGCGGTCACCAATCCAAAAGGGTCATATTCGACTAGCTCGCACCAAGGCGTGTCTAGCGACACCTCACAAGCGTGTAGGTGATAAAACGTAAAAAAAATAGAATACTTCGATTACTAAATGCAAATTGCATTACCATCGTCATCATCATCCGCAGCTTGACTTGACTCCTGTGATATACATAGACAACTCTTTTCTTGTGGCGTGGGCATCTTACTCAATCACGCCAGAACGGCTGAAAGGATCTGGATGAAATTTGGCGCAGAGTTAGGTCATAGTCTGGAATAGCACATAATTTTTATCCCGGTATAATGTACCCTTGGGATAATAAATGACTTGTCATTATATGGGCCTATGTTTGGCAGTGAACGTGTTTCGGCTGAAATGATGATGAATTGGTTGCTGATATTGAAATATAGAATAAGATCCATTTCCTGACAAAACCAGTTTTTTAACATGTTAATGTCATCGTAAAAACATCACATTCCTCACTCCTCTCTACTATAATAGCACAGTTACTCAACTGTAGACATTTATTTTTGGACTAATGGTAGGTCGGTAATGGTGGCATCATATCGATCGTTATTAGTCGCCGATACGCAATAGAATCATGCTACGGAATAGGAAGGTAGGTAAACACAGAAGGTCAACTCCAGACAGGCAGAAGGAAGATTTACCGAAAAGACATACAGACAAAACACACATAGAAAACAAACTGACAAATAGATAGACAGACAGAGATAGCAGAGTTGGACACACAGACAGAAAACAATTAAAAACAGGAGAGATACAAGCTACAGTCAAGCTTCATTCATCATCATCATTATTTCAGCAGAAAGACGTCCACTGCTGGATCAACGAGGCCTCTCCCGAGCGCCGCCACACCGATCGGTCATGTGCGTCTCGCATCCACCGGATTCTCAAAGCCATCGGTCCGCCTAAAGGGAGGCCTTCCAACGCTGCATTTGTTAAACTGCGGCTGCGTCTTTCGGTTCGCGGTCGCCGCTCCAGAGCTTTTCGGCCCCATCGACTATCCGTTCTGCGAGCAATGTGCCCTGCCCTCTGCCATACTGCCCGAGCTTCATTGCCTCAGGGCTTTTCTGGTAATCCCCACTGTTGACTCTGGCTTTCAAGATCTCTTCTTTGTCCCATATTTACAAAGAACCATGAATGTACGGCAACCTCAAACAAAAGCCGGTTGTGAGTGCGCGTGCACTCACTGTACATGAAACGCGTCTAATTGTGTGCGTGCGTTTTCGCTCGTTGTGTGGGTCTGACCTTCTGTAGCTATCTATTATATGTGTCCTACTTACTATCTTTGTAGGGAAATAAATTCTTAAAAGGAAGCGAAGCGCTTAGAATATTGACTCGGTTTTATGGAGCTTTTTCGGTGAGGTCTATATTTTTGATGGCGTGTTTCTGAGCTATTAGAGGTCTTCTTTGTTTAGAGAAGTCGGTCACGGACTAATTTTGGAGAGCACAATTTGATGTTTCCTTTCATAAATAGGAAATGGTTGTGGCCGTTCGCCCATTATAGTAAAACTATACTTTATTAAATTACGAGTAACCTTGAACAAGTTGCAATTATTTGAAATCTAATTGCTGTAGGAGCGAATTTTGTTAAACTATTTAAATCGTAAGCGGTGTGCGTGTATGAACGTAAAAGGATGTAAGGATCGTAGATTCTTAGCAGGTGGCGTGGTTTTCTGTATTTTCTGCTTTCCGGCACGGAAACAGGCGTGAGTTTATGTACGAGAATGTACGTATGAATTTCACTGGTTCATTGTTTCATTCGAAACTCATTTAACATCGTTAATTTGAAATAACTGACAAATGCTACCCAAAATGTCTATTACGATTTTGACGCCATTAAATATCATCATCATCATCATTATGCACCTATCATGTTATCTCTCCACCACTCTTGGTTGACTGGTAGAGAATGCCTCAGGCATTAAGTCCGCCTATGTACCTGTATGTTGCATGATGTTTTAATAAATAAATAAATAAATCATCCACAGCCCGACTTCACCCACTGCTGAGCATAGGCCTCTCTCTTCGTGTACCAATCACCACGTTCCTGTACCAATCTCATCCAGGTTCTACTCGCAATGGCAACAATGTCCGCCTCTCCATCTGCCCATCTTTCCGCTGGACGACCAATACTTCTTCTTCCAGTCCTTGGACGCCATTCAGTCACCACCTTACCTTACCATTAAATATATAGAGGTTCAAATCAAATAAAGTAAAAACTACTCACTCACCAATATCTATGTTTTATTTGTCAATACTGTTGCTAAGAACGCCAGTACCTACCAACTAAGTTCAGTTCAGTACCTAATATTACGTCCAACTATTGATTAGCCGTATGTGCTCACAGTTCTATCTAGACACATTACTTTCAGCTAGAACTACTTCGGTGGGTCCCAGCTGTGGTGTAAAAGTAGTTTATTACAATTTAACCAATTCGAGCACACATCTTCATTGCCAGCTAACTTCGTAACTAGGTTACATAATGTTATGGGACCAAGTTCTGTATCGGTTGCGTGAAATGTTTTAACTGAGGCAATGTCCCGACTGACATATCAACGCCCAGCCTAAACCACAAATGAAAGAAGTTTGAAATTTTGGGAGGATTTTGAGTTTATACTGTAGGCGTCATTTAAGAAAGGATTTTTGGAAATTCATCCCCTAAAGGGGTAAAATAGGGGTTTAAAGTTTGTAATAAAATTTCAAAATTAAAAAACCCCCGACACATTTATCTTGCGAAAACGTCACGATCTAAACAGTAAAACGCGCATAACTTTTGAACAGCTGAAACGATTTTATTCAAACATAGCTAAGAACACTCTCGATACTGTACTCAGTACTGACCTTCCTCTTTCTTCTGACACCCAGTTCTTTCGTAACACACAAAACAAGCAGTAAGACTTCTGCAATTAACTGTATGTACCAGAACGTTCGTGGAATTAAAACAAAACTCCGCCAATGGCGCAATAATCTGCATACAGCTGAACAAGATCTAATTGTGGCTACTGAGACGTTCCTGGATACCTCCGTTGAAGATTCGGAGCTCGTAAATAATAAAAAAGCCATTTCTTTCTTATCCTTACTAAATAATATTTTTTACATTTTACCTCAATACTTTGTTGCATTCCATATGTATTACATAGATGGTATAGACATGGTAAAAGGTCAATATGGACCCCGTCGGGCACAACAAAAAATAGGAGAGAGGAAGAGGGCCAAGTAGCATTTCAAGGCATTACATAGTATCAAAAAATTAATAAAAATATTACAAATGTCAAATTTGATGTATAATTATGTATGTGTTTATAGGTATGATATATTGATTGAATAGGAATAGTAAATAAGTAATTATTATGAAATTGATTGATTCCTCTTAATACTATCACTTAAATATTAGATATATAACACTAACTTACTACTCTCTGTTTTCTATTTATTACTCTAATCTAATCTCTTACATAACGAATCTAATTATTAGGGATAGGAACCCCATCTCGGGTTTAGGCCTCGCCCAGCTTGTCCCATTTATCTCTATTGGTGGCATCTTTTATCCTATGTTTCAGCAGTACTTATGATGTCATCTGTTTTTAGGTCTCCCTTGTCGTCTCTTCCCGCTGGGTCCTGTCCACCGAGTTGCCTCTATGGTCCAACTCTTGTCATTGTAATGGGCTAGGTGGCCGGCCCATTTTCACTTCCACAGATAAGTAGGTATGGAAGAGGAAAACGTGTTCCTTCTGACTTCAAATCCTACATTGGGATAAAAGCAAGAGAATCATGAAAGACTATCAGCCATTGCAAGCAGAGTTTCGTCTCCTATTTTACAGATATACAAAGTTTTTCGAGATAATAAGATAAATTACTTACCTGAAAAGAAATCCCCACAAATAATTTGAGTGTGACTTAGAACATTGGTTAAGTATTCATTTGTGATCATTGTAAATTAATACCATTGACATTCCTACTCAAAGTATCATAATTGAAATTTGAAATCATAATTTCTACCACTAATTGGCTTTTCCAAATCCTCTGTGGTAACAACATAGAAGCAAAACTACGTATTATAGGTAATTATGTATGGAAGTGGAGTTTCATTGACTTTAATCCTGTTAAGCCATGTTCGCAATTTTGCAGTTACTATATAAGTTTTACCTAACAATTGTTTTCCTAACAAGTTTCACTTTCCGTTCAAATGGAAAATGGTATCTATTTAAAACACCACCTTTTTTTACAATTTATCCATAGACATGGCGTCCGTGCCCTTATTTATTCCTTTAGTGCGTTTCGTTTCTGGAGGCGCGGGGCGTTGCGCGACGCGTCGGGTGGTGCAAACATAAGGCGTTGTATGAAAGTATTCACAGAGAAGTGATTTTACAAGCGTCTGATTGAGATGCAGACGGAGCGTGCGGATGGCACCACGGTGTCGAACGCGATGGCGCCCGCGGCGTCACACGCCCCCGGACTAACGGCGATACCCGATACAGCGCCCAAAGCAGCGCTTGAGGCGGAACCTTCTGCCAATTTTGCTTGAAAATACAAAAACGCAGATGTGAGCTACTGCCAACAGTGGAGTACGACATCATCGATTTTGTCAGAAGAAAATTCAATGACCGCCGCATGCACCACCGCGTCTCCTGAAACGAGGCATACATTGGTTTGTACTAGTTCATATGTACAACTAACCATTTATTTCTTTACCCTCACTGGGATACTTCAAATATTTTTGTATTGTTCTTACATTAAAGATATTTAAGTGCGTAGCATTTGAAAACATTTATACGCCTTCTGGCATAACATAGCGCGCTTGTAATTTTTATAACAACTATTTTGTTGTACCTATGTTAACAAATGAATAAATGAATTATGAATTATTATGTAGGTACCACTTTACAATATTAAAATCACTTACTAAACGGTTCTTAGTAAAGTTCATTTCTTTTCTACTACTAATCGACTTAATACTTAGACACCCAATCACTTAGCTGGATCTAGCTTAAATGTTACTCTCGGGAAACGATAATAGAAAAGCCATTTTTCTTAATAAATTGAAATTTCTTACAATTATGGCCCTGTCTACGAGTGAAAATAATTTGATCTTGCAAATTGTCTTCTCATTTGTCACCTATAGGCAAGACAAAACTTAAGTTATTTTATACCTCCCTGGCAGTGCCTAGTGAAAGTATTGCTAATATGGACTAATATACAAAGATTAAGAGCATCAAAGTTCAGAAGAGCATGGATTCTAGGCAAAAGTGTACCAAGGCGTAGTCACGCCACGGCGTACTTTGTATCGTAGTCATTTTTGTTTACATGCCAAAAGATAAAAAAACGTGTCCATATTTTGATAATCTAACTGACGGGCTTATATAACTTCAATGTTTCCGGGCTTGTGGTAATAAATGGGCCGCTATCATAATGTTATCGATAAAAATATTCCACATATGGGGTTTAAGCCCTACACTTTTTCATTGCATTTCGTAAAATTCTGAAAAAAAAAATATTACGCAAAAATGCGCAAGGGTTCTTTTAAGGCAACGATAAAATTAATTATTTTGACTTAGAGCTATGTAGAAAAACTCAAAGACTAACAAAAAAATCTACAGAAAATCCACAAAAAATTTGCAGAATTTTAGATACTGTAATAAAAGCGTTTGAATTTATGTTTAAAGATTGACTTTTGTGACTCACAATACAAAAATATCTTATCTTTTGTGTGTTAGTTGTTTATTTTTTCAATTTTATATGATATGATCGTAAAAATAACGTTAAATATCCGCTTCTATGATACTCCAATCTAAAGTTATGGTTGTTAGACCATGTGGATAACGTAATAAGCCAGGTATTAAAATTGCTCTATCTTTGAGGATGTGGTGATTGCACTTATATAGGGATTGTATCGATAAAATTAGGTATATTTTACGGCCTTATTGTATTATTACTACAAGGCCGGACATATTGGTTTTAGGAAACTATCTCATGGCACTGAGTGCAAAGTTCAGCTGTCATATTCATAGTCTGAATTGTTGTTCGTCATCAATTTTTATGAGTTATCGACGCCGCGTGGTCGCCGAGGCGTTTCGGTACTCTGTGAATTATAACAATAAGTCTAGCGGAAAAACTTGAACCTAGACAAGTGCGTCGCTCCTTACGCTAGAAAGCTTTAGAAGCATCTGATTTGTCTCAACAAGAAAAGTGTGGGTAGTCAACGAAAATAACGAGTGTTTGAATAAATTCAGCTGCTTTAGGTGGTGATTACCAAGTAAATGGATATTTTTATTTGTCTAGACACTTTACCTGAAAGGTTATTAGGGGACAGTAACAAAAATTCAATTGCTGTCTGTGATAGTCTATTGAGTTCTGTCAGGCGAGCTGGAGGACAGGAGCTGGCTTAATAAAAACATATTTTCAGCGCACAAAGCAATCAGACGTTTTACCTTAGTGACCTTCTTGATCGCTCACCGAAATTCGATTTAAATCATTCCGATAAGCGATTTTTACTCAGAGAAATTACAAATACCTTCACATGGACGGACGCAATGCAATGCCATTCAACGGATTTGCATCTGAAATTTTCATAAGGTGAGAGCATTTTCGCGAGCATTACTATGTAATGTAACGTTCTTACGAATGGTACAATACAGACAAATGCTCAGTTTCCTAAAGCATTTCCATTTAATGCAACGTTCATGTGAATATTTGTCGCTGCGTTCAATGTAAGGCTCACGGCGAGTAAGCATTTACCTAACATTTGACATTTCTTTGTACCTTGCGTTCATTATTGACCTCACTCCACGTCACCTGCGCTCGTGCCTTTGCTCGATATGTCACTAGAACGCTCGTTGGTTTTAAAAATCAGGTTGTAACAAAACATCGAGCGTCATGTTCGAGTGTAGTTCGAGTAAATTTAAAAACAGTGAATGCTCGATGTTCTGTTACAAGTAAATACTTTAGTCTATACTCACCTTTAGCAAATTAGTGGCGCCATCAGGAAGGTCCCTTACAGTAGGTACCAGTGGATGTTAGTATTCTAAGTACAGTTGTAGCATTCGTTTTGTTTTGTGAGTATCTACTGCAAAGGTGAGAAAGTACTTCACGCCGGAACAGCTGCTCAACTTGTATCAAGCGCAAGTTCGATCATGCATGGAGTACTGTCCTCATCTCTGGGACGGATCTGCCAAATACCAGGTTGATGCACTAGAGTCGATCGAAAAGCGGGCCAAGAGGCTCATCGGCGATGAAGCACTGGTCAAAACGAAGCTCCAGAGCCTTGAACATCGTCGCCGAGATGCCAGCTTGTCGGTTTTTTATCGGTTACACTTCGGCGAGTGTGCGATGGAATTGCATGATCTAATTCCACCTAGCCCGTTTCATCATCGGACTACCAGATGTACGGCGATGCGCCATCGGTACATGGTGGACATCCCACCCATTCGCACAAAACGTTTTGGTAACACTTTTATTGTGCGTACAGCTAAGGCGTGCAATGCCCTGCCGGAGTCTGTGTTTCCCGACAGCTACAATCTAGTGGTCTTTAAGTCAAGAGTGAATACGTTTTTTCTAGGCAAGCGTGATTCACCGTCGACCACATCATCGTTTACCATCAGGTGAGATAGTGGTCAAGCGCGAGCCTATAGTGTATATAAAAATAAAACGAAACAAAACGGACCCTACTTATTATGGGGCTCAGACATGTCTCAACTTTTTTGACCTTTAATTATTTACTTGTAATGCCCTTGACCCTCAACCACAAGTGACCACAAGTGGACTCGATGCTGACCCCTGCTTTAAATTCTAAGCGAAAAATAAGTGAAAGTTAGGTCGTCCAAGTGCCCACTCTAAAGTCTAGAACTCGTGATAATTGCATATTACGCTACACGAATGAACGCTTTCGGAGATAAATGCATTTGATGTAATACTGGAACATTTATATTCATTTTAAAATAATGTGGTTAAGTTTTATACTCTAAATTTAAGTGGTTGGCAGAAATATTTTCTTCTTTAATTTATTATGTTAGCTTTGTTAAAGGGTAATTTTATTTGCACTTAGGTTAACTTAATGTTTTCCATTATTTAAAAGTTAAGTTTTAATAAATTATAAAAGCTTTATAAGTGTTTTATAGATGAAACTCTTAAAAACTTATCAAGTTATTGTGTCTTTATCACGACATTGAAACACAATGTTATTATCATTTAATCTAATATTATAAAGGTATTAAAAGTTAAGGAAAATAGTTTGTATTAGTACAAAAAAAAATAAAGATAATCTTTTGAAGTACCTACTGATTCAATTGCCAATATTATTTTATCGTTAAGTTACAATATAGCTGAGTGCCTTATAAACTTTTAATTGAAAAAAAATGATTTTTGGTGAATAAGCTTTGAGAGCAAAGCCGTGGGAAGAAATCAGTCATTTTAATGATAGTACAATACTAGATGCTATCTTTACAGCCCTCGAGAACGACCTCAGTACAATGCTTGGTGACCTCAGTGGAGCCTCTGAAAGAGGAGGTCTTAAAATAAACATGGGCATAACCAAGGTTATGTTGAAAGCCCATGTTGCACCCACTCCTATCAAGGTCGGAGACACTACACTCGAAGTTGTGGACGATTATGTCTATCTGGGACAAATGGTCCAGGTAGGTAGGTTCAACTTCGAGAAAGAGGTCAACCGTCGAATCCGACTCAGCTGCGCAGCATTAGGGAAGTTGCGTGGTGTCTTCTCGTCCAACTTACCATAGTGTCTCAAGAAGAAAGTCTATGACCAGTGTGTGTTGCCAGTTATGACCTATGGCTCTGAGAGATCGCTCACAACCGGCCTCATCAGAAAGCTTACACTCACCCAAAGGGCAATGGAGAGGGCCATGCTCGGAGTGTCCTTGCGTGATAGAATTAGAAATGAAGACATCCGCAAGAGAACCTAGTTTACCGTCATAGTCCGAAGAATTGCCAAACTTAAGTGGCAGTGGGCAGGGCACATTGCCCGCAGAACGGATGGCCGTTGGGGCCGAAAAGTTATCGAGTGGCGACCGCGAACCGGAAGACGTTGTCACAAATAAATATTTTTCTTTCATTATTTCTTTTACAGAAAACCATTCAGGTCTTTTTTGATCTCTTTTCTCTATCAATAACTTCAGCCAACATTACAGCTCAGCTTTTCCAAGAATCTCTTATCAATTTAGAAAATAACATATTTACAAACATGTTCAAATAACATCGTCACTATCCTGGAACCTTCACAAAAGCTCGATACATCCATAATTCCTCATCTCCACAGTAAAAAGGCAGAGGTTGGAATCGATTTCCGACTCATATCCGGCGCCATCTTTGTCCCGCGGTTTGACGTTAATTTTATATCAAACACTTTTGTAAACGAGTGTGGGGGTGGGGATTTTAAAAAAGAGATGGTGATTTAATGGAATTAACTGTTGAAGGAATTAAGCTTCGATATCTTGATCGACACGCACAACGTTGCGGTATGCGGTGCTAGACACATAATTCTCTTCAACGCTGGCGCATAACGCAACTGAACAAAAGACCATTCCTTTCTGCGTTGAGTTTCGTGTAAGCGAATTTTTATGATAGTCGGTCGAGCGCGTAACAAACTAACATACATACATAAACTCACGCCTTTTTCCCATGGACCCCAAGCAGAAACTACAGAACGCCACCTGCTACGATCCTTACATACTTCTTTTGCTTCACTCACATTCATTCATCTAGTTATACACACACGCCGGTTATGTAAGTCTTGCAACTGAATTTTAAAGCAGATATCCTTCACCGATTAAAACGAAATTTTGCACACATGTTTAGTTTGGATGACAATGCGTAATTAGCTAAGTGACGTCATTCTAAATCCAATATGGCGGATGGCCCAAGATGGCGGACTAGTAATTTTTTGTGCACTGCCATGATATGGGTATCAAATGAAAGGGCTTGTTTAAGCTTGTTTTATCTATCATTATTTTCCTAGCCTTATCCTTTGTTGCTTGTGATCGGCACGTTTTTCTCTTCTATTCTTCCTTGGGACCGTCACGGTATCATTCAATTCCTTTTCTCTCATATCATTTCTCACATTATCCATTCATCATTTTGACCAATCTATTCCTCTAGATACTGTTATATCTAGTTTTAATTGGAAATATTTCGATAAAAATTACACATCACATAATCGCACATACAGTCATGAGAGCAGTGATGGCCCAATGGTAACGACGAGACTTACAAGTAGTGGGTCGTGGGTTCGAGCCCAGGCAGGCGCTTTACTTTGTGTAAATTATTTAATCAGCACTGCTCACTAAACGGTGAAGGAAAACATCGTGAGGCAACTGGCATGTCCTAGATCAAAAAAATCGAAGACATGTGACATCTACCAATCCGCACTGGGCCCGCGTGGTGGATTATAACCCATTCCCACTCTATGAGAGGCCTGTGTTCCAGCAGTGGGAACATAAAAAAGGATGATGATGACGATGATCATGACCTTTCCACTACAGGAAACCAACCGCACGATGTTTAGATACACTTCTAGCTTCTTTTACAATCATACCTACATCTAGGCATAAACGCGCTCCGATTATGAATACTGCACACCAGGCCTTTCTGAAGGACATCATTTACGGGGTTCATAACTATTTCCTCAACTGTATGACAAACAAGAAAAAATAATTCCAGCTTCCTCTGAACTAAACCATATTGGTTCATCGGGAACTTTAATCCCTTAAACGATTCTACACAACCACCGAGCAATTCCGAGATCGTACGAACATATCCGAGCACCTTTGAACACCTAGGAGCCCCTCTGAATACCTTAACCACAAACTGGCACTTATTCAAGCGTTAAGGTTTCAAATGCTAACGTGTTTCAGAAATTACAGACCATTCTACGAAATACTAACATAGTTTGTAAATACATCGATTCAGTACGCACGAGGGAAGCCGAAGAATTTCTCGGGTTCAACTTTACTCCAACTTGTAATTGGATTAACTCTTTAAAAGAAAAATTGAGCGCTCGGTATAAAATGCTAAGCTGACGAAAATGGTTGAAACAAATTTTTGTTTTGTATATAACTTAATTTTAACTGCCATATTTTTTCGTATTATTTATCATAATGGAAAAGTATGCATTACGTTTAAAATAACACAACACAATCGACTTAGAAAATATTTCTATACTCATAGATTTAGTGTATTTTCGCCACTACTATATATCTCTGCTCTTTAACCGACTTCAAATAGCACGAGATTCTCAAATCGACGAATTTGTTACGCGATTACTCCGCCAGTTACGAGTATGAAACGATTTTGATTATTCTGTTTTTAATTGAAAAAATATTAAGAAGTCAGTGAAAAAACGAAAAAAAATAGGTACCAAAGACACCGATTTCCGAATTGAAAGTTAGTTTTCACTTTGTAGTGTTTTGTTTTGGAAAGTCGGTTTATTTTTTTTGTTAAATGTTTTTTAAATACAAAAAAATATATGGCATTCGAAAGTGCCGCTTAATGGCCTAATTCTAATAAACGACTTGAATTTGATGGATGTTAATTGTTACTCATCAAAGCAACTGCTGGCAGGATTTGGATGAAATTTGGCGCAACACAGAGCATAACTTCAGTTTATCCGTGATCATGGTGCTTGCAACAGCACCGAAATATCGGCAACTCGCTACAAATAGTAAACATGGTAAATATCCCGCTTATAATGTTAATGTTAGTGAATATATATAAAACATAGAATACTTGATAACCAGGTAGTTCCTTTGAGATAATTTTCGAAGTTCACACGGGTAAAGACGTTGGCAAAATTTAGTAATGATTTTCATGTCAGTTGAACAATCATGGCTGTTTAATCCAAATTCAACAACATTAATAATAATAATTTCCAACTGAATTTGATTTTCAAGCCTTCTCATTTTCGGTTATCATAATTACAGGACCATACCACTTAAACAGCGATTACCATTTGTCAGAATACAATATGGCGTTTGAATTAAGCGGTATTGTGACAACAATTATCACGACCCGTGTCAAGTGTGATAATATGTGGTGTGACGTCACATGTCAGGAGAATATGGTTGTCTGTGTTGTAGGAGACGAAGGTATTTGAATTATGATGATTTGGGAACGTTTAACTTGGGTTATCTTTATGGCTTTAGGAATAAACCTTGACTTTTCTTGTCAAAAGTAACATTTTTGTTAAATTGAGTGAAGAGCAAAAAAAACCTGGCCAAGAGCGAGTTGGACTCGCGCACTGACGGTTCAGTTCAAACAGCTACATTCACCAAAATAATTAAATAAGATTATGAAGTTCATAAAGTATGAGGGCACATGAATGATTTGATTTAATTTGAGATAATCTGTATTTTTACTGTATTTTAATTGTTATGATCTAATTTGACATCTTTCAACTCTATTTAGTGCTTCTATATTTGACCTTACCTTGATCTAAACTTTAATTGAATCTAATCTGTATTTCAGTGTTATTTTGATTATAATTTAATTAACTAAATATTTATTCATTTTTATGTAGAGCATGTATACTCAATAATGTGTAAGCTGTGGTTACCTAAAATTTAGTGTGCATAACATGATAATGTTTTTCAATTTATAAATTTTCTGTAAGTCTTTTTGTTATGTTACGCGTTGGTGATCCTAAATCAATAAATTTAAAAAAATATTGGACATATATTTTTCTTTTGACACGTATACATAAAGTGACGGCGATATAATGCGTTGAAATATAGTGTAACGTCACGCCGTTAGTACACTTTATACTTATACATATAGTGACGTCACAAGACACCAACTTTGATGCGCTATATCTTTATTTATCGTACATTTTTATTGATTTGGTAAAGCAATAAATATTATTTCATAATGTCACTGACGGACTAAATTTATTATCATTTTGCTACCCAGGAAACATCCCTATTGAGGGACAAAATTAACTTTGCCGTTGGAAAACTGTAATCCCCATACATCGACAAAAGTCTTGGTCAGTTTACCAACTGCAAAAGTTTTTTCTTTGTGTACAAATTTACGGTTTTCGGATTTTTCCTTTTCTTGTAATATAAAACATTGCTTATTGACAAATTTCATGATTCTAGGTCAACGGGAAGTACCTTGTAGGTTTTGATGCTTACAAGTGTAAAATTTGCGTCTGTATATCTTGATTTCGTTGATCTAGAAGTTTGATTTTTTCACAGCTGCAATAGATTGCAAATGTTATAGTATATGATATTAATTTCAACTCGATACCTCCACACGGTACCGTGATAAAGGGTCTTGACAGACGTACGGACAGGCAGACAAAAAGACGGACAACAAAGTGATCCTATAAGGGTTCCGTTTTTTCCTTTTGAGATACGGAACCCTAAAAAGTGAGGTGGCATGAAAAAAGCATGATAATATATGCATGATATATATAATAAAGCTTCCACTGCTAGGTCACAGGCCTCTTCTCTGTAAGAAGTGCTGTAATCCAACAAGCGAGCCTAGTGCGGTTTGGTGGACGTTATGCTTTATCGAATTATTGGTTTTAATGCACATGCCAGTTTCTTCATAATGTTTTCTTTCATCGTTTTGAGAGCAGTGATTATGAGATAAGTAAAATACACAAAGCAAAGTTTCGAACTTTCTTCTTTTTCACGGGTTCGAACCCAAGACCTACAATTTGAAAAGTCTCATACCGCTGCTCTTTAAGTCAAGAGTGAATAGGTTACTTCTAGGCAAGCCACTTTACCGTCGACCACATCATCGCTTAACATCAGGTAAGATAGTGGTCAAACTAAAAAGAAAATCCACTGAAGTAAGAAATAATAGTTATTAATGTGTAAATAAAAATTGGCTACACCCAATATATTGACAAATACAAATAAAATCAACCTCAGGTAATTCCTACCGTGTTTGATTCACTACTTCCTCAACACAGCCGAATCACGACCGCTACATCAAACTAATACGCCCTTTATTGCTAAGTCGGGCATTTCCTTTCCTGCTCCCTTATAATCTCGCCTAGTACACCCACCCATCCATTTTTTAACCTTGCCAACACATCCACTTCTAAACCTCACCGCAGACAACTTAACCTTACCTAAGCAAATCCTAACCTTACCAGAAACTGCTTAACCCCACCCATCCAAATCCCAACCTTATCCAACACTTGATTAATTAACTTAACTTGATGACGATAAAAGTCACAGCTAAAGGGGACAGTAAGAGAGCGTCACGACGCCGCTCCGTTTTCCGTGACGGTATTCGATTTGGTTTTACTACCAAGACGCACAAATAGATGTTTCTCATCGAAAAAAGAAAATCGACTATAAACAGTTGGTATCTACTAACCAATACAACAAAACATACAGATCCAAAACTAACCTCAGGTAATTCCTACCGTGTTTGATTCACTACTTCCTCAACACAGCCGAGACACGACCGCTACATCAAACTAATACGCTCTTTATGGCTCAGTCGGGCATTTCGTTTGCTGCTCTAACAAATTGCGAGCAAACCAATATTTATGGACGGGTCGGGCTTCCGAGGAATTCATGGCGTGATTTCTGTTAAGTTTCTTTTGAGTGTCTTGCTCAATAAAAAAACTTTTTTGCAAAAAAATACTACCGACTTCCAAATACAAAACTACAAAGAGTAAAATAACTTTATATTTTGAAGTCGGTGTCTTTCGTAGGTACCATTTTTTTGCGTTATGGACACCGACTTCAAAAAATAAAGTTATTTTACTCTTTGTAGTTTTGTATTTGGAAGTCGGTAGTATTTTTTTGCAAAAAAGTTTTTTTTATTTTTCACTGTTTAGTTGTACTTACGTAGGTACTACGTACGTACGCAAGTTAGTAAGGTAACTATAACGCCAGAATAGATTTCATGAAACTTAAACATAACCGGTGAAATGAGAGATCTGCGATCCCTTAAGAGCTTACTGGCGTGATGTTATGTTATGAAATGGTATAAACAATAAACAGACATGCGATTGCAGCAATCCCGAGAGATTTGCCGTTATTTATTGAAGAGTTCTGTTGTACATCTCCGAAGCTCTTCATGAGATCTTCACCAAATTAAAATGGGACCAATTTCGAAATATACTTTTTCAAACAAAAAAAGATTTTTTTAAATCGGTCCACAATTGCCGAAGATATCGGTGAACATAAACAAAAAAAAAAAAAACAAACATAATGTCGAACATAGAACCTCCTCCTTTTTGGGAAGTCGGTTAAAAATCAACGGTAGAAAGGTCAACTTTAAGTGGTGGTGGTTTTATTATGATGCGTTAATAATATCAAATAAATATGTATATTTGTAGGTACTTATTTATTTATTTATATATACTTTATTGTACAATAAGATAAAAATAATACACCTTACCTTACTTAACATTATTATGTTCATGTATCCTATATTTTCTGAAGGGCAAGACAGTGGTGTACACTAAAGCATACTCACATTTTATTTAAATAGAGAGTTTAGGGACAAACCCAATAACTTGCCCCAATCCGGGAATTGAACCCAAGATTTCCTGCTCAATAGTTGCGCTTGTGATCACTAGACTCATTTTGTTTTAATAAAATTTCGAGTCACTCAATCCAAAGATACCAGTGTGTGAATCTAAGAACAAAAATATTGACCCACCTGGAGAATTTCAACAGAGACAAAGCTAACGCACATTTAATTCACTTCCCCGATAGCCAAACAAAGTGCTAGATCAAAGTAATGCCGTTTTTATTGCGTACCAAGCCATTTGTTTAGCCGCTACTAACAGATTGCTTGCAAACCAATATTTATGGAGGGTTCGTGCGACGTGCCACCTCTGTTTGTGCGGGCTCACCGGTTCATTCTGGTTTTAACTTGTTGTAGTGCGTGATTATTGGTTTTTGTCGGTGCTGTTGTATTACGAATTCACTGTTTCTGTAAATGATAAAACTGTAGAGGCAGTAATTATATAATTATGATCTACAATCTTTATCCTATGGCTTATTTCTAGGACCCGTGCATTATTAGCGTATGGTACTCAATGACAATGTAGCTTACTAAAAATTAAAAAAAAAAAATCCGATTAGTATTTACTTCCACTTCTAGAGATTACCTATTTACCTATTTATATGTATAAGAAGAAGTTTAGATAAATGATGATACTTATACTATCAACTGATAGACAACAAGAAGAAATGGGAAATTTCTTCAAAATCATTTTATCAAGGACTTTTACTAATTGTTTGACATTTTCAGTAAGATCAATTTTACCACAGTCAGATTTTCTCAATATTTTACACCTACGTAACATAATCAAGTACCTATTTCAAAAACAATTTCTAGATGCAGCTCATCACTATCGAGAACCAATATTCTACTATCCACGGACTCGTATGCGTTCAAGTCGGTGAATATTCATGAAGAGGTTTTCAAGTAGTTTCCAATACCAGAGATTTCTGGGAAGAAAACCCTGTTTGTGTTAGCTCTTGCTTAGAAATACTGAATAAATGCAAGTACTTGGTACTGGGAGCTGGTTCGCTTCGTATGCATTGATGTGAAACTTTTTCAGTGAAGTGATGGAAGAAAAAGGATTTAATAAATTCTTGTACGTTTTGGTCTTTAGCAAAAAGACAACAAATTAAGATAAGAACTTGTCAGAGAGGAATAGAATGCAGTTTTATGACTATACAACTAAAAGATCGGGTGAAAACATCGTTAATCAATAAAACAACAAGATCTTCTGACGTGACTAGGCAGGTACTCAAACTTAAAGGGAGATGGGCAGGACAAATCCAGAGGCTGAAACCACAACGATGGGCTCAGATCATAAAAAACTGGATCCCCATATCTGTTAAAAGTAAAAGAGGCAGGCCTTTAAAAGGAGGAAAGAAGACATTGTCAAAACTGCTGGAGACATTAGGGCCAGGACAGCTAGACTTCGCGACAAATGGAAGCATTTGGAGGAGACTTTTACCGCCTCACGTGGTCATTACACTGAGATAGAGATAGACAACGCATACTAACACACAACACAAACAAATTAAAATAATTTTATTTAAATACTGTTTTACTAACACACTAACATAATTTAACCCGATGTTTGTCTAATAGTCATACAATTTCAAACCTTTGTAAGGCCAAAGCCAAAATTCTTTATTTCAGTTAGGCCATTAAACAGCACTTTTGAACATCAAAAATTCAATTTAAGTGTATTTGATTCTATCGTCAATTCGAAAAAGTAGCTTGTTATGGAGAAGATCGGAAAAGAAACTCCTCACGCATTCTTTAAAAAAAAAGTGTATTAAAAAGGAATTTATAAAAGCTTTTTTATTTTATGTTTTGGTTTGCCTATGTTTTTTTGTACCTTATCTAGACTAATAAATCATCATCACTAGGTAGGGTAAAATTGTTTGTCTGTTAATAATTTTGTTTAATAGCATAGGTAATCCCTAGAAGCACATATCAGATTATGAAAATAAAATCACTAATAAGTGCCATACACTATTTTTACCCTGGTTTTCATTCCTGTAAAAATGGCCAAGGTAGCAAAAAGAGATGGTGGTTTATTATATTTTTATGGTTGTACTCCCATGAATCATTCTGAACCGAATAGTTTCCCCCAAAGAAACGATGACATATAAAAAAAAGCATTTCTACTTACGTCAGAACATTTCCCAGGGGCATTTACTCTATATTGCTGACCAAGTGACCCAATTCCTATTAACAAAGTAAATGGAATACACGTAAAAGGTTCGAGCTAGGTGCATGTGTGTGCACGGATGTGTAAATGTCCCGATGACACTGCTCCACTTATCTTGCTTCCCCGTTTACCGAGAAACTCCGACAGTTCGTGCTTGTATTAGGTGTTCACCTTGGTTTTATACTAAGTGCTTGAAGTATATAAAGGAGTATAGGTTTTTTATTTATACAGGCTAGGAAAACACAAAATTGTTTGAAAAGGGTGGGCGTTTCTCCAGTATAAAATAGTAATAAATAGGCTCGCTAGGATAGGTATATGGGCTCCCATACAACAAACGTGATTTTTTGCCGTTTTTTTGCTCGATTTTAATAATGGCAACAGGTAGACGCTTGAAATATTCACAGAATATTTAGTTGTATATACACCTCAATATATATAGCTTCGATATAGTTGTCATGGCTGAGACTATGGAGGACCTCAATACAATGCTCGATGACCTCAGTAGAGCTTCCGAAAGAGTGGGTCTTAGGATGAACATGGACAAAACCAAGGTGATGTTGAATGCCCATGTCACACCCACTCCTATCAGGGTCGGAGACTAAACACTCGAAGTTGTGGACTATGTCTACCTGAGACAAACGATCCAGTTGGGTAGGGCCAACTTCGAGAAAGAGGTCAACCGTCGAATCCGACTCGGCTGGGCAGCGTTCGGGAAGTTGCGCGGTATCTTCACGTCCAACTTACCACAGTGTCTCAAGACGAAAGTCTATGACCAGTGTGTGTTGCCAGTTATGACCTAAGGCTCTGAGACGTGGTCACTCACAATGGGCCTCATCAGAAAGCTTACAGTCACCCAAAGGGCAATGGAGAGGGCTATGCTCGGAGTTTCCTTACGTGATCGAATCAGAAATGTAGAGATCCGCAAGAGAACCAGGGTTACCGACATAGCCCGAAGAATTGCCAAACTTAAGTGGCAGTGGGCAGGGTACATTGCTCGCAGAACGTTTGGCCGATGGGGCAGAAAGGTTCTGGAGTGGCGACCGCGAACCGGAAGACGTTGCGTTGGAAGGCCTCCCACCAGGTGGACTGATGACCTGGTGAAGGTTGCGGGGATCCGCTGGATGCGGGACGCACGGGACCGGTCAATGTGGCGACGCTTGGGGGAGGATTATGTCCAGCAGTGGACGTCTTGCGGCTGATATGATGACACTTCAAAAAATAATAATAATTAAATTAAAATAAAATAAATTAAGGGGGGCTCCAATACAACAAACGTGCATTTTGCCGTTTTTTTGCTGGTTATTAATAACGGCAACAGGTAGACGATTCAAATATTCACAGAATATTTAGTTGTATACTCACTTCAAAAAATGTTTTATTATCGAATTAAAATAAAATTAATTATTCCCATACAACAAACGTGAATTTTTGCCGTTTTTAGGGTTCCGTACCCAAAGGGTAAAAACGGGACCTTATTACTAAGACTCCACGGTCCGTCTGTCTGTCTGTCTGTCTGTCACCAGGCTGTATCTTATGAACCGTGATAGCTAGACAGTTGAAATTTTCACAGATGATGTATTTCTGTTGCCGCTATAACAACAAAATAAAATCAATAATTAAGTGGGGCTGCCATACAAAATTTTTTCTTTGTCGTTTTTTGTGATAATGGTACGGAACCCTTCGCGCGCGAGTCCTACTCGCACTTGGCCGGTTTTTAACTATAATCGTGACTGTCTAAGAAGTCCGATGACGTTCCTCATTTCACATGCCGCGATAACTTTGTGCATAGGAAATTGATAAATCAAATTCATTATCCTAATTAATTACTATGTTACCCATACACTATATCATATCATTCGTAAGCATCAAGTTTAATTGTACAAAAGTATTTTTATTATAGCTGTCAAATCCGATTTCTTAGATTGCCACGACTATACGTCTATTTGCAAACAAACACTGAATAAAATAAATACCAGTCGCTGCTAGCTCGATAAAACATTATGGTGCACTTATCTTGGATTTCCGTAACGGTGGAACTTCAATGTTTGCGATACACTTTATTTTGCAGTACGGGGATAAACAGAAAGTATGTGTATTCAAGGTGTACGTATTGCAATATCTTAAATTACAAGAACTAACATAAAACAACGTTCAAAATCCCTAAAATCTAAATAACTAATGTTTTTAAATAACTCAGCAACTAACACCTACCTAAGAATTACCTAAGTTTAAAATACTGATTGGACTAAATTTTCTAATGTTCAAAATGTCAACATTAAATACACCTAAGTTCATTATATTTAAGTTAAAAATACTTGTTAAAATATCGAACAAATGTTATATGTGGCATAGTTGACTTTTCACTTTACAAGAAATATATTTTTTCATTTGCGTGCAAATCTGTTTTATTTTGATAAGTACCTAGCGCTCGCCGGCCGCTGCCGCGAAACCGCTCGCTTCGCTCGCTCTGCTCCAGCGCTGTCGGTCACAGTTCTAACCTAACCTGTTTCACCCAGTTCAAAATGACGAATCATACCTGCCTATTATCTAGTCGCAGGCAGGTTGTAGGTATGATTCGTTACCAGGTGAAATAGGTTAGGTCAGAACTGTGACCAAACACGCGCGAGCCGAACTACAACCCCACCGCACTATTCCCAAACCACTGCAACTCTTGAAAGCCAGAATCAACAGTGGCGACCACCAGAAAAGCGCTGAGGTAACGAAGCTCGACGAAGTCCCGGCGAATTAATTTAACAGTCTTGGATTCAGCAACGAAATTAATCAGAAAAGAATAAAGGAGGATTAGGCAAAACAAAAAAAAACACTTTCCTCCATATCAAGCAGGAGACAGAACAAAAAAGGCCAATAGGCACAAAGAGTCGTTAACAACTGGGATAAGACCAGTTGCCTAGCACCACGGATAAAAATTTACATTAATATTAATGGCTCCTAACATTGTGAGCTGCTATATTTGTTTCCAATAATAGGTATGGCAAAAACGCTTGAACGCGCGGAAATTTGCTCTAGTTTCCACAAGGTCCGTATTGTAAACAACTCCTGATGCAGCCTGCGCATTATTCAACATAATATTGCGTTCATTCTTCCAAAGAATACACTCCCACAAGATATGATGTGCAAATTGTACATATATTCGCAGTCAGATGTAGAACACTGACATAGAGGCGAAGCACCGAGCTTGAAGGAAAATAATTTACTTTTAAAGTTATCATGCCCTGTGAGAAATTGGGCAACACAGCGATCGACCTCCAGCCACGTCCTGGCTAGCCGCACGCGAACGGATGGAAAGAATTGGTGGAAGTGTCGGCCCTTGATGGAATTATCCCACCTACATTGCCATTCGGATGAAAGTTCCTCCCAGACGTCAATATGTAGTTAAAATAATCTAGAGATTTTGTCACGGTCACTCCGCGTTAAAAAGTCCCCGTCCATGATCTCTCGTCTCTCACTGCAGCACGTCGCTGCACTTCAAGGTCAACCGGAAGTACGCCAGCAAGTACCGCTAAGGCCTCAGTACTAACCGTTCTGTATGCTTTGCATAAGAATATTAAAGCGGCAGCGCGGTTGGCGAACGTACGTAAGTAGCGGCCGGCGAGCGCTACTTCCAAGTTGCTCCCAGATTTTTTTTACCACTTTCTAAGTATCCGGGTTTTCGTAATATCCGAATTATCAAATTACCCTGTATATAATAAATAAATATCGATATTTAGGACATTCGATACTCTGTACTGTGACATTTTATCCGTAGGTATTTTAATCTTCGACGTTCAAATATGTACTCCTTTACATAGGTACTTAGATCAGTATTTTTCATTTTGGTCAATTAACGGCGAGGTAAACCAATTTAAGGAACATTGTACATAGGAATTTCAAGTTTTAGCTTTATGAACTTCAGTAACATAACCATTTGACATTTTAAGCTTTCGGTATTTTGAATATAAGTGAAACATTCATTAGATATTTAGATTGTAGTTCTTTTAATTTTTGATTTGTCAATACGTACCCGTATTAATGTTTAGTAGAGCTGTGCGAGGTAATTTATAACTGTATACATTTTGTTGAGGTTACAAACAAACAAATTGGTTTTATATTAGAAGAACACAATAATGTCGACCCCTTATGTAAAACCAAGTTGGTTAATGTATCTGTTTGTTTACTAATTAATAAGGTACCTACTGAATAAATTATCCGGCTTCGTTTTACATTCGATCTCATTACTTTTGAAGGTAGAAAAACTGCAACGCGAGACTTGTGTTTTTAAACTGTATGTTTTTGATGGGGTTAAAAGTTTTTTGGCAAGGACTTCTGAATTAAGAAGTTGAGGATTTGCACAAAACCATTTTAACCTGAAAACCTTACAAACTTTGTTGTTAAAGTAGGGTTCAACCAGTTCTTTGCTCCAAATAATATAATATCACGCCAGCATTCCCTGAAAGGTAAGGCAGTATACAATCCTTCCGCACTATTCCCAAACCACTGCAACTCCTGAAAGGCAGAATCAACAGTGGTGACCACCAGAAAAGCGCCGACGCAATGAAGGTCGACGAAGTCCCGGCGAATGCATTTAACTGTCTTGGATACCGCAACGAAATTAATCAGAAGTATAAAAACAAAGAAGAAGGTAGAAAGAAAGAGAAGAAGAAAGTAGAAAGAAGAAGAAAAGAAAAGAAGAAAATAAGTCCTTCAGGAGTTGTCTTCTTGAGTTTATTTGTTAGGCTTGCGAATGAATTTTATCAGGTGTTTTCGCGGCATATTTTTGAGGAGTAGTTTGGTAACTATCTGAAATGTATTATTACAGTTTTGGTTAATTTTTCAAAGGAGATAAAAATGTTTTTTTCTTCAACTTATATTGTCCCACTGCTGGGCAAAGGGATATTTTTTTTTTTACTATATGTTATTAAATATTGAGTTTATTGTCAAATTCTTTTGGAAGATGGATGAACAGGTCTCCAGTTGGTTGCATGAAGACAATAATGAAGTTAAAAAGGCACGAGACGTCATGCTTTATGAAAATAGCAACCAATCAAGTCCAGAAGAGACGCCATTTTCTAAAAAAACTTGTCATAAATCTTATTACCCCTCAAATAGAAGAAAGATTTACATGGCCAACTTTGCCCACCTGTCTCCAGGTTCACCTGGGATATATCTTGAGAAAAATAACCTCTTTGGTAGAACATAACCCTATTCTGCTCACAGAGGATAGATGTGTGGTCAGTCTAAGGAATAAGGACCGGAAATAAAAAATCAGGTGTGCTATGTGCCGAAACCAGCCAGGAATGTCTGACGAAGAAAGTTTAATTTGTATTTTTTGTGCTAATATAAGTCTGATTTGATCTGATTTCTCACTGATTTCTATAAAATATAAGTCATATAAGTCTGATTAACTACTGATTTCTATAAAATATAAGTCATATAAGTAATATAAGTCTGATTAACTACTGATTTCTATAAAAAGTTGATGCTATTGATATATTGTTTTATGTCTTAAATATAAACCAAAATATGTTGGTCTCCCGGTCCCGGTCCCCAGGGTAGTAACAGTGTTTCTCCAGGGATGGGTAGGGTTTAAAGGTTAAAAAACGTCCAGCCAGCGTGCCCTTCTTTAAATACTACTCTTTTTAACCTCAATTCGACCGCATATATATATATTGTTTTTATGTGTGTTCGTGGATAACTTCGTCGTTATTGAACCGTTTTTGATGATTATTTTTTTTTTGGAAAGGAGGTATTCCAAGGGTGGTAGCTTGATAAGAAAACCAGGATTTGATGATGGGACCCTAGAGGAATCGAGGGAACTCCTTAAAAAATGATAGGCATACATGTAGCGATTTTGGTATTTTCATCAATAATGTAATCATTTGCACTCAGAAAGTATCATTAGGTGAAGTGGAACTGAAGAAGAAGACCATAATGGCCGCTGGAACTCCGAAATAAAACAATTGATCCTAGTCGTATTTGGGCTTATTAAAATCGTCATGAGATATTATGTTCTTTGGCTATAAATGATTTGCATTTTAATTGGAGGGAGCAAAACAAAAAAGAGGTAAATATTTTTTTTTAACAAAAAATCAAGCCGTCTTCCTAAACAAAACACGTTACTACAAAGCGAAAAATAACTTTCTTTTCCGAAGTCGGTGTCAAAAAACGGAAAAAAAAGGTACAAAAGACACCGACTTCGGAAAAGAAAGTTAGTAGTGTTAGGAGCTTGATACTATTATGTACCTTAAAATCCAAAATTGCGTTTTTCTGTGAGCTGTTTTCTTTAGGTTCAAAATAATGGCTTTATGAATTATCACCTGTTAATAAATCTCATTGGGAATCTCCTCCCAGATGGACTCACACGATCTCGTGATACAAAATCACGCTTGCTTAATAAGGCAGTATAGTAAAACACTAAATTCAGAAACCGGTCTTCATGGAATGCGATAGTTTCTAAAGAAATATTAAGGAAACTCACAGTATTATGGTTATGTGATTAAAGTAACAGGTTAATCTGATTTTCTACTTCAATAACCAACAAAAGCAACACACAACACTCAATTCATTCAACAACAACTTCATTCACTGTCCAAGCTGCTCGTTTGTGGAATGCATTGCCTGACCCAATAAAACGTGCTCAGTCGTTGCCTGTCTTTAAAAAACTTATAAAGGAACATTACCTCTCTCTGTGATTATGTCCTTGTTTAAGCTGTATTGTTTTCTTGTTTGTTTATTTAGATGTATGTATGTATTTATGTATCTATTTTAGTAGTTTGTTTTACCTGTATGATTTGAAATTGGCACCAAGTGCAACCCCATGTCGTGTCCAGGCATCTCTATCCATTCAAGGTTGCCTGGAAGAGATCGCAGAGCGCGATAAGGCCGCCTATTGTATGTTTGTTTTAATGTTTCTTTTGTATTGTCTTATCTTGGTGTACAATAAAGAATATATAAATAAATAAATAAAAGGAACACACTGCAATTAGTGCAGTCATTGAATTTGTACAATTAGTTAAACAGTTCACTTGTTAGATCAGTCAATTTAACTGACCGCTACCTGAATTAATAATACCTGAACCATTATTTGACCTAAAACGATTAAACTGACTTAGCCAATATTGAAGGTCCACACTAGGCGTATGACATCTTCTGCTAATGTTAAATTGTCTGTCAGTTTTATAAGTCTTAGCGTATTTTTTGTAGTCAACCATACAATGACCGATCTCGACAAGCAAGTTTAACTATATCGCCACTCCAGAATCTTTCTGCCCCATGGGCCATCCGTTCTGCAAGTAATGAGCCCTGTCCACTACTACTTAAGTTTGGCAATTCTTCGGGCTATGTCGGTTCTCTTGCGGATCTCTACATTTCTGATTCGATCACGCAAGGAAACTCCGAGCATAGCCCTCTCCATTGCCCTTTGGGTGACTGTAAGTTTTCTGACGAGATCTATTGTGAGCGACCACGTCGATCGAACTAATCGTGTAGCTGTTATAATATATCCACGAGCTTTGCTCCACATTAGAAGTATGCATGGCCACCAAAATGAGCAGTTAGGTCTACAATCACTCTGCTGACTGGCAAATATTTTATCACGACATGAACTTTTCTCATATAATTCATTTCGATACAAGAGCAGCTCTCAGAAACAAATTCCTTTCCACGTAAAAAAAAACTTACCAAAAATGTAATTAAAAAATTTTTGTCGGTAAATTCTTCACTATACTAGGAAACCTTTGGTACGGGAAAAACCTACATGACCTTTGAAAATCCGGTACCGCAAACGACTTTTCAAGAACAGAAATGGGTCCATATCAATTAGTTCGGGCACCCTATTTTCCAGCCCATCGGCTCCGTGTGCCCGTCAGGCCGTAGGATTTAAAACGTGGAATAGATTGGTTTCACTGCAAGCACTGACTAGTTCTACGTCTGTTGTTGAGGAGGGTAGGTTCCGCTTTTTGGGAACTAAATAGGCCTCGAACTTTTTAGACTTGGGTTTTTACTTACGGATATTTTTATATACTATTAATAAACCCCTGTTACTAAGTTAAAATGCTTGTAGTAATCTTTTTCTTTGTATGGATGGCACATCAATATTTTATTGGCCTACTTCGCCATTTACATGGCGTTGTCGGTGGCAGCGCATAGGTCGCTACGGTTGAAGTTCATGGGGCACGAAGGGTAGGAAAGTGGGTGTGTGGTGTGGATGTGTGTGGGGGCCGCGTCACCCACGTCCGTAGGAGTGTACCCTTTTTTTTTGATTCCTTACATGTGGTCCCCGGGTTGTGCAAATCAGGTGACAGTAACTGGTGGTAGGCTTCGGCCGATGGCTTGTGATCACCCACCAGGCAAAGACGTACCACCAAGCGGCCTAGCCGTGTTCCGGTACGATGCTCGGTGTAGCCAACTAGAGGAGTTTGGTCGAGACAGCTGTTCCTCTGCAGGTTGACCAGCCAGACGCACGCTGTTAGGGATGTATCGGGAGACTAGTCGCAGTAGAGGCACGGTGAGCCACTGGCTGACCGCAGGTAGTTGGGGGCCCAAGTAGTGTGCCAGCCACACACGAAATGCTGCCCCGCCAACTGTCGAAAAATGCCGGAATGCACCATCGTGCTGGTTGTCGACCAGATGGGGAGGTCCCGATGGACATTCCGGGGGGGCTCGGGCGTCCCCGCTGTCTGCAGACTAGTGTCCCAGTGATGGCGGTCTTTCAGTGCGGGTCTGTTAATGTAGGTTAGCAGCGTGGAACCTCGTCTCACTTCCTTCGACGATCTGTTAAAACCCGGCACCTTTGCGTATGCAGACGACAGCACTGTTACTGAGAGATACTTGTCCAACGCTGGTGCTACCGGGCCTCAGATCCAGTCTCTCCGGGAGGCCATAGTGGAGCGCTTAAAGTTGTCTTTGCAGGCAGTCTCCAAATGGGGCGATACCAATCTGGTCAGGTTTAATGCTGCTAAAACCCAGGCGTGTCTTTTTTCTGCTAAAAAGAGTCAATTTCACCCGGCTCCAACTTTCCGAGATGTGACCGTGCCAATAACTGACCGACTGATCTTGAGCTTCTTGGCGTTACGTTAACATCGACTCTCAATTTTGGCTCATACTTTGAGGCAAAGGCTCAGATGGCTGCCAAAAAGCTGGGGATCCTTGCAAAGGTGAGAAGGTACTTCACGCCAGAACAGCTGCTTAGCTTGTATCAAGCGCAAGTTCGATCATGCATGGAGTACTGTTCTCATCTCTGGGACGGATCTGCCGAATACCAGCTTGATGCTCTAGACTCGATCGAAAAGCGGGCCAAGAGGCTCATCGGCGATGAGGCTCTGGTTAAGTCAAAGCTCCAGAGCCTTGAACATCGTCGCCGAGTTGCCAGCTTGTCGGTTTTTTATCGGTTACATTTCGGGGAGTGTGCGATGGAATTGCATGATTGAATTCCACCCAGCCCGTTCCATCATCGGACTACCAGACGTACGGCGATGCATCATCAGTACATGGTAGACATCCCACCCATACGCACTAAACGTTTTGAGAATAATTTTATTATGCGTACAGCTAATTCCCTGCCGGAGTCTGCGTTTCCCGATAGCTACAATCTAGGGGTCTTTAAGTCAATAGTGAATAGGTTACTTCTAGGCAAGCGTGCTCCACCGTCGACCACATCATCGCTTACTATCAGGTGAGATAGTGGTCAAGCGCGAGCCAATATTAGAAAAAACAAAGTAGGTGTAGAAAATAGTCTGCAACACAGTTCGACTAAATTAAATAATAAAATAAAAGTATATAAAGCATTTAATGAAGCCCAGAGGTTCTGGAGTAATGGCCGTGTAGCGATGACCTGGCGAAAGCCGTGGATGTGAGAATTACTGGATACTTCGATAAAGCGACGCTCGGAATTGGCTTGTGTCCGGCAGGGGACGTCTTTCAGCTGAAAAGATAATAATGACGTATGCAAAGAGGGGGGGGGGGGGAAACGAACTCACAAACCTGCATACTTGTCCATGCTTCAACCGTTGGTCGAGCCAATTTAAAGATAATATTAAACACACAAAAGTTAGTTCCCCTGTATATCCGTCCGTATATGTTTATACAGCTAAACTACCCATTTTGATAGCGTTTGGTGGAGCTAGTTGATGAATATGTATGCAACGTCGTCACGGACCAGCGGAAATCTGTATTCAGCTGCACTCAGACTGATGTAAATTAATGTTTTTTTATGCATTTATCAGTTAAAACTTTACAATGAACTCATGAATATTTGTTTTGTTTTCAGATAATTGTGGGAGACTACAGGACATAATGTAAGTTCGAAAATATAATTTTATTTTTCAATAAATAATCTTTCATGAAATTTATAATCAACAACAATACCTAACCTTTACGTGCACGTAAGGTCAGAAAACGTAACTTTTTGCCCTCATGGTATATCTGTTTTTGATATTATATAAGGAGTAAAGCCTGCAGTGTGTTTGGGATGTTGTAAAGTACCGATACGAGACTTATATCGCATCAGTAATTTTATTTTCTCAAACATGCATGGAAATATAGTCATAATTTAAGAAAAAAGAACACGCAAAGTACCGAATTTACGGACAAAGAAATACAAATCCATTGCTGGAGCGTTTTTTGAATTTGGAACATTACAACGCGCCAGCGATGTTGTTGTAACTTTTAACAATATTTAAATTAAATGTATAATATAAAAGTATGTTTTATTTCCCTGCATTCTTTTGAGAAAAGCACTATATATGCCTCTGCTGAAATAGCAATTGCCTGTCTCGTAATAGTGAAGTCTTCGCCTACGGCTCGGTCTTCGGCCTACGGCCTCGGACTTGAACTACAATTGCCTATTTCTCGGCCTTTGCACTATTTTTCAGAAATTAAATTTGTTTACAGTGCTCAAAGCCCAACCTAAGGTTGAATAAGACCTGTAGAAAGAACTGGGGCCTTACTATTATGTGTAGATACTATCACGGTTCTACTGTGAAAACGGGACGGTGTTACTTGACACGTATGGCTGCGTCTCTCTCTCGCACCGGAATCATGATGATTTTAAAATGTCATAGTAGGGCTTTAGTGCCTTTTAAAATAGATCCTACTATTAAAAGTCGGCACGTTTCCTTATATTGAAGCTATCCTGCACACTATCACTTCAATTCCCCTAGTGTTTCCAAAGGTAGACAAACTTCAGTTCCGCTCGTACACGTGCACAGCTCAATTTCCTACGTGCCTGTCACATGCAATTGTTTCACAAAACTGTTTGGGTACACGGGCCAGAGTACAGGGAAGTTTTTCCAGAAGAGGGTTGGTAACAAAATAAGTCGTTTTTCTTTCGGTAGTTAAAGCAATACTGTGTATTCGGTTTGGGTTTTTGGTTCGTGATTTAGTACGACACGGAGCGGAAACAATGTTTGTTTGGTGATTAATAAATCTCTTGCAGTTAGATTTTTTGGTAGGTAGAGTTTAGTCATGCATCTAACTAGTTTCGTAATGTAAGTAAATCAGCATACCTACCAACGCGGGTGTATACTTAATAGGTGTTATAACCATAGTTAGAAGAAATCACAGACAACAACATTGCTGAAATAGACCTTTTGCCAAGAGACACACACTGTGTCATTTTGAAAGACTGCCACCACTTTTAAATTTTAGTTGTGTGTACCTCATGGCCTGACGAAAATGATTTTCTTTCTTTCTTTCATTATTTTCTATGATCGAACGGTGATATTCATTGAAACGCTTGCATTGTTTGGAAAGTTTTGACAATGGCGTCTTATGAAGTGGTTGTCGAAGCGTCTTAAGGTTACACTAGTCGATCATTCTTCCATACAAACGTAGTCTGGCGATTACTCCACTGTTTGACGATGTACGTTCAAATTAAAAATAATATCAATTTGTCTCCTCATTATCTAGCCCTGGATGGAAACAAAAAAGTAAAAAAAATTGAAAGTTATGAGCATCGAAAGTGACATATTTCAACACTAATTTTAACGCATCTTTGGGTGGAAATAAATACCATAAGAAGAATGAAAATTGCAAAACGGTCTCCATACAGGGATAGATTATTAATTTAATAATGCAAATGATATTATTTGGAAAATATATATATTTAGTCGTTTTTACATGATATCTAGACTCCCAGAGGTCTGTTTATAAAATTTCGCGAGCTCGTTTTCGTCCTAATTCATCATCTAAGATAAGATTAAATTAAATTAAATTATTTATTTTTCATAATCAACAGGTTTTACATAAAAGTTGTAGAGGACCTCTTTTTATGTACCTCATGTGACCTCACTCTTCCATATCCAAACATAACTTAAAGAGCCTGTTAAGAACATAATTATAATCAAAATAAAAATCAAAACGAAAGTTAAAATGGAATTACATAAAATGAGAAATTAAATTAAATAATAATGAATAAAATAAAGTTAAAATTGAATAACTTAACTAAAAATAATAATTTATAATTAATGAAATAAAGTTAAAATTGAATACTAAATCAGTCAATAATCAAAATATATTAAAATTGAATTAAATTAACATTAAATTCAATTCAATTACAATTGGTTTAAATAAGAATAAAATTGGATTAGATAAGAAAAAATAATAATCAATCAATAAAATAAAATTAAATATAAAACAAAGTAGGTGCAGACTATAAAACTAAACTAAAGACTTGTGGAGTGTCACAGTGTCAGTGTGTGTGTGTGTGTGGTGTGTGGGCTGTGCGTGTGTTGTGTGTGAGCGTTGTGTGTGTTTGTGAGCGTAATTCCCTCCATTAGTTTAAGTATTTATTATGTAACTGGGTGTAGAAGTAACTCAGTCTCTTCATAATTAAGGGTCTTTAGCCATGCGGTCAGGGATCCCTTACATTCATAGCGCGTTTTTTGGTACAGAGCAACCTTTTTACTAACAGCGCTGTATAGAATAGAAGCTTTTAAGAGTGTTGTTGATATCATTTTCATTGTTTTCTTTACTTGTGCATTTAACTAGTGCTGTACTGTCATCAGCAAACAATATAATTGGATGGTCTATTTGGAGTGGGAGGTCGTTGATATAAATTAAAAATAAAGGCGGACCGAGAACGCTTCCTTGCGGGACGCCATGTTTGATGTTTCTAAAAGAAGATCTGAATTTTATTTCTCGTTTTGAATTCAAACAAATATTAGAAATTTCCATATATTGTACACGATCAGTAAGATAGGATTTAATTTATATTTTTTAATTTAATTAAATTTCATTATTAAATTTAATGGATTTCATCGAATCCCGTAAGCTTGAAGTTTATTTATAAGTGTCTCATGATCTACGTAGTCAAAAGCCTTTGTCATATCCGTGAAAATGGCGCAAACTGGTATTTTATTATCTACGTTTACCATAATAGTTTTTAATAAATCGAATATAGCCATATTAATATTTTTATCTTTACGGAAACCTTTTTGTTCGTCGCAAAGTAAGTTAAATTTTGTCAAAAAATTGTACATTTGTTCGTATATAATGTTTTCTATTACTTTAGAGAACACAGGAATAAGAGCAATGGGTCTATAATTTGACATATTTTCTTTATTATTTTTTTTATAAACAGGTTTCACAATTACTGTTTTGAGACTCTTAGGAAATACTCCGGAAAATATGCTTGCATTAATGATGTGACTCAAAGGACCAGAAATCACATCAGAAACGAATTTTATGACTTGTGTAGAAATGCCGTCGTAACCAAAGCTCTTTTTATTTTTCAATGATCTTATTACCCTTGATACGTCTTGCGGTACAACTGGGGACATGAAAAACGAATTTGGATTATGATCTATTTCCTTAACACGATGAGACGCAGATTTTGGTGAATCCGAGACTTGGTCAACGAAAAAATTATTAAATGATTCAGCTATATCTTTAGGGTTAGTTATTATAACATCATGATTATTTATCTTAGAGATGGGTTCATTAATATTATTATTGTTGTTTATTATATGCCAGGCTGTCTTTGATTTATTTTTTGAGTTTAGAAGTAAGTAGTTATTTTGGGCTTTTTGAGTCAGCTTGACGATTTTTAAAAATTTTCTAGAATAATTACGAAACTTTTGTTTATTCTCCTTTGTGGGTTTTTTTCGTTGCTGCCATAGTAGAAAGCGTTGTCTTTTACTGCATACACGAATACCCCGTGATACCCATTTAATTGATTTTCCAAATTTAACAGTTGTATATTTTATGGGGAAGCACAGATTGTATAGTAAAAGAAATAAATCAAGGAACATATCATATGCTAAGTTTGGGTCCTCGCTATTATATACCTCTGAAAAAGTCAATGATAGCAGATGGTTTTTAAATTTGAGTAGATGTTCATTCGAAACATCTCGTGTACTTTTACGCCAAGATTGTATCTGAAATGATTTCTTAACCTTGACCTTTAGAATTTGCGCTGTGTGATCGGACAATGCTAAGTCTATTACTTCCCATTTGCATTTTTGTTTGTAATTGTGAGCAAAATTATCTAGACAAGTTGAACTGTTAAGCCTAGTGGGAACATTAATTTCTAATTTGAGGTTGTAGCTCAGGAGAAAGCATTCAAGTTCCAATGTAAATCTGTTTCTCAACATTGTATTTATGTTAAAATCACCACACAATACTATTTTAGAGCCATTTTTAGTACATATAATTTTTAACATACTCTCTAAGTTTTCGTAAAATTTACTTAAGTTACACATTTTAGGAGGTCTATAAATACACAGAACGATGACATTTTGTTTAACCAGTTTTATGGCACAACATTCAATTATACCTTTTACAGAGTGTCTCATTATGTCTGGTAGTTGCATGTATTCAAGCGATTGTTTTATCAATATGCAAGCTCCTCCGCGCTTTATGTTATTTCTAGAGTAACATGCTGCTAATTTATAATTTGGAATGAGTAACAGTTTCTCGTGACCAGACATTATAAAATGCTCTGTTATACATAAAATATCAATGTTTATTTGTTTGGATAAAAGTTCTTGAATGTGAACTGTTAAAATATCTGACTTATTTAAAAGACCAGCAATATTTTGGTGCATGATATAAATATGATCAGACACGAAAAAAATCAGAGTTTGTGTTTACAATGGAATCATCATTAAGGTTAAATTCTGATTAATTATACACACACGATTCCTTTTGGTCAATCGTAGTTAGCATTAATATATTACTCATTATATTCCTCATACCACTATTATTAAGTCTTCCAGTATATTTTGAGAACATAGTGCCATCATAGGATAGATTAAGATTAGAGTCCAGTAGCGTAGCATAGTTGTATGTATGAATGTCCAAATAAAGTAGATTACTAAACATCTCAATACGTGAATTAAACATTACGGAAGATGTAAAGAATTTAAAAGTTGGTAAACAAATAATTACATTTGTGTGTTGAATTTTTTGTAAAGAAGATCTTATCTCTAAAATTAAATTTAAATAGTTCATGGATTTTTGAAAATCCTCTTCTCCGATCAATATGACACAGAAGTCATTTTTAAAAAAATCCACTAATTTAGTATGTAAATCACTAAGAAGCTGCATGATCCCGCTGTTTGGATATAAATAGTGACATATCTGTGAGTTTTTAAATGTTTCTTCAGCAATCGGTAAGATCTTATTCGTTTTGTTGGCACTGACAATGCATAATTTATTTATTTTTGTAGATTGACTGCTTTCAATTGTGTCAGGTATACCTACATCACTTTGAGGCGACGATGTGAATTTTTCTTTGTTTATAACTTTTGGTGTGGGAATTTCTTTTAAGACTGACTTTGTTTTCTTCTTAGACTTGTGACGTGGGGTTGCAATTTTAAGACTTTTGCAAGGACTGTCAGTGTCCATAGTTAACTCTCTTGATGTTTTTTTAAGAATGTTATGTTTGGACATTATATCATTTAAGGCTTTTTTAAGTTCACTGTTTTCGATAGACAAATTATTGATTTCTTCATGTGCAGAGTTCAGTCGCAAAGTAAGTTGTTCAATTTGTTGTTTATATTCTTGGATTTGAGTGAAGTTTTCGTCTACCGATGTGTTTGGTAAGCTACTAGTGGTGCCATCTAGGTTTGAATTGTTCATACTATTATCAGACGACACTGCTGTTTCTGATAGTGTGCGTATTTTTCTAAACGTTATATTTTCGAAAAAATTCATTGTATCTTTAAATTATTTCCTTAAAAACTTTAGAAAAGAATATGTCCTCACTGGGGTTTGAACTCGCGATCAGTATGCGGATCGGTTGCCAATACTTCACTTGGTTATATTTATAAATTTCAAATCGGGTGTGTCGTTAAAAAATTCGCATATTTTTCCATTTATGGTTATCGATTTGTTAAATTTTGATACACTTTTTTATCACTTTTCGGTACTTTACACTGTTAATAGTTTGAGGAAACACTTTGTTTAGAGATGAAATGTTAGTTTTGTTGTTTTGATGAAGTAATAAAAGCAATAACAAAGTTGACGGCTTTGTCAAAAGAATCAGCACTTGTTCACTTTAGTTGTTAAAAGCTTTTTAATATCCATATTTTAGCACTGAGTAACACTGTCACTTCGTTATTGAAGTTTACTTTAACTATTGAACTGTTTAAATTAGATAATAACTTATTAAAACTATTTTTAAAACATAAAATGATACGGAACTGTACTCGTAGGTGTGGGTAGCTACTGTCCTCTTCTTCATCTATTTCGATACCAATTTGCAAAAGTACTAATTTGTACGCGAACTACCTTCTTAATGCTCATCACATCATCTATCTCTTTCGCACGTTTTTTGGGATGAGATAGCATGAATTTTAACCTCGCGTACAAAATAGTTCGTGCCGTTGACTAGGGGAACCTTAATGCTCTGAGTGCTCTCTTTTATTACAAATAACTAGGAACAAACTGTGTTCCAATAATAGACATTCAGAAACAGTTTCAGTAACTGCTGTTGATAATGATATTGTTACCAAAAATAACTTAATCAACATTAAACCCTCATCAAAGTTAACAGCGTTATGCTATAGTTAACAGCATTATGCTGAAGTTAAAAGCATTATGCTAGCCGCCGTCAAAACTAACTGGATTACAAAGTGTGCGGTTAATCCAATCTTAGTTGAAGTTAGTTTTGGTGTTAGATGCACGATTAGAACGGCGCATTGTTTGGGAAGACTATATGTAGATGTTTGTAGGAGTAATCTACATATTGGGGAAAGCGTTAGATTTACATAGAAAGGTAGACAAGGATTTGTCAATCTGAAACCTATGGTTATATATTATTCAACATCACATTAAATTCGCTGCGGGATCCGAAAGAGCTTCATTGACTCGGCACATTTTCTGGAGTACGCCTCTATTTATTCACTGTTTTGCCACTGTTTGCTTGTGTTTCGTGCTTCACCGTCAATCACATCATCGCTTACAATCAGGTGAGATAGTGGTCAAACGCGAGTCTATCAACAATCATCATCATTTCAGCCGAAAGACATCCACTGCTGGACATAGGCCTCCCCCAGTCCCACATTGACCGATCCAGTACGTCTCGCATCCAGCGGATTCCCGCAATCTTAACCAGGTCATCGGTCCGCCTAGTCGGAGCCCTCCAACGCATCGTCTTCCGGTTCGCGGTCGCCATTACAGAACTTTAATAAAATTATAAAAAATAATTCTATCAACAATAAAATAAATAAATTCTGTCTTTCAGGCGCTGCAGTGGTTCAGAATTGAGTAGCGGGCTAAACCCAAAAATAAACATACCTTATTAGAAGCACACTACACGCACTATATTTTATGCAATAAGGGTCCTTTTTTCCGTTTATATTGGTTCAATAACTAATCATAATAAATTATTAAGAAGACTTTACAGAACCACACTAATTTTGCCATCTTCCATCCACGGGCAAGGATTATTATAACTACACGTGGCATTGTCCACTCAATTAATCTGTAAGACTCACTTGCACGAAAATCTTAACTCAGAGTTATTTACTAACACGAGGTTATCAACTAATTCCGAGTTAGAAAGATAACCCAGAGTGGCGCAAGCAGGCCTAAGAGTTCTTATTATAGAAAATGTTTCTAATCCACATTCAAGTTTATGTAATGTTCTAAACCAGTCTATACCTACACAAAGAAAATATAAAACTAACTAAGTAATTATGTCCCAATTCCTAAGGTTATGTAAGTGATTCTATTTTTGACCACAGCTTAACGAAGCAGATAGTCTTATGTCTCAACGGCTATATTGTCCTGACATGTGACGACACACCACATATTATAACACTTGACACGGGTCCTGATAATTGTTGTCATAACGGAGCTTAATTCCAACGTCGTTTTAAGTTTTGCCCTTAAATGGATGGGTAAAGGTCAGAATGTAATTACGATACGACCGTTGTTGTAAAAATACTACGGAATTAAAAGGTCAAGCGAGGATATAATTATTTGGATTGTAATTGATGTTGGAATTCTTTGTAAAAGAGAAGCGGTAGTCATTGGTCATGTGCTGCTATTAAGAGGGAATTCGGGCAGAGAGCTCGACTATATTTCCTTAATAAAAAGTCACAAATTGATGTTTGGCCCTCGCCTATTTCCTCCTCCAGTATTGGATAAATTTAAAAGATATTCCACAAATTGAATAAAAATGATACATGTGGTACTCTATGTTTTTCTGTTTTCATTTACAGTTGTCAAATTTGTACACTAGGCCTCTGTTGACAGCGTA
Organism: Orthosia cruda; assembly: GCA_964057195.1. Lineage (NCBI taxonomy): Eukaryota > Metazoa > Arthropoda > Insecta > Lepidoptera > Noctuidae > Orthosia > Orthosia cruda. The sequence goes on from OZ059836.1 coordinate 2,253,390, forward strand.
GTTTTGAGCTTTTTTTGAGGGTTCTCATGCTTCTAAAGATAATCTATCATCAGCAAGGAAAACATGGGGTCTCAGTATACATATCTTTCTTTTTCTTTTAAAATGGCCACTATTGGAGAAGAAAATAGGCGAGAGCCAAACTTCGAATTATGACTTATTACTTAGGATATTCAGTTGGACATCTGCGACCGCATTTCCTCTTAAGAACTTAATACCAACTGGTACCTAGGTTTACCTAATTCTGATTGTAGATGCTGATAAAATTAATTTATCATAACAATATTTAGCTTTAGTTTCGGTTCTGTGGTCTATACCGCAGTACCTAACCGTTCATTTTCTGGGGTACAAAATAAGAAACTCGGCATACTTTAGTATAATATTTTAATAATTAGCATCTTTATTATATTAGAAGCGTTAGACAGAGGTGGAGACTTAGTACACTTATATTTAAGGCGCAGATACCCCTTAGTAACTGATTTTAAAATGAGAATCACGTCTAAACGGCTAATCATACTTTTTTTGGAAAAAATATTTGTTTCATTAGACCACTTTCTTAATAATTGAATATAACAAAATTTTGAGTTCTATTCGCATAACATAGTGTAATTAATTTGTAAAGTTATGTCTAACACGGACAAAAAAACGACAGTTGCACCAAAACCGCCGAACGTATTTTAATAAAATTTTCACCAACTTAAAGGCATTTGAATTATCTACATTTTGATTTGGAGATTTTATTTTAAAGTCGTACAATAATAAGAAAAGTACATAAAACTACTGAATTTTAAGTCGCGCGGGTGTAAAACGAGTGTGCGTTTTGTGCTATCGAGGTTGTTGGCGACTGGCATTATTTATATTGGGCTAATAAACTCAGACCCCATGCTACCATCTAGAAGTTCCAGAAGAAACATTAATTCATCATAATAAATTATGAGCATTTAACATAGCACAAGAGATGTCAGTTTTCAACAATGACTGTGTTGAAATTGGCCCGAAACCGCTGGGTCTGATTCGAGGGGAAGTCAACCTGAAAGCTGATTGATTCACATTGACTGACAAATGATTGATTGGTTGACAGGCACTCAGTCACTGCGGAGAGTACCTACCTACATATATTAGTAAGTACATGAACTTGGTCCTTTCCAGGAAAAGCTTAATTATATTCTACTGGATAATATGCACCAAATTCAGTTAAATAGGTTTACCCTTATATAAACTTGTTATTATTTATTTATGATTTATTTATTTATACTTTATTGTACACTAACATAAAAACACTACTACATACGGAAACCTTAAAATAAAAAAAACCCAAGGGTTCCGTACCATTATCGCAAAGAAAACGGCAAAAAATCACGTTTGTTGTATGGGAGCCCCCCTTATATATTTATTTTATTCTGTTTTTAGTTTTTGTTGTTATAGCGGCAACAGAAATACATCATCTGTGAAAATTTCAACTGTCTAGCTATCACGGTTCACGAGATACAGCCTGGTGACAGACAGATAGACAGACAGACAGACGGACCGCGGAGTCTTAGTAATAGGGTCCCGTTTTTACCCTTTGGGTACGGAACCCTAAAAACAAACATACAACAGACGGCCTTATCGAATTCTGCGATCTCTTCCAGGCAACCCAGAATAGAGAGAGATAGCCTGGATACGACTTGGTGCAATTTTAAATCAAATAATAAGTTACAAACACAGTAAGCACTAAATATAAAAAACTAAAATAGATACATATACATAATATATACAGGCAAGAAAAAAATACAGCTCCAACAAGAATAAGATCACAGTGACAGGTAGTGCTTCTTGACCAGTCTTTTAAAGATCGGTAGTGATTGCGCGCGTTTTATTGTTACAGGCAATGCATTCCATACACAAACGGCCTAGACAGTAAAAGATTTGTCTAGGCAGACATTGAGAGAATAAACGTGAACATAAAATGCTAATGCATTCCATTGGCATTTTAAGTTCACATTTATTCTGTACACGATACAATCTGACCTATGTACCTACCTAGCAGTAATGTCAATATTTGTCAATGTCACGGATTTAGTCATTGTGGTCTCAATAGCCAACTAAACAAAACAGATTTGATTGATGACCTGACCAGACTATAAAAGCTTTAGTTTGAAGTTAACTAGACAATGGTTATTTTATTTTGACCTTTGTTTTCAAGTGATTAATACACATTTGTCAAATGCATTGGAAAAGAGACAGCTAGGTGAATGATAAATATAGTTTCCTGTACTGAAGTACTGTACAAGCTAAGGCTTCAAAAGTGTCCTGAATTGATAAGGGAAAGAATTTGAAACAGACGAAGGTACAAACGACCCGCCTCTTCCGAGGTAATTTGTCGATATTTAAGAAAACTGGACTATCGGTCACACCTATTTACTAGGAAGGGCAACTCGTTTCACTGCCTTTAATAATCGATTTCTCGATAATTTTCCCAGTATGGACACGGTTGACGTAATTTTTAATTAGTTCCATGAATGCGTTCAATTATCTATTTAATATACCTAGTGGGAAGGTACATAATGCTTGATTATATTTAATCAGAGGGAGTTATGGTAATAACTTGGTTTTTAGTTGCGTTTTTTATTTTTTCTTAAAAAACTTTGCTATACACAAGGAATTTCTTCCTGTATCGTGGGTGCGTTTACAAACATTTAAATTCACATACATAAGACAAACACATCCGGAACAACTATCTATAGGCTATAAAAATATTTGTTCCGTGCGGGAATCGAACCCGCGACCCGCAGCGCAGCAGCCGAACGCTCACCCACTACGCCAACCGTGTCGTAATTCCTGGAAATGTTTGTAACGGTGGGACAATAGTAAGGCAAAACGGATTTTTCTATTCAAAAATCCAATGGTTCCCTTCACTGCCGGTGATTCTCGAAGAACTGTTTACTTAATAGATAACCAACCGATTAACCTTCAAAGTCAAAGTTCGTAAGAAGTTGGCAGTAGTATCGTCACAGCGCACATTTTTTTCGCCATTGTCTATTTCAACTAATTGTTAAGTAGTACCTGTATTTAGTTTATTTGTTTTAGTATTTATTGTTTAATTAAATTGTATTTATTTAAAGCTTATATTTAGGGCTTGTATTCAAATCTATTTTACTATCGTAATTGCACCTACCACTATTTGTATTTCCATCACCCAAAGGTTGACTGGTAGAAAATGGCTAAGGCATTAGTCCATCTCTGTACGTTTATATGCTTCAAGTATTAAATAAATAAATAAATAAGTGCTTTATTGTATACTTATGTGTTAGCAGAAATTATATATTATGAAAAAGTCTACTTCCAAAAATTATTAATCAGTTTCTTATCATAAGTGTTGACTAAGTTAATTTCAAGTACTTAATCTACAATAAAATTATAAAGAGGAAAGATTTGTATCTTTGTAACGAATAAACTCAAAAACTACTGGTCCGATTTCATGTTAAAAGTTAGTATCTACGAATTTTGCACCATCATTTATGAATATATTTTGCTCCAAATTTGCTTTTCTTCTCATTATGTTTATGTCCTTGTCAGAATGATCGCCACGTCTTCCGGTAGTCCACGCCTCAGTGCTTCGTAAAGAACTCTTGATTACGTTAATTAGTTAACATTCATTCATTCATACGAGACACTGATCGTAATTACGAAGGACGTGCTTTATAAATTAGATTAAAACATTAACGTGAATTCTAGTTAAAGAGAAAAAAATACGAGTATTCCGTCAAAAGTTGACTTTAGTTACTAACAGGTACTATGACGTGTTGCCATGATGACTCCATTGTTAAAAAGGGATAGCGGTAATCAATCTATCTCTCTTACACATCGGAATCACGATGCATTGGCACGTGATCAATCCCTTACATTTTGACATTTTGACGATCGCCTTCACTGACAATGCTTCCCTCTGCCACTTAAGCTTGGCAATTCTTCGGGCTATGTCGGTAACCCTGCTTTTCTCGCGGATCTCTACATTTCGGATTCGATCACACAAGGAAACTCCGAGCATAGCCCTCTCCATTGCCTTATGGGTGACTTTATACTGATGAGGCCCATTGTGAGCGACTACGTTGATCGACCTAATAGTGTAGTATCGTATATCACGACATGAAATTTTCTCATATAATTCATGTCGATACAGGAGCAGCTCTCACAAACAAATTCATTTTACAAGATGCCAAACTTAGTACGAGTAAAGTTTCGTCGTAAAATGACTTTCCAAAAATTGTATCAAAATTTATGTCTGTATTTCCTTCACTATAATAGGAAACCTTTGTTACGGGAAAAACCTACATGACCTTTGAAAATCCGGTACCGCAAACGACTTTTCAAGAACAGAAATGGGTCCATATCAATTAGTTGGGTCACCCTATTTTCCTGCCCATCGGCTCCGTGTGCCCGTCAGGTCGTAGGATTTAAAACGTGGAATAGATTGGTTTCACTGCAAGCACTGACTAGTTCTACGTCTGTTGTTGAGGAGGGTAGGTTCCGCTTTTTGGGAACTAAATAGGCCTCGAACTTTTTAGAGTTGGTTTTTTACTTACGGATATTTTTATATACTATAAATAAACCCCTGTTACTAAGTTAAAATGCTTATATTAATCTTTTTTCTTTGTATGGATGGCACATCAATATTTTATTGGCCTACTTCGCCATTTACACGGCGTTGTCGGTGGCAGCGCATAAGTCGCTACGGTTGAAATTCATTGGGCACGAAGGGCAGAAAAGTAGGTGTAGAAAATAGTCTGCAAAGCAGTTCGACTAAATTAAAAGTGTATAAAGCATTTGATGAAGCCCAGAGGTTCTGGAGCAATGGCAGTGTACCGGATGGCCTCCCACAAAGTGGGCCGATGACCTGGCGAAAGCCGTGGATGTGAGAATTACTGGATAGTTCGATAAAGCGACGCTTGTGATTGGCTTGTGTCCGGCAGGGGACGTCTTTCAGCTGAAAAGATGATAATGACGTATGCAAAGAGAGGGGGGGGGGGAACGAACTCACAAACCTGCATACTTGTCCATGCTTCAACCGTTGGTCGAGCCAATTTAAAGATAATATTAAACACACAAAAGTTAGTTCCCCTGTATATCCGTCCGTATATGTTTATACAGCTAAACTACCCATTTTGATAGCGTTTGGTGGAGCTAGTTGATGAATATGTATGCAACGTCGTCACGGACCAGCGGAAATCTGTATTCAGCTGCACTCAGACTGATGTAAATTAATGTTTTTTAAACATTTTCCAGTTAAAACTTTACAATGGGCTCATAAATATTTGTTTTGTTTTCAGATAATTGTGGGAGACTACAGGACATAATGTAAGTTCAAAGATCCAGTTTTATTTTTAAAAGAATCTTTCATAACCTATGTAAATTACGCGATTGTTTCTTTCATAACATCTGTCGAACCATTGCTTGCGCGTAAGGTCAGAAGACATACGTAACTTTTTGTCCCCATGATATAGGCTGCGTTTCTGTTTTTAATATTATATGTATAATAAAGAGTAAAGCCTGGAGTGTGTTTGGGATGTTGTGAAGTACCGATACGAGGGTTATGTCGACGACAGTAATTTTATTTTTTCAGAAAATAAATTTGTTTACAGTGCTCAAAGCCCAACCTAAGATTGAATAAAACCTAAACTGGGGCCTTACTATGACATGTCAAAACTATCACGATGGGACGGTGTTATTCGACATGTATCTCTCTCTCGTATACTACTCTCTCTCTCCGGAATCTTGAAGAATTTAAAATGTCATAGTAGGGCTTCAGAGCCTTATAAAAAAGATCTTACTATAAAAAATCGTCACGTCTCCTTATATTGAAGCTATCCTGCACACTACATCAGTTCAAATACACATTTCAATTCCCCTAGTGTTTCCAAAGGTAGACAAACTTCAGTTCCGCTCGTACACGTGCACAGCTCAATTCCCTACGTTACTGTCACATGCAATTGTTTCACAAAAACTGTTTGGATACACGGGCCAGAGTATAAGGAAGTTTTTTCAGAAGAACAGAAACTGTATCCTCGTAATAAAGGACTACTGTGGCCCTACTGTGGGAAATAGGATATGAAGTCAAGTTAAAGTAAGTCAAACTGTGTTCCAAAAATAAACAATCAAAAACTCTAACCGTCGTTGATAATGATATTTTTACCAACAATAACATACTTAACATTAAACCCTCATCAAACTTAACAGCGTTACGCTATAGTTAACAGCATTATGCTGAAGTTAACAGCATTATGCTACCCGCCGTCAAAACTAACTGGATTACAAAGTGTGCGGTAAATCCAATCTTAGTTGAAGTTAGTTTTGGTGTTAGACGCACGATTAGAACGGCGCATTGTTTGGGAAGACTATAAATAGAAGTTTGGAGGAGTAATCTATATATTGTGGAAAGCGTTAGATTTACATAGAAAGGTAGACAAGGATTTGTCAATCTGGAACCTATGATTATTTATTCAACACCTCATTAAATTCGTTGCGGGATCCGAGACTGAAACTGGAGTACGCCACTATTTTTGTTTCATGCTTCACTGTCGACCACATTATCACTTAAAATCGGGAGAGATATTGGTCAAACAATCTACAATCATGATCATCATCATCATTTCAGCCAAACGTCCACTGCTGGTCATAGGCCTCTCCCGTGCGTCTCATATCCATGTGATCGGTCCGTCTAGTAGGAGCCTTCCAACGCATCGTCTTTTGGCTTCCGGTCGCCATTTCAAAACTTTAATAAAATAAATAAACTTACTTCATTTTTTAACTTCCATCAAAAATAAAATAAATAAATTCTAGTTTTCAGGCGCTGCAGTGGTTCAGAATAGAGTAGTGAGCATGTCCCAAAAAAAATACAGTATAAGAGGCAAACTACACGCACTGTATTTTATGCAATTAACTTTTACCCCGTTTATGTATGACATGTCTATGACTAATCAAAATAAATATGAATAATTAAGAATATTTCACAGAACCACACTAATTTTGCCGTCTTTGTCCACGGGCAAGGATTATTATACTCGTAGCATTATCCATTCAAGTAACCTGTAAAGCCCACTTTCAAGAAAATCTTAAGTCAAAGTTAGGTGCTAACACGGGATTATCGACTAACTTGAAGTATGTAAGATAACCCAGGGTAGCACAAGCGGTTCTAGGAGTTCTTGTTATAGAAAATGTTTGCAATCAACCTTCACATTTAATCGCTAGACAATGTTCTAAACCAGTCTGTTCCTACACAAATAAATATAAAACTAACTAATTATGTCCCAATTCCTAAGGTTATGTAAGTGAGTCTATTTTTGACCACAGCCTAACGAATCAGATAGTCTTATGTCTTAGCGGCCATATTGTCCTGACATGTGACGTCACACCACATATTATAACACTTGACACGGGTCCTGATAATTGTTGTCATAACGGAGCTTAATTCCAACGTCGTTTTGAATTTTGCCTTTAAATGGATGGGTAAAGGTCAGAATGTAATTACGATACGACCGTTGCTGTAAAAATACTACGGAAATAAAAGGTCAAGCGAGGATATAATTATTTGGATTGTAATTGATGTTGGCATTCTTTGTAAAGGAGAAACGGTAGTCATTGTCCTATATTGCTATTAAGAGGAAATTCGGGCAGAGAGCTCCGACTAGATTTCCCTGATTAAAAGTCATAATTCGATGTTTGGCTCCCGCCTATTTCCTCCTCAAGTATTTTATAAATTTAAAAGATATGCCATAAATTGAACAAAAAAGATATATGTAGTGCTTCTTAAGAACTTAATACCAACTAGTACCTAGGCTTTTCTAATTCTGATTGTAACGCTGATAATAGTAGATTATTAACCAAGGGGATAAAGCAGTGTCTTCTGTCGCGGGTGACGATTTAAATCGCGAGCGTAACGAAGGACTCGAGGTTTACTCCCGAGCGTAGCGAGGGTGTTAAAAACTTAAAACATGATCGAAGCGAGGGATTTAAGACGAGTCTTGAGTGTAGCGAGGGATTTAAGTTCACCCAAGACTAAAACAGCTTTATCACCGAGGAAAATACTCTACTTTTCGTACCATTTGCGAAAAATTAACACAATAATAATATGAAATAATTAATTGATTTAACATCGTAACGTATTTTTAGAACATTAACTTATTTATAAAAATAAATTAAAATAAACTTAACGTTTATGTATTTGAAGAAAACAAAAACGCGGCAAATTGCTAGAATAATATTTTTTTGTCGGAAAAGCAAAGGCATCAAGCTCATACGGCGTCGTCGGTTTTCGTAATTTTATTTAATAATCATAACTGCATAATAAATGCGTATTCCTTTTTCAAAAAGATGTATAATGCTTTATATGCAAACTCAATGGTGTAAACACAGATGTAGTTCAGTATAAATTTCGGTAAGTATTCCAAATTTAAATCACATTCTCCCCCTAGAGGATGAATGAAATTCAGTACAATTTTCTTTCCCTGTTTATAACAGTTTAAAAATTAATTTATCATACCAATGTTTTGCTTTTGTCTGCAGTTTCGGGCCCGTGGCCAATCCCGAATATCCGTTAACTTTTTGAGGTACAAAATAAGACACTCAGCACAGTTAGATATAGTTTTTGAATAATAAACATCTTTATTATATTAGAAGAGTTAGACAGGTGGAGATTTCGTACAGTCACATTTCAGGCGTAGTCACCCCGCAGTAGCTGATTTTAAAATGAGAGTCACGTCTAAATGGCTACTTGTAATTATTTGGAAAATATAAAAGTAACATTGGACCATTTTTTAAATAATTTAATCTAAGAACAAGAGTTTTATTCGTATAACATAGTGTAATTAATTTGTAAACTTATGTCTAAGAAGGACAAATAAGTGTCAATCGCACATAAACCGCCGAGCGTATTTTAATGAAATTTGCACGATCTCAAAGACGTTTGAATTATCTACATTTTAATCTGACGTTTTTTTTTTAATGTCATAGAATAATTAGGAAAGTACAAAATATTACTGAATTTTGGGTCGCGCGGGTGTGAAAGGAATGCGCGTTTTGTCAAGGTCGTTGGCGACTTGCGACGTCTTAAGCATTTTTTATATTGCCATCAACCTACATTTTTCTAGTACCTATTATGTAACTGCACGGTACATGTGTGAGTACTTTTAATACTTTGTACCTGTACGCAGTATATTATGTAGTGATTCTGGGTGCATTGTCCTCACACATATGAATTTATTATGTATGTACTTATGTACCTAAATATTGTAAAAAAACTTTGTTTTTTAAGAATAAGTATGGAGTTTCTTGTGCGTTCTTCTCCATAACAAGCTACTTTCCGAATGCACGGTAGAATCACTTTTTATTCCTTTTGAATGTATTAACTTTCAAAAGTGCCGCTTGGTTGCCTAGTTGAAATAAAACATCTTTGTCTTTGTAACCGGTATCATAAACCCAGACCCCATGCTGCCACCTAGGAATTCCACATGAAAAATTAATTCATTACAATAAATTATGAGCATTTAACATAGCACATGATCTGACAGTTTGCAAGAATGACTTTGATAGAATTGGCCCGGGTCCCTTAGCTGGGTCTGATTCGAGGGGAAGTCAACCTGAAAGCTGATTGATTTACATTGACTGACAAATGATTGATTGGTTGACAGGCACTCATTCACTGCGACCTACCTACCTATATAGCATGCAGATGCCTCATCTCACACAAAGAACCGTGCCGACGAATATCTAATAGATGGTGATCTATCCATCGCCGTGGAACGGAACCGAACGCGACCGGTTTACAAAAAAATAAAAAACTTTTTAACAAAAAATACAACCGATTTCCAAATAACTTCAATTTCGGAAGTCGGTGTTCTTGTTTAGGTTTCTACGTTTTTTGACACCGACTTCTGAAATTGAAGTTATTTTTCACTTTGTAGTGTTTTTATATGGAAGTTTTTTTGTTTTTCACTTTTTAGTTGTAGTACATAATGGACCAATTCTTCAAAGTGAAGCCAGAATAGATTAACCCAGAAACATGCAACATAGACAAAAACGATGGCATTAGAGTATACCAGGGTGAACTGTTCACACCTGCGTACCCCTTTAGACAGTGCTAGTGTGATGTTATGTTATGAAATGATGTAAACAATAAACAGACATCCGATTGCAGCTATCTCGAGTGATTAGCCGTCATTTATTGAAGAGTTCTGATGTATATCTCCGAAGTTCTTCATCAGATCTTGATGAAATTTAAATGGGACCACATGACAAGCACCAGCTTTCAAATAAAAAAAAAAAGATTCATTAAAATCAGTTCACCCAGTAAAAAGTTCTGAGGTAACACACATAAAAAAAAAATACAGTCGAATTGATAACCTCCTTCTTTTTGCGAAGACGGTTAAAAAAACAGTATAATCAGCCGAAAAACGCTAGTATTATTTATATTATCTGTGACTTGGTCCTATCTAGAAAAAGCTTAAATATATCCTGCTGGATAATGTACATCAAACAAAGTTAAATAGGTTTTCCTACCCATAAAGTTAGTGTTTGTTTATTCTGTACACGATAAAATTTTACTTACCTAGCAGTAATATCAATATTTGTCAATGTCACGGATTGAGACTCAATAGTCAACCAAACAAAACAGATTTGATTGATGAGCTGACCAGACCATAGAAGCTTTAGTTTGATGTTAACTAGACAATGGTTATTTTATTTTGACCTTTGTTTTCAAGTGATTAATATACATTTGTCAAATACATTACAACAAAGACAGCTAGTTAAATGATAAATATAGTTGCCTGTGCAGAAGTACAAAAAGGATGTGTCCTAAATTGATAAGGGAAAAAAATTTAAACAGACGAAGGTATGAACGAAACGCCTGTACCAAAGTAATTTGCCGATATTTCGGAAAACTGGACTATCGGTCGCACCTATTTACTAGGAAGGGCAACTCGCTTCATTGCCCTAAATAATCGAATTTTCAATTATTTTCCCAGTATGGACACGGTTGACGTAATTTTTAATCCGTTTCATGAATGCGTTCAATTATCTAGTTAAAATACCTAGTGAGAAGGTAATTGACGTACCTCTCTATTGACCTTGATTATCCATGTTTAATCAGAGGGAGTTATGCTAATGACTTGGTTTTCAGCTGTGAATTCAAATTGTTTGTGTTGGTGGGAAAATATTAGGCCAAACGGATTTTTCAAATCCATCCTAATGATCCTCGAAAAACTGTTTACCATAGAGTTTTATATATATAATATAAATTTATGGGTTAGCAGAATTTATATATTATGAAAAAACGAATACAAATAAAAGCCTACTTCTAATCAGTTTCTTTTCATAAGTGTTGATTTGGTTAATTTAAAGTACTTCTTAATGTTATAAGTTAATATCTATGAATTTTGCGCGATCATTTATGAATATATTTTGCTCCAAATTTGCCTTTCTTCTCATTATGTTTATGTCCTTGTCAGAATTATCGCCACGTCTGCCGGTAGTCCACGCCTCAGTGCTTCGTAAAGAACTCAAGATTACGTTAATTTGTTAACATTCATTAAGGAGATACTGAACGTAATTACGAAGGACGTGCTTTGTAAATTAGATAAAGAAATTAATAATATTATGTCAACAAAAACCGATTGAAATCTATGAGACCAGAAAATCTTAGATATTAACGGGAATAGGTACAAGCAGGAATCACAATCAGAAATACTTATTTGTAAGTCACAGGTACAGTGGATATAATGGTTCAATTTTGAGTTCGCTTCAACCAGCCATTAATAGCATGCAACAAAATACACAAATCAATTAAAATTAAAAATATTGAAATTAATTTACATTCAAAAATTAAAAACCGCAAAAAAATAAAATAATAATAATAAATCGTTCCTAATCCTACAAAACGTACGTAACTGGTTACGTTCAATTCTAATTAAAAAGAAAAAAGTACGAGTAAAGTACTATGACGTTTTGTCATTGAATCCGTTGTGAAAAAGGGATAGCGCTAATCATTCTGTATCTCTTATACAACAGAATCACGATGACATTGGCACGTCATTGGGGCAAAGTTGGACATCCCACAGCTATAAAAAAATTACTGAACACGCTTTGCTCGGGCTATGGCCCACTCCTTACAGAGTGGACGCCTGACGCTTAAAACTAGAGTACACCCGCGACCTACTATAGTAAACCTCAAAAGCGTGACGATAGCTATTGTCAAAAAGGCAAACTTGTATGGGATCAACAAGCGATATCGAAAAATCACGTGATCAATCCCTTACATTTTGACATTTCGACTATCGCCTTCACTGACATCGAAAGCCTTACGGTAACACTTTTAAGTTTAGCGCGCTAGAAACTTGAGATTCCAGGTAAGCCTCATCTGATATATTTGTTAAAATTACATGTACCCCAATCAACCTGTAAATGTATGAATTTGTGGGTAATTTGACGCCAAACCCTGAAAGCCACCAAAATCAGGCAAGTAACTTTTGGTTTATTATCGATTTATAACGTGTTATACGATATTTATTATTAAAAATATATTTATGTGTGCATTTTAAATTATGTATCATCCTTTTAATGTTCCCACTGCTGGGATACAGGCCTCCTCTCTGTGAATGGGAATGTCAAAGTCACGTATTTATTTCAACTAGGCCATTAAGCGGCAGTTTTGAACGTTAACAATTAAAATTCACATTAATTGATTCTACCGTGCATTCTGAAAAGTTGCTTGTTATGGAGAAGAACGCACAAGAATCTCCATAATTAATCTTTTAAAAAAAAAATCGGTTTACAATAATAAATAAAGTACATACATTAATATATTCATATACGTGAGGACGATGCACCTAGCACTACTATACTACATATAACACCCTCGAAAAAAGGAAAAGATGTCACCCCCTGGAAAGATGGGAAGACGAACTTATAAAATTCGTAAACAACGACTGGATGAGAACAGCCCAAGAAAAGAAAAAGTGGAGTGAGATTGAGATGTTTTAAGTTTTAAGGAAGCCTTTACTCATATACTACTCGTATAACGCAGCGTTATGCGTTCCAATCAAGAGACCAAAGCTTAAGCTAATCAATAAAATTAAACCCATTCAATTCGTCTCCAAGCAATAACAGTGCAATATCTCATTAATTTTTCCCAGAACAAGGACACAACAGACTAAGACTCGATAATAAAACAATGTCCGTTCTCAAAGAGCAAATAACTTTATTGAAGACGTCGCTATTAGAAAGCGCAGTGTTTTCCAATGTTTCCGGAATAGAGTGGCATGTTTATTTACCGTTACTAGTATATCAGAAGTATTGTAAATATACGTGATATTGTCATAGCTATTATGGATTTAATTCTGCGCCTTCTGCTAGAAACGTAGTTGTGAAGATAGGTAAACCTGCTAGGAAAATTATTTTGAAAAATTGGAGGGCGCAATGAAAAAAATAAATCATGGAACAGTGTTATGAAAATCGACTTAAATGTTTTAAAACTGTGTTGAATTTCTGAGTCAGAATCAGCTCCTTTTTAACGCATTGAATGTGTTTTTTTATCCATACTAAACTTTTTTTGGAATGATAAGGTGACGTTCGTTTCAAAAACAATTGGTTTTACTTTTATCGCTTGATTCGTTGTTCCATATCACCAGTTCAATTAATGTCAAATGAAAATGTCAGACATTTAAACTGAACATTTTCTCATTCACGATATAAAATCGGCACATGAATACATATTTTCCGCTGCGAAATAATCACAGTATAAAAATACTCGTCAATTTATTTCGAATGCGGAGCCACGGCTTATGCAAAAATATTTTCAACAAACACATTCATCGAAAATATTTGAAATCAACCAACTCATTGAAATTAATAAACATTCAATTCAGAAAAAAAAAACAAGTCACCTCAACATCGCGTGAGATCGTTCATAACGTTCTATTTAAACGTAACGATCGTTCATTCTGAATTTGAGTGAGTGAATGAATGAATGGCTAATGGAGCAAGCGCTCAGGTGGTTTAGAAAGTTCCAATGTCAGTAGCGACTTTCGAGTTCTGACTAATGAGAAACGGAGTTACAATTGAATTTAAAGTCTAAATAAATGATAAAGCCGTTAAGTTGATAGAATTTTTATGTAGGTACTTCTCAAATTAGTGATGTTGCTAGTCTCGAGAAGTCGAGAGCTCTTGAAATTGGGTTTCTTGCTAAGTAGATTGAAAATATCAAAGTCTGTGTAGGTATGAAGAGGCCTTGACTGCTTTGAATAAGTACATTGTAATAAAATATGTCCTTTAGGTACGCCCTGTTAAATACTGTTACGAAATATAGGTCAATGATTTGTTGTAGTACTTTGAATATTATTGACAGGAGTCATGGTTACATCTTATTAGATTTGGTAAATTCAGTCTGGATTTGTTGTATCTTTATGGATACTTGATTAGGGACTTTGTAAAGTGTTGAAGGAGTAACAATATCTTCATCAAGCACTCTTTTTCCATTTATAAAATCCGATAGAATCTTTAACTAAACGACACGAGTAATCACGCTAAACGAAAAAAAATCAACGAACATTTCATTCCCGAGCTCGTAATTCAAATTTCAATTTCGAGTGAACCGACATGACACGATGTCAACCGAAGCGGTCGTCCAATGAGAATGCATTAATGATTCCGCGGGGACCATTCCAATCACAACGATGTAGGGTTGTAGGTACACTAGAATTCAAAATGAGACGAAAAATTCGACTTAAGTTGTGCGATTTTAAGTTTATTTTTAAGTGACCATTTGTATTTGAGAGGCTCTACAAAACGTATACGTGGCAATGAATATTGAACGCGCTAATTGAATGTATGATATAGAGTTGGTTTTACCAAAATTATATCTGGAATTCTGAATTCATATACTTATATTGAAAAAAACTTTTTAACAAAAAATCAAACCGACTTCCAGAACAAAAAACTACAAAGCAAAAAATAACTTTCTTTTCAGAAGTCGGTGTCTTTTGTACCCAGTTTTTTTCAGTTTTTCGACACCGACTTCGGAAAAGAAAGTTATTTTTTGCTTTGTAGTTTTTTGTTCTGGAAGTCGGTTTGATTTTTTGTTAAAAAGTTTTTTATTTTTCTCTTTTTAGTTTTAGTAGGTATCGCCAATTAACATGATAATCATTTATGGCCAAAGTACATCTCATGACGATTCCAATAAGCCGAAGCACGACTAGGATACATTGTTTTATTTCAGAGTTCCAGTGCCTACCTTCCGGCTTCATCATCAGAACAGTCCAATGGTACCATTTTCATCAGTACCATTCATTTATAAGTATTTAAAGGGTTGCGGGTATGTAAAGGGCTCTTGGACGAATGGCTCCGCACCCACACATACGAAGAATTGGAGAGTTTAGTAAAACCCTAAAAAACTTCCTTCCGTAAACATCCACAACACATACATGTATCGTGGATTGGGGATGTGTGGAGGTATCACACAGGCCCAATCTATACATACACCTCACGTACATGCACTACACACACACATCGCACTCTTCACCTATTTTAATTTGGAATTGGAATTTAAGCGTTGTTTTTATTTGAATTTTTGATTTAATTATTATTCTGATTTTTGTTATTGTTTTAATCGTAATTTATTTCCTAATTTCAAATTCTATTTTATTTAGATTAGTTTTTCTTTTTTTTAATTAATTTATATTATTGTTCTGATTTTAATTATTTATTTGGATTTCAATTATTATTTTGATTTAATTAATATTCTGATTTTAGTTCGCCGAATCGGCAAAAGACAATGATAATTAATTATAAGTCTAATTTTAAATTATATTTTTATTTTATTTGTATTATTTTTTATTACTTCTGATTTTAATTGTTGTCTTGCTTTTAATTAATAATTTGATTTTAAATGTAGGTTAAGTAAATTCTGACATTTCTAATTGATTATTGTGATTGATTTCGTTTCTTTCATACTGTTGGAGCATTATTGTCTCCCTCTTGGTTGGATGGGCGTTAATGGCTGCGACACAGTTTTTAACTAATGCAGCCATTTTCGTACACACACATTTTGTAAAATATGTTTTGTTGAAATAAAGATTATTATTATTATTTGCTTCATCATAGTCGGTTAACTATTCGAGATATTTTATACCCGTGACATACTTAGCATTTAGAAGTTCCAGTGGCCATCTGTGGTCTTCTTCATCAGTTCCACTTCACCAAATTATACTTTTTGAGTGCAAGTGATTGCATTGTTGATAAAAATACTAAAATCACTATATGTATGCCTATAATATTTGAGGAGTTCCCTCGATTGCTCTAGGATCCCATCATCAGATCCTGACCCGATGACTATGGGACCAACTAGGAAGTATACCCTTCAAAACAAAATAAGATTTTTTGAAATCGGTCTAGGCGTCTTTGAGTAATCGGGGAACATACATAAAAAAAAAAAAAAAAAGATTCCGACGAATTGAGAACCTCCTCCTTTTTTTGAAGTCGGTTTATAAAACCAATTGTGTTATTGAGTTTCAGAATGTTTCAATTAATAGCTGAAAGTTTCAGCGTAATGAGTTTTATCCGATATTGTTCGACTGTTTGAGTTGTTTTTAATTGGCTATTATGATTTGGTTTCGATTTGTTTTATGTATTTTATGTTAATTCTGGATTATGAGATTTATGAATTGTTTCGTGGTTGTATAATTTATATAATTTTGTGGCTGCGGGATGGACTATATTGAGATAATTGGTTTTACATAATTGTGTGTGCATCACAAGTGTGTTTTAATCAACTGTTTTTTTTAACCGACTATGGAACAGGAGGAGGAATCTCAATTCGACCGTATATATATACTTTTTCTTTATGTGTGTTCGCGGATAACTTCGTTGTTTATGAACCGATTTTGATGATTCTTTTTTTGTTGGAAAGGAGATATCACAAGAGTATCGTGATAAGAAACCAGGATCTGATGATGGTATCCCAGAAAAATCGAGGACTCCTTAAATATTATAGACATACATATAGTGATTTTGGTATTTTTATCAACAATGCAATCATTTACACTCACTGTCATTTGATGAAATGGAACTGATGAAGAAGACCACAGATGGCCTCTGGAACTGGTAACATCGAACTGATCTTATGATGAAACCGGAAGTTAGGCACTGGAATTCCGAAATAAAACAATGGATCCTAGTCGTGAGATCTTCATGAGATTTACTTTGGCTATAAATGATTTTTATGGTTCAAAAAACATTTTAACAAAAAATCAAACCGGCTTCGAAAACAAAACGCTACAAGGCGAAAAATAACTTTCTTTTCCGAAGTCGGTGTCGAAAAACTGAAAACAATAGGTACCAAAGACACCGACTTCGGAAAGGAAAGTTATTTTTCGCTTTGTAGTGTTTTGTTTTGGAAGTTGGTTTGATTTTTTTGTCATATCTATAGTCACTTAGTTACTTGTAAAAATGTATTAAGTATGAACATCTTGCATAGATATTTTTATTATGCCTATTTAAAAAGTCTTGTTACAATATACAATGTTTTACCTATTTATGAAAGTATTACATGGTATTTATAACCAAAACCAAATGTTATAACTTTATGTTCTACGTCAATTTAGGGAATTAGCTTTGAGCTACTGGTTTCTTAGAAGCTCCAATCACGTTTGCGATTTCAGACAAAATAATCTTTTTTGCTAACCTCCTTATATAGCGCAAAATGTAATGACCCTAGATCTCACCTTACCAACGTGGTTACAAACCACAACAAACGAAACTGACTATTTTAGCCGTGTGTTATATTCGTAGAAACAAATTTTCTCCTCCATGGATATAATAAACCGCGATGTCCCAAAGCACACTAATTATGGACTAATTAGATATTGTATTCTTAATATACGAGCAAAGCTTGGCGAGGTCGTTTCGTGGATGGGTGAGTTTCCATAACAAAGCGAGTCTCCTCCGTGCCTCGGCAAGCACGTTAAGCTGTTGGCACCGACTGTCATTTAAAGATCTATGACAAGTCGCCACAGGAACTCGTAGCCAGAATAAGTAGAATAGAATCTAGAGGCCATAGACAAGTGACAATCCATCATCGATAGCGTGCCGATAGCGATTGTATTTTTTTTTTTTACAAAAAAGTTTGTTGGAAGTCGGTTGTATTTTTTTGTATTTCATTTTTCAGTGGTTCATAATGGACAAGTTCTATAGTAAGGTGCCTATAATGCCCACAGTGATGCCAGAATAGGTTACCCGAATAACATGTAACTTGAACATAACCGGTGGAATGAGATGGTGAACTGTACACATCTGCGTACCCGTTTAGAGTATACTGGCGTAATGGTATGTCATGAAATGGTGTAAACAATAAACAGACATGCGATTGTAGCAATCCAGAGAGATTAGGCGTCATTTATTTATTGAAGAGTTCTCTTAAATATCTCCGGAGTTCTTCATTAGATCTTTACCAAATATAAATGGGACCGTGTCGGAATAAACTTCTTTCAAACAAAAAATAATTTTGCATATATATATAACGGAGTTATGTCCGAACATACACAAAACAAGTAAAATTTCAAAATTTAAAAATATCCCCCGACACATCTTGTGAAAACATCCCGATTCAAACAGTAGAACGCCCATAACTTTTGAATGGCTGAACCGATTTTATTCAAACACATCTAAGAACACTCTCGACACAATCACCTTTCAAACAATAAAAATTAAATCAAAATCGGTTCATTCGTTGAGGCGCTATGATGCCACAGACAGACACACAGATACACAGGTACACAGATACACAACAACACACGTCAAACTTATAACACCCCCTCTTTTTCCGGCGGGGGTAAAAAACAAAACTAGCTGAAGTATTTTTGCTTTTTAAAAACTAATTTCATGCAATTCTCTCCATCACAGTCTGTGAACAAGTTTTATTATAGAAATCTAATTTAGTTCCCGTCAGCGTCATGGAGATATAATTTAAAAAAAAACCTCTCAAAGTGGATGCCATGAAGCTAGTTTATATATAGATGTTTTAATTTTAGAATTAACACGCCTTGCGACTTAGAACTTTCATTCCATGGTAGATACACAGATACACAGGTCAAACTTATAACACCCCTCTTTTTCTGTCGAGGGTTAAAAAACCTCCTCCTTTTTGTAAAGTCAGTTTAAAAAAAAGGCAATATTGTATGGGTTGACAAGCTATATCGAAAAATCACTTCGACTATCAGCTTCGCTGACATCGAATACCATTTGTCTAGAGCCTCAGGAAATCTGACGCCTGTCTGGCAATGCGGCATCGTGTTACCCAGACTGTGTTATAGAAGTCTGATAGCCAGTCGCTTCATGTTAAATACTGGTATTCAGCAGCGTCTGGTTAGAATGGAAGCCAATCATAACATAGTTATGAAAAGGCTGAGCAGATTGACCTACCTTCCCGTCGTTACTAATTAAAACCACAACAAACGAACTGACCATATTATTAGCTGGCAGTTATGTACACTGGAACTAATTTACACCACCATGAATATTATCAACCGCGTTCTCACAAAGCTACACAATATTTTGTATTGTCCGATTGCGGGGAGGTGTTTTTCGAACGTATGTATGTATGTCCATTTCTATGGCACGCTCTGCAGCCGAAACTGTTTGACAGATTATGACATATGAGGTATCGTTTGATTCGTCTCAATTGTGGGAGTGACATAGGCTATATAATTTTTAAACATGTTCCCTCCCCAAAAAAAGAGGTTGATACATATTTTTTGTTTTTTTTTTCATAACTATATGGGCACTAAATAGACCATTCCAAAAATATAGGTATATATGTTTTAGGGTTCCGTACCCCAAGGGTGCAAACGGAGCCCTATTGCTGCCACTCACGCGTCTGTCTGTCGTCTGTCACACATTTTGTTCAGAAGATTTTTTTACTTTTCTATTAACCTATGAACTTGATATATGGTGATAGTGTTTATTATTACGTCCCAGTTCAAGATAGTCTGGTGTGGTACACTGATGGATCCAAAATTCAATCAGGTACAGGAGCGGGAATATACGCAAAAGGTTACAAATGTAGCAAAAGCTTAGGGCTTAGCTTAGGGCATTCCAAGCAGAAACATATGCCATAATAACCTGTGTTCAAGAGAATATAGATTGAGGAATCAAAGGTACATCCATATATATTGTTAGTGACAGTCAGGCTGCAATCAATGCCATGGCATCCTACAAAGTGGACTCAAACTTTTTCTGGATGTTTTCCAAACCCTAAACAGGCTTGGGAAGCATAACAGAATAAGACTGATGTGGGGAAACGGCCAAGCCACATATTTTGACTAACGTGTAGAGTTTGTGAAGCTAGGGCATGTAGATTTAGGGCGTGTAGAGTTAGAAGCTTGGCTCTACATGAGATCTGATAACTTTTTGACAATGCGAGCCTTATGGTCTCGCCTTGGGAACATTTTATATGAAAATATTATGTAATATGTAATATCCAGTTTTTTTTTTACCAGTAGCCATTAGCTAAAGCACTTGGAACTAACTAGCAGAAATAAAATAAAAATTAGAACTAAATCCAAGTCAAACAGTCAGACCTAAGAGTTAGACTATCCTAACACTACTAATTGGCCGCAGCCACTCGTAGCTGTTTTAACCGCGCGCCGTTTACTATGTAACCACTTCATTAATCCAGTGCAAATGTAGCAGCTAGCCAGGTTTTGTGGTTCTGTTTGATCTCAGAGTGGCCACGTTGATATTCTGAGAAGATTATTAGAATAAAAGGTATGTTTTTCTCCGAAAGGTTGCCCACATTTCGCATGAAATTGGGCGCGATACTATTACCATCAACATCATCAGCCTTTTTATTGGTCCCACTGCTGGGTTACAGGCCTCCTCCCTGCGAGAGAGAATGGGCCGTAACCCACCACGCAGGCCCAGTGCGGGTTGGTGGATGTCACATATCTTCAAAATTTTCGTTCTAGGACATGCCGGTTTCCTCACGATGTTTTCTTTCATAGTTTTGGGAGTAGTGGTGATGAAATAATTTAAACAAAGTAAAGCGCCTGCCTGGGTTCGAACCCACGACCTACGACTTGTAAGTTGCGGCCACTACCACTTTCAGGCCATATCTTCTCTCAATTTAGTATTATAACATTTTTTTTTCCAAAACGAAGCGCTTTTTTTGAGCAGAAAACATCCGAAAATTTACCTAGAACTATGTAGGGAAGCCGTGAAACACCATATGCGCCCTTTCACTTATTCACCAATCACACACACACACAGCTATTTTCATAATACTAAGTTTAAGAATAAAAGGCTTATTTTATTATTTACGACTTTCATCCTTAGTACCTTAGCTGCTGCGGCTATTCAATTAATACCTCATACGTCTATTGAAAGAAATGTACTAAATTGAAAAGATGCAAATGGTAAATAGGCTCTTATCTCCTAGTATTAGCACTAATTTTACAAATTAGTTGAAAGGCGTGTTAGCCAGTTACGTCTTTTCATTGTAACTTAATGAATAGATGCGCCTTTTTACTTTTCGATCGAAGTAGTTATACATTGAAAGATTAGACTCATCTACAAAAATACGACTTTTCATTTTATGTCCATCAAAATGTGTCCTCTCATCTTGGTTAAAGTATAAATGATAATGGGGATGAACCTTTCTTCACTGTGGTAAATCCGAAACAAAACTCGATAAAAAAACAGCAGATCCGTCTCTTTTTCCTCATTCCGGCAAAATAATATGTAGGAGTATATGTAACTCAATTATGGAGAAAAATTGATTCGTCCTTTTTATTATCAGGGGCGGAGAAGTCCTTCAATTAAATTAAATGAAAAACTTTTTATTTCAGACCGAGTCCATAGGATTAGTAACAATTTACTTAAAAAACTATTGTTAGTAGGTACAGATATAAAACTAAAAACATACAGCTACATTTCAGCGTGGGGCTGCATCCACCTCTGCATCATCGGAGAATCCCACCGATCTGCGAACACACTGGGAATAGTGTTGGTACCGCCGCGAACACGCGTCATCAGAGATGCACATCTTTTTCAAATAATGGTGGCGAAACCATCAATGTTTGTGTCCGCAAACATCCCTGATGCACTGCAACGTCATGGCAGTCTCAACTCTCAGTGCATTATTATATTGGACGCGCAGGTCGCTGACACTTGACTTTACTAGCCCACTAGACCAACAAGCCAGTCATAACATTTACCTGGAAAATTTAATTAATCATTTCAAATTGATTTGAGATACGGGAAAGTCTGACACAGACATATACGAGTAGGTTATACATCATTTAGTATTTTTATATTGACTAAACCATTAAACATGCACTTGACAAGACAGTCTGCTCTAACACGTGTCGTCAATATTCATAAGGATCAATATACAAATAAAAATCTATGAGATATTAACCTTGAAGTAATTGTCTGGACAATGGACACTTTTTATGAACCTGCCGATAAATCTAAGTTCAGTCATACTAATTCTAATATTAATAAACTGCCCACCATTAAACTGTATTCCAACATAGAGCGCCACGCCGCCCCAGTTACAAACTCCGGCACACCGCCCAGCTGAACCAACATCCATCGTCCATCCATTAGCCCGTGTCTGCAAACAGAGACTATTATAAATTAATGAGTTCACACTAATTACGAACTGTGATTGTTTACAATGCCCGCCAACATGGCGTCATGACACGCGTGCAATTATTCATGGAAAGGGAAGCGGGGCCGGATGATACCGCTAGTGAAATTTTCCGATCATACGGGTTGATGCGTTTGTGAAAGCTTTTATTGTACGTATGTATGTTGTTAAACCTGACTTTTTGGATTTCAGGAGTGTAGAGTGGTCCAAAATTAATATCAATTTTATTTTTAGGGGGACAAAGGGGGTAATTTTACTATAAAGGATTAAAAGTGCAGTCGTTCTCTATCGAAACTAAAATGTCTTAAAACTTAAACATGTACGTATGTATTTATTTAATTAGGAAAAATACCTTCTTTTAAAGTTTTCTTGAACGATAAATGTCACATCAACTTGTAAAAAATATATCAAGTACAGACGATAAGATTTCCAAGAAATAAATAATGACGACCAACGATTTTGATGTTTACGTTTATTAAGAGTTTGGGCTTGCTTGCCGAGAATTTCATATTTCTTATCAGGGACCATTTAAGGACTAAATGAAGAAAATCATGCTTCTGAGAAACAATTAACTGATAGACAGATGGACAAACAATGTTTTTGTTTCTTCGTAACTTTTCAAGATAGAAAAAATTTAAACAGAAAATTAATAAGAAAAAATCCCGCGGTTACTTCAATATACCTTATGTTATATGAATCCTTGTCAACGACATTTCATCGTGGCCATTTTCGATAGAAACATTGTATTTATTTTAGTATCTCGTAGCATTCTTTACTGTTTCTTTTTAATTTTTTTAGTCCTTCTTTGAAAGGGCTCTGCTCATAAGGGAGGCACGAGCATGCATCACCACGCTTGCTCGATGTGAGTTGGCGATTTCAATCCAATATTAACTAAAAGTCCAGGTTTGCTCACAATATTTTCCTTCATTTAGAAAGTTCATATGAAATCAAAAAGTCACATTAGTGCTTGCCCGGAGTAAAGTCCATGACTTCAACCTCGGGAAGCCACTGGGAAACCACAGCTTCTATATCTTTCTCTATAGAAACATTTTATTTATTTTGTAATCTCGTAGAATTCTCTGCTGTTTCTTTTTAATTCTTTTATATTCTTTGTTTTTCTTGTTTATTGTCTGCAGCTGTGACTGTGTCTCATTTTATATAATACTTAATGTATTTTAATTTCATTCCTTCTAAATTAAATACCAGCATTTTAGAATGGCAATGTTGCAGCATAATGCTGAAAGAGTCTTTTTGTTCGTTGCATGCTTCCACTTTTAATTATTAATTCATTTTTACTATTTTCTTATTTGAGTCTTTGTAGATCTCGGATCTTTATTTTTAATTATAATAAAAATAAATAACAAAACATACTTAACATTGAGAAGTTCCAATGGCCATCTGTGGTCTTCGCCACCAGTTCCACTTCACCAAATGATACTTTCTGAATGTAAATGCTTGCCATGTTGATGAAAATTATAAAACCGCTATATTTGAGGAGTCTGCCCATTAAATTTGAGGAGTTTCCTCGATTTCCATGGGATCCCCTCATCAGATCCTGACTTGGTGAGAATGTGACCACCTCGAAAGTATACCCTTTCAAACAAAAAAGTTTTTTTTGTTCCAAAGAGTTTTTTTTAACATGAAATTAAGTGATAATGTTTATTATTACGTATATTTTACTTATAAATACCAATATATTAATAAATCTGTTTTTTTTTCGGAATCGGAAGCGGAGGCTGAAGAAAGATGAGGAAAAAGAAAGCAAGTTTTATAATATAAAAGTACCTGAGCGACCGAGCTCTGCTCGGGTAAAAATAAATAAACGACGTTTTCTTTCAAAATGAAACCTAGCTAGATCGATTTATCGTCCCGAAACCCCCTGCATACTAAATTTCATGAAAATCGTTGGAGCCGTTTCCGAGATTCAGATTATATATATACAAGAATTGTTTGTTTAAAGGTATTAGATAATACAAACATTGTTAGTTTTTAAATTCAACTCAAACAAAATAGGTACACCTAACTAGGTGTTGAAAAGAAACAAACAGGTTTTCTAAAATCGCAATCCACATCGACCTCCGATAATCTTTTCAAGGCAGCGTGCTCCACCATCGCCTAGGCAAGCGTACTGCACCGTCGACCACATCTTCGCTCGCCATCAGGTGGAACTCCGTAACATCCCAAGTCTTGACACCTATAACATATTAATGCTTCTAATGTATCTAAACTGTCGCGGTATCTTTAACGTTAATCTTCAACATAGCTAGAGCCATCAATAAATAATTTATCAATCACAATCGACGCCTCAAAGACCCCCACCATTGAACATGACTCAGTCAGTTAGCTATTTAACCAAATATTAATATAATCCACTATATTAATGTATATGTAACCGTAGGTAACGCGTGTCAGTAACCTTAAGCTTACAAAGGTAGAAACATCATGCATTAGCCACAAACACTAATTAGAACTGTCTGTTTGTCTAATGAGACCGTATTAATCGAGTTCTGGGAAAACTGAGCCGGTTCTGACTAAAACCGTGTTATTTGTACTTATTAGTGACGATGTATTAACACGATACTGAAAAAGAAAGAAAAGAAAATGATAATAAACTGTGATGAAAGTTGAAGACATAATTCTTTTTTATAAGACTCATACGTTATCATTCTTCCTACCAAAACGTTTCCCTCGAGTGATCTTAAGAAAATCAACTTAAAATAAATTTCATTGTATGTTTTTTTATTTTATATGTTTCTGAAACAAGTTGGTACTCTTATCTAGATTATGTTTGGCAAGCCTTTTTCGACAGCTTTGGTGTCATGGCTTATGTGAAAGGAACCGTGCATTTTGCCGGGATGATAATGTAGCTTTCTATTAGTAGGAAGTTTAACTTTTTAAAACATCTATACAAGTGGTCGCTCACAATGGCCCTCATCAGAAGTCTTAAAGTCACCCAAAGGGCAATGGAGAGAGCTATGCTCGGAGTTTCCTTGCGTGATCGAATCAGAAATGAAGACATCCGCAATAGAAACAAGGTTATCGACATAGTCCGAAGAATTGCCAAACTTATGTGGCAGTGGACAGGGCACATTGCTCGTAGAACGGATGGCCGTTGGAGCCGAAATGTTCTGGAGTAACGACCGCGTACTGGAAGACGCAGCGTTGGAAGGCTTCCCTCTAGATGGAGCGACGACCTGGTCAACGCTGCGGGAGTCCGGTGGATGCGAAACGTACAGGCATCAGTGTGGCAACGCTTGGAGGAGGCCTTGTCCAGCAGTCGACGTCGTTCGACTGAAATTATGATGATGCAAACAATAATACTTACTTATTGACAATGTTAGGTAGAAAATTATTACTATATCAGTAGCTTAATTTTACGAAAATCACAAATGTAATTGCGTTTATTTTGTCAACTGAATTAATATAAATAGGTTCGTTACCATAATAACAAAATGGAACCTCGCCAAAATCTCAACAGCGATCGTTCTCAATATAATTCACATAATAGACGGCGCCAATTGAATGCGACACCAATTGAATCAGACATGTAAATAACTCTGGAGAGATGGTCGAGGTTTAAATACATTTGCTTGTGTAGAAACCTATTTACTTGGGGAATGGTAAACGCTATTATTGTACCACTAGAGGTGAAATCCGTTGCGAACTAAATTTAAGATCACTAGCAAACAACAACTACATACATAACACTGTCACCTTTTGTCTATGATATCGTCCGCGTAAATTTTGGAGTTTTCCTTAGATATAAACTAATATCCATACGTGGAACTTTTGATTTCTTCCTTAGTTTGAGCTTAATCAAAAGTGCCCAAAGTGTCGGACAATCAACCCAAATAGTTTATATCTAAATACTATTATAAACGAGCAAGTTTGTGAGAATGGATGGGTGGATAGATGTTTGTTACTCTTTCACGCAAAAACTACTGAGCAAATTTTAATTAAAAATTTACAGAAATATAGCTTACTAGCTTTTGCCAGCGGTTTCCGCATGTAAAGTGTTTTATCATCCTAAAGGAACATTATACTGGGATAGCCTATGTGCTATTCCAGACTATAATCTATCTCTGTGCCAAATTTCATTCAGATTCGATCAGCCGTCTGAGCGTGAAGAAGTAACAGACTTACAAACACACACACACAAACTTTCGCCTTTGTAATATTAGTGTGATACATCAGAATAACACATAGATATTGGGAGAAGTACTAACACGACGCAGGCGGAGCCGCGGGTGGCAGCTAGTAGTTTATATTGTTATGAAATAACGCCCAATTTCTGGAACGGGAACTATCCCAAAATAAATGTGACAAACTGTCAAACCCGCGTTTGCTACTGTGACAGATTTAATGAATTTTAAACAGCCAATCACTCACTTGGTTTGGGTTTTAAATGTGACGAGAAGATGATTTTGAAAAGGGTTAAATACCTCCATCAGCATGACTATCAGCAAAGCTGTCGTTTATCAAATAAATTACAACCACCATTGTTATTTTTGTTACCAATCATTGCTGTCAATTATGGCCCTTTGCATTTCCAAAGACTCCTCTAACAAAATAAATTCCACTTACAAAACATCACAAATTCACATAAACTGTTCGAATATAGACGCCACCAAGCCACGTACAAATTGACTTAATCACTAGTCTCACTATATTTACCACAGATATTTACCAAGGTAATAAGGGAAAGGAGTCGCCTACGCACTATAAAACTAACGGCAATTTAAACTCTATTGTCAAGGCTGTATAGATGAAAATAGAGTGAATAAAATGTATTGGTGCTGAATATTCTTAAGCGTGTATACAAGGAGTTGTTTGTTTTAATTTAACTGACTGATTTCGATACTCATGCTGTAATGGAAGGAAAACACATTTTATTGGGTGCCTGTCTTTCATTAAGTTATTACATATGCGTTTACTTTACATGGGGTTTCAAAGAGATTGTACTATTAATATTGTAACGAACAACATTGTCTTCCTTACTCTAATAATTAGCGTTTATAACCTACTAGTAGGTATTTGCGAGTAGTTACGCCTGTGTGTTTGTTGAAAATCTTCCCACAGAAAAGTAATCTTGCGATGTAATTCAAAGCATGTTCTACCGGTTCGGTGTTTTTTGTATTTGATGTAACTAAGTATGGATGCACAATTTTCTCATAAAAAAAACCCGACTGCTTCAAAAGCGAACTAAAACGGGGTAAACAAGAAGAAAATCTTGCTGTGCAGTCGGAGGATACATATTCGCGAGCTGGCTGACCAAAATCAGATGTATCCTTCGACAGCACAGCATGATTTTCTTCTTGTTTACGTCTTTTTAGTTCGTTTTTGAGCAGTCGGGTTTTTTGTTTTTTTTAAATAACTTTTTTTTTACAACTTTTTAGTTATTTTTTTTTTAATTAGGTACATTTAAACATATAAGTATTAACATTAAACCCTTTATTTTGATACCCCACTCGATGGGTATGGAAGAAAGTAAAAAAAAAAATCCACCCAAAATGGCGCCCAACAGCCGCCAATTTTTCTTTTCCATGTTTCATGTAGCCAGTGATACTCGCAGGGTTAATACGAATCGATTGACGTAAGAATCATCAAAATCGGCCAACGCGTTTGGTCTCTAGAACGCCACATAGGAAAAAACATACATACATAGACTGATAAACACATTACACTCCTTCGGCAGTCGGGTAAAAAGCCAAGACTTATCTTTCTTTACCCATTTTTCAACCGTGTCTTAATAATAGTGTCATTAAAATGTTTCATGAAATCGAAATAACACTCAGAACTCGACTCGAAATACCTAGGCCCGAACTACGGCATACTAAACGATTCATACTAAACTACAGTCCATTCTCAGAATTCAGCAAAAGCATACGTAACTACGGAATACTAAGTATATGTATACTATACTAGCAAAGTTAGCATTTCGTACTATCTCTATTGGATTACGTAAAAGGCTGCTTCTAGGTGTGCCTTCTACCACTACTAATTATAGGCGTAATGCTTTTCTTATAAGAAGCGCTGGAAGCTTCAATGATGTGTCTTCTGAGCACGATTTTGGCTTATTTTGCACTAAGATAAGCACAGCAAGGACGCTCTTAGCCAAATCATGTTTGTGAATAATGCACGACTAGTGGTTCTTTAATTGTAGCAAAATAATTTAATAAAATAAATAGGACACACACATTGAACTTTAACTGTTCGGTTTTAATTAATCGATATGTTATATATCTGTGGAGGCTTGTCATTAGCAACTTGATAATGTGTAGTAGTTACCTATTATTATTTGTAATTACACTGTAAGCCTCAATAAAAGTAATAAAATAAATAAAATACTATTCAAAATTTCAATTGCTCCTTACAAACCAGACCATCCATATCATGAATGAACTTGCCTTACTAATGAATTCCAAACAAAATTGTGAAGGAAAACATCGTACCTATAAGTCTGGAAAACTCTTCAGAGAAATATAGGTAAGTATGTAACTAATTCAATCTAAGGTACTTTACTGATGGAAGGCGACGCAAATTAAATTGCGTCAACAGGCGATATCGCGCGCGTATTTTCTAAATAAAATCAAGTGCATATCGGTCGAAATGCATTGCATTGCGACATGTAAAAGTACTTGCAATTAATTTTAGTAAAATCGCGGATCAGTGTGATATAAATCGAATCGCGTTGAGCCATCACGAAGGTTACTTTTGCTGCATTTGTGAGATCTTGTTTTGTGAAACTCCCTCGTAGAATGACCGAGTTCTTCGTAAAAATTAAATTCTGTAGTAACTGGATCCGACTTGACTTGAATTAATTTTCTCTTTGAATCAACTTTGAATCGTGGGAGAGGATAGCTGGATTGTAGTATAGTTTAAAGGAATAGTACATAGTTGCAAAGGCCCTGCAATAGCCATATTACCCTAAATGGCTTGTGCATAAATCGTGTCACGAAATTTAAATACCTGGGGCTTTAATTTAATTACCGAGGGTCTTAGGGACGATCTAGATATTGAGAGGGAGCGCAGGGCTTTGGCGGTCAGAGGTAACATGCTGGCCCGCAGATTCTCCCGATGCTCTGAACAAGTAAAGATTACTTTGTTTAAGGCTTATTGTCAAAGCTTTTATACGGGAAGTATGTGGGTCAGTCACACCAAAAGATCGCTGGATGTCTTGCGCGTCCAGTATAACAACATCTTCAGGTTGATGTTGGGGCTGCCTCGCTTCTGTAGTGCATCGGGGATGTTTGCGCTTTACCGCACTGACGGCTTTCATGCCGTCATGCGCAAAAAAACTGTCTCCCTGATCTGCAGAATGCGTGGCAGCTGCAACGGAATTCTGGAGACTGTAGCTGATAGGATCTCCTCTCCGCTGTGGAGATCCCTTATTAGGCGGGTAATTTAAATGTGTTTTATATTGCATGTAATTGTATTTGAATTTATATTTTAATTTTTATGTTTTATTCAATTGTAATGTATGGATTAAGTTATCTGAAATAAATGAATTTGAATTTGAATAGGCAATTGCAGGTCGAGTATGAGATTGAAGGCCGAGCCGTAGGCGAGCACTTCACTAATATGAGACAGGCAATTGGCATTTCCGCCGAGGCATATATAGTGCTTTTCTCAAAATAATGCAGTGAAATAACACATCATTTTTATTTTATAGGTACATAATATTTAAAGTATAATAATAATAATATCTTTTTCTCAAACATGCTTGGAAATTTGAGCATTATTTTTACAACCTTCTTCGATATAAATTGAAATTGCAGTACAGGCCAAATACATGCGAGCAGCGGCCGGCAAAAGTTGTATACAAATCCATATCTGTCGTTTGCAGCGGCCAAATAAATTACATATTAAACTCATATCTGTCGTGTAATTTAAAAATGGAACGATCTTTTACTCCGAATCATGGCAACCAAGGAGGTAACTTATCAAAGGTTTTATTTAAATTTCGAACTGGCTTGCAAATAGAAAGCTGTTTATTGAAAAAAAAAACAAATGGACACTTTAAGGCTTAGCACGCACTGCGATTTATATTTGCGCGGCTTTTTGTAGTATTATTCCCGCGTATTTTTTTTACCGCAATGCGTGCAGCTTCAGACAATTCCATAGGCCGCAGAATGGGCGGAAAAAAATCGCGCGAATAAAAATCACACTGCGTGCTAAGCCTAACGCGGGAATAATTATTGTTGGTCGTTGTTGTGATTTTGAAAAGTAATTGTATTTGTCAAAATGAGTTCTAGGTACTACTTAGTTTTAATTACCGCGCATAATTTGAGAAAAGCACTATACAAGCCTTGGCCACAACTAGGCATTGATGGACTTACGTATGTGTGCC
The DNA here is from genome assembly GCA_964057195.1 of Orthosia cruda. NCBI lineage: Eukaryota > Metazoa > Arthropoda > Insecta > Lepidoptera > Noctuidae > Orthosia > Orthosia cruda. The sequence continues at coordinate 2,284,412 of OZ059836.1, forward strand.
TCGGCTTCGCCTCGGCCCACATTTACACGTTCGTCCATCAATGCCTCTTTTGCTGGCCGCTGCAGTAATGTACTATTATTAAAAGTTACAACAACATTGCTGGAGCGTTGTAATGTTCCAATTTCAAAAAACGCTTTGTCCGTAAATTCGATACATCGCGTGTTCTGTTTTCGAAAATAATGACAATATTCCCATGCATGTTTGAGAAAAAAAATAATTGTATATTGTTGTTTTGTTAATAGAAGTCGAAGCATCAAACGCTCGGATCTATCGGACACTATCGCTGAGTGTGAGGCTTTTTGTCTCGGAAGGAAAAACCTTCGGTCAGATTTGGACCGAAGCCGCGGTATAAATCTGGTATATACTAAAACTTTAAATTGGTTCTTATTTCAAATACCAACATCAACCTTTCTTATTTAACATTAATGTATTTTTTGGAATGCTTAACTAGTTTTGAACTCGTTTCCTTCGTTAACGTCGTGTCGTAAAAATATAAAGCCTCCCTCATAAAAGGTATGTTTTCGTTTAAAACTTATAATGAAATAATCTGAAAATCACGCTATTGCCTACAATAATGCTCTGTAATATTAAATTCTCAGTATCCTCGGCAATTTCTGTTTGAAATGCGTCCATTATGCGCGTAATGTATAAAAGTAAATTAAATCTATCACGCTTGAGGACGGCCATTTTGAGCGGCCGGTGCTGTAAAAATTAAAACGGTTATAAAATCATTTGAGTGGACTGTTTTAATTGCAGTTCCAATTGCTTTTTGTTTTTATGTATCTTTTTATTTATATTGAGTGTGGAGGTAGGTTTTTTATTGTAGGTAGAGCACGAGTTCGTTATGGAATGTATTTTGTGTGACTATTTGTTGAAATTGGCAATTAAGGAAACGTTTGTACTATCATAGGCAGATAAGGAATGTTTTTATTTTTAAATTTGGTGATAATGTTTATTATCAATATATATTCTAATTACTAATATACTAATAATATTATTCATTCAGTAAATTCATTCTTGTTACGAGTATCGCTGGGGCGAGGAGATGAAACAAGGGTAAAAAAATATTTCACAAAACAACTTTTGTACTACCCATATCCACAAAAATACTTTTCAGGACCAGTTTGCCAGTAACTCACAGTTCTACAAATTAACCATTTATTCTTACAAATGCGTCCGTCCATAACAAAAAGGTTCTCGAACGTTCCACAAGTTTTTGCTTTGTTTTTGGAAAGCGTTCTCGTGTTCCTCACAATTAATGAATAGTTCGCTGGAGGAAAGTTTTCTTCTCGCCATTTTATCTGTCTGCTCTTTAGTATTTCAGTTGTTTTAGGTACTTCAATAAAGTATTAAGTAGTCTTGTGAAAGTATCCTAGTTTTTCACTTTCAGTATGTAATGCTCGTGCCTGGCTTGATTACGAACGAATGTTATGCATTTTATCAAGTAATTCCACTTGAAATTTTACATCTGTATCATACTGGACAAAAACTTGACCAAGTAACAGTTGCTTAATGCCTAGGTATAATGATAAATAGCCAACTTGGAAGTCACACACAGAAGAAGTGTGCAAAAAACAGAGCCTAGGTGCATATGTATTTTTTAACCTGTTTAAGAAAGCGAGCATGGCCACAAGGTTAATTGCTTTCCATGGGTTAGTTGCCTGGATTTTGAGATTTAGCATAACATTTACACATTCTGGGTGCATTGTCCTCACACATATAAATTTATTAATGTATGTACTTATGTACCTAAATTTTGTAAAAAAAACATATATTTTTTTAAAAGAGTAAGTATGGAGTTTCTTGTGCGTTCTTCTCCATAACAAGCTACTTTCCGAATGCACGGTAGAATCAATTTTTATTCCCTGTAAATTTTAATGTATTCTAACGTTCAAAAGTGCCGCTTTGTGGCCTAGTTGAAATAAAATATCTTTGTCTTTGTCTTTGTCATTTTGGGAAAATTTTAGCTTGTGAGAACAGTCCAATACTCAAAAACCGGCCAAGTGCGAGTCAGACCAAACACGAAGGGTTCCGTACCATTATCGCAAAAAAACGGCAAAAAAATCACGTTTGTGGTATTAGAGCCCCACTTAAATATTTATGCAACAGAAATACATCATCTGTGAAAATTTCAACTTTCTAGCTATCACGGTTCATGAGTTACAGCCTAGTGACAGACAGATCCAAAAACGGATCGCGGAGTCTTAGTAATAGGCTCCCGTTTTTACCCTTTAGGTACAGAACCTTAAAAACGATGTTAACGGGCAATGTGTAATTTAACAGTAACAGATAGCTGTGGGCTGTGGATTCAAATCCAGGCAGGCGAAATACTTTGTGTAAATTATTTCATCACCACTGCTCTAACAACGGTGAAGGAAAACATCGTGAGGAAACTGGTACGTCCTAAAACCAATAGCTCGATGACATAGACATCCACCAACCCGCACTGGGCCCGCGTGGTGGATTATGGCCCATTCCCCTCTCTCAGAGCGGAGGCCTGTGTCCCAGCAATGGGAACATTAAAAGGCTGATGATGAGATAGCTGTGTGCCTATGTTTGTCTCTGAAATTACTAACATTCCCATCTCTTTACAATTTGTGACCGCTACTTTATAGATATCTTAAAGTTCTGACGTGAAGTTTAGATAATTGGACAGATAAATAAATGAGTAGGCAGTAAAATAACAATATAAAACTGAGTATAATCAGCAATGGATGCGTGTCATCGAGATCTTTGATAAGTACAGGCGAAGAATGGTACATCATTCTGATTGCTCAATAAATATACCTTAACTCTTCAAGAAAAGCTCTCTGAACAATTCTCAGATATTTCACCTTAAGGCCCTTACTCCGTTTTAGTGCTTAAAACCGTTACTTTCTAAAGCAATATATTTATTGTTGATTTATGTAAATTATTTGTGAAACATGGTTTTTTCGTATGACTAATACTTTTTCTTTCAAAAATAATTAACAACATGATTTTTTTGCATACTCGTCGAAAACGACTTGGATGTTTAAAAATATTTTTCAATAGAAAATTGAGAGTTAGATTTTTTTTCTTAACCTACACAGGATATGTAAATCATAAAATATTTTGCGAACAAAAATGTCCAAAAAGAGGTCCTAAATTGATATCCTGGCACCGAGTGGACTACGGCCAGTGCCACGTTAACATTGAGGAATATACGAGTATATGCCTTAATCCCAAAACAAAACACAATACTGATTGTGTACTCCCGGTAGCTAGCGCAATCGTTTTCCTCTCTGCACAATAGCAACAAGTACTTGAATTTAGCAAGTTTTGTTCGTGGATATACTTCCGCGGTTCTAACGTCACGTGTATGGAGTGGAGCACTACTACTGCAGTGTATTGAGAAGTAGATTATGGTGTATTCAATGGCAGCTGAACAGCTAGTAGAAACGTAATTGTGTTGCTTTTTCTAATGTTTTGTTTTTAAAGTTTGTCTCTATGCAAAAGGATAAAGAGCGAATTCGAGATCGGCCCAAAAAACGGTAACAAAATAACCTGGAAGAGCATAGTGACGCTGATTTAAAGAGGCAGGAAGGCAGTGTCAGGCAAGATATGGGCGACTCTTTTGAGACATTATAAGCTAATCAAAATTGGAGAATAGTACAATAGCAATATGAAGCTGCGTATACTGCATACGAAGTGAAGTTTGTAAAGCAACAAGTACTAACTTGCTAAGTAAGCACGAAAGTAAGTTAGTACGTATTGTTCGTGGATTTACTGCCGCGTTTCTGAAATCACGTGCATCGTGCAATTGTATGGAATGTAGTATATGCACACTGCATTGAGAAGTAGATTGTAGGCATTGGTATATCTTATATATCAATTATTGTAATATTGGTGTGATACAATATGTTTCCAATATTGTTGGGTTTGTTTGGATTATATGGGTCTTTGAAATAATTATGAACAATCTTTTTCATGGTACTTGCAAGGATTTAATAAGTAACTGAAAATCGCATCGGTGTCTGAAATGGTAATCAGTCAGATGATTGAGATAAATGTATTCAGGAAAGTTTTGAGAATTATTATAGATGTGTGGTTGCGTAAATGGCTATAGGAGTAAGACAAGATCAAAGAAAGGATGGATGGCATGTGGAAAATTGATATGACGATGAGTAGAGGAGTTTGGAAGTTAAAGACATTGCGCCGATCTCAATTAAATAGGAAGACATGATGATTATTTTTCTTTGTAACTATAGTTTTTCACACGGTAATAGTAAATAATAATTTATCTTCTTTGTAAAAGCTATAACTTTTCCATTTACTTGTAAATCCATTCCATTATTTTCACTTACCTTAAGAGTCTACTCATGTATCTGTAATATGATTATAGTCAAAAGTAAACCTCATAAATATCGACTGAAAAATACGAGATTCAGAACACGTAGTTTCTGAAAGCATACGTTTGAAAACATTCCAGAATTTTATAACAATTCTATATGTATATGAGAATCGTTTCAGGGTCTAGACATCTTTTTACACGAGTACTTGTTTGAAGGTATTGTCGTCTCCTCTTATAAGAGGGTCTCCTCCTTTTGTTTATTTTCGTGACACCCACAGCTCCTGTACACTATTGTATTTTATCATAAACACTCATAGTGAAACATTCAATGTAAATAATGAATGAAATAGAATATTCAAATACAAATTCAATTTCAAATTCGTTTATTTCGGATAACTTAATCCATACAGTTCGATTGAATAAGAAAGAAAATTACAATAACATATAAAAACACATTAAAATTACCCGCTTAATAAAATATCTCCATAGCGAAGAGGAGATCTTATCAGCTATAGTCTTCAGAATTCCGTTGCAGCTGGCACGCATTCTGCAGATCAGGGATACAGTATTCTTGCGGATGACGGCATGAAAGCCATCAGTGCGATACATCGCAAACATCCACGATGGACTACAGAAGCGAGGCAGCCCCAACATCATCCTGAAGATGTTGATATGCCGGACGCGCAAGACATCCAGCGATCTTTTGGTGTGACTGACCCACAGATTTGCCGTATAAAAGCTTTGACAATACGCCTAAAACAACGTTATCTTTACTTGTTCAGAACAGCGGGAGAATCTGCGGGCCAGCATGTTACGCCAAAGCCTTGCACTCTTTCTCAATATCCAGATCGTCCTTAAGACCCTCGGTAATTAAATGGCCCAGGTATTTAAATTTCGTGACACGATTTATGCACAAGCCATTTAGGGTAATATTATGTGAACACTTGGGGCAGAATAAGCAGCTAGGTTTTCGCAGACAAGTGCGACGAGACAACGCGACAACTATAAGATAGCAGGTTTTCATATACCTAATATCCCTGTTTAAGTAACTCTGTCGGTCTGTCTGTTTGTTACCTTTTGACATCTTGAGGGCTGAATGGATTTGGATGAAACTTGGCACACGGGAACGTGTAAATCATATTTTGCATTAGGACCTATGGAGTTTTTCATCCCGGAAGTATGTGTGGTGAAGCCGCTAGCCGCTGGATCTATATGTAAAGCAATTTCAGAACAAGTTTACAAGGACAAACTTTCTGTGCAAGCCTTTAACGTCTGTTTTTTACGTTTTTTTTTAAATTTGTTTGAAAATAAGCGGCTTATATGTATGTATCCCTACGACCTTTGTCCTGGATCAACTCTTATTTGATAAATTAAATATACAGATTGGGTTATTCTATAATGTACAAAGGAATTTGTATACAGATTTTATGTTTGTTTACTTTTGAAATTATTCTGGTGTGAATTACGTTAGGAATTCACTGTGGAAAGGTAACAGTGTTTTCATTTTAGGTATAAACCTTGAACCTGAAATCAAAGGAGATTATATATCGTTCTAGTTATCGGCGTATGAATGTTTTTTTTTCCGGTGATATTCAGTCATGATAGGTACGCTTCCTAGAGCTAGATTGACCCGACACTATACCGAAGATATCCCGAACGTCAGCCTGTACGAGATTAGGATGGCTCTGAAACAGCTGAAAAACAACAAGGCGCCGGGTGATGACGGAATTACGGCCGAACTCCTGAAGGCGGGTGGAAAACCGGTCCTTAGGGCCCTTCAGAAGCTGTTTGATTCCGTCATACTCGAGGGCAAAACGCCACAGGCATGGTGCAGGGGTGTGGTGGTACTCTTCTTCAAGAAGTGTGACAATGCCCGGTTGAAGAACTATAGGCCCATCTCACTTCTTAGCCATGTCTACAAGTTGTTTTCAAGAGTCATCACGAATCGTCTCGCGCGCAGGTTTGACGATTTCCAGCCCCCCGAACAAGTCGGATTCCGAAAAGGCTTTAGCACCGTAGACCACATACATACGCTGCGGCAGGTTATACAGAAGACCGAAGAGTATTACCTGCCTCTCTGTTTAGCGTTTGTGGACTACGAGAAAGCCTTCGATTCGATAGAGACTTGGGCTGTACTGCAGTCTCTCCAACGGTGCCAGATCGACTACCGGTACATTGAGGTGTTGAAGTGTTTGTACAAAAACGCCACAATGTCAGTCCGTCTTCAGGATCAGACCTCGAAACCAATCCTTCTCCAGCGCGGCGTGAGACAGGGAGACGTCATTTCTCCGAAACTGTTCACTGCTGCGCTGGAGGATGTCTTCAAGGTTCTGGACTGGAGGGGGCTGGGCATCAACGTTAATGGCGAGTACATTACTCACCTTCGGTTTGCCGACGACATCGTGGTCATGGCTGAGACCATGGAGAGCCTCAGTAAAATGCTCGATGACCTCAGTAGAGCTTCCGAAAGAGTGGGTCTTAAAATGAACATGGACAAAACCAAGATCATGGTGAATGCCCATGTAACACCCACTCCTATCAAGGTCGGAGACTCTACTCTCGAAGTTGTAGACGATTATGTCTACCTGGGACAAACGGTCCAGTTGGGTAGGTCCAATTTCGAGAAAGAGGTCAACCGTCGAATCCGACTCGGCTGGGCGGCGTTCGGGAAGTATCTTCTCGTCCAATTACCGCAGTGTCTCAAGACAAAAGTCTATGACCAGTGTGTGTTGCCAGTGATCACCTATGGGACCGAGACGTGGTCGCTCACAATGGGCCTTATCAGAAAGCTCAAAGTCACCCAAAGGGCAATGGAGAGGGCTATGCTCGGAATTTCCTTGCGTGATCACGTCAGGAATGATGATATCCGCAGGAGAACCAAAGTTACCGACATAGCCCGAAGAATTGCCAAACTTAAGTGGCAGTGGGCAGGGCACATTGCTCGCAGAACGGATGGCCGATGGGGCCGAAAGGTTCTGGAATGGCGACCGCGAACCGGAAGACGATACGTTGGAAGGCCTCCCACTAGGTGGACTGATGACCTGGTTAAGGTTGCGTGGAAGGCGCTGGATGCGAGACGCACGGGATCGGTCAATGTGGCGACGCCTGGGGGAGGCCTATGTCCAGCAGTGGACGTCTTTCGGCTGAAATGATGAGGTACGCTTCCTGAAAATCTTGTTTTATTCATAATTCTTGTTAAGATTTCTGTTGGAAACATTTTTGTGAACTTGAAAAAGTTTTATAAAATTGTGTAAGATTTTGTCCGAGGTAAATCATTCTGCCAACAGAGGCTTTTCTGTACCTATATCAAATTCAAATTCTTTAATTCAATTAGGCCACTAAGCGGCATTTTTGAACGCCAAAATTAGAACTTAAAAAAACATTTTTGCAAAAAAATACTACCGACTTCCAAAAACAAAACTACAAAATGAAAAATAACTTTATTTTTTGAAGTCGGTGACCATAACGCAAAAAAAAATTGGTACCTATGAAAGACACCGATTTCAAAAAATAAAGTTATTTTTTATTTTGTAGTTTTGTATTTGGAAGTCGGTAGTATTTTTTTGCAATTTTTTTTTTTATTTTTTACTTTTTAGTTGTACCTACCTAATAGGTAAGTTAGTAAGGTAACTGTAACGCCAGAATAGATTTCATGAAACTCGAACATAACCGGTGAAATGAGAGATCTGCGTACCCCTTAAGAGCGTACTGGCGTGATGTTATGTTATGAAATGGCATAAACAATAAACAGACATTTTATTGTTTACGATTGATTGCAGCAATCCCGAAGGATTTGCCGTTATTTATTGAAGAGTTATGTTGTATATCTCCGAAGTTCTTCATCAGATCTTCACCAAATTAAAATGGCACCAATTTCCGAGCATACTCTTTCAAACAAAAAAATAATTTTCAAAATCGATCCACAATTGACGGAGATATCAGTGAACAAAACAAAAAAAAAAACAAACCTAATGTCGAACATAGAACCTCTTCCTTTTTTTTTTAGTTATTTCATATAGGTTAGGTTATTGCACCCAGTATAACTCTACTGTACTACGTATAGGAATAAAGTATAACAAGCACTAACATATTTCATATTTTTTGAGAAGTGTTGGGATGCCCAGTCAAATTACAGGACAGAATGACTTTTGAGTCTTGTTTCTATATCGGCCATGAAATATCACTCTTTGTATTTCATATTTAAGGCCTCCTCATTTAGAACATTTTGCAACAATAAATTATTCTGCAATTACAAATATGGGAATGAATAATGGACCGCACAATAATTTAATCGTATTACCTATCTTTATTGTGTACCAGTCAGCTTGGAACTGTTCCATTGCAGAGAAAAGGCATCTTCTCATAAAGAGAAGGCACAAGTATATATTAGCCACGCTTGCTCAAGGCGGTTTGGCAATTAATTCGTAATTATTATCTTTATTGTTTACAGTGTATCATAATTAATATTACCAAAAGTCTCACAACATACGATGGTTATTATTCTACGCCTGTGGGTGTTCGATAGAATTGATTATTATGTATGAATCAAAATGTCAATAATTATATACGAGTGTTATTGTTACCAGACCCGAGTACAAATTATGCGAAAACTTTGGACCGTGGGTAAACATTTGTGTATCTATTTGTTTGTCTTAAAGACCAATATGGAATATTTATGCAGAATAATATTCCTTTGTTTGTGTGCATTCCCTTATAAATAGATTAACTACAACAAAAATAAGTTAAATTAAAATTAACTAGCGCGTGCGAACATTAGATCAACGAGGCATCGTGTCGTCGTTGTGTATTTGAGTTTATATGTTTGTTAACGCACTCAGATAATTACTAATTTTGATTCAACTTCTGTGTTTGTACTATTTTGTTGTTATTTATTTATTCTATTTTATTATTTTTAAGTATGTTCCGTTTCCGTGAGTGTTTCAGTGGGACTTATCAGAATACCAGGCGCAGAGTTATTTTCTTTTTGGATACCACTGGACATGCTGAAATAGGATGGAACCTTTTTGATCTCGCACGCGGTTTTATTATTTTATTCCTTTTTTCTTTTTTTTGATTTTGCTTATTTCTCGTATCTCCTGTGCGGGTTACAGATAAATATTTTTTCTTTCATCATGCATGTATCCTCCGAAGGGATGATATATGGTATGTTATGTGTATTTTCTTTATAATGTGATAAGTATTTTTCTATCTTTCCTTTTAGAAAAAGTTGTCTCATACTAGAAATGTATCCTATAATTCCTATATCGTAAGTGTACAAACATAAACTCACATACATAAACAGCCAGACCCGGACCAAATATATTGGCCATACAAAGATTTATTTAAATAAAATTTCATGCACAAAGTTACAATGACGGACTTTACCAGTCAACCAAGGGTGGTGAACAGACAACATGGCAGGTGCATTGTTAAGGAGGACAAAATAAAAAAAAGTTGCTTAAAATACACATAATTATATAATTATTGTATTCGGTGCGGAAATCGAAATCGTGACACGCAGCCCAGCAGCCAATCCAATCAAACCAAGTCAAATGTGCGGTTTACCTAATCAATTCTTCATTAATAAAACAATAGAACTAAGCATTATAAATTAAAGACATTAACCAGCTCATTTGCCGCTAACCGCTTGATACGTCTCGAGAAGATATCAGATTCCGCAAATGAATCCATTTGTGATAATCACTGCCAATCTTATAGCGTTTAAACGATTTTCTGACTTATTTCACATTGGGCCCCTTTTTACATTAGCCACACGGTACTTAATTTAGTTTTTATCGGTAAAGATTCTAGCCCTATAAATAATAATACTAAGACTTCTTTGTGATTCTGGCCTCCTGGTAGTTTGGGTGCTTATAATATTCTAAATCTAACTAAAAAAGCAAAAGATGAAGGTTAGTATTCATGTTATTAAACTCTACTGATTTTAATCGAATTTTTGATTTTTAAGTCCGAAAAAAATAAACGACTCAACACACATTTGGCAACTACGTAGGTGCCAAATGTGGAATAAAATTTTGAATAATAATTTATTCCACTTATGGCACCTGCGAAAAATATCTATAAGTGCCGTATGTGGAATACCTCAGGTGCCGTTAACTCAAGTGCCGTTAAAACGGGTGCCCAATGTGGAATACTTAGATTTTCTCTATATAGTTATACAGTTGCCTAGATTCACTTGTTTATCTCACTGTGATCAACTTTTCGTACTTGATACGAAGATATGAATGTTTAATGGTCAAACTTGCGTTTTTCAAGAAAATAAGTTAGAAGCGCTATATCATAGATATAAACAGTAAGGATACGGCGGCCGTTAGAATGTTTGATTGCAGGTACGCGTTCACGAACATATTAAATTCATCAAAAAACTCGCACGTAAAGCAGTATGTGTTCACTTCAGCCTAGTACGACTTGTGTATGACTAAATTGTGTCGTTAGATAACAAAAAATACAACCGACTTCCAAATAAAAACACTACAAAGTGAAAAGTAACTTCAATTTCAGAAGTCGGTGTTCCTGTTTTGGGATCGTTTTTTGTCACCGACTTCCGAAATTGAAGTTATTTTTCACTTTGTAGTGTTTTTATTTGGAAGTCGGTTGTATTTTTGTAAAAAGTTTTTTTGTTTATCACTTTTTAGTTGTGGTACATAGAGGACCAGTTATATAGGCTAGGTACCAATAATGCCCAAAGTGAAGCCAGAATAGATTAACCCAATAACATGAAACTTAAACAAAACCGGTGCAATAAGAGTATACCAAGGTGAACTGTTACCCCTTTAGAGCGTACTAATATACCTGCTGATACCTGCGTACCCCTTTAGAGCGTACTAGTGTGATGTTATGTTTTGAAATGGTGTACACAATAAACAGAAATGCGATTGTTCTTGTTTTTGTTTCTTCGTTTTTTGACACCGACTGCCGAAATTGATGTTATTTTTCACTTTGTAGTGTTTTTATTTGGAAGTCGGTTGTTTTTTTGTAAAAAGTTTTTTTCGTTAAAAAGTTTTTTTTATTTTTCACTTTTTAGTTGTGGGTACATAACGGACCAATTCTCCAAAGTGAAGCCAGAATAGATTAACCTAAAAACATGAAACTTAAACAGAACGGTGGAATTAGATTATACCAGGGTGAACTGCTCACACCTGCGTACCCCTTTAGAGCGTGCAAGTGTGATGTTATGTTATGAAATGATGTAAACAATAAATAGACATCCGATTGCAGCTAACCCGAGTGATTTGCCGTCATTTATTAAAGAGTTCTGATGTATATCTCCGAAGTTATAGAGTTCTAGGCAGAAAGGTTCTGGAGTGGCGACCACGAACCTGAAGACGTTGCGTTGGAGGGCCTCCCACCAGGTGGAGGGGAGGCCTATGTTCAGTAGTGGAAATCTTTCGGCTGATATGATGATGATGATTGAAGTCGGCTACCAGTTCAACCAGTTGCAGCTGAGTGTCAGTATTTCAAAACAAAAAAAAAAACAGGTTTCGTCAACCCCGAATGGATAACACAATACCCCTTGGTCAAACTGCGATTGCAGCAAACCCGAGAGATTTGTCGTCATTTATTAAGAGTTCTTTTGTATGTGTCCGAAGTTAAAGAATTTTCAAAATTGGTCTACCAGCACTGACCTCTGTCATACAAGTACGCTGGACTTCATTTTATCGATGACAAAATGAAGAAATTTGATTTTCGCCATTTTGACGCTGATAGCAACGTGACTTAGCGTGAGAGTCCATGGAACTAATATTGTAGATGGGACGCAGCCTTCGGTAAAAAAATACTTTTATGGGCTTTATCGATCGTGAGAATAATTTAATACGTAAAAGAAAAAAAATCCCAGTTATTTTTATTATGATTAATTTTTAAGTAATAGAATAATACTGTAAAGGTTAACTGAAAAATATTTTCAGTCAGATTGCAAGCTATAAACTAGTGGATAGCGTGCTAGTAAAGTTATAGCGCATTACTGTCAGATCAGTGAGATTTAAATATGGGGATAGGCTAAAATCTTATCTACACTAGTTAGTTAATACTTACAATCGTTCGGATTCACTCGGTTGGCGCCCATCGGATCCGTGAAGGGAACATCATTTATACAATAATAATAATAAATGAGATGGATAATCATTTACAACGGAAGTATTTCTCGCTCTCATCGCTGAGATCCTATCTCCGTAGTGTTAAGGTGCAAATAAGAGTGACATCGCATTCCAGCAAGGTGAAGATTTATATCAGTTTTCAACTCTATTTCAGATGCACATAATAAATTGTTTGACTTCAAAACATTTGTTAATCAAATTATAATTATCATGATATTATTCCAGAATTAATTCCAGGCTCAGGAACTTGGTGATTGGTACAAGAGAGAGGCCTGTGCTCAGCAGTGGGCGAAGTCGGGCTGTGGATGATCATGATGATGATTCCAGAATTTAGTATTACACATTGCTTTTGAACATATTATTACTGATTATTAGGCATTCATATAACATTCATCACTAATACCGATATGAGTTATTTAGATCCAACATACTACGAGAAGTCAATATAGTAGATGAGTTATACGCCTTGCCAAGTCTACTATTTTGAATTTTAATAATATCACTAATACTGATATATTAGTTAAAATATTATAATATTTCCAGGCGAATATATTAGTATTTCCTAATTTTGAGAAATATCGGTATTAACCTTACTCTAAATTTATCAATTTTAGTTCCTGAGTACCTCGAGCGAGGCGCTTTGATCAGCACAAAAATAAACTGTCATGTCATATAGTATGTTTAGTCCAGCGTACTTGTATAATAGAGGTCCGTGTCTACCAGTGATGGCTAAATCTATGGAAACAGAAAAAAATAAAACAAACGTAATGCCAAAGCACCTACTACTTTTTGGAAAGTTAAAAGTCATCCCATGCGGCTTTTATTATGTATCCAGAAATTTATCTTTGCTGCTAGATAGACAATAACATTAAAAAATAAATAAACTACTTAAATTTACCTACTACTATAGAGCAATAAATAATGGAACAATCCTCTTTAGTTGCCAGTATTAATGTCACGGAGAAAAAGAGCGGACGTACTCGCCTCGTGATGTCTCTAAGGAGATCACGAGACGGACAGGTTTCTCTGTCTGCCTGTAGACAGGTTTTCCATCTTCATGCAACTCCTTATTTGACATTCAGGAATATTTCAGCTTAGTTTTTAGTTATGATTTAAAAAAATATATAATCTATTTAATGTTGAGATCATAATAAAATGTATTCATTTAGAACCAATTTCCATGTAGAACTGTCCAAAATACGAAATATTTAATGCTAAAGTCGTCACAATCTAAGAAGTCCGTTGACGTTTTTCATTTTACATGCCGCGATAACTTTCTACGTAAAAAATGCAAAATCAAATTGAAAATGCATAATCGTAATTAATTACTATGTTACCCATACACTATAACAAGCACTATCATTCGCAAGCATCAAGTTTAATTATTATTAAGTATTTTTATAGCTATCAAAACGGGCCTTATATTTTTGATAACTTTAGCAAACCCAATAGTGCAACTTCTTGTTTATGGCCTGTACCAATTTGTTCAGATGTTTCAGATATTTTTAAGCTTCCTACCCACTTATTTTTGTAACTTATATTCTTCAGATGTTTGTTGAGAAAGTGACCTTATTGTCATGATCATAGATGTCATACTCATTATAAAGAAATAATAATATGGCGATAATTTACTACAGCCTACATAGGACCTATGGAACTTGAAACCTTATTTCTATCATTGAGTAGGTTGAAAGATCACAGAGATATAAATAGGACCCCGTTGTCAGAAAAAGATAAACATAGTGTTCAAACGTTCTGTAGGGATGATCAAGCTGGTCAGCTTGTGTTGTCGCGCAGACATCAGCACAACCTTAATAGCCTTTATGTCCTACTATAAATTTGTGTTTCATGTTTAGCCATGTGAGCCAATACTTGTTGTTGTTTGTCCAATTATATTTGGGTCTTAATTTAGCCACTTGAGGCTTTTCCAAGTTCATCCTTTGTATGATTACATCATCATCTTTCGAATCTTCTTTAACCAACTTCATAAAAAGGAGGAGGTTCTCACTTCGTCGGAATCTTTTTTTAATCATAATCTTTCTTTTGATTTCATTCATCCTTGTGTTCAATTATTTCAAGATTCCTTTACCAACGTCTCAGTTACCCATGTACAGGTACTTAAACTGATCAAAACATAATTTACGAGTCGTAGCATTCCGCCAAATTCCGGCAATCTTCGGGTCCTTTGATCAGAATTTCTCAAGGGAAATAATTAATTTTGTATATTAAAACAGGAAATTAATGCGGTGCCGTCTCTGATACTTGGGATGTTTAAGACTTTATCAGATGTTCAAGGGTTGAAGATGAAACATTAAAATATAGTTAAGTTCCTACATTATGAAATCAACCCATAAAATGTAATAAATATTTAAGCCACGATGAAACAGGAAAGTAGGATCGTGGTTGACCCATAGATAGATACAGTATGTGAAAGCATATTAAATCTGTGGGTTTACCTTACAACCAATAGCTGGGATCAAACTACAAAGACGTAAAATCGACGTCTAGCAATCATAAGAGGCATCCTTGCTCTTTAAAACATTCTATATTGTCAATTTAAAGCTTTAACCTTTATCCTGGAAGATGAGTGCCACCACCTATCCAACCCAAAACATACAATAGAACAAATACTTGTTCAAAAGAGAGCTTTACTTCAAAAACGGAGGTAACTAATAGTCTCATATATTAAAATCTTAACAAAAACATTAGTAACAGTATCGATCGATCCATTGAATAAAAGCACTTGTATATAGAAGTTATGTACTAGCTTCCTTTGAAAGTGTTAATTATGTAACTAATATATACATATATATATATATACCTATAGGTACTCAAACTATTGTAATATTCTACACTATTACGGGTTATAATAGTGTAGAGAACTTGGTATTACTCGTATTTCATGTTAATTAGATATTCGATCGAGTCCGTTATTATTTTAATAATAAGTTCTGTGAGTTTTAATTATCGACAGTTAACAGTACTATCCCCAGTATCCTGTACCCGGTGGCTAAGTACCATGTCGTGCTTGAGGTCGTGGGTTCAAATCCGGGCAAGGTACCAATGTGACTTTTCAAATTCATATGTACTTTCTAAGTTTATCTTGGACATCACAGGCAACGGTGAAGGAAAACATCGTGAGAAAATCTGGACTTATATAGTTAATGTAAGTCTGAAATAGCCATGTCAGAGGCCTGTGGGGTTTACCAGAGGCGGCTTTGTTAACTGTGACACCAGAGGTGACCACACCTCACACGAAAAGAAGAAGTATTATCCAGGTGGCCACACGATTGTCGAGAATAGATCTAGTAACGAAAAAAAATACATAAAATAAAACAAAAGAATAGCTTCAGACGATATAGCTATTCAGAGATTTGTTTCGAAATTCTCGTAAGAAAAAGCTTTTTAATAAGGAAAATAAGTACCGAATCCTTATTTTGTAGACAAAGCGCCATTTTTTTTTACCATTAGCATTCGAATATCAACTTTAACATTTAAGCAATAACAATTTTAATGGACTGACATTCCTTTGCTGAAAATCTGAGCCCCTAGCACAAGTTTCTAACGTATTCGTATCGTCATCGTGACATTTTACCAGACGAAAACGTAGTCGATGCTGCGACAAGTTATTTTGGCAGCACGAGTTCAAAAAAACGTCTTGCGACAACTCGGCAGTAGTAATTGAACTATGGTTAATTAAGGCCGAGAATCCAATAGCGTTTGGATTGGTTTGTAGTGAATGGTGCGTTCTGAAAATAGAAGACAAAAACGGGTAACATTGTCTTAAATAATTTAGAGACTAAAACTGAAAAAATATTTGTTATAAACACACTTTAAAACATATTTAACATTTTTATTAATTCTTTTTTTAACAAGTCATTGAAAATTTCAGTTTATTGGAGTTTTAATTTATGATAAATTGTTCGGTTTCGAACGGTCCCGTACATGACGTTTGACAATTGTCACTTAATGTTTGACGGTTTCCTTCAAATTACAAAAATATAAAACCGTTAGCACACTGATGCAAACGCGTGTAGAAGCGAAATTCTTCCGATGAACTTCCAAACTCAGTGATTTGATCCAATAGGTATTTTGCACGTCCACACCTAAACGTTAAGTACCTTATTATACTTAATTATTAATTAATTTATTAAAGGCAGCAGAGCCTACAGAATAGCATAACCTAAATACATAATACATACATAGTATTAGTAACACTATAAACTTATCAAAGTCAAAATACTTTATTTCAAATAAACCATTTAAAGGCATTTTTGAATAGACAAACAAAAGATGAAACTAGTTGCACATTTACAAGCGTCAGTAGGTCTCTATGGAGAAGAACGTGCAGGAAACTCCACGGACACTCTTTTCCATCAACACAGTACAATTACAAGTATTTGGTTACAGGAAAATTACATAGATATGTGAGAGTAAAGATGTAAAAAAAATGTAGTTAGTTAATATAGTTAACTGCTCGTGTTGTTTACTAACACTTAGTTTTAAGCACATTGTTACTAACCCTATATGAGTTTTCGCTCGAAATAAAGTTTTTGAATTTGAAAAAGACTTATACCTATTTTAGTAACACAATAACAACAAACAAAATTTATACACACAAATATTTAACACTTACACACAGGTAACCATCATTGCTTCAATATTCCAGCTGAAATACTGGATCAACGATTCTATACAACACAGCCTGTCAGCAATCATGCCCAGAATGCTAGACATAATAAATATACCTCAACTATTACTCACCAGGATTGTCCACATAATCATTCACATTTTACGTATAATAATATTATGTATATAAATATATGAATAAATAGATTTCATCAGCAAAGTTTTGACTGAGCAAGCTGAAGTTAACAACGCCACTTACAAGCCGAAATATAAACGCTAGAAAGCATCTGTTACTCCAAAAGAAAAACAGAAATAATAGAGGATGGAGACTTTGACCACTTTTTTAATTTTTAATTCCGCGCGGTTTATATGTATTATCGCATTGCGTCTCAGTGTGAGCAGACCCTAAGATGTAAACGTCTATTGTTGTTTGTTGTCATTTCAAATAATTATTTAAATTTACCAATAATTTCAGACGTAAATCTGTTATGTACGATGGTTCTGTGATTTTAGAATTAACGAATCCAAAAAGAACTTGCTTCACTTAAGTCATCATCATGGTGAACTTCATAAAGAAGCAAACAAGTAAGTTTATTGCATAGATTCATACAATTATGCAAAATACGCTTCATCCGCTTAATCCTATGAGGTCTCATGTTATAAGAGGCGGGCCTATTGCCGTGCACAGCACTTAGAGTGAGACTCCGGGTTGCCACTAAGAAATTCCTAATAGCAAAGTGCAATAACACTGCACGACCGATAATGTATTTTGTTACAGAATCTTTGTATTTTGTTCTATATCAACTTCTTTTGCCAACAGGAGATGATGAATGAATAAAATATTCCCGGTACTAGCCAAAAGCCTTTGTCGGCACCGGAACAATATAAGCCAGCATTGCCACTTAGAGAAGACAAGCCATTCCAATCGCTTGCACCACCGTCTACAAGAGTGCAGCCGTGATTTCTTCAAAGCCCACGGCAAGCTATACGTCTCTTCGTGTAATAGTGACATCCAACGAAGGAATTGGGGGAATATTTTGTAACTTACGACGACGTTAAAAGTATCTACTAATTCACAACCGTTTTGGTACAAATGCTCTTCATGCTATTTCAAGCGTTTGGGGCAGCTATGAGCTATGGTTGGAATCTTAGAAGCTCTGTCAATTTATTATGATGCGAATATGAAAAAACATTATGTAATACAAAGTTTTGTTCATTAAATCTGCATTTTATTTCATCAATGCATTATATAGATTAGTACCACCTACAACAGCTTTATATTCTATTACTTATTCTTAACGCATTATCAGCCCATGAAGTTCTTACTGCTACACTTAGCGGTAGGAACGGCAGGCGTTTCCTTCCAGAGATTATCTTGTACAAATATAGTTAAAACAATTTTACAATATTAGTTTAGAATAGGAAGTACCTATGTTTGGTGTAATTTTGAATGATAGATTGAAAAACGATGATGAGAAAAATGTGTAATTATTATTGTCTTATGCCAACAAGGGCCCGTGTGTAAAAAATCAAAAATCGTAATGATTATACACATACATACATACATAAATTCACGCCTTTTTCCCATGGGGGTAGGCAGAAACTACAGAACGCCACCTGCTACGATCTTTACATACTTCTTTTGCTTCACTCACATTCATACATCTAGTCATACACACACGCCGGTTATTAGTACTGTAATGATAATATTTATGTATTAAGGTTTATAAATAAGGTTCTTAAGATTTCGGCTAATTAAAGATGAACGCAAAAATGGCCTGAAACACATGCAACAATATTTTTCATGAAAAAGCCCGCTTTTTATTTTTGTGGTCAAAACTTGGTTCTTGTATGTGGGTCTTCCTAGTACCTACCACCCTACATACGCATTCAGGGGTGCGTAGTGGCGAGTGCCACCAGCAGAGTCGCTTGACTCAGAGCGTATGGAAAGCATGTCAAACAACAGTGGGATACTGTACCAGGGCGACCGCGGGTACTTACAGCACCCGGGTACCGTCCGCAACAGATCTTATTGTGATGTTCTTCAAAAAGGCCAGCGTGCGTGCATGTCAAAACCCGCGTGCGTGTAGAAGTATGAACGTGTATATAACGTAGCAGGTGGCATTCTGTAGTTTCTACTTACTTACCCCCATCCGGCAAAGGCGTAAGTTTATGTATGTATGTTTAGATTAGGAAAAACATATAGTTTCTGTTTATTTAGGTTTTTATTATCACATTAATAGCTTAGTTATTTACTTATTCAATTCACGTATACTTAAGTACATGTTAGAAATATAATAAATTCAATAAACATCAACAACAAGTAGGAATTTTAAATAATAATAGGCTGAGCCAACAAGGCTTTCCATGTACGAAGGAACGATATGACTTAGGATTCGATTAGTTTTGAAGGAGAAGGACTCTCCACTCACAATCACAGTCCACTCTCTGCATCGATTTCTCGTCTCATAAAGATTACTCTGGATTCTGGAACATTGGCTGTCAGGTGGCAATAACGATGGAAGGTCTTTATAATAGACCGTTCGTCACGCTGCGAAGGGATTCTGTTTCATTTTTGTCCTAGTTTTCTCTCTTTCGTTGTACATCTGTCTCTGTTTATCATCGACAGACTAGCTAGAATTGTAGAACGGCTTACGGTTTTTGCTACTTAAAATACCGCAACCATTCCCATAAGACCTGCTGAAGAAAATGTATATTAATACGTTTTAGATTTGTATTGTTGTTAATAGGGTAACTACTCAAGAACATTTTAGCTGCCGATAAATGCTTCAGTTGCCTTGAAGCAACTGCCAATGTTGTTTATCCCAAATTCTAACCCATATTCCCAAACTAACTGTAAATACCGGTATAAACCGGTTGCAAAATATATAGGCATACGTGCATACTAGTATTATAATCTCTAATTTATAAGGCATATCACCGTTTTCTTCGATTCTTGAATCTTTAAATGAGTCATGATAATTATGGAGAACCGCAAGTAAAACGTAGAGTTGCGGCGAATAACGCGCTAGAGACCGTACTCCACCACGGCAGGAAGACAGAGCGGGCGATGCGCGGGCCTGCCGCGCCGCTCTATGTGTGGTTAGTATCAATAACTTATAGAAATGGTTTATTAAAAGAAACTACTACTACATTTGTTTACAAAGAAAATGAATATGTTGTCTACCTCGTTTAACATCTCCTCCTAGCCTCTTTATTAAATTAGGAGGTAACATAATCAATAGACAGCATGCCTGCCCCTTTTATCCATGATTAAATAGCATTTTATTGCAAAAATACCCAAATAAATACGGAAAATTGTTTGACGTGAAATGTCTCACCGAGAAAATGTCAGTGAGATAGTTTTCGACGTGCTTTCGTCACACCTAGCGTAAAATTCGATACTACATGTCAAAATGAAAACTCGTGCTACCGATTCCCATACATTTGGAGCGTTAACGCAACGTAAATACGTGAACTCGATACGAAGGCAATTGTCAAAAACTTGTGCTACCGATTTGTTAGTTCCAAATACGGACACATGGCGCTGATTAATTTTGCATACAAAAATTGTCGGAGGCGATACGTTAACGTAGTCGATCCAATTACGCAGAAACTCGTGCTAGGGGCTCTGAAGTTTGTAAATGTAATAATTGTCAAATTGTACTCTTGAATTTAATTGAATTAAGTACTCCTTCGAATTGAAATTGTCCGAGGAAGTTTAATAACAGATTTGGATTGTAATATTACATCATTAATTTGACAAGGAAATGAATATTTTGAGATACGGTTATATTAATTTTATGTTTCAAGAGTGCTCAAATTTTATGAACCTTGAACCTTCAGCAATTCTGAAAGTCATTGGAATATTTTACCTTTGTACCTAACTGTTATTAATTACAACGTTACAAGGACAAAGTAAGGTAAGTAGGTTGTTGTCAAGTCCTACAATGACATCTTGAAACCATCATGATTACAGTTCGAGAGAGAAACGGAGCTATATAGAACGAATAGCTCTACCCGTTCACAAAGGATTCATGATTTTGTTGGCATTTCGTAGTACGGCCCCAGGTTCATGAGCTGCTAATAGACAATTAGACACATCTTAACTAATAGAATTAGGAGGTAAATTGATTGTTTGTATAGAAGGTAACTAATTAATCTCTATTAATACTAATCCTAATACGTTCTCTCTTTTACTGATATAAAGCTGCTTATTGATCTCCATTGGCTCCATTTTATGTTGAAAAATAATAACATGTTTTTTTGTGGGTTGACTGCCGGCACGACGTTGTGGGGAAAAGCTAGTTGTCTATTGATAACTGGAAAACAATGTTGGTCTGTAACGAGAACATTCTGGAACACGCTTAATTTCATAAAAAACTCGTCAAACCGCAGATCAAAGAAAAAATAGCTCTCTTTGTTAGATACAAAACTAGTTTCTCTGAAAATGCTCCCAAAAAATACCAGATAACGACAAATACATAATAAACCTTATTTCTTATTATAACAAAAAAACTGTAGAAACAAATAAAGCACATTTTTTTCGTCGGGCGATAAACAATTGCTGAGTAGACAGAATAAAAGACGTTGAACATAATAAATAAAAAAATAAAATGGTAGCTCTCTTAACGAATATTAGATTTTTATTTGCCTAACTTAGGGTGAATTTTCAGTAGAGATGTGAAAACAAAATAAAAGAAGGAAAAACGTTTATTTGCGCCAGGCATGACGCATACCATAAAAAAAACCGGCCAAGTGCGAGTCGGACTCGCGCACGAAGGGTTCCGTACCATTTTCGCAAAAAAACGGCACAAAAATCACGTTTGTTGTATGGGAGCCCCACTTAATTAATTATTTTATTCTATTTTTATTATTTTTTGTTATAGCGGCAACAGAAATACTCGTACATAATCTGTTAAAATTTCAATTACCTAGCTATCACGCTTTATGAGAAACAGCTTTAATATCAATAGGCTCGCGCTTGACCACTAATAGAGTCCTGTTTTTACCCTTTGGGTACGGAACCCTAAAAACAAACGAAAAATCTTACATACAAATACAGAGTATGCGTCACAAACACGCAAAACGTTTATCGCTCAGTATAATGCTGGGACACGCGTGCGAGACAGAGCCACAGCGCTGGTTTTATGTGCGAAATAGCTACGAATAAATCCACCAATGGGGTCACTTCATTTGCCTAGCTTAGCGCGGCTTTGGCGGAAAAAGGCTTGTGGAGTATTTGTATATACAAGAAAGCGAGAGATGTATGCGACGGATGATGGGGAAATGAATGTGTAGACGTAATTGTTTCACATACGTTTCTCTACCATTCCATCTTCACACAGCGAAGGACGCAAGCGAGATAAGATGCGCGCAGCTAATAAGAATCCGCTTCGCATCCACGCACCATTCAGTTACACACCGTTTCACAGTTCATCGCTATGTTTAGTATGAGATCCAAATGATTAAAAAAAAACGTTTTTGCAAAAAAATACTACCGACTTCCAAATACAAAACTACAAAGTGAAAAATAACTTTATTTTTTGAAGTCGGTGTCTTTCGTAGATACCAATTTGTTTGCGTTATGGACACCGACTTCAAAAAATAAAGTTATTTTTCACTTTGTAGTTTTTTATTTGGAAGTCGGTAGTATTTTTTCGCAAAAAAGTTTTTTTATTTTCACTTTTTAGTTGTACCTACGTAATAGGCACGTTAGTAAGTTAAATAAAACGCCAGAATAGATTTCATGAAACTTGAACATAACCGGTGAAATGAGAGGTCTGCGTACCCCTTAAGAGCGTACTGGCGTGATGTTATGTTATGAAATGGTATAAACAATAAACAGACATGCGATTGCAGCAATCTCGAGAGATTTGCCGTTATTTATTGAAGAGTTCCGTTGTATATCTCCGAAGTTCTTCATCAGATCTTAACCAAATTAAAATGGGACCAATTTCGGAATATACTCTATCAAACAAAAAAAGAACTTAAAAAATCAGTCCACAATTGACGGAGATATCGGTGCAAATACACAAAAAAAAAAAAAAGTTACAAGAAGTCGAACATAGAACCTCCTCCTTTTTTGAAAGTCGGTTAAAAACATAATATCGAGGGTAATATACCTACGGTATTAATAACAAAAACAAACATTTATTTTATTTTTGTCTTACAGTCTGTTTGTTCCGGGAAATCTCCGAAACCAATTATGACGGGCCTTTCACTCACAGACAGCTGATTTCACAGGGTTCCGCGAAAAAATAAAAAACCTTACTTTTTATAATAGTAGGGTGGACGTAGCGGGCAACAGCTTTTACAGGATCTTATAGTATGTATGTAAGAAAAATCTAGCAAAAGTTGCGTCTTCTGAGTAAGCGACAATTAAACGACGGAAACACAAGATTGCTTGTTACAATGATTAATTGTCCCTCTCAACTTAATTGCTCCGCCATCACTCCACTCATAACTATGTAGTTGAGATGTCTAAGGTCTCGGAATTTCCCCGCACATAATATTTGAATGACCTTCTGTTAACGAGAAGTGAGAGTTTGGACTTCGAAAAGGTTAATTCTTTGCCAAAACAAAAAAATATTTACCTGTTATTTGAATAAAGGATTAAAGGGATCTTTTTTTGATAAAAGCTATGTTAAATATCGGTGCAAACTCCTTACTTCACTCACGGATCGAATGCCTTATGATCGCAAATCTTGGACCGAAAGGTCATAAAATATTAGAATATGAGCACGCCAAAATATAGTAACACATCTCCTGCTTCTAAAGATCGTTCTAGTAATGGTTTTACCTATTTTTATTTTATCCTGATTATGATTCTTCTCTGTAACTCCAGGTAGCACCTCAATAATACACAAGAGTTCCTTAAATCAAAGTTTGTATGGAACTTCGTTATTTACTCTAATGGGCAGTCCCATCAGGCACACGCGTTGTTGAATATTCAAAGTAACAAAAGCAAAAGCATTATTGTACTTTTCATTTGGACATGTGACATGACATTGATTGGTATTACATTGAACGACGCCATGACAGCATGTCGCCATGAATCCAATATGTCGCGCGATCGACACGACATACACGAAACTTAACAATGGTATCCTGAGTACTGCCGCGTGACAATCGAATGGTTCATAAGAGCTTTATCAGTGAAAGTGTTACTTCATTAGCTTATTTTACCCGGGCCATCATAACGAATCGATAGACACCTTATTCATAGATTCAAAATTGTAACAGGATTCATTTGGTAAAAATCTCCTCATTTATACTTATATTTTTAAAAAATTGTACGCTTAAGTATTTTTTCAAGTGTTGCATTGCAATTTCTACTGCTAAGCATAAGATTCTGGGTTTAGTCCCGAGTCAGGCAGTGTTATTTTGTTTTCTGAAATCTCTCAATTTGCTAGTAGCAGCCCGGAGTTGATTTGTGCCCATCTCAGGATGAAAGACAGATCATTACGATCAATTTGGTCTGAGGTTAAAGTTAATAAAAAAAGTTATTAAAAAAAAACTGAGAAAAAGAATATTTGATAAGTAAAACTAAGAGCCGGCTTCGCACGACTTGTGTTGTTCTGAGGTCGTCAGTTAGGCAGGTAGCTAGACGGACATGAACTCTTCAAAAGTCGTGGTATGATCAAAAGAGACAGATGAGCTGGCACCACGACGGTCTAGCAGGAACACGGATTGGTATGCAGTTATGTAGGCATACGGTAGGCAGGAAGGCAGGCAGCAAGGAGTGGAACGGCTGGTAGGAAAAGGCAGGCAAATCATACACAGTATAACACTCACAATATATATTTTAACTAGTGCACTTCGGATATTATAACTAGTGCACTTCGGATATTATAACTCATACACAAACTGAATATTAAGGTTTTAGAGAGCTTGCCAGATTAAATAGTACACATCGTAATACTAAGTAGTAAACCGACTTTTAGCGTTCACTGCCAGAATCAAACTAAAAAGCTGACGCCCGTTTTTCCTCGTTCTGTGTCATATTTTCTGAATTCACAAATTCACATCTCAGTTAAGAAATCACGACCAGAACGAATAAAAACGGTTTACAGAGGGGGCAGCTGCCGCTGCCCTTATTATAATGTACAACCAGCTTATAGGAAATATAGTCAATGGTATGTTATGTCTATGGCTTAAGAAAATAAAATTGGACAGACAGATGTCAAATCAGATGAAAATGTCAGAGTACAAAATATTCTAAAATTTTACAAATTAACAGTAAAAATAAGTTGTGGATATTAAATCAATCAGAGATAACTAAAAGTATGTTGCCAACAGCATCAAAGAATATACAAAAGTGAGTCGCATGAGTTGATACAATATCAAAAGATAATTAAGGAGTCGTTTGTAGTGTTATAAAACATAAATAGACTAAAAGATGTGGATCTGTACACCAGAATACCACAGGTGCCCATTTGATGACAATAGGTTCGGCCATATTACATGACACTTATACATAAATGGCATAATGTGCGTGTACTACAAGTTTACCTCTGCCTAATATTTCAGGAATGTAAGCGTAATGTTATAGTGTGTTCTGTCCATAGCAGACCACTGCTAGGCCTAGTGACGTTCAAGACGAGTTTGTCCAAGGGCACTGTCCCAATTTTCAATTGCTTTTTAGGGTTCCGTACCTAAAGGATAAAAACGGGACCCTATTACTAAGACTTCGCGGTCAGTCCGTCTGTCTGTCACCAGGCTGTATCTCATGTACCGTGATATAGACAGACTGACTAGACAGTTGCAGTTGTCACGGATGATGTATGTTGCCGCTATAACAACAAATACTAAAAGCAGAATAAAATAAATATTTAAATGGGGCTCCCATACAACAAACGTGATTTTTTTGCCGTTTTTGCGATAATGGTAAGGAACCATTCGAGCGCGAGTCTGACTCGTACTTGACCGTTTTTTTTGCCTGTATTGTGAATGTGTTTACAAAAAATTGAACATCCATAGACCATAGATAAATTTTTATTTTATTGGTTATGAATATAATATAATTTATTTATTTATTATATTCTTTATTGTATACCATAAGTTACATGTATAAAGGAAACTTAAACTAAAAACACATTTTTACAAAAAAATACTACCGACTTCCAAATAAGAAAACTACACAGTGAAAAATAACTTTATTTTTGGAAGTCGGTGTCCCTGGTAGGTACTTTTTTTGCGTTATGGACACTGACTTCCAATAATAAAATTATTTCCACTTTGTAGTTTTCTTATTTGGAAGTCGGTAGTATTTTTTTGTAAATATGTTTTTTATTTTTCACTTTTTAGTTGTACTTACCTAATAGGCAAGTTGTTAAGTAAGGTGCCTATAATGCCAGAATAGATTACCCGAATATCATGAAACTGAACATAACTGGTGAAATGAGAACGTACCAAGGTGAACTGTACACATCTGCGTACCCCTTTAGAGCGTAATGGCGCGATGTTATGTTATGAAATGGTATAAACAATAAACAGACATGCGATTGCAGCAATCCCGAGAGATTTGCCGTCATTTATTGAAGTGTTCTCTTGTATATCTCCGAAGTCCTTCATTAGATCTTCACCAAATTAAAATGGAACCAATTTCAAAACATACTCTTTCAAATAAAATAATTTTCCAAATCGGTCCACAATTGACGGAGATATCAGTGAACATAAATTAAAAAAAACATATACGAAGTCGAACATAGAACCTCCTCCTTTTTGGTAAGTCGGTTAAAAACACATACAATGGGATACTTATAATTATTTGAAAATAAATTTGTTATTATAATCATACAGCTAGACTCGGAACAAACATAATATAAATGTAAGCCATGACAAATATTTATTTCGTGCGGGAGTTGAACCAACGACACGCAGCGTTACAGCCTATCGCTCAGTTACTGCACCAACCACATAAAATAAAACAAAGTAACTTGCTAAAATGTGCTTCAAATATTCTTTACCAGATACTTATTGTGCTCCATTTCATTCACTAATGGCTTCAGACAACATTGTGAAAAATGCTTTAATGGGTACTTAAGCTGAAAGACTGGAGTTAACTGTTTCACGCTTCACGAATTCCAGATTTACCCACACATTAAATGACGCTACAGTATTTTTAGGGTAGCATTAACACAAATTAAATGGCACGAATTACTTTGATAATCCATGTAAGTTCACAATTAAATTATTGTAAAATGCGGTTAAATAAACTAACATTAGGTTTACCCTATCAAACGTATAAGTGTTTGTTCACGTTGGTCAAACACTGGTAAAACTTTACAGTTTGGTGTTTTTTGTTTTTTTGCCTTATATTGAAACAACTTTTATACCGACTTCAAAAAAAAGGAGGTAATCAATTGGATCCGTATGTATGTAATATTGTTGGAACTGCAAAACATTCACATAATGTGACTCTATGTGGGCTTCTCAACACGTGTGCCAAATTTCATGAGGATATGTATGTCATGACCACGCATTTTTCCGAAACTACTTATTGGAACGTAGGGAATAGTGTAATATTCATCAAAATCGATTCAGAAGTTTTTAAGATATGGAGAATACAACCGTACTCCTTAGCGATATACAGCACGAACGTGTAAATTGAGTTATTATGTGTATTTTGACAATTCTTTAAAAAAAGAGAAATATGATCTTTTTCACAAAAAATAAACTGCACTTTTTAGTGTTTTACTTTTGAAGTAGGTTTAGTTTTTGTTAAAAAGATTTTTTGACTATCTATTGGTCAACATAAAAGATTTCAAAGACTTTGTCATCATACTCGTGCCTTTTTGGGATTGACGCAACATGAATATTGTCTTCTCTATTGCACGACACAGTTTCCTGAAATCGGTAGTGCCCTTCTCAGGAGCCCCGGCCGATGCTGCTGCTATCTGTGGTAGGACATACCCCCATTGGTCTACTGAGATTTTCTATAGTGGCCACCTTCACCAACATTACGTTATATATGGCGGCACACTATACCAGGTAACCCCTTACGAGGTGTCTGGGACCATCTTCGGTAGGTCACGCCTCCGAGAGCACTCGCCCCTGGTACTCAAAAGAAAATGTGAGTCGCATCGTGATTACTCACTACCATTTGTCCAGAATGGTACCGGAGCAATAAAGCCGCTCACCACACGCACCCCAGCACGCCAGCACTAGTGCAAGCACCAGTACCAGCGCAGTTGGTGCTAGCGGATTCAATCCCCGTTAAGGACGCCAGAGAAGCTGGCTCCCATTTCTCCAGAATGGTCCCGGAGCTGTAAGCACGCTCACCTCTCGAATACAAATCATCGCATCTACCCAATGCCTACAGCTGGGTTGACGGAAAACTAATCCAACGGGTAGTCCTCTACTTTCTATCCAGGAAAGTGCCGGAGATGCAGCTCGCTCACAGGAGCTCACTTGCTTGAGGGTTACTCACGAACCCCGCGTCTGACCACCAGGTGGCCCTTTGCCTTGGGCCGGTAACTTCAGACACTAGTTGCGCGCGAGGAATGACGCTTGACCCACACATAGCCGAGCAGACAACATGCCACTCCTCTGCAACCACCACATAGACCACCGCGAGTCCAACCTCAATGTCAGGTCCCACCTTTGCGCTTGCAATGGTGGAGGGCCTACCTGACCCCGCGTACCCTGATCCAAACAGCTGGACCCGTAGTTCCAGCTGCGAGAGCCCCATCTGTTCGGGTCGTACAGATAGGGACACTTTACTCCCACCCACTCAGTATTTACCGATGGCCCGTTGAAATTTTCAGGGGGCTTGAGTTTCTCTCGCCAAAGGTCGCATCTCGCCGAAGAGGAGATGCCATCAAATAGGTCCACGCATCCTAGAAAACTTTTCCGGCTTTTTAGGCGCTGGGGCACTGAGCTGTAATTGTGCATTGGGTGGCGTGGTCGTTCTCTAGTTTCGCCCTCTCTATGCGACTTGCTATAGTCCTGCGAATTTCCGGAGCGAGTGCCTTCCGGCTGGGCACACTCTGCCGTGGTCGACCTGGAAAACCCTAAATAGACTCCGCACTCAGGTTGGCCGTAGCAAGGATAACCTCCATAGGTGGGGGTACTCTGATGGCACTAGTCTTCAGTGCTTGTGCAGCATTTCTCCGCAGACCATGGCCCATCTCAAGGAGTACGCAGCATGCCCTGTCACCTATACTTGCTGCTTTTGACTGCGTCACCGAATGGTTTTGCCGTGGCTGAATTCTGGGCCAAACACAATATTTAAATTTTTATATTTGTTATCGACACGCTAAGAAGAAGAAGTATTTACCAACAAGCGAGTATCTGTCAGCATGGTTTAACCTTCCGTGGTCTACCTGGAAGTCCCTGAACTGCCTCAGAACCCAAGTAGAAAGGTGTAACGCCAACCTTGCAAAATGGGGCTACCTCGACAGAGTAGCAGCAGGGTGTGCATGTGGCGTTGAGTTGCAAACCATGCCCCACCTCCTGTCATGTCCTCCTATGCCCCAAAATATCAGGCGATCAGGGTGATCTATGTGCTGCCACCGAAGACGCCGTGGTAGTGGCTAAGTTTTGGGCTAAACAAACGAAGGAGGAAAAAGAAGATATCAATAGTTCCTTTTCAAGACACATCATGTTTTTCATAGATTCATCATTAATTTGTTTTTCCCCTACTCTTAAAGAAGTCTCAGTCTCTTTAAATAATTTCCTACGTCATCTTTCTTATCCGTCCAAATTACATGCCCATACCATGACAACCGATTTCCACACAAATTTTTAGTCACCAGTGCTATTTTTTCAGACATTCTCTTCACATATCAACTTTTACCACAGACAGAATCTTGACAAATTATACATACGTAGTTACATTCAACACATCAAATATCACAAAGTGCGTTCTAAGGTCTGAACACGGTTCCGTAATTTCCGGCGTGCTTCCCGCGTAATCGTGTCAAACGGATGTTCGAGCGCCATCTTAACTTTCCACTGATGGCAGAAAGTTTTTCGCCTTTGCCTTACGACGTGGGGCTCAAAGGAAATAGTAAGCTACCTCAGTTTGTCACTGTCAGGGGAGGTTCTGAGTTAGAACAGATATTAGTCTGAACTGTTCAAGTTTTTGCTGTCATTAAGTTTGTGATTGACAGGGAATGTTAACTGAGGTAGTACTTTATCCTGTGTTTGAAGATAGTAAAATGGTAGATAGAATATAGACAAGCACTTTAACGACTTATTGATTTTAGAAGAAACCAGACCAGCGACTCCAATGTCGCTGTAATGGGCCACTTACTAGGTCCAAATAATATAGTACTGTGTAAATGTACTTTCAACACGAAAATCAGAAAAAAAGAATACAGACATTGCTGTTAAAGGGAATATAATACAGCATACTCATAAAATTTGTTAATAATGTGCCCACTGCTGGGACAGTGATATGATATAATAGAAAGATAAAATAAAAAAAAGCTTTGAACAAAAGAAATAAATATCACACATTTTCAAAAACTTCGGTAAGACGCAATAACATTAAAGACAAGACTACTGATTCAATTACAAAAAAAAATAAACCGGAATGCCGTCTATAAATACTAATCTTCCCCAAAACAAATGTCTCTATTTCTACCCTACATTACTACCCTACATTAAGCCGAAAAAGGACCCACCCAACAAAACTTACGTCATCAGAACAAAACAGTTCTCAAGTCGAGCTATTTTTCAAATTAAACCACAATAGGGCCTTGGAGATAGAAAAAAAACGGCAAATTGTTAATAAATCTAAGTGAAAACGTTTTGGCTTGAGTTTAGTTTTAAATACGGTCAATATTTCAGGGAACGTTTCAATTTGTCGGATTGCGTGAAAAATCGAGTAGAAGATCCCTCCTTCGTAAATACTCCTACGTGCCTAATAGGGATGTCACTGTGGCTATCTTAAAGGATGCGAAATTGAAGAAGTCCTTGACTTCCGCAGAACCATGGCTTATCAGAAACGCAGGTGAAAAATGTTAATTGAAGAGAAAAATCGTTCTATTCGTAATCAATAGGTATGAATATCTATCTTTCGGAACGTAATAAACTACATGATAAACTACATTTTTCACTCGCTAAAACTGCATTGTCACTATAAATGCGATTATTTTCAGGTCATAAATTTAACCAGCTTCATTAAACAGTTGCGCTCTTGGCGGTGAATCAAGTAATGTGGGTTCAAAAACTTTAATCTTTTCGTTAATTTCAACGATACTCAATACTTATTGGCAGGGAGAACCTGACTTCACACACACTTCTTGATACAAAGCGGTGAGTAAAATCGGGCTGTGAATGATGACGATGATAGTGTCTTTAGACTAGATAGATCTCTATTACAATTCCGTTAAAAACTTGCGGAGGCGGATAAAAAGTGACAACCCTAGCTCGTAATACAGTCATTTATTTCTATTTTAGTAATTCGAAAACGAAATGGGCATCGGGAAGTCAGTAACAAAATTGCTACGAATTATTTGCACCAAAATATTCGTTATTACTTCGCCTTCCCTCGTATTATTAGAATTTAATTGTCGACAATATTTCTTGGAACTGTTATTGTTAAAATGTGAAATTGAATAGCGTTGTTCTAGGAACCGATAACAAGGTTTTAACGATACGTTTTTTATTTAAACGGACAATAATATTAAACACTAGAGGACGCCTCGCGGTTTCACCCGCGTAGTTCCCGTTCCCGTGGGAACACAGGGATAAAAAGTAGCCTATGTCACCCGGGGATAGAGTAGCTTCCCAACGGTGAAAGAATTTTTGAAATCGGTCCAGTAGTTTTGGAGCCTATTCGGTACAAACAAACAAACAAAAAAATCTTTCCTCTTTATAATATTGGTATAGATTAAGCTACCTATTTTTTTAGTGTATTTTAATATTGTTTACGATTCTACATCAATTGCTCAGTTCCAGGATAAATACGTGGACTAAACAACAATCTGGTGTAATTACATGAATATAAGTTTAAAAAAAACGCAGTGTCTTTGTCGTGGTAAGATTTTAAGTGACGCGATACTTGGAGCGGGAGACGTGCCAGCCCGCGCCACCCGTGCGCCTCCAACCAATCGCAGTGCCATGCTTAGACAACAATCATCACTCTCCATAAAGCTAGCAAACAAGTAGGCCTCGAAATAAACATATCAAAGACAAAAGTTATTTAAAATTACGCAAAGACAACTAAAACAGTTATATATGGTTCGGTACATGGTGAAAATCCCACCCTTATGCACAAAACGTTTTGGGGACACTTTTATTATGCGTACAGCTAAGGAGTGCAATTCCTTGCCGGAGTCTGTTTCCCGATAGCTACAATCTAGTCAAGAGTGAATGAGATTAAAGATAAAATGTAGATGAACTGGTCATGTCGGTCATAGACGGACTAAAGCGGTCACAACATTTAAAGGCTCTCAGGGCAAACGCCACAAATATAGACCTCATTCACGCTGGCATAAATGGCAATCTCTGGAAGAAGGTTTCTGTTCCAAATTGCAAATTTAATTTATCATCACGAGATATGGAACAAAAAGCAGCGAAATATTGGATAGTCATTAAGGTTCTTCTATTTCATATGGAGCGTTATCCTGCTTAAGAATCGAATCCCTGTCTAGAACATGGCCCAATTGTTGGATTGCTCCAAGTGCCAATACATGGTGAACATCCGCAGGTGCAAAGCAGGTGCTTTTGAGAACTTAATGAACGCTACATATTTTTATTGTCTGAGTCTGTTTGAAAATCATCAAGATGTATTTGTTTGTAACAACATACTGACTGATTGCCGGAATCGCAAACATATCGCAATCACCGAAATCTAAAAACAAACCGAGCACAGCTAGTTTACATACATTTAAACTGAAACGAAACTAGTTTTGCCTACGGTTTTGCCTCTCTAAATTTCAAGTTAAACAAACCACAAAATAATACAATTAAAATCAACGGTCCGACGTCCGAGCTTGGAAGCTTAGTTGAAAATCAACGCGACAAACTGCACTGCAGTCAAACTGTTCTGTATATACAAGTTGAGTTTTCCAAGTTGCCATGGATGGCCAAATCAGAAACTATGAGCGGTTTTGATAAAAATAAGGAAATTTGAATTTTTTCCTTTAGTTTTCTGTAAGTCATTACTTAACAGGATTTGATCCTTATTAGCGACACGATCGGATGGTGTTATTATAATTCAGCGTTGTTTTTTTTTTCCCACAATCAACCGGTACGATTCCTGAATAGGAATATACATTTTTCAAAAATCCATTGAGGCATTTTAGTTTTCAACAAAAAATCAGCACCGTGACTATTTTGAGTATTTTTCGCTATTCCTCATGGTTTCTGATTGGACATCCACACCCACTTGTAGAAATCATCCTTTATAGTGAAACTGCTCTGTAGTCAAACAGTGCTGCGGTTTCCAAAGCTCCCTTTTTGGCGAGTACTGCGGTGCATATATTAACTATTTATAGACTCGATGTTAGTACTAGATTACTGGCACAGTAAGCATCAGGGATGGTTTAGTTATTCAAATGGATATGTAGAGCAGTATTTCGACAGGTAGAGCCAACTAAGTAAATATTGTTTAATTGTTAAGTAGTCAGTCAATTTCTTATTAAACAAAATGAATTCCTGAATTTCATAAAATATCTAATAATATAAGAATTAGTAATAGCACAGATAACATGGGATATAACTGTTAACATTTTGTTATAACAATAAGTCCCTACCGGAGTCTGTGTTTTCTGATAAAGTACAACCTTTAAATCAAAAGTGAATAGGTTACTTTTAGGCAAGCGTGCATCACCGTCGACACATCACCGCTTATCATCAGGTGAAATAGTGGCCAAACGTGAGCTTCAACTATACAAAAAAATTGAGATACTCATGAAAATAAACCTTTCCTAAATACACAACTTCCTGCCGAGAAAACAAGAGCCAATCCAAACAAAACCCCTTACATTTCAAACCTATTAAATCGCTCGACAATGCTCCAACAAATCTCCAATTGCCAGCTTGTGTGGCCAAGATAATGCTCTGAAAGCCTCTGAACTGCAAAGGATTCGTCGTTTGTAGCCCGCAGTAGGAGGTTGCATAACTCTGACGTCATTGCAAAGTAATAATGAAACATTCTAGTTGGAGGCCGAAATAGTTTATAGTTTCTCGAAACTTAGTGACAGGGTTAGTCCGTTTTGCAGCAATCCGATTGCGTATTTTGGCTGTTACGGGTTGGCGATAGAAAATAAATAGATTGGAAAAAATATATAGTTTAGTGGAGTTCGAGCTATTATTGATCTAAAAATGATAAAAAGAGTCTTGTCGAGGTTAAACAAAGATGGTTCCTCTATTGCCAGTTAAATAAGTGAAATATGTTTCAACATACTGGAAGCATTATAAAATCAAAGTAATAGTTCGATTCTGCAAATGTTATTTTTACTGACAATAATTATACCAGCTGTAAGCAGGTGTAACCTGGAGGTCTTTTAATATAATTCCTATAACTGAATAGGTTAATTACTTCTAGGCTTCTCGTCAACAATAGTAAACAAACGCGAGTCAATCGAATTAAAAGATAGACAATGCACTTAAATCAAAAACATTGATGAAAATGATATTGCCGTATACATATTTATAAGGTAGAAATCTGGCAACCACTCTTTCAGGTGGACATACGTATATACGTCCATCCATTATTACTTAACACAGTTCTTACACTACCCAAAAGACTTAATTACTTGATGTATTTTCCGTGTAGCAGAAAGAGGCAACAGGCCTAATTCAGTTATGAATCATCATAATTACTTTACAGCTACATTAAGACGAAGCGCTGGGAACAGAAATAAATATCATACCATTGTATGACAAGCGGAATATCACACGAAGCAGGCTCCATGATAAATTATAAGAGATTATACCTCTCAGCTCATTTTACTTAAACATCATTAAGATTTATGGCCCGAGACTGTAAACAAAGAAGTTCAAATTGCGGCTTTACAATCGGATTATGAACTTTAGTTATAAAGGAGAACCGTAAAGAATACTAAAATCCCTAAACGCGATCGAGAAGTTTCTTTACTAAATTAAGGTGTTTTTGTTTCAGATAAAATGATGGATAAGTCACGAGAGGCGGAGTAGTGAGCTATTGGATGTGAAGAGACGTCAACATGCTTCACAGAACGTCATCGTCAAGACGACGGCGTGCTTCCAGAAGTGCCGCCACGTCTCCTCAAGCGAGGTCTCCGAGAGCATCGGCACAGCCCTCTCGAAGAGCATCACTAGCAGCCACAGAAACTGATGAAGAAATGGAACCGACTCCACCGCCACAACGAAGCCCTAGAGCAAGCCTCGCTCCAGACGCAGCACTCGAAGGTGGCTACCATCGCAGTCCACGACACTCCCTGGTTCCAGAAGCCAGGTCAGCCAGAAACTCCATAACACCAGATACGGCTCCACCAACCAGAAACACTCTAGGGCCATCAAGAAACAACTTAGCAGTTGATATGAACTATGGATCGAGGCTAAGTTTGAATCCTCAAGACTTCAATCGAAGTCCACGAAACAGTATTACACCAGACGCTACCGCGAGGAGTCCACGACGAAGTTTGGTGCCAGAAGGCACGTCATGGAATCAACCGCGAAACTCCTTGGTGCCGGATGTTGGCAGGAGCCCTCGACATTCTGTAGCAAGTATTCAAATAGACCCAGCGCGAAGTCAAAAAGACTTGGGTCCTAGTCCACGGACAAGTCCAAGAGGCAGTGTAGAAGCTCCTATGAAGAAAGAAATGCCGGAAATGAACAGGAGTCCAAGGGGTTCGTTGATTCCTGATTCGCAAAGGAGTCCTCGGGGAAGTATTGCACCATCAGAGAGGAGTGCAAGGGGGAGCTTAGTGACGGGTGAAGGAGCGGGGGAAACTACCAGGGTGAGTCCAAGAGGAAGCCTGACGCTGACATTTCAAGAGCCATTGGTTTCACGGGAACGTCGGCCGAGCGAAGACAGTCAGACCGCGGGTAAGAACACTTATTTATCGCATCAACTACTAACGACTGGTACAAATCTCCCAATTATCACAATTAATAGGGTGACTAAATATTTACGAGACAAAATGAAGGTAGATATTGATGCCAACCCTGTTAGAATTATTACACCCGAAATTCAAGCCGTATTTAAATTAAGTGGCTTGACGGATTTCTCGGAATAATCTCTGTTTTGACAGCTGGTCGTGACTTGAATTGAGTGCTATTTTGGGCGCTTAGGGCTACAAGCCAATATCTGCTCCTAGTGAATGTGTTTGCATAACAAGAATAGAAAGTTCTTAACTATGTAAATTCAAACTATTTTATGAAGTCATATTAATAACATCGTAGATCCACCTTCATCCTTTATAATTGTCACAGAAAAACTCTCATCATCATTATCATGTTCCTGCCCTTATCCCATGTTACTTGGGGTCGGCGACGACTTGGCGGTCGGTCAAGAAAAAATTTGGTGGTCGTACTGAAACAAAACTTAATAAAAGCAAGTTTGATCTCGCATTCACCACCATCATCATCATCATCCATCAGTCTGTAGTCTACTGCTAGACATAGGCCATTCTAATTGCACGCCATTTATCTCGATTCTCGGCAACTCTCATCTAAGTACTACCGGCCTTCCTGCAAAGATCGTCGCTTCACCTAGCCTGAGGACGCCCACCGTACTTTTCTTTACCCTTTTTTAGTGTCAACAAGGAACGCTTATAGTTTCGCCATGTCTAACGTAGTTTAATGTTCTAATCTAGGCAAACTATCTTAGCTAAGTAGGTTTTACAATTTTACGAGTAATAGTCCACCAAGTTATAAAATTTACTTGAAAATGTATTTCTGGGGACAACAGTTTTCGAACGCTTAAATTTGTCCCTTCGATAGTTTTCGTTTTGTTTCGTTAATGCTTTGAACGTTAGTAATATTACCTATTTATTTTGGAAAAAGTAGCTGTTTATACGAAACCCGCTGTGCACGAGTCAGACTCGCACTTGGCCAATTTTTTATTTTTTTTGACTTCTTGTCAGGTTTTATACCTTTCTCAAATAATAGTTTGTCGTACACCGATGTTGTCAATATCATGTATATCTTATTCAGGTACCCGTGGCAGAAGCGTGTCCCCCTACAGGGCGTCGGTGGCTGGCAGACAAACTGGTGCGGGAGCTCCCTCGGACACCGGGTCTCGACGAGCCTCGAGCTCCGTAAGTCAGGTAAATAATCAAACATTATTCCCAATAATTTATGTGGTGTGACCAGGTGATGAGACCTCCTGGGCTTATCGGAATTTCAATCAAGTTGATACTGTGTATGGTTTGTAAAAGATTTGAAAGTTTAGCTTAGATGTGGCGGAAAATGGAGAAAGCAGGTTTTTCAATGCCTTGAAAGTAGACAAACTAATTAATGGCAATCAAAGCTGTAAACCGATTTGATAATTATGATCTTGATTAAGAGTGCTGATAAATTATAAGTTCCAAGACATTTAAATACAGTCAGTATTTAAACGACTTAAGTCTAGTTTTGAGTCAACAGGCAACATGTGGAATTTAAGTGCTTGGACTTAACAGTATACAAGTAGTAGTAGGTTTGACGCAATTTTCAATAAACGACACTTCTGATCTGATAGAATTCTTATAAAAACCTATAAAACTGAACTGTTACTCATAAAATAAACACTTTTATTCCCATCTCGTAACATAATATTTACGAGGAGTTATGAAAGTCTGAAATATTCCTATAAAATCACAATAATTCAACTGGCAATATCTGGAACAGGGAAGCTTTTCAAAGAGCGCGTTTATGTTAAAAGCATAAAGCTGAGTTATTTCGATGAGTGTGAAGTTGGCGTGTTATGACCAGGTTTTATGGGATGCAGTTTAAAAGGCGGTGCGATAACCCATTTTATTATTGCGGTACGAACTAAAACTCTATTATTCGGACTTAAACATAACCGGCAATATGTGGATACTATAGGTGTACCTCTTTACAACCTTAGTACAGAAGTAATAACGGCGAATGAAATCAACTTTTTTTTTTGTTTTTACTTTATCTTAGTTAGTTTTTAATCATGGTCTGGCAGTTTGGTTTATGCGGCCTATCTGAATGTCCTTTCTTTGGTTTTGTTCGTCGAATCGTTGAGCTCCTTAAAATCTGAGTTGAGCTGCACGGTTATTGACAAATGCGTGCACTGACTGGACAGGTCCACTCAATCTGGCTGGTCCTTTACTCAAAAGACCATTTCAGACATCAGTCTACATGGTCTTCATATGATCTAACCAAGATTTTGTCTGGACTTTAAAAGAGACTGTGACCTCTGAGTTTGTTTCGGCCTTTCTTCTCAGAGTAGTCAGATAGAAAACGCCGACCTCATCTAGTTTTAAAAATATGATCGACATGTAAAAGTGTTTGTACAAACCAACTTACAGAAACAAAATCATTTATCATTTTATTTTACCACGCAAAAAAAAAACTCTCTCTATGCTGAAATCTGTTAGTTAACCTAAGAAGGTGGTAGTGGGACTGCCTGCCCAAGATGCGCAAGACGTGTGGTAGACCAGAGGCTCTTGAACAAAGAGTCATTTAGTCATTAACTGCGATTGTCCAAATTCCAAAATGTAAGGGGTTGATCACATAATATTTCGACAGCACTTGGCATTCCAATACATTTTACCAAACGCTTTCGTTGCCAGAATATCAATTGACTGGTGCCTCTGGTGATTACTTGCGCTCCAGACAAAGTGATACTACCAGCGATACCACTTGTCGAACTGAGTAAATGTATGGTACTGTGAGGACTCTGCTTAACTAGAAGGCAACCTACTTGCCTATAAAAATACTGGCAATTGGTATTACTTGAAAGGTAAATGAATTTAGAATAGAAAATAAGTGAATATGTTTTTGATTGTCAATTCTAGTGGAGCCGCCCAGAAGGGAGGCATATTGTAGAATTCTTACTAAATATATAAACTATAAAAGTTAAAGTATTTAATTTGTTAAACTCTGACTACGCCTTCTACATTTGGTGGAGGCGCCGGGTACAGAATCCCAGAAGATAAAAATAAATACGCGTGTATACGGCGTACAGTATACGTAGTAAGTGAGTGAAAAACGTTGAAAGTGTTAAAAGACGGAAGTTCGCGTGTGCATGGCGATAAACAGTGCACGAAGCCCTATCGGCGTACATAAAGCGAGATAAGTTTTTACAGAGAGGGTTGTTACCTCTCATTCCCTCCCTTAAGCGGATGGAAATATAAGGAAGAGTCGGAATAAAGCTAAGTGGTTTTATTATTTAGTGTAATTGAGCATAAAAGGCTAGCCATGATGAATGATTATTACACGGGAACGAACGGTTATTGTCTAGAAGAATTTTTAACCGAATTCAAGTCAGTGGCCGAAATAAATGAATGGAGGGAGAGCGACTACAGCCTGATCTTAGGAGGATTCCTGCAGGGGGCTGCATATTATTTTTACCGTATGATTTTTAAATATGATATGGACTTTGAAGTGTTATGCGATCGCTTGAGGAGTGAATTCTCTATATTTCACCGCAGATGCCGTTATTGCGAACAGCGCATAATAATTGCTAAAATAAAAGCAGATAAAAAACAACCTGATGTATTGTGTGAGGATGTTAATGCACATTTATTTTCTAGTATCGTGATTAAGGACGAACAAACACAAAACAATATACAGTGCAGTGAAAAAAGCGTTGACCACGTTGACGGAGAAGGCGACGCAATTGATGGCGATGACACCAACGGAGAGAGCTGCATGTTGGACCACGAAGGTGACCAGACCAGCGGAGATGACGGCCCCGTCGATGTCCAGTTGGAGGTGGAGTCTTCGTCGTCGTTCCAGGGCGAGTGCGCGGACGGCCCGGCTGACGAGGAGTTGGACTCCCTATCCAACAGCGAGTGCCTGGACGAGGGTATTGTGATGTATCGGTCCAGTCCAATTGACTCCACTAATTCCATTTGTCTTACAGAGAACAGTGATGAGATTTTGTCGGAACAACTAGTTGTGGTTCCATCGGGACACCAATATGTATCGGATGTTAACATGCACATTAATCCAATTGATTTCAACCATAAAATTGAAAATAATATTGAAAATTTTCAATCTGACTTAAAACAGAATTTTATAAAAGTCATATTGAAAAGAAAGAAGATGACAGCCAGTAAGAAAGGTTTTTCTCGAATTAAACCGAAAGAGATCCATAGGCAATTCAAAAGAGTCTTTAGTAAGATTTCTTATTGCGCCAACATAAATTCAAAGAAGGCGATCAATAAAAAAGTTATGTTCCGAATTAAATACAAAAGATTTTTTAATGAAACTTCTTGGGGAGCAAGGTTTGGTTCAAGTAAGATTACTATGATTGTTGCAAGGAAAAATTCACTTCATATTTGCCTTAGATATAACATTGCACAAAGATTTTTGCATTGCGAATACATAAAGCAATTCGAACTCGTAAAGTGCAAATTATGGAAATTTTATAGAAAGAAGATTAGGTATAAAATGTTGTAAATATTGTATTATACAAACTGATTTATTTAATGTTGTGTCTTAAATTTTGTGCTTTATTAACCAATGTTTTCTTTTCATGTCGTGCAAATGAATACGGTCCAACTTAGAAGGAATTTGCGATGCGCGCTAGGCATCGAATTATACTAAATGCGAATGATTATTTGAATGATTTA
Organism: Orthosia cruda; assembly: GCA_964057195.1. Taxonomy (NCBI): domain Eukaryota; kingdom Metazoa; phylum Arthropoda; class Insecta; order Lepidoptera; family Noctuidae; genus Orthosia; species Orthosia cruda. Next base: position 2,325,166 of record OZ059836.1, read on the forward strand.
TCTGTATATGTTTTGATGAAATTAAATACTACTCTGTCTTGTCTTTATTTACTAAATAGGATTAGCTTTTGAAATTACTGACGAAGTCCAAATACAATTCCATAAGGACTAAGTCAGAAACAGTCAAAAAATAATAGAAAAGTCTTATAAGCCCCTAAGGCGAATAAATGCTTTGAAAGCATAGATGTCATGTTAAGAAATGGTTTGACACGTAGTCCCACAGATAATACAAAAAAGGACAGTGTCAAAACCTTGTCAAAAGTAAAGCATAGTTTTCATTATAAGAATTGATTTGACACGTAGTCCCACAGATAATACAAAAAAGGACAGTGTCAAAACCTTGTCAAAAGTAAAGCATAGTTTTCATTATAAGAATTGGTTTGACACATAATGCCATAAACAATATAATAAAGCACAGTGTTCACACCATAATTAAATTTAATTTTACTCTATGCGCCATAATTAGCCACAGATTAGTTAGGCCGAACCATAGTTATAGTTAGGACTAGTTATGTAGAGATATAAGGTCCAGTCCACATAGATAGAAATTGGCGAAAAGGAGAGTGGCCTAGGATAGATGCATGTAAATAGATAGATAGAAAAACTTTTTAATGTTAGAGTAGGATAATAGATAGGTTTAAATAGATAAGAGTAGGTTAAGGTTAGTAAGGTTTCCATATAGGAAGAGGCCTGTTGTCAATTAAAAGAAAAAAATATGAATGACAACTATCAAATTTGACATATTGAAATTAATAGGGATGGGAAAGTAGGAAAAAATGTATCGATAGTTTTCTTATCGATATTCTCTAGTAGTATCGATATATATAATTAAATTAGTTCTTTCCGTTGCATGTGCTGATGATGTGTGAGTTGTAAGCCGCAGGGGGAAGAAGAGGCTGGCAACGTTGGCCACGCATCGAAGAAATATTTTTTGGTTATGCGATTAAGGCATAGGCACAAGCCAGGGTAATAGTATAACCCAGGGGTTTCTAAAAGTAATAGTCATAACTGAAACCGACTTTGCTAACGGGGCATAGCCTTTGCAAAGGATGTCGAGTTGACATCATTGGTCCAGTTTATGTCTGATGTTTAAAATAATAAATGAATTTATAATAATAAACCCTGGTGCAAGCTCTATGAATAGGATTAGAAATTCGATGCGATCCAGCCTTTCCTTCTCTGGCCTGATAAACGCACGAGATCGAAAAATTGTGTCTTATTTGAATTTTTGAGATTAAACCCCATCCGGGTCGATGTGAGTTGACGCATCTTTCTTGTGTTGGGAGGACGCCTTGTTCCTTTTTTAGGGTTTTGGTCAAGGAGGTTCAAGCATGACGGCGTTGATTTGTTAGTGCGTATGTGCACGTCAACTGAAGTTAAAAGCACGTATCGGAGCGTCCGATAACTCGTTTGTCATGATTAAGCCTTCCCCTTTTAAGGGTCGTACCTCAATTGTAAATGTGATTTCCCTACTAGGTAAATGCTCGGGTTAGGGTAAGGTAGGATTCATGTAACCTTTCAAGACATAGAATAGAAGCACTTCATATGATTCTGCGCGTCTATTCGTAGGGGCGTAGCTCATGTGAGGACTCTGCTTAACTAGAAGGCAACCTACTTGCCTATAAAAATACTGGCAATTGGTATTACTTGAAAGGTAAATGAATTTAGAATAGAAAATAAGTGAATATGTTTTTGATTGTCAATTCTAGTGGAGCCGCCCAGAAGGGAGGCATATTGTAGAATTCTTACTAAATATATAAACTATAAAAGTTAAAGTATTTAATTTGTTAAACTCTGACTACGCCTTCTACAGTACCTATTGAACACAATGATATTTTAGTAGCGTAATCCCATACATTTAAGAGTCTAGACAGACGAGATGCATTTAAGCTGCACAGTTGACATTAATAACACATCTGAACAACTGCATCGAAACTGCTAACTGACTGTGCAGTCCACTCAAAAGCAAACTGATTGCAGTCCAAGTGCAGCCCGTCTGTATAAAGCCTTAGACTTCTTGAGAAACGTTATGGCTGTTTTATATGTATGCAAGTCCATTATCCATTTTGTTAGTAAAACTACCTTATGTATAATAAAAAAAAATTAAACATTTTAATTTCTTCACTAAACAGATTAGGTTAACGAACTATTAATACAAAAGTCTGAAACTTTCACAAAAACAGGAAGGTGACTGTCCAATAATGGTGTTATAATTTAAAGTGTTTTCAACTAAAAGTAATTTACTAAACTTTGCATGCAACTAACACAGTTCTAAACATGCAACCAACAGTAATTGTGTACTTACATTAACAGCGCAAATTAAGATTGATTTAAAAGTTAATCTAGACTGTAATAAAGTGTTCAAGCAACACCTAGGTTTTATTAATTTAAAATTGTTTTCAAAACAGCTTTTTTTCATATAGCAAATAATGATTTCTAACAAAGAATGCCGTGAATGTGCTACGGCGTAGCACCGTAGGAAGTGTAGAGGATCTACGGCGCTACGACTTGCTACGAAGAGGGATAATGCACGGATTTTAAGTACGATCGCATTCAATATCAGTCACAATTTGCCAAAATGCCTCTAAGTTCTTGATATTGATTGTCACTGTAAAGCAATGAGAACTACCGTGTTTGAATTTGCCGCTAGGGGCGCTGGTGTAGAGTGAGGTCCTCAAAATGTATTTTTTTTTTGTTTTTTTGGCTTTTAGCGCGGGGTTTTTTTATTAACTACTTTTTTATTGTTGTGAATATTTGCCAAATATGGCAGATACGTACGAGTCATATCAACCACTGCTTTAGTAGAGTTTAATGTTTCGGAAAATTTAATCCTCCATTTTTTCAAAAAAAAGGGTCTGTGCGGAACTGCAGCATACTCGATTTTATATTTAATCACACTTCTGACATTAAAAATGAATTTTTAACCGACTTCGCAAAAAAGAGGTTATCAATTCGATTGTATTTTTTTATGTAAAAAATAAAAATTACCTCAGTACTTTTTATTGGGAGAACCGATTTTGATGATTCTTTTTTATTTGAACGCTGGTGGCTTGTCATGTGGCCCCATTTAATTTTCTTCAAGATCTGATGAAGAGATTCGGCGATATACATCAGAACTCTTCAATAAATGACGGCAAATCACTCGGGATAGCTGCAAACGCATGTCTGTTTATTGTTTACTCCATTTCATAACATAACTTCACACTGGTACGCTCTAAAGGGGTACGCAGGTGTGCAAAGTTCACTCCACAGTTTTGTTTAATTTGTTTCATGTTATTGGGTTAATCTATTCTGGCTTCACTTTTGGGCAATGTTTGCTAGCCTATAGAACTGGCCCATTATATACCACAACTAAAAAGTGAAAAATAAAAACTTTTTTACAAAAATTATAACCGACTTCCAAACAAAAACACTACAAAGTGAAACATAACTTCAATTTCGGAAGTCGGTGTCAAAAAACGAAGAAACGAAAACCGGAACACCACACAGTCACTGGGCAATCGATCAAATCCTTTTAGCGATATTAGATACCTACGGTAAACACGCGAAGAAATGGACGCCTAATATCGAAAGTTGAAGAAAATTGTATTTAGGATTTTATTACCCTCGGGCATAGTAAAAAAGGGTATTTTGTGAATATCTTACATATTGGTATAATGATGAATATAAAGGTAGTTTTGGGCAGTAAATCCTGCAGTTCAAAGGCATTGATATTTGAGTCAGGTAACCCAAATCGAACTCCTTCGGGTTAAATTGCATGACTTTACGCTTGGATTATTACGCTACTGAGACTGAACTGTTTGAGTATGTGTAAAATATATTAATTTATCAATATTAATAGTTGACTCGCCAACGCACCAACGCATGGACCGACAGTCCGATAACGACAGATCGCCACATATTTTTGATATGCTTCTCGCAGCTCAACCAAATGATGACTACTGTTTAACCGGGTTTTCCCTGTGTAGACTGAACTAGAGCCTCCAGCCAGGCACAAAGATTTAACCTAAGCGACCACGCTGAGGCTATCCCCTATGGTATATGAACCTCGGCTTAGGGCGTCGCTGGGGGGACAACTAGGGCTGGATCTTGATCAAGTGATTCTACCATCCGTTCGGAAAGTACCTAAGTGGAGAAGAACGGTCAAGCTTATCGCCCCCCCATTCAGACTGGTATTTATAACCGAGCGACGTGTGCGCCCGAGGCAACGTTACAATACTGTTATTGGAAATGTAGCGCGATCTATTGAGATCTACATACACTACAGTATGTCTTACAGAACAACACATTCACTGAACAATATTCACATACATAATCACACCTCTCATCTCCAAAGGGTTAGCCAGTGGTGTACCCACATTTGGTTAGTTATGAGTCCCTTTTAATAGGTAGACCATCTACCGGGCACAAGTCCAGTCTGGGTAATGATTCACATATATAGTTAACTAGCTTCTGCCAGCGGCTTCGCCCGCGTGAAAAGAGTTTTCTTGATTGGTCTGATTAGCTATCAAGGTCGCATATTTTCGTGCGTTCAAGCGTTTTTGGTATACCTATTATTGGAATCAAATATAACAGCTCACAATGTTAGGACCCATAATATGAATGTTAATTTTAATCCGTGGTGCTAAGCAACTGGGCTTATCTCAGTTGTAAACGACCCTTTGTACCTATTGGCCTTGTTTGTTCTGTCTTCTGCTTGGTATGGAGGGAAGTAGAAATTTGTATGTTTTCCTACTCCTCCGTTATTCCTTTCTGATTAATTTCGTTGCGGTATCCAAGATAGTTAAATTCATTCTCCGAGACTTCGTCGAGCTTCATTGCTTCGGCGCTTTTCTGGTGGTCGCTACTGTTGATTCTGGCTTTCAGGAGTTGCAGTGGTTTGGGAATAGTGCGTTGGGATTGGACCAATAAAAAAAATCAGGGTCGCATAGACATCGCTACTGAATCTGCCAAGTAGTACTCAACCCCTCCATTCCACAGGTATCAGGCGACGAACAACGCCGTCTATGCGGCGAGCAGGCCAAGTACAGCGACCGCACAGGCCTAGGCCTCGGCATGGGTCTTACGACCTACGGCTCCGTGGCTTACCAGCTGAAAGACGCCAACATGGAGGCCTCAGGGACTGTGGATTTTGTCTGCAGAGCTGCGAAGATTATGAATAGGACAAGTATGTATTTTAGTTTTCTTACTTTATTTATATATACTCGTACTTTACGTTCTAGGCAAAGTTATATTCGATCAGCGTATTACGATTGACGAATTGCCAAATGTTTGAGAGGATGGTCTCAAACATTTTACAATTCGTCAGTATACGAGTATCTCGTATAATAATAATCATACTATGTTCGCATGTTTAGTCGATCATTTTAGAAGTTTTGACGATCATAATTATCGCTGATAGGATGTCACTTGTCTTTGCACTTTTGACTGACTCAATTCTTTTTGATAAAAGAAATATAATAGTTTATTTTTCAAAAATGTGTTTAAAAATTACATGAAGGTTGAAATCAATGTTATTACGTTAATTACTGTAAAAGACATTGTGTGTTACTACTGTAAATCTATTTTATGAGGTACAGTTTGAAACAAAAACCAATAAGTAATAATAAGTAGAAACTTTTTGATAATTTAAATAATAGCAAAACTATTTATTATACATTCATTGTTTTCATTTCCAAACAGTTTTGAACACTTATTTCCAAATAAGTTACCTTTGCTCTAGATATTTGTCACGTCTACTTAGTCTTTACGCATAACAAATGTCCAGAGTGTCTTTACACTCTTTTACATATCTGTTTTCTGGAAAGAAAGCATTACAAATGAATGATGCGAATGACTGTTAAAAATTAACAACAGCTAACGCGCGCTTGACAATTTGTCACATTGTATCCATTTTACAATAATAATTTATAGGTATAAACTTGTATATTCATTCTGTAAATTGCGTTTGCAATAAAAGTATCAAATATTACTGACAGGCTTCCATGTTCAATCCTACAACACATAGTAACAAGAACTTTCAATGAATCGTACATAACCGCTTCTCATGTCAATGTGTCGGATTGTACTCCAGCTTTCATACACGAACAGAACAAAAAGATTCAGTGAGCGATAGTTCATTGTTTCACTAAATGGCCGCCTTTTGTTTCAGTACTCATGACTGTTTTCCTGATTTTCCTGTCGACTCTGCCTATTATTATGATGATTATGGGTGAGTTTTTAGTTTTAGTAATTAGTTTTACTGTTCTTTATTTCAGAGGGGCATTGTGTAGTGTTAGCGTAAAGACTTAACTTCGGTAAGATAGGAGCCTTCCTGCCTTACTGAAGTCGTTTAGAAGTATGGAGGAGACCTTTACTCTACAGTGGGACAGTATAAATTGAATAAATCTATGTATATGTTGTTAGGTGAGCAGATGGAAATATAAATAATACTAGTGAATTACAAAAATAAAATTACTCATTAAAAAATATTATTTTATAGCAAGCTTTTTTCGTATTCTTCTTAGCAAACCCTTTCATTTTCCTTACCCATATCATGGCAGTGCACAAAAAATAACTAGTCCGCCATCATGGGCCGTCCGCCATATTGGATTTAGAATATCGTCACGTAGCTAACAATGCACATCATCCAAACTAAACGTGTATGCAAAATTTCATCTTCATGGGGAGAGGATAACTGCTTTTAAATTCAGTTGCAAGATTTGACCCGAACACACTTACATATATACATACATTGCAAGTTAAATAAAAGCTTGTAATAATAACATTACACCACGCCTTTTTCCTTTTGCCCAAAGTTTAGTACTACACTGCTCCTTACTACTATTCCTTCTAAATATCCTTTTGTGACCTCATGTGTAGTATTACTGTTATAAAAGTTACTATCTGCAGTTCGAGACAAAGATAACTATAAAGAGTGAATATAAACATATTTTTTCGCAACGGACAAACCGCAGTTTTGAACCTTCAAAATACAGTTCCAGAAAATTCTTACGACACTAAGCTGTAGAAGGAAAAGTCTGTTCTCAGCATTTTCACTCACTGAAAAAGTATTTATGATTTGGTTTGAGACCGAACTTGTCTACTTAAATATACGTGCTGTGATACATATATAAGACATATTTATATCTCAACGAGACCGAGATAACGACTGAATAGTGCGAAAACATCTCTTTTACAGAAAATCGACGCCATTACTAGATATAACCGAATTTATCTCGCCACATTTGAATATCATGTATTTTGTATGCTTGGTTTTATGACAAGTGTGTAATAAGACACTCGATTTGACAGAGACTTTGTATACTTTAAACATAACGTATTTAATACGTTCAGACCGGCGTGTTCCGTATGGTGCCGGACGTAAAGAATTTCACCATCCCATGTCTTGCCGTGGGTGTCGTAAGAGGCGACTAAGGGACAAACCAGAGAATGGGCAGCAGCGTTCTCTGTGCTTCTATAACAACCATACTGCGATCGCCAACCCGCCTGCCAAGCGTGGCTATTATGGCAAAACCCCCCCAATGAATAGCACAAATAAAAAATGGCCCCTGGTACCCGGCAGTTTGCCTACCCTCGACTACGGTAGCAGTCGAGGCTACGGCATGGCAAGGGGTGCTAAGAATCTCCGGAAGAGATCCGGCTACCCCAACAATCACCGACGACTGGACCTGGCAACGTACAACACGCGCACACTTCGAACCGACGAGAAGGTCACCGAACTCGAAGAAGAATTGAGCAGGTTGCGATAGAGTATTATAGGGTTATCTGAAGTCCGAAGAGAGGGGGAGGACTCGATAATCCTCAAATCCGGTTACCTGCTCTATTTCCGAGAGGGTGACCGGCAGTCCCAAGGTGGTGTCGGGTTTATCGTCCACAAGTCCCTTGTGAACAACGTGGTGAAGATCGAGAGTGTGTCGACCAGGGTGGCGTACCTTATACTCAGATTAACCTCAAGATATTCGCTGAAGGTCATACAGGTCTACGCCCCAACCTCGGCACACCCCGACGATGAGGTAGAGACCACATGTATGAGGATATCTCCAGAGCCATGCATGGTTTTAAAACTCACCTAACCGTTGTCATGGGGGACTTCAACGCGAAACTGGGCAAACGAGACGAGGATGAGCTGCAAGTGGGGCAATTTGGAGTTGGTCAACGGAACCACTGGGGTCACCTACTAGCCAGTGTTATGAAGAAGGAGGGCCTCTATATGATGAACTCCTTCTTCAAAAAGCGTGAACACAGGAAGTGGACCTGGCAGAGCCTCGATGGTGCAACAAAAAATGAGATCGACTTCATCATGTCAACCAAGAAGCAAATGTTCAATGATGTCTCTGTGATCAATTCGGTAAAAACCGGGAGCGATCACCGCATGGTAAGAGGCACATTGAACATTAATATTAAGCTTGAAAGGTCTCGACTGATGAAGTCCACGCTCCGGCCAGCACAGATCCAGGTCCAAAACCCCGAGAGCTTTCGGCTCGAACTCCAGAATCGTTTCGAGTGCCCAGGGAGCTCCGTGGATGAATATAGCAACGGGTTCGTGGAAGCTGTCCATACGGTCGGGTCTAAGTTTTTCAAGATCCGTCGTACAGATAGAAACAAAAAGCACTCTGATCATACCCTCAAGCTTATGAAGGAGAGGCGTGAGATGATCCTGCAGTCTTCAGATGAGGCGTGCAAATACCGGCAGCTCAATAGAAAGATCTCTAAATCCAAGAAAAGAGACCCCCGCCGCATCAATACCAAGCGTATTAAAGACGCGATCGAGCGAAATAAAGGCTCCAAGGTGTTTTCAAGGGATCTGGCTATTGGGCAGAGCCAACTCACGAAACTGAAGACCGACGATGGCAGGATCGTATCTGCCAAACCGGAGCTTCTGAGGGAGATCGAGACATTCTATGGGCAGTTATACACATCGATCAGCAAGCCCGTTGGGAGTCTAGCAAACGACCCAAGTGCTAGATTGACCCGACACTATACCGAAAATATCCCGGACGTCAGCCTGTACAAGATTAGGATGGCTCTGAAACAGCTCAAAAACAACAAGGCGCCGGGTGATGACGGAATCACGGCCGAACTTCTGAAGGCGGGTGGAAAACCGGTCCTTAGGGCCCTTCAGAAGCTGTTTGATTCCGTCATACACGAGGGCAAAACGCCACAGGCATGGTGCAAGGGTGTGGTGGTACTCTTCTTCAAGAAGGGCGACAATGCCCGGTTGAAGAACTATAGGCCCATCTCACTTCTTAGCCATGTCTACAAGTTGTTTTCAAGAGTCATCACGGATCGTCTCGCGCGCAGGTTAGACGATTTCCAGCCCCCCGAACAAGCCGGATTCCGAAAAGGCTTTAGCACCGTAGACCACATACATACGCTGCGGCAGGTTATACAGAAGACCGAAGAGTATAACCTGCCTCTCTGTTTAGCGTTTGTGGACTACGAGAAAGCCTTCGATTCGATAGAGACTTGGGCTGTACTGCAGTCTCTCCAACGGTGCCAGATCGACTACCGGTACATTGAGGTGTTGAAGTGTTTGTACAAAAACGCCACCATGTCAGTTCGTCTTCAGGATCAGACCTCGAAACCAATCCTTCTCCAGCGCGGCGTGAGACAGGGAGACGTCATTTCTCCGAAACTGTTCACTGCTGCGCTGGAGGATGTCTTCAAGGTTCTGGACTGGAGGGGGCTGGGCATCAACGTTAATGGCGAGTACATTACTCACCTTCGGTTTGCCGACGACATAGTGATCATGGCTGAGACCATGGAGAGCCTCAGTAAAATGCTCGATGACCTCAGTAGAGCTTCCGAAAGAGTGGGTCTTAAAATGAACATGGACAAAACCAAGATCATGGTGAATGCCCATGTAACACCCACTCCTATCAAGGTCGGAGACTTGACTCTCGAAGTTGTAGACGATTATGTCTACCTGGGACAAACGGTCCAGTTGGGTAGGTCCAATTTCGAGAAAGAGAGAGGTCGAGAAAGAGGTCAACCGTCGAATCCGACTCGGCTGGGCGGCGTTCGGGAAGTTGCGTGGTATCTTCTCTTTCAATTTACCGCAGTGTCTCAAGAAAAAAGTCTATGACCAGTGTGTGTTGCCAGTGATCACCTATGGGACCGAGACGTGGTCGCTCACAATGGGCCTTATCAGAAAGCTCAAAGACACCCAAAGGGCAATGGAGAGGGCTATGCTCGGAATTTCCTTGCGTGATCAAGTCAAAAATGATGATATCCGCAGGAGAACCAAAGTTACCGACATAGCCCGAAGAATTGCCAAACTTACGTGGCAGTGGGCAGGGCACATTGCTCGCAGAACGGATGGCCGATGGGGCCGAAAAGTTCTGGAATGGCGACCGCGAACCGGAAGACGATACGTTGGAAGGCCTCCCACTAGGTGGACTGATGACCTGTTTAAGGTTGCGGGAAGGCGCTGGATGCGAGACGCACGGGATCGGTCAATGTGGCGACGTCTGGGGGAGGCCTATGTCCAGCAGTGGACGTCTTTCGGCTGAAATGATGATGATGACCGGCGTGTGCCACCGGTGGAGCACGGAGTATTTGCTGACACGGCGAGGTGTACCACCGGCGGTAGCCACGTCACACTATACTAAGAAATTCGCGCCGCTTTGAAATAAAGTGTTGTACTTACGTCCCCGCCTAGTAAAATTGACATATTTTCATAGTGCAGCCGGTGTCAGGAGGTGGAAATTATTTCGAGAAGTAAACAAAAATCAATATTTAATAATTTAAACCGACAAATTGAAGCGTGTTACACCGTCGACCACATCATCGCTTACCATCAGGTGAGATAGTGGTCAAGCGCAAGCCTATAAAGAAAAAGAAAAATGATTACTAAAACAATTGACATAATCACGACATAAATTTTACGAAATGCAAATTATTTAGGATAAGTTACGTTGAGAAAATGTAATAATTTAGAAAACTAAATCAAAATTGAAAAAATATAAAATTAAACAAAATAAATAATTTATAGCATCCATGATGGCAATCATGGATGGTATAAATTATTTATTTTGTTGTATCGTATTGAGTCCAATACACCAAACACATTGTTTTTTCACACGCAGAGCAAAATGCATTAACGCGTTTCGATTTTTTTGAAGCCATACCCGCAGATTTGGTTGTTGTATAATGGTCGTAACAAGATCTGCATCTCTTTCAAAAATACAAAATGTTTATTTATGTACCAACTAGTATACATTAGTTTATGATTGGAGCCTCCTTTTAAGCATGATAACGCCTGTGTTAGGAGACTCCGCTCTTCCACAGCTTTGGATGTTTGTACAACTTATAAAATTATTGAGTTATTTACATTTTTCGTTATTACTAGATAATATAATTATTTTTATCGAGCGCGTGTTGTGTGCTATAATGCCATTTAAATATAGTACAATTAATATAAATTCAAACACACTTGCTCGTTCCTGAGTTAAACAGAATAAATACATTAATGATGGTGTTTTAGGTGTGCGGAGTGTGTGATGTGAGTGGGGTGTATAAGTTGTGTCGAGTGTGCGTGGTGTGAGGTGTGTGGAGTGTGTGAGATATGTGGGGTGTGATTGGGTGGTTTGGATGTATGAGGAATGATGTACGTGTGAGTGTGGCGGTGCAAGTATAACTAATTTCCACTTATTGTAAAAACAATTCAATATCTGCATACGTGCGTGATTTTAACCGTATCTCTGATCTTTCGGGTATCTCTGAGCTTTCCTTCCGTTATCTATAGCTTGTGTTTTGCCATTCTTTGTGCATGGGTACCACCCTCCTCTGCAGCATTATCGGGTTGATTATCAGTGCTGGGCTTGCTAATCATCTCTTTTATAATTTGTGCCCGAAATTCTAAAATACTTAGTTTTTTTCTGCTCCAAATTTTTGGTGAATAACCCAAGCATTTACTAACATTGTGCTACAAAGAAACTCAATGATTAGCTTGCGGTACCACTTTAGGGTTTTTCTAAGGCTGATATAGTACGACGATATCTAATCAGAAATATCTACCCCCTTTTTCGCATTGTTATAATCCAAAACAAGAGAGAGAGAAAGCATAATTCCTGTCCGTGTCCACCGGTGGCGCACCCCGCCGGCAAGACTTTTAATTCATCGGGCGGTGATGTACCACCGATGGCTATATGAAGATTTGCGCCGTAGGAAACCAAGTACCTATTCATGAGGTGCCGGTCTGAACGTGTTAAGACGAAAAAGAAACTGTCTAGTATTTCGTTCTTGCTTATAGAAAAACACTATGAAAAAAAAAAGACAAACGCTGCCATCTTGAATCTCAGAGTGACAACTTTTCAGTCACTGTGGTAGTCTTTCGGATACCAGTTGTAATTAAAGTTTTTCGCTGTTTTCATGCGTTTGTTTCGTTTTAACAGAAATAATTTTCTTGATTAATTATCTTCATGAACCATGGCGTGTGTGGCTATCGGTTGCAAGAGTAGAATGGGCGCAGTAGGAAATAATCAAAGGATAACTTTCCACAGATGAGTTATCGACTAGCATACTGAAATTATTGTGCAGGATATTCATTCCATAGTCTGTCAAAAATAAAGTAATTTTAGTTATAAATACGTAGACGAAGTATAGTTTCAATTAAACCATTATATTTGGTGAAATGATATGTTCGTTGATAGAGCAATTACAGTTTACGTACTTACATTTTGATGTTGGAGATGTGACTGTTGTCACAAAAAAAAAATCGATACTATTGTACAGTCGTACGAGAGCATAACAAAAAAAACACTTTAATATCATGATGTAGTACTTGCGCTAGCTATTATTAAACATTATATACAACATATTACCATGCACAGAAAAGTTACAAAAGAGTGGAAGTGTACTTGTACAATGAGTGATAATTTCATTCTTCTACACGTCCACTTTTTAAATAATTATAAAAAATCTCTAAAGAAAACGTAAAAGGAATCCCCTAGTCAGTGATGATTCTTACAGACTATTAATTGAGCAAATTTGTGGATCGGGGCAAAACCTACACTCGATGCAATAACGATATGACAGTGGCACAGATCTAGTACTGAAATGTCAATAAAGAAGTACGAGTATCTATAGCATACTCGGCCACACTGGTACAAAATAATATTTTAGTCTATACCATCTTTATATACCATCTATTCAATCTTAAGTAAAAAGAGATATATATATATATTATATCTATCTCATTTTGCTTAAGACGTTATCTGTGAGTGCGAAAGTGAATACCGATATTGAAATTGCGTCTTAAATATGTTCCGTCTAGGTATACAATGTCTCTGCGATTTGAAATACTCAAACTTTTTTTATGATTGGTCGATCAAGTGGCCATATTATTGTCTAAACTAATAATTTAAAGAGAAAACATTATGTTTGTAACTTAGCTTATTTTTACTAACATACTCATTCGCTGAGTGCCATACATAGGCTTCTTAGAGGAAAAAACGTGTGCAGTCAGGGCACCCCCGCCTGGAACGATGTTCTGAAAATAATTAATTTTATCAAGACATTCATTTTAAGTGAGACTTTAACAGACAAAAGTCACCTTTAAATAATAAATAGTATCTTCATCGTATCTTGTTACATTAACTTGACGATAACATCCGAACTACGCCGTATGCAACTGAACGTCTCGGGAGATGCTGGTTTTTCATTACATGTTGATTTCAACCAGGCAACTTCGTTACAAAAATTGCACGGCTATGTAGAATAGGCCACGGGAAAAACTTAGCGTGCAATACTCGGGTTACTGGATACTCTTTACGAGTTGATCGATAGAGTGGCCATCTTCGTCTGATAGAAACTTGATGCTTGATTGAAAAGTCTGACCTCACTTTATAGGTGTAATTTTATCGGTTTGCGGGTCCAATTGCTGAAGATCGTCATGTTACGGTTCTTTACGACTATCATGAGGGCAAGCATAAAAGAGCTTCAAGTGTGTATCCACATACTTGAAGATTTTTCTAATTTTAATGCCATTAACTTTATATAAACTGACTGACTGAAATAAGAAGCTAATTATATAGATGTGTATGATATACATCTATCTAATTAGCTTCTTATTTCCCACTACTGGGCAAACGCATTTCCCTTTCCCACAAACTTCTATCCCTTGCTATTACGGGCCATCAAACACATGGACATTTATATAAGCCATTTGAATTTTAATAAGAAATATTAGGATTAAAATTATAGATAAAGGTATGAAACCGGTCAAGTGCGAGTCGGACTCGCGCACCGAGGGTTCCGTATAAAGAGCTAAATTTACCAAAATAATTAGGTATCTGGACTTTAGTAGTAAGTAGAGTATATTTATACTCTGAAAGAAAAAGAAATAATGAAAGAAAGTAAGTATGGAAATATAAAAATGCAAAAAAAAAAGTATATTAAAAATCAACGAGAATTGCGCAAAATAAAAAAAATAAGCGCCTAAAATTTTACGTATTTCGATACACTTGCGATCAGAATTCAAAATCCGAGCGCTCGCTTCCTGTTGAGGAACGGAACCCTAAACATGATAAAAGACAGTTTATAGGACTTGACGATGACCGACAGAAACGTCAAAACAACACGACCTAAAAACTTCAAACGATAAACACTTTTCTTCTCCTCTGTAGTCAACCAAAAGTCATTAGAAGCAAGTAGGTACCACATCTACAGTCACTGAGATAAAGCTTAAACCAAAGTTGACATAAATCTGATAAGTCCATCTGACGAGATTTCCCCCGTAATGAAATTACTGGCTGACAGACACCACAAAATGGCGCCAGAAAAAATAAAGAGAAAAAGTTCGGAAATAAGTTTATTGATTAAAAGTAGGTTTTAATGGACGGTTCTCAAGGAACTCAGTAGTCTTTAAGTGAAGTTACGAAGTTTGGACAAGTTCGACTCAGTTTGAAGGTTGGGAAAAATGGCGTCAATCTATTAGTTGGATGGTGAATTGAATAGAATGAGGTGTATAGTTAATGTCATACAAAATTATAGTAATAATTGTTGAAAGGGAAAAAGTTTGGATAAAATGTGTGCCTATGTGCAACAACCTTCACCGAAGGCCTGGTAAAGGTTGCGGGAATCCATTGGATGCGAGACGCACGGGATCGGTCAATGTGGTGACACTTGGGGGAGACCTATGTCCAGCGGTGGACGTCTTTTAGCTGAAATGATGATGATGATGTGTGACTATGTAACCAAACATCGAGTGTTTTTGTGCAATTTCAATAAGTAGAGAGTTTTAATAAAAAATACCAACGTCTAACTGCTTCTCCCAAAACAGGATAAATTTTATGAGAGAAGGCACCAGAGGCGGTTAGGTAATTTCAGATTCATATTACTATAGTAACTACTAAAAATTTTAATCTTATAACATTTTATTATTTTTACCCATTATTAATTAGAAATTATAATTAGAATAGTTGTACGCCGTTGACGGCAAGACACAGCGTTCATTTTTATTAATATTTGAATTTTTTGTTTACCTATGTTCTACAAATATATATATATTAATTTGATTTTGCAATATACGGCCTGTTTGACAGAAATCGTGCATTTTCCAAGATAAAAAGTCACCGATAGCAATCAATCTGCCTAGCTTTTTCCCAACTATGTTGGGGTCGGCTTCCAGTCTAATCGTATTCAGCTGAGTACCAGTGCTTTACACGGAGCGACTGCCTATCTGACCTCCACAACCCAGTAACTGGGAAACACGGTACCCCTTGGCTAGACTGGTGTCAGATCTCAAGCTTCTGACTATTTGTCAAAGATCTTCAAATGACAGCCGGGACCAACGGCTTAACGTGCTTTCCGAGGCACGGAGGAAACTCGGTATGTTAAAATGGTCACCCATCCACGGACCAACCTCGTCAAGGGTTGCTTAACCTTGAAAGATCGACCCGTGCGTCTGTTATTATTTAGCCACGAGCTCCTTATAATATAATAATAATCAAAAAGTCACCGATAGCTAGCTAGTATAATTCTAAATCAAAAGTAAATGTTTTAAGACACAATAAGCAGCCCTATAACCGTCTGGGACGTCTTCTGTGATAATACTAACAGTCTGTTACTGTTCCACTATAGGACAAAGATCTCTTCTCATACAGAGAAGACACGAACATTAAAAATGGCGATTACAAACTTATATTAAATAAAGTCCAGATTTTTTTTTACGATGTTTTCCTTCACCGTGGTCAGGGATGTCAAAAATAAACTCAGAAAGTACATATGGATTTGAACCCATGACTTAAAGCACGAGAGGCGATGTCTTAGCCACTGGACCACCACTTCTATTATTTTTGTTAACATATTGAGAGTCGAATTTGCAACCACTGAACACAAATGCCACACATAAGTTCGTTCCCGCAGATTCGTTCATGAATATTCAAATTAATTAACAACCAGTTGATTGAGCTGTTTCTCTTGATTGTACTCGCTCAAATAACTTCGGAATAGAGTTGCTTATTACGGTATACCGATATGGTACCTGACAAGGCAATTATATTGAACAGCCCTTTGTGTTAGCAACGTTGCTTTTCGAACCCCCAGGAAAAGCTTATCTTGGAAAAAGAACTTAGTAATGTTAACGAAATATCTAGTTTAAAATAAATTATTAATAATTTTCAACAAAAAAAAGTAGAATCAAAAAGCCTGACTGCTTAAGAAGCGAACTAAAAAGACGCAAACAAGAAGAAAATCAAGCCGTGCGGTCGGAGGATACATATTCGCGCCGACTGCACTGCATGATTTTCTTCTTCTTTTCTTTTTAGTTCGCTTCATAAGCAACCGAGTTTTTTGATTATTTGTTTTTTTTTAATTTATAACTTTTAAGTTAACATTTTTTTTTTGGAATTAGCTACTGTTAAACATATAAAAGTTATATATTTTTGATGTCATATCTTGAAACACTTTGTTTTAATACGGGAAAAACTATGTCCCCACACTATGGCACCAAAAATCCACCAAATTTCTATTTTGCAGTTTCATCGTAGCCTGACACTCGCAAGGTTAAGACGAATCGACTGACGTAAGAATCATCAAAATCGGTCAACGGGTTTGGTCTCTAGAACGCCATATAGGAACAAACATTCATACATCCATAGACTGATAAACACATTATCCTCCTTCGGCGGTCGGTTAAAAAGAGAAAAGGATCGTAGCAGGTGGTGTTTTATAGTTTCTGCCTTCCCCTAGGAAAAAAGGTACTGTACTGTAGGTAGGTTTACTTAAGTGAGTAGTAATAATTATTTGCTGAAGACTTAGGGACTTTCTGCCAGCGTCTGATTCCGCTATCACTTATAACTAGAGATGCCAAGAATATTCGGCTACTATTCAGTATTCGGCCTGTTCGGCTGCTTTTTTATTATTCGTGTATTTGTGTATCCGTCTGTGGCATCATAGCTCCTAAA
This sequence comes from Orthosia cruda, assembly GCA_964057195.1. Taxonomy (NCBI): domain Eukaryota; kingdom Metazoa; phylum Arthropoda; class Insecta; order Lepidoptera; family Noctuidae; genus Orthosia; species Orthosia cruda. The sequence goes on from OZ059836.1 coordinate 2,342,577, forward strand.
CGGATGAACCGATTTTGATTTCATTTTTTTGGTTGAAAGGTGACTTTATCGAGAGTCTTCTTAGCTATGTTTGATGAAATCAGTTCAGCCGTTCAAACTTGTTGGCGTTTTACTTTTTGAACCTGGCTGCTCCCTTAAGAAATCGTGTCATAATTAAGTGATCAATAGATTGTCGATCGAAGCTTGTCTACTACTAGATAATTTATGTAGTATGAAATAAAAATATGTCGGGGTTTTTTTTTATTTTACTTGTTTTCAGCATTTGTTGATAGAAAACGATTGCGTTTTTTCTCATAAATTATGCCTGCTGCTGAAAATGCCGCTCACTATTATACATTGTTACCGGTAGAAGATAAATATAAGATGCCTGGGAACTACTACTGTTGGAACTTGTCATCCACGAATTGTACTAGTTGTCGCCGAATGTTCGGCTGCCTAATATTGGGCGCTTCGGCCGAGGGCCTAGCCGAATATTCAGTATTCGGTAAAATCACTATTCGTGGCATCCCTACTAGTAAACCGTCAGTTTTCAAAGCAACCGTAAACGGGCATCTTCTGGGCTCATCCCTTCTGTTGTAGACATCAACCATCGCTTTACATCAAGCGAGATTGACGTATAGAGAATTTCGTCGAAAATAATAACAACAAATTGCACTTACTCCTCACAGAATTCATAAGAAATGTCGGTACAAATGTTGTCTCATACAATCATACTAACGTATTTTTAAAAAGTGACCTTTCCAATACGAAAGGAAAATAACCCTATATCATTTGGTATTCTTCTCACTTTTTTGTAACATTGCGGTAACCTATTCCATTATTATCCATGTTGATCTTGTGAAAGGGATGACCTTTGACCTTAGCCCTTTCGACCCTTATGTTCACGTGGAAGAAAACATAAACAAAATAACCCTTCCCTTTTACACTTCACACCACAAAAACGGCAACGAATAGTCATCAGACGATAAACCCGACATTTTAGGTCAAACCTTCACCGAAATTATGATAATTCCCAGCCCATTTTACGTGTTGGGTGTAGCAATAAAATCGAGTACAAAACGATCATTCGATGTTGGACCGTAATCGATTTGTACTCAGGCTAATATTTGTACTGTCAGGCACGGTTTAATCAACGCGTTGAGCTACAAATCCGGTGCGTACTGGTTTAATCGCGTTCCGTGCAGGTCCGGCCACGGGAATTAGGTCGGCAACACATTATCGGATGCTTGTTGCTTGTGCATGGATCGGGTGAACTTTGACCTAGTTCTGACTAGCATAATAATCCTCGGTAGACTGAATCGTTTTACAGGCATTATTTATATTCGAGATTGTATTATCGGATAAACGTCTTATAGGTACGCTCGTGACTACACAATAACAGCCGCATGGGTTGATCTCCAAGGTTAAGCAACACTTGCCAAGGTCCGTGCCCGTGGATGGGTGACCATCTTTACATAGCAAGATTTCGCCTTGGGAAAGCACGTAAGCCCGTGGTCTTGGAAGTTATTTTTAAATTTTTAACAGCCGCTACGGATAATAAGAATCTAGGAAATCTGACGCTTGTCATGCCAAGGAGTATCGTGTTACCCGTTTACTGGGTTGTGGAGGTCATATAGGCAGTCGTTTCGTGTATATACTAGTACTCAGTTATATCCGGTTAGACTAGATGTCGATCCTAATATAGGGCAAAGGATAGGCAGAGTAAATGAGATAGGTATCGTAATCTGTTTTTTTTTATGTTAGCCTTTACTGTCCCACTGTTGGGCAATCACCTCCCCCAAATCCTTTCAAGTATTATTTTACTGAGTCACCTCAAACCAGCTTCTGCAGTGGGCGTCTAGGTCATCTGACTACCTCTTTCTGGGCCGGCATCGGCGGCGCCGTCCATCATCAGGCACCCGTGGTCTCTATTCATGTGGATAACGTGACCCACCCATCCAATTTCAGCCTCCTTTACTCCTACGTCTATGATCCTCGTTCTAGGCTCTTTTTACACCCAGTATGCTGCGCTCCATTGCTCCTTGACAAACCCCAAGGTGACACTTTGTGACTCAGACAGTGACCAGGTCTGAGCACTGTAGGTTAGGACGGGCAGGATACACATATCGATGAGTTTTCGCTTCAGGGAGTTCGGCAGATCACCCATCAGTAGCGTCTTCATGGACCAGTAGCTTTACCAGGCGTTTTCGATTCGGCGATCAATTTCCTTCTCCTGCCTGTTTTTGAGAAAGGAAACTGGCCCAAGTATATAATCAAGAAAGCAACGTGACTCATGATTTACCAAAAATTATGGTAATACCCGTATTTAGGAATATTTGCATTCTTATCTCAGTCTGAATCTGTTAAAAATACCTAAAAATTCTTTTAATTTTAAAAAGTTTCTAACATGGAATGTCGCCGGAATAAAATCTAACTGAATTTTAACGTTTTGTAGTACAAAAATTTGCCTTCAGATGTTTTTATCTCTTTGTGAAGATTCTATATTTAAATATTCCTCGTGCCGGAAAAATGGGGTCAACTTTGTCAACTCTTACTGTGTATAAATGACAAGATCTATCAAAGGATTCCAATTAAGTAACACAGTCGAGTATTGATTCTGATATTATGTTAGAACCTACTGATGAATGTTTCACGTCATAAGTTTAATTAAGTTTTGTAATAGGTGCGTTTGGTAATATAATGCGTGGATGTGAATCGATTTCACACCCACGCTTCCCTAGCTAAACAATACAGCCAGTATTAATAATGTGTTAAACATACATACAAAAACTCATGCCTTTTTCCCATGGGGGTAGGCAGACAGCATAGAACGCCACCTGCTACGATCACATACTACTTTTGCTTTTATGAGAATATCCACATGCCAATAGTGTTTTCGTAACCACAAAATTATACATAAGTATCGTGTTTGGTGGTGGTTTTGGAACCTTTACTCACGGGTAGTAACATAAATGCCCATTTCACAAGTAGAAGCGAGGTCACGAAACAGATTCCAAGCAATCGGTATCAGTTCATCAAGTTTCGTTACCTCAAAATATTTTCCTTACTCGAAACTCTACTAAATATTAAATATTTGACGTTGACATCGACCCTCATTTTCGGTGCATTCATTGAGGCGAAAGCTCAGTTGGCTGCAAAAAAGTTGGGGATCCTTGCGAAGGTGAGACGGTACTTCATCTTCATCCCTGAACAGCTGCTTAACTTGCATAAAGCGCAAGTTCGGCCATGCATGGAGCACTGCTCTCACCTCTGGGACAGATCTGCCAAATACCTGCTTGATGCACTTGAGTCGATTGACAGATGGGCCAAGAGGCTTATTGGCAACGTTGTACTGGCCGCGTCATAGCTCCAGAGCCTCGAACATTGACACCGAGTTGCAAGCCTGTCGGTTTTTTATCGGTTACATTTCGTGGAGTGTGCGATGCTGCACGCTGCACAATTTGATTCTGCCTAGCCCTTTTCATCATCGGACTACAAGAAGTACGGCTATGCGCCATCGGTACATCCCACCCATACGACTAAAAGTTTTGAAATACTTTTATTATGCATACAGGTAAGGAGTGGAATGTGTTTCCCGATAGCTACAACCTTGGGGTCTTTAAGTCAAGAGTGAATAGGTTACTTCTAGGCAAGCGTGCTTAGCCGTCGACCACATTCTATGCATAATAAAAGTGTTCCTAAAACGTTTAGTGCGTATGAATGGCATGTGCACCATGTACCGATGGCGCATCGCCGTACGTCTTGTAGTCCGATGATCAAATGGGCTAGGTGGAATCTCTCCCCGAAATGTAACCGATAAAAAACCGACAAGCTGTTACTCACTTCAGGCTCTTATCAGTCATGAATCTCGACATTACTAATTCTATGTTACTTCTTCAGGTGTCCACTACGTTCGAGACTGTCCAGCCGAAACCAGGATCCCAGTCTACCTGATCGTGGGTGGAGCCGCAGGTGGTGCCGGGCTCTGCTGGCTGTTATTCAACCAGCTCGTGGGGAGGAACTCCAACTCCTCGGCCAGCGTGCCCGAGAGGATCCTCGCGTATCTGCTCACTTTGTTTCTTATGGCTTGGTAAGTAGTGAATAATACTAAAAGGTTGTGCAACTGATCTGCACCTTTATAGACGGACACTTTCAGAAGGGGATTTGATTGAAGTAAAGCTTAAACTCTGTATCATGTCCTCGTGTTTTAAGCGACAACGTTATCAACTGGTTAATCTTCTTCTCTAAGGTATTCTAACGCTCGAACTCAGCCTCTTTGACTCTTTTTATAAATAAAAAACCTAACTAGTGGACCCAAGTGGGTGTAGATCAGGACCGTCATTCAGCCAAGCATTTTAATAAATAATATCCAAATAAAATCCATTTATTGCAAACTAATTACATGTCCATAGTTGTTAGTAACAAAGGTTTTAAAACTATGTTAGTCATTTTCTAGAATTGATTATAAAATAATATATTATGCAATTAGTGAATAAAGGACGGATTTAAAGCGAGGGCCATAGATGAATCCCGAGCAAGTTAAGGATTCTAACAACTGAATCACGACCTTAGGGAGTGGTTCATGATGATTAAATCTAAATATAAACATATCATCAACATCTAAATATAATTAAATTCTTAAATATAAACAAACTCAAAATTAAAATTGAAGAAGGAGTTTGAAAATCGAGTATTCTCTGCACAAGAAGTTTGTATCAAGTATTTTTGCGCAAGGAGGCTATATAGCATTGAGATGGAGGTCGAACATATTGGTGTGTTCCAAATTCAAACGCCATAACGGTGATTAAAGTGCTTTTTATTCACTATTTTCAGTGAATTTACCCCCTCTAAAAATAATAGAATAGAATATACTTTATTGTACACCAAAAAAAAAGAAATTACACATTTAAAGCAACTTAATATTATGGGTACAAAGGCGGTCTTATCGCTGACAGCGATATCTACCAGACAACCTTTGGATGGACTAAAGAACTAAAGATAAAACAGGGGTAGCCTACGGTGTACTGCTACATTAAAAAAATATCAATACATAAAAATTATATAACTATATAAAATACTATACACAAACTTACAAATAAACATACTTAAATAATATTACGTGTTACAAAATTTCGAAGGACGGTTGAAAAATGATAGAAATTAGATAGGAACAGAAGAGCATTAAAGAGAAAGGAAATGGTTCTTAACAAGATATTTAAAAGATACCAGTGACTGGGCTTGTCTTACTGACATAGGCAACTCATTCCACAATCGGACAGCCTGGACCGTGAACGATTTATTGTAGAATTTAGTAGAATGAGCAGGCATCAAAAGTCTCATATTTTCCAACGATCTCAAGTGTCTAGAATGTGTGTCATGAAGGAACTTAAAGCGTTCTTTGAGATAAGAGGGGGTTGTAGGAATAAACAGAACACTGTAGAGTAACGATAAAACATGGGCATTCCGGCGAAGGCGGATTGGCAGCCACTTGAGCTTAGTACGAAATTCAGAAATATGGTCATATTTGCGTAAACCAAATATGAATCTAATGCAAAAGTTTTGGAGTCGCTCAATCACTTATCTAGCTGCACTTCAGTTAAATCTAAATAACTGACATCTGCATAATCGAGGATTGGGAGAAGGAGGGATTGGGCAAGCGCAGTTTTGGTGGCAGTTGGAAGGAAATTGCGCAGTCTGCGCAAAGACCCCGCAGACGCAAATACCTTGCGGCTAACCTCCTGCAGCTGAGGACCCCACGAAAAGTCTTTGTCAACGAAAATACCCAGGTCTTTCACTGAGTCGCTGTATGGAATAGCTGAGTCATCAAAAACAATCCGGAGGAGCTGCGACCAGTTAACTCTTGAGCGCAAGCAAAAAGCTTATTTTATTCTGTTTGAATTTAGAACACACCAATATATATTCAAACTACATCTCAATGCTATACAACCTCCTTGCGCATAAAATACCCGATAGAAACTTCTTGTGCAAAGCATATTCGAACTCCTTCGTCGTTTTAATTTTGAGTTTGTTCATATTTAGGATATTAATAATGATTTTGGTTTTGGTCTTGGATGTTTGTGAATACTTATTTGGATTGTAATTCTAATATGAATTGCATTGGTGTTTAATTAATTATAATTATGTAACGTAACGGAGGTGGTCACTGGCCCCTGAAACACAGGTGCACTTACCTAGCTCAGCTTCAATTACAAAAAATGTGAAACTGAGGTTTCTCATTTTTTGTAAATTTTGAAGGTAATAAACCATTTATTTATTTAATATTATTTCTTTTGCTTTTTGCTTAAATCTTTCTTTTTCTCGTAGTCATGGTATAAAATATAGTATGCAACTCTTGAATAAAACGGATTTATATCGAGAGCCATGTGTTATAGCGGTTTGAGAAACCTCTTCATCCTTGTGTCTATCATGAAAAGTGGACTGTATTTGAAGGGTTCTGGCAATAGTGCGTTGAAAATAAGCGGGAAAATATTCACGGATCAATTCGGGCGATCTAGTATGGAAATGAGGGAAGTAGTACGCCTTACCTTGTAGTGGTCGATGCCAGCCCACGTGTGGCAGCGAGCTGGTGTTCTTCTACTCCAAACTGGCGACCTTCAGGATCCACACACTTCACACAATTGTTATATATCCGCGAGGCGGGTGAATAGACACGGTTCACAAGGTTCTCAGCAATCTAACTAATTAGATGCATCAGTCTCCAGCCAGGTGGCTTGGAAAGCTGGCGGTTGAGATACGAGGCCCGTTCACGTTGAAGTTTCGGTTCGTTCTGGCGATCTGTCATTAAGGCGTACATAAAGGGAAAAGGAATGAGGAAGGAACGAGATAATTAGGATATCGATCGCCCGCGAAATCTCAAATGCGTTTGTCTATGTGTTTTTGGTCATTGATTTATGACATTTACAAGAGATGGCGCTACCATTTTCCCGGCCTTAAAGGGTCACCTTTAATGAAAATTAAACTTAGCCCTATGAGGTGTACTACCGTATACCTATTCAGCAATACGGACTAAGATGCGGATTTTTACATTTCAATTATTAAGATTTAAGATAAATACTGCGAGTTGCATAATACATTAAGTTGCATACCTATAGTTAAATTTTAATAGAAAATTATGTTGCGTCGCTAACTAACTAAAACTAAGAGACCTAACTATCAAGCCAGGCCTTATTGAGTCGGTAATGGACACAGACGCACAACAGGGCGCACATAGCTACCCTTTGCGGTTTTCACAGTAACAACACGGGTTGTACCGTCCTTGGAGGTATGCAATTTATCAATAATGCCTAACGGCCATGAAAGGGGCGGAGAGTTATCAGTAATGATAACTACAATAGTACCCTCTTGTATAGAAGGTGCAGGACTATTCCATTTGGATCTAGCCTGAAGTTGATGTAAGTATTCTGAACGCCAGCGCTGCCAGAACGACTGCACCAGTTTGTCAAGTAGAGTATGTCGCTGAAGCAAGCTGAGCGAGTCTGCTTCAGGAGCGGGAAGGGACAACAATGGCGCGGTGTGCAAGAAATGCGCAGGGGTCAGTGCTGATGGTTCAGTAGGGTCACTACTCAAAGCAGTAAGTGGCCGCGAATTAACTAGAGCCTCAACTTGACTAAGGACAGTTATAAGTTCCTCGTAGGAGAGGATTTGTTGACCTATAACTTTAAAAAGGTGAGTTTTAACTACCTTAACCATACTTTCCCAACATCCTCCAAAATGTGGGGAAGCAGGCGGAATAAACTTCCAATCTATATGATTGAAGGAAAGTTCTTCCTCAAGTTGAGGACGAAAATCTTTAAGAAATTTGTGAAGGTCGCGTAAATAAGAACTTGCACCTACGAAACAAGTACCGTTATCGGTATATAAGCATTTAATAGGACCGCGTCGCGAAAGAAAGCGTTTTAAGGCTGCAAGGAAAGTCACTGTACTTAAATCTGTAGCCACTTCAATGTGCGTGGCACGCGTCGTCAAACACGTAAAAATGCAGAGCCAAGCCTTACGGCTCTTAACACCTCGACCACGAAATGGTGTGTACTGCAGTGGGCCTGCATAGTCACAGCCGGTGTGAGTGAACGCCTTGTCGACTTGGTTAACACGCTGGCTAGGTAGATCTGCCATAAGTGGAAGAATAGGACGCGGGCGGAACTTAAAGCAAGTGTTACAGTTGTGGATTCTGTGACGAATTATTCGACGTGCAGCTAAAATCCAATAATTATGCCTGAGTACGGACATAAGCAACTCCGGACCGGCATGAAGATGTTTCTTGTGACAAAAGTCAACAAGAAGATCAACAATATGGTCATGACGTGGTAGAATACAGGGATGTTTATATTCGTAGGGTTCGTCCGAATTTGTGAGACGACCACCAACTCGTATGATGCCGTGCTCATCGAGAAACGGCTTAAGCTTATGGATGGCGGGAGTACATGGTTTATTGTTTTTTAAATTTAAAATATCGTTACGGAAATTAACATCCTGTACAGCTCGCAGCAATTTAATTTCTGCATATTTCAGATCAGAGCTTGATACAGTACGTGCACTAGGCAATTGTCTTAAAAACTTATAGACGTAAACAATAGCGCGTAGCAACTTAGACCACGACGAAACACGTAGTGCTAGCGCGTAAATTGGTGATTCCGTAACCTCAGAAACCACGGCATGAGCGACTGATTTCTGTTCGGGTACGCCCTCATGCAGTGCATTGTGTTCGAAAGTATGTATGGGCCACTCAGCTGGGTCATGAGAAACCCACGATGGTCCACGATACCACAATGGATGCTGCAAGAGCTTAGCTGGCGTTACACCACGAGACAGACAATCAGCGGGGTTCTCAGTACCTGCGACATGGTTGAAACAATTAGCGGGTATAAGCTCTATCAGCTTAGTAACCCGATTGGCAACAAAAGTTTGCCAGCGGTGCGGTGAGGAATTTATCCAGGCGAGCACTACTTTAGAGTCAGTAAACGCGTATACCTTATGGATGCGGTAGTGGGGCGATATTGTGTCTTGTACCTTGCGAAGCAACTTAGACAACAGTAGGGCCGCGCACAACTCTAGTCTAGCCACCGAAATGGTTTTCACAGGTGAGACTTTAGACTTCGCACTAACTAACTGCACGGAGTAGTTAGAACCATTGTATATTTGCATGTATACGACTCCACCGTAAGCACGCTCGCTGGCGTCAGCGAAACCTACTAAATTCATGGTGCATCCGTCGACCAACCCCAGATGACGCGGGATAATAATTTCATTAAGCGTAGAAAGCTCAGTACAAAACTGCTTCCAAGCGGTGACTATATGTTCAGGTGGTATGTCGTCCCAGTCACACTTTGCTAGCCAAAGTTCCTTAATTAAGAGCTTAGCGTACAGAATAGTGGGGGCGACAAAACCCATTAAGTCCCATAGCCGAGCCACTGTGGAAAGCATGGTTCGCTTGGTACATTTATCATCTGGTGTGGTGACGTCAAAGCGGAAACTGTCACAAGACTTGTCCCAGCGTAAACCCAGGACCTTATGCGGTATAGACTTCTCATACTCGATATCGGGCGAAGCCTTATGAGTATCAGGTATGTGTGCGAGAACCTCTTTCGAGTTACTTGTCCATTTGACAAGGTCGAACTGGCCTCGCTTGAAGAGCTGAATAAGCTCATCACAAAGCGAAATTGCTTGCGGTATGGACATGACACTACAGGCAATGTCATCCATATATAGGGCGGAAGAAGCAGCAGCAGACGCTGCAGGGAAATTATCGCCTTCATCAGCGACTAACTGGCGGACTACACGTAACGCGTGATATGGACTAGACTTAAATCCGAAGCAAACACGATTAAATTGGTAGACCATTATAGGTTCATGTTTACTGAATCTGTAAAAGATGCGTTGAAATCTACGGTCCGATTCCCGAACGCCGACATTGAGAAACATTTGGCGGCAATCAGCAGACAGGGCTATTTGAAAGAGACGAAAACGAATTATAATATTAAATAAATCACCCTGTAGATTAGGGCCTGCATGTAGAATGTCATTGATCGACTGTCCCGATGTAGTTTGACTACTAGCGTCTAAAACTACGCGAAGTTTAGTGGAAGTCTTATCTTCGCGAACGACACCGTGATGCGGAATGTAATATGACAGATTAGAAACGTTGTCATCTTTTAAAACCGGACTCAAATATCCCTTGTTAATGTAGTCCCGCATGACGTCATTGTAAGCGCTGCGTAACCCTAAGGACGCATCAAGTTTGCGCTCCAAACAATGAAAACGCCTAAGTGCGGCAGCGTATGAGTCGCCTAGCGAATAAGGGTCGTCGCAAAATGGCAGCGACACAATAATATATCTACCACTGTCATCGCGAACAGTGGTAGCGCGAAAATGTTCCTCGCACTCGAGATCCTTACGGCTCTGCGAGGGCGAGGCGGAAATTTCTTCAAGCTCCCAGAATCGCTTGAGAAGCGAATCTAAACTGGGATCTTGAAGAACAGAACAACATGAAGTTGTACTCGTACAGTGTGAAGTATGTGCCGTAGGTACGGAACCCATAACCACATACCCCAACACAGTTTCAATAGCGGGAGGTATATTATATTGCTCGCTATGCACTATGTTAGGCAAAAGCAAGCGCGGGAATATAGCAGCACCAATCAAAACATCGATACCGCTCGGCTCCGCAAACTTCGAATCTGCGAGCGGTAATGTTTTGAGATGTGTAAGTTTAGAGACATCGACGAGAGCGGTCGGCAATGTCTCCGTTATACGTTCAACAATAAGCGAAGAAACGTTAAAATTAATATCATTACTAAAACGAGAATATAATTTAATATCTACGGAACCTTTAACTGGTTTTTCCGACCCACCGATTCCTTTAACTATTAAATTAGAAGTATGAAAGTTCTTCCAAAGTCCTAGACGCTTAAAACATTCAGAAGTAATAAAATTACTTTGTGATCCACTATCTAGTAAACAACGTATTATGTGCGGCTTATCATTTACATCGTAAATTACGACTTGAGCAGTAGCGAGCAGAACGGTTGTGTACGCCGTACATTGCGGGCTATCTCTCGCCGACGGCGACGCCGCAACGCATCTAGTGTCAATCGAACGCGAAAGCCGGCGCCAGCGACAGAGGTCGTACACAACGATACCTCAGACTGTGAGGTAATAGAAGGTACAGTCGGCATAGGCGTTGGGACCGGATTCGGCTGTGACGTCACTACAGTTGACAATTGCGGGTTTTTATTAAAATGTAACAATGTATGATGACGTTGATTACATGTGCGACACTTTAATTTAGAAGAACAGTTAACCGTTTTATGTTTAATACTCAAACAATTGACACAAGCATTGTTGTCTTTCACACATTTGAAACGAGCTGTCGGAGTCAAATTATCAAAAGCGAGACATTTATATAAGTGTTCATGGATATATGCTTCGCACAGACACTTGTTTGAATTATTTAACTCAGAGCAAGCTACATAGGATTGTGGATTAGGAGCGGTCATTTTATTATTAAAACTACGCGATTTATTAGACTTATGTGAATTGTCTGAACTATTCGGCTTATTATTGTTAGCTAAGGGTGGTTGGGTATTACGGAATATCCGACACTGATCATTGATGAAGGTGACAAAACTATCTAGAGTGGGAATCTTACGATTACGTTCTGTCATCTCGAAAGCGCGAATAGTTTCAGTGTCAAACTTTTTTATTGTGAGGTGCAATAAAATGAAATCCAGAAGGTCAACTAATTTTAGATTCTTTAGGGAATTAATTGCGGTGATGAACTTGTCCACAAATAGCTGGTAATTCGAAACAGACGCGGGACCGGACAATTTAAGATTTAAAGCTTGATCCAAATAGGTAGACGCGAGGACACGAATATCCTGGTACCTATCGAGGAGTGCCTGGAATATGACTTGGTAATTCTCAGCACACGGTGTGACTCCCGCGAACAAAGACTGTGCCTTCGGCGACAGCTTACCTATTAAATAGTACAACCTGTCTGCATCCGTCAGCGACTTATTGTTATGAACTGTAGATTTAAAACTTGCATAAAATAATGGCCAGTTTCGTATATCACTGTCGAACGACATGAGTTCGATTGGCGGCAACCTTGGTCTACATGTTGCGCAATCACTCATACTGTGCCTCCCGGACGGCTTATCTTCCAATTGAGACATCACACGTTTCACGGAACAATACATATCCTCGAATGAGGCGTAGGCTTGATAGCTAGGCTTCGCATCGGGATATATAGCCAGTAACCTAGCATTATAATCATCCAATAATTTATGAAAGTCCGTTCGAATATCATCTATTGTTACACAAGAACTGAGAAAGCCTTCTCTCACCGATTCGGAAGTATTAGCGACTTTAGAGCGATCATAAATTGACTGAATACGCTCGAAAAGTATATTACGCTTAGCTTCTAAAATCACTAACTGTTGATCTTCCGAAGAAGCGATTGCTTTCGCATCACGCGGCATTGTTATGTTATGTAGCTACAAATAACCACACAAACAAAACAATGTACGGTAATTATTTAAACGAACAACTATATGTAGAAAAGTAATACTACTGATTGTGACTGTACTGTGACAACGGGTTTCGCAATATTTGCGTAGTAACGAAATAAGTTTTTTCGTAGTACCCACTAACCAAAGTAATTAGATAGTACAAAATGTTAATAGCATTACTATCCTAACCAGTTTTATTTTTAAGTTTGAATATTGTTTAAGATAAATGAATAGGTATAAATATGCAACCTATAGCCCGCAATCGTCGAAACGTATTCGGTAAAGTTATGATATTTATACTGCGTAGGTACCTACAAGTAGTACACCTATTTTATTTTTCTCTTATAGAATGAATGGCTACCCCGCGGTATTCGGAAAGTAACTTATTCCTAACAATTTATAATTGGAGGTAGGTGATTCCTATAAGGGCGGTTAAACTAAAAGACGCTTGAAATATGGAAATTTACAATACGACAAGTTAGTTTTTTAATAATATATTTATTATTTTTAATAATAGCAGATACGTAATTATGAACCTGCTATAGCGGCGTTGATGGAACCACGTATTGGGTTTACAACTTGATTATGTGGGTAGGCGGCTAGGTGCCACGACCCTAGTAGGAATTTATAATTGATTCCTACGTAAGAAATAAAGGAAAATGGATATATTATAGTAATATATCGGGCTACGAAGGACCAAAAATGTTATAGCGGTTTGAGAAACCTCTTCATCCTTGTGTCTATCATGAAAAGTGGACTGTATTTGAAGGGTTCTGGCAATAGTGCGTTGAAAATAAGCGGGAAAATATTCACGGATCAATTCGGGCGATCTAGTATGGAAATGAGGGAAGTAGTACGCCTTACCTTGTAGTGGTCGATGCCAGCCCACGTGTGGCAGCGAGCTGGTGTTCTTCTACTCCAAACTGGCGACCTTCAGGATCCACACACTTCACACAATTGTTATATATCCGCGAGGCGGGTGAATAGACACGGTTCACAAGGTTCTCAGCAATCTAACTAATTAGATGCATCAGTCTCCAGCCAGGTGGCTTGGAAAGCTGGCGGTTGAGATACGAGGCCCGTTCACGTTGAAGTTTCGGTTCGTTCTGGCGACCTGTCATTAAGGCGTACATAAAGGGAAAAGGAATGAGGAAGGAACGAGATAATTAGGATATCGATCGCCCGCGAAATCTCAAATGCGTTTGTCTATGTGTTTTTGGTCATTGATTTATGACATTTACAAGAGATGGCGCTACCACCATGAATCACTCGCGTGAATCACTCGCTATGCTCGTGATTCAATCATCATGGTGGTAAGGTGTTAGAATCCCTCACTTGTTCGTGATTCATCTATGGCCCTCGCTTTAAATCCGTCCTTTATTCACTAGTTGCATAATATACAATTTTTTGTATAATCAACTCTCCTAAGCTCAAAATTATGGAATATTAAGCTCTAATTCACATTTCAAAGGTTATGTACGAATCATTTAAAATTGATTCCGATAGGTGGAGCGCTTTTAAATTTCTGAGGCATACCACGTCATTTTTAATAATATATTTATATAATAAATTTTTAATATATTAAGTATTGTTACACATTTTGGTACATTGTCGATGTATTTAAAGAAAAAAATTGTCACGAACCGAAAAAACCTTTAATTGCAAGTAGTTGCTAACCGCTAGCCGTGGAAAGGAACCGAACGCGATCTAAGTAGTTATAAAAATAATATGCATAATCATACGAAAAACGCCAGTTACGTCGGCACGGTTTCTTTGTATGGGATGAGGCTCGATGAGGCATCTGTGTGCTAGTATTTTATTATCTGTGCCTATGTCCAGCAGTGGACATCTTTCAGCTGATATGATGATGAAAATATAATCTTTCAATTTACAATATTCTTCTCAACATAGTGTGCGTTTTTATATGTACATAGTACGGGTGAGGGGTACCCAATTGAAGACGCAGTCTGTACATAAGATTAAGCATTTAAAGATTTTTTTATAAAATTTTAAAGTCAGATCTAATGGACAAATAACCTTTTCGAAACGTCAGATTACTCGAAATAACTCTTTCGGGACGTTGACATTCCTCTGATAAAATCTGTAAGATTATTGAAAAAGCAGTCTATAAAATTAAAACTAAAATTTTGGTGTTTCTATGAACTGTTGTTTATTCCATTTCATAACATAAAATCACGCCAGTACCTATGTTCTAAAAGGGTACGCAGATTTGTACAGTTCACCTTGGTACACTCTCATTTTACCGGTTATGTTCAAGTTTCATGATATTCGGGTAATCTATTCTGGCATTATAGGTACCTTACTATAGAACTTGCTTAAAGGTACCACAACAAAAAAGTGAACAAAAACCTTTTCGCAAAAAAAATGAATAGACTTCAAAAACAAAACACAAAAAAGTGCAAAAATGTCTATTGTACCTCATGTTTTTATCATTTTGCGACACCGACTTCCAAAAGGAAAGTTTAATTAAAAGCTGGACGTTATTATTTCTCTCTTTTTAGTTTTGGTTCACCATCACTACAAATTGAGCAAGTTCCATAGTAAGCTACCTTAAAGAATTAACAAAATACCCATAATAACTTATTTCACACATTCGTGCTGTTTGTCGCTAAATAGTTCGGTTCTATGCTCCATATCTTAAAAACTGCTCAACCTATTTTGATGAAACTTGCACTTTGAACTAGGTTGAGAGATACTCCACACTCATTACTCTTATACTTAATCCAATTAAAAAAACGAACATGATCCAATCACTAGTTTCGGCAAAATGCGTGGACAAAGATACATACATACATATAACTGATCCATGAGGACGACGTCATGGTGTATCCATTTATTGTATACCAAAACCTTCTTCAGAATGTGACAAATACTTTTCTGAAACAGCATTAAAATCGGTTTAGTCAAACGCGAGAAAATCGCGATCAAGCATACATACAAACATACAGGTCAAACTGAGAACCTCCTTTTGAAATCAGTTAAAAATATAAACTTTTTAACAAAAAATACAAGCGACTGCCAAATAAATACATTACAAAGTGAAAAATAACTAACAAATTACCAATAATAAATTGAAAATATTAAACTTCAAAGGAAATCACAAAAATACGACCGAAACAAAATTACAGTTGAGTGTCACGATTGTGGAACCAGCAAACTTGCGGTACTTTGTTTAATACTAAAGTAGTTTAATAGCAGTTTGAAAAGTTTGTTTTATTCGTACCGAACTACACTCCGAGCAAAATCATTGGTCCAGCTGGGACATAACATTTAAAATATTTTTTATAACAGTTGGAACTTTTACTTTTGCTGATAAATATTTTTAAATACGTAATACGTGCAAAGTACCTAATCATTTTTCAGAATATATATTTGCTTAATATTTGTTAATACTGAGTTTTCTAATGTTTGATTTAAAAGCCTTATCAAAAACCATTATCCTATCATATATAGCAAACATACATAAATAAAATAAGACTGCGCTTTCTAACGACAGCAAACATATTCCAAGATTTTAAGAAAACATGCATTATATTCAGATCGAGTTCTATAACGTCAGAGCCTTTTTAAAAATATTTTTCGCCTTTGATGTACATCGTTAAAAGTGCCTCATGAAATTTAACTGTTGTAGTGTAGATAAAAATAATGTTGGCAAAGTCCTATTCACATACTGCATATCTACTAAGCATGCCGAGTCGGAGTTTTTTTTTGCTCGCGAGTGTAGTTAACAACATCGTTATTTGTTTGGAATAGTTCGTGGACTTCATATTATGTTTTAATGTGAAAAATTTGCAAATGCAATTTATTTTGTCAGATTGGTTTTGTTCGTTTTGTCCTGTTACCTTGTTTGAATAAGAATGAAGTTGCCAAATAGTTTTATTGTTTTCGTGTGTTCCCATTTATTTGGCAATACGGTAAGAAACAAGTTTTATGAAACTAGAAGTAGAGTAAATGTTTTTATTTTAAATGTTGGTCTGGGTCTAGCTGTTTGTGTATATACATTCAAATGTATCCGCGACACAGGAGAAATTCATAGTGTGAGGACATGTTTAAAAAATAAATTGATAAATTTAGCGGAATTTTAAAATCTGTTTATTTATTTAAAGCAAAATAATGATTTATTATTCACCTTGTGATTAAGGGTACGTACTCATAATAAGGCCATGACCCATCCTTTCCATAAAACATTTTATAGCTTGACGCTAAAATTAACATAATGCGTTACCACGGCCATAAAGTTATAGTACAGCTTTAATTAAACCCAGAGTTAATAACAATAAACGTTTTATAGAAAACAGTGAAAATATCTGCGAAAATAGAAAATATTTTTTGTATAACCTTTTTAAGCCTGGTCTTCTTTTTATATGTCACATTTTCACAGTGTTCACAGATGTTTCAAAGATTGGTCCTAGAAATATCAATCAATCTAGCTATACAATACTTCAGATTGAAGATAGATTTGATTTAATTCCAATTACTAAGAATTTCATTTTCTTTAACGATCTATTCATTTCGGACCTGTAATCTTACGTTTGATGAATGATATCTTTAAAAGCGATTGCAATCTAAGCCATCTATCTCTTTTGTAAGACGAATAAAATGCCACGGTGTATTCGCACAGGATAAGGAAGATATAAGTGACACAACTTCATGATCTGTTGGACCGATTTCAGAAACGACCATTTTATTTTGATCAATACTGTCAACTATCTCTTCAACCCTATGCTCTTCTCCAAGACTAACCACACTATCCTCCAACAGGTTTGCCGTCGGAAATTACTGGACCCTGGGCATAATGTGGCCTGACTACGCTCCCACGCTATTCGAGCCCAACAAGTGGTGCCACAGGACATTGTACGTCTTCTCACTGACTCAGCTAGGAGTGGTGTGGGGTCTGATGGCGCTGTTTCTGCTGCTACTCCTGGCTCTTGCTGTTTGTCAGGTAATGGCTCAGGTATACTATGAAAATTTCTGACTTTCGCTATCGTAGAATTTATATCGTGGTATTGTATGTAGCTGTAACTAGTTAGACTAGAAACTGCAGCCTACGTAGTTTGAAAAGGTTTTGGGCTATTGTAGATTTAGATTATGCAATTTGAAAGAAATAAAAAGCGTTTATTTGCCACAAAATTGACATACAAATAGATAGATTTTGCTTAAGTTACCCTTAATTATGTTACTAAGATTAAAAATAAAATACCCAATTTGAGTAGTGCAATTGATGTATTTTTAAATAAAAGTAGATGCATGTCGTGAATGTGGCTAGAAGGCCACCACTCAGCATAATGCTGTGCCGTGGGAAACCCACAGCACGGCACTGATTTTCAGTGGTCGCCTAGGACTTGACGTACGGACCCCAAAGTCTGTTGCATATAATATAATACACTACTTTTTTTAATTAACCTTTTTTATTTATAATTTATTAGCTGTGGTTTCTTTTCAAATTAGGTATATTTAAACATATAAGATTTTGGAAATCACCCCTTAAAACTCTTTATTTTCATACCCCATACGATTTTTTTTATTTGTGATGGGTTTGCTCTTGACTCTAGTCTAAGTCATAGGTGACAGAGACAGAGTCGACGATGGAGTGAGCTTACCCAGAAGAAGCCTTTTTACTCAAACTTTGAAGAGATTCAGGTTGAATGCGTTCGGAAACACACACGCAGGTAGTGAGTTCCATTCATTCGCTGTGCGCATTATGAAGGATGTTTGGAAGCGCTTGGTGCGAATTGGTGGAATGGCAACAAGGTAAGGATGGTAACTTGCAGTGCGTCTAGATGTCCGATGGTAGAAGGGGTCTGGTGGGATGAGGTCGTGGAGTTCTTGAGAACATTCACCGAAATACAGTCTGTAGAAGACCGACAAGCAGGCAAACTTGCGGCGATGAGCCAAGCTGTGAAGCTTGGTATCCACCAGTTCAATGTCGCCGATGAGCCTCTTGGCTCTGCGTTCCACCGAGTCAAGCTGATACATAGCTGAGCCATCCCAAAGGTGGCTGCAATACTCCATGCAGGATCGGGCTTGCGCTTTGTACAGGGTTAAAAGCTGTCCAGGCGTAAAGTATCGCTTCACCTTATTTACGATGCCCAGTTTTTTGGCCGCAATTTGGGCTTTGTACTCAATGGAGTCGCCGAAGTTGAGTCTGCATGTCAACTCCATGCCTAGGAGCTCAAGCCGATCAGTCACTGGAACAGACGCGCCTATCGAAAAGACCCCTTTTAGCGGTAAAAAGACACGCCTGTGTTTTGGTGGCGTTAAAGGAGACCAGATTGTCATCACCTCACTGGGAGACAAGGCTTAAGGTCAAATCTGTCCGCTCTATCATAGTCTCTCTCAAGGAACGAACTTCATCCACGCTGGTTCTTGCGCTGGACAGGTATCTCTCTGAAACAGTACTGTCATCTGCGTACCCAACAATACCAAGCTGAAGTAGTTCATTGATGTGCAGCAGGCACGATGGGTTTGGAAGAAAAGAAAATATTGTGCCCCACAATATGGCGCCCAAAAGCTGCACGTGTATCCAGTAATACTCACAAGGTTAAGATGAATCGATTGCCGTATGAATCATCAAAATCGGCCAACGCGTTTGGCCTCTAGAACTGATACACACATTACCCTCCTTCGACAGTCGGGTAAAAATAAAGCATAGGAATTAAAGAATATCTATGGGATGCCAGTGCAGGTATCAATGCTAAATAATTAAACATTATTTATTGAATGAGACAACATTGGTCCAAATATTATAAAAACTAATCTACGCACAAAAATCAGTCACAGTATGAACAACAAAGTTGCTCTTGTTGCACCAAAACCCTTAAAAAATGCCTCAGCATTGGGGCATCATGTTTAATCAAAAATACACCTAAACACAGAATTTTTGCTCATGAAGATAATCTACTAACTACCCTTAATATACTAAGGTCCGATTTTTCAATAATCTGATAACTTTTAACTGAGGAATAAAAATGGCGGTGTGACAGCTTTTGTATAGAAAATAATATCAAACGGCAATTTTTATTCCTCAGTTTAAAGTTATCAGTCTATTGGAAAATCGGGCCTTAGATGAATATAGCCCTTATTTTCAAATAAGTTTATTCAACTAATTTAAAATTTTTGCGTGTCGAGATCAAAACTAAGGTGTAACTCATTATTATTGAAAAGCCGTATAAAAGGTTAAATAAGTTTATGAATACTTTATACATTAAAATTTTAAAAGTTAGCCAGATAAAGGGTTCGAGAAAATTGGCTACGAAGTTACGAACATTGCCTATGCAAATAGGTAACATAAACTTTTTAGACTATGCTAAGTAAAGACCTATCGTAAACCACACAATTTGAGTTTTACGAGGATTCTTTTATTACTGTACTAAATACTTGATATCTGTAAGGCTTCAAAGCTTTCATAGAAGATGATAGAAGGCTTGTTGAATAATCTAAATTAAGCAATTGGTGGACTACGATCGACACTATCTTATCTATGTGAAACAAAATAATAATGTATTATTTACTTTGTGATTAAAGGTAGGTCTCATAATGAGATCATAGCCCCTTTCCATGAATCATTTTATGACTTGATGTTAAAATATTTAACCTATTCATAAAAAAAAACAAGTTTTTTAGTGCATTGCCAAGCCAAACGTGTATGCAAATTTCATTTTAATCGGTTGAGAATAACTGCTTTAAATTTCAGTTGCAAGAATTGCCCCGAACATGCATTGCAAGTTAATAAAAAAAACTTGTAATTAACAACTCCTTACTCCACCACGTTGGAACCACGTGGGTTCGGTGCGGATTGGTGAATGTCACATATTTTCGATTTTTTCCAATGTTCCAGCAGTGCGAATGTTATAGGCTGATTTTGTCTATGCTATGTTTAAGCTATTATTATTTACTATCTCAATCGTATTGTGGTCGCATACGGTACTGCTAAGTATGTAGTCCTGGGTTCGATTTTCGGGTCGGGTTAAATGTTATCTGAAGTTTCTCAGTAATAGTTCACAGTATTTTATGCACGGTTGGTGACAACAGGCTTGCCCCTATCTCATGGGACTTAAAATATAACTTGTGAAATACGGTTGTACTATACTAGGTATATACAACAACAACAACAACCCAACACAACTAACAATAACAACTCAACCAAAACAACAACAACTCTACCTAGCCCTTCGAGAAATAATTGCAAGATTATATTTATGTATGTATATTTTCTTGTGTAGGTGTTCGGCTGCGGATGGTTGGGGCCGCCGAGATACAAGTAGCAACGGCGCAGCGTCGTGCTAGAGCTATGGCACAGAAACATCAACAACACCATGGACGTAGCTGGTGCGCTGCTGCCCTTCACCCAAGTCGTGCGCCCCGAGCTCACCATCCACGTTCAGGAGGTGCTCACACAAGCAAACAATCAAGCAGACGCACCGAAACACAAAAACACAATCCCAGAGATAAACGAACCAAACGACAGAGACGATGAAGTGAAAAGTCCAACCAAATCTGATGTTAAAAGTGTAAATATAAACAAAAGTGTTAATGACAATGCTAGTAGAAAATACTATGAGAAAAGTGCTAATGGTAAGAATAGTGATGTAAGAAGCTGCGATGTGGTGACGATGAAGAATCCTCGGAAGGGAAGCCCTGCCTGATGGTCGTTCGTCGTGCTGCCTTTGCACGGTAAAAAGCATGTACATTTCGAAGCAACAGATAGAGTATATTACTTCTGAATTGCTATGGACAATTTATCGCTGCCGAGCTAAATGTCGAACCAAGATTTTATATAGTTATAAAAGAATTAGAAATATAGCTTATTCCGTCAACTGAACGAATAATTGTACTCTTCGAATAGAAAATTGTAAAAGAAGATATTGAAATCACTATTGAACATTTATTTGATATAACAAGTAATCATAAAACATATTATTCATTAAACAATCTTTGTTTCAAACAAGCTTTTTTCATATTCTTCTCAGCAAACCCTTTCATTTGATACCCATATCACGGCACTGCACAAAAAATAACTAGTCCGCCATCTTGGGCAGTTCGCCATATTGGATTTAGTATGACTTTACTTCGATAAACATGCATTGTCATCCAAACTAAACGTGTATGCAAAATTTCATCGTAATCGGTGGACGATAACTGCTTTAAAATGCAGTTGCAAAATTTGACCCGAACCCAATAACATACATACATACATTGCAAGCTTGTAGAAATAGTTAGTGTTATTGTTGGGACCAGGAGTCATCTTTAGATAAATACTTCAAAAAACTTACCAAAAAGAAATATTATTCCAAAATAAAAGCCAAACTCTTATCCGTTTCGAAAGTGATGTTACATTCGAGAACCTTTTTGAAACTTCTTTAACCTACAATCTAAATAACAAGCTGAAAAGAATCCCACTGTGACTGACAGTTTGGATCCAGGCTTAGGTCAGACCTTTGGGATAAAACTTTTAAATCTACCATCGCTTTGTCTTCGAGGATAAACTTGAATAATCATTTTAGTATTTAGATCGTATATATATCGTTCGATATTTACGCTCGTCAGTATATCGTTGCTTGACTGTCACTGCTTTTCAACTCCGTGCTCAAACCGCTGTCTATAACAACTGTACTTCTTAGTTCTAATAGTCTATCTAAAAAAATTAACATAGTATATGTGATAGTAGTTATAATTTCATATCATTATGTTGTCTTACAAGAGGTATATGTGCTGTTTCTTTATCGTTAAGATACAACGAATATTTATTAGATACTAGTGCTTTTTATATTGTATTGTAAATATTGGTATTGTAATCAGTAATGTAGGATATCATATCAGCTGAAATATTGTATTATACATATCCTATATAGTGTTATTATTAAGTGTAATCCGGGAACGAATTGAGTGGGATAAAGTGGATTGCTTGTGGCGGCTGTCATGACCCGTATATGAACGGAAAAATATCTTGGAATTCGCACATAAAATTCCGGCTACATATATATTCAATCTTTATTTAACTCGTATGAAAACATACTACATAGTTTGTGCTAGATCACACAATTTCATCATGTGTGCTAACATAAGTCT
Source organism: Orthosia cruda (assembly GCA_964057195.1). Lineage (NCBI taxonomy): Eukaryota > Metazoa > Arthropoda > Insecta > Lepidoptera > Noctuidae > Orthosia > Orthosia cruda. The sequence continues at coordinate 2,365,172 of OZ059836.1, forward strand.
TGTTGATCCTTAGATTTGTCTTAAGTACCATGGAACCCACAATATTGACGATGGGAACCAACATCTGTAATTGACGTCACAAGTATATCTGTCTCATGGTTAATATTGTTGTCCTATTCTACCGTTCCTCGGGTGATATAAACGTATACCAATAATAAACACCATTTATAATGTAGATTGTATGATATATAATATTTTGTGTGCACCTAATATTGATATTTTTAAATTGTACTAAATGTCTGATTATCTTAAGTGATACCCATGTGACGAAACTTGAGGCATTATGAAAAATAGGTATAAAACTTAACACTCTTTTTTGGCAGTCGTGTAAAAAATTGAGGACAAAATAAATTACCAAACTATATTTTTTTTGTATTCGCTCGAAAAGCGAAACGTCATTTACAGCTTGTGTCAAAAGTAAACAATTGACACTTTGCAAAAGAATCGAAAAATGAAATTGCCATTTTTATAAAGTCTCGAATTTCGACACAAAGTGATCACGAAAACTGCATGGAACAGGCTTTAATAGAGATTTTATGTGAAATCATATTTTTATAGAAGAGGAAAAATATAAAAGACGTTTTATATAATATTTGTATCAATGTGCTTTTAGGTAAAATTGGGAATCAGTCCGGCAAATGTATCTTGTGTAATGTACTGCGTATTTTGTGTTCTCCTTCAAAGAGGGTTTATTTGATTCTCAATGCCACAGTATACATTAATAGTTCATTTCAAATAAAGATTCGAAATGAACTTAACTCTCTTTACAAATGAATTTTATATGGACTTTTGTAGGCATTAATCGGTTTTTACGAACTTATGAATTTCTCATGAATTTAAACATTTTAGGATTTAATCTAGTACTGGCACGGGTTCAGAGGAAAAAAATAAACAGTTTGAATTATATTATTATAATTTCTAAGTCTCCAGACTTATACAATTTGTCAGAAAACCTAAAACCTACTTATGAAACTTACTATTTAATAACTGAATTTATTTTGTCCCGTGAATAAACTGCTTTCAAATTCTATATCTCAATAGATAAGCGCGTAAATGTATATGTCGGGTTTCTAACAAACTTTTAGAATATACCTAAACTGCTATTAATATTATGCCAAATTTAATATTGTAAAAAATCAAAAGTAATAAGAACTTGCCGCATTGATCAAAAATATAGGTATTCAAAAGATAAAACATAAAAATGCCGTAAAATATTGAGTAATTACCTTAAGGTATGCTGTTTACTAAGGTGTAACACTTACTACTGATGGATAAATAATTTAATCATTCATTTTGACCATTGGTAATGTCGGTTTCGAACAAATGTTTCATGTAGTCACATAATTATCTCACCTAGCGATCAAGAAAATGTATTATGCAAATCTGTTTATTAAACTTTCAACTGTAACGTTCCTGCTATTTAATGTAAAATAGTAGTAAACCTCAAGCGTGTACAAATTACTAGATTTATTGCCCTAAATAAAAAGCCACCTAAGATTATTAAAATTTACTCGTCTTTCACAACCCAGAAAACCACAAAGAAACGTAGACGTAATACTTGCTAACATACAGTTCAAATTCGTTCAGCCGCAATCTCATCTTCTTACTTATGCAGCGAACGTTCGCTGTAAAAAAAGAGTGACTCGTTAAAGCACTCTAAGCGTTGTGCATTTAATTTTTCCTTTTACATAAAGTGACACACATTTAAGCATGACCCTTTAAAAAAGTTACAAGCAAATTACGTCCATCTCGTGGTGTTAGGAAAAAGAAATATGGCTTAGGATCCCGCAAAAAGTCAACGCTCCGAGGTCCGGATTTTCTGTACGTGCCGACCTTTCTCCCAGTATAATAATAACTGTCGGTTGTAATTCCCGAAGGCTGAAACAAAAAGGGTAGGAAAAGATAAAATGTCCTTCCTTCATCGTTTGCCAATTGCTATGGGAATTACGTCGAAATTCGATTGTGAGATCATGAAATTTTCGAATATCGCAATGGCTACGGAAAATTGTTTTTGTTAGGTTTCGTTTGAAAACCGAAATGCTAGATTGTAAACACTGCTCGCATAAAAAATATAGACTCATTTTCAAGGTTTTTTTTACCGTACACTTTAGTGGACAGCTGGCCTAATATTAAAACCCTGTATAATTGCAAAATTCGTCCTAAACAGTAAAAACGTCCCTCATAGACCAATTTTAATCAAAACAATGCTTTTACAGTATTTTTGAAATATTCTCTTTGTACAAAATTTTTGCTGAAAAAAAATTCAGGAACATTATTTTACGGACGGTGCTTTGGCTATTAAACAAAAAAGCTAAAAATCTAATTGTAAAAATAGGCAATGCGTCATAGAATTGAATTTTTTTAGAGGATAAGTATAGTTGACTCATTCTAAATATGGTCAGAACCTACTTCGAATTAAATATTCATTAAAAACCTTATTCATAGCTTAACTGCTAAACCATATTATGAAAGAGAAAACGATTACAGGATTTTCAAATGTCGCAGTTAAACTGTGAAATAAGACTTTCCTTAGAATTAGAAGTATTAGGAATTTATAGTAACCTACTGGATTTGGGAACATAGATGAATTTGTAGTTATTTTTGTATAGAAGAAAAATGTAAAATTTTAATCACCTCCCTATAATCTTGATACCTTATATCTATTTAATAGATAAATCCTTTTTGAATATACCTATTTAGTCTTGAAATCTTATTGTGTGGTAAGCAAAAACATTTCTATAAAATAATTTACATGGTAAATATCTGTCAAATAGTGATTGCATAAATTACTGCTATGCTAAGCTGGTCAGGAATTGAATCAAAACATAGAACTTTGTTGTCTATATACCAATTTTTCTAGCAATTAGTGTTAAATAATTGGCTGTATATTAATGAAATATTATGTAACTTTGTACCAAAAAGCTGTTCTATGAAATAATTGATTTGAATCTCAAAATCTTTCTTTAATTGAGAAACTTATGAGCATCATGTCACCTCAATATTTCCTTGAAAACACAATTGCATAAAAAAAACAACATCTCTCAAAAATGACTTTGACCTTTAAAATTATGTCCTCGATAGTTTGTCAAATACCAAATCATAATACTGATTTTTAAAGATACACTCTTATATTTATGAAGGTGATATTGCTCCGGAATGTCTAAATAAATTCTCTTGACTTTGACCTTGGGTGAAGACCTTCCTTTCCTTACAGCACGGCTCCATTTCCATTCATATTTATTTCATGTTTTGGAATATCCTAACATTCCTAACAACATTGGGTTTTGGGAACATTAATATTAAAATCAAAACATAGAAATTCTCTGTTGCTTTCTTCTCTGTATTTTTGTAATTTACCCTGAATTTTGAGAGTATTTCTAGCATTAGCGACCTTAGATATTGTATTATGATTAGTGCCTAAAAGTAAGCTTTTGGAATCGCGTTTTCATCGTCAAACATCATCATCTTTTATTTTCTAATGTCTTGTGATGTCACAATTTTGTAAAAAGTTTTTCGTACTACCCGACTACGAAGAGTTATAATTTTAGTTTTTAAATTATGTTCTCTTCTGGCTTTTTGAGATAAGTTTTACTTATTTAGGGACATGAAAACGCGATATTTGACGACCACGAACTATATCCTAGAAATTAGATCCCCATATCAATTTCCACTTTATATCCTACCATATATAATATTATATAAATAGCCATATTTACATTAGCGTATGAAGTGGAATACAATTAATTAAAGACTATTGTAGATGTCTCTTAATTATATGAGTATTAGATATTATAATATTATAAATCGCTGGAAGCATGACCTATAGGTATTATTAAAATATATGATTATATAGACAACTGTAAAGATTGTATTGCGTGTATTTATTGTGATGAAATGAGTAAATAAATGTGTTTTTTAAATCTATAGGTTTTTTTTAAAGAAATAACCAAATCATCATACTTAAAGCTTCTACAGAAAGCCGTGACGCGAGAATGCGACAACCCATTTTTTTAATTTAAAAATTACACAGCAATTTCTAATAGAGTTGTCGCATTATCGCGTCAGAAGTCTTTACAATGAAAACAGAAGAAACTGTCATTCTTTTGCACCAACCATCCGTTGGTTGATAAAATAACAATTCTTATACCTGCTACAGAATCTACTGGTTTATTTCAAGATTTTAACTAGAAAATTTATAGTAAATGTGGTACCTAGAAAATGTATCTGTGAATAACATGAAGAGCTAAAGCTCACTTGATAACGATGAAGGAGTTCCCAGAAAGAGGAATGAATCACGTGAACTAGAATTTCAGAAATTATTGCCACGAAGATTGAAATAGCGAGAAAAAAAAATAGGATTAGCTTTCGTGTTATTTTAGAAAAAGATTTTATAAAACAGATATCACGAATATTCTTTCACTCTTAGAAAGGCTTTTAGTGATAGTGCGGAATGTCACTAAAAGCCAGGGGTTTTTGTAATCCCGCAACAAGCCAATTTTTGCAGGCTACGGGAGCGAAACCGCGAAAATTCTTATGATACGTCTTTTAACATTTCATTCTAATGAAGTAGAAGGCATAATGGCCATTTCACTGTGGTTCCGATCACGATCCTTCATCAGTGACTTCATGTACCAATAGCTCTTCCAGGCGTTCTCACCACGGTGGTCGATTTCTTTGTCTAGTCTGTTTTCGAAGGATACTAGCTGGCCCAAGTAAATGTACTCATCGACATAATGGATTTCTTGCCCATCTACCTCAACCTTACTTTTTGTGCTATTCGTCATTACTTTGGTCTTGGACTGATTCATCATTAGTCCAACTTCAAGGCTTGCGGTGCTCAGATCTTGAAGCATCTGTTGTAACTCCTGGAATGTGGAAAAGCATTTGATTGGATACGTCACCGTGTTATGGAAGAAATGAGAGATTATTATAAATTGCGTGAGATTATAAACTCTTTCTTCGCAATAAGACGGACAAATTGTAAACCATCGAATTTGGATGAGATTTATAGTATTTGATATTATCTGTTTACGAGAGTTTACAATTTCGCCTGATGTATTATAAACTTACGATGTTTGCAATCATTCTGTGGGTTATAATCTTTTTACTTTTCTCTAGACTCCTACACAATACTTAGTATAATAATACCAGCCTGTTACTTCCCCATTGCTGGGCAAAGGATCTTGCCTTCTCATACCAAGAAGGCTCTAGCATTTATCACCACGCTTGCGCAACGCGGATTGGCGAAGTCCCTCACGATGTTTCCCTTCACCATTGTCAGCGATGTTAAAATAAACTCAGAAAGTACATATAAATTGAAAAAATCACATCCGTAGTGTAGCGTAACGTAAGCTCCGGAGAGCTAACGTTAGCCACGTTAGTAAAAATAAAAGGTAATATAAATTAAAACTAAGAAAAAGGATAAAGATAATAAAACTGTGGTCCGGCTTCGCACGACGTGGGGTGCTGGAGTAAGGCAGTTAACCAGGCAGCAGGACGGGCTGGAAGCCGGGGTAGCCCGAGGTAAGCGGGTGAGTGGGTACCACGACGACAAGCAGGTAATCGGGCAGGCAGGCAGTAGAGTAGGTAGCAAATCGGTTAGGCAGGCAGCTGGACGGACTGGAACTCTTCAAAAGTCGTGGTAAGCTTGAGAGGGACAGGTGAGCAAACACCACGACGGTCTTTCAGGCACATAGTTTGGTATGCAGTTGTGTAGGCTTACAGTAGGCAGGAAGGCAGGCAGCCAGGAGTGAAACGGGTAGTAGTCAGATACGTAGGTAAAATCATACACAGTATATCACTCACAATATTTATATTTTAGTGCACTTCAGATATTATTACTGGATATTATATACACAAGCTGCATATTAAGGTTTTAGAGAGTTTTAGATTTAAAAGTCCACTTCGTATTACTCAGTAAAATAAATCGACATTCGGCGTTCAGGCCCCAGATTCAAACTAAAAATTGACGCCCGTTTTTCTTCGTTCTGTGTTCTATCTCCATTTCAAATTCAAATTTCAATCAAGAAATAAAGACCAGAACGAATAAAAACGGTTCACAAAGGGGTCTGTCTACGCTACCCTTATAATAGTGTAAGCCTAGCTTAAAGGAGGTTTAGTCCATGGTACCTATGTTACGGTCTATGGTTTTAAGAAAAATAAAATAGACAGACAGATGTCATGTCAGATGAAAATGTCACAGTAGAAAAATATTGCAAGAATTACAAATTAACAATATAATTTAAGTTTCAGATATTAAAACAATTAGATATAATTAAAAGTATGCTTTTCAGGTACAAACAGTATGAAAGAAAACATAAAAATGAATTACAAAAGTTGATAAAATATCAACAGATATGAAGGTATGGTTTGTATAGTGTAATGAATTGTAAATAGACTTAAAAAATATGTGGTTCTGTTTAGCAGAATACCACAGTAGTTGCCCAGATTTGAAATACTTAAATAGTGGATAGGTACATGAATATAGTAAGATTTACCTAGAACAATTCTAAACGAACGAAAGCGATTTATTGTCGGGGTTTTACTGCGTGGGTGCGGTGAGCGTCGAATGTTTTATTGAAACGGTTCCAACAATTATCGAGTTCGACGAAGGTGTTGTAAATGTGTAAGTAGATTTAACCTGTACTCCATCGATATAAATCTTTGCTTTATTATTCTGTTTTACGTAAAACTTTTATTCTATAAAAATAGTATATTCTCTGCTTTACATACACACACATACACATAGTTTGTAAATAGTAATCTCTGAAGAACCATGTAAAATATTATAATATATACTTAGAGCCTAAAGAGATATAAAAATTAAGCAAACAGCACCTACTAATACACCTTTAGAAGTCATACCGGTAGTTATAAGAGCGACATGAACAAGAACACAGGGTTTATAAAAAAAATGCACTACTGAACTCAATAACGATCTGTTTTGTTAATACCTCGTATTCGCTTCTGTATCCAAGATAATATAATCCTTTTTACTGACTTAAAAAAAGGAGGTAATCAATTAGACACGTATGTATGTAATATTGTTGGAATTGCCTAATATTCATTCTTCTAAATATGTGTGTCAAATTTGATAGGTGTCTGATTGTATGTTTGTCCACGCATTTCTGCGAAACTACTGACCAGATCATGACCAGTCTTTTTTCATTGGATTGGGTATCTTTCAACTTAGGGAATAGTGCAAGTTTCATCAAAATCGGTTGAGCAGTTTTAGGATACTAAAACTAAAACTTTCGTTTCGAAAGTCGGTGTCAAAAAACGATAAAAAAAAGAAGTATCAAAAGCACCGGCTTCCGAAACGAAAGTTATTTTGCACTTTTTGGTGGTTTGCTTTTGAAGGCGATATTTTTCTTTGTGAATAAGTTTTTTTGAACGCACTGAATCAATAACAGTGGACCTTATAAAGAAAATCATGCAATATTAAATAGGAAAAACTGTGGGAGTATAACGCTGGCCATTTTTATGAAGGCTTTCTTTTTTGAATTAAGTACTCTCGGTCGGCGCTGTCTCATCTATTACTATACACTATGGCTGTCTCTGTCTATCTGTTTAGAAAAAAATATGTCATGTGTCTGTAAAATAATATATTTAATGATTTTACATTATTTTTACTGCGCCCGTTTTGCTTATTTTAATAACCTAGTAAAAGGTTATGGGCATTATCACGGCAATGTGAATATTGTGTGAAACGTATATTATTTTGTGCAAAATATGGGTGAGTATTCTAACTCGGCAGTTACGATGGAGAAGTTGAAAGGTACCATCAATTATCGTGACTGAGCATTCCACATGCAGAATATTCTCATATTTGCAAACTTATGGCATTGTAATAAACCCGCAGAACTAGGTACGAGTAAGAGCACTGTTGATCAGGCCCGGAAAGAGGGATTATTGTAGCTTAAGCGAAGCGAGCAGAGAAGCGGTGTGTCGCGGACTTACAGAAGATATAAGCCGCGAATGTAAATACAACAATAACCAGACATAACAACATTACAACAATAATTTTATGCAACGGCTAAATCGATGGGACATCGCTGGGCGTACCTGTCAAATCAGTATTGGCGCGGTAAGAACCAATATTTGTCTTGTTGTGTTTAGCTTAAGCTTAGTAAAAGGCCGTGTTTATCAAGGAGAGTTCGTATCGGGGTTGGAGCCGTCGGCATCCCTGGATTGAAAGCTGAGTGTTTTATGATTTAAGATTATTATTATTTGTATACACTTATCTATGCTATTCACTGAAACAACAGAAATACTGATGAATAGTGTTTACATATAAACCAATGATGTTGGCAAACTTTTTATGTTGTATTTGTATATTATAATGAAGCTTCTTGAGATCTCAATTAGTGCTATCAAGTAGATTGGGGCGGCGATATACTCCGCCGGCCTCATAAGTAGGAGGTAGCGATAATACTCCGCTGGCCTCATGAGTCTGAGGCGGCGATAATACTCCGCCGGCCTAATGAGTGCCCTTGGAAGTGAGCTTCCAAGGGCTAAAACCATACCAGCTGTTTGAATAAGGTAAGTCTGACCCTTAAAACCCTTGTAGTAAAAGACTGAGGCGGCGATAATACTCCGCTGGCATCATGAGTGTTCTATGGAAGGGAGCTTCCTAGGACGGAAACCATACCGGTTTCCAGCTGTTGAGCAATGTAATACAAGACTGAGGCGGCAATAATACTCCGCCGGACTCATGAGTGTTCTTGGAAGTGAACTTCCTAGGACGGAAAGCATACCGGTTTCCAACTGGTGAGCAATATAATACAAGATCTAATATTTGACATTTGGTTTCAGTAAGTACCAATAATATAAGATGTCCATAATATCGAAGACTCAGTATCATCGATGGTATCTATCTACAGATGGTGGAAGTGGCCCTCTATGTTCAAGTTCTGTTGCTCTGCGTTCCTTGCTCCGTCTCCATGAAGAATTAACAAGCGAAGCAGATAAAGTAAACCCAGGTACAAGTTTACAATAATATTTTTATCTTATTCGCTACGTCTGCCTAAGGTTACTCCCTCAGAAGAGATCAACCTAATACTCAGGTATCATATGATTCCTTTGAATAATAGAATCCCTAAATATTAAGGAATACGTCGCGACACGGTGTTCTCGCAAGCTTTAATTAAGGAATTGTTAAAGACGACTAGCTGTAAAATAGTAATGTATTGTGATAATCAATCTGCTGTATAGATTGCTACCAATCACACTCTTCATAGAAGGAGCAAGCATATCGAAATAAGATTTCATTACGTTAGAAATATAATTGCTAGATTTAACGTTGAAATTGTATACATCCCTACGAACGAGATTATAGCAGATGTGTTCACCAAGCCCCTGGGCTGTGTCAAGCACGAGGTGTTCACTTGTCAGCTTGGAGTGGCATGATGTCATGCATGTTGTGGCATGATGTCTTCAACACCCGCCCACGTTATGGGCGGGTGTTGGAGTATAATGCTGGCCATTTTTATGAAGGCTTTTTTTTAATTATGTTCGCTCTGTCAGCGCTGTCTCTGTCTATCTGTTTAGAAAAATATATGTCATGTGTCTGTAAAATAATATATTAAATGATTTTACATTATTTCCACTGCACCCGTTTTGCTTATTTTAATAACCTAGTACGATTACGATTTACGACTTCTTAATAAACCGATATCACTTCTTTAATCCATAAGTGTGCCCTTAGTTTGAGCACTTACGGAAACAGCTCTTCTAAGTATTACCTCAGTAAGGTAATATAGCCCGACCTGTTTGCTCGACGATCTCAGGAGGCAATAAGGAGAGATGGAAAATTCTCAGAATTATGTAGTTGCATTCTATTCAAAAACGTAATTGGGTCTCGGGTTTTATTGCAGGGGTGTTGTGATGGGTACTGGTAAGTGGAAGGAATCAGTAAATTTGTTCTTCGTAGAGAGTTTATAGCTTTGTAAGTGGTGCAGATCGTGGAAAGATAAGTGGGTATGTTTGCACAAGTGCACTGCTTTGCCTAGGGTTAATACAGATGGCTTTTTGAATATATCAATTGAAAGATCGCGACTGGTCATAGAACAATATTTTTGGAATTCTGAATAAAAATGATATGATGAATATCTGGGAAAATTTCTATTTGTATTATTTGTAAATGCTGGCTTGACAGTAATACCTTACTTAAAAACAAAACTTTTAAATGTTTATTTGAAGCTGCAGAAAAGTAGATGTTTAATCAAATTTCCTCAAACCGGGCGCTCGGAGAACTGTTTAGTAAGCATTCGTATTTGAGGAAAAGTAGCATTATCCGACACTGAATACAAAAAGATTAGCAATCAAATTAAAATATTGAAACAATCGCACTGCGCAATTTACTTTACCAACATAAAAATTCAATGAAATCCTATAATCCAAATAAAGCCACCAAAGCCTTTATTATTCAAACAGCTATTGCAAATGCTTATATTACCTTATATAAGTTTTTAAGCTGACATGGTCACACTCATCATCATCATGGTAAATATCCCGAAACAAATATTAATTCTAATTCTATATTACCTTCTTTTAAACACGATGAAAAGCATGTAAAATTGCCGTGTTTAAGTCGTTTATCTATTTCTGTAACACCCCTATTCTATCCTACTAATACTATAAATGCGAAAGTGTGGGCGTAAGGGTGTTTGTTACCCTTTCACGCAAAACCTACAGAACTGATTTGGATGAAAATTGACACACAGTTTACTAGCTTTTGATAATCCCACGGGAACATACTACCGGCATAAAAAAATAGCCTATGTGCTATACCAGACTATAATCTATCTCTGTAGCAAATAGCTTCCTGGGTAGATAATAGTACATTGTGTATTTAGGGCGGTAAGTAAGGAATTACGATCGAGGCTCTAGTAGAAGCCCGAAGTCAAAGATAATATAATACTACAGTACAGATACCCAATCCCATACAAAGAAATGTCACCTCCTTAAGTCGGGCTATTGGTCGGGCAATTTTTTCTTTCTCCATATTTTTAACAGGCGGCAGCACCAGTGACTCTTTAATAGCCCGAGACTGTGGTTTTCTAACGCCATCTAGTAGTTTGCCTAGATACTAAATCATATGGCAATTTGAGCGAGGAATTGTATCATGTAGGTACTCAGAGACGTTATTTGCCAGTTGTCTTGTCCTTGAACGCTTACTTCGTATTCGTAATAATAACATTAGGTATGTTCGGTTCGGGACAGACTCCGCTCAGACCGCGGTAACTTCTTAAATCTAAGTGGTCGCATTGTGTAGCGAATTTCACAATATTCACGAATATTCCAAATCAATCAAAACTATAGAATTCGTTGTAGAATTAGATGTTGGTAGTTAGCTTGCTTCCGTGGCAATGAATGAAAACACGAAGTAGGTACCTACTTTATGTCATTTTATTATTCACTATAAGCGTTATCCTTTTTTACCCGGCTGCAAGGAAAGGGTTATGTTTTTCGCGCGTATCTTGTATGTAAGTATGTGTGTAATATATCACCTCGTATCTTTCAAACCACATGACGGATTTTTATAATTAAGACATCGTTAGATAGGTCTTGGCCACCCAAATATTCTTAGATTGCCATTAAAAAAAATGGCGGATTTTGGGCTCCATATTGAAGAGGTTGCAATTTTTTATCTTCGTAACCCGTCGAGTGGGGTATCAAAATGAAGGGCTTTTAGTGGTGATTACAAAAATACATACCACGTATATGTTTAAAACAATTTATAAAAAAAAAAGAAACTTAAAAGTTGTAAATAACAAAAACTAATTTAAAATCAAAAAGGAAGCGAAATAAAAAGCTGTAAACAACTAACAATCGTGCTCTGCCGTCGGAGGATCAGGCAGTTCGCGAATATGTATCCTCCGACTGCACAGCTAGTTATTTTCTTGTTTACAGCTTGTTAGTTCGCTTTTTAAGCAGTGGGTGTTTGATTTTTAAATTAGCTTTTTTATTTTAGGTTGGTACTTATATATATAAAGAACAAGATGTTTTTACAAAAATGATTACTTTTAATACTTTAGTTAGGTACGCAGCATGGCAGTACCTACCCTACCCCTCACCCCCGCTGTCACATGAAATTGCTAGCGCGTAGTGGCTCACGAAGTGTTTCGATCCGTTCTTAGTTTTGAATCAAACTGTACCTACTATGCGACGCGTTAACTCGGACGGCAAGCGGCACACGCGTCGCGTTATCTCTTATTTTAGTACCCGTGCGATTTGAGTAGGCCCTAGCGCGATACGAGTCCTGTTCCAGCGAGGTATCTAGTTAATTCGACGTGTAAACAAGCATCACAAAAAAGTGATTTTAAATAATAGACCAAAACTTTAATATTTGTAATTACGCCTATAATAAATAATATCTTTTAAATTACGCCTATAATAAATAATAACTATCCTACAAAATGAATCTTACGATGGATATATAGTTTAGGACAAATTGTGAAACACGCCATCTATTGCAAAGAACTCAAAACAAAACGAAAAGTCGATAGCTACTTTCAACTAATTTAACATACAAAGTCTTCACTTATCTTTTTTGTTCAAAAAACCTGATCAATGAGTGTAAATGGATAAATTAACATTAAAAAAGCAAGTTTTGATTTTTACTAAACTTATTTCAGCCTGAATCTGCTGTTAAACATTTTTAATTGATTGTTACTTTCACATTTGTTACCTATGCTGCCATCTATGATCTTTTTTTAATACTAATTATAATTTGTATGAGTTGATACCCCATGCCGAAGTCGAAGACTGAGGGCTTTCTGAGTCGAGGTTCGTAATTCCCGTACCGCCTGTGAAACATACAATGTTTGTCATCACATTTGCGAGTAATAATTATGAATTATAACTTTAATACACAAGTCAGCACATCTATTATTACGAAAGACGTGATTTTTTTTTTAAACGGATGCCGAGTTTTTGCCGACACCACAGATTATACAAATGTTTCGTTCAGAAACGTTAAGGGCAAATACTTACGTAAGTAATCAGCCATGACGGAGTGTAATTTTTTTTTAATAATTCCGACGTTTTGATACAAATAACCTCAAATAACTATTAAAATCGATTATAAAGAATATTAGTTTAGTATTTAAGTAAAATGTAGCGAGATTGCAAATAAATTCCTGTTTAGATAATATTTTAAGAGAATTTTTCAATTGCATTTAAACTCCTTGCTTGAACTTGCATGACCTGTGTGCTGTGCTATAAATTAAAAAAAATATTACCTACCGACCTTGGGTTTCATGACGAACTAGCGCGATAGTTAGACTTATTTCTAGTAGGTCCTTATGTAACGTGTAGTACATATTTTATTTAATTTTTTTACTGCAAAGTCCCACAAGTATCGCCTTGCTAAGTGCGAGCCGAGATTTTTTGCCCACCCTTATGAAGTAGGATAACCTGAATTAACACATAGCATACTTTTTATACAAGTCCTTTGAGATAATTTGAATTTTCACGCGGAATTGGCTGCGGGATGCAGCTAGTATAGCCATATGGAAGAGCGGGAACGAAAATATTCAATTTGGATGAAAGCGGTCTTGGCGTAGAATTTATATCAACATGCGTGTGGAGTGTGGAAAGTAGGTTTTCATAAGGTTGGTTGACTATAAGGAAATGTTTAAAGTTTGTGAATCGGCTACGTTTTCTGATGATAATGTTCTTCTTTTATACCACTTTTTACAATAAAAAAAATTGTTTATATTCTGATGACCGATAACCTGGCTAATCCCGCGGGAAAACACTGGATGTGAAGGCGAAACTTGGGGGAGGCCTACGTTCAACAGTGGACGTCTTTCGGCTGAAGTGATGATGATGATTCTATTCTTAGTTCAAAATTAAAAATAAGCAATAATAAAAATTAGACGAGGTCATTCAAATCTATTTTAGCTCTTTCCAAGGCAAATAAATGCTTTGGTATTTTCCTAGCAAATCCTTATACCAATAATCATTGGTATTGCAGATGCCAATAGGCTACGGGAATCATCATCAGGCGGGCCGTCAGTTTGTTTGCCATTCTGCCATGATATAAAAACCGGCCAAGTGCGAGTCGGACTCGCGCACGAAGGGCCGTATCATTATCGCAAAAAAATCACGTTTGCTGTATGGGAGCCTTAAACATAAATATTTATACTATTCTATAGCGGCAACAGCAATACATCATCTGTGACAATTTCAACTGTCTAGCTATCACGGTTCATGAGATACGGCCTAGTGACAGACGGACAGACAGACAGACGGATCGCGAAATCTTAGTAATAGGGTCCCGTTTAAAAACAGGTTTATTCCAGCTAGAGACATCCATAACAGAGAATATGGAAAAGGACGGCTAATTCAGAGTAGTTAGGTTCCTATCTTATCATAAATCAATACATACAAAAAATTTATGTAATGAGTACGAAAATAATTCCAAAAAATATACCATGGTGTTATAGGATAACCAACAGAACCGATTTCGAGTTTTTTTGGAATTGTTGTGTGTTTGTCGGATTGTCTGTTTAGTTGTGCACGCAACACATAAAATGTACGAAACCAATAAGATAACTTTTGTACAATTGTGCGTAACTTGCAAGTATTACTTAATTTTTGATTTATCGCAATCGGGATGAATTTAAAATGTTCAAGAAGTAAAATATCACAACACACGCAATTCAGATATTCGGATAGTTGAACTTCATATTCGATAGATGGCGTTATTATATTCTGAATGGCGGTGTTAAGATTCTCCGCGAAAGAAGGAGCATAAGTAATTGGTGGGTAGGCAAGGGTTGGCGGGAAGGTAGGTAGGAAGGTAAGTAGGGTAGGCAGATGACGCTTGACGCGACCGAAGCCGCGGGCACAACTAGTTTTTACACAAAACTAGCTGTACCCCGCGTTTTCGTGGAACACCTCCACAGGACCCGTTTTCGGGATAAAAATAGCCTATGTCACTCAGGAATAATGTAGCTTTATATTGCGGAATATTTTTTTTTAATCAGGCCAGTAGTTTCGGAGCCTATTCGTTTCAAACAAACAAAACATCTTTCCTCTTTATAATATTGGTGTAAATAATAGTATAGTATTACAAAACAATGAGAGCACGTTGTCGTAAACAACGAACAAGCAGTTACGAAAGAACTAAATATTCACATAATATAAATTCATCGATCTTTCTGTATTTTTGCGTCCAAAATCCGGCTTTTTTATTGATACGAACACGGAACACTGGAATTCACTTAGCTGTCTGTCAGTCAATGTGAAAGTTCCGACTTTCGTTTTTTGAAACAGCCAATAAGGCAGCCAAATGTTAATGCGTAGCAGAGAATATAGGCAAACTAAATTCAGAACATGAAATAACTCACAGATTAAATTAACACCCAATTTCCCTAAGGAAATATTATGCAAAATTAATTAAACTTTAGCCTCGCTCAAATAAAATAAACTAGAATTGCGATGGAACCTAAAAACTTTCTTTAAACTCTAAAGCCGTATCTTCTGGAAAATTTTCATCGTGAATTTATCTTTAGACTCAACTTGCAACTACCAGGTAAATAAAAGTACCTTCTGAAACTTACAAATTACTTCTCGCAATGGAACTCCATTTTGTAGCGGGTACGAAACTCGAGCAAAGAAACCAACGGTTTGTCGACGAAGTACCTACTTGCTGGACAGAACAAATGGACTTGGGCGGGTTTGAAAAATGTTCGCAACCTTCCTTGCTAAAGAGGTCAAGTCTGTAACTCTAAGGGCGGATACACATACACCTTAAAAATTTCATAATTTGATAATTGCTTTGCCACTACGTAATCATTATTGCATAATATGATAATACCTCTTAAAATAATTTGTTATTTATATAATAAAACGATCAACTAACGAAAAATATCTTGGATTAAGGGATGAAAAACTAACTTGGAAGTACACATTGATCATCTCAGTAGTAAATTAACATCGTTATCGGGAGCATTACGGAAGGTTGCAAACTGTTTAAACCGAATGTGTATGTACTGGTGAGAGCCGCGGGAGTCCGATGAATGCAAAAAGATAATGACGATGACCTTTTCAAGGCTGCGGAAATCCGCTGGATGGGAGACGCATAAATCCGATCGACGGTGACAATGCTTCGGGAAGGTCAATGTCCAGCAGTGGACGTCTTTTGGCTGAAATAATGATGCTGATTGAGCTTTAACAGTGACCTCTCCAAGTTGTTGTAGGACTTACATTAACTGTTCTCGTATCAAACGGTCCACTATTATTCCGAGTGGCCTAGCCGAGGTCAGCCTTCTAGCACGTCTCACCTCTGGTTTTTTTTGCTGCTCCTGGGGCTGAAAACGACTGCTCAAATATAATATCATTCCTGTTCAAGCGCTCCCTGTAAGGATACACTAAGAAAAAAATGTCTTTAGATAACTTTCCGTTTCCAGAAAGGACAAAAACCTGGGGTTGAAAAAATGTCGAGGCATCTTTAAGCCCAAGTTTCATTATTGACGAATTTCCAAATCAAACAAACATGTCAAAGAAAAATAAGTCATATTCGGAAACTTTGGCTGGAGACGTTTACTTGGAGAGTTCGCGTTCAGGAAACTTGGGACAAATATGTTGAGTAAACAAGTTGGGACTTGGGAAGTAGGCTATGTACACAGCGCTGGTATTAATCTGGTTTGACTATGGCTTACTACCTTATCAACTTGGCGGTTACGATGTTTCGTAGGATTTGATAAGCCTTTGGGTACATGAAAATAGCGTGTTCATAATTGCCAGTAATTTAAGATGTGTACTAATATATGTGGGGATTGCACTTAAAAAGATCACCACATTCACTACTGTTTCATTATCGTTCGATTTACTTTGATTGCCGGAATAAAACCAGAGAATTTTTGGATCTTTAGTTTTTTCAACCATTCCTACTTCCCACCAGTGTTACCAAATTATTTTTTCTAACATCCTTTTCAGTTTTACGGAAAATTACTCACTTTATTTAAAATGGCGATAACTTTCATTTTGACAGTTCATCAATTCATTGCGTTATTACTCCAAAATCCTCTCAAATAGATGGTGATTGAAATCATGTCACGCAATAGAGGTGCTGCTTGCCGCTTCAGAACTTTTTTACTAATACGCGCTTTAACTTTCTTATATGTCTTTTGGTCAAGAGTGAACAGGTTTCTTCTGGGCAAGCGTGCTACATCGTCGACCACATCATCGCTTACTATCAGGTGAAATAATGGTCAAACGCGAGCTTATCAATAATAAAAATTAATTAAAAAAAGAACTTGAAATCTTGGTCCTTTAGACCCGACTACGGCGAAGCCAAAAGGAAAGGGTTTATTTATTTACATTACTATTAATGTACACACAGAAAAACATACAGAAACCACATCATGACAAAGTAGTAAAAAGGTACTGCTTTCTACCAACGAAGGGAGACCCCTTTCTACGAAAAGGAGAAATGAAGAAGAAATGTAGACAAATACTATATGAGAACAGTAGGAGAAGAAAAGTGAACGACTAACCTAAGATAATAACATACACATATAATTATTGTATGTGATATATACTTAAATAAATACATAATTTATAAATATATATAAACATATGCTTATATGCTGATTTTAGCAGTCTAGTAATGTATGTATATGATTATTTTTTAAGATACGATTTTTATTTATATATACGATTCTTCATTATGGCCCGGATAAAAAAGCATAAAATAAAAATCTGTAGTCGTGTTACAGTTTTTAAACTTATAGTAATGTAAAGGCTTGAAGACTGTATGAGTCCATTCAGATGGCCAAGTTCCTGACTGTCATACTCCGTTACAAATGGCATGGAAGAAATATTATAGACGCCACGCATCCTAAAGTCGTAATGGTTTCTATGGGGATTCGGCCTCTTTTAGTTTTAAGATATTTTATGGCGGCCCTTACTTCAGACAGAAGAATATCCGGTTCTAGTTCCTCCTTGTTACTATTCACTAGTTCTTTTATATTGGTTGGGTCAACATACTTGCTCATAAAGTGGCTCTAAATTCACCGCAATTAGGCACATAATGACACCTGTAATCAAACTGTGAGTTTTTCATTGCTATTATTCACAAGTGAGTTATAGAGTTTTTTTTTTTTAATTTATTGGTTGAGTTGCTATATTGTTCTTGAAAAAGTTTCGATACAAAAAAGATCGTGCTCAATAGTACAAATAAATTAATGTATCTTTATTGCTTGATCATTTTATGCAACTTCGTATTTAAATAGATAATTTCAACTTGTACGTGTTTAATAAATAAAACTTTCTCTCAAATAAAACTTTTATTTTTCTCTGTAATAAAGAAAACTTGTAATTACCCATTTTGTACGTGGCTAAAATGCTATCCGCGAAAAGCCAAAAAAAGGAAACCTCAAACTATTAGTCTATGGCCGATCGCCTTTGTTAGATATGCACGCATAGGAAAACTGATTAGTTTTTCGCGCCGTTGCGTAATTTTTCACAACTCGTTTTCACTGTTGAAAATATTTTTTTTGTATTATTTTCTTCACAAGTGTGATAAAAAACGTCGTATGATACGCGTTTGTATTGATATTTACCGTCCTCGGCTCTCATAAGACCCTCACCTAACGGCTCGGGACTCAATGGCTGCTCAACTATACTATTATTTGACTAAGCCTGTCGACACGCATTTTACTATCTAAACTTTATAGCATTTACCTAATAAAATATTACATGAACTTGATTGAATTCTTCTGTCAGAGGAACTGATTCTTTTTACTACGATACGGGAAGTCTTTTATACGGTTTCTGGTTTTCGTTGTTGACAGATTATGGACTATATCAAAAATATGTAGATTTAATTATTTAATGGTAGAGGAAGAAAAACAAACAAAGTATGTACTTGTTATTGATTCAACGTGATTATTGGTTGAAAGTGGCGCCAGTGATTGAAAAGTTGAAAGGAAACTGTTTGTCCTGGTATAGTCGTGTGATGAGGAGGGATGAAACGCATCTCACTAAAAGAGTTATGAATATACATGTGGATGGATGGAGAGGGAGAGGAAGGCCAAAGAAAAGATGGATGGACTGTGTGAGGAGTGACATGAAAGAAAAGGTGGTCAGTAATAGTGTGATGGGGGACAGGACGGTATGGAAGAAGAAAACGTGTTGCGCCGACCCCAAGTAACATGGGATAAGGGCAGGAAGATGATGATGATATTGATTCAACTTATCGGTGACTATAACTTATTTTTCTTAATTGGGACAAATTACAATTTAGCAATCATAAAGAACTGAGTACGTAGAAGTTGCCAGATGTAGGTGCTGCTAAAGAAAAAAGTTACTTTTATTCAACTTGGTATAGCATCAGATAATAAAGGTCAAACATAACTCTACTAATACCAAAAAAGGTAACAGAATCTTTATCATATACAGATAAACAGTCCAAAGAGACACCACCAACAACTAAATCGTAAGTAAATAACATATTTTCTAAGACAACTTAACTGTTTACACGTAGCTAAGTTCATTCCAAATGCATTTAGAGTTCCTCAACATCTAAGTAACAAGTAAACCGAGTGAGCTTCTCATAAGTTAATGTCATCTTGTAAAATGTAGACGATCCGTTATGCTGTCCGTTTTGAGACTCACGGATTGTGGGTTTGCGTTTTGTGAGCTAATACGCTTAATATTTGGTAATTTACTGTAAAGCTGTATCTAATTGAGTTGAATGATTGTTGTTGTGTTGATTGTTGATGATTGTTGTGTTATGAAGCACACAAGTATAGTCGCTATCGTATAATTATACCTACGGAACTCCTTAAAAAAAAATGTATTTTAAGGCTATTTATTTATTTATTATATACTTTATTGTACACCAAGATAATAAATATTCATAAACACATCTTACAACAAAAACAAACATACAACAGGCGGCAACTTACATGGGTATTTTATAATAAATAAAGATAAATAAGAGGCTACACGGATTTTTATAAAAAATGGCGCATGGGTAGACCATGACCTAGATTAGATTATAATAAAGCAGAAAAGTGAGAATGAAAAAGTATTTACTGTCACGGAAACTCAAATGCATAAAAATATGACCTTAATTCTTGAAAACCTTAATCCGTGACAAAATTTGTACTAGTATTTGAATTATCTAATCTGATACCACTAAACGAGCAATTCTTTTATATATGTATATATAATCTGAATCTCGGGAACGGCTCCAACAATTTTCTTAAAATTTAGTATGCAGGAGATTACGGGGGCGATAAATCGATCTAGCTAGGTTTAATTTTTAGAAAACGTCGTTTTCTCTATTTTCACCCGAGCAGAGCTCGGTCGCCCAGGTACTTTTAGTAAAGAGGGTACTATTAATACTGTAAGTACGTTCCCGTGGGATGATTTCGACTTTCATAAAGTCAAATCCTTGTGCAGAATATTTGTAAGCCCATGGTAAAACGCAAAATGCAGTGCCATTTCATATTCTAAGTCTCAACACGATTATCTAATTTTCTTCTCATCCCAAATAAACTAATACAAATACACTAATGAAACAACAACTCCCACACCAGATTATCACAACACACTCTAACTACATAATATTCTAAACAATTCGCTTAAAAGGCTACAAACGGCAAGTGTTTTGTTTACCTCTCTTCGTAATGTAAGTACAAGAACAAACAGTCATTAAAAGCTTTAGTTAAATTAGACTTTTAAACTATGTAAAACAAAGGGCAACCATCGTGCTGGGCAGCAAAAAGTGCCAGTATTTTTTAGAAGACTTTGAAAATCTTGTCAGCGCGGGCAGGCGCTACTCCACAATGAGACAACGTTGAGACAACTTCTTGATTATAGAAATTGTTCTCCGGATAAATACACACAACAACAAAATGTTCATGGACGCTGTCTTATGCTTGACCGGCTGTAGCGTCTCACCTGTCTGCCTGCGAGAGCCTAGGATCAGAAGCCTCAAAACTCAGTAGATACTATCCCAAGCATAGCCACACGATTTCCCCATTTCCTTTAATCCTAGAAAGATAAAGATAATCATAACTAAAATTTACGAATGTTTTCTAGCTAGCTGTATATCGAGGTCTATTTATTAATTTGAATAAACCGTAAGTTATTATAATTATATGTCGTTTTTTACTCAAAAGACTAAAATCTCGTGTGGGTATTTCAGCGGGGATGGCGATGCAAATAAAAATGCTTAAAAGGGTTTACTCGCCCAGTGTATTCCCATATCAAATACACAGTTACACAGAACACAGTTTATGGAAAATAGTTTATAGAACACAGTTTATAAAGCACTTACCCTAATACTTATTAACGACGCCTCGATCAAAAATAGACTGCCTTTGATGGCATGAGCCACTCTATTTATAACCTCGGAATGGGCGGGAAACGAAGAATTGAAGTGCAAGCTTATCGTTTACCAACCTGACAATAAACAGTCCATCTTTGTTGCAAGCGTAAAAATATCAAACAAATTATTGCCAACATAGAAAAATCACTTAGTGTGCTCAATTAAATATAAAGATCGGTAACATATATACTATTTAAAGACATATAATTACAAATAAAAATACCACAGAATATTAGTATATTAATTTAATTAAAAAAAAACAAACACTAAACTTCTTCCATACATTAGATAAACATGTGAAAAGTCTTCTTTCATCATACAACTAATTTTTTATTGTAATAATTATACATTTTGTATTATAAAATAAATAATTAGCATATCTTATATTTATGAAACAGTAAAAAACAGCAAGATCATCAGAATCATGCGTCATTTTGACTCAAGCGGTCGTTATATTTCAAAATCGGTGGCAGTTGCCTCGTCGACAAGCACGCCTCGTGGAAGCTCCAAGGAACGAGATGTGGTAAACGCACAACGATGGATTCGCGGTATTAACAAAGAGAGAGCTATATTTATATATATAACTTTCTTTCTCGGGTCAAACCGCAAACCGTAGTCCAAACAAAGTAATGAAAAAACAACTCCCACATCAGATTATCACAACATAGCGAACTAATATCCCAAACAATTCCTTGAAACGGCTCCAAATGGCAAGTGTTTACCCCTCTACGTAATGTAAGTACTGTCATTATACGATCCTAGAGGGAAATGGTGCTATACAGAGTGTATAGGTTCATCTTTATCTAACGCAGTAGAGGAACATGATGGCTGTATCACATTTTAACACCCCGGCTGTTATGTAGTAATCTAGGGGTATTTAAAGAGGATGGTATTTACTTGAGAATTGTATGCTGACCAGTTATAAATAGTTTATTTGTGTGGGATTATTTTAGGCACAATAGCTCCGAAACGTTTTTGTTGAGTATCTATATCATACATTCTGTGTTAGTGTGATATGTTTACAAAAAATTAACCATAACCTCTAACGAGAACAGTGGACTTTCAATCTATGTAAGCCAAACAGTATCCTTCATGTTTGGCAACCAAATGCGCCAGTATTTTATAAGCGAACGGTGAAAATCCTGTTAGATTAACGATTGCTCCATGTTCTCAGCACCTTACAATTTAAGAAGCTACTTTTCCGAATGCACTGTAAAATCAACTTTTATTACTAGTAAATTTTAATTTTTGTTTGACGTTCAAAAGTGCTGCTTTTATTGGCCTAGTTGAATAAATATATTTGACTTTGACTTTACCCGGTTAGACAAGATACCGACCACAACATAATTAAGGATATTTTGTTTTCTAGTAGATAGTAATGGAAACAATGTTCCTTAGTGCCATCCTTTCACTACATCCACCACTCAGAAAAGATAATCTAGTAGAAAATCTAATCTTTGTCAAACTTGAATATTTATATCCGTGTGTATATATATATACATAAATATTTATTTTTGGATTCCTTTAAAGAGAATACTGATTGAATTCTTGTACTTTCATCAATGACCCGTCATTTTTCCTACATTTACAAAACCACAACGTCATAACTAAACCGATAATATTACAGCAGATAATGTAGCACAAAGGGCAGTAATTAAGCTAGCCGCCCAAGAATATTATAGTAACTAAAATAATATTAACTAAAGCTAATTTGTTTTTAATTGCTCTAATAGCTTCGTTTAAGGCTTGCTCGAACGTGTAATTTTCAGTAATAATGATAAAGGAAGTGGTGAATTAAACGATGCATAGAATATTGTACAGTTGTTCTATCTCATGACGGTGGGTTGGTCTTTGTCGTGTGTGTGATCCATATGCACATTGTTTTTGTGTACGTTAGGTCGGCAGCGCTCATTATCACCTGAGCACACAGAAACGATTGTTTCTGTGTGCATGTGCATCACACACACGACTAAGACCAACCCGCCCGTCGTGAAATAGAATCAATGTATCATAATAATTATAATTTTACTTCTTGATGAATCGTTAACGATTCTACATACAAATGTTGCGAAAAAATAATTATAAACCATATTTTATTTATTTTCTGATTCATACTATGATCAGAAATGCTAATAGCATACCTATTAGCATTTCTGATCATATATATTTCCTGGGTAGAAAAAATGATAATTATATTTAGTCTGTCAGTGAGGTTATCTAATAATATTGCACAGGTAATTTTTGCTTTATCAAATAAACAAAAATTGGCAAAGATAAAGCGCATCAAAGTTCAGGAGTGGGGGCTTGTGACGTCACTTTTTTAGTATAACGTTTAGCATACCGTGACGTAACACGAAACTTTCACCACATTGTATCGTCGTAATTTATTATTTACGCGGCATAAGAAAAACTACGTGTTCAATATTTTTAAGGTTATCTAACTGACGGACTAAATAGATATTTTTTGTCAACTACCCTATTGTACATGAAATTATAAATGCGAAAATAATTCTATGTAATTTGTTGTTATCTTTTCACGACTTATCGGTTGTACGAATTCGTATAAAACTTACCACACGAGTGGATCATGACCTGGAATAGAATGGTTTTATCGGCATAGTATTTTTGGTTGGATAAATAAAATATTCACCACTCAGGCAAAGTGATTATTTGTTTTAAAATATGATCAAACAGCGTAATAATAGCTCCTTGTAAAACATTGTACTATTTCTTATGGAAATTCTACTAGGAATTCAAATGTATCTTAATAATGAAAACAGCTGTAAGCTATTTGTCGCATCATTTGAATTCTAGTTCCAATTTGTGTGTTAATTAAAACCAAACTTTACGGATTATTGCGACGACTAACTCCTAATCAAATATTTGATTTGGCCCCAGGAATATTGTGAAATCTGACTTATAAAATCAACCTATTGGAGGATTAGCTTGCCCTAATAAATGAGCTTTTGTTGAACCCTACACTGTAATAATAATCGACCGATAGTGTTATAAGGTCGAGTTTTTTAAACGAAAATTATTGCGACAGATTGTATTTAACTCGTATTAACTATTGGATTTATTGAAAAAAAATATATCAGAAAATCGCATCGTTGGGCTTGTGTTTAATTTGTGATGTGTCGATATTTTATTCCAGCAATCGAATGTTGATTATTAGTAAAATTTTACCTTTGAATGTTATTTTTAAACAATTTTCCTAACTCCTAAATATTCACTGCTTCTTCCAACGAGGCCAGCTAAATGAAAATAGCTTATACACGCGTTGGTAGAAGTACCAACCTATATTTTAAAATCTTCCGAATCCTTGCCAATAATCCTCTCGACCGAATTTCGATCACAGATGCCATTCTCAACGAAAGTTAGCCTAATACGCAGGAGGTATTTGTCATAATAATATGATATATTGTGAAGTGTGTAGGTCCTCCCTACTGTTTCATCATTAGCCTATTAATGTTCGCACTGCTGGGACACAGGCTTTCTCACTGTGAGAGGGGATAGGCCGTAATCCACCACGTGGGCCCAGTACGGGTTGGTGGATATTACATGTCTTCGAATTTTTGGTTCTAAGACATGTCGGTTTCCTCACGATGTTTTCCTTCACCGTTTTTGTCACCTCACTGTTTACTGAATAGGATAAATTTTAATCTTAGATTTTTTAATGGCTGGCAACTTTAATGAAGCAAGATTATATTTTCAAGATATTTTCTTTCCTAAACCGCTCTCCCGAGAAGACCACTATTTTTAACTTGGAACAATAATATTTACGAGATTTTCCTTACTATAATGAAACTTGACGCTGCCGTAAATATGGCTTCGTTAGCTCGGTCTAAGGAATTAAACCCACGCATAGTCTGTGGGTGGAAAATTATTAAACAAGGTAGTTATTATTACTGAGGCAGATATAATTAAACGCATTATAACATGGTGTTAATGGAGAACGAAAATAAAACTGTGAGTTTATTATTTTATATTATTAGTTATTATAATAGTATTAGTCTGTTATTTTTTCCCTGCTACTAATGGTATAGTGATGATGACGGGTTACGAAACGGCAAATTTTAATTAACCCGCCGGTTATCAAAAAATATTGCACACGTATTTTTTGCTTATTCAAAACAATAAAAAATCACCAAGATAAAGCGCATCAAAGTTTGGAAGTGTGGGCTTGTGACGTAACTTCTGATGTAAAAACTGTACCAAGGCATGCCGTCATGCTATATTTTAATGCACTGTATCGTCATATTTTTTGTAAAGAAAAAATACGAGTGCAAGATGTTTTTGGAAATCTAACTGACGGACTTTAAATATTTTTTTAGTCATCATCCCTATTAACCCAATGTGTTTAGGCACCGGGCAGTATGTTTCTGTATTCTTCTCCCACAGTATTTGGAGACATCTCAATAGTAACCTTCTTTCAAGCTACAGTACGGTCAAGATAACTGAGCACCCGAAATATCAATGTTCGACTCAATGACGATAACGTATGACTCTCGCTTTTGGCTCACGAGGTGAACGCGGGGCGCCGCGCGGTTTATCGGGAGTGGGGTCGTTTGTCATTTCGGGTGCTCAGATATCTTGACCGTGCTGTATATCATCTATACAAATAAGTAAAATTCAAGTATCTGTATGTAATATCAAAATAACAACGTTTTACTGAATACATGTGAAAGTATATACGGCACTAATAACAAAAACGCAACTTTTAAGATTTTTGTCTGTCTGTTTGTTCCGGGTAATCTTTAAAACAGCTGAAACTAATTTGACGGTATGTACACTGGTACAACTGATGTAATAAGCAGTAACATAGGCTACTTTTTTTCTGGAAAAATTCACAGTTCCTGTGGGAAAATAAATAAAAGACTTATGAGTTTGACGCGGGTGGAGTCGCTGGAAACAGCTAGTCTTTTATATAATCCATCCATCATTTCTTTGATATTAATTCACCCATAATAATATCTTATTATTATAACTACCCACAACCCATTCAAAACTTTCATCACGACATATTCCTCGTTCGTGCACATTGCATGCCCATTACATTACAATCGATAACGCAATTTTTCGGTCACCGGTGCCGCTTTCAAACTTCCTCTCACAAACTTGCTTATTCTTATTAGCTACATCCATTCGCGTAACACTACACGTCCCTCTTAGCATTTTCAGCAAGTCTCAGAAATCAACACTGCAAATAAACCACTGCCAAAATGACTTAAAATAAAAAAGCTGAATAAGAAAATAACTAAGCTGGAGTTAAAGTAAAAATGCATCGGGTAATTTTATTTAATCAAACTAATATTATAAAGGCGAACGTTTGTTAGTGTGTATGTTTGTTACTTTTTAACGCTCAAACGGCTGGACGGATCTGGCAGAGAGATAGGCTTTAGTCAGGAATAGCACATAGAATACTTTTTATCCCGGGAATATTTTCCCTCGGGATAATCTTCGACTTTCATGCGAGTGAAGCCGCTGGCAGAAGCTAGTACCTATATTATTCGCATATTAACCTTTATCCCGGTAATATCTTACTCCGTTCCAATCAACCTTTAATAGCAGTTAGTTTCATTCAGCTTTTAACACAAATTATACTGGATGGAGGAAATTCAATTTAGCTTTCTAACCTTCAAAGTTAAAAGATCAAACGTATGGGTGTCCGCAGGTAGGTTTCAGGTACTGTGGAGAGAAAACAGTAGCTCAACTGGACCATTTGTATGTATTTAAAAGAAATATAATACCTAACTATTTTTGCTATAGCTAATTTGACGCATACTAAAATCAAGAAATAATAAAACATACGGGCAGAAAATATACGCCATATTTCCGCTTTAAAGCCACTGTTCAGCATGATGTTCAAAATCAAAATATTTTTTTTTATTTCACTTAGCACGGTTCGGGTTGGTCTCAAAAAGGTCTCAAAAATACTAATAGCGTAGGCAATGACGAAATTTCAACGAAGATTATAAAACATGTAGCCGATTTAATTTCTAAACACTTGAGTCATATTCCTAACCTGTGTATCAGCCAGGGTGTTTTTCCTGACCGTCTTAAGATCTCCATAGTTAAACCTATATTTAAAAAAGGTAATAAGCAGCTAATGCAAAACTATAGACCTCTTGCGCTTTTGCCAATCTTTTCCAAAATTTATGAAAAATATATTTATATTGAGCTATACGCATATTTAGAAAAACATATGATTCTCTGTAACGAGCAAAAAGGTTTCCGGAAGAATATGACAATTAATATGGCTATTTATGACTTTTTAAATAAAATTATGACTAATATTGATAATAAAACGCCTGTTTTTGCTGTGTATTGTGACATGACGTAAGCTTTTGACTGTGTTGACCACAATATTCTAAGAAACAAACTTTACTCCTATGGTATAAGAGATAACATTCTGGACTTATTATGCACTTACCTTTCTAACAGAAAACAATTTACTGCTATATCAGATTTAAATTTAAAGACTAAAGAAGAAGTTACATTCCTGTCCAAAGAACGCACAGTATATTTTGGAGTACCACAGGGCAGTGTATTGGGTCCCTTGCTGTTCTTGATTTATATTAATGACCTGTCCAAAGTCATAGACTTACCAATAACACTCTTTGCTGACGATAGTACGATAACAATACCTTGCAATAAACCTGAATCATATGAACTTGATGTCAATAACGCGGTAAATTCTTTAATATCTTGACTTAACAATAATAATTTAAGAATCAATCTTGGAAAAATCCCAAATAATGGACTTTGGCCATAGAAAACCCAGCGCGAAAATGGAAGCTCAATACCAAAATAGCAAAATTCATGACGTAGATAGTGCAAAATTTGTAGGTCTAATTATTGATAGGCAGCTCAATTGGAAGGATCACATTGAGGCGCTATGTAAGAAAATTAGTAGCTCATCCTATGCTCTGTATAAACTTGCTCCAACAGTAAACACTGATGCACTACTCACAGCATATCATGGTCTTGTGGCATCTGTATTAAGATATGGTATAATTTTCTGGTGTAATTCCACAAACAAAGAAACCGCTTTTAAAGCGCAAAAGCGATCCATCAGAGCCATGTTTGGACTACAAATAACTGACAGCTGTGTACCATTTTTCAAAAAAATACAACATTCTGACACTACCGGCTTTGTACATTTATGAAACTGCCCTATTTGTTAAGTTGAATGCACACTTGTTTCCCCATCTATCAGACACTGTTAAACGTAAAAGGCGCAATGATATTTTACGCGGACGAAGGGCAAAAACAGCCCTAATGTGGAAAAGCATATTCTGTATAGCCCCGCAAGTCTATAACAAAATTCCAAATTCAATAAAAGACTTACAAATTAAATGGATTTAAAAAAGAAACTGAACGACTTGCTATGTAATAAATGCTATTATAATTTAAATGACTATTTGAATGATACTTTGACATGTCAATTGAATTTTTAATCTGTTATACTTTGACATCCTAATTTTATTTGTAATCTTTTTTAGTTTGACATCCTAATTGAATTTTACTCTTTTAAACTTGGACATGTTTAATTGTAATATATAATTTAATGAGTATTTGAATGATACTTTGACATCTCAATTGAATTTTAATATTTTATACTTTGACATTCTCATTTAATTGTTAGATCCATTGGATCTTTTAGTTTGACATCTTATACTCTGGCGTTAAATGATACCTTGACATCATAAATACATTTTGTGTGTATGTGATGTTATTTTTGATTGACATACCTTAAATTCCAATGTGTTGAATTGTATTGTGTATTTTTTTATTCGTAATTATGCAATTAATAATGTTAATACTAGCCTAATAATCTGTCCTATAATGCATGTACCTATATTTTGCACGCCACACTTGACAGAATGTGATGATACCATATACTAATTTTAAGACCATAATGTACCATATTCAGACAAATAAATGATTGATTGATTGGTCGTTTCCTATGGAGAAGAACCGGCAAGAAACTCCATGGTTACTCTTTAAAAAATGGTTTGGTTTTACAATATTTCCATGTTACAGCATTAGTACTTAGATATGGAGGGACAACGTAGGCCCGATAATAAGTCGTAAGAAAATAAAAAATAAAATGTTGCGAAACAGTTCCAAGCCCAGGTTTTCAGCAGCAGCCAGCATTGAGTTGATGACGATAACTGATTTATCATATGAAATAGGAGTACATAAGACACATCAATAATTATGAGGGAAGGCCAAACTAAATTAGCAAGTGAAATTCTGCATATCTGCGAGCATCGATATGTTATAACGAAAAAACCGGCTAAGTGCGAGTCGGACTAGCGCACGAAGGGTTCCGTACCCTTATCGCAAAAAACGGCAAAAAAACACGTTTGTTGTATCGGAGCCCCACTTAAGTATTTGTTTTATTCTGTTTTTAATATTTGTTGTTATAGCGGCAACAGTAATAAATCATTCAATTCATTCATCATTAAAAATTTCAACTGTCTAGCTATCACGGTTCATGAGATACAGCCTGGTGACAGACAGACGGATCGCGGCGTCTTAGTAATGGGGTCCCGTTTTTACCCTTTGGGTAGAGAACCCTAAAAAACATAAAGTACAGCTACTATAACGCGGCTACTACTAGTTATGACGATGAGATGTGTTGATTTTCAACAGGCACAAAAAAAAAACAAAAATGGCGTAGTTACCGTCTGTTCGATTCAAGGGAACTTTGCTCGAAGTTGTTGTACTGTCCAATATTCACTACAGTTCAGGTAGTTTATAGGAAAGGGATCGCTATACGTGACCGGCCCTTTCTGATTCACTATTTATACTCGGTGACCTGGTACAATAACTGGAAAAATTGGTGTTCGTACGTGTTTTGAAAACTATATTAAATGAAATTGTTATTATGATTTGCTGGTGTATGGAAGGACACTACTATGAATGTCATTCGTGCATACTGAATAATATTTGGGTCTTACTTCATTTCTGTGGCATATTTATAATGCTCTTCCGTTTTACCAACAATTTGGTAACTTTGGCTCATAAATATTTCTGGCAACTAGATAGACTACAAATAAGTTTTTGGAGAGAACTGAAATGAGATTTTTGTGTAGTGCATTTTGCATAAATATTATTTGTTGTATTCTCATTTCTTTTTCTTAAAACTTTGAGAAGAATAAGAAGGAAAAATATTTTGATTAGACTAGCTGTGCACGCGGCTTCGCTCACGTCAACTGCCTACCCACCTACCCTACTTAGTATTTACCTACCTACCTACCCTGCTTACTTTCCTTCCCACCCTACTTGCTTTACTACTTATCCTGCCGACCTTAAATTATTTTTTCTAGTGTCATTCTGCCGCGGAGAATCTTATCACCGCATTCAGAAAATGACGTCAAGTGCACAACGCCATCTATCGAATATGGGGTTCAACTGTCCGAGTGAACATTTTAAATTCATCTAACTTTTGATAGAGTGAACCGATTTTAAGTTACGCACAATTTTTATATATAAAAGTTATCTACATTGGTTACGTTCATTTAACGCGCATTTTATGCGTGCACAACTAAACCGAAAAGCAGGCTAAAAATGCTGGAAATTGGTTTCGTTAATGATAAATGATTTTATTTTTGTAAGTTGGTTTGTACAAACACTTTTACATGTCGAACATATTTTTAAAACTAGATGAGGTCGGCGTTTCCTATCTGACTACTCTGAGAAGAAAGGCCGAAACAAACTCAGAGGTCACAGTATCTTTTAAAGTCCAGACAAAATCTTGATTAGATCATGTGAAGACCATGTAGACTGATGTCTGAAATGGTCTTTTGAGGAAAGAACCAGCCAGATTGAGTGGACCTGTCCAGTCAGTGCACGCATTTGTCAATAACCGAGCAGCTCAACTCAGAATTTAAGGAGCTCAACGATTCGACGAACCATACCAAAGAAAAGACATTCGGGTAGGCCGCATAAACTACTCAAGCTGCCAGACCATGATTAATAACTAAGATAAATTGAAATTAGAAAAAAAAAAATGATCCACATAGTCTTCACATTCACAATAATTAAAATAAAATAATATAATACTTTAAAAAGTAAATATTCTTGTCATTGCAAGAAAACCAACAAAAAAAAATATAATAACAAAATGCATGGTGCAAAATATAATAAAAAAAAAACAAAATTAATTGGAGCAGCTCAATCCCAAGCCTTTTTGTCCTCAATGTAATCTTTTGTTGTATAAAACGCACAACTTACGTTTAATGAAAGATTTGAATTAATTAAGACTTCGATCTTGTACGCGGCTTGGAAGCTTAATATAAAACCGTACACATTGACATCTAAACGAGCCACCTATTTTCTTGAGCCTTGTTCTAGGTACTACAAATTTGTGTTTGTTCCTAGTATTTATGTTATGGATATCACTGTAAGTAGTATATTATTGGGCATTCTATACCACTATCGGCAAGTTGCTCGGCGAGTGCGCCTCGCTGCCGATAGTGGTATAGAATGCCCAATAATTGATAATCGACTCGCCTTTCCACTCGACCGATAAACTCGACCGAGACAGTACATTTTGCTGCGTACTTGATGAGCAACGATGATCATCCATCAACTCTCCGTTTACTTACTCTCTAGTGTATAACTGTATACAACCAATGATCATGCGAGTTTGCTATCGCTCTGAAGGGTGGTACAGAATGCTTAGTAATGAACAATCCACTCGATCAATGACCAGTAACGCAAAAGAGGTTGTGGTAAGTTTATAAATGTTAACGTACTATATACATTCACTCATTTTTAATCGGTTCATTTCCAACAGTAATCATGAAATTTGTAAAACAACCGCAATCGCTGCATGTTGATACAGTCTGCGATGATATTTGTAAGACTAGTTTTCGTCATGGGGAATTATTACCTAACTCAGTACGATGTATCATTTGTGGTCCATCCAATTGTGGAAAAACCAATTTATTAATTGGCCTTCTTATACACGAAAATGGATTAAGATTTGAAAATGTTTATGTTTATTCAAAAACTCTGCACCAACCTAAGTACATTTTCTTAGAAAGAGTTTTGCAACGGGTTCCCGGTATTTCCCTCCAGAAATATCAGGGAAATGAGGAAGTACTAAGCGTTCAGGACGCAAAACCCAACTCCGTGATTATTTTTGATGATGTTGCTTGTGAAAATCAAAATAACATGCGTGATTATTTTGCAATGGGAAGACACAAATGCATAGATTGTTTTTATCTGAACCAAACATATAGTAAAATCCCCAAGCAGTTAGTAAGAGATAATGCGAACTTAATCATACTTTTTAAACAAGATGAAATTAATTTACGGCATATTTATGAAGAACATGTCAACACTGATATGACATGGATTGAATTTCGTGAAATGTGTTCGAAAATATGGAGTGAACCTTTCAATTATGTAGTGATTAATAAGGATTGCTCCAAAAATAAAGGATGTTATAGAAATAAATTTGACACTTTTGTTGTCTTTGATTAAAAATATTTATATTTAAGAGTGTTACCCTCGCGATATTATTATTCTTCAGACAACGCTTAATCAATCACGAACTTTTTGTTACTATGGAAAAATCACTGAAAAGACAAATTGTTGAGGCTGCAGATGCTGTTAAGAAGAAGGTGCGAAAGATGAGAGATGCTGAGCTTAACAATCAGCAAGTACTGGAATCAGTTTTCAAGCCGGTAACAGAACCACTCAACCAAATTGCTAATGTCAGTAAGCAGGCTTGTGTTCCGCATAATATAGAAAATGAAGAAACCGAAGTTCCGTTTATCGATAAAACTTTGCAAAAAGAACCCACAATTAGTAAAGGAACCAATGATAATAACGACAATGAAGACGAATATGAATCTGATATCGAAAGTGACTCTTCGTACAAATCATTAGTTGAAAACAACCAAGGTATTGATTCGTCATCCTGGTCAGTGTCCTCAGAAGCTCTGACCGATATTCCGTTTGGTGTCAGAAAAGAGGGCGGAAAATTGATGTTAGGTTCTGCTCGTATAACGATCAGTGATGAGTATATCATCGTAGCTGGACGCAAATACCGAAATACGCCTGGTTTAAAACAGTTGCTGTTGAAAAAGAATGCCGATTTAAGCTTGGTTACAGAGAGTGATATGAAACATTATAAGTCGATGCTACTTGACACAAACGCACATCGACGGGACTATGAGCCCGGTAAACCAATCAAAAGTAATAAAGGACAAAAATATTTGCAAATTATTAAGCCTCTATTCCAACTACGAAGTACAATTCAGGACCACCAAACGAAAGGAAAAGGACTACCCTTTACAAAAATGTGGAAGAAAAATGTTGATTTTGTTTATTGGGACGATCCAAATGAATTGGTAGATAGGTTAAAATTACTAATTGCATCTCGAGATGCTGGTAACACAGGATTAGATAATGAAATTATATCTATCATTGAAGAATTGCGTGAAAGTAAAGTTATAAATAAATAAATATTTTAAAATGTGTTTATTTTATTATCAGCTTCTCGATACAATACACCTTAAATATGAACGTAGACAAATTCGGACACTACATTCACAAAAGAATGCGTTTATCAGAGTTATTTGAGTTTAATGAGAACGCATTGTTAAAATTAGAAAACGGAGATTTTGATTTAAAAACATCAAGATTAAGAGGAGTCCGATCTCCAGTAGAAGCAGGCGATGCTGTGAACAAGGATTATGTAGATCGATTGAATGCTAACATGTTAAAAGAATTAAATAACCTGACCGTGAACAAGGATTATGTAGATCGATTGAATGCTAATATGTTAAAAGAATTTAATAACATGATTGGTTCATTGCGCTCTCAAATCATAAAAGACACAAAGGACACAGTTCAGGCTACTTTAAAAGCAAAGATACCTGAGATTTCAACTCATTTGGAAGATAAGTTTTATACCAAAGC
Source organism: Orthosia cruda (assembly GCA_964057195.1). NCBI lineage: Eukaryota > Metazoa > Arthropoda > Insecta > Lepidoptera > Noctuidae > Orthosia > Orthosia cruda. The sequence goes on from OZ059836.1 coordinate 2,399,472, forward strand.
AGAGGTAGATAAATTACTACAAAAAACTCCGTAATGGCAAAACAGCAAATTGTTAATGAAATACATAAAGCAGCACGAAGAAATTTCGTTAGACGTCCTGTCATTCTAAAGGGGATCGATGACTTGTGGCAAGCTGATCTGATGGACATGCAAAATCTAAGAAAATATAATAAAGGTCATAATTACATTTTAGTGGTGATTGACTGCTTCTCAAAGTACGCTTGGGCAGAGCCATTAAAATCAAAAAATAAACTTGATGTTACTCATGCATTTAAACGAATACTGATTAACAGCAATCGCAAACCGGTTAATTTACAAACTGATATGGGAACAGAATTTTATAACAACTCATTTCAAACGCTTATGAAGACTTACAATGTTAACCATTACTCAACGTTTTCTACCAAAAAAGCTTCGATCGTAGAGCGACTGATTAAAACTCTTAAAAATAAAATATATAAATATTTTAGTCTGAACGGAAACTATATGTGGTTAGGTATACCGTTAGAGGTTACGTTAAAGATATATAACAACACAAAACATCGTACCATTAAATTTAAACCAATTGAAGTAAATAAATCTTGCGAGTCTGTTATAAAAGAAAATATTAAAAAAGCCTTAAATCATGTAACCGTCCGTAGAAAACCTAAGTTCAAAGTAGGTGACTTTGTTCGTATCAGTAAATACAAACACCATTTTGAAAAAGGTTATACACCTAATTGGTCAACTGAAATATTTACTATAAAAAAAATTAATCATACCATACCAGTAACATATCATATACAAGATCAGCGAAAGCAAGCCATAATGGGAACCTTTTACGAGCAAGAACTTCAGAAATCTTACTATCCTGGTATTTATTTGATAGAAAGGGTTTTAAAAAGAAAAGGATCAAAAATGTTTGTGAAATGGTTGGGTCTAAACAACGAAGAAAATAGTTGGATCGAGAAAACTGCAATAGTGGATTAAAATAATTATATAACGATTACTTTTGCATCATTTCTCTCATTACACATTAGACAATGCAGGGAGGTGAACTTGTTAATACCTTAATTAATAATCTACCGTTCGAACTTCATTTACCCGGCTACAATTATTGCGGTCCCGGAACTAAATTGCAGAAACGTTTATTACGAGGTGACCGAGGTGTAAATAAGCTAGACGAAGCTTGTATGCATCACGACATTGCATATGCAAACCATACAGACTTACCCAATCGCCACAAAGCTGATTTGCAACTACTAAATATGGCTAAACAAAGACTTAAATCGAGCGATGCTGGGAAAGGTGAAAAACTTAGTTCATGGTTAGTGAGCAAAGTTATGAAAGCCAAACTGAAATCTGGTTCTGGCATTAAAACGTTTAAAAGTTTCGTGTCAAAAATAAAAGCAAAAATAAAGAAACTGAATCCAAAGGACAGTAAAGCTTTAATTAACGCTGCTTACTCAGCAGCAAAAAAAATAATCCCATGCATTCAGAAAATTCGAGTGCCGCGAGTGATACCCTTACCAAAGACTGGAGGTATTCTACCTTTAATCCCAATTTTTGCGGGTTTATCAGCTTTAGGAACTTTAGCTGGTGGTGCGGCTGGTATTGCAAAAACTGTTAACGATTACAAAGCAGGTCAGCAAAATTTGCGAGAAACACAACGACATAATAAGGCTATGGAGTCTTTAAAGTTAGGCCAGGGCTTGTACATTAAGTCACATAAAAATGGTAATGGTTTATTCATTAAGTCTTCAAAAAACTGAAAAATAAGCTACCTAATCGTCCTCTCACTAATATAGACATCCAAAGGTATGCACGCAACATCCCTCACTTTCGAGGAGTATACATGAAGGATCAGTTACCAAGGACGCCAAAACGGGTTGAATGTGGTGTCGTTAACTTGGACGACTCTAAGAACGAAGGCACGCATTGGGTAGCTTATGTAAAAGTATGCAATTATTGTGAATATTTTGATAGCTTTGGAGATTTAAAACCTCCAACGGAATTAATGCGATATTTTAAGAATTGTAATGTTTTTTATAATTATACAAGATATCAGAAATTCAACACTGTAAATTGTGGACACTTATGTTTAGAATATCTATGGAATTTTTGGAAATAAAACGTATAAAACTTATGCTTTTCTTTTATTTGAATCATTTGCAAGATGTCACTCACATTATCGATAACTGGAAACTCGTCAACTTTATCTACTTACTATCCTAACACGTTGCAACTATATGAACAGTATGAGTGTGCCTTATTGCATTTCGCAACATTTAATTCTATTCCAAACATTGACAAAACGAATAATAAGTTCTATTATGGTTCTAACGAAGTTATTGAAATACCTGACGGCACCTATGAATTGCAAGATATTAATGATTATTTAAAATCTGAAATGAAAGATGCATCAATCAAACTACAGTGCAATAACAATACTTTAAAAGCTGCTGTATATTGTACAAAAGACATAAATTTTAATAAAGCAGGGACGTTTAGGAATTTGTTAGGGTTTAATAAGCAGATCTTAAAAGCAAATAAATGGCATGTATCGCACTTTCCAGTCAACATTTTACCTACAACAGTGATCAGGATCGAATGTGATATTGTAAGCGGCTCGTACACAAACGGAGAACCCAGTCACATTATCCACGAATTTGCTCTCAACGTGCCTCCCGGATATAGAATTATAGAAATCCCGAAAAACGCGATATACTTTCCAATTAACCAAAACAACATTAGCTGTATACATATCAGGCTGTTAGATATAAATAACCGCTTAATCAATTTGCGCGGTGAAGAAGTGCAGCTGTATTTGCATCTCAGAAGAAAAAAATGATTGACTACAATAAATATATGCATCAACAAATCAAAAATATCAGTTCCGCTCAAGCTTCCAACCAAATAAGAGCTCGCTCTAAGAAGAAAATTAAATTAACTAAAGAAAACAAGGCATTTCTCAAAGCGATCGGTTTGCTAAAATGAATATCTTAGACGTTTTATCTGCTCCGACTTATGACAACACTGTTGAAGGAATCGAATTTCATTCTTACAAGCCCTACGTAACTAGTTTCAATAGAAACGATGAAATCCGCATACCTATTAACCAACAGGACTTGTATATACTTCCCTCAGCTAGTACCTTGTATTTGGAAGGAACTGTTGTCGTAAGTAAAAAGGATATGAAAGAGAAAGCCACTAGTGTTAATTTTACGAATAATGCTCTACTCTACTTATTCCAAGATATAAGATATGAGCTGAATGGAGTGGAAATTGATAGAATAAAAAACGCTGGCATAACTACCACCATGAAATCGTTAATATCAATGAGTGAAGGTGAATCAAAGATAGCCAATGCATGGGGCTGGAATATCGATGGAATAAAAAATATTAATGGGGGTAGTTTTTCTGCTTCTATACCCCTCTGTAACATTATCGGTTTTGCAGAAGATTTCAAGAAAGTCGTGATAAATAGTAGGCACGAACTGATATTGCTACGAAGTAACACTAATCTGAATGCTGTGAAACTTAACACCGGGGAATTTGTAGACGACGTTCAGATAAATAAAATCATCTGGCGTGTACCGCATGTTAAAGTGTCCGACAAAGAAAAAATAAGTTTGCTAAAACTGTTAGAAAAAGATCGACCACTCCAGATGATATTCAGAAATTGGGATCTGTACGAATATCCAGCTTTACCTAAAACTACAAAACATACCTGGTCTATCAAAACTTCCTCACAAATAGAGAAACCAAGATACATAATTATGGGTCTACAAACAAATAGAAAAAACAATTCAAGTTCTGATATGTCCCAGTTCGATCACTGTCATGTTCGTGACGTTAGAGTATACTTAAACTCAACTTACTTCCCGTATGAAAACCTAAATGTCAGCTTCGCGAATAACAGAATCGCTTTATTATACGAGCAATACATCAGATTTCAACAGTCTTATTACGGACGTCGCTCGGAACCCTTATTAAGTGAGAAACAATTCAAAGATTTGGCGCCGCTATTTGTCATAGATTGCTCTAGACAAGCTGATAATGTAAAGACAGGTCCTATTGTGGATGTAAGAGTGGAAATTGAGAGTGATTCCGATATACCAGATCAAACTTCTGCATACTGTCTTATATTGAACGACTGCATAATTGAGTACAAGCCATTGAGTAATACTGTGAGAAAAATATCATGAATCCGAATACTATTATTTTAGATGTTCAAGGGTTATTTTATAATAAAAGAATTAGCTTTTGCAAGTCGTGATTATACGCAAACATTTTTAATAAAACCGCCATACTTGTTTAAATACTTAACAAGTGACGAAAAGAGACAAGTTAAATGGTTGGAAAGAAATAGAGGTATTTATTGGAATGAAGGATATATTGACTATAGAGAATTTCGGCGTATAATCGTTCCATATCTAGAAAATAAGGAAATTATTGTAAATGGTTTGGAGAAGGTGAATTGGATAAAGGAACTGTGTGTGAATTGTAAAGTATCAGACCTTGGTACAGAACAATGTCTTAGTTTCTCTGTTTTGCATAAAAAATACTGTGAAGGAAGATCTAATTTTAATTGTAATAAACATCTAAAGCATTGTGCTCTTAAAAATGTGCTTTGTTTAAGGAAATATTTAGAATGGGTATAAATGTATGTACTCATATGTGTAATGTATTTAGATTATTGGTTTTAAGGTTTTTAAATAAAAATCAAAATAATGTAAATTTGCTTTTATTTTGTTAAACACCCCCACGCTACTCCACAAATAACACAACCTAATACAAAATTAAATAAAAACATCATAATGAAAATACAAATATTAACTACTTTACAAAAACGGTTAATAAAAGTCAGTACCTATTAAAGATTTTGATATTTTCTTAACTAAAGACTCAGTTTCGTCCATAACACTGTCGATGGGATCTTGAACAATATATTGAGCGTTTATAATAACGTTTTCACTGTCACTATCACTGTCTATGGTTTGAGGATTGTTGTTACACAGATCTACCACTGAAATTTTTATTAACTTAATCCCTTTTCGATGTAGTCGACTCATAACGAAGGATTTTGTAGGATTTTGCTTTATCGATTTTTCCCTGCACCGTTGTTTTGGTTTTTTATCTTTCGTGACTTGTTTGCTTTGCCCGGGTTCACTGCGAAACATCTCGGAGAATCCCTCGTAAGGATCCTGAGCATACTGGCTGAATACAATCTCGGTGTCAGAATTCTGGAACAAAATATAAACACAATTTATACCACTATTCCGCTAGTATAGCGTTTTAATTGGGTTTTCAATCGAGAAAGTCTAGATTTACTTTAGATTAGTGACAAAAGGCTCTGGAAAAATGCAACACAACACAGCTGCGAACACAATCTCTAATTATAAAACAATCATAAAAAAACGAATTAAAAATATTTTACTCACCGACATGATAACTTTTGATGGAAGTTAAAAAAATATTAAACAGGTGTTCGCGCCGAATAATATTTCGTAAATGATGACAAAATAACTAAATAATTACAAGTCATACTAATATTGTCAACTAAGCGTTTGTGTCTCAAGACTAAGGCCAATGAACTGCAACGTAGGTAACACTTATACAATGACAAACAACGCCTTGTAAGCATGTTACTTAATCGTAAAACGTTAGTTATTCGAAAATCAACCTTATGATGCATGGTATTTTAGGTGCATAGTGAGATAACTGCAATCAGTGTTAACTTTGTTTACCGATTTAAAAAAAAAAAAAGTGTAATGATATTTTGAAATAAACAGGATTTCAGAAATAAAACAAGTTAATAATTATAATAATTCACACTTTATTTCATTTTTTGTATAATATTAACATTTATTATTTCCTAAAACTAAACTATGAGTAGGTAACACTTAACTTAAAATTATGATCAAAGTAATTCATTCTTAAAAATAAAAGCATGCCCCCAGGCTCGGGTTGATATTTGATCCACAGATATCGATCGTTTGTCATCATTTCTAGATAAAGCAACTTTGTTGACAGTCCGAGTAAATATTTCGTGCTTTATTGATTTAAACATATTATTTTTTCTCCGGATTACTCCACCATTAAATAAAATGGTTTCATAGTCTGATAAGTTTAAATCCCTGACCACGCATGATTTTACTCCTTTTGCTTTTTTAATGATACTATTAGGGGTTCTTATAGAGTAAAGTTTCGATCTCAAACCAACAAAATCAGTAATATATTTTCCTCCCATTTCATCTTTAAAGAGACCGGGAACCTTTTTATTTTTTAGCGGTATCTGTAAATCATTTGTGATTTCATAGTTACTGCTGTCAAAATATTGTAAAAAATTATATTTCAAATCATTGTAAAAATCGTTGGTGTATATTTTATAGACAAAGGAATCGGTATCTGTGTAACATAGCTGCACTCGATCTTTATAAAAAGGCTTTACAATATTGTAATGAAAGTAATACATGTGTGCTTTTGAAAGTTCTAATACAGTGAAACCTATGTATATAGGTTTATCTAAAATAATTTGATCAGGTTTCATTTGTATTGCAACTAAATTTTCTGATAAAATAGATGCACTGTGGAAATAGGGGTTGGCTATAAGTTTCTCAGCGGATATAAATTTCTTAGTTCGATTGGACTGATCGCACCATTGATTAACTAAATGTACGGTTACTCTATTTTCAGTATTTTCTAATGTTTTTCCAAAAACACTGTTATTTAATAACTTAAAAAAGTCTTGTTCGAAGGAACTTTTTGCTTTCTGTCTTAATTGAGTATTTAACTCTATGTACTGTTTTAAATATGGACTCTGTCTAAAAGTAATTGCTCTATGAATTTTACGTAATATTAAACCATGTTCTAAACATTTTTTTAAATGAACGTAGTGAATCACGTAGTTGTACTTATTATACAAATTTGCTATTAATTTCTTTGTTTTACCTCCCGGGGGTACACATTTTTCGGGACAAAATGGTAAGTCATTATGGTCATTATGTAAATGCTCGGGATACAATAGATCGACTTCTAATATGAAGCCCCAGTTTGCGTTATCCTCTATAGTGGTAACATTAAAATTTGCTAATTCGTTATCACTTAAAAATCTGAAACTAGAGTATGGTAAATACTGACACATGCTAAAACCGTAAAGATTATTACAATCTAAATATACTATGAAACTCTCAGGTTGTGATGGATTATATTCAGGCATGTATTTGTGATTGGCTCTAGCATGCCGATGGGAACACATGCACAAACCGCCGCGTATACCGCTTTGTATCATTCTGATGATAGCTAAGTCCGACACGAGTTCTAACTGAACGCCCGTTTTTAGCAACATTGCATCGAAAGATAAACTAGGTGCAGTAATGTAAAACGCTGGGTCAAGACTGTAATATTGTTTACAGGTTTTCCGAAAATTTTGAAATATGTCTGTTAACAAAAGCACATCCGTTTTTAAGTATAGATCCGTATACTCGCCGAGGTTATTAATATTGAATTCAGCCCAAACAGCCTGTGCGTGATTATAATCCTCATCTGTAATGTCTTCGTTAGTCAAATAATTATAAAAATTACCCTTAGACGGCAATGATTTTTGATCGTAACATTTCCAATTGGTCATGTAATCATAAGGATATATACCTTTTCTTGTCAATAAATTAAACTGTCTGTCTTTAGAAAAATGAAATCGAAGATTAACAAAATCTTCCACCTGCAATGTTTTAGCGAGCTTGTCTAAACTTGTCCCTAAAAAGTTGAATGAATCTAAAAATCTTATACAAATAAACTCATTATCAGCAATAGGAATAAATTTGGTAAATGCGACGTATTTTTCTTTAGTCTTAGGGATTATTTTAATTGGGCCTGGAATTTCGCCTAACTTTTTTATAAATAAATGACAATCGTACCCGGATAAATTGTGAAAAAATATTGGTATAAATTTTGGTACTTTATGTTGCAAATTACAGTGTCGATGTGCTGCACCTCGATACAGGCCTGTAATATGACAATGATCTCTTACTTTATCGGTCAAGAGTAAATTGTCGCAAATATGACACCTAACGGCACGTTTGAACTCTAGAGAATTGTCATCAGTGAATATCATAGGCTCGCTTTTGGATATAATCTGATGTATTTGTTTTACATCCTCAGTAAGAAAATTTATAAATTTTGAAACACAATCATTGCCGCGATAACTTCTATAGCCTTCAACGCTATCATTTTTATTTGATGACACGACATTGTAAGCGAATGCAGCCGGCACGTGGCGTTTAGAGTATGACGTATTAGCGGTGTTGAAATCATCGCCGGAAATGGGTTCAAGTAACGTTTCGAAATCAGCGTATATGACAAATGGAATGTTTTGTTTCCTATCATAATTTTTAAATTTTAAAAATGAACCTTGTTCTGGTAAAACTGTGACGATCCCCCCACACAAGTGGGATTCAATTTGACTAAGCGTTGGAAAAAACAATAAACAAGTTTCACAGAAATATAGTTTACCATGATGTTTGGTCATCTGATTTCTAACTAAACGAGATAAATCTTTGATAAGACAGTAATGAGAATTATTATTGTTTTCTATAAACAGTAGATGGATACTTTTATTAGACTTATTATTCAACGTTTTATAAAGCGGTCCAATAATTGTCTTCTCGTTTTTTAAACCATACACATATATATTAACAGAAGGATTATTTTTCTCAAAGATAGCTATGTCCGAAAATGTGATTGGAAATGTCAAATTATTAACATTCAAAACATCCTGAAAGCGGGGATAAGACGAAATCCTATCGGGATGTCTATTTGTGGGGTACAATGCCGCCACAACACACCACAAAAAGCAATACTCATCATTGTTCCGAATATTCAAACAAGCTCTTTTACTTTTTATGAATTTCGGCAAAGTTAAAAATTTAGATCCGCTGAGAGGTTGATATTTATTAATATTTAATTCTAAATGTGAATTGCATAAAAAAGTCCAACCACTATCCCTTTCCTCAAATTCTTCAATTTTTTTTAGTAGTAAATCAATAGTTAGTTTATAAATAGAATCAAAATCGTAATTAAAATGTGTAATAATGTTGTTTGTACGGAATGATTTTATTTCTTGTTGATCATTTTTATACATAAGAAACGAAGCAAACAGTTCAAAATTTATTTTGACAGAGGTGTGTTTCTCTATTGAATTGTCTATTAAATGTTTGACTTGTGTACTAATACTTTTGAGAAACACCTCAGGAAAACTATGTATTTGTTCACCTGTCGCTATGATTTTGTAACTTTTGATTCGTTCTTTAAAAGAAGAATTAATAATTGCAACATTATCATACATAGGGGTAGAACTATTGTTTTTATGTACATTGCTACGTAAATGACCAGACCATCGACGATTGTCTACAAATACTTTACAATCAGAGCAGTGAGGCATTATATTATTGTTTGAAATCAAAGAACACTTGAAATTATTAGTTCAATAAATTTGGATTAGATAATACTTACAACTAATATTAACCGTCTTAAAAAAAAAAAAAAAAAAAAAAATGGATGCATTAGGTACATAATCTGATTAGGTAAGATAATGGTATATTCTGGGAAGAAAAATATATTTCATAATTACCTGCAAAATATGAAACTATGTATACATAAGAGTACGTGTATCTGCGTGGTCCAAATATGTAGATATACTTCAAGTAATTTAATAATTCTTCACAGGCAAGTCAGTAATTAATATTATGTTTAGGCAGAATGTATCTGAAACTAAAAAAAAATGGTTTATTGGTACCGATGAAGAATTAGGTAAAAAGCTGTAAATTCTAGAATGAAAAATAGTCATAATTATTGTAATGTTCTAAATAGTTATCGTATTATTGTTGTGTTATATTTGATAATTACCTGCACAATATGAAATGATTCATACATAAGATTATGTATTTGCGTGATCCAAATATGTATGTATATTTCAGCACCCCGATATAACGAACACAGTTGCTCCAGTAGCTGAAATTGTTGTTGTTTCTGGTGTGAGATCAATTAAATATTTATTTATAATAATTAACTTGATTGTACTGTAACAGTTTAGAAAGGTGCTCGCTCCGAGAGACTTTGAGGTAATAAATAATATTTTAGGGATTTTTTTTGTTTTCTTTTTTGTCTACAAAGCAGAAAAATATTTCATCATAAAAGTTGTTATTGCCTAATTGTTACACGTGTGCTAAACATAATTATTTATTTCGCAATCACAATAATCAGCTATTTTGGTTAGGGTTGGTAACAACTTGGTAGGCATTCAAATATACAAATTTCACACAATGCACTTAATCGATTAAAATATATCATAGTATGTCGATAGACGACATGACGATGACGATATCATATAACGTTCATGGTTTCGTCATGCCCGTTACCGTAGTTACAGGAATTATATTATCTATTTATTTTAGGAAATCTAGAGAAGTACGCGGTAGACGGCAGTAAGTTCATTTTTTCTACACGAAACCTAAATGTAGATGATGAAATAATTACCTTGGAAACATTTATTTACTTCTTTAAAATAATAAAATCTATCTGGTTTGTGGCGATTCCGTTCACGCTATCGTTTGGTCAGCCCTAGCTTATTTCGCTGCATCGACATTCGATACAGTATAAAATTTTCCTTCGTCTTCATTTTACCAACGCGTATAATACGACTATAGAAAAAGTTACTTTAACAAAGCAATACCGGATTGATTGTAGTGGATTTAACATTCCTAACTTATAATTCGATTTTAACTTATAAGCCACAAGTTTTTCTGTTCGGTACAAAGTTTTCGCAGTCTGCAAGTGCAACGAAGTGCTCTTGTATAATCGGTCTACAAACACTCCGTGTCGCCTACAATATCAGTGACGGCATTGTCGATAGCCATCCGCTGCTGTCATCACCAGCCAAGTCATCAAACCGAGTGGAACTTCTGATCGGAAAATAATGTAAGTATGATAAAATAGTCTGTTCGTTTTCATGGATCACACTTGTGATTAGCCTGTCATTTATAACTACATATATTTGTTTGTGAGCGCGTTACTTCACAGATCACCCGATCTGTACATAGTTAGCTCAGTCTCAGTGCTATCCCATTTAAATATTAGAGAACCAGTGTTTGCCCGAACACTTGTGTCCTATAGTATGCCCAGCGCAATGGACATTACTCCATTGGATTAATTAATAATAATTGTGTGACTACATTTCCTCTATCTTTATTTCAGGTCAGACTCTGAGTGTGATTACTCGCAAGCATCGATCACTGGACACAAAGTGAAGGCCAGTCGCAAACCGTCTGCAGACAGCAATGGGAAACGCAAGATGCAGTCACAAACAACAACCGTAACTCGTAGCAGGTGAATAATATTTTGAATTTATTATCTCCTAGTTCTGATTAAATTAAAATAGTAAAGTAGTACGTTTCCACTAATTGAATTATAATAGTGCAATTTGCATAAGTATTCCATTCGCTGATTAGTCACTTGTAATATTTTCTACAGAAATATCCGTGGTGTCGTTCATAAAATATTATGCGATTGTGTGCGCTGCTTACACACCGTTGTTATTTTTTTTCTTTTTTTACTTTTTTTTTTTTGTTTGCCCCTGCATCTCTCGTTGTAAACATTAACTAATAACAGTTTTCGTTATTATTTCAGTAAAAAAACCAACACTGGCATGGACATATTCGGCATCAGTAAAAACCGCGACATCCCACACAAAGAACATTCATCGGATCACCTAACTTCATTCTTTGTGAACCGCGTAGCCAGCGGCTGTGAGCGTCGAGCAACGAGCACCGACGGAGAGTACTACATCGACTGCAAGGTGTACAAGGCTGACGACGCTCGCCTCACCGACTCCGCCGAGCTGTGGAAGAAAGCGCTCGTCCGAATCAAGTTCCAGACCGACGCGGACTCTCCTCAGTGGCGAAAACTACAAGAGCTCGTGCGTGCGGCTGATATTTTGTTTCCAGACAAACCAACATTTTATGATAATTAAACCAAGTACCTAAGTTACAGTTGTTTATTATTTACAGTAACAACCCGTTAACGCTTTAGTCACAAGCTTTGGTTTGTTACAATCATCGGCCACCATCACTCTCGCTCGACATTCTGTTAACAGCGAATACAAACTCGAGTGATCGGTCGAGTGCAGTAAGTAAACGGAGAGTCGAGTTGATAGTTGACAGTTCATCGTTCTCCGAAACGCCGCATACTGGTCAGACGTATGGAATATAGTGGTAAGGAGTAAGTTACTAGTCAATGGTCGAGTAAAGCTCATCCAGTACGCGACAAAATGAACTGTCTCGTTCGAGTGTATCGGTCGAGTTGAGTGGCGAGTCGAGTATCGATTTGCTCGAATTATCGTTCCAAATCAAGTTCTCAGTACAATGTACTGTCTCGGTCGAGTGGAGAGGCGAGTAGATTATCAATTATTGGGCATTCTATACCACTATCGGCAGCGAGGCGCACTCGCCGAGCAACTTGCCGATAGTGGTATAGAATGCCCAATAATATACTACTACTGTATTTTTTAGTTAGTTAGTTTTCCTTTAACACCTTACCAACTTTTTTTGGAAATATTTTCGATATATGTATATAAAAAACGACATTTCTACAGATTTATTAAATGTATTATTTACATTCAAGTGGATTGAATTCCTAAACCTCACACTGGGATTCCCTGTGTTGTGAGATTCAAGCTCCTTCGTACCGTTTACATTTTTTTTATAAAAGGTTAAACGAGTGTAGTATGTGTATGTATGGTGATGTGATGTAACTTTAACTCAGAAAATGAGCTGTTTCTGTCTTAGCACAGACCATGAGAACGAAGGCGTGAAATAAAACTAGGTTATAATAAATTTAACGACCCCGATTTCGATTTTCAAACTTCAAGCCTCCTGTATCACGTGAAGTCCGTTGACCCCAAACCATCCAGATTTTTCCAGTATTACACCAGTTTCACACGTCCCTCCCATAGGAGCCATAGCGTTGAATCGCCGCTCAGTCCCAACTTCATATAAATATTTTATCTCTCCCCCGGGTGTTTGTATTACACAATTTACTGTTCTTTTGTGATGTAGGTATGTGCCCGATAGTTTGGTTATCACTGTCTTAGTATGGTACTGTTTATTGGCTATATAAAAAAGTTGGTGTATTTTTTTACTATTTAATAAAATATCTATTTATCTGATACCATGGTAAAAATATGACACATTTAGGAAGGCAGTACAGGATTTCTAAGGCACCCCATAGACACATTATAGGCGCTCACAAGTGAAAGCGAAGCGAAGTCTCATTTACGATATATTTGTTCAATCCCTCTTCTAGAGAAAAGAGGGTCTACAGAAGTGCCATTCGATGTCAGCGATGGATGTGGTGGAGAGTAGTGGTGGCCCAGTGGTAGAGGCCGCGACTTATAAGTGGTAGGTGCTTTACTTTGTGTATATTGTTTCATCACCACTGCTTCGAAATTCGAAGATATGTGTCATTCACCAACTCGCATTGGGCCCGCGTGGTGGATAATGGCCCATTCCCTCTCACAGAGAGGAGGCCTGTGTCCCAGCAGTGGGAACATTAAAAGGCTGATGATGATTTATTTATTTATTCAATAAGGTATGCCAACAACATATTTAAAAATGTATTACCGAGTCAATGACAACATTGGCGCACAACATTCACAGTCTTTAATTACAATTTTCATGTTGACGAATATGACATTAATTGAGTATTATGTCTACTGACTAAGTTTAATTGAAATGAACTACAAGAATTGCACTTAAATTAATGTAGAATTGAATTAAAATTATGCTAGAATAAAAATAAATTACAATTATATTAATTACTAGTAAGGCCAAAGATAAAATTACAATTAGATCACAATAAAATACTAGTGAGTAAGGTAAAAATTAAATGCAGTTACATAAATAAATACAATTAAAATAAGCCTTTATTGCTGTAACTTAAAACATGCTTAGTATAACAATTAAATAATCTATATAATACGTGATATTATAAGTAGGTATATATATTTTTACTAAATTATATCGGCAACCGGTTTTTCTTTTACAGCTTGCCCTTCGACAAAGGCCTCCTCTAAAGCTTTTCACTTTGTTCTGTCCTTTGCAGTGCGTATCCATTCTGGACCAGCTATCTTTTTTATGTCGTCTTCCCAACGTTTTCTTTGTCTACCTTTGCTCCTTTTACTTTCTCGCGGGTACCACTCTGTCACTATTCTCGTCCACTTATCATTTCCTTACCTTAGCATTGTGGTGTTCTGATTTACAGATCCACATTTTTTAACTCTATTTACAATTCATAACACTATACAAACCATACCTTCATATATTTTGATATTTTATCAACTTTTGTAATTAATTTTTATGTTTTCTTTCTTTTGTTATCATCTGAAAAGCATACTTTTAGTTATATCTGATTGTTTTAATATCTGAAACTTAAATTATATTGTTAATTTGTAATTCTTGCAATATTTTTCTACTGTGACATTTTCATCTGACATGACATCTGTCTGTCTATTTTATTTTTCTTAAAACCATAGACCGTAACATAGGTACCATGAACTAAACCTCCTTTAAGCTAGGTTTACACTATTATAAGGGTAGCGTAGACAGACCCCTTTGTGAACCGTTTTTATTCGTTCTGGTCTTTATTTCTTGATTGAAATTTGAATTTGAAATGTAGATAGAACATAGAACGAAGAAAAACGGGCGTGCTTGTTTAGTTTTGAAACGGGACTGAACGCCGAATGTCGGTTTATTTACTCAGTAATACGAAGTGGTCTTTTAAATCTAAAACTCTCTAAACCTTAATATCCAGCTTGTGTATATAATATCCAGTAATAATATCTGAAGTGCACTAAAATATAAATATTGTGAGTGATATACTGTGTATGATTTTACCTACGTATCTGACTACTATCCGTTTCACTCCTGGCTGCCTGCCTTCCTACCTTCTGTAAGCCTACACAACTGCTTACCAAACCGTGTGCCTGAAAGACCGTCGTGGTGTCTGCTCACCGGTCCCTCTCAAGCTTACCACGACTTTTAAAGAGTTCCAGTCCGTCCAGCTGCCTGCCTAACCGATTTGCTACCTACTCTACTGCCTACCTGCCCGATTGCCTGCTTGTCGTCGTGGTGCCCACTCACCCGCCTACCTCGGTCATACCACGGCTTCCAGCCTGTCCTGCTGCCTGGTTAGCTGCCTAACTCCAGCAACCCACGTCGTGCGAAGCCGGTCCCTCAGTTTATATCCTTTTCCTTAATTTTAATTACTTTTTTTATTTTATTAACGTGGCTTACGTTTAGCTCCCTCTGAGCTAAACGTAACGCTACAGCATGTGCCCTGTCCATCTCCATTTCAGGCGTTTATAGATGGTATGTATGTTTTTAAATTTAGTTTTGCTCTTTATATTTTTTAATTTTACTTTGTCTCTTCTTATAACCCCGATTACACTTCTTTCAATACCGTTTTGACATACTTGGATTTGTTTAACTTGTTGCTCCGTTAGTGCCCATGTTTTACACGTGTTATATATTTTTCTTTTTTCTTTGATAGGCAAGTCTTTGTCCTTCATAACTTCGCTCAGAGACCAAAATCGTTTCCAAGTATTTGTTATCCTTCTATCTATTTTTTTTTTCATTGTGTCTTCTGTAGATATTAGTTGACCTAAATATACGTATTCAGTGACATACTCTATTTGACCTCCATTTACTTTGATTTCTCTTTTGGATGAATTTGTCATTATCTTCGTTTTCGATGGGTTCATTGATAGGCCAACCTTGGCGCTCTCATCTGATAGTTGTTGCAGCATATCTTCTAAATTAAGCGGGTTTTCTGAAAACAGGATGATATCATCTGCAAAACGTAGATGGTTAAGTCTCTCACCATTTATGTTAAGTCCATTTTTTCCCCATTCCAGGTTTCTAAAGATCATTTCTAGAACCGCAGAGAATAGCTTCGGTAAAATGGGGTCGCCTTGTCTGACCCCTCTTTCGATCGGAAATTCTTCTCCTGTTCTTTCAAGCTTAACTTGGGCTATACTCTTTGAGTAGATGTTCTTAAGTATTCGGATGTATTTGGCCTCAACTCCCTGACTTTCTAGTGCTCTCCAGATGCTATTATGGGCCAAGGAATCAAAAGCTTTATTAAAATCCACGAATCCTAAGTAGTAGGTTTTGTTGTATTCCTTATACTTTTGAAGCACCTGTACGTGAATATGGTCTATCGTTGAAAACTTACTTCGGAAGCCAGCCTGTTCTCTGGGTTGGTTTTCATCAAGAGTAACAGCAATTCGTGATAGAATGACCTTTGAGAATATCTTGTAAATGTTTGACATAAGACTTATTGGCCTGTAATTGCTCATATCTCCCTTGTCCCCCTTTTTGGGTATCAGTACAATAGTTGAGTTTGTCCAATCGCTAGGAATAGTTTCGGTTAATAAGATGTCGTTGAATAGTTCCGTTAGTTTAGGAGCAATCACCGGTATTGTATATTTTAATAGCTCATTTGATATTTGATCTGAACCTGGCGCTTTGTCTCGTTTCTGTGAGTTGATTGCTCTTATAGTTTCTTCCTGTAATATGATTGTGTTTGGTTATCTACTAGTGCTGTCGTTTGTCTCCTATATAATACTCTGTAGTAGTCTGTGGCAATTTTAATTATTTCTTGTCTTTTACTTGTAGAATTTCCCTTTTTGGTTTTTAAGTTTGGCATCCAATTTTTCTTTTGATTCAATTCTTTTAGAGCTTTCTTTATCTCTCCAGTTTTTTCAATGTAATTTTTAAGGGTTTTCTGCCTTTTTGTTTTCCTATCTTTTCTTATGTGTTCGTTTATCTTTTTGCTTCGTTCAGATATCTTATGACGTATTTGTTTATTTCTTTCTTTATGGTTGAGTTCTTTTCTTTCATTAATCAATTGTTTAGTCTCAAAGGATAGTATATTTTCAGTCCTATTTGTTTTTTTGGCTTCTGTTTTAAGTATATGTAATAAGTTGTCGTATCGTTCCTGAATTGGTTTATAATTTATATTTGTGTTTCCGTTAATTGCAGTGTTTAGGTTATTGAGCAGTATATCTTTATTTTCAGCAAATACAAGTGCGTTTTTATTTATAGTATTAGAACAATATCTCCTTTTCTGTACATGCTCTCCTGATAATGAAGTTCTTAACATTCTGTGGTCTGTATGAAAGTTAAGCTGGTTGACAGTACATACGTCATTAAACATGTTTCGGTTATTGGTTAGGATATAGTCTATTTCGTTCTTGTACTTGCCATTTGGTGATATCCATGTCCATCTTTTCACCTTATTTTTCTTGTAGAAACTGTTTAAAATACTCAGTTTATTTTGTAATGCAAAAGTGACTAGTCTTTTACCGTTTCCACTTCTTTGGCCATACCCATGTTTTCCTATAGTATATTCCTCTCCTTTTCTACAGACTCCTATTTGACCATTAAAATCGTCCATCACAATTAGATTTTTATATGAACCTTGTATGGCTGATTGTAGATCTTCGTAAAATTTGTCAGTTTTTATATTATCGTCCTTATTAGCTGATTCAGTTGGTGAATATGCTTGGTCCACATTTCTTCTTTACCTTTGTATGTAGGCAATCTGATGTTAAGCCGTGCTATTCTTTCATTGATTCTTTTAATTTCTTCAATTTTGTTTGCTAAATTGTTTTTTATAAGGAAGCCGACACCATGTAAACCTGGTGTCTCCCCAATGTAGTGTAGAATATATTTGCCATTATGGTCTTCAATTCCTTCACCGAACCGTCTCATTTCACTGATTCCGATTATGTCCCATTTAATGTTATCTATAGCTAGCTCCAGCTCCACCAGTTTGCCAGGTGTTCGAAGTGATCGTGTATTCAGAGTTGCGATGTATATGTTCGAGATAGTTCTATTTGATTTGATTTTTTCTTAAATTTTTCCTTTTAGAGGGTCGAGGTCATTTTCCCCCACGAGGACCAGTCGGCTTGGGAGAGGGTTTTGATTTCCAGTTTTTCCATTTTCTTTATTAATATTTAGTTTAGTATTCCGGTTTCCGATTATTAGCTGTTATTGTTTATTATTGGTGGGATAGTTTGAAAGAGAGTTTGATCTATTTCTCATTAGATCGAAGGCATTGGTCCTGTTATCTTTGGACGTACGTGTACATTGTTTTCTTGATTGGATATTAGTTTGCAGAGACGGAGATAGTTCCCTCTTTCGTTTTTCGTTAGTTGTTTTTTCTTTTATAATGAGTTTGTCATGTTTGAGATACGCAATATTTCCCCTTCTCCTTTCTTCTTCCAATTGTGGGAGCAGCTCTTTCCTTTTTTCCATGACTTCTTTTGAAAAATCATCTTTCACTTACAAAGTCTTTTAGATTTCTTTTGTTTTTCATGATTTCACTTTTTCTCCATGTACTTACAAGGGACAAAAGGGAATTGGTCTGGGTTTATCCTCTTTGTTTATTTTTCCAAGTCGGTATACTTTGTTTACTTCACCGTCTTCTATTTTTATACCTAGATCTTCCTTAAAAGCCTTCTTTATTTTGTCTAGTATTTGGGTAGTAGATTCTTCCCCCTCCTTCAAACCAAATATAATAATATTCTTATTTTTCTTTTCTCTTTTCAGGTATTCTATCTCTTCTTCTAGTTTTTCTATTTTTGTTTTTAAGTTTTTATTTTCACTTATAATGGGCTGCAGTTTTTCTTAATTTTTTTCCTTAATCGTATTTGTTATAGATTCTGTTATTGGCCTTGTTTGGTCTGCAAGTTCTATTTTCATTTTATCGAACAATAGTTGGAATAAAACAAAATATACTATAGCGTATTTATTCTGAATGAAAGGAACGTTTTTTGGTAGAAAATATTTTTTTGTTTCACTGGCAACTTTGCAGCAGTTCTGTCAGTAATCGGCCAGTTGTGGGTTGTCAAAGACGAGACGTTTAACACTTAGAACAAACCTCACTTTTCGCCAAATGATTTCACTCGTTCAATGTATATAATTCCTTAAGACAATCCACATCTATCATCTGCAGCAGATTTAAGCACTTTCCTTTCTTGAATGGTGATGGTGATAACTTCGGAAATGACTTTTTACTAATTATTAAACACGATTAGATTTCGCGTGACACAAAGTGATGTTTACGTTACAAAGACCGGAACCGGTATATAAAGTTACAATCATTCCACAAATAAAATACCAGTGCGTCACAGATAAAAATAAATAACACCAAAAAAAATAACTAGTGAGTCAAGGTGGTTAAAATATAATAAAATGCTAATAAAAAACGATGTCTAAGTTAGTTGTATGATAATCTTAATATTAAGAGTACACAATAAAACAGAGCAGACACGTCGGGCGAGACTACGGTACGGACTATGATGATGGTGATGGATGTGGTGGAAATGCCAAAATATAAGGGATTGATAATATGACAATTCGATTAAATTTAGAATTAAAGAAAGGAAGTAAGAAAGAAAAATATTTTTTTGTAACCCGCACAGGCGACACGAGATAAGCAAAACACAAACAACAACAATCCTATTATTATATTTTTACGACGCTTTCTTTGATATAATACCACTTGTCTAGGGCCCCTTGTTTTTTTGTTTTGGCATTGGCAATTGTCCAAAGACTTCTTCCACTCTGGGTGAAGCGGGAAGGCGTGTCTGACTTTTATTGACTAAAACTCACCCGTGTTCCTTCAGTTGCTTGTGCCAGGGCCACGGTAGTTACTCTTTCAAATTTCTTCTTTCAATTATACGCTTGTTACGTTTTGTATTAATGGTTGTGTGGAAAGTATAATATGTTTACTCAAGTGCGGTTACGCACTACATCTGATCCGTGTCCGTGAAATTTCTGTGCCGAAATAGCCGTAGTTCTTCTTGTAGGGAACCTTACGCACGATATCCGAACCCTAAACGTCATAATCTGTCATAATTCAGAACATTTTGAAGTCGGAACTTAAATCACGGACACGGATTACGGACACTTACGTGTATTGCGTAACCGCCCTGAGAATTATTTTGACTATTGATAAAAATACAGTTGTTGTTTATATTTTGGTATCCAACGTATCATGAAGACTGTCTGAATTTATTTACTATCTCAAAATATTTATACGTATGCTTAGTATGACAAATTGTTGTTAGAGATAAATAATGCGTCGTCGGTTCATATTTGCTCAGTAAATATGAACCTTCATTTTCGCTTATTTGGCTAAATAATTTTGAACGTTCATATGTCAGGATTACTTTATACCACAGTGCAAGCTTATCAGCATGATGATGTGTGTTGCAAGTAAGCTTACTGTTTGAAATTAATATTGAAAATGAATTTAAATAGCAAAGCTGCGATACTGCTGCTTCTCAACCAAAAATTTTCGATAGTGCCAAAAAAAATGTCCTACCTTATGCTACCTTGTTACCCAATAGCTGAGTAATTGTGTAAGTCAGATTGCAGCTGTGTTGTTAGTAGTAGCCCAGTGGTTGCGTCCAAGACTTAAAAGTTGTAAGTCGTGGTTTCAAATCCAGGCAGGCGCTTTACTTTTTGTGTACCTACATTATTTCATCACCACTGCTCTCAAAACGGTGAAGGAATACATCCTGAGGAAACCCGTTATTCCTATGTCCTAGAAACAAAAAATCGAAGACATGAAATCGACCAATCCACACTGGACCTGCGTGGTGGATTACGGCCCATTCCCTCTCACAGAGAGGAGGAATGTGTCCCAGCAGTGGGAACATTAGTGAGCTGACGATGATGATGGCAATTGTTCCATGTTTGTATTTTGCTGCATCCCGTTGTATTGGATACTAACAAACATAGTTGGAATTTATTAGCAAGACTGAATAAATATCTTCTGGGTTGATCTCATCCATGCCCACGCAAATATCAGACATAGATGGTGCAACCTGGTGAAAAAAAAGTTGTTTCCACTACGAGGGAATCACGACCCTCAGTAATGAGGAACACAATGCAAGGAGGATCTCATCCATCGCTTACCAGGCTATATCGCGGTCAAGAGCTGCCTCATTAGGAATGAAAAAAATATGAACCAGTCAAAACTTCTTCAAGGATCTTTTAGATTTACCTTTTACTACGAACACAAAAGATTCCTTTAATCATATTTTTGATAACTCAAGCCCTACCTTTGTCCCAAAAGCTGGCAGTTTCCCGAATGCTCGGGTTTGATAAATACGATCGTCAAGTGTTTCGCCGACGACCTTGACTTGCGCTCGAGTACCCTCGACAGTACAACTCTCATGGAAATCGTTTGTATGTTGAGGTATTTGTATGATGTAAGAATAAAGGTATATTATTATGTAGGTATGTTTCGGGAGTCAAGAAAAAAGATCGTTCTATTGAAAGTTTGAGGTTTACTAATATAAAAGTGGTATTGATTAAATTAGTGTGGGCGATCAATAATGTGATCTCAGTAAAAATAATAAAGTTGATCCAGAGAAACTCAAATTCACACACTATAATATTATTAAAGTAATGAAACTGAGAACACTTGTTCTCAGTTTCATTAGTTGATTGGAATACAATATGCATAATTATCTACATGCTCCTGTTTACCATCATTTAAAGATTCTGAAACTAGTGGGTCACATCATTTTTTTAAGAATTATTTACCGATACTCAAAAAATATTGCTGAAACTCGAGTTGCCACAAAACCTAACCCAGAAAAACATGTCAGTCATTAAAATATTCCATCACCCAACGAAAAATAAAATGAGCCAAGCTTTAATCCCTTAATTAACCCTCCCAAATTTTTAATTAATTTGCTTTAAAGAAATATATGCAAATTAATTGTTCCGTACAGCCTACCTGACTCGTGAAGACCTTGAATAATGCGTGGTTGTTCGTTTCGGACCAGTGCGGATCTTTGCGGCCCGTTCCGACCGCTGCGGTTACGCCACGTCGAGAGTTCCGATATGTAATTACGTTTTTGAATGACTGAACATACGGGATGATATTTTGTCTTTTGTCGTTTAGATATGCTTTCTGGGATACTTTACAATAGAGCCAGAGCAAATTACCTACCAAGGGGTATCGTTGGTCCCTCCCGGTGGGTTCCCGCATTGTCGAGGCGGGGGGCTCAGTAGCCGTGGCTTGGTCACCCACGGTGAAGCGAAGAGGAACCCGGGGAGGGGCCGAGGAGTGCCGGTATTGCGGTTTGCCGCTCTGCCTAACTTCCGCGACCTAGACGGGGTCGCCACTGTCTGATGGCGGACGCCCCCACCGCGTCCACCATCAGACGCAGGGGAGGAGGTGTGTTGGTATAGCGTTGGCCGCTCTCCCTATCTCTCGCCCATGTGCTGGTTTGGTCCCTGGGGTGGTCAAGGCATACAATGTGTTCTGGTTCACCGGTAATGGGGGGTACTCCCCAGAGGAAGGTCCGATGAAGTACGGCCGCGGCGGGTTCGCGGTGAGTGCGAATGCGTGCCCGTGTTCCCGCCATAAGCAGCACAGGAAGACACCATGGAGTTTTAGTGGGTTGGAGTCCAACATAACTGCACTATCTCCCCGTGGTAGTACAAAAAAAAAGATATCGTCGGTATCGTGTTACCCAGTACCTACTTTATAGAGATAACATAGACAAGATCCATGAGAAGCTCCATGTCAAATATTCTATTTAGCTGCATGACAATGTAGTTGAACTAGAAACCCCAATATAGAGAAAAAGTTAGATAGGTAATAATTCTGTCAGCCTTCAAAGTAAGATTGCACATGCATGGGCGAATCTGAAAAATACGCAGGGATTGTTTAAATTTCAACTAAAGTTTGGCGCCTGCCAGCAACTTTATTATGAAATAAAGCACAGCATTGGAGTAGGTACTGAATGTAGAAAGTGAAAATTTAATAAAGTATGATGACGTGCAAAGTTCATAAGTTTCTGTTTGACGTGTTTATGAGAACAGAGTTCCTGTGCTTTTACGTGGTCTTTCGTACAATTAAAACAATTTGAATAACCATTCATAGAGAATCTTCATCCACTGTCATTATCTTTAAATACTCAATAATTTATTGCTGTGAACATCTCACGAGTATAATTATCTGTTCTTGATTACAAAATTATTTCAATTCCCTCTCCTGGTACAAATTATAACCTTAAGACATTCCTTAAGATAAACTTTTAACCAAAGAAAAAAAAGGAAGAGGTTCTCAATAAAATTCGACATATATATTTTTTATTGTATGGCCACGCATAACTTCTTATAGAGTGGTCCAATTTTTTAATTCCTTTTTTATTGGATAGAGTATTATACCTCAAAGTTGGTCCCATTTAAATTTGAAAAATTAAATCCAGCCCTAAAGGTGAAAACAGCATTTATCGATAATTGTCACACTGAATTTTCAATTGTAAACCAATTCTGTTGAAATGAAGTAAATTGAAAAGCGAAAAAAGATAACATAAAAAATACCGGCAAGATAATTAATTGAAAAGCATAATATATAAAAAAAATGTTTGTTCTAGCATTTTGAGGCGACGCCAAACAAACAACCAATGAAGATCAACCTAGCTACAATCATTCTACACTTTAGGCAGTGGTATCTCATCCCATACAAAGAAACCGTGCCGACGTACTGTACTGATTATTTTTTGTACATCGATCGCGTTAGGTTCCATTTTACGGATAAAGATGGTTATCTATCTATCGACGAGGAACGGAACCGAACGCGATCGATTTACAAAAAATAATCAGTATAATCAGATGAAAAAGGCTAGTTACGACGGCAAATTTCTTCGTAAGGGATGAGGCATCTGTATGCTAGTGTAATATTATCTGTGCTTTAGGTAATTAATTTGCATGTTTTTTGTTTTGCGCCAACTCAAAATGCTGGACTAAAAATCTTTTTATTACTTTTCAGTTCGTTATTTCGTCGATATTTTTTTTTTGTTAAAATGTTTTTTTATAACATTACTTTTAAACAATCTACTAACTCTAGAAAATTTCTCTAATATCGATTTTTCCTAAACAAATCAACAATTTAATAAATCAACAACTTCTATGAGATATTTCTTCAAATGATACTTTATAGTCAAGACAGTATCATCGATTTATATCCGTCGTCTCGACACCTGACGCTTCTATTTGCTATATTAAAACGCCAAGAAATAAATATCACCTCAGGGAGTAACGCAGGTGTATTCTTCTTACATTTTCTAGTAAAATATTTTTCTGTGAGAGTACAAAAATGCAATATCTTTCTAAACATCCTTCTGGAATAGAAATTATAAATAACTTATTATTTTTATATACTGGCCAGTAAAATTATTTTGAATATGGGAAAGACCATAAGCATAATCATATTCCTTCAATATTCCCACTGCTGGGACACAGAGAGAGAATGGGCTATAATTCATCACGCGGCTCCAATGCGAGTTGCTTTAAGTCACGCTTTCGAACTTTTGGTGGAAGTCATGCCGGTTTCCTCACGATGTTTTCCTTCACCTTTTTGTTAACAATGTTGAAAGTGAAATCATTAACACAAAACAAAAGTACAGAGCCGATGGGTTCGAGCCCACTACCATCGACACGTAAGACGTAAGAGAGCGGTAGCGTCTGAGCCACCATGCTGCCACGATATCATGACAGAACACGATAGAAACTGCCGATACCGGTAACCTAGAGATCTAAAACTTATTTAAGAACATTTTCAAATAGTAACAAACCAACCACGGCGACATGTTTAGTAGCTTAAAGCACTGAAACGCCTCGTCACCGTTTACTCATAGAAATTCACTACAGCTTTTCTGCAACCATAAGCTCCTCAGCACACATTGCGCGGACACGAAAATTATTGTGTGTCGTATTGAGTGGCGAATCTGTTTTTATCGTCGTTTGACTGCTAACGCCGCAGCATTTTCGTGCTCTGAGATTGCATTTCATAAATAATGTTACCCGTTTTAAAAGTTTGAAGGAGCACAGCTTTACAAAAAATTGCCTCGGAATGTAAAAGATCAAAACACCATCTACACTTTCAAAAAATATCTAAAGAGACACATTTTAGCGGATTTAAAATTTAATCTATCTTCGGGTACTGTAATAATCTAACCTATTTTCTATTGTGTAACCGTCGCGTCGCCTAATGTATTCTAATTTGAAATAAGTTTTTTCTCATATAAGTGAATGTAATTCTTTTTGAGAAATAAAGTTCTTAAACCACAAAAGACCACAGAACCGTCCAAAACACTTTTTCGTATATTTCCACAAAAACAGAGCAACTTTGCTAGAAGTTTTACCTTATTACACCCACGTGTGTCTCTTTTGTTATTAGTCAAACGTCCCGAGGCCTCTTAGTCACAGGCCGATGTAAAATCACTCCTAATACAGCTCACTCAACGGAATAATATCGAACCTTTACTTTTAATTATCGAAATGCTATCGTAGGAAATTGAAATAAAGTTGAATTTTGTTTGGCATATCGAACCATCAAGCTCTAATCGAAATTATTCAAATTCAATAGTAGGAAATCGAGATAGAATTGGTTTTCGTTGTTAGGTGACTGTTTTTAATCCAGTCTGAAAAGTTTTCTTTTGAATAGTGAAACTTCTGAGTGACCGACGATTGTGATAGTTTGGGCAAAATGGGTCCTTAGAAAGTATTGTTGAACGCCTATAATGTTTTCAGACAAATAGATAAGTTTTTGAAATTAAAGACTGAAGAAATTTGACTTTATAGTTACAAATATTTTTTTGTCCATTTTGGTACTTATTATTTATTTATTAATTATTACATACTTTATTGTCCACCACAAAATATGTACAGGACAAACATTCACAAAAACAAGTATACAATGGACGGTCTTATCGCACAGGGCAATCTCTTACAGACAACCTTTGGATGGACTGTACGATAGGAGAAGAATTTAGGGCTGTCAGTGTACAAAATTACTTACTTAAATAATATTACTTAGACATAATAACATATAATACAAACATACAATATTATATAATATACTAATATATATCAATTATATAACAGAGAAAGGAGAAGAATAAAAATTATATTGACAGGTAATACTCTTTTACAATTTTCTTAAACGTTGGCAGTGTTTGAGCACGTCTTATTTCAATTGGTAATACATTCCACAACCGAGCCTCTTGTTTCGTGAAAGATTTTTGAAAAAAGAAGTGGAATGCATACGAATATTTAATTATAGATTTTCCGATGCTTATCGCTATAGCTAACACTGTGAAGAACTTGGGGATTTATATCGACAGCACTCTTGCCTGGACCAAACAACTGCAGGAAGTTAGTCGTAAACTATTTGATTCTGCGGGCTCCCTGAGACGTCTTCATAATTTTCTTCCCATCACCACTAAAATTGCGATAGCACAATCTCTTCTTCTCCCTATCCTGGACTATGCTGATGTCAGCTATCTAATTTGCTTTAAAGAAAAATATGCAAATTAATTGTTCCGTACAGCCTACCTGACCCGTGAAGACCTTGAATAATGCGTGGTTGTTCGTTTCGGACCAGTGCGGATCTTTGCGGCCCGTTCCGACCGCTGCGGTTACGCCACTCCGAGAGTTCCGATATGTAATTACGTTTTTGAATGACTGAACATACGGGATGATATTTTGTCTTTTGTCGTTTAGATATGCTTTCTGGGATACTTTACAATAGAGCCAGAGCAAATTACCTACCAAGGGGTATCGTCGGTCCCTCCCGGTGGGTTCCCGCATTGTCGAGGCGGGGGGGCTCAGTAGCCGTGGCTTGGTCACCCACGGTGAAGCGAAGAGGAACCCGGGGAGGGGCCGAGGAGTGCCGGTATTGCGGTTTATTTATTTATTTATTTATTTCAATTACTCCTTGCACTAACAGTGTGACCCAACACGTGCAAGGAGTCAATGCTAACGTAATTACATTTACAATAGACAAACCACACACAAAAAATTTAAGACTCGCACAAACAAACATTAAAACAACACAAAATTTAAACTATTACATCAATATCGACCAAATTAATCAAATTACATGTCAAACAAATACACAAACAAAAATCATAATAAGTTAAGTTTCAACAATACAATTCTATAATAACAATTCAATAATACTAATTCAACAATAACAATTAAATAATCTAAAAACAGCAATGATTTAATAAAAATTCAAAAAAAATAACCCAAACATTCAGCAATTTGAGCAACAATTCTATTATTTTTTAGTCTACTTTATCTAGGTACTAAAACAGTCTTTACAGCTTTTCAAAAATACACGCACGTTTGCTGCTCTGCCTAACTTCCGCGACCTAGACGGGGTCGCCACTGTCTGATGGCGGACGCCCCCACCGCGTCCACCATCAGACGCAGGGGAGGAGGTGTGTTGGTATAGCGTTGGCCGCTCTCCCTATCTCTCGCCCATGTGCTGGTTTGATCCCTGGGGTGGTCAAGGCATACAATGTGTTCTGGTTCACCGGTAATGGGGGGTACTCCCCAGAGGAAGGTCCGATGAAGTACGGCCGCGGCGGGTTCGCGGTGAGTGCGAATGCGTGCCCGTGTTCCCGCCATAAGCAGCACAGGAAGACACCATGGAGTTTTAGTGGGTTGGAGTCCAACATAACTGCACTATCTCCCCGTGGTAGTGCAAAAAAAAAGATATCGTCGGTATCGTGCTACCCAGTACCTACTTTATAGAGATAACATAGACAAGATCCATGAGAAGCTCCATGTCAAATATTCTATTTAGCTGCATGACAATGTAGTTGAACTAGAAACCCCAATATAGAGAAAAAGTTAGATAGGTAATAATCCTGTCAGCCTTCAAAGTAAGATTGCACAGGCATGGGCGAATCTGAAAAATACACAGAGATTGTTTAAATTTCAACTAAAGTTTGGCGCCTGCCAGCAACTTTATTATGAAATAAAGCACAGCATTGGAGTAGGTACTGTATGTAGAAACTGAAAATTTAATAAAGTATGATGACGTGCAAAGTTCATAAGTTTCTGTTTGACGTGTTTATGAGAACAGAGTTCCTGTGCTTTTACGTGGTTTTTCGTACAATTAAAACAATCTGAATAACCATTCATAGAGAATCTTCATCGACTGTCATTATCTTTAAATACTCAATAATTTATTGCTGTGAACATCTCACGAATATAATTATCTGTTCTTGATTACAAAATTATTTCAATTCCCTTTCCTGGTACAAATTATAACCTTAAGACATTCCTTAAGATAAACTTTTAACCAAAGAAAAAAGAGGAAGAGGTTCTCAATAAAATTCGACATATGTATTTTTTATTGTATGGCCACGCATAACTTCTTATAGAGTGGTCCAATTTTTTTATTCCTTTTTCTATTGGATAGAGTATTATACCTCAAAGTTGGTCCCATTTAAATTTGAAAAATTAAATCCGGCCCTAAAGGTGAAAACAGCATTTATCGATAATTGTCACACTGAATTTTCATTTGTAAACCAATTCTGTTGAAATGAAGTAAATTGAAAAGCGGAAAAAAATAACAAAAAAAATACCGGCAAGATAATTAATTGAAAAGCATAATATATAAAAAAAATGTTTGTCCTAGCATTTTGAGGCGACGCCAAACTAACAACCAATGAAGATCAACCTAGCTACAATCATTCTACACTTTAGGCAGTGGTATCTCATCCCATACAAAGAAACCGTGCCGACGTACTGTACTGATTATTTTTTGTACATCGATCGCGTTAGGTTCCATTTTACGGATAAAGATGGTTATCTATCTATCGACGAGGAACGGAACCGAACGCGATCGACTTACAAAAAATAATCAGTATAATCAGATGAAAAAGGCTAGTTACGACGGCAAATTTCTTCGTAAGGGATGAGGCATCTGTATGCTAGTGTTATATTATCTGTGCTTTAGGTAATTAATTTGCATGTTTGTTTGTTTTGCGCCAACTCAAAATGCTGGACTAAAAATCTTTTTATTACTTTTCAGTGCGTTATTTCTCTGGGTTTTTTTTTTTGTTAAAATGTTTTTTTATAACATTACTTTTAAACAATCTACTAACTCTAGAAAATTTCTCTAATATCGATTTTTCCTAAACAAATCAACAATTTAATAAATCAACAACTTCTATGAGATATTTCTTCAAATCATACTTTATAGTCAAGACAGTATCATCGATTTATATCCGTCGTCTCGACACCTGACGCTTCTATTTGCTATATTAATACTCCAAGAAATAAATATCACCTCAGGGAGTAACGCAGGTGTATTCTTCTTACATTTTCTAGTAAAATATTTTTCTGTGAGAGTACAAAAATGCATATCTTTCTAAACATCCTTCTGGAATAGAAATTATAAATAACTTTTTATTTTTATTTACTGGCCACTAAAATTATTATGAAGATGGGAAAGACCATAAGCATAATCATATTCCTTCAATATTCCCACTGTTGGGACACAGAGAGAGAATGGGCTATAATTCATCACGCGGCTCCAATGCGAGTTGCTTTAAGTCACGCTTTCGAACTTTTGGTGGAAGACATGCCGGTTTCCTCACGATGTTTTCCTTCACCTTTTTGTTAGCAACGATGTTGAAAGTGAAATCATTAACACAAAATAAAAGTACAGAGCCGAAGGGTTCGAGCCCACTACCATCGACACGTAAGTCGTAAGAGAGCGGTAGCCTCTGGGCCACCATGCTGCCACGATATCATGACAGACCACGATAGAAACTGCCGATACCGGTAACCTAGAGATCTAAAACTTGTTTAAGAACGTTTTCAAATAGTAACAAACCAACCACGGCGACATGTTTAGTAGCTTAAAGCACTGAAACGCCTCGTCACCGTTTACTCATAGAAATTCACTACAGCTTTTCTGCAACCATAAGCTCCTCAGCACACATTGCGCGGACACGAAAATTATTGTGTGTCGTATTGAGTGGCGAATCTGTTTTTATCGTCGTTTGACTGCTAACGCCGCAGCATTTTCGTGCTCTGAGATTGCATTTCATAAATAATGTTACCCGTTTTAAAAGTTTGAAGGAGCACAGCTTAACAAAAAATTGCCTCGGAATGTAAAAGATCAAAACACCATCTACACTTTCAAAAAAATATCTAAAGAGACACATTTTAGCGGATTTAAAAATTTTATCTATCTACGGGTACTGTAATAATCTAACCTATTTTCTATTGTGTAACCGTCGCGTCGCCTAATGTATTCTAATTTGAAATAAGTTTTTTCTCATATAAGTGAATGTAATTCTTTTTGAGAAATAAAGTTCTTAAACCACAAAAGACCACAGTACCGTCCAAAACACTTTTTCGTATATTTCCACAAAAATAGAGCAACTTTGCTAGAAGTTTTACCTTATTACACCCACGTGTGTCCCTTTTGTTATTAGTCAAACGTCCCGAGGACTCTTAGTCACAGGCCGATGTAAATTCACTCCTAATACAGCTCACTCAACGGAATAATATCGAACCTTTACTTTTAATTATCGAAATGCTATCGTAGGAAATTGAAATAAAGTTGAATTTTGTTTGGCATATCGAACCATCAAGCTCTAATCGAAATTATTCAAATTCAATAGTAGGAAATCGAGATAGAATTGGTTTTTCGTTGTTAGGTGACTGTTTTTAATCCAGTCTGAAAAGTTTTCTTTTGAATAGTGAAACTTCTGAGTGACCGACGATTGTGATAGTTTGGGCAAAATGGGTCCTTAGAAAGTATTGTTGAATGCCTATAATGTTTTCAGACAAATAGATAAGTTTTTGAAATTAAAGACTGAAGAAATTTAACTTTATAGTTACAAATATTTTTTTGTCCATTTTGGTACTTATTATTTATTTATTAATTATTACATACTTTATTGTCCACCACAAAATATGTACAGGACAAACATTCACAAAAACAAGTATACAATGGACGGTCTTATCGCACAGGGCAATCTCTTACAGACAACCTTTGGATGGACTGTACGATAGGAGAAGAATTTAGGGCTGTCAGTGTACAAAATTACTTACTTAAATAATATTACTTAGACATAATAACATATAATACATACATACAATATTATATAATATACTAATATATATCAATTATATACCAGAGAAAGGAGAAGAATAAAAATTATATTGACAGGTAATACTCTTTTACAATTTTCTATGGCTGGTTTCTGATTTGAGTAAAGCAGCAATAATCAGTTGAGTATTGTCAAATCAGTGTCAAATAATTTAGGAAGCGTTTGAGTTTTTTACGTTTCACAATTGAGAATCTACCTAGCTCAGTTAAGTAAGTACCTAAGTACCTACATAAGTATGGCCCTGTCAAAGATCCATTCACTTTCTCTTTCACCCTTACGTTCCATTTTACAATAGAAATCCGAGACATCACAAGATTGCATAAAATTTACTAATATAAATTTTATACAGCTATAAAAAGTACGTTAGTATTATATTACTTCATTCAAGATTAAAAAAAACAAGTTATTAAATATGTTATAATCTTTAATTACGTGATTTTTCATAATTAAGCAATTTAATAGATATCTATTTGAAATGTATACAATCTTATTATGAAACTATGAAATGGATCGTAGGCACTAGTCAATTACTTCAAGATTGTCATAGCAACCGTATTTAGTTTGTCAAAGATGTCTTATCGAAAGAAAATAATATCTAATATAATTTGTTATTGCCAGCTTATAATTACTAAAAGTGAATGTGTTCAGAGCGAGCAGTTGCTGGTTCTTGTGATACCTCATAGAACTACAGAATATTTTACTCAGAATTTCATAAGATCTCTCGACACACACACAGAATTCGTGCATCTGCATTGGAATCTGATTGCAATTGTGACCAACAAATATGGACTTTTGTGATAAAATTTGTAATGAGTGACCTGGGTTTTCAATTCAAGACCAAAGGCTTTGCTAGCCATCGAAGAGCCTCGGAAGGAAAACAATATTAGCCAGGGTCGGTGCCATTGGATATGTGCCGATGAAGGAGGACTGTGTTTTAATATATGATAACGAACAATATATTATCTGCCTACTTATTTTGTAAAATTATAAATAAATGAGACTTATTATGCTGTTTTTATCATCTTTATTAAAATCGTATCATACAAAAGCCAAATTCTTTACACATTTTCATCGTTGTAACCTTTTCTTATCGTAAGGATCCTACTAATATTCTATACTAGACGACGCCTC
The DNA here is from genome assembly GCA_964057195.1 of Orthosia cruda. Classification (NCBI taxonomy): domain Eukaryota; kingdom Metazoa; phylum Arthropoda; class Insecta; order Lepidoptera; family Noctuidae; genus Orthosia; species Orthosia cruda. The sequence goes on from OZ059836.1 coordinate 2,431,657, forward strand.
ACGGTTTCACCCGTGTAGTTCCCGTTCCCGTGGGAATACAGGGATAAAAAGTAGCCTATGTCATCCGGGGATAGAGTAGCTTCCCAACGGTGAAAGAATTTTTGAAATCGGTCCAGTAGTTTTGGAGCCTATTCGGTACAAACAAACAAAAAAATATTTCCTCTTTATAATATTGGTATAGATAGGTATGAAAGTCTGTATGTTTAGATATTGGTTAATCACACCTCAATGGTTGAACGTATTTACACATCAATTACACAATGACTAATAATAAAATGATTTAATAATAAAAATAGATATAATAATAAATAAACGGAATAAAAATATCCTTTTATCCTGAAATCAGAGATATAAAACTGTAGTCTATACAATACATCTTCATAGTTTATAAAAAGATCCTAATCTCAGTGAGCCTGTTGGCTTAGGACTCCACTAACAGTTTCCACTGGGGTCTCTCATGAACTACTCGCCAATACCACAGCATGCCATCGCTTACACTTTGTGCCTACATCTTGGTGCTTTTCTCCATTTCCTTTGGTTATCGCGAATCATATGAACGGTCCATCTTCACTTTTCACATAGTTCCTGTAGGATAACTCTCGGTTTTCGCACAGTAAAAGCCACTGGCAACCACAAACACATAAACTAGCACTTTTAAATATTTTTGTTGAGGATCTCACTCATCATAATAATCATTTCTGCCGAAAGACTGCTGGATACAGGCCTTCCCGGCACTCAGCATTCAGCGTCCCCACATCAACCGGTGCTGTGCGTCTTTCATACATTGGATGCCCGCGACCTCAACCTGGTTATCGGTCTGTAGAGGGAGGCTTTTCAGCCCCATCGACCACCCGTTCTTCGAGCAACTGAGATCTATCAGGCGTGAAATATTTGCATCCAATCTAATGTTTTCGATAATTCAGGTCGAACACTCTTCTGCCACGCATCGGTCTTCGTTGAGGCATCTCTAAGGAAGACAAGGATGTATCTTCATCACTCGTTTTATAAGTTTTTATATATTATTTTGTATTTATTTCGCTTGATTAACGTTTAAGCAAGGGCTTGTCAACTATCAACTGCCAAATGTAACCAGTGTAGCCAGATTTGACGAGCCCCAAGTCGCCGAAAATTTCGTTTTTCCATTCATAAAAAAGTCAAGACGACCACTATTCACTAAAACCACGAAACACTCTACGAAACGTAAATTGCCATTGTTGCCTTGAACACCCTAGAAGCTAATATCAACTTTAATGCGTTTGACACAATAATCATTATGGGTTCCGCATAAAACATTTTTCTGCATTTCTTTATTTTCCCTGTGTTGTCACGACTGAAGTATAATGAAAAAAGAGATGAACTGTTAAAAGCATTTTGATTTCCAGTTATTTTCATCATTCCTGGGGATTAGACATTCTTATTCCGAAATCGCCTAAAATAGTCCCATGTTTTTAGGGTTCCGTACCCAAAGGGAAAACGGGACCCTATTACTAAGAAATAAGCAGTACCTTTGTGCTCTTCAATCTGTATTATTTTTTTTCTCTGTAAAGTGTTTTTGTGTGTACATAAATAAATAAATAAATAAGACTCCACGATCCGTCTGTCTGTCGGGGCTCCCACACAACAAACGTGATTTTATTGCCGTTTTTTAAGTAATGGTACAAAACCCTTCGTGCGTGAGTCCGACTCGCACTTGGCCAGTTTTTTTTAAGGTAGCCTAATTGGCGATCAGTCGCCGATCGTAAAAATTGGTCGCCTCGGCCACCCTTCCGAGACTAAGCCTAAATGGCGAAAAGTCGCCCAATCTGGCCACACTGATTATGTAACGTTGACAACGGTTTGAGAATTTGAGAATGATCAAATGTGTTTTTCTCAGTTGTGAAACCCAATTGAACGTCAATGAAGGTTTTTTGTATGACATAATTGTAATAATAATCGTCAAGTCATGCCAAACGTATAGTTTGACGACGTATACTCAAACCTTGCTCAGCATCGCAGAAAACTTAAAGTGGCAGATGATCAAGAGTGACAGATGCTTAAATCGAGATAAGTACATACTTACTTACCTCAGAAACCGGCCATAAACGTTGGCAGTGTTTGAGCACGTCTTATTTCAATTGGTAATACATTCCACAACCGAGCCGCTTGTTTCGTGAAAGATTTTTCAAAAAAGAAGTGGAATGCATACGAATATTTAATTATAGATTTTCCGATGATCTCAAGGACCTAGAATGGGTGTCACATAGGAACTGAAAGCGTTCTTTGAGATAAAAAGGAGTAAAAGGATTAAATAGCACGTTATAAAGCAAATAAAGTATGGCATGTAATGGCATTCCGGCGAAGACGAATAGGAAGCCATTTGAGCTTAGTACGAAATTCAGAAACGTGATCATACTTGCGCAAGCCAAATATGAATCTGATACAGAGATTTTGAAGTCGCTCAAGCTTGTCCAATTGGTCTTGGGTGAGATAAAGATAGCTGACATCAGCATAGTCCAGGATAGGGAGAAGAAGAGATTGTGCTATCGCAATTTTAGTGGTGATGGGAAGAAAATTATGAAGACTTCTCAGGGAGCCCGCAGAAGCAAATAGTTTACGACAAACTTCCTGCAGTTGTTTGGTCCAGGCAAGAGTGCTGTCGATATAAATCCCCAAGTTCTTCACAGTGTTAGCTATAGCGATAAGCGTCGACCAATCAATTCCAGGAACAGTCCGGGAACTACCAACAACAGTCATCTGAGTCTTCGTCGGATTAATCTTCAGCCCAAACTGAGCACTCGAGTCACCTATTCGAGCCAGGTCCATATTAATCGTCTCAATGGCTTCTCGTAACTTTTCAAGAGCGGATTGGGTATAAATCTGGACATCATCAGCATACAGGTGGTAGAAAGGAGAAAGTCGTTGAGTGATAGCATTAATAAAGAATGCGAAGAGAAGAGGAGATAAAACATCACCCTGTGGCACACCGGCAGAGGTGTGACACCAAGAAGAGAAATATTCATCAGTGCAAATACGCTGCCGGCGGCCAAACAGGTTACTACGAAACCAGTCAATTACCGGAGGAGATATGTTAAAAGAGCTTAGGACGCCAAGCATAATGTCGAAGTCAATGGTATTTAAAGCATTGCTAAAATCCATCAGAGCAAGTACCGTTAACTTTCCCATTTCCATGCCTGACCTAATATCGTCCTTAATGTGTACAGGTGCTAAGGTAGTGCTGTATCCGCATGGAAAACAAGATTGGAAAGGATTTAGCAGATTGTGTTACCTACCTAAATAAAACTGGGCTCTTAGACAACACGTACTTCCTCGAGCGAGTGTATCGCGGCGATGTTATGTTCCTGCCACTTAATTCTCGCGAAAGCTATACTACCGCGGGGTGGCGCGAGGAGTGACATTGACGCAAAGACCTTATACTTCTTACTACTAGACTGTGTACCAAAATTTTTTGTTTAGCTGAAATGAAATCTATCATCATATACCTAGGTTAGCTATTTCCTTATAAGCGGTAGCTAACCAAAAGCGGTCCTGGCGAGAGGGTTTCCGCTGGTAGTGTGTCCTTGTCTGACCTATTGCTAGCACAACTAATCATTGGGTTTGGTAGAAATGGTAGAAAATTTTATATGTTTCTTTTTATGTTATACCAAAACGAACAATTCATAGACTTTGACACGTATTTAAATATTTCTAGAAAAGTATATAAATATTTCTACAGTTCCTATATTTAATCAATTCGTTGTATGTAAAAAAATATAAATTAATACTGAGTAAGAGTAGTACTTTTAAATGTTTGGGCCAGGTAATACTAAATGTAGGATGTTGGTTTTCGGAATTTTTTGGCGGACTTTGTTCGAGTGAAATTCAGCGGCTGTTAATATTATTTGCAAATTAATTCCTAGTGGAATACAATTGGTGTAGTTTTATTTCTCAACTGTCTACGCAACTGGAATATATGTGAAATCATAGAGATCCTTTGAGGTATATTTAGCTGCCGGAATTTCAAAGGACCATCAGAAGACTGCAGGGTCATCTAACGCCCCTCCTTCATGAGCTTGAGAGTAGGATCAGAGAGCTTTTTGTTCCAATCTATATGATGGTCTTGAATAATGAAACTTGAAGAAATTTGAGGATTATTGCGTCCTCCCCCTCTCTTCGAACTTCAGATAACCCTTTAATACTCCATCGTAAACTGCTCAATTCCTCTTCGAGTTCGGTGATATTTTCGTCGGTCCGGAGTGTGCGCGAGTTGTACGTTGCCAGGTCCAGTCGACGGTATTTGTTGGGGTAGCCACATCTCGTCCGGGATTCTTAGCACCCCTTGCCATACCGTAACCTCGACCGCTACTGTAGTCGAGGGTACAGGCTGCCGGGCAATAGGGGCTATGTTTTATTTGTGCTATTCATGGGGAGTGCTTTGCAGGCGGGTTGACGATCGCAGTATGGTTGTTACAAATGCACAGAGAACGCTGCTGCCCATTCTCTGGTTTTTCCTTTAGTCGCCTCTTACGACACCCACGGGCAAACATTGGATGGTGAAATTCTTTACGCCCGACACCATACGGTTAGTGATGTAGACACCAAAAAATATAAACACTTTTTTTATTAACTATAAATTAGGTAGGTTTAGGTAGCGCTGTTAGGTAGCATCAACATATCGGAATACTTAAAATGCCGTTTTTATAATCAATTTGTCCCGTGTTCTGTTTGGTCATGGTCACCTCATTAGAAAGAGACACACTACCAAAGGGAGCTCTCTCGCTCGGACCGGTTTTTGCGCCATAGTGCACAGTCTAGTAGTAAGAAATACGTATAAGGTCTTTGCATTGACGAGCAAAACGTCAACGACTCGCCGCGCGTCTTTCACGTGGCAGGACCTACACGCAGCGCGCTCGCCACTACTAAAAAAAACAACGTTGTACGATTTGTTGATGGTCATGCGGCAATCCGTCGTAACTCACACCGACTCGTTGTCATCACGCGTCAATCCTTTGCGAGTCAAGCTGATACAAAGATGGATGAATAATATAATCGTCTCGTGGAGATCACCCGTCGATGGCGTCGTGGCGATTTTCTCGCTTTTCTTATAATGTTTACAAACATTATAATAAAATCCTTGACCAATTTTTAAAATCCTACACAAATAAATTCAGCTAAGCTGATATGAACTAAAATAGTTCCCTTACGTGCCTGGAACAATGTGCCTAATTGGGTTCCTAGCGATACTAGTGTAATTAAAATGTTATTACAAATAAATCACTTTGCTCCACGTGCAAGGATTGTAGCGTGACAGATTGGCGATTGTGGGTTTATTATTCTTCGCGTTTAGTAAGTCTTATTGTTTTAATAGACTGTTTACAACTTACAACCACTCTATTAAATCCATTGCACAAGTTTTTTATTAGTTTTACAAACCTCTTTATAGTTTTTTCCTCGTTTGATGAAATAACCAAAAAGTCCTTGACAAAATGAGTTTCTTGACAAAATGTATGCTGATTGACATTCATTACCGAAATGACACATGGTTAATCCCAAACAGACTTTTAACAATAATTATCGTTAACTATAAACTATATATACTTATCGCTTTACACTCCCCCAGTTTTCTAGTTAATCAAGATTAAAACACGAAATTCCTAGCCACTATTTTCAAGAAACAAGACCAATGTTTTCAGGAACTCCTAGTTAACACAAATTCAGTGAACACAAGGTTAATAAACAAATCGTAAATTATTTAAGTTACTATTTCATGTCAACATGAAACGTGAACGTTATGAATCGAAATTCGGGTCACACACTACGTGTACGTGTTCTTTCTTGTGATTTATGACGACATTACTATTACGTGATTCTACCTTCCTTTTTTGATAACTTAGCATTGAAGCAGGATTTCATATTCTTGTAGTTTCATTTCGAATTTATTTAACACACGAGTTTTATGTTGCATCGTTTATTGCTCAAGAAAAAGTTTTTAAAAAGAAGTGTCATTACTCTAGCATAATCTTATTTAGCATTTACATCATTTTTATCAACCATAGCTTACCTAAATCCACGGTTGTGGAATGGCATACTCCTTGTCTTTACTTGAGCTATGCCCGGCGCTCCTATGTCATATTAGTATTAATGAAAGCAAGTTATTGCACTATCGAGTAGGTACGCTTTACTGCATTGGCTATTTCATAATTTCTTAAACCGTGAAAAAAAACATTGTTAGAGAGATGAGTTCATCAGAAATCTCATGTAGGCATCTTAAAATTAATCTCCAACTGATTCTCGCTTTATCACCTCATTGATATTAATATAAACCATATCTCTGGAGCTGACAAACTACTGGCATACGTCGTTAGGCAATCAATTTAGCCGCAAGCGAGGCTCGTTAGGTTAGGTTAGGCATACAATGCATCAGTTGGTTAGGTAAGCTATTATGCCAGGTGTTAATAACCTGATGTATTGGTGTATATATACCGAGTATTTGTAATTAATAAAGTAACTGCTATACAATACTGCTGTATAATAATAATATAACCACACATAGGAAATATAACCACTTTAGAGAAACAGGTTTCTTAATATCACAGCCATATAGGTAAAACAATAAATTAATCCTTTCTCGTGCTTATAATAGTACATAATGATACAAGTGAGTAATGTTGGTGATTACCGCTAAGGCGCCATTGAGACCGAGGACGGTAATCATCAATACACTCGTGTATATACATTCAACACACTTGTGAAGAAAATAATACAAAAAAAATCATTTTAAACAGTGAAAACGAATTGTAAAAACATTTCGCAATGGCGGGCAGTATTAATCAGTTTTTCTATGCGCGCGCATCTAACAATGGCGATCGGCCATAGACTAAAAGAGAGAGGTTTCTTTTTTTTGGATTTTCGCGGATAGCGTTTTAGCCACGTACTAAATGGGTTAAATCAAGTTTTCTTTATTACAAGGAAAAACAAAAATTATATTTGAGTGAAAGGTTTTATTTATTAAACACGTAAAAATTTAATTATCTATTTAACAAAATACGAAGTTGCAAGAAATGAGCAAGCAATAGGTGCATTAATTAATTTGTACTATTGAGCACAACCTTTTTTGTATCGAAACTTTTTTAAGAACAAAGCAACTCAACCAAGAAATTTAAAAAAAACTCAATAACTCACTTGTGGATAATAGCAATGAAAAAGTCACAGTTTGATTACAGGTGTCATTACGTGCCTAACTGTGGTGAAATTAGAGCGACTTTATGAGCAAGTGTGTTGAAAATGAGTTTTTGTATAGATTTACTACGTTTTGAAATACAACTAGCTTCATCTTCTAAAAAAGCGCCATCTAAATCGAAACGCTTCGTAGCGATTCTTGACGATTAAAAAAAGCTGTACACGGTTTAATTGAAATATATGATTTCAATTTGAGTCTATACCATATATCAATAACAAGCATACTATTAAAAAGCTTTGATCTTATCTTGTTTAAAAACATCATTATTTCAGCCTAAAATTAGCTGCTGCTAGGTATAGACATTTTTATGCTATAATTAATGCCCGTTTTCGGCCTAAGTAAATATTAATAAAACAGAAACTCCACGTTTTGATTTATTCTTATCTAATCTTTAAAATATAATAATACGAGATTTTTCATAGCTTAAAAAATAACTAGGTAGATGCTCAGGCATATTGTCGGGTCATTTTTTCGTCTTATCTTTGAGCCCGATCTCCTCTGCCTGCTCTAAAGTGTCTGGCAGGGTGTGGCCGAGAGTCTCCGGTGTGAAGAAGATCATTATACCGGAAAGGAGAGCGAAGAAGGCGAATAACACGAAAGGCAGTTCTTCAAACCATTGGGCGCCCTAGAATATAAATATTATGTTAGCAGACTTATTTTAAAACTACAAAAATCAGTTTAAATAATTATCTAATCATTTGTCTTTTAAAAGTAAGTTAATCACTAATGTATCATCGATATCAACTCTATATACAAAAATAAGATCAAGTAAGATAAAATGTAGTTTAATTCACTAAAGGAAGTAAAGGGCCAAACTAAGAACCCTGTGGTACTCCTATAGGAATACTGTCATACAGTTTGCTTGCTCAGTTTTTCAGCACAATTTTAGACTAATAATATACTGAAATGTGAGTGAAACTCGTTTTTAACATAAACTTACACCTAAGTTGCCTACCTACCTTACAGAAAACAATGTTCAATATAGTCAAATGCCTTACTGATATACAAATGTAACTTACAAAAGCTGGTGTGAGTGGCGCAATCATGGAACCGATCCTTCCCATCATAGAAGAGTAAGCAAACAAGCTGTGTCGATGCTTCGTGGGGTACAGCTCTGCAGTGTACAAGTATACAGCTGTCGCTACCGAAGCGATCGACATCTTTGCAATCAGGTAGACCGTCAGAGATACTGCATATAAACCTGAAGAAAAATTGGTTTTGTCACAAAACGTTACCAAGGGACATCGTATACTATAACCCAGTGACTGGTTTGTGGAGGATAAATAGAATGTCGATTTACGTTAAATACATACATAATATATTACATCACGTCTGTATTCCTTAAAAGGTTAGGAAGAGTTGCACCTATTGTACATACACATTTCTCCAGTTATTAGGTGCCATGAAATAGGGTGCGCCTATTGCCATCAACCGAGCACAAGTTATGAATCTAGGCTGCAACCGGTGACAGACGTGCGCGGCGGGTTCGCGGTGAGTGCTAACGCGTGCCCGTGTTCCTGCCATAAGCGGCACAGAAGGACACCATGGAGATTTAGTGAGTTGAAGTCCCACATAACTGCGCTATCTCCCCGTGGTAGCGCAGTATGTATTAGCATTTGACCAAGGTAGATAAAAAAACTGAAACTGAGAAATACCTAGTGAGTAATGATACTAACCTTGAGGAATAAAAATATACGCAATCTGGCATGCAGCACATAACCAAAAAGCTCCAGTCAGCACAGGTTTTCTTCCAATCCTATCCATCAGGAAATATGAAATCCAAAAGCCGGGGATTTCCACTGCGGACACAGCAACAAAGTTTAAGTATCTATTGCCGGACATATTAACGGCGTTGAGCGAAAGTCCGTAGTAGATAAAGGTGGTGGTAATCCACCAGACTGGAGATATGAGAACACGGATCAAGATTTTCTTGTGTTGAAACACTTGGACCACCAGCCAGGGTTCGCCTCCTCGTTTTTCTGCTTCCTCAGCACTGATTCTTAACTTCTCCTGTGCTGTTCGCCGTAACTGTGCCAGAGATTTCTCAGATAGATGTTTACCGTTGACCCTTGCCACCTTTCTCAGTAAAGCTTCGGATTCATCAAAGCGACCTTTACTCATGTACCATCTTACAGATTCACTGATCAGCCAGTAGTAGAAGATGGTAAGAAATTGTGGGATGTAGAGAGTTAAAGTCAGCATTCTCCAGTTGGGTACAACCCACGCGATCAGTCCCAATACAACTTGTCCCAGCGCGAAGCAAGTATTCATCGCTGCGGCGGCTGCTACACGGTACTTGGGTCCGACCAGCTCCATTACTGAGAAAATCATATGTATTACCTATCTAATAAAATGTTTATGGTGGTCTAAAGCTGCATTCAATGGCTGGCTTCTAGTATGGAAGAAGCTCATAAAAGGGTGTTGGACAAAGGCTTTCCAATGATGATGATGAGATTGGAAGATTAGCAATACAAAATCAGATAGGTCGATTATTAATAACGAAAGTAAATAAATTCAAAATAATTAAATTGTATGTCTAGCATAATCATAAGGAAAACAGATAACTTAAATTCTGAAAACAAAGATAATTTTATTGTAAACATTGCATGTTCATTCATAAAAGTAACATTTATTACTTGTATTTAACTCTTCATAATAAAGTTGATAATACGTACTTTTATGAGTGTTATACGTGGTATTGCAGTGATAATTCGTTAATACAAAGCACGCGATCATTGAAAAAAAACTATACTATCTTTATCACAGGTCATAAAGTTTATGGGCCAATCTATCAGATATTAATTATTACTAGCGACCCGCCCCGGCTTGGCCCGTGACATAATATATAAAAAAATCTTCCTCGTGTCTCACTCATTCTATTGGTGAAAACCGCATGAAAATCCGTTCAGTGCTTTCGGAGTTTATCGCGAACAGACGCAGCGGGGGACTTTGTTTTATAATATGTAGTGATTATCTGGGTATTTTATTTTATCAATATTTTGACTTATCAAAAATGCATAACAGGTACAATAGTGTCAATTACACCGGCTTTTACCGCCATACATAATTTTATACAAGCGCAAACTTAGACTAAAGAATATACTTTATTATAATTGTGCTGTTTATCTGAGGACAGAAATTTTGCGATGCCAAATAATACTATCACTCTCCTTTAACTATAACTAACTATACTATACTGAAGAACTACGTAATATCATATATTAGAATAATTAAATTACTTCGCTATGTAAATACAATGCAACTGCTTTTATACATATTGAAGGATATTTACTAAAACTGAATGTATAGATAGTGGTAATTAGATGGACTTAATGTAACAAGGCATTATGTAACAGTCAACACGCAAAAGGTTCAATGAAGCAACTATGTATGAAAGAGATAAAACATCTTACAAGAAGAAAAGTTACTCACTCAAAATATAAGCGCAAGAAAACCCTCCAGATCCGAAACTGGCTTCAATGAATTCGGAGAACATAAACCCGAGGTAGGTGTTGGCCCAAAACCTCGTGACGCCAAGCCAAGCAGTATTGAAGGCGGTGATGGTAAGCGCGACCCTGCGACCCCATCGGTCTGACACGAAGCCGGTGATGGGTAGTGCTGTTAGGGTACCGAAGGTGCGGACCGTGCCAATAAGTGAACGACGCCATTCGTCACAAGCCAGTCCGTACTAAGAACAAACCAAATAGGTTATAATTATTCATAACAAATATCTTGCGCCCAAAAGTATCCGATCATTCGGAATTTATGTTTGTTTTAAAATATTTTTGTATAAGCATTGATTATAATCTGAATATTAATACACACACTGGCTTAAGTGAAACCTACTAAAAAACTGGAAAACTTATCGTCTTAAGAATAATCTTCAAAAATTCTGTTTAATGATATTTTTTTGTGTATTGTCGCAGGCTTTATTCTTTTTATATTAAACTATCAATTATAAAATTAAAAAACAATTTAGCGTCACTTTTTATGCGATTGTTTACCAACGCCTGCAACTGACATGTTTGCACAGGACCATCTTGTATGTCATTGGCTCTGTAATGAATTTGTAAATATGTTGTTGGCATGCTTTATTGAATAAATAAATAAATAAAATAAAACATTTCAAAAACAAAAATGCTCGATGAGTTATTGTTTTATTTTTACCTTTTGAATCTTTTTTGAAGTGTAGAACTTCATTGACCCCAATATAACACTAACTGAGAAGGCCAGTTGATGAATTATGAAACATACAGAGTTATCCCAATCATTCTAACAGTTATCAAGAGGCCGGCGATATCACCAGACATGCATCTAGATAGAACACGACTGTGTCTTACTAAAACTAAGAGCGAAATTCATAAGCCTTGCTCATGTCAATGTGGGTAAGTTCCATCCACAAGGTATTTTTTCCTGTTCTGTGGTTCCATATATTTATGCTTGGTAAATTTTACCCGCATGTGTATGTAACGTAATTTCATTGGTATTTTTCGTTTTGCCAAAACTAATTCCAGGCTTGGGTGCAGAATGCAACTTCAGATGCAGCAAATGTTATTCAGTAATAAAAACCTCACAAATTATCTTAGTATATATGTACTTGACTTACATACTATTTTCATTAGTCATGTTTACGGTTATTGAATTCTCTAAATGCATTTTGGCACTATGGCAGCAAAAATCAATACTTATTGCAATAAATCGAAACGCACTCATTAACATAATAATATGAGGATAAACATGACAAAGTATTTGTGAACGAAATTACAAAGGTCTCAGTGGAAAATACGTTAACATTCAACAAAACAAACTATATGACAGCAACGAAATAAAAGGAAAGTGATACATAAGAATTTGGAAACAGTACAAAGATTGATAAGGTAAGTAAAACCTTGCTAATTAATGCATCTTGTTTTGCAGGTCATCATCTCTGTGGACCTTCTACACTTCGCCAGCAGGGGATTGAGTTAGTGGAATGCAGTAATTTGTGTTTAATTTAACCATAAGATCTTATAATCACCAATAATCATAATACAAATTTGGCTTACATCGTAGACGACGGAGTGTGTGTTCTCATACACGAAGTCATCACAAGGCACTCGCGACCCGCGGTTGAAGAGGGTGGCGGGACAAGTGTTGCTATCAATCACACGAAGCGTGGCGTTCACGCTGTCAAACCGTTCGCAGTTGTCGAAGGAACCCTGACTGGACCCCGCGGGCACTGCGTTCACCAACCAGTAAGGAGAGAAAGATGTTGGTTCTCCTTCACACTCTGGGATCAGACATCTGGGATAGAACACACAAAAATTAAGTATGTTTGTCAATTTGTAATAGAGTGTAATATAATGTGGGATATTTTTGTTGTTTACCTATAAACGCACAGGTAAACTAGCTGATTTAGTCATAGGCGTTTTTTCCATTCAATTAAGATTAGTGTTGTGTTAAGATGGCAGTAGAATAGTTTTAAAAGAAACATATATTTTTCTTCTATACAAAATATAATATTACACGATACTCTTAACATGAACCTGAACATGAAACAAGTGCAAGAAGATGAATTGCACAGCTTCGCATAGAATATAATTGTGTTGAGCCAAAGGCAGATTACTTAATCTTGGACTAAATTCATTTGTCGAACAAATCTTGACTAACAGGCCCAATTCGAAGACGGGCAACGTTACGCGTGTGTCAGATATTCAGAAAAGGCAACACTTTAATAGAGAAGAGTGGAAAGTTATGTGAACCACCTTTTTTCAACTTAGTTTAAATAAACAGCATAAAAAGTAGAATGAACTACGACATTAAATAGCATGGGAATTTATTTTACCTGGTACTAATTCGAGCAGTTGTAAATACGTATTCAACAGCACTCCATGAAATGAAAACCACCAGGAGAACAGACAACAAGAAAGTTCTCAACTGGTACTTTCCGAACTGTCCAATCTCTTCAACAAGAATAGTATCTAGTTCAACATCACGTTCGCCTTCTGGTGTGAGGACTTTAGAGTCCCCATCTCTGTTCCGATTCATCTCTGAATCCGCCATTTTGATTTTGGTTTACTCCACCAGCCACCAGCGCGTGCACCACCGAATGTGCAGAATACCAGTATTTATAAACATTTTATCTAGTTTTATAATAAACTGATAAACTGCACTATTGATTCCCGCATGTGCCGAGGCTTAAGCATTTATCAAAATACTTATATTTTTATGGGGATCATATTTTTGTATCACGCATAACGTTAATCACATGACCTTTTGGAACTTACCCGATCTTTGTTTATATCAGATAGTGAAAATTTTGAATGTTTTATCTTGTTCGTTCACTTCCAATCATGTTTTCTATATTTGTCATCTCTCATTCTCTCTCTCATTCTAAACATGATTATTTCCTGTGAAAGTCAGATTAACATCTGCCAAGATTTGGCACAGTCATTAGAAGGTACATTTGGGTAGATTATTTATAAATTTATTATTTTATCTAAAACAACTATAATATGTGAAGTGCAGGTTTCGCCCGCGACAGAATAAACTATTTATCTTCCTCATACTACGCGGTATTTTTATGGCTACATTAGCTTTATAAAAGGGTGAGGGCGCGATATCTATTAAAGACATACTATTTACTAAGTCTGAATCCACTTTTGCCTGAAAACATCAACATTTCAACCCAAGATCACCCGCTATTGCGTATAGACGTTTTCTTTTGCTATTATCCCTAATAGCAGAAGAAATGGTTGGTTTTAGCGTAGATTTTAATAAAAAGCAGAAAAGCCACGAATTGGTTTATTCTTATCTAATCTTAGAAATTTAATAATACGAGATTTTCAATAGCTTGAACTAAAACTAAATATATAAATGCCTTCGATTGTCTGGTTATTTTTTCGCCTTATCTTTAAGACCTATTGCCTCTGCCTGCTCTAGAGTGTCTGGTAGAGTGTGGCCGAGAGTCTCTGGTGTGAAGAAGATCAGGATTCCAGAAACAAGAGCAAAAGTGGTGAATAACACGAACGGCAGCTCAGCAAACCATTGGGCACCCTGGAACAGTTGCTGTATGTTAGCAGATTTATTTAAAAACTAAAAATCTATTTAAATATTTATCTAATCATTTTGTCTTTTAAAAGTAGGTTAATCACTAATGCATCATCGATATCTAGTCTATAAAAACAAAATTATGATTAAGTTAGATAAAATGTAATTTCACTCACTATAAGAAGCAAAGAAAAACTAAGAACCCTGTGGTACTCTTATAGGAATACTGTCATACAGTTTGCTTGCTCAGTTTTTAAGCACAATTTTAGACTAATAATATAAATGTGACTGAAACTCGTTTAAACCTTAGCTTACCTAGGTTTCTTACCAACCTTACACAAATCAATGTTCAGTATAATCAAATGCCTTACTAATATACAAACGTAGCTTACAAAAGCTGGTGTGAGTGGCGCGATCATAGAACCGATCCTTCCCATCATGGAAGAGTAAGCAAACAAGCTGTGTCGATGCTTCGTGGGGTACAGTTCCGCAGTGTACACGTATACTGCCGTTATCACCGAAGCGATCGCCATCTTTGCAATCAGGTAGACCGTTAGAGATACTGCATATAAATCTGGAGTAAAAAAATAGAAATAGGCACAAAACGTTAGCAAGGGTATTGATACTATAAAAAGATAATAATGAGTAATGATATTAACCTTGAGGAATAAAAATGTACGCAATCTGGCATGCAGCACATAACCAAAAAGCTCCAGTCAACACAGGTTTTCTTCCAATCCTATCCATCAGGATATACGAGATCCAATAGCCGGGGATTTCCACTGCGGACACAGCAACAAAGTTTAAGTATCTATTGCCGGACATATTAACGGCGTTGAGTGACAGTCCGTAATAGATAAAAGTTGTGGTAATCCACCAGACTGGAGATATGAGAACACGAATCAAGATTTTCTTGTGTTTGAACACTTGGACCACCAGCCAGGGTTCGCCTCCTCGTTTTTCTGCCTCCTCAGCACTGATTCTTAACTTCTTCTGTGCTGTTCGCCGTAACTGTTCCAGAGATTTTTCAGATAGATGTTTACCGTTGACCTTAGCCACCTTTCTCAGTAAAGCTTCGGATTCATCGAAGCTACCTTTACTCATGTACCATCTTACAGATTCACTAATCAGCCAGTAGTAGAAGATGGTAATAAATTGTGGGATGTAGAGAGTTAAAGTCAGCATTCTCCAGTTGGGTACGCCCCACGCGATCAGGCCCAATGTGACTTGTCCCAGCGCGAAGCAAGTATTTATCGCTGCGCCGGCTGCTACACGGAACTTTGGGCCGACCAGCTCCATCACTGTGACAATCATAATTTTTGTATTAGATGGGAATGCCAGTCAATCTTATCAAAGAGTATCTAATAAATAATTTATTTCTTTGCAAATATGGGTAATTGATACATAGATGTTATTTTTTACATAATAAAATCCTCCATATTCTACCGTCCCTTGGGCAATTTTAAAATTAAATCAAATTAAAAAATACTATAAGTATAAAGATAAATATCAAATCATAAGAATTATAAATGACAAATTTAGTTAAATAAATGTAATGTATAAATGTCGGACTGGTTACGCTAGTAAAAATATCACAGTGATTTCAAAACAAAATAATAAGTATGTCAATCAGGATACTTGGTAGCAGCTATAACAATAATAAAATAAGTCAAACAGTCAACGATTCTTCACTAAGGAAGTCGTCAACTTTGTAATAACATTTCTCAATTAATATTTCGGTTAGCGCTCTTTTAAATTTCATTACAGTCATATTTTTAGTACATTAGGTACTTTATTATAAATGCGCGGGGCAATACCAAAAAATATTTTCTGCATTAGCCCAGTTTTATATTTCACATGACACACCTGGTTGAGATATTGAGTCCGTATTGGATTTTTCTGACTTCCGACAGTATGGAACATATTTTTTTTTTTTTTTATAAACAAAACTGTTTCCAAATATCCAAATATTTCTCGTTTCTCATTCATTCTATTTTGATTTTCTGATTTGAGTTTATCGCGAACAGACGCGGAGGGGGGCTTTGTTTTATAATATTTAGTGATTATCTGGGTAATTTGTTTATCAATATTTTGACTTACCAAAAATGCATAATAGGTACAATAGTGTCAATTACACCGGCTTTTGCCGCCATACGTAATTTTATACAAGCGCAAACTTAGAGTAAAGAATATAATTTATTATAATTGTTATTATTTGAGGACAGAAATTTTGCGATGCCAAATAATACTATCGCTCTCCTTGAACTATGTATTTAGATTCTGGAGAACTCCTCATTGTCACATATTAAAAGAATCATATTACTTTGCTATGTGAACACAACGCAACTACTATTCTAGATATCGAAGGACTTTTTATTTACTAAAACTGAATGAACAGATAGTGGTAATTAATTGGTCATAATGTAACAAGGCATTATCTACCAGTCAAAACCCAAAGGGTTCAATGGAAGAACCTTCAGTCAGAAACTCGATCAATGGAGCAACTATGTAAGAAAGAATTAAAACATTTTACAATAAGAAAAGTTACTCACTCAAAATATAAACGCAAGAAAACCCTCCCGATCCGAAACTGGCTTCAATAAATTCGGAGAACATAAACCCGAGGTAAGTGTTGGCCCAGAACCTCGTGACACCAAGCCAGGCAGTATTGAAGGCGGTGATGGTGAGCGCGACCCTGCGACCCCATCGATCTGACACGAAGCCGGTGATGGGCAGTGCTGTCAGGGTACCGAAGGTGCGGACCGTGCCGATGAGAGAACGACGCCATTCGTCACAAGCCAGTCCGTACTAAGAACAAACCAAATAGGTTATAATTCTTCATAAAGAATAACTTGCGCTCAAAAGTATCCTGCCATTCGGAATTAATGTTTGTTTAAAAATATTAGCTTTGATTATAATCTTAATATTAATACACACACCGGCTTAAGTGGAACATAAAACTTGTTGTCTTAAGAATAATCATCAATCATTTTGTTCAATGGCATTTTTTTGTTTATCATAATAAGAATGAAAGCCTGCGATTACATTCTTATTAAAATTAATAAAAAAAAAATATAATAATTTATATACATATTTTTAAATTATAATTGATGGTTTTGAACAACCCAAATATGTTATTCACTCTTTTCTTCCCTTTTTATTTTTCGTTTATGTTTGTCAGATTGCTCAGATAAGTTTCCTCAAATAAACTTTAACACCCCTTAATCCCATTTGAGGGGTAGTTTTCATACATACCATTTTGCCCCTTTCCACCCCCTTAAAGGTTGAATTTCTGAAAATGCCTGCTTTGTGCTCCCCTAGAACTCTAGGTCGAAAACGAAACCCTGTCCAGAAAAATATTCTTAGTTTGGGGCTAGTTTCGAAAAACTTATAATGACAATATTTATTGTTAACATAATAAATATGTTGTTGCTTATGTCAAGTTTATAAACCCAAGACATAAAATTCTTCGAAAACCTGTAACACCCGCTAAATCGTATTTTAGGGGCAATTTCGAAGATCTAACAATAAAAACCTTTATTGTTTATTTAGGTTGGTATTTATGTCAAGTTTCAAGGTTATTAATCCAAGAAATTAGATTTTTCAAAAACACTTTAACACCCCCTAAATCGTGTTTCGGGGTTATTTACAAAAAACTAATAATAACAAACTTTATTGTTTATTTAGGTTGGTATTTATGTCAAGATTATTAACTAAAGTAATAAGCAAAAAACTTTAACACCCCTGTCTTTTGGGAGTTTTTCAAAAAAAGAACAATGATAACCTATATTGTTTACTAGAGGACGCCTCGCGGTTTCACCCGCGTATTTCCCGTTCCCGTGGGAATACAGGGATAAAAAGTAGCCTATGTCACTCGGGGATAGAGTAGCTTCCCAACGGTGAAAGAATTTTTGAAATCGGTCCAGTAGTTTTGGAGCCTATTCGGTACAAACAAACAAACAAACAAAAAAATCTTTCCTCTTTATAATATTGGTATAGATTGAGGTTGGTATTTATGTCAAAGGACATGGCTAAATAAAGTATGGACGATCCATACTTTTAATTACAAAAATTGTAGTCAATAAACCTACTTTTAAAGACATTTGCGTAAGCCGAAATCAAAGATAATATAATACTACAGTACAGATACCCAATCCCATACAAAGAAATGTCACCTCCTTAAGTCGGGCTATTGGTCGGGCTATTTTTTCTTTCTCCATATTTTTAACAGGCGGCAGCACCAGTGACTCTTTAATAGCCCGAGACTGTGGTTTTCTAACGCCATCTATTAATTTGCCTAGATACTAAATCATATGGCAATTTGAGCGAGGAATCGTATCATGTAGGTACTCAGAGACGTTATTTGCCAGTTGTCTTGTCCTTCAACGCTTACTTCGTATTCGTAATAATAACATTAGGTATGTTCGGTGCGGGACAGACTTCGCTCAGACCGCGGTAACTTCTTAAATCTAAGTGGTCACATTGTGTAGCGAATTTCACAATATTCACGAATATTCCAAATCAATCAAAACTGTAGAATTCGTTGTAGAATTAAATGTAGGTAGTTAGCTTGCTTCCGCGGCAACGGAATGACACGAAGTAGGTACCTACTTCATGTCATTTTATTATTCACTATAAGGGTTATCCTTTTTTACCCGGCTGCAAGGAAAGGGTTATGTTTTTCGCGCGTATCTTGTATGTAAGTATGTGTGTAATATTCTTTATTACCTCGTATCTTTCAAACCACATGACGGATTTTTATAATTAAGATATCGTTAGATAGGTCTTGGCCACCCAAATATTCTTAGATAAGTGCCATTAAAAAAAAAATGGCGTATTTTGGGCTCCATATTGTAGAGGTTGCAATTTTTTATCTTCGTAACCCGTCGAGTGGGGTATCAAAATGAAGGGCTTTTAGTGGTGATTACAAAAATACATACCACGTATATGTTTAAAACAATTTATTAAAATAAAAATACTTAAAGGTTGTAAATAAAAAAAGCTAATTTAAAAATCAAAAAGGAAGCGAACTCAAAAGCTGTAAACAAGTAAAAATCGTGCTGTGCCGTCGGAGCTTTGATTATATACGTATATAATCAAAGCGTCGGAGGATCAGGCAGTTCGCGAATATGTATCCTCCGACTGCACAGCTATTTATTTTCTTGTTTACAGCTTTTTAGTTCGCTTTTAAGCAGTCGGTTGTTTGATTTTTAAATTAGCTTTTTTATTTTAGGTTGGTACTTAGATATATAAAGAACAAGATGTTTTTACAAAAATTACTTTTAATACTTTAGTTAGGTACGCAGCATGGCAGTACCTACCCTACCCCTCACCCCCGCTGTCACATGAAATTGCTAGCGCTAGTGGCTCACGAAGTGTTTCGAGCCATACCTACTACGCGACGCGTAAACTCGGACGGCAAGCGGCACACGCGTCGCGTTATCTCTTATTTTAGTACCCGTGCGATTTGAGTAGGCCCTAGCGCGATACGAGTCCTGTTCCAGCGAGGTATCTAGTTAATTCGACGTGTAAACAAGCTTCACAAAAAAGTGATTTTAAATAATAGACCAAAACTTTAATATTTGAAATTACGCCTATAGTAAATAATATCTTTTAAATTACGCCTATAATAAATAATAACTATCCTACAAAATGAATCTTACGATGGATATATAGTTTAGGACAAATTGTGAAACACGCCATCTATTGCAAAGAACTCAAAACAAAACGAAAACTCGATGGCTACTTTCAACTAATTTAACATACAAAGTCGTCACTTATCTTTTTTGTTCAAAAAACCTGATTAATGAGTGTAAATGGATAAATTAACATTAAAGAAGCAAGTTTTGATTTTACTAAACTTATTTCAGCCTGAATCTGCTGTTAAACATTTTTAATTGATTGTTACTTTCACATTTGTTACCTATGCTGCCATCTATGATCTTTTTTTAATACTAATTATAATTTGTATGAGTTGATACCCCATGCCGAAATGAACAATACCTATTCATTATTATTTATTTTTGTACCTATCGAAATACATCTCAAAACGTTGATTTCTTTAATTGCATTTATCTGATTTCAAGAAATTATTGGCAATATCTGAAACGGCACTTAAGGTTCCCCTAGTCAACGGCACGAATTATTTTGTGCGCGGGGTTAAAATGCATGCTGTCTCATCCGACAATACGTGCGAAAGAGATTGATGCTGTGATGAGCAGTAAGAAGCTAGTTCTCGTACGAATTAGCAGTTTTGCAAATTTGTAGCGAAATGGATGATGATTTAGAACGAAAACGAGCGCGCGTAATTTTATGAACAGACCTTTGGGAGTAGATATCATGAAAAAACTACTAAATGTATATTTTCAAAATAAAATTATTTGCATTGTTAAATTACTAATCTATTCCTGTATGGAAGCCGTTTTCCAATTTTCCTTCTTCTTATGGTATTTATTTCCGCCCAAAGATGCTTTAAAATTAGTGTTGAAATATGGAACTTTCGACGCTCATAACTTTCAAAATATTGTATTTTTTTACTTTTCTGTTTCCATACATGCCTAGATAATGATGAGACAAATTGATATCATTCTTTTATTTTGAACGTACACCGTCAAACAGTGGAGTTAGCGCCAGACTACGTTTGTATGGAAGAATTTTCGACTAGTGTATTCTTAAATAGTACTGTCACTAAAAAGTTACATTCGATTCTTCTCCATTACACTTGATTCAATTAGAATCAAATTAAAAAAAACATGTTGGGGGTGTCGCGAAGTTCCTTTCGCCGGATACTATGTATTAATACAGAGCCAACTAGTATGGTCTTAATTTTCATTTGCGTATTGATTCATCATGAACCTCTAAATGACAGCCCTTTCCAAGGCACGAAGGAAACTCGATAAGTAAAGATGGTCACTCATCCTTGGCAAGCGTTATTTAACCTTGAAGATGGACCTGTGCAGCTGTTATTATTTAGCCACAAGCTCCTCTAAACGCCTTGCTAAAGTATCATAGCAAAATCTTATTCTTTTACAAGTTTGTATACCTATTGATGAAGGAGTTTCTAAGATTTTATTTTCAGGATTGTGACGACATAAAAAGTTCCTGAAACATTTTTCATGCGAAATACTAACATATAACAATTCAGCATTACATATTATTAGTTAAAATGTGAATATATTGCTAGGGCAAGCGTCCATACTTTATTTAGCCATGTCCTTTGACATAAATACCAACCTTAATAAACAATATAGGTTATAATTGTATTTTCTTTTAAAGAAACTCCCAAAAGACGGTTTAGGGGTGTTAAAGTTTTTTTGCTTATTACTTTAGTTAGTAATCTTGACATAAATACCAACCTAAATAAACAATAAAGTTTGTCATTTTTCGTTTTTTGTAAATACCTCCAAAAGACGGGTGTATTTTTGAAGAATCTAATTTCTTGAGTTACTTAATCAATTTTAACCAACCTAAGTAAACAATAAAGGTTGTTATTATTAGATTTTCGAAATTGCCCCCAGATACGATTTAGCGGGTGTTACAGGTTTTAGAAGAATTTTATGTCTTAGGTTTATAAACTTGATATAAGCACCAACATATTTATTATGTTAACAATAAATTTTGTCATTATTCGTTTTTCGAAACTAACCCCAAGCTAAGAATCTTTCTGGGCAGGGTTTCGTTTTTGACCTAGAGTTTTACGGGAGCACAAGGCAAGCATTTTCAGAAATTCAACCTTTAAGGGGGTGAAAAGGGGCAAAATGGTATGTATGAAAACTATCCCTCAAATGGGGTTAAAGGGTGTTAAAGTTTATTTGAGGAATCTTATCTGAGCAATCTGACAAACACAAACGAAAAATAAAAAGGGAAGAAAAGAGTGAATAACATATTTGGGTTGTTCAAAACTCGACCCTCAACGGGGCAAAAAGGTGTTATTATATTTTTAGGGTAGAATTTTACTTTGTGGTGGTAACCTAAAATTGATTATTCTATAAGTCAAATAACGAATCGTTCTAAACCAATAAACCCTTTATCTAAGATACCCTATTTTTTATTGATTTACTAGCTTTTGCCCGCGGCTTCGCACGCGTAGACTACAAAGATAAGAAAAAAGATAAGATATATTTATTTGCTCAAACATGGGTAACACATACAATATGCATGCAAGATAACAAAAAAACACCAAAAGATTCCGACATGTTTGCCACATGCTATGGCGTGCAAATATTTTGCAAGTTAAATTATAAATGAATTCCATAATTATCAAAGCCAACAATAAGCAAAGTGAAAATTAATAATAATAATAACAGTTATCTCAAAATATCAATGGAATTAAAATAATAATAAAAATCAAAAATGTCAAATAGCAATAAAGTAAATCCATGCATAAAATATAAATCAAATGTCAAAATGAAAAATAGTGCATGTCAAATCAATGTGAAAATTAATCAAATGTAAAATAGCAAAAACGCATCATTATCAAAACTATGCAAAAAAATAAATAAATGAAATGTCAAATAAAATAATGCATGTCAAATATAAAAATTAATCAAATGTCAAAATGAAAAATATCAAATAAATGTCAAATAAGAATAATGTAAAAATAGAAAATCTATATAAAAAAATCAATAAAATGTCAAACAAAAGTTAATACAAATCAAATCAATGTAAAAATTATCAAATGTCAAAATTGCAATAAAATCTATGTCAAACAAAGGATTCTTCCATAAATTCGTTAATATTATAGTAGGCCCTTTTACTTAGAAACGACTTTAGTTGCTTCTTTATTTCTGCATTATTAAGCTCCCTCCAACTTTTGGGTAACTTATTATAAATCGTAGGAGCCATGCAAAAAACACTTTTGCGCATAAGTGCCGTCCTACTGCTATGCAGACAGAGCTGATTCTGATCACGCCTGTTTCTTGGAAATTTATCTTGCATACGTGAAAATAAGCTATCATTTTTTCTAACAAACATTACCGTTTCCAGAATATAAAGAGACGGCAATGTTAATATTTTATAGCGGATGAAATAGGGTTTACAACTATCAGTGGTTTTTAACTTAAACATCGCTCTAAGGCACCTCTTTTGTGCTTTAAATGCAACTTCTTTATCAGTTGAGTTACCCCAAAAGATAATCCCATATCTGAGAACAGATTCACTTAGCCCATAGTAAGCTGTTAATAGCGCGTCTATATTAACCGTTCGAGACAGGATGTACAAGGCATAAGCACTACTGCTTATTCTTTTAGTCAGAGTCTCTATGTGGGCCTTCCAATTTAAATTACTATCTATTGTCAGTCCTAGAAACTTGGTTGTATAAACTGTGTCAATTGCAATATTATTATATGTTATGTCAAGATTGGAAATAGTCTGTGCGCGTTGGCTAAAATGCATTATCATGGTCTTACTTAAATTAATTTTTAAATGATTATTGTCTAACCATTCTATAGTTTCATGTAATGTTTCATTTATGTCTTGTTTATAAAATTCTCTATGAATACACGGTATTGTTATTGTACTATCATCCGCAAACAGTGTCATCGGATGTTTGATTGCCTTTGGAAAGTCATTAATGTAAATTGTAAAAAGCGGTGGCCCTAGAATACTTCCTTGTGGAACTCCATAGACAATATTACGTTCCTCGGATTGAAATATTTCCTCCCGTTTTGTGTTTATGTTTAATCTGTTTATTTCGGTTATTTGTTTTCTGTTGTTGAGGTATGATTTTAAGAGCTCAAAGACATTTCCTCTTACACCATAAGCATCAAGCTTTTTCATTAAAATGTTATGGTCCACGTAATCAAAAGCTTGAGTCATGTCACAGAATACCGCACACACTGGAGTACTTGTATCCATATTTTTTATAACCGTATACAAAAAATCGTAAATTGCCATGTTAATTGTCTTGTTTTTCCTAAATCCTTTTTGTTCGTTGCACAGAATTTTATTTGTGTCTAAATATAAATTGAGTTGATTATAAATATATTTTTCAATTATTTTTGAGAATATTGAAATCAATGCAATCGGTCTGTAGAATTCCATTAATTCTCTATCTTGTTTTTTGAACAATGGCTTTATAACAGATGTTTTCAAAGCGTCTGGAAAAATACCTTCGCTTATACACAAATTTATGATATGACTTAAAGGGCAACAAATCTCCTGGGCTACTGCTTTAAGTATTTTAGTGCAGATGCCATCAAAACCGACACTGTTTGTATTGTTTAGGGATAAAGTGATTCTTAATACGTCGTTTGGCAAACATGGAGCCATAAACATAGAATCCTTCCTGTTTATAATATATCTCGTGACTCTGTTTCCCGAATCAGTATTGGGCTGAATCTTGTCAATAAAATAATCATTAAAAAGATTCGAAATGCATTTTGGATCGGAGATAATGTCATTATTATTAATTCTTAGTTTGTTGATATTATTTTTAGGAATATTTAACTTTGATTGATTTATAATTTGCCACGTTGTTTTAGATTTATTGTTTGATGTCTTTATTTTATGGTTGTTTTGAGCTCGTTGAGTTAAACTAATAATCTTTCTAAACCGCTTTGTATAGTTTTTAAATTGCATTCTATTGTATTGTGTCGGTTTTTTTCGCAACTGCCAAAGTAATTGCCGTTTCTTCTCGCTGCATTTTTTTATACCACGTGATACCCATTTTTGTTTTTTATGGACATTTACTGAAACGATATTTTCGGGGAAGCATTGGTTATATAGTAAGGAGAATATATCTAAAAACGAGTTAAAAGCTACATTAGGTTCATTTGCTTCATATATTTCAGAAAATGTCAGACTCTGCAGATAGGTCTTAAATTTATTAATGTTGTTATTATTAAAGTCACGTCTTCTCCTAGTCCACCGATTAAAAGAACATACTGTGCTTATTGGGCATTTTAGTATTTGGGCTGTATGGTCCGACAATGCTAAATCTAATACTAAAGACTTACAGGACCTGTTAAAATTATGCGCAAAATTGTCAATACATGTGTTGCTCTTAAGACGGGTCGGCTGATAAAGCACCAGTTTCAAGTTAAAGCCTAATAACATATTTTCGAATTCTATAGATTGCTTAGTTTTTTTCAGTACATCTATGTTAAAATCTCCCGCTAAAACAATATTTTTACAATCCTTTTGATTTAAAATATGTAATATTTGTTCCAATTTACTAATACATTCATTAAAATTATTTGGTTTTGGTACTCTATAAACACAGACACATACGATTTTGTGGGTAATCAGTTCAATGGCGTAACATTCAAAGACACCACTTGTAGATATTTTTGCTATTTTTGGCAGTTCTCTCCATTGATGACCGGACCTCACTAGTATACATGCCCCACCTCTTTTGGTCTCTTTGCGACTGAAGCAAGCAGCTAAGGAATAATTATTTAAATTCAGATGTTTTTCATAACTTTCCATCATGAAGTGCTCCGTAATGCATAAGACATCCACGCCTATGTTTTCATCAATTAATTCATTGAGACAAACTGCAAGTGTATCACATTTAGATAGCAAGCCTGCAATGTTTTGGTGCATGATGTATAGATGTTTGCTCAAGAAAAAAATGATCTCCAGTATTATTAATGTCATTTAAATTGTAATTAATGTCAACGTTTTTCATAATATCAGTAACTAAGTCAAGTAAATCCTTAAAAATAGTATGTAATCCAAGTTTATTAATTTTGCCAGAGTACTTATTAAACATGCTGTAGTCATATTCCAGATTAAGGTTACTGTCCAAAAGGTATGCGTGTCCATGCGTCATTGTATCTAAGTATAAAAGATTATTAAATGTCTCCACTCTACAGTTGAATAAATTAGTGTCAAATGGATACTTATATGTTGGCATACAGATTATTATGTTCGTATGTTGCACTGCTTGCAGTACCTCTCGTATATGAAAAATAATGGCATAATAATCGTTAGTCCTCTTGAAGTCTTCTTCCCCGAGCAGAATAATGCAGAAGTCATTCATCGAATAGTTTATTAACTTTGTCTCCAGACCGCTTAGAAGATGTTTTGTATTTCCATGCGATTTTAAATAATGACATACACCGAACTTATTTTGGAATGTGCTTTCAGCTGTTGATAGTACGTCGTATTTATTATCTGAACTAAGTAAACATATTTTACGTTTTGGTTTCGTTTTTTGGTGATCATCGCTTATGACTGGGTTGAGTTCTCCTTGATTTTTCGCGAGTTTTTGGGCTCTTGAACATTCTGGTTCCTCTAATGGATGTTCACTGGTTAGCGGTAGTAATTTTGGAGGTGTAACACATACTTTCGGAGTCCTTGAAACATGTTTCTTCTTTGCAGATTTCGGTTTTGGTGTACGAATCGTTTTATCCCCTGTGCAGACTTTTTTATAATTATTTATTATTTGTTTGCATTTTTCGAGTTCTTGTTTTAAAGTAGTGTTTTCCATGTTTAAGTTAGTAACTTCCTGGTTTGCAATCTGTAATTCATCTTGGAGGTGACTTATTTTATCGCATAGTTCTTTGTTGTTAGGTGAATCGTTGATTGACGTGTTTGGTAAACTTACAATTGTTGTGTCAAACAGGGACGATTGGTTCGATGACAAGTCACAAAGCGAACTTGAGCGTTGTGGTTTACGGAATGTAATATTATAACTTTGCTCATTCTCCATCATAATAATAAACCGGAACGAGTGAAAGTCGAAGTTGAACAATTCTTAAGAAATTTAGTTAATCCAAAAACTGTTGTCCGATGCCAGATGCGAACTCGCGACCTCACGCTACCGTGATACACTCGTTCGCCACTCGACCATTTGAGATGTTACTCACAGTTTTGAAATTAGGCAATGCATTCTGCCTGTACTATTTTTTAAATTAAAGAAGTTAGAATGTGAATATTTTTGTACTGTTTTTGCAATAATTAGTATTTTGTCAATTTTATTTTAAGTCACTAGGTTTCTCGTTCAGTTAGTTTAAGTTTTTATGCACTATAACACAATATCTTCAAGATTGTTGTTATTCGTTCACTGTCAACAGTTGACACTTCACATAATGTTTTCACTGGATTTTTGTTTTCTTTTAAAGATAACACGCACACTTCGTAATCAGACTAATATGTGTCGTTTTACACTATAATTAGATTAAATAAAGTACAATTATAGAAAAAACACTTAAAATTATAGCGGAGCTTTAAACGTTAGTTTTTGAGGACTACTACAGGCTTCTTCTTACCATATTTAAACAAAAACCTTCTAAACTAACAAAACTAAGCTACAAAACCAATGAAGAAAAGAAACTGTCCCCAGCAAAACCACAAAGTATTCACGCATATTTAGATTTGGCATACAACTAACACAACTAACTGTATTTAGTTAGTAAGATTTCAAATGTTTTTAATATTTGTTGTGCGCTTTTGTTAACTGACCTAATTTTGTAAATCTCTCTTTATCACTGAGGTTTGCTGTCAGAGAACCCAATTATGGGTTAAGCTCACCTGTGTACATAAGTTTTCCTTTTGTATTTTAAATGTATATTTTGTGTACAATAAAGAATATGAATAAACAACTGTCAACGACGTCGGTCCTGTAGCGAGTGCCCGCTTCAGAGCTCTGCCCTCATACTGGTGCCCCCCTCGCCCCTTGCACCTTTGTTGCACCTCTCACTTCGCGATGCAGCCGAATGGATGGAACGTATACCTAATCCCCGCCACGTATCTTGACCCTTGGCTACCATACCGAAAGTATGACAATCAGGGCAGGGCTCAAGTTACCTGCCTGTCTGTCTAGTAGATTTGAGTGATTATTATTATATTATTTCTTTAATTATTGTTATCATGTAGTGTAGTGGTAGGTACATAATTCTGCAAAATAAATAAAGAGGATGAGCTCGCCTTATTAGTAGGCATTGCAATAATTTCAGTTACTATCTAGCCTACCTGAAATCAGTAGGCAGGGTGCTTGTAGGCTATGCGTTGCATTGGTAGGTAGGTACCTTTCTTAGTGCTCACCTACACCACCAAAGGAACCTACGTGCCAAATTTCATGATTGTAGCTTCAGCCGTTTGGGCTGTGCGTTGATGGTCAGTGAGTCAGTCAGTCACTTTCTTTTTTTATTTAGCTATATATGTTTAGATATGGATTATGGCACGATAGCATCTTCGCTCGTCGGAGCCGCTGTGCCTTTAGCGTTTCCTTCCCACACACTTCACAATAGCTCCATTTGGGAGCTAGGATGTGTTTGCACATATGACACCTCTCTAGTTCTCCCAAGAGCTTGTCGACTACATAGCCTACATTTATATGAAAAAACAAATAAACCGTTAAGAATTTCCGTACTTACGATAAAATAATATCGAAAGAAAAACAAATAGGTTCTTATGACGTCCAAGCAGAGTTTGTGGGAAATCATCCTATTACTTCTCCCGCTCTGGGTGAAGCGGGAGTGCGTGTCATACTTTTGCTGACTAAAACCCTCCCGTGTTCCTTCATTTGCTTGAGCCAGGGCCGCGGTAACACTTTTTCAAATTTAACCGCGACCCAGACAGGCATCGACCCTAATGGACCCCGTCAATTTTGCTAACATCTCTTTGAGGCGCGCGAGGAACAATACGCGCCGTCGACTCAGGCCTGGTCCTTATCGGACGGCGAGCTACCCATTACTCGCCGTCCGCAAGCCCGCGCCTACGGTGGCCGGGAATCGGCTTGTGACTCCCGCCGCCCAGGGCGTCTCCTGCGGCGGCTTTGGGGGAGAGGGCGCCTCCGTTGCGTCTCCCTTACGCGATCTGCCTCCTCTTTTGCGAGCAATTCTGCTTCGCAGAAGCTGGCGACAGCTTCCTATGCCGTCTCGCTCCGTACCATGGTCTGGACCAGGCCTGGGCGCAAAAGGTCGCCACCGCCGATCGCCTCCACGAGGACACGGCGTTGCTCCGCCCAAGCTGGGCAGACTTCCACCGTGTGTTCTACCGTGTCCTCCGGGCGATCCTCACAATGGTGAAACCCGGGCGTTTCCTCCCGCCTTATCCTGAACAGGAACCTCCCGAAACAGCCGTGTCCGGTGAGGACCTGCGTCAGTCGGAAGGTGAGGGCGCCATGACGCCTCTTATTATATTGCCGCGGATTATATCTAGGTACACTTATTTCCTATCACTGATTCATTTATTATGTAGTTAGAAATTAATTACCAACCAACAGAAGTAATTATTAGGTACTACATTCTTAACATAATACCTATTTTTATTTTGCTACACTGCTGACCCCTAATGCAACATCTTAAATGAAATTAAAACGAAATAAACTGCAAATTATTTTAATACAATTGTTAAACGTAAATGTTTAACATTGATAAGTTAGCTTAGATAATAGGTCTATCCCTATCCCGTCCCTATTTAATTCCTATATTTATGCGTTGAGCCATTTTATAGTTAACAACAGACTTTAAAGACTTGAAAGTATTTTAATAAATTTTCCTTTGCAAAAGAAGGACTTTCGTACACAACATTTCATCCCCCATGATCCGCTCCCCAAGGACGGAATTCCCAAAAATCCTTAAGTTGCGTTAGATTTTAATCGTCAGCCCAAACCCAAAATTCAAAGATCCTAACTTAAAACTGACTGACTTTCATACAAAATTCATCCCCTATTTTAACCCTATTAGGGATGGAATTCACAAAAATCCTTTCTTAGTGGATGCCTGGAAAGTATAAACAGAAACTATGTGCAACATTTTAAGTCTCTAGAAGATTTTATTATTCTCATGGCTTCATCCCCCTTTTCATCCTTTTGGGGTGGAATCTTCAAAATCGTTGAAACACGTGTAAATTATTTTTTAATCTTCAGCCTAAACCCAAAATATGAAGATTCTGACTTTAAAACTGACGGGTTTTCATACAAACTTTTATCCCCTATTTAACCCCCCTAGGGGTGGAATTCACAAAAATCCTTTCTAAATGGATGCCCGCACAGTATAAAGTATCTATGTGCAAAATATCAAGTCCCTGGACGATTTCATTATTCCCATGACTTCATCCCCCTTTTCTCCCTCATGAGGGTAGAAATTCCAAAATCGCTGAGACAGGTTAAAATTATTTTTTAATTATCAGCCTAAACCCAAAATATGAAGATCCTGGCTTAAAAACTGACGGGTTTTCATACAAACTTTCATCCCCTATTTAACCCCCCTAGTGGTGGAATTCACAAAATTCCTTTCTTAATGGATGCCTGCAAAGTATAAAGTATCTATGTGCAAAATTTCAAGTCTCTAGACGATTGCATTATTCCCATGACTTCATCCCCCTTTTCACCCTCATGGGGGTGGATTTTCAAAATCGCTGAGACAGGTATAAATAATTTTTTAATTTTCAGCCTAAACCCAAAATATGAAGATCCTGGCTTTAAAACTGACGGATTTTCATACAAACTTTCATCCCCTATTTTACGCCCTTAGGGGTGGAATTTCCAAAAATCCTTTCTTAGTGCTCACCTACACTACCAAAGGAACCTACGTGCCAAGTTTCATGATTGTAGCTTCAGCCGTTTGGGCTGTGCGTTGATGGTCAGTGAGTGAGTCAGTCAGTCAGTCACTTTCTTCTTTTATATGTTTAGAATATTACCTTATTTTTGGTTGCCTTCAATAACCGCACATAAGAAAGTCATATATAACGAAGTCGAAGGTGGAGTGCTAGTATAATATATTCTTGACTTAATTCCTATTTTTTATTTGATTATGATTTGACCCGGATGTGGTAACTAAATCCTCTGAACGACTTTTGGCACTATGGTAGCGAAAATCAATACCTATTGATTGAATAGGAACGCACTCGAAAATTAAACATTTTGTGATTAAACACGACAAAGTAATTGTGAAAATTTGAAATGTCAAAGGTCCCAATGGAAACTACGTTAACGTTCAACAAAACAAACTACATAGTTTTGACAGTAACGAAATAAAAGCAAAGTGAAACTTTAGAACTTGAAAACAGTACAAATATTGATAAGGTAAGTAAAACCTTGCTAATTAACGCATCTTGTTTTGCAGATCATCATCTCCTTGGACCTTCTACACTTTGCCAACATTGGACTAACTTTGTCGAATGCAGTAATTTGTGTATATTTTAACCATAAGATCCTTAAATCACCAATAATCTTAATACAACTTTTGCTTACATCGTAGACGACGGAGTGTGTGTTCTCATACACGAAGTCATCGCAAGGCACTCGCGATTCGCGGTTGAAGAGGGTGGCGGGACAAGTGTTGCTATCGATCACACGAAGCGTAGCGTTCACGCTGTCAAACCGTTCGCAGTTGTCGAAGGAGCCCTGACTGGATCCCGCGGGCACTGCGTTCGCCAACCAGTAAGGAGAGAATGTTGTTGGTTCTCCTTCACACTCTGGGATCAGACATCTGGAGTAGAACACACAAAAATAAAGTATGTTTATCAAATTGTAATAGAGGGCAATGTAATGTGGGTTGTTTTTTTTAATTTAACCTTTAGACGCATAGTTACACTGGTGTACTTAAAGTCTTAGGCGATATTTTGAATTCAACTAAGGTTAGTGTCGAGTCAACATGGCAGGTGCATTGTTATATGCAAGTAAAGAAAAAAAAATTGGGAGATGGAGAATTCTTTCACTTATAAAAAATATAATATTACATAACGCTCTAAAACATGAGGATGAGATGACGATAACGCGCGAAAACATGAATTGCACAGATTCACATAGTGTTAGTGTATTAAGCCAAAGGACTAAATTCATTTGTCGGACAAATAGAAGCAACGTTACGCGTGTGTCAGATATTCCGAAAAGGCAATACGTTCATAGAGAAGAGTGGAAAGTTATGTGAAAAACCTTTTTCCAACTTAGCATAAAATATGATGAAATACGAAATAAATAGCGTGGTAATTTATTTTACCTGGTACTAATTCGAGCAGTAGTAAACATGTATTCAACAGCACTCCATGCAATGAAAACCACCAGGAGAACAGACAACAAGAAAGTTCTCAACTGGTACTTTCCGAACTGCCCAATCTCTTCAACAAGAATAGTATCTAGTTCTACATCACGTTCGCCTTCTGGTGTGAGGACTTTAGAGTCACCATCTCTGTTTCGATTCTTCTCTGAATCCACCATCTTGATTTTGATTTACTCCACCACGCTAACACCAGCCACAAGCGCGTGCACTACCAATGTGGAGAAAACAAGTATTGAAAAACATTTTATCTAGTTTTATAATAAATTGATAAACAGCGGCTTAAGCATTTATCTAAATATTTGTATATGTAAATGGGGATCTTATTTTTGTATCACGCAAAATTTTAATCACATGATCTTTTGGAACCTACCCAATCTTTGTGTAGATCAGATAGTGAAAATATTTGGAATGTTTTATCTTGTAAGTACGTTCATTTTAAATCATTTTGAACATAATTGTAATCAATATCCTAAGCATAATTATTTCCTTCCAAAGTCACATTAATATTTGCCAAGATTTGGCAGTCACAGCCATAGTTCAATTACGTACTTATAATATTTTTGAATTGTTTGTTTTACTCTAGACGCTTTTACGTGCACATCTTTTTACATCGTTCTCATGTATGTATTTTACCAACAAGAGTGATGTATCCGAATAATTGTAATGAAAACTGATAGAAAAGAGTGTCCTTTGAGTTTCTTGCACGTTCTTCTCCATAGAGACCTACTGACGCTTGCAAATGTGCAACTAGATTCATATTTTGTTTGACAATTCAAAAGTACCTATGTATGGTTTAGTTGAATTACAAATATTTAGATTTTTTATTTTAGTCTTTAGTACAGACAATGACTATTTATACATTTATTTAAAAAAACTATAATATGTGAAGTCCAGGTTTTGCCCTCGAGAAAATAAACTATTTACCTTCCTTATACCAATAATACTATTTAATCGTAGTGTATTGAATAATTGTTTTATTAATGAATTTTCAGTCTCGTGAACATTCAATGCATCAAATCAAATCATTGTTTATTTGCTAAAACATGAGTATCATACATACGTAACAAGTTGTCAGCATGAAGAGTTGTTAAAATAAAAAGATCATGGAACGTCATGTTTGCCTTGGGTAGTGGCATGCAAATATTGATATAGAATACAGTTCAAAATAATTATTCTAGATTATCAAATTTAATAATAATAAAATATGTGCAAATATCAATAAAATAATGCAAGTCTAAAATACCATTCTAGAATGTCAGATAAAAAAAATCATTGCTAGATTTCTATCACTGATATAAAGTTTTAAATAAATTACTCAATAATGTTAAGGAGTTGTGCAATATAATATTTAAAAATAATCACGATGAAAAATAGGAGTCAATAAAATCAATTAGTTCCAAAAAATTTTTCTTCCGGTACAATGAAGTGATCCTTACATGAAACTGACTTGTTTGTCATCCTCAAAAAAATAGATGCAAATTTTATTCATTTACTAATAACTCACGCTTGACCAAAACTTTGACATAGGCAAAATTATTGTTCTCACAAAAAAACAACAACCGATTTCGCCGTACCGACACTCTTGTATAAGTTTATACCATATCAGCCTTACAAAAAAAATATTATATCGCATCTATTACATTCTAATTTTAGTTAACCAGTAATTAATAAAAAATATGTGGAGAATATTTATTTACTAATAAACCGGGGGCACCCCCCTAACCATATAGTCATAGAGCAAGGTTATTTTTTAACGGATAGATGTATACGACTTGTCTACATCTATTTTTCACAGTCGCACTATGATATTTTGACACGTCAGGGTACGGGGGCAGGTTTATATTTGTTATAACAACTCTTCCGCTATGTCAAAATGCTCGATTTGGCAACATCGCGACCAAACCGAAACTTATAAAAAAAATGCAGTTTTATAGGACAACTGTATCCCTTTGTCAACTTGACGTTTATCAACCGTTTTGTTTAATTCTTTGCCCCTAAATTAGACAATGATGTAATAGAATTATAGCTAGGACGGGTACACTACATAAATACGAAAAACTTTATTCCGACAGTTACAAATACGAATTTCAAAATACCGATTTTCATAATTCCGAATGGTTCAAAATGCCGAATATAACAACTACGACTTATCATAACTCCTATTTTTATAATTCCTAAATTTCAATATTCCTAACGTTTATAATTACTATTCTCAAAATACCGAGTTTCAATAGGTCGAATAACAAAAACTCCGACTTAATGATAATGATTATTAAAATACCGATTAATACAATTCAGAAATAAAAACGCCTGCTTGCACGGAGGCATGCAGTGTGCCAGCAAGCATGCAACATGCAAGTAGGCATGCAACATGCAAGCAGGCTGTCACGGCTCCGGCGCTGCGCGGTTTGGCCGCCCCACGCAAGCATATCATCGCAGATGGTTTTAACGCTCACCACCGCAGCTTCGGCGACGGGCCTTCAAACCACTTATTCGGTTTTGCAGCGATTCGTTTCTGTCACTAAATTTTGTAGCACAAAATGTTAACTTTTAGTTTTTTCGAAGTATTAGATTTCTAATCGGAATGTCGTTTTTCGGACCGAGAACCCTTCGAGCATTTGATTCTTCGAACGTATGAAAATCAGAAAACTAACAAATCGCATTTACGACTTTCGGTTAAATACATTTCGTGATTATTAATAATAGACATTATAATTCTTAGGTATTATGAAATTCGGAGTTTTGAAAATGGGAACATCGAAATTCGGCATAAAATATTTCGGAGTATTTGGGTGTTCCCAGCTAGGACACTTAATTTTGATTTACTTTGACCTTGACATATATTTATATTGATTTATTTGTATTGTATTGTTTTTATATGAAATTGTTATATTTTGAATTTCATTTATAATTCTGTGACCCTGACAATATGTTTACTGGTTCTACTACTTCTATTACATTTAATTTCAGAATCAAAATGAACGTAAAATACTTAAATGCGCAAAAACAAATACAAACCGTGGTATTTTTAAGGTTATATTAGCTTTATACAAGGGTAAGGGCGCGAAAAACTACGGGATAAGGGTTGTAGGAATAGAAATGTCTAAGCTATACTTGGTTTAGATTTGACATTTTTAGTTAATTCTCAAGTATAACTATTATAGCACGTTTATTTACTAAGTCTGAATCCTCCCTTTCTTTTTCTTTTCTTTTTATTATTGATAGGCTCGCGCTTGACCACCAACTCACCCACCTCACCTTGTTTCTCACCTGATGGTAAGCGATGATGTGGTCGACGATGTAGCACGCTTACATAGAAAAAACCTATTCACTTTTGACTTATAGACTTCCAGGTTGAAGCTATCAGGAAATACAGACTCTGGCAGGAAATTCCACTCCTTAGCTGTACGCATAATGAAAGTTGGAAACGTTTGGTGCGTGTGGGTGGGATGTCCACCATGTACCGATGACGCATCGCCGTTCGTCTTGTAGTCCGATAAAGGAATGGGCTAGTAGGAATTAGTTCATGCAATTCCATCGCACACTCCCTGAAATGTAACAGATAAAAAACCGACACACTGGCAACTTGGCCTTGCCTGAAAACATCAACATTTCAACCCAGAACCACCCGCTACTGCATGTTGGCCTTTTCGGCTGCTATTAGTTACCCACAGGGTTATTACGTATCTTTTGCAAGAGCAAAACGATAGCGATTTTTGCGCAATAATTGCTCTTCCATACAGAAGTTTTAGAGTTTCTGGTGGTATTTTTTTAAATAAGTTCATTTGACAAACAGCGATCAATTAGCAAACGATTGTGTAGGACCTACCTTACCTACACTGCAGGTAATTCCGACTTTTATGACATAAAGCGTTTGATCGCTATCGTTTTGCTCTTGCAAAATATACGTAATAAGCCTGCCGGTTTCAGCGTACGTTTCAATAAAACGCAGAAATGCCGCGTTTTGGTTTATTCTTATCTAATCTTAAAAATATAATAATACGAGATTTTCCATAGCTTAAACTGTAACTAGATATATAAATGCCTTCGATTGTCTGGTCATTTTTTTGTCTTATCTTTAAGACCAATCGCCTCTGCCTGCTCTAAAGTGTCTGGCAGAGTGTGGCCAAGAGTCTCTGGTGTGAAGAAGATCAGAATCCCAGAAACGAGAGCGAAGGTGGCGAATAACACGAACGGCAGCTCAGCAAACCACTGGGTACCCTGGAACAGAAAAAAAATGTTATGTTAGCAGACCTATTTTAAAACTACAAAAATCAATTTAAATATTTATCTAATCATTTTATCTTTTAAAAGTAGGTTAATCACTAATGTATCATCGATATCAACTCTATTCATTCATCATGAATCGATATCAACTCAATAAATACAAAATTATGATTAAGTTAGCTAAATTGTAGTTTTACTCACTATAAGACGCAAAGGGCCAAACTAAAAACCCTGTGGTACTCCTATAGGAATACTGTCATACAGTTTACTTGCTCAGCATTTCAACACAATTTTAGACTAATAATATAAAATATGACTGAAACTCGTTTTTAACAAAACAATGTTCAATATAGTCAAATGCCTTGCTAATATACAAATGTAACTTACAAAGGCTGGTGTGAGTGGCGCGATCATGGAACCGATCCTTCCCACCATAGAAGAGTAGGCAAACAAGCTGTGTCGATGCTTCGTGGGGTATAGCTCCGCAGTGTACACGTATACTGCCGTCATCACCGAAGCGATCGCCATCTTCGCAATCAGGTATACCGTCAGGGATACTGCATATAAATCTGGAGTATAAAAAAATTGGTATCGTATAATAACTAATTAACCTAGTAAATGGTTTGAGGAGGATAAATAGAAATTAAATACATACATACATTACATATACGTTACATATTTTGCCAGTTCTTAGGTCCCATGAAATAGAGCGCGCCTATTGCCATCAACCGAGCACACGTTGAGACTCTGGGCTGCAACTGAGAACTACCTGAGTTAAAAAAATCTAGTGTGTAATGACACTAACCTTGAGGAATAAAAATGTATGCAATCTGGCATGCAGCACATAACCAAAAAGCTCCAGTCAGCACAGGTTTCCTTCCAATCATGTCCATCAGGAAATACGAGATCCAAAATCCGGGGATTTCAACTGCGGCCACCGCTACATAATTCAAGTATCTATTGCCGGACATATTAACGGCGTTGAGTGACAGTCCGTAGTAGATGAAGGTGGTGGTAATCCACCAAACTGGAGATATGAGAACACGGATCAAGATTTTCTTGTGCTGGAACACTTGGACCACCAGCCAGGGTTCGCCTCCTCGTTTTTCCGCTTCCTCCGCACTGACCCTCAGCTTCTCTTGCGCTGTTCGCCGTAACTGTTCCAGAGACTTTTCAGATAGATGTTTTCCGTTGACCCTTGCTACCTTTCTGAGTAAATCTTCGGATTCATCGAAGCGGCCTTTACTCATGTACCACCGAACGGATTCACTAATGAGCCAGTAGTAGAAAATGGTGAGGAATTGCGGGATGTAGAGGGTTAGAGTCAGCATTCTCCAGTTGGGTACGCCCCACGCTATAAGTCCCATTGTGACTTGTCCGAGCGCGAAACAAGTGTTCATGGCTGCTCCAGCGGCTACTCGGTACTTTGGGCCAACTAACTCCATAACTGTGAAAATATTAATTTATATTTGATGCGACCACAGAGCGGTTAGTCATCCAAGGAAAAGTGGAAGGCACTAGACCGCATGGTAGGTCACCCATGCGCTGGACCGACCAGATCAAGTCTGCTGTGGGCGGTCCCTTGCACGAATGTACCCGGAAGACGTCTAATCGGGAAAGGTGGCGAGACATTGTGAGACGCATTATATCTGCCGCATATACTACCAATACTTCATGACGACCACGACCGCTCTGTCAAGAGCGTAACGACTAAGAAGAAGAAGATGCGACAGGCAGCCAGTCTAACCAAGAGATATCATACCAGTAGCTAGATTATGGATGTATACAGCTACATTCAGTGATGGGCTTCCAAATTGGAAAGAGATCACAAAGGAGATTTGCAAAAGAGCTGAAAGATGATGGATGATGATGGGATTGTCAGCTTAACAATTCTAATCAGATAGGTGAATAATTACTTATTAAAGTAACTTCAAATTAATGCAGTTAAACATGGACCAAATCTAGTAACGGAAACTTTTGTATCTACCAACTACAAATTAAACATAATTTCATTGAATACGTTGCATGTTGATTCATAAGTAACATTTATTACTTTTATCTAGCTCCCCATATAAAGTTGACTACATAAACTTGTATAAGTGTAACACGTAGTATTAAAGTGACAATTATTTGATACAAGACACGCGACCTTTTAAGCAAAACAATGCTATCATAATCGCAGGCCATAAAGTTTATGGGCCAATCTATCAAGTATTGATTGTTATCAAACAAATTTGCACACGAGATAAGACCAGTTTACATTCAAATTGTATTTTTGCACACTTTCTCACTAAATTATTATGGATAATTCGCTTTATCAAAATTTCTACGTATCTAAAATGCATAATAGGTATTTAGTTCAATAATATCGGATTTTACCGGTTTACGTAATTTTATACCAGTGTAAATTTATTGTTTATTCAAAAGCATAATTATTCACTCTATTGGCCGACAGAAGTTTCACGATGCCAAATAATACATACTATCTCTCTGCTTGCACTATTTATTTAGATTCTGAAGAACTCCTTATTTAATGGTAGTTCACTTAACATTTGTTTTTTGTCCGTCAAATAGTTTAATAAAAATATTGGACATGTATTTTTTTTTGACACGTAAACATAAAGTGACGACGATACGATGCGTTGAAATAACGTATGACGTTTCGCCACTAGTACACTTTATACTGACAAGTGACGTCACAAGCCCCCACTGCTGAACATTGATGGGCTTTATCTTGCCTGTTATGTTGCCATTGTTAGGACACAGACTCTGTGATGCGCAGTGGTGTATATTCCTCAAGATGTTTTCCTTCCCCGTTTTGAGAGCACAATGTACCTATATTGTAGGACTTTTTATTCAACCCGCAGAGGTTTCAATATAAGCCTCTTCGTTCAATAACTTGGTGTATAGATCTACATTATGTAAGAACGAGATAATATAAGAAGAACATTACTTACTTAAAATATAGACGCAAGAAAACCCTCCAGATCCGAAAGTAGCCTCAATGAACTCTGAGAACATGAAACCGAGGTAGGTGTCAGCCCAGTACCTCGTGACTCCGAGCCAGGCGGTGTTAAAGGCGTTGATGGTGAGCGCGACCCTGCGACCCCATCGGTCTGATACGAAGCCGGTGATGGGCAGTGCTGTCAAGGTACCGAAGGTGCGGACCGTGCCGATGAGAGAACGACGCCATTCGTCGCATGCCAGCCCGTACTGAGAATAAAAGAAAATAGCTTCTAATATTCCATACCAAGTATCTCGCACTTAAAAGTAGGTATCCTATGAGAGTCAGCATCATTGTTTTTTTAAATCGAATTACTTATTTCAGAGATTAGATTTTTTATTAACATCGGGGAAGAGGTAGCATATTATAAATTATGCGAACGTTTGGATGGATGTATGTTTGTAACTCAATCACGCTAGTACAGCTGAACGGATCTGGATGAATTTGGCACTGCGATAGATTATAGTCTGGAATAGCACATAGGCTTTTTACCCCGGTATAATGTTCCCTTGGTATAATAAACACTTCTCATGCGGGTGAAACTGCTGGCAGAAGCTAGTCTAAATTATAAAATTACTACATGGGCAAAATAACTCAGCACCCGAATTGTCAATGTACTCTGACGTTCGCTGCTAAGTCAGCTGTTATTTTTTTTAAATCTGTTTATAAACTTAAAACTTCATTATACCTAATTGAATCTCATCTGAGAAGGCCAGATGATGGATAATGAAACGTACAGAGTGATCCTATGCAATAATTATATTAGTTATAAAATGGCTGACGAGATCACCAGATAGTACACACTTCACACAGCACAATACACATCTGATAACCATACGTCGTACGTATTACGTCTGGAAGTTGCTACAAGTAAAACGAAGAGCAAAATTCATAAATCCTACTCCTGTCAATGTGGATGAATTTCGAATCACCGTTGTATAGAAATAGCAGAGACTAATCACAGGCGTCAAGAGATGATAACTTCATTCTCAACAGGTGTAGGCGGATGAAATTTTTACTTAGAGCACGTGGAGGAAACACTCTATATTAAGAATTAAAGTTAAATATATATATATATAGACTTAAATGCAGATTGCAACACTTACCTCCCTATAGAAAAAACAAGCACATGCGGCAGGTGCACCAAATGTTATGATTCAACACATTACAACCCAAAAAAATAACTTAAAAAAAAACAATCTAAAACAAAATTGTATGTTTGTAAAAGGTTATATATAAATACAGTACAGATCCAGTTTCGTACGAATAGGATGCAACTCTATTCCTGAGTGTCATAGATTACTGTTACAGTGGCCTGAGAAACCACATTATACTTTGTGCCTATTATAAATATTGGGTTATATTTGAGAGGTTGTTGAAATAAGCGGTAAATTGTTCACGGATTGAAATCGGGTGATCTATAGTATGGGAATAAGGGGAGTGTACACGCCTTACCTGGTTATCGAAGCCCACGTGTGGCGGCGACTACTGGGGAGCCGGTGATTCTTTTTACTCCGACATAGCGACGGCGACAATCAAGATCACAGCACACGACACTTTTATAACCGCGGAGCGGGTAATAGACACAGTTTATAAAGTTCTCTTCAATCCAACTAATTGGATGCATCAGTCTCCAGCCATGTGGCATGGAAAGCTAGCGGTGAGAATACGAAGTCCCCATCACGGTCAAGGATCAGATCATTCTGGTGACTCTTTGGTACAGGCGTACATATATGGGAAAGGGAATGAAGGAAGGAACGAGACAATTCGGATCTCTATCGCCCGCTAAATTTCTAATGCGTTTGTTTCTGTATTCGGTCACCGGTATCGGATTACAAGAGATGCCGCTACCGGGCTACTTCTTATCCAGAAAAAAATGCACAGTACCTATAGAATAGACACAGGTGTCAAAAAGGTAGTCACCAATAATCTTGATTAATTCTTTTACTTACATCGTAGACAACGGAGTGTGTGTTCTCATACACGAAGTCATCACAAGGTACACGTGACTGGCGGTTGAAGAGTGTAGCGGGACAAGTGTTACTGTCAACCACCCGAAGCGTCGCATTGACGCTGTCAAATCGTTCGCAGTTATCGAAGGAGCCCTGGCTGGAACCTGCTGGTACTGCGTTTGCCAACCAGTATGGAGAGAAAGATGTTGGTTCTCCTTCACACTCTGGGATTAGGCATCTGGAATAGAACCAACAAATCTGTAAAAATGTTGAATAGTTTTCTAAAGGGTAATTTAGTGTGGCAACTGGAAAATAGATTTTATTAAAATACAAAATGATATATGTAATACAAGACGCATATAGTATTAATAGCCGATGTGGGAAATGTGCGTGCCAAAATAATTTTTGAGCGGTCCATATTCATTTGTCAAGTAGAACTG
The DNA here is from genome assembly GCA_964057195.1 of Orthosia cruda. Lineage (NCBI taxonomy): Eukaryota > Metazoa > Arthropoda > Insecta > Lepidoptera > Noctuidae > Orthosia > Orthosia cruda. Next base: position 2,473,476 of record OZ059836.1, read on the forward strand.
ACTAAATCGGTTATTTTTCGAAGGATGGGCAAAAGTTGGCGTGATGACTTGAAAGCGTATGGTGGATACCCAAAAATAGAAAATATGCTACCGAGCTGGTGCCCAAGTTTTGACTGTTTTAGAATTAAGTTTTTTATATATAAATTATTATATTTAAGCCCAGAAATAGGAGGTAGAACCTTAACACAAACCAAGTAATAAAAACTAGAAACAACGTAGCAGGACAAACAGTTTCAAATAACGGCGTTTTTGTTTACCTGGTACTAATTCGAGCAGTCGTAAACACATATTCAACAGCACTCCAAGCGATAAAAAGTACCACGAGCACAGACAGTAAGAAAGTTCTCAACTGGTACTTTCCGAACTGTCCAATCTCTTCTACGAGAATGTCATCTAATTCTACATCGCGCTCGCCTTCTAGTGTTAGGACTTCAGAGTCTCCGTCTCTGTTCCGATTCTTCTGTGAATCCGCCATATTGATTTCAGTAGACTCCACCACGCTAACACCGGCCACTAACGCGTGCACCTCTACCAATGTGCAGAGAACCGGTATTTATAAACATTTTATCTAGTTTTATAATAAACTGATAAATTGGACTATTGATTCCCGCCGTCTATCATCATGTCTAGAGGCTTAAGTATTTATCAAAATATTTATATTTTTATGGGGATTAGTTTTTTGTATAGTCACACTCACGCATAATGTTAATCATTACGTTTTGGAACTTACCCGACCTTTGGCCAGATCAGATAGTGAACAATTGCAATTTTTTATCTTGCAATTGTTTACTTTTAACTGTGTTTCATAAATTTATCACCTAATTAATCAATATCCTAAGTATGCTTATTTCCTGTGAAAGTCAGATTAATATCTGCTATTGGCACAGTCTTAGACAGACAGGCAGATAATATAAATTGTATAATTTTGTCATAGACTAAATACGTGTTGCTTGGTTACGGTTGTTGACTGAATATATGTAATTCATTATAATACTGATATCTAGAAATAATATGTTTTAATTCATATATAACATCTGGCGACGATGCCGTTCGATGTAAAGAAAGCAAAACGTTCGCGAGCCATCCTACGCGGTGTGCTAACGAAAACTAATAACGCATTTCAAGCAGAACATGTATATACTCATGAAGAAATAGAAACACGATTACTGACACTTCAAAATACATACCAAGGAGTGCAAAACATACAATTACAGATAGAACAGGAGACCGAAGACGAATACCTGGAATCCGAAACCGATTACAGGTACGAAGTGGACGAACTTTATACAAATTTACGTACAAAAATGATTCGAGTAATGAACACTTTCAAACTTCCTGAGCCGTTACCCAGTGTACCTTCCTCACAACATTCCACGAATTCACGAGCATTCATCAAGACGTACATCCCAGACTCAATTTCCAACCATTTCAAGCAAACGAATCGTTTAAAAATTTTATAAAAAGACTGTCTGTTTACATGATGCTCAACAATATTACGGATCCCACAACGAAGGTCTACACACTGCTGTCCACTTTACCACCTGACATTCATGAAAGAATTTACGACCTGTGTTCATCCGACGACCCAATTAAGAAGACCTATGAAGAACTTACTGATATCTTGGACAATTTCATCGATCCAAAACCTAGCATATGGGCCTCACAGCATACCTTCATATCAAGGCTACAACAAGCGGATGAATCGAGTACTCTTTACGCGTCAGAACTAAAAAGATTGTCATCAAAATGTGATTTTAAGTGCTCACATTGTCTGAAACCCAATCTCGATTCATTTTTGTCGTTACAATTTATACGAGGGTTAAAAGATGGAGAAATTCGCACAAAAATTTTACAAGCCAAACAAACAGCGCCATTTTCTGAATTAGTTCGCACGGCCACATCTATGGAAATGGGAAAAATAGAAAATTCGACCATATCTACATCCATTCGTCCACCACCATTGGACACATTCAATATAGTTTCAAAAGTACATAATGAATTACAACACGCACCCAATAAAGCACGTTCAATTAAAAGACCTACTTCTATAAGAGAGCTTAAAGGTAAATGCTATCGCTGTGGCAAAGACGACCACAAAGCAAATGAATGTTGGGCCATTAAAAGTACATGCCAAGTGTCAAAAGGAAGGACACCTAGCGCGAGTCTGCCTTCAAGGACATAAACGCAATGAAACGAACTTGCTGAATTACGACTCTGCAAGCAGCGCCAGTACCGACAGCATCGCAGAAATCAACTTTGTAAAGAATGAAATCTCAGACAAATACATTATAACTATCGAAATTGAAGGAAAGAAAATAAGAATGGAATTTGACACTGGTGCAACACTCTCTACCATATCACTAAAGGATTTTATGAAGCTGAACATTCACAAAAGACTATTTCACACGAGCATCAAACTAAGAACTTATACAGGCGAAGTTTTTAAGCCCATCGGTGTCACGTTTGTTCGATGCAAATATAAAAACCAACTATTCTATGGAAAACTATACGTGATTAACAAAGACGTGAAACCCATCTTGGGTAGAAGCTGGATGAAGGAGTTTAACATTAAACTAGCCGAAATAAATTTGGTTGATACATGCAAGAAGACACAAAATCTTGAACAATTGCTTAAAGAGTTCGAACCCACCGTCTTCACTACAAACCTAGGTGAAATTCCAAACGTTCGAGGCCACCTGACTCTTAAAGATAATGCGCAACCAATCTTTATTAAACCTCGGCGAATTCCATATGCGCTACGATCTAAAGTAGATGAAGAAATCGACCGACTTGAAAAATTGGGAATTATTACAAAGATTGATCACTCCGATTGGGGAACTCCCGTCGTCCCAATAGTAAAACCAAACGGAAGCATCAGACTGTGCGCCGACTATAAAATTACTTTAAACAAAATGATAGAAGACGAAAAATATCCAATACCAATAATTGAAGATATTCTATCTGAAATGAACGGCGGACAATTTTTCTGCACCTTAGACATCACGCAAGCCTACCTGAACATGGTGATGGATGAAGAGAGCGCCCTGCTGCAAACTCTGAGTACACACAAAGGTACTTTTAAAGTGAACCGACTCATGTTTGGAGTCAAAGTAGCCCCAAGTCTCTGGCAAAAATACATAGTGCTTCTTCGATGATATAATAATTCAAGGATCGACAGAAAAACAATTATTATCCAGATTGAAACAAGTTTTGCTTAAACTTCAAGACAGCAACCTTCGTGTTAATAAAGAAAAGTGCCAATTCTTCAAAAGAAGTATCAATTACTTGGGACACACGATAGACAAAGAAGGTTTACATAAAAATCGGGACAAGATAAAAGCAATTTTAAATGCACAACGCCCAACTAATGTAAATGAACTAAGAACGTTACTAGGCATGGCAAATTATTACAACAAATTCATACCCAATCTGGCATCCATCACTGCCCCCTTAAATGAACTCTTGAAGAAAGGTGCAAAATTTACATGGTCTACAAAATGTGAAGAAAGCCTGAAGAACATAAAAAATGAGATACTAAGCGAAAGAATTCTAATACACTTCGATCAGAATAAACCACTTATACTGGCCACAGACGCTTCACCTACAGGACTTGGTGCCGTCCTAAGTCACAAACTACCCGATGGCTCAGAAGACCAATAGCATTTGCTTCTAGATTCCTAACCAGCAGCGAAAAGAAATACAGTCAAATTGATAAAGAGGCGACAGCCATTTTCTGGGGTTTAAAGAAATTCTTCCACTATTGTTACGGCCGGAAATTCACTCTAATCACAGACCATAAACCTCTTACATCAATTTTTCACCCGCACCAAACCTTACCAGCCTTGAGTACCATGAGGCTATTCCACTACGCACATTTTCTATCAGGATTTGACTACCATATCGAATATAGAAGTTCATCAAAGCACTCCAACGCCGACTACCTTTCACGTTTTCCCTTTGAGAAGATAAATGAGAATAAATATGACCAGCATTACATATTTCAGCTGAATCAGATAAACGCATTAAATATTTCACCAAAAATAATAGCAGAAGAAACAAAAGAAGACCCAGAATTACAGAAATTACTTGAAACACTCCATTCAGGCACTACACTTAGGGAGTCCGGATATAAAGATAATGAACTAACTCTTCAGAATGACTGCATCTTAAAAGGCATGAGAGTTTTAATTCCACATAAACTACGCCCACGCATCTTAGATGAACTTCACGCGGGACATGTCGGGATCTTGAAAATGAAACTTCTTGCGCGGAGTTTCGTATACTGGAAGAACATTGATAAAGATATCGAAAACAAAGTAAAATCGTGCAGAACCTGTCGATTAAACCAGAATGAACCGCCAAAAGCCCCTCTGCATCATTGGGAAGACCCTACTGGCCCTTGGCAAAGAATACACATCGATTTTGCAGGTCCAATATCGGGCTATCAACTTCTTATTGTCGTAGATACATTTTCCAAATGGGTAGAAATAATCCCTACAAAAACTACGACGAGCGCATTCTGTATTCAGAAACTAGACGATTTATTTGACACCTTTGGATTACCTTACACGCTGGTGTCGGATAATGGAAGACAATTTGTCTCTCAAGAATTCCAGACGTTCTTAACTAGCAATGGCATTGTTCATAAAACGATAGCACCTTACCATCCCGCAACTAATGGACAAGCCGAAAGATTTGTTCAGACGGTTAAGAAATCACTGCACAAATTAGAGGGGGAGAGTGGTGGAATACTACACAAGGTTCGTACAGTTAGAAGTTTTCTCCGGGCTACGCCAGTCATCTCAGGCGACTCGCCCTATATGCTCATGTTCGGAAGAGAGGTAAGAACGAGATTGGTAGCCAAGATTAGAGCTCCACCAAAGGCACTACATAGGGGCAGAAGAGAAGGGGTGAGAGAGTTTGCAGTCGGAAGCAGAGTGCAAGCTCGCAATTACTCTGTATCAGGCAAGAAGTGGGAGTTTGGTACAGTGACCCGCCGACTGGGAAACCTCCACTATGGGATAGAGATTGACAGCGGACGCACGTGGATGCGCCACCTCGACCAGCTGCTCCCGGCGCCTCTGATTCCTGGGAATCACGGCGGAGGCGTGTCATAGACTAAATACGTGTTGCTTGGTTACGGTTGTTGACTGAATATATGTCATTCATTATAATACTGATATCTAGAAATAATATGTTTTAATTCATATATAACAAATTTCATTTATAGAAAAAAACCATATTATGAGAAGTATAGGTTTTGCCGCAACTAAAGAAAAACAATTTTCCTTCCTCATTCCAATAACATTATAGTAGTGTACGTACTGAATAAATTGATTTTTTGAAGTATATTAAGTATTACGATTATGGTGATGTGCCTTATACAAAAATACACAGACCTCATTGGTGAAGTTCTTCAGAAAAGATAGGCGCCTAGTACTCACATCCGGTGTGAGTGAGCGTGACATTTGACTGTAAACTAAACGAAAGGTTTTGATGATAATTCCAGCTTAAAGTTGTTTTACATTCATTGGGATCATGGGAATATAAATGGTATATTATTATTAATTGCACATCAAATAAATAATCACCTATCAATTTATTGCTATCATGTACCTATAGACTTTTTTACCTTAGAAATACTGACTGCACAGCAAATTAACAAGAGCGTACAAACGTTATACTCACACATATAACGAAATAAGTCCAAGAGCGAGCGAAATGAGCTCGGGAGCTTAGGGCACCCCGACGCGGATAGGTAAGGTTCGAAGAGGATGACCGTCATCTCCTTCATGTTAGGTTACTTTAGACCCTGCAGCCAGAAATAGGAGCTCCGCAACTGTTGTTAAAATAATAATATTTTGAGGTAACTATTTTTCTTATCAATCATTATTTTTAATTGAAATCTGGATTATTTTTGGAAGCGAAAAGTATTTTTTTTATTTGCGTTTAAATGCTACCCAGTAAAAATGATTGTAATTCAAACTTATCCTAATAAATGTTCTAAATTCAGATTAAATCTAATAATTTATTTGCTTGTTATGGGTGCATAGATGGTACATGAATTTTTAAGTAATATTATAATAAAAATACATAGTTTCGTTGTATTGACTATTCATACATATGCAGAATTGTTTGATAATCTTAAAATTTTCACCAGTCATTTGGTTCAAATTTTTCAACGAGAAACAATAGGAACCATAATAAATCTTTCCCGATTATACTGGGGTCGGCTACTAGTTGAACTGGATGCAGCTGCATACCAATATTGTACATGAAGCGACTGTCTATCTAACCTCTACAACCCAGTAACTGGGTAACCACCAGGGTCTTCATACCTTAGGCATGACTGTTAGACTGGTGTTAGATTTCTTCTGACTTTACCGTTAAATCAAAGATCTACAAATGCCATCTCGGACCCACAGTAGGAACCCCAGTAGCGGCCAGAAGCCAGGACTTTAGTGCATCACGGAAACCACTGAGCCAGCCACAGACCGACCACCAAGCGTTGCCCCCTTCGATCAATAATACACTAGATGCCCGGTAAGCGCTTTAAAAACGGGCCGAAAAACGGTTGTGGTCTTATTTCAAATTAGTATGGTCCAATCATAGCCAATATTAAAACGTCAAAATGCCGCAGTGTGCGTTCATTAATTGTGTTAGTAACCACCGTCACACTGAGATTTTGAAAGGAATATCTTTTTTTCGGTAAGTATAAATCATAAAGTGTTTTTGTATCATAAAGTAAAAACAGAATTATATAGTAAATATGAATCAATTATTAATTAATATTATGGTTGTTTGACCAACTTTTGTGTCGAAAACGCGCCATCTATTGTAACAAACATTGACTGTTCTGGCACTTTGTAGTTTAGACTTTAAAACGGGAATAAATATAATGACCACCAAAAACAATTTTGTGACCATAACCTCTATTACCTAAAATTGTACAATGTAACCAAATTTAGTAAATGACCACCAAATTTTAATAGCAAATTAATGTTGTGAAATAGGTTAATTTGACTGGGTGAAATAGGTTAGGTTAGAACAGTTACAAACCGCGCGCGAGCCGAGCGAGCGAAGCGAGCGGTGTCACGGCAGCGGCCGGCGAGCGCTACTTTCAAGTTGCTCACAGTTTTTTTTATTTTTGTTGTGGTATTTAACTATTTTTGTATTAAACAATCATAATTTGGAGTTGGTTGTTTTAAGTTGGATCACAAGTTGTAAATTTTTGGTTCTAATTTCACGCTAAAATGGGGATTTAATTTTGGTGACCATTTACTTTTTCTGGCAATATAAAGTGATTTTTTGCTAATACATTTTACTAGATCTGGTGGTTAGTTAAACATAAGCTCTTTAAAACATGCCAACAAGATTAAATTTATTTTGATGTATGTTGTTGAGCAGCGAAGAAAGGTCGTAAAATATTATTGCTTTTTGTACACAGCTTTGTGAATCTAACTTTAAGCATTGCATTTAAGGTTGAATTTGCATTAATGTATGTTTATTTCAACTAGAATTCATAGAATTATGTAAACACAATTGGCGACAGTTTTAAAGAGAAGTTTCGAATTGTGTATCTAGTGTATTATTGATCGAAGTTGCCCCCGAATAATCCATGTGGATGCTATCATTTCGAGCCCTAATAGGTACTTACCTAATCAAACAATCGGATGTTAAGTATATTATCGGCTCATCCTTATAATTTATCAGTCTCTAACATAAAGTCCCTAAGTTATTGTTATCGTAAGTGATTTATTGAAACTAATTGGATAATACAAGAAGATGAGAATTTTTAGGGTTTCGTATGTCCAAATGAAAAATGTAACCTTTATAGTATTTCTCGTGTGCCTGTTTGTCTGTCTGTCACTGCCACTGCTCTGAAACGAATCTACAAGACCGATTTAAGTGTTTGGTACTCATATGACCCAAACACTGATTTGTTACCTAAATAAATTTTAAATATGGCTTAATTTTTGGGGGCAAAACAGAAAAAAACAAATTGTTGAAAATCAATGTCAAGTGCTACCTCCTGACATTGATTTTCAGCAATTGTGTAGCCAATAGCCATCTGCTATTATACTGGGCTGAGGTCCTTATGGCATAAGTGCTGAGTTATTTAATACCTTTTTGTTGTAATTTTACCAATAAACCAATTTTATTTGTTTCTTTCCGAATCAATAATTTAAAGTAAACAACAAAAACATTTTCAACCGTCACATATATAGATTTAGAAATAATCAACCGGAAGTAGCAGAGCAGGATTAAAAATTTCTACAATCTTCAGGGTCGTATAACGCTGACGATAACTAGATTAGCCGGACAATAACGCCATTGACCTTCATATCGAAACTATTGTACAACATTCTACGTACACAGACAGATAATAATTTTGTCAAAACTGATAATTTTATTGGATTAATACAATTATTTAAGGTATAATAATAATACCCAATGTTATGAAAGAACTAGGAAAAGATTAATATAAGGAGGAAATCAATTAGCCCGGAAAACTATAGACTTTGTCATTACACATACCAATAGACATAATAATAATACCTGCCTGTTACTGTCTTACACAAAAGGCACGAGCAATAATGACCACACTTGCTTAGTTCTGGTTGGCGATTTAAGACTTATATTAGTCCAGGTTTCTTTACGATGTTTTCCATCAAATAATTTCTAGAATTTAATGCAATGTTTACTTAAAGAATAACATATTCAAATGGGACCTAAAATAGAACCTTGTGGAATCCCAATTTTTTTTTATCTCAAAAATATAAATTTTATCATAATACCTTTCTTTTTTCAGACTCAATGGATATCAATCGTTAAGATTATAATAAACATTACCATTCATTACTATTGCTAAGTCATGTTTAAATTTTATTGACGATTACTTTGCAAGAAATTAGGCTATCTTTGTGATGCTTTATGATCATAAATATTAATAAATTATCTTATCTTTAATCTAAATGACGCAAAATTACAATGATACTAACTTTTGCCAGCGGCTTCAACTGCGTGATAGTCATGAATCATACATGGAACATTCTCCCGAAAAAATCCTAGGTCTTAATTCACAGAAGGACACCGTGGAGTTTTACTGGGTTGGAGTCCTACATAACAGCGCTATCGCGCATAACCGCTCCGTTAATATCACTTGCATGGCGGCTATGATTATGATTTAGTTTTACTGTTTGAATCGGGGTATTTTCACAAGATATCGTGTTATAATTACGTGTTCGATAGATTGTTGATCGAAGCGGGTCAACTACTAGATAAATTATGTAGTTTAAAAAGTATGAAATAAAAAAAATGTCGGGCGTTTTGGTAATTATTAAGTTTTACTTGTTATTATGCAAAAACGAGCCATCAGAGCGATATAAAAATCTTCGCCGGCGCGATTCTCTAAGGGAACCGTTTAAGGACATTAACATCATGACGGTTCCTTGTCAACATATTTATGAAAACATCATGTACGTTAGAAAGAATTTACATCTTTTTAGTAAAACCAGCGATAGATATAGTTATGTTACTAGAAATAGGGACCAATTAATTCAAACAGGTTTCAGGCTGGCTAAAGTAGCGTCATCTTTTATGGGGTACTGTATAAAATGTTACAATAAAATACCTCCCCACATTCTAAAACTGAATGAGACAAAATTTAAAACTTGTATAAAACGCACATTATGCAGGCAGGCATATTATATGGTGGGAGATACCATCGCTGATAAAAATGCATGGCTCAATGCTAGTCCTGCTCCGAGTTATGGAAGACGTATAGCACTTATTGGTGGACTGTGTGCGATATAAGCCTATAAGAAACGATTTGTTTAGAGTCCTGAGGTTGAACCGTCTTGACTTAGGGACGTTCCATAGACTTATGTCTCAACCAAATGATGATGAAGCGAAGAGTCTGTTCAAGTTCATGGCCCAAATCTGATGTATAGTAGTTACCTAGTGTATGTTAAGGTTATGATGGAACTATCATACGCATGGCGATTATAAAAGTCCCCAATTAAAAAAAACACTGTGGCGCGAAAACAAGTGATAAGCAGAACATAATTGTTTTGTTGTATGGTTTGACCTGCTGAAAACTGTATGAATATATTTGTATTGAATAAACTCAATTTCTTTTAGAATTATATAACTGCGTTCGTGAACGGACACCATCAGTTGGGATTGGTCATAACTTAGTCACCTCGACCTGTTTTCACTCTAGACGCTTTTACGTGCACGTATTTTTACATCGCACATAGATGTATTTTTTCCTACAAGAATGATTTAACCAAATAATTGTAATTAAAACTTATGGAAAAGAGTGCCCGTGGAGTTTCTTGCACATTCTTCTCCATAGAGACATACTAACGCTTGCAAATGTTCAATTAGACAATTTTAGGATTATTTTGTTACGAGTATTATTTATTATGAGCTATCTTTAGATTGGTGAAAATTATGTCAAGAACTTTTCACGTAATTAACTATACTGTATTCGCTGGTGCAAGAATAAAGGAAAACTAAAAGGTCTAACGGTTATAATGCGACTACTTAATTTTAAAAATACAAATTTACAACGCAAAATGGTTACTTTTGTAGCACTCTTTAATTTAATATCATAATAGTTCCGAACTCCAGGCTTTCGAGATGCTTTTTAATGTCGGCTATTGGTTTTATTAATACCATTTTTTTGTTTATACATTAAAAATATTGTTTTTTTTTTTGTAAAATACAGTTAAAAAAATAATAATTTTATTTTTTATTATAGATAGGCTCGCGCTTGACCACTATCTCACCTGATGGTAAGCGAAGATGTAGTCGACGGTGTAACACGCTCGCTTAGAAGTAACCTATGGACTCTTGACTTAAATTTTTAACATATTTCTGCATGCTTGTATTTGGTTTTTGTATGAAATAAACAACTTCTCATGATATTTTTTATTTTAGATTTTAGTGACAGCAAAGAAGACACTGTAAAAACCTATTTTTGTGGTGTGTTTATCTTTTATGTTTTGCTCCAGCGAGTTTTTTTATAAAATTGCGAAATTCCTGGGGCAAGATTTTATTTCAGTACGTAATAATACTTTGTACCTTTACGCAGCATAATAGTGTTATTCTAGGTGCATTGTCCTCACGAATACCAAATATTGTAAAATACTTTTTTTGTAAATAGTAAGTGTGGAGTTTCTTATTCAAAGTTATTTGCCACAACAATCTACCTACTAATAAAATAAATAATAATATTATTATTTTTAAACCTTATTTTTGGACATTCAAAAGTTGCGTCTGATCTTGTTAATTGTACCTATGCGTCTGATGGTCTAATTGAAATAAATGATTTGACTTTGAATAATTAAACAAAATTTAGTTCTCTATATTAAACTGTAAGATTTTTTGCTTATCTTAACGTGGTGTATACAATCCAATTACTCATTGAGTTCGAAATGTATTTACATATTTGCAAACCATTTCCTAAAAATATAATGAGAGGAAAGGATTTCAATCACAAAATATTGTTCAAGTTATTTTTGAAGCCCAATTACTGAAGTACGGAGAGGTCTGGGATGTTCTCAAGTCCGGTCATAACGGAATTCTATTCGATGAAATTATTTAAGCGGTCCTTCATTTGCCGGCTAAGGCCGGCAAATGAAGGACCGCTGTCCCACCGCTGTCGAGGGTCGAAGTATGAAAGAATTAAGCGAATTTAAATATTTCATTTTCTTTTTATCGCCAGTTCTAACCACCTTTCGCAGATTACTGCTAGATGTTATTTTGATCTTAGCCCACATGTAGGTAAATATTCATATTCATATTTTTTATTGTAAAAAAAACAAATTTATACAAATAAATTATACTACTTTGAGAAATTGCCATCTGAGGTCCAATCGATTCCAATGATATTTTCAGATTACACTGGTTATCGATTGTTAATTCATTAAGCCCATAATTAATATAGTATATATAGTCAAATATTGACTAGGCGATAAACTCACTAAAATACTAACCGTGTTTCTTGTGTGTAGAAATATTTAAAAAACAAAGATATGAGAAAATCTGTCGTAACACATAATGGTTGAAATCCCTAGTTGTTAGGCACAGCACTAGAAAATAACAAACGGCTTACAAGCAATCCTCTGAATAGAGACTTCTGGTATGTTTTCCATTTCAAACACAGACTAAAAATCTGTGAGAAGCAGTAACATCAATTGTTTCCGTAAAATTAAAAGTTATTGAAAATTTAATTGAAATGGAACAGTTCCGAAAAGTAGGTAACATTCGTTCTTAGAATCTTACTCAACAAGTTTTTGCAATCGGAAAGGTACTCATTTCCTCTTTGCATCCGTTTTTCTTTGTACAAGTTGAAAGTGTTGGTACTAGGCAAACAAGAATGAAGTAGAGGTACCAGGAAAACAACGAAAGGTTGCGTGCGTAGTCACCGGAACTCAGAACAACAGATTACACTGAATTTAAGGCCTCGTTGTGCCATTTATTATTTGGCAAGAAAAACGTGCCGCTAATGTCTTTTTGTGGTTATTTATAGAAGATTATTCTCTGCAACCTGACTTTCAAAGTAATGTTATCTATTTGACTGTAACCTGTGTTTAGTTTTGTCATGTTTTTAATTAATTGCAGTGTTTTTTGGAGGGGTTCGTGGATAAATAATGACAGCTTTATGGCCCGATTTACAATTTTAAGCAACGCTTGCTGACGTCATTCTGTGGAACGGTATCGTCTATTATATTATATTGAGATTCCTCAGTACCCTGGCAATTATTTTGAGCCGTTGGTCATGGATGCCATGCTTTGAAACGTACAATACAACAATAGCAATTGTTATGCTTATATGCTGCATTAGCTATTCTTGTTTCTATTGTGTCCGCTAATTAACGTTCGTTATAGATATTTGACAGTCGTTTCGGGTAGTCGGTAGACTGGCAATCGACCCCAACATAGTTGCGGAAAAGTGAAATGTTAGATTGAATATAGCAAGCCGTAAACGATAACGCTTCAGTGAAGGTTACCCACTCCTAACAAATTAAGTTCACCGTCTTGCCTGTACTGAAGTAGATGATGATTGAAAAGTAATGCGCGAAGCGTGACGTCATCGATCAGCCGTCACCGAAGAGTAGGAGTAGGTAGTGCAAAACATGACGAAGTGCTTTACGAGTTACTTGCGTTTACCTTAACCTATAAGCAATATGTAGATGCTTATACACATTCAATATTATTTTTTATTTATAGATTTGTAACTTACACATAATTATAATATACATACTTTGACCCACCTTCTGTGTTTATTCTATTTTGTTTGTTATTTATATATTATCTAAGTATTTTCCGTTTCCGTAAGTGTGTTTGTGGCATCAACAGTGGGTCCTATCAGAATATCAGCGCGGCGTTATTTTCTTTTTTGGATATCGCTGCACATGCTAAGATAGGAGCCTTTTTGTTCTTGCACGGGGTTTTTATTTTAATTTTTTATTATTGTTTAAATTTATGCATATTTCTCGTGTCTCCTGTGAGGGTCACAAATAAATATTTTTTCTTTCTTTCTTATGTTATTAATTATATCAGGCATGTTTCAGTAAGATATCAGAATATACTTTATTTTACACCAAACATGTAACACAAAACTAAGTTATATGAGAAAATAAAGATGTACAGAAAACAAGCCAAATTAAATTTCAAAACATTTTGTTTTGAACTTTAGTTTGGAAAACTTTATAAAAATCATAACATCTCGAAAGTTAGAATTCTAAAGAACCTCGGTATTCAGGCATCCAGCCCGTATATTGAGTACTTTTCATTCCTTGCATACTCAGTCCGACTATTGAAAGGTACTCCAGAAGCCGCACAAATCGGATAACCGGTATGTTAGTTCCGATCCAGTATCACGCGAAAACTTACTGAAGTCAACGATATTTTGGGTAATTGGGTTAGGAATTTATATAGCGTGACTTTTAATGAGGAAACCTTTCAGGGGGTCAACGATATGACGTAAATATGAAGACTATTACTATGAGATCGATTCCAAATTATGGGAAAAAGAATTTCGTGATGTAAGTATTGGTTCCAAAGCAAAAGTTGTACATTTTCATTAGTACTTTCACCTTCTGAAAGAAGAAAATGAAGATTGTATTAAAATGTATTTTTCAGTGAAAACAGAGTAACAATTAGGAGTAATAAATATTAGATTTGCTGAAAGGGTAAATAAAATAACATTTTAAATATAATAGCTAGCGAATCAAATTCATAAAAGACATGTATTTTTTGCTCTCAGACATCTTCGCAAATATTTATATTCAAATCAACAGTAACAACGAATAAATGATGCTAATAAAACCATATTTACTTTACTAATGCCTGCACTGATATCAATTATTTTCTTTCTCTGTGGGCTGATTTTTCGATAGTCAACCAATAGGTATAATAATAGCGATTTGGCAGCTTTTGTATAGAACATATTTTATGTCATACACTCATATTTACTTTCTCCGGTCTCCGTCTACCTCTTCACCACAAAAATTGATTATTATCAGTAAATTAATTTCAATCTTTAAAACAAAAATAGATTTGTAAACAAAATCACTTCTAATTAAACGAACATCGATCTTTTTATCAATAAGTCTAGCCACAGAGTAAAGAAATCAGAATCACCAGTACCTATAAAGATAAACCCGCACATTATACCTTAATACTCATACCATCTAACCTAGACCTTACCTTATCAGGGCGCTTTCAAAGCATCATTAAGGGCGAAGGCACACTGTCCTCAAGGGCAGATAGACCGTTTGTCACAACCTCAACCTCCGGAATTAGGTTACAAGGGCACAGAGTAGATAATTTTGGGGATCGCAGTAGGCCAAGATTAGGCTTGTTTATTAGGCTGTTCATTTTCATTATGGAGGCACTGTCTGTTGAATATGCGATGTTCATTTTGAGTATACTGTAGGTTAGGTGATGACACTGTGACATTTAGTTGATCGTTGTTGCTAAGCCAGACTTACAGGGTGAAATTAAATTAGTCAATGGAACCCTACACATGGGATGGGTTTTTATTGATATCTTGACGACGACGACGACAAAATAAATGTATAAATCAGACCTTTACAAAAATAATAAGTCACATTACTACAGCTTATTACCGTGTCAACTGATAGTGTGGTAACAGGATTGTTTTTCGTTTCATCATTAAAAAAAATATGTATATATCCTAATCCAAAACAGGTCTACCCGTGTGGAAAGTTTAATTTAAATGCTGTTTTAAAAAGTAACAGATAGACACAGGCTATTGGACCCTGTCGAGTCACTGAAACCGTTATGCCATGTCTTTTTTTCAGAATTTACCAAAACGAATGACCTAAAGACTTGACTTTAGAAAAGCAATTAGTAGAACAAAAACGAGCTGCCAAAATGTCTCCTAGCTAAACGAGCTCCACATTCTACATTTCGATTTGAGTGGCTTACCTTTCGTCGTCAGCTAATCGGAACAATGCATACAGCGCGCATCCTGTCTGTTCCAATGAAACTTAATTCGTAGAGCGTTTCATGATTGGGCCTTTCATATTTCAGCAGACACGTCGTGAAGCAACTAAAGGCACTAATAGATCTGTCATGAATGACTACCACGGATCTTAGTCAAATATCGGTTACAACTTTTGATATTTTAAATAATTAAGGTTCAGAATATCTTCTTCTTCCTTCGTCATCTTTTCCTGGTTATCATTTTATTTGTCGTTAGCAATATCTAGAAAATTGACAATCCTAACTTCCGTGAGTTCAAGCATTTTTCCATACCTAATATAACAGCTCACAATGTTTGGACCCTTTAATATTAATAATAATTTTTATCCGTGGTGCTAGGCAACTGGGCTTATCCCAGTTGTAAACGACCCTTTGTGCCTATTGGCCTTTTTTGTTATGTCTCCTGCTTGATATGGAAGTGGAAATTGTGTTTTTTTTCTACTCCTCCGTTATTCTTTTCTGATTAATTTCGTTGCGGCATCCAGGACAGTTAAATTCATTATCCGGGACTTCGTCGAGCTAAATTGCATCGGCGCTTTTCTGGTGGTCGTTACTGTTGATTCTGGCTTTCAGGAGTTGCTGTGGTTTGAGAATAGTGCGGTGGGTTTGTCAATCCTAACTTGAAAAATCCACTAAGAAAAATCTGCCGCAGAACTCGTAATATCACAAAATTCTTTTTCTCAAAAATGGTATGTAATATTGCCATAACATCTCCAAAAAGTCTCCAGAAAGTGAATTCTACCGGAGACTTATTCACAACTATCCAGTAAGAAGCGAGATTTTAAATTTGGAATCTCCTACTGTGCAGTAAGTTAGTATGTAATTTACTTAGGGATAGGTCCGATATATCAAAACGTAACTTATATCGGATATGTGTTAGATATCATATCATATCGATATCAATATCAAAATAACCGATATTACAAAAACTATATCTAATATAACTGTACTACTAATACCGATATCTGAAAACCGAACCAAACCATTTACTTTTCAAAATCAATGACGAACAACGAACAAAAATAATTATGCCCGCGTTAGGCCTTTTTATTCGCGCGAATTTTCGCCCATTCTGCGGCCTATGGAATTGTATGAAGCACGCATTGCGGTAAAAAACTACATAAATCCGCGCAAATAAAATCGCAGTGCCTGCTAAGCCTTAAAGTGTTCATTTGTTTTTTTTTTCAATAAACAGCTTTCTATTAGCAAGCCAGTTCGAAATTTAAATAAAACCTTTGATAAGTTACCTCCTTGGTTGCCATGTTTCGGTGAAAAAGATCGTTCCATTTTTAAATTACACGACAGATATGAGTTTACTATGTACTTTATTTGGCCGCTACACACGGCATATATGGATTTTCATACAACTTTTGCCGGCCGCTGCTCTCATATATTTGGTCTGTACTGCAATTTCGATTTTTCTCGAAGAAGGTTGTCAAAATAATTATCAAATTTCCAAGCATGTTTGAGAAAATATAAATAAATGCCCCCGGTAAATCGATTACAATATCTATCAGTAATTGCCCTAATATGAATGTAACCTAACATATTAATTAAACGAATTTGTTGTTAAACTTTCTTTAATTTTTGAGAAAAGCATTATACAAGCCTCAACCAGTAAGAAAGACATCCTGGCCTCGTATGTAACCGAACCTCACCTGCGGTTCGGTCCGGTTAACTCATACTTGGCCAGGAAGTCTTACTTACTGGATTCTGCAGTAATGTACTATTACAAATACAAGACAATGCTCTGAAAAGAGCGAAGCACTAAAAGGCTTTGAATAGTCCGTATTGTTTGCCGATAGATGGCGCGCGTTGGGTTTCAAAGTGACGGATGGTAGCGTAACAAGATACCCGCTTTGTACAATGTAAACCCGCCCTTATCGCTAACAGGGAGACGAGGTTTTGTGATACTTCTCTTTTTTTTATTGATTTCTGGTTGACAAATATTGTAGGCAGTTGTTTGGCTCTAAGTACATATAATGGAGGTACTTGTTAACTGACTGTTTTTTGCGATAGGATTAGGCAGACAGAACACCACCTGCAATTATTCTAAAGTACTTGTTTTAATTATTTTTATGCATCGGAGCCCTTATTCTGACGTGTCAGTGCCGTAAAACCATGATGTTTCACAGTGAGAGAGATGCAGGACGAAATGCACTTTTATTTCTTCACAACAGGCTCAAGATAACATTGAATAACCTAGGGCCATACCACTTGCCGTTTGTTAGTTCTCCGCACCATACTTATCTGAAAAACATCACCAAGTATCTCTGTATATGTTATTCTATGTTTCTTCTTATGTATTTAACTCTAGTTGTCACGTAGGAATATAAAAAAACCCTTTGAAAATTTCATGTAGGAGAGAATATTTGGACTATTATAATCTATCGCACTAACGTGCGATGACATTTATAAACTTAATTAAAATAGAAATAACACCAATCAAGTTAACCTTTCATATTTAAAGACAAAGCGCATTATCGACGTACGAGTATTAAAAACCTTCACTACAATGGCTTCTTATATTAGACCGGGTCCACATCCTCTCGACAACCAGTCAATTCCTCCTTCCAGCCATTATTTCTGCTCAGCGTTTGAGCTACGCGCGAGTACTCGCAGTCAGTGGTCTCCGAAATTAACCCGAGCATGAAATGAACAAAACCCGACGCTGCCGCCAATCTGCCGCAAATTGCACTGAGAATTACCTACTACCGCTCTGGCACGCTCATAGTGGAATACTGGCAATTGAGAAAATATGTTTCCTAATGGATATTATTTTCTTGCCAATTTTGCAACGTAGGTTTTATGTCATAACGTATTTATTACTTACTATTAATTAATAGCAAGAAGGCTTATCAACAACTGTAATTTCAATAGAAAATTTATTGGATTTTGGGTACAAGAATTACAAACAAGTGGATATCCCAGCGGTATGCTCAAAACGTTACAGAAATATGTTCATTACGAAACAAAAAAATAAACCTTTGGAGGTTCTTCAAGTAAATAGGTAATTAACTTCTGGGTAATTTTTCATTCATGTTTTCCATTGTTGACTACATCATAGATAACCATCAGATAAGATAATGTATAGATAACCGTGATAAGTTTGTATGTCATCAAAATGCCCCTTTAGGCCCACGTCCAGGCCTGATTCAGGCCATGGTACGGGGCGAGAGCGCATGGGAAGCTGCCACCTTATTCTGCTAAGCAGTAATGCTCGCGAAGGAGGAGGCGGAACGAGGGAGACGCAATGGAGACGCCCTGGGCGCCGGGGGTCGCAAGCCGATTCCCGGCCACCGTAGGCGCGGGCTTGCGGACGGCGAGTAATGGGTAGCTCGCTGTCCGATAAGGACTACCCCCGAGTCGACGGCGCGTAGTGTTCCAGGCGCGCCTCAAAGAGATGTCAGCAAAACTGACTGTGTCCGATAGGGCCGAGGCTTGTCCTGGGTCACAGATAAATTTGAAAGAGAGTTATCATGGCTCTGGCTCAAGCAACTGTTGGAACACAGGTGGGTTTTAATAAAAAAGGCACACGCTCTGAGTCAGAAGTGTTTATAGTAATATAAGTTTTAAGCTGGGATGGTCACAATCATTAGAATTAATATTTGTACCACAGTATTCCAGGCTCTCGACAATTGAAACTCGACTGGTTTCAATTGTCGAGAGCCTGGAATCCTGTGGTTCAAATATGTAAAGGTCGTAAAACTACTGAACAAGTGTCAAAAGTGTATACAATGAGCATCATCTGTCGTGAACAATGTCGAGTAACTAGTGAAACGAGTTCTGAACAATGTCGAGTAACTAGTGAGACGAGTTCTGGTAGCGGCATCGTGCGTGAAAAACGAGTGAGGAAGAGGGTAGACAGATATGTCAGCTCGTAAACAACAACCTCCCGCAAAGACTTTAGTTCTCGTGATCATAGTGCTTGTAACGGTGCCGAAATATCGAGCTCTCAACCAAAATCAAAATATACGTGTTTAGTATGTAATTACTTTCTGCCCTGGTCCCATGATACTTGGGGTCAGCGCAACACGATTTTCTTCTTCAATACGGTCCTGTCTACGACGGTTGCCAGCGTGATGACGCTATCTTTATTAGTTACATGGGACTAGGCCAGGAAGATGATGATGATGTAATGTAAGATCCGTCCTCAAAACCCGCACTAGCGTTACCTGCTTAGCTTCTTGTCTCGCACAATGTTTACATTGGTCTGGACACGGTCTTCGCGAGAGAACATCAGCATTACCGTGCGACGTTCCGCTACGATGTTTAATTACGAAATCGAACCCTTGCAGTAGCTCAATCCATCTTGCTACCTGTCCTTCTGGGTTCTTAAATTGCAGTAGCCATTTCAAAGCAGCGTGGTCCGTTTGCAGGAGAAATTTTCGCCCCAACAAATATTTATTGAAATGCTGCAATGTTTTTACTACAGCTAGAAGCTCCCTTCGAGTGACACAGTAGTTCCTCTCAGGTTTGGATAAGGCTTTACTGAAGTACGCAATTACAACCTAATGATCTCCTTTTCGTTGAGACAATACCCCGCCGATTCCAGTATTGCTGGCATCTGTGTCAACTATGAATTCATTTTCATTGTCAGGATAATCTAGGATTGGTGCATTGCACAGATGTTCCTTTAGCTTCTGAAATGCGACGTCACAGCTCTCATTCCAGCAGAACTGTATCTTGTCTTCAGTTAGCTTATGAAGAGGTCGGGCAATGTCAGCAAAGCTCTTCACAAACCACCGATAGTAGGAGCACAAATCCGAGAAATGCCCTGACTTGCGTTTTGTTCTCCGGAACTGGCCAATCCTTGACGGCAACGAGCTTATTCGGTTCCGTTTGAATACCTTCTTCGGAAACCACGTGTCCTAAAAAGTTCACTTGCCGCCTGAACAACGCGCACTTCTTTGGACTTAGCTTTAGATTAGTTAGCTTAGCTCTTAGACTTAGCTCGTATCTTTGACAGCACACGTTCCATGCGGAGGTGATCTTCAAACGTCCGTCCCACGATTATAATGTCATCCAAGTAGACTAGGCAGGCGTCACCAATCAGCCCAGTAAATACCCGCTCCATTAATCTCTCAAAAGTAGCAGGAGCATTACACAGTCCAAATGGCATAACGTGGTATTGCCACAATCCTTTGCCTGTAGAGAACGCTGTCTTTTCTTTATTCCGAGGGTCTATTTTGACCTGCCAGTAGCCACTCTTCAGATCTAAGGTGTCAAACCACTTCATTCCTGTTAGCGTATCCAGCGTGTCATCGATCCTCGGCAACGGATAACTGTCCTTCTTCGTAATGTCGTTTAGACGGCGATAGTCCACACAGAAGCGCATGCTATCGTCCTTTTTTGTAGTGTTCACCAACACTACCGGTGAACACCATGGGCTGGATGAAGGTTCAATCACGCCATAACCTTGACGATGTCGTCAACTTCACGTTCCCGTGCCACTGGTACACGTCTTGGTTGCTGACGGATTGGTACCTCATTTCCTGTATTTATTCTTTGTTGAACTAACGCAGTCTTCGCTATGTCGGCATTAATTGTTGAGAAAATGTCGGCAAACCTGTTTAACATCTTCTTAACCTTGTTCTCTTCTTCTTCTGACAAGTTACTCTGGCAGTCCCTCAAAAGCGATGACACATCGAATCTTGTACTTTGAACTTTGGCGTTGGTAGCATGTTCGTGGCATTTACGCATCTAAATCACTCCTTCACAAGTGCCTAACATTGTTATTTTCTTGAAACCAGGTTCTTGTAACATATGTTGAGTACACGTACCGATGAAACACTAGTACCCCTCACCAAGGTGCGCGCAATCGTCCATTAAGCATCGCTATCTAATCCTTCTTTAAGTACACATCGGTTTTCGCGGCCAGAATTTCTTGGTAGACAAACTGGTACGATTGTTTCTGACCTTGATCGAAGAAAAACCTTTTCCAGGCAGTACACCTTTCCCGATTATGCACCTTCCATGAAGACTTCCTCTGAGCCACACTTCAACACTCCTTGATGAACGTCTATCTCACACTGATGTTTCCGCATGAAATCTAGACCCAGAATGCAGTCGTCAACTATGTCGGTCACGATAACATTGTGGCGGTAAACTGTATTCCCTAACTTCATGTCCACCTCCTTCTCACCTCGGACGGTTATGTGCTGACCGGTGGCTGTTCTTAGATGTACACCTTCATGGTTCCCGAAGCAGTCCCCAAGAACCGTCTTTCTAGTTGGAAACTGACAACAGTCCGAGAAGCTCCAGTATCCAATGTCAGCTTGCATGGTGTTCTGTTAAAATCGCCCTCGATGATCAGGCTGTTCCCGTCACAGGATTGTGAGATCGAGATCCTTAGGGCTCTTCCATCACCAGCCAACACCCACCCCTTAGTCCTGGCATCTACTCGTTTCCCTGCTGCTGTTGCCCAGCAGGGACCTCAGGTGATCCTTCCACTGGCGGCTGCTTACTACCGTGAGGTGGCCTTCGCTTCGGGCAGCTCAATCGGATGTGGCCTCTCTCTCCGCAGCCATAGCATCGGGGTGAAGTCGCAACCTCCCTTATACGATGAGTTCGTTCGTCCCGCCGTACTGCCTCCACCTCTAAAGCATGGGCTAGGGCGTCCTTAAGGTTCTTAAAATGCCCTAGCCTTACGGCAGCCCTAATCTCCAGATCGCAGATCCCATCCGTGAACGCCAGTACGAGGTTCCCGTCGATCAGCACAGGTGATGACTGGTAAGCTTTCCGGACCAACCTTTCGTTTCAAAAGCCCACTGCTGAAGAGTTTCACCAACCCGTTGCGATCGGTCTTTCAGCTGGGCCTGAATTAACATGTTCCAGTTGCGCGTCACCATATCTAGCTTCTAATGCCTCCAGAAGCTTTTCAAAGGTAACGTCGTGTCCAAGCGCTTCTAATACAGTTAAGTCCTGGTTGCGGAGGCCCAAAGTAAGAGCAGTCAAAGCCTGTTCGTTGGTCCACCCATTCGATTTCATCACGGCCTCAAACTGAATCTTGTAGGCGGACCATGACGAAGAGCCATCGAAAGGTGGTACTTTAAAACCACGAGGCGAAGGTGCCACTACCGCAGCTGCCACGATCCCATCTCCAGACTTGAGGCCACGTATTGACTTCTCCATTTCAACGATGCGGGTCTCATGTTGCTGGACCTGGTCCTTTCCCTCCTTCATCTCCTTACCAATTGCAGTGCGGAGGTCCTTGATTATCATGAACTGCTCCTCCTGATGGCGAATCTGCTCTTCCTTGTCGCGCTGCAGCTGCTCTTCCAAGCGGCGAGCCTGCTCCTCTTGACGGCGAGCCTGTTCCTCCTTGTCGCGCTGCAGCTTCTCTTCCAGGCGGCGAGCCTGTTCCTCCTTGTCGCGCTGCTTCTGCTCCTCCATGCGGCGAGCTTGGTCCTTCATGAATGCTATAAGGGCGGCTAGGTCAGGCGACGGCGACGATTGAGCTGGTTCCGCTGCAGCCGCGGAGTCTCGATGTCCACTTGATGACGGTGAGGGAGCGTCTCCAAAGGGCCTCTGGTCTACGTCTTGCTGGCGCTGACTCCTGGTGCGCATCCCTTCCGTTTCTTCCTTCTTTAGAACCGGCATAATTTATCCCGCACTTCTTTGTTATGAGCTGGGGTACAGGGATAAATTATTTAAACGGCAGACTTTAATTAATCACTGTTTATTACACTTCTTAAACAATTCTATTACTTCGCACTATTTTCCGTTTTGATCGCTCTGTATCGCTTCTCAATCGAAACTGACTCACTCCACTGGAAGTCGCTCCGCCCCCGTAACGGGGCGGGGCGAGCGGTGCCGCAACTCGTTCCCAGCCCACGGGTGCAGCACCGGGGCTCGTAACTACGGGCCCGTCATTTTGGTGCCCACTGGGCCTAATATTTTGCTAGCGCGGCCGTTGACCTATGCGGATCAATGACCTATGCTAGCTATGTAGCCGAAACTGACTCACGACGAACCCGACCGCTCTTTATATAGCACGGAAGAAGTTTCTGGAACGTTCCATACTGTTCTAGATAATTTGAGAAACTTCCAGAACAATCGACTTTCGAACTCATTGTTCCCGAAGCGACTAGAAACTTCCAGAATGTTCTGCTTGAACATTCTAGAAAATTCCATTCGACACGAGAAGATTTGTTCCGCTATACGATACTAGATGGCGCCACTAGTTACTACTTAGTTCTTCTACTCGTCACTAGATGGCGTTGCCCTATCTTGTAACAATACCTACTTGTTAGCCGAATTTGTGCCGAAAGGCGGCTTAATTACGGATTTTGATTAAACATGTCATAGTTATATTCATTTTCTTAGTTGAAATAAAATGTTTTGATTTAATTTTGATAAGGATTGGATTTCCTTGCCGGAGCCTGTGTTTCCCGACAGCTACAATTTAGGGGTCTTTAATTCAAGAGAGAATAGGTGTCTTATAGGCAAGCATGATTCACTGTCGACCACAGTATCGCTTACCATCATGTGAGATAGTGGTGAAACGCAAGACTAAAAAAAAAAGGCTACGAAGATTATTTTTGAATGAATACATTTATGGGAGACCTCTCTTTCAGACGAGAGAGAATAAAAAGGTTTTCTATTTCCTTTCTTTTTCCGCTTTATATTTATCACCCAACTTCCCTGAACTACCCTATTTCAAAAATGTACACAAATTATTTCTTCGAGAAACCTTAAAGCAAATAAGATTTTCAGTTTATTTCCAGCGTACACGTGGATCGTTTAATCCCAAGCCGTTTCTAAGTTCATTTACGCTGTAAACTATATACTCACTTTTCCCTAAAGAGGAAACACCTACGATCAGGAAGAGAACAGAGTAAACACGGCGAGTAAATCCAATAGTACATTGGAGAGCGTTCAC
This sequence comes from Orthosia cruda, assembly GCA_964057195.1. Taxonomy (NCBI): domain Eukaryota; kingdom Metazoa; phylum Arthropoda; class Insecta; order Lepidoptera; family Noctuidae; genus Orthosia; species Orthosia cruda. Next base: position 2,497,885 of record OZ059836.1, read on the forward strand.
ACTTACAGGAAAACAAATATTTACTGAGCGACTGCTTGTGGTATTTTCTGTACCTGGACCATTAGTATCTGGTGTTTTTGTATTCAGGTTTATTTAATAGGTTTTGTGTGATAAAGTGGTTTATTTTCCTTAATTTGAAAATTTTATAGGTTTTTTTTTAAGGTTGGTATACAGGATGTAACAGAAACAACGCAATGCCTGGAAAGGGGGCATTGTAATCATCATTTTGACTTTTTTTACTACGGGACTAACCCTGAAATCGCGATTATTGAGTAAATAAAAAACTTTTTTACAAAAAATACTACCGACTTCCAAATAAAAACACTACAAAGTGAAAAATAACTTTCTTTTTAGTTATACCTAACAGGGAAGTTCTTTAGTAAGGTATCTATAATGCCAAAATAGATTACGCGAATATCATGAAACTTGAACATAACCGGTTAAATTAGAGTACACCAAGGTGAACTGTACACATCTGCGTACCACTTAAGAACGTACTGGCGTGATGTTATGTTATGAAATGGTATAAACAAAACAAACATGTGGTTGCGGCAATCCAGAGAGATTTGTCGTCATTTATTGAAGAGTTCTGTTGTATATCTCTGAACTATTTCATCAAACCTTCACCAAATTAAAATGAGACCAATTTGGGAACATACCCTTTAAAAAAAAGAATTTTCAAGGTCGGTCCATATTTGACGGAGAAATCGGTGAAACACACAAACAAAAAAAAACAAACATAAGGTCGAATATAGAAATTCCTCCTTTTTGGAAAGTCAGTTAAAAATTGCCAGTTATATCGCATTAAAACCAAAAACCCTTTGGGTATTATTTTTCTTCTTACTTTCCTCATAAAAAAGGGTTAAATCTTTTGTGTAAAAGAGACCTCCACTGAAAAAATGTCTCCTGATTTTTTTGAAATTCGACATCTGTGACATATTACTTGTCACATCGCTGACTTTAACGCACCTTGACTATATAATTCACGCTTGAATTCGAACGTTACCTTGACTTAACCTGTCTACGATCTTATAACCATAATACAGCTGCTGCCAGCGGCTCCACCCGTGAGAAAGTCAAGTCGAAAATTATCCCACGGGTACACTCCTGCGATCAAAAATATCCTATGACCTAATCGACCAGCTTACTTGACTAAAGGTGAGTATAGACACAGCATTTACTTGTAACAGACCATCGAGCATTCGCCATATTTAACCGCACTTCGAACATGATACTCGATGTAAACGGCGTGTGCTCTATTCTGTTACAAGTAAATGTTCTGGTCTATACTCACCTTTCTATCACAGTTCAAAGAAATTTGAAGCAACTTAATCCATTTCTTAATTCATTTGAAGAGGTCATCTTCTCGAAAACTTAAATCAAGCAATGAACACTGTTGAATTGTGAAAAGGATAAACAAAAACCAGGCACAGCTTTGTTTAGATCTGTTATTCACAATCGAAAGAGATAAATAAATGACACATCCCCACTGCTTGACATGGCTTGACTGGAGGGGAGTCGTCAATATGGTGGCTTGGCTTTGGCGAGCTTGGCGGGCATTGGTTGGTTGCACGTAGGCTGACGTCACATCCGTTACAACTGTCAAAATACAAAGCCTATACTATTGATTGTGTGTCACGCAAGTACCAAGCAGGTCTACCGTGTTTGCATCCAAGTCCGTTCAGTCGTTGAGGCGTGTTTGATGTTTTAACAAACATCCAAGCTTTCCCATTTATAATATTAGTTGGATCTTATATGTATACTAAGTTCAAAGCAAATATCCAATACGGTATATATGAATATGTCTATGTATGTACTCTGCGATCTTCAAATTACAGACAAGCGATCGAAATTCCTTGGCAGCTGTGGAATTTAGTTTGATAGAAGAGAAACGCCTGTTGCATGTGATTTTAGTCTTAGGCCAAAAAGTATTTATGCAGGAGGAGCTAAAGATTTTGAGCAACCATATTCAGGTTTGAAAATTTGATAGCTGAGTAGATCGGGCCTGCTGAAATAACACCAAGAATATATAAAGTAAAATAGAGTAGAGTAGTAAGTAGAGTATATAAAGTTACATATAGGAGCCCTAAGCTGTGATCAGGGGTCTATTTTCAGATTTTGAAAAAGGACCCTTTTTATTCTGATCTTCACGGTGACCAATTTACTGTTGATCGGCTGGGGCTTGACGCAAAATGACTTAAGAAGGCAAATCTGATAACGAAATTGTGTGATTTTCCTGAATCTGACGCTTCAGAAAATTCCAAATCAGACATTTTTTAAAAGGATCGCGAGGAAGGCGAAAGAAATTTATTCTGTGCAATAGTGTTACCTATCTCGAATGTAAATATTACAATGTCAGACGGGTTGATTGAGCCTTTTGGAAAATATGACAGAATATCTTTGTTTTAGAGAAGTACACAAAAGTGGTCATAATTTTACGTTTATCTGTAAAGTAACAAACCCAATAGTTTTGATCAGTGTTTGAATTTGTAGCTGACCCTTTTCTGAAGATTTGTCAGTATTCAGAAGTTTGAAAATACCTAATAGGTAGATAACAAACTCAAGGTACGCAAGCCTTCTCTCTCACCCAGCATCGTTTTCAAATAATTTTCTCGCCTTGCAATAAACTAGGAGTAGGTAGACCTATCAAGTACCATCCATCACGCCACAGGACGCTTGCAAGGCCGACAAAATTATAGGGTCTCGCAAAGCTCAAGTGATTTTGGGACACAAAGGAGTTTTTTAATGTTTAAGAAAAAATATTCTGCGAAAACGTCTGAGGGTTGTAAGAAGATTTGGTCGTCGTTTTTCATGAATATATTTTTGATTTAGTCGCGTGTGTCAAAATTGTGTTGCCTAGAATTTTCTAAAAATGTCAGCTCCCTCAGGTGTCGTTAGAGAAGACGACGGTTTTTCCCGTTCTCTTTTTTTATTTAAACGTTTGTTCAAAAATAGGGATTAAAAACTGTAACCCGACTACGGATTTTATTCTTTAATATGTGTTCGCGGGCCATAGTAACGAATCGATTGACACCTTATTCAACAAAATCGGATGAATAGTTTAGGCACAACGGAGGAACATACGTAAATACAAAGTTACATATATAGACTGCTAAATCATAACCCTTTCTTTTGGCTTCGCTGTAGTCGGGTAAAAATTGGAATTTTATTTTCTTTTACTCTTTGTCTACACAAATGTTGCATGAAAAAGTACTTTTGAAGGCTCCACTACGGTGATAAATGGATATTTAAAACTCTTTACATACAAATAAAACACAATATAACGCCTACTTAATTCACAAGTCACCAGTTAAAGGAGATCAACCAAATTGGTACCACGTTGTAGATAATTTTTCATAACATTCCCCTTACAAAATCTTTTAAATGAATTCATCTCTGTCGACAAAAAATAGGCTCTGCGGTAAGTTGTTCCCAATAAGTAAAGAAATGCATTTTGTTTTGATATTCATTACTGAAAAGAGCCGTTTTATATCAATATTTGAATCAAGTTATCTAGATAATCCCACTAGATATCAAAGCAAGTTAATTCTCTGAGTATTCTTGTATATTAAGATTTATAATGAAATAAGTTTTCTTGCTGTATAACGTTGGTAACTGCTGTATAAAGACGGTACCAAAGCTCCAAAGAAAGTGGTTGATCTCCTAAAAGTCTCATTCAATAGCGACGAGCGTCGCGATCAGAATGCTTCTTAGAAAATCCTGAATGTAAAAACCAATAACATGTTTCTTGACCTGGCAATCAAACTCACAGAATAGCCTGCAAAAAAAAAACACAGTATAAATAAAGTTTCCTTGTTCCCAAGAGAACCCGGGACTCTTAACTAACAATCGCGCGACACAGCTGAAGCGTTAAACACTGCTTAATTATGTGGAAACTTGCTAAGGACAGTTTTTTATCCCTGTTTGAATATTCCTCTCTTCATTTTTAAACCTGCTTTGAAACCTTTGATAAACATGCTCGGAAAGATTGTCTCGCTGAAAAATATCCCTGAATATTGAGTACTGGTTTGATCTTGGAGATGGATTAAGTTTCAAGTATCGGTATTTTCATAATTTTGGGTGTATAGGGATGTATTGAAAAATCTTTCTATCGTTCGCTTTAGTATTTATTGAATCGAAACGATATAGTCTCTTTAATGTGAATATAAACCGCATTTCCAGCTCAAAATCTTTTGTTACACGAATTTCGAGTGAATATTAGGTCTGATTTATTATGTTGTATTTCACAGATTGATTTTTAAATTTATGAAATAATTATAAAATACTGGGAAAACGACAAGGCAGATTGACTATGAAATATAATTATTTAATTTCAATATTTAAATTAATCTGTGAAATCGGGTGGATATAATTTACTAGAATTGAATTTTTATGGCTGAAAGATTTGCAAATTAATTCACATGAATAAATTGAAAACAAGTGTTGTGTATAACTATATTTACGTTGGAACAAATACAATTATTATTTGTATTAATATGGTAAAGAGAACTGACGGCAGACAACAAATTGAATGCTTTAATCAATTTGGAACCTTTTCTATAACCAATAATTGATTGTTTATTGGAAAACTTCCTTTAATTTTAAATCCAATCAAAGATATTGCGAGTGTTTCAATTAAGTTCTACAATAACCTTTAAATAGTTTTTTTTTTTCGATTTGGAATTTTGTTAATCAATTACGTCGTATATTAATAATTGGCTGAATGGATTCAAATATTTTGAACACGAGCCAGATCATGGCCTGGCTTAGGCTTATATAGAACTAGCTGCCACCGGCGGCTCCACTGACGTAAAAGTCGAAAATTAACCTTAGGAAACTTTCTTTATGTTATGTGCTAATCCACGTTATAAACTATCAGTATGCCTAATTTCATCCAAGTCCGTTCAGAAGTTTATACGTGAAAGAGTAACAAACATATATCCATCCGTCTATCGTCACACACTTTCTTGTTCATAATAGTAGTAGTAATAATTAGAACTCTCTATTTCAGTAGAAATAAGTCGGATTTGATTTACGTCGGCTCCTATGATGGTGGGTCATCTTGCCCTCGGGGGACTGTCTTAGATTCACTTGACGTTGCCATACATGTAATGTGGATAGACTCATTGTCAATGTTATTGGTCGACGGTTAGGTAAAAGATTAAGCTTTTGTGACAAGTTGGTTATACCTTCAATTTCAGTTTCAATAAGCCTCTTCATCCAGAAGCTCCTCTCGCATGATATTTTTGTTGTTGTTGTCTTTTTTTTTTTGTTTTTCGTTTTTGTGTTATAGTTAAAGTATGTCTCGGAGTTCAGTGTGTCTCTTGGAAAAGGCCTCCTCTTCTTTGCAACTCTTCTCCAATTGCTTACTAATCAAGCGCTACTAGACTTACCGTCAAAACATAGTATGATAAAACTATTGATGTAAATTCATCATCATCGTCATTTCAGCCAAAAAACGTCCACTGTTAGACTTAGGTCCCCCAAGCGTCGCCACTCTGATTGGTCCTGTGGGCCTCGCATCCATCGAATTCCCGCAGCCTTAACAAGGTCAAGGTCATCGGTCCATCTAGTGAGAGGCCTTCCATCGCAACGTCTTCCGCTTAACAGTCGCCACTACAGAACTTTTCGGCCCCATCGATTATCGTTCTGCTAACAATGCCACTTTAGTTTAATTTAAAATAGTAAAATGCTGTTCGAAAAATTTGGCAAGAAAGTAGAAGTATTGAAAAACGCAGATTTTGGTCGTTCTTACCTTACCTTAGTTCTTACTTCTCGTAACTACTGTAAACCGTAATCATGCCGTGTGACGTAAGTACTTATCTGTATTGAACGTGGCGTCGCTCACACACTTGTGTGATTGAAGTAATAGAACGTATTGTCCCGATAGTCCTTGGAGAGAAGGTGGCATTGTAAGACCTTGACATTTCTTGTTATATCTTGAGTGGAACTCGCAGTTGTGGCAAAGTATAAAATTTTGTTGAATGTATATAGCGATGTTGGGCTGGGAAAAAGATGAATGAAAAGAGATGGCTTGTAGCAGAGATGTTGAGATGGATGTGTGGAGTGACGAGAATGCATAAAGTGAGAAATAAGAAGTGAGATATTAGAGGAAGTTTAAAACTGGCACCAGAGACAGAAAAGTTGAAAAGAAACCGTTTGTCCTGATATGGTCATGTGATGAAGAGAGATGAAATGCATGTTATTAAAAGAATTATGAATATTAATGTGGATGGATGGAGAGGGAGAGGAAGGCCAAAGGCAAGATGGATGGATTGTGTGAGGAATAATATGAAAGAAAAGGGAGTTAGTGATAGCGTGACAGGGAACAGGAAGGGATGCAAGAAGAAAACGTGTTACGCGACCCCAAGTAATATGGGATAGTGGCAGGAAGATGATGATGTCCAATATCACCTACTTCGCTCACAGGCCTTATTTCACACGAACCGGGTAATTTACTGGAAACAAATAGAGACTGAGTACTCCCAGAGATTGCCTTTGTAGTGTATGAGCAATATTCTAAGTTTGCATATACCTATGTATGTTACTCGTGTACTTAAATACCAATTATTACTAATAAATGAGTGAGTTATCAACTAGCAGTCAGAGCGTTTGATTCTCCTTTAATACCCAACCTTACATGGCGACCCTGCCATGTTTGGAGATGGGGTGTCGGGTCGCAATGCAGGCGCACTGTGTGTGGTACAGATTTCGTTCTAAGTGTACGTTGCGTTATTGAACTTTGTTCGAGAATAATCATAAACTTTTACAATGTGAATATCTAACACTCCAAAACGAAAAGAAGTGATAATAAACCAAAATGGCATTGGAGCATCGAATGTGGCTAATACCGACCAGCTACAATTTCATCTTTCTGCAATAAGCATTGTGATGATGATAATTTTGGGTTTGTTGCTGATACTAGCAGCCTATTTCCTGTACAAATGCTATAAGAACTGTCATCGTACTTGGATTAATGACCAAATACTTCGTCAAACCTTGAGAAATTCGTTTACTCAGCGTGTTCGTAGAGGAACTGGAGAAGAAAATAGATGTTCGGCGTGTGCAACGCGATTTTCGGCGTTTAATACCAGGTGTACGTCGTGTTCAAACAGTCCTGGGCCAAGCCCAGCCAAGCCTTCACGTCCTAAAGAAGATTTCGTGCTTAAACCGAATGAGTGATATCGTATAACGTAAAAGTGATGTAAAGTGAAGTGTCAAGAGTGCATAAAAGTGAACTGAAACCGATGAAAATGCGTTGAACTATGGTAATCCAATTTATATATCCTTTTATTAGTCGTTAAGTATGCTGATTATTTCTTATTCTTTAAAAATGTCAAATTATGGCTCATGAGCTCAATGATATATATGAAAAATTAAAAAAAATTAAAGAAAATGTATTTAAATTGAGTTTTGAAAGGAGGACGCCAGAGCGTTTGAAAGAAAAGCTGAATGAGGCAACTATTGTGTATGATAGTTATTCTGTTTTACTTCCAAGCATAAGAAAACAAATAGATGATAAGATATTTAGTGGTAAAAGTTTGTCATTAATTAAATCGCATTGTGATAAAATTGCAGAGTTATATTCTCAAATACAAGAGTTTTGTAATAAGTTGCATATACGTGAAACTGATAAGAGTAGTTGTGAACTATTTGGCTCAACATCGAATCTTGAATCAAAAATGGAGTTTAATTTAAAAGTAGCCCTGAGTCATGAACAATGAAGAATCGACGACGCGTCAAATAATTGATGGTATCGATTACTATAGCTCTACTTTACAAACTGAACAGTGTAAATTAAGTTTAGTTAATTTTGTCTTAAAGAGTCGTCTCTCTCAACAAGCAAAATTAAAACTTAAATCTGATTATCCATCCATTGATGCATTACTAACTGATATGCGTATGATTCTTTTGCCTAAAAAAAATAGCGTCGCCTTGCAAAGTAAACTTCAAACTTTGCGACAAGATCAAAGGTCGATTAATGATTATGGTAAGGAGTTGACTGAGCTATTTATGGATTTATCTATAGCGCAAGCCGAAGGCAAAACGGAAAATCTGAAGGTTTTACAACCTTTAAACGAAAAACAAGCAATTAAACGTTTTTCCGACGGGTTACGCAATAGGCGACTCAGTACGATAATAGCTGCACAAAAATATGAAACCTTAAAGGACGCGGTGCAAGCAGCTATAGATGAAGAGACCATTGCAATGCCGTCTCAGTCTGAAAATATTTTCACTTTTAATAGGAACCGTAATAATTATTTTCAAGGTAAGCATAATCGAGGTTTTTCTGGAGACACCCGCCAGTTTCGAGGTGCTTCCACGTGTAACAATTTCAGCAGGCCTTCCGTCCATCGAGGTGCGACTTTCTACCGAGGCCGTGGTCGTACGTTCCAGAACCATAGTCGAGGTCAGCCTAAACTGAATCGAGGTACGTACTATAACTCTTATAAAAGGTACAACAACTCTAGAGGTCATCAACGGAACGTACAACGATGTGATGCGAATATTCACGTTCTAAACGACGATGAGCCCTCAAAAACTAATTCAACCGGGGAGCAGAGCAAGTTTTTTCGTGAATAATGGGTTTGTATTTGCAAGTAATAGTCATTGTTGCATAGAATTATACATAGATAAGTATAACTACTTATTTTTAATTGACACCGGCGCTTCAATTTGTGCCATTAAATATAAACATGTGATTGAATTAAACATACCGATCCATAAAGAGAGCATTAAGATAAGCGGAATCGGTGGTACAATAGAAGCAATCGGATATGTTTATTTAACTCTGAGCGATTGTAATGACAGAGGAAATTTATTTAATCATAAGTTCTATGTTTTTAATTCTTTGCCGTGTATGGCACATGCTATATTAGGACAGGATTTTCTTACGAAATTCAAAGCTATATTAAATATTGGTTGTAGAACTTTGACATTAAATAATAATATAACAAATGAAAAAGTAACATTGCCTTTACAATCAAATAACTCAAGGTTTTCTTATAATTTGACTTTGCCGCCAAGGACCGAATCAATTCATTACATACCTACTAACATTACCGAAGAGTGTCTTGTTTGTTCGGCTGAATTAAGAACAGGAATATTCATTGCCAGCGTATTAGTTAAACCCGTAAATGGTATGATACCTATTTTAATCCTAAACACAAATGATACTGAGGTTCACCTTGATACTATTGAACCAACTTTACATAAAATTAGTGACTATAATTTGTGTAGTTTTGAACAGTGTAGAAATTTGAACGCAGACCGTGTTAAAAACTTGTTTAGCTTATTAAATTTAAACCATTTGAACGACGAAGAGCAAATCGCGATTGAAAATATTTGTGCAAAATTTTCCGATATATTTTTATTGCCAGGTGATAAGTTAACGACAACAGATATTTACAAACATCAAATTAGTTTACAACCCCATGCTCAACCAGTCTTTAGTAAACCGTACAGAATACCACATTCGCAAAAACATGAAGTAAACAAGCAGATTAGTAACATGTTACGGGAAGGTATAATTGAACCATGTCAATCTGAATGGTCAAGTCCATTGTTGTTGGTCCCTAAAAAGATAGATAATACGGGCAACAAGAATTGGCGCTTGGTAATTGATTATAGGAAATTAAATAACTGTATACAAGATGACAAATTTCCTCTACCGAATATTGTTGAAATATTGGATTCTCTTTCGGGTTCTGTATACTTTTCTACTCTTGACCTTTCCAATGGATATTACCAATGTAACCTTGACCCCGAAAGTCGGAAATATACAGCATTTTGTTCTGGACAGTTTAAAGTTCCGGGTAGCGTAGATAAAAGTACTTCTTCCGTATCAGGACAATACCAGATGACGAGAATGCCAATGGGTTTAAAAACAAGCCCTAATGCGTTTTCAAAAATGATGACTATTGCAATGTCGGGTTTGACCTACGAAAAGTGCTTGGTATATTTAGATGATCTTATTGTTTTTGGAAATTCATCAGAAAACCATACCAAAAATCTCATAGATGTTTTTACAAGATTGCGTCAGGTAAATTTAAAGTTAAATCCTCATAAATGTAACTTTCTTAAAAAGGATGTATTGTATTTAGGACATGTTATATCGAGCGAAGGTGTTTTGCCCGATCCTGAGAAAATACGTGCTTTGAAAAACTGGCCAGTTCCGAAAAATGTTGAAGAATTAATTAGATTTGTCGCGTTCGCAAACTATTACAGAAAATTTATTAAAAAATTTGCCAATATAGCGTATCCCTTAACACAGTTAACAAAGAAAAATGCATTATTCATATGGGATCAAAAATGTCAAACCGCTTTTTCTACTTTAAAATCTATAATTTCGAGCCCACCTATACTTCAGTACCCTAACTTTTCTAGTAATTGTAAATTCATACTACAAACCGACGCTTCGAAATATACATTGGGCGCAGTTTTGTGCAATGACAATAGAAAACCAATAGCATTCGCGAGTAGAAATTTAAATAAGGCCGAAATCAACTATCCTACTGTGGAAAAAGAACTGTTAGCGATAGTATGGGCAGTAAAACATTTTCGCCCCTATTTATATGGCCGTACATTTGTAATTGAAACCGACCATAAACCTCTAATTTATTTATTTGGCATGCGAGACCCATCTAGTCGCCTTACGAAGTTCAGACTTTTACTTGAAGAATACGATTTTATTGTAGAATATATCAAAGGATCCACAAATATTCCAGCTGATTCAATGTCACGATTACCTATCACATCAACGGACTTAAAAAATATGCATGAAAGTATAATCACGGTTATGACACGTTCGCAACATAGAAAAGTGCTTGAGTCGCAACATACGCAAAGTGCTATGGGTTCTACTGACGATTGGCCTGCGCAACCAAGAGTCGTGGAGATCCATAGTAGATCGAGGATGTCTGTAGAACTTAAATTTATAGAATATAATAAGTTAAATAAACTACGTAGGTCTAATGAGATAGAAAAAGAAAATAATGTATTTTGTTATTCGTCATCGAGAATGACGTTATTTATAAATCCAGTTTGCCAATCACAATTGACGCCAGCCGCATTTGTGAGGGAACTGAAATATTTTTGTGAGAAAATTAACGTGCACGAATTAATTTTTATAAGAAGTCAAATTTACGATGAATTTATAAAAAAAGTGTTTACAGAAATTAAGTCGTATAGAAACTGGACCGGTCCGCGATTATGTATTCTAAATGACGTAAGAATTATTCAAAATAAAGACGACCGAAAGGTAATATTGAATGATTTTCATCTTCTACCAACAAGTGGCCACGCTGGTATAAGACGAATGTATAATAACATCAAGAAATATTACTTTTGGCCATGTCTTGAAAGAGACGTGCAAGAATTTATTAGGAAATGTGATAAGTGTCAAAAACAAAAACATACTTCTCATTATGTTAGAGAGCCGTTGGTTGTTACAACAACAGCCAACTCGGCGATGGAAAAAGTTTTCCTAGACGTAGTAGGACCCTTAGATCGCGATAATTATAATAATTCATATATTTTAACTATCCAATGTGAGTTAAGTAAATATGTAGAAGCTTATCCTATGATAACTAAAAGTTCTGAGGAGATAGCGAAAAATTTTGTTAAAAATTTTATACTTAGATTTGGTATCCCCGCTAGAGTAGCTACTGATAGAGGCACAGAATTCATGTCAACTGTTTTCAAAGAAACATGTAAACTTCTCAATATAACTACTTTAAATTCTACTGCATACCATCACGAAACAATAGGTTCTCTGGAAAATACTCATAAAAGTTTGGGTAATTTCCTAAGAATTCAAACGAATAACCATACGAGTTCATGGAGTACGTGGGTACCGTTTTGGTGTTTTGCCTATAATACCTCAGTTCACACTGCTACTAAATTTATGCCTTTCGAACTTGTATTCGGAAAAAGATGTAATATACCTACCAATTTAAGCCAACAATCAGTAGATCCTCTTTATAACTTTGACAATTATCCCTTAGAATTGAAATTCAGATTGCAAACATCGCAAAAAGAAGCGTATGATAATTTATTAGAAAGCAAAACATTAAGGAAACACAAGCATGATCAAAATTGTAATCCTATTACGTATAAACAAAATGACTTAGTTCTAGTGAAAAACGAGACTGGAAACAAATTCCAAAGTATTTATAATGGGCCATATTTAGTTGTTAAAGATGTTTCGCCAAATGTTGAGATATTGAAAGACAATGGAAAACTAGATTTAGTTCATAAGAATAGGACTAAGTTATATCATTCATAATATTTTCTACTTAATATTTCCAAGTTAATCATGTACTCTTATACTTATATTCATTTAAACAATTTAATAAATACACAAAACTGTAAACATACTGTACTAAAATGTGTATTAAATGTGAATCTTGTTTACTCATTAAAATAAAATAATACTATCATATTATTTTATTTTTTCCTTTCGAGGAAGGTGTAGTGTATAAGCTATATTCTAAGTTTGCATATACCTATGTATGTTACTCGTGTACTTAAATACCAATTATTACTAATAAATGAGTGAGTTATCAACTAGCAGTCAGAGCGTTTGATTCTCCTTTAATACCCAACCTTACAATTTATTACTTTTCAAAGTAATCAATTTCACCTTTGATAGTAGGTCTAACATAAAAAAAACATTTCATATGATATAATAATATACCTTTGTTAATTAAAGTAGCAGAAAGAGCTCAGCCAAAGAATTTAATTATTTACTAAATCCATTATTTTCGTATTGATGTATACATGTCTCTTTAAGAATTTCAGTGTGTAAGGGATAAATTGTAACAATGTCAGTACATTTCAGTGTCATGTATCTCATTATCGCTCATCGTCATCTGTAATGATGACGCAACTGACTATTCGGCAATATTGTCACGAAATTATTGCATAGTACGTCAAAAATAGACACATATGTACAAAAGGTCGACTCGATACAAAGAGCGAAAACAAAAGACGCGTAAAATACGTAGGGGGATCTAAAACAAAAGCCGGTCGCGAATACGTTTGTGCTCTTTGTATGGAGCCAGACTTATTTCTGTACATTTAATTTTCTGTGAATCTAGAGTGGTATGCTGTGGAGAACCCATCGCTGCAAATGTCCGACTCCAAGGATAAAGATACCCAGCGGGTTTTGATCACAAGTGAACAGTGAAGGAAAATAAAACAGCATGTAAGACATGCCGTTTTATTATCCACATCCACTAACTCGCATTGGGTCTGCGTGGTGGATTACACCCTATTCTTTCTTAGAGAGGAGGCTCATGTCCCAGCAATGAAAATGTTGTAGACTTATTATTGAACCGACTTTCTGTACTTATCTATTTAGTGGCAGATCCTATCGACGTTGGAACGTCCGTCTGTGATGGAGAAGTTCAATTTCACGAACAATTGATCGTTGGTAGCTCCGGTATCCGACTCAGAGGAGGCTCGATGCTATTCGATTGATTAACAGTCAAAGACTTCGGGATTGGACGGACTTTCATTGGTGGTTTGGTTCTGGTGAGGTTTATTATTTAAATTTAACGATAGGTATCATCGCTTACCATCCGGCGAGATAGTAGTTAAACGCGATTAACTACTATCTCGCCGGATGGTAAGCGATGATGTGGTCTACGGTAATAAACGCTTGCCTAGAAAAAACTAAACCTATTCACTCTGACTGAATAAAATAGCCCTAGGTAGGTTGCAGCTATCAGAAAACAAAGACTATGGCAGGGAATTGCACTGTGCAAACATTGAAACTATTCGGTTGACATCCTGACATTCTTTATTAATTTTACTGTCTTACAATTGCCACACTGTGAGATCTTCTGCAACCTGTGGTACTAGTATACGTTAGTGCAGGGCATCCTAGGTTGATATTGCAATACTTGCGTCTGTAATTTTTTTTACAAATTCTCTTGTTATTTTTCCAATCTGTAATTCTGAATTTAATTATATTATTCTTCAGGGCTTGTAATTTTGAATCAATGATGTTAAGACGATACTTGATTGATTGCCCACTTGGGTAAATTGAAAAACGTTTTAGTATGCAGATTCGTTTTTAAAACAAATTCTATGCATTTGAAATTATTTACCTATTTAAAGATAAAAATTAGCATAATTTATTCAATTGACTTGACCTCCATATAACCAATCAAACTTTTATCGTTTCCACCGGAATCTCTTAGCAAATCGAAGATCTTTTATTACTTTATGTGAACATCAAGATATAAAATAAGTATAACTTTAAGGCTATATTTTATTGTGATATCCAGCATTCTATTCAGATTAAAATTGTGAAAGTTTGGCTCTTTAGATGTTGTTAATTAATTAATACCTACTTCACAGCTGGACGGATTAGAATATACACCGATAAATTTTGGTCGCTACAATCCCGTGGAGGGTCGATCCGGTACGTGAAACAGTATCGATTTGTAAAGATAAAATAATAAATGAAAAAACACAAAAAAATAATCCGACTGCCTAAGCAAAACGTTAGTGTTCTGATTTGGCAGTCAGATTATTTTTTTTATAACGTGCAAAAATAAAATTCGTTGAGGAATTCGGTATTGCAAAATGATAAAACAAGAGGTATCAAAGATACATGGTAGTCGGATTATTTTATTGTGATTTCTGTTTTAAATTTTATCTTTTCATATTTATACTGGTTCATGTACCGGATCGACCCTCCGCGGGATTGTTACGACCAAATACACAGTTCTTAACCCGGTGGTACATTCTCGTTGGATAATTTTCAACTCTTACGCGGTATAATCCGCGAGATAAAGCTACTAGATCATAATCCAACGAAATTCCTACTCTGCAAGTAACAAACAAGAAATAAAACCCATTTCACAACAGTCATAAGAAGCTCTAAAGAAATACTTAGGTACATAGGCACTTAACACTCACAATAAAAATAATACAGCTTGGATCATTCTTCATTACAAACGGCTCGAGATGGCTCGAGACGGCACGAGACGGAAAACATCCATTAATTGTTAAGTGCCTCGTCAACGAGTCTTCTGGAACAATTGAGAAGTTCCCAGCGATGAAATCTAAGCGCTAAGTCGAGAATACAGTCTGAATGGAAAGTTTAACTTTATATTGTGCCATATATTTAGTATTATTGTCACCTTGGTGTAAAAACATTAGACACTAAATTATCTACTTAGTTGTAAACTATTGATAGGATCGCATTAGATAGATCACAGTTGATGTTAAAAGATGATTTAGTCAACGACGGAGCTGCCGTACATGGTCTGAAATTATAGAAAGATTTAGGAAAATCGACATGGATCGAGAAAATCTATTAGTAATATAGAACGCCAATTAGTTTTTTGACTAGCCTCATCTTTTATCAACGGCATAAACCATCTCCATCCCCAAGAGACAGAAGAAGAAGATTGAAAATGACTTCACAAAAAACATTCCTAAAATACACAGAAACGCTTTAAAGCGATTTATGATGACAGGCTTTAAAACAGTGAAGTGACATGTGTAAGTGTGCCTTTAAAATGAGTGAAACTGTATTTAGAACGATAAAATCTAGCCGCTATACAATTACGTCTAATGGTTGCTCAGTGCTTGCTTAATGCCCTGAGTGCAGTAGCGGGGCAACACTATAAAGGGGCTTTAATATAAC
The DNA here is from genome assembly GCA_964057195.1 of Orthosia cruda. Taxonomy (NCBI): domain Eukaryota; kingdom Metazoa; phylum Arthropoda; class Insecta; order Lepidoptera; family Noctuidae; genus Orthosia; species Orthosia cruda. Next base: position 2,513,549 of record OZ059836.1, read on the forward strand.
TAGTAGGGATCGCAATCTCGCGGAACGGAAGTACGGGATTGATCACACCCGGTCGGGATCTCACGGGATCCCGCATAGTAATAAAAAATATAGAGAACCACATAAAAGCATTTTAATTCTGTCCTTAAAAAACAAGCTTTATCACATTATCATAATTAAATTAAAATAGTTTTGTTTTGTAACATTTGTAATATTTTATATCAGTAATGTATCTATCTAATGCTGAAAGTATGTAAGCACTAAAAAAATACCAAGTTTGCCTGATACGCAGAGTGTGTCTAAGGTCCCATAGATCCCACTAGGGTTGTACAGGCCTTTTTTTGTTCCAGATCCCGGGCAATTACGGGATCCCATCGTTCGTGATTGCAATCCCTAATAGCTAGATATAGCTATTATTGTAGGTATTCTTTTAGAGCTGTCTTGAAGGTAGGTATTGTCTCTAAGTAGCCCAGTTCACATGGCATGAGTGAGCGTTGTGATAAAAAGAAGTTTTTTATTTTAATCGAGAAGGTAACTGTATTTACAGTGTTAAAAATAGAATGGTAACTGTTCTCTGCATACAAAGATTGTGCACCGATATCCCTCATTCGTTAATCGGCCTCTATACTCTATGAGTCTATAGGGAGCGTATAATCATAAGAAAAACTACACCAATTTCTTATCCGTGACTAAATTATAAAGTTGACTGTCAAGTGATACAATCATACTATTTATTACAGAAAGATATATACTGTTCTTCTATGTTTTTTTTACCATTAATAGTTGTCAACTTTGTTCAATAGGCCTCTGATAACGGCGCAATTATGAGCATTTTTTGAGGGTTCTAATGCTTCTAAAGATAATGTACCATCAAAAAGGAAAACATAGATATACAGTTTGTACCTTTATATTTTAGTTTATGGCATACCTTTTAAATTTGTTCAATATTGGAGGAGGAAATAGGCGAGAGCCAAATCTCGAATTATGACTTTTTACATATGTGTTACGTCAGAACTTTTTACTAGGAGAACCGATTTTGATGATTATTTTTTTATTCAAGTGATCACATTTAAATTTAGTGAAGCTCTAATGAAGAACTTCGGAGATATACAACAGGACTTCTTAATAAACAACAGCCAATCTCTCGAGATTGCTGCAATCGCATGTCAGTTTATTGTATACGCCATTTCATAACATAATATCACACCGGTATGCTCTAAAGGGGTACGCAGATGTGTACGGTTCATCCTGGTACACTCTCATTTCACCGATTATTTTCAAGTTTTATATATAAAAATAATGCACAAAGTTATGCCAAAATTTGTGCATTATAGGTACCTTACTATAGACCATGCTCATTATGTACCACAACTAAAAAGTGAAAAATAAAAGCTCTTTTAACAAAAAAATACAAGAGACTTCCAAAAAAATACTGCAGTCAAAAATAGTTTCAATTCCGGAAATCGGTGTCATAAACGTTAGTTTATATAGTATATATAGAAGTTATGGTTTCGATTGTCACTATTATAGTTTACTAAATCAACCTTGCTTTGCTAGCTTTAATATACAACCAGAAAAATATATAGGTATAGGTAAACATAGGCAAGAAATGAACTAACCTAAATATTTGCCGTACGTAGTGTATATTTCTTGTATTTGCAGACTATAAAATTATAATTTGTTTACCCAAAGCAACATTCGCTTTAGCGATGGGTGCTGGTTACAAAATAAATCACTGTATATTTGGTTGCTTGTGCTTTATGAATACCTATACCGTATACCGATAATTCGAAGCATTTCTAAGTAGAATCTGGTTAAATCAAAACAAATACAGCCCATCTTATCTCTCTTCAATCTTAACAAAGTTACTGAGCCGAATTCTCGTTATTTGTGAGAATTCCTTCACCCGTGCTTCTAAATTGGAACTCTCTTTCATCAAAACATTGTCGGCCCATTTCCCATTGCTTTTCTCTACGTACAAATTCATAATGAAGGTAAGGGTGCAGACAAACTGCTGCTTCAACAAGTTTTCAAGATGCTTGTGAATGTTATGGCTTAGAAACTTCCTCGCGATTTTGTGAATGAAACTCTATTTGTTAATTTTTAAATTAAGTAAACCTCCCGTTGACCTCCCTAGTGTTTTTCCTAGTAGGTTTGAGTTAGCTTGTAATGAATAACATTTACTGCATCCACAACCCATTTTTTAGGTAATCACGCTAGAATCGTAGTGCCTGCTTTAGGTGCATCCAAACAAATGAAAAGAAATGTCTATGTAAATTGATTGCGCTTGTTAGAATTTAAAGTATGTGTGACGTCATTAAATCATGAATTTTCATTTTTCAAGTCACAATGTACATAATACGTACATGTCATATTTATTAAGCACCTACCGACAAATATCTAATTGGTACCTACCTAAATTATTATTGTGTTGTCAACTATGCCCTATGGCCTTTATTTCTAATATGTTAAATTGATTTAAGGGCTAGTCTATGTTCTTTACCTAACCTTGTTATTTTGATTCTATAATATTGTAAATACTTTATGTAGTTGTAAAAGGTATCGATAAATACTACGAAAGAGCTTCCGTGGATTTTGTTGCCCTTCTTCTCTACGAGAACTAGTTTAACGATCGGGTGGTAAGCTCACTGAGCCTTCTCAATACGAACTAATTGATAAGCCTTATTTAAATAAATACCTAGTCTTGTCTTTCTGTGCTTTTATTCATAAAATCCTTCCTTTACACACCACATACATTGGAACTCTGCACCACACTAGGAATTTCTTCCTGTACACTCACAAACACAAACACCCAGAGCCGGAACAACTATCTGTAGGTCATACAAATATTTGTTCCATGCGGGAATCGAACCCGCGACACGCAGTGCAGCATTCAATCGTTCAACCACTGCGACAACCGTGCGCCCAAATTCAAAGCTTGCTATCTTGGTAGATATCAATACATCATTCATGATTCTAACACGATCATGTCAATTAGTTTATTTCTAGATCATTAAACCGTTTTTGTGCGTTTCTTGACAAATTTGTTTAGTTGCATATCTTCAAATTATCTCATTTAACCATTCTCCAAAACATTAACGCCAAAATCTGACCAACAATGCAGAGTTACTATTAATTTACTAATTACTTTCTAGCACAGCCCCTAAGACTTGGCACAGTAAAACGCTAATAAACGTCCGTAAGTAAGATCGTTAGACGAAGTTGGGCAAGTTCGGTTTTAATAATAATATATAGGCAGAACATGACGAGTTCACAATGAATAGTTAATGGCGGCATCGGCTTTCTTACTTGAGCGTCAATGAAGTTTTGATGTGAGTCATTTAACTTTTTGTAGGTGCGGCCTTGGAAGATGAGAATTTATATTGAATATTTAATATGGATCATCCATCAACGAGAGGGCGAGGTAAGCTAAATAAAAGATGGATGTGATCATTGATATAAAAGAAACGGGAAATGATGGCTTAACGGTTGACACTGACAGGAAGGTATGGAAGAAGAAAACGTGTTGCGCCGATCCAAGTAACATGGGATAAGGGCAGGAAGTTGATGAGGGTGGATGAAGAGTCTATCTTCAAGAATAAGCACCACTTGTTTTTATCTTTCTTTAATTTTTTTGTTATCATTTGCTCTCAAAACGGTGAAGGAAAACATCGTGAGGAACTGGCATGTCCTAGATCCAACAATTCGAAGACATGTAACATTTACCAAACCGCAATCGGCCCGCGTGTTGGATTATAGCCCATTCCCTCTCTATGAGAGGAGGCCTGTGTCCCAGCAGTGGGAACATTAAAAGGCTGATAATGATGAAAGCAGTTGCGGTTATTCAGAAGTCAGACAAACAGTCTAGCGGTAAGACAGTAGCCAAAAAGTGTCGTTTTTTTTGTCAACTATTGGCTTGCGCTTGACCACTATCTCACCTAATCGTAATCGATGATGTGGTCGGAGGAGCCGGATGGAATTGGCTCCTTCATTCAGCTATATTCAGTTAGACTAGAAACCGACTACCACATACCTAAGTACATAGTTGTGAAAAGGTTAGACACTTTTTTTGTACTTTATTAGTAAATTCTTAATAATTAATTACGATCTAGACTAAAATACTAATAAGCAATTTAACTCTAACTTAATATGTTACGTGATAGATTATGTTCAAACTAAGAATAGTGCCCATTTTCACTTTTAGACAAGTCCGTAGCACTTCCTTAGAGTCTGATATAATTTATAAAAAAACTATGTTTATGTGGTATATGTAGCACAACATTGTTACTATTATTCATTCTCTTTGACACTAATGCAAAAGGTTTAGTTCTTTTTAGTCTACGCACTAAGTCTGTGTTTGTCTGTGTTCACGTGTCGATGAAGTCTGCGTTCGTGAGCTTCAGCACATTTTTGGATGATGGTGGTGACGAATTTAATTTTAAGGTCACGGTGGAGGTCGTCATTTCTTATGTACCAGGGTGCAATTACAGCATTCCTAAGGAATTTATTTTGAAAAAATTGGCTTACTTTTACATTGTTTTTTTTTAGCACAGTCCATAAGTTGGATACCATACGTCCAAATTGGCATCAGTATATTCTTGTATAGGGTTATTTTATTATTTACACATTATGATACTTATGTTACGTAGACAAATTATATTTGTATGGCCTCCCAATGGTCAATGGATTTCTAAGAATTATTAAGTTCTAAAATTGTCGCAACTGCGGTTTAGTAGGTTAGGCTTTACGCACCATTGATTTTGCTCATTACAATAACACTGTCTTTCTAGACCCACGAGGGATCTAGAACTCCCAGTATCTAAAGTAAGTGTTTCATTTATTTATTTATAACTGTATGCAGGTACCTAAACACAAAACATTTACGTAAAAGAGAGGAGATTAAAAACAGATAGTGGAGCACAATTTATTTCAAAAGCTTCCAGTGGACCAGCGACAGGTGAGTTGGATTAGATAATATTATAATTTGTAGTAACTACATACTAATGTAGTCTGTTGAGCGTGGCACCGACTGATCTAGTACACATACTTTCATACGGAAACGTGACACCAACTTTCTTTTTTTTTTAAATATGTAACATGACAAAATATAAACAGAAAACATCACAAAAACCTCAAAAGGTTTGTCCGGATGTTGAAACACTTATAAGCAATTTTAACACTAACAAAATATCATTGATTATAGTTTTAAAAACATAGTTGATAAAATACAAAAATAAAAAATTGTAAGGAAGTTAGTAAATAATACCAAAGATACTAACAAAAACTACGCCGGCGTGGGTCAGGCAGCCCGACGATACAAATATTGAATGAAATTTAAACAGGATGATGCATTCTCAAAGAGAATCAAAGAATTTCTTGTATTTAATTATATAATTATTATTTGTTATTTCTGATTGAACTTTTGTGGGAACATCATTAATTAGAGTAGGTATTAAATAAGCGCATGTTCGTTTACCGTAATAGTTCTTGTATCTCGGTACTATAAGTTTTGATTGAGCTGCCATTCTTGTAGCTTTGCTATGATTGACTTTAGTTTGCAGGTCTTTGTTGGTGAACTGTTCTATTAATAACCACTTTCGAATTTTAATGTGTATTGGCAAGATTTTACAATATTTAAAGAACCCTGTTACGTCAGCACCATCATAGAGTGTTTTTTTTATTTTATTTGGTATTATTATTTTTAATAAACGAAGTTGTAGGTTATATATTTTGTCTAGGTAGGTTTTAAATGTTCTGCCATAGCTAGTTATTCCATATGAAATAATAGATTCTGCAAGTGCATTATAAAGGTTAAGTAATATTTTAAAAGGGACTTTGTATTTAATTATTGCAAATTTGGCTAGCATTGCACGAAGTTTATCGCATATGGTGTCAATGTGACTACTCCAGTTAAATCTGTCATCAACGACTAAACCCAGGTATTTGTACTTGGTAACCTGCTCCAATGGTTCACATTTGCACCCAAGCTTAGATAGTTGCACTTCATGCAAACATTGGTGTGTGTGCGCAATTATTTTAACTGGCTTGTCTGAGTTGAGTAAGTGATTGGAACGAACATGGATAGTTTTAGTTTTACCAGCATTAAGCACCAGTCCAACATCATGAGACCACTTACATAAATTATCAAAATCATGTTGCATCAATTGCTCGGCCTTAGATAAGTCTTTATCAGCTGCTACGAGACAGGTATCGTCCGCATATTGATAGACTGAGCAATTGTTTGCAACATTCTCCATGTCATTGACGTAGGCTAAATAATGCAAAGGTCCTACAACTGAGCCTTGTGCTGTTCCCGTAGCTACTACAATTTCATCACTAAGTTCATTACTGATTTTTACACGGCATGTTCTGTTTTTTAGATATTCTTTGCACCAGTTTAATATTGGGCCTCGAACCCCTGTATTGTCAAGCTTGTTTATAAGTGTATCATGTCTGAGGGTGTCAAAGGCTTTGCTGAAATCAATAAACAACAAGATGACGTGTTTTTTGTCATTGAGGTGTTGGTTTATTTCATCTGTGAATTTAGAAAGGAGAATTGAGGATGATTTGTTAGGTTGAAAACCTCACTGAGAAGCCGATAAGACATCGTTTTTAATGTAAAAATTCTGAATTTGTTGACACATGTATTTTTTTACTACCTTATCTATGACTGGCAATATTGTAATGGGCCTGTAGCTGTCATAGTTATTATGAGATCCATTTTTATAGATTGGTCGCACGATCCCTGATTTTAATTCTTGGGGATATTCCCCTACTTGTATACTAGTGCTTATTAACTTAACTATGACCTTAGCTAACTTATCACTTAAAACTTTTACATCTATACAGCGGATGCCATCTATACCCGCAGATTTATTTATGTTAAGTTTTTTTATAATAGTTGATATATTACGAACGGTAGGTTTTTTAAAAAACATGGACTTGTTAAACGGAAAAATATATTCTGATTCAAGTATTAGTTTTATGTTGCATTTAGGTAATATTTTGTTTACGTTTTCGCTAAATCCCTTACTGAAATTGTTGGCTATTGTACTTATAGCTAAATCATTTTTCTTGAATGCTTTGATTATTGCTTCATCTACTGACTTACAGATTCGACCAGATAGTGTGTTTAAAATGTCCCACATTTTCTTTTTATTCATTTTATTTTCATTAATTAGGTTAAAGTAATGTTGGTTTCTAGATTTGTCTATTATTTTTTTAGTCTCATTTCTTTGTTTACTAAATTGCAATCTAAGTATTTTATTATTTATATCATGTTTCCACCGATTGAATAGTAAATCTCTTTTATGGCACATATTATTAATTTATCTGGTTATCCACAACTCTTTATTCCTTTTCCTGTTTGTACTTATTGTTTTAGAATACTTGGACTGCTCATAACAACACTCAAAGCTATTTTTAATATAGTTATAAATCTCTTGAGGGCGTTGCATATTATCAACTACATTCCAATCTATAGCGTCCAACTTTGATTTTAATTTATTATAATCAATTAATACTTTTACTTTTGCAGCATCCTGTACAGCGTCTTTAGCTCCGCCTCCAATACAAGACAACACGATCATGCGATGGTCTGCCATAACCGTACCGAGCGCCGCTGTATAAAGGTCTGACGAGTGCGATCTTACAAAAATATGATCAATACAACTTCGAGTGATAATATTATTTCGTTTTTCAATTCTAGTGTAATCTGAGATCGCGCTCGTCAGGCCACACTCAGCCAAACAATTTATGTAACAATCCCGTATGTTGCCATTCAATTTCAGATCAATGTTGATATCCCCTAATATGTATAAATCTGAACGTTTTCAAGGTGTCCTTACACAATAGCTCTTTCAATTCTTTGATAAACAAGTGCTTACTATCTTTAGGAGGTCTATACACTGTGCAAATTGATGTCGTGTAGCGATATGATGTGGTCAAGTGACCAATTATGTATTCGCAGTGTTTTAGTGATAAATTATTTATGATTTGAAAGTGGTTGGTACGTTTAACATACATCACAATGCCGACACCCTTACGTTGCTCCCGCAGTGTATGATACATTTCATAGCCGTTTATATTAAAGAATTGAATGAGATTACTGTTTTTAGAAATACCCACTTCTGTTAAAATAATAACGTCAATATTAATTTTTGAAGAATCAATGAATTGTAGAACTAAAGAAAATTTTTTAATAATCGAGAGAATATTAACATGGACAATATTTAGTTTTTGTTTACTACTTGGAAGATGATTACTGAACTCGTTGATGGTTGAACACTCAAAAAATTCGGATATTTCCGGTGAAGAAGCTGACGTGATTACTGAGTCTAACTATTATCGACAGTTATTCCCTTGAAACGCCATTCTATCTATATCACTAATGTTCCTAACGACAATCGGTTTGTCGTTTTCGATTTTACGGACCAGTATTCTGCCATTCTGGAACCATATGTATTTGTACGTTTCCTTCAATGTTTGTTTAGCTTGCCATAGTAGGGTTTTATTCGCTTTAGTAAGAGCGTATCGAAACAAAACTTTAGACTTGGCTAATTCAGGACTGACCTCGGGGACCACATCTTGAACAATTATTGCTTCCTTCCGCGCTGTGCGTATCCACTGATCCACCTGCTCCTCATGTTGTAACACCACCTGAATAACTCCTTCTTTACCGTTCCTGCCTTTAAGTCTTTTAACCATTGTAACTTGGCGTTTCTCAAGGTTGAGCTTCGAACCTATATTAGTAGAGAGTATGTCCAGGTTCTCGTTCACATTATCAGGAATGCCAGAGATCTGCAGTACGTTGGCCAGTTTTTCTTGCTCAGCGCTTCTGATGTGTTGTTCCAATGCATCAATTTTTAATTCTAAGTGTGTGTTTTGGTTAGTGAGGTATGTGTTTTTCTTCTCCAAGTCCTTAACCTTATCCGTAAGAATTTCCATTGTTGAATTTATAGCATTCATTCTTATGCAACAAGTGCTAAGCGACTCATTCACAGATGCCAGTTTTTCTTCACTGCTTTCTTAACCTCGAGTGAAATATCACGTAGCAATTTATTCACCGCAACACTGTTCTCATCGCGGTCATTAAGATTATCATCCTCATTTTCATCATCTTCCGGAACTATGAAGGATGACTTGCGATGAGGAGAATCCTTGTGACATTCTTCGCATGTCCACTCCAGGTTTTCTGCATTCCGTAGGGCCGACAGCTGTTTAGAAGATAAGCCTGTGCATAGTTGATTTGCGTGAACTATTTTGCCACATTTGTTGCATTCAAGCCCAGGTGATTTTTTTGTTATGGTTTTATCACAATTATCGCATTTAGTCATTTTCTTTTGTTTATATTTAACGCTGGGGGTAGATGGTTAAATAATAATTACTTGACTACTTTGACTTCTCCGTGCGACTGCTCGCGAGTGAATGAATGACAACTGATTCAGTCGTTTGTCACAGACGTCAACATTTGCCTTTTTTTGTGACATAAAATCTGATAGCTTATTTAATCACGATTCCAACAACAAGAAATTGATGTAAGGTTCCTATACAAAACTTTCAAGATAACAGTGATGGCGAAGTATACGGTATACTTTTTTAAAAATTTACTTGTCATTGCTGTGTCTGCCTCCTTATTAACCGGATAGTTATAAATCTATGTAATCCGTCAAACGTTTTTATATTTAAATATGGATAGTATTTAAACGAGCTAAAATAGATTCAAATTAAAGGTGTAAAAAATAATTATATATGGCTTACTGAAATACTAAATGGGCGACAAACAGTGGGCGAATACAAATGTATAAAACAGTGACTTGGACCTTCGAACCTAACCTATCCGTGTCGGGGTTTTCTAGGTCCCGAGCTCGCTTCGCTCGCTCTTGGACTAATTCGTTGAAAACACGAATACACCCGAACTCCCGCTCTGCACAGCGATGTCGCCTCGATTGTTGTTCAGCTATTTTCAAAAGAATATTATGCTGCAACAATACCAAAGAAAGGACATTCGGGTAGGCCGCATAAACTACTCAAACTGCCAGACCATGATTAAAACTAAGATAAATATAAATTAAAATAAAAAAGAATGATCCACATAGTCTTCACACTCACAATAATTAATATAAAATAATATAATACTTTAAAAAGTAAATATTCTTGTCATTGCAAGAAAACCAAAAAAACAAAAACAAAATTCACGGTGCAAAATATAATAAAAAAAAACAAAATTAATTGGAGCAGCTCAATCCCAAGCCTTTTTGTCTTCAAGGTAATCTTTAGTTGTATAAAACGCTTTCTGGCACAATTTACGTTTAATGAAAGATTTGAATTTATTAAGACTTAGATGTTGTACGTGGCTTGGAAGCTTATTATAAAAGCGTACACATTGACATCTAAACGAGCCACCTATTTTCTTAAGCCTTGTTGTAGGTACTACAAATTTGTGTTTATTCCTAGTATTTATGTTATGGATATCACTGTATTTTTTAAACAATTTTATATTTTTATGGGCATATAAAAGATTTTCATAAATATACTGAGAAGGCACAGTCATTACATTAATCTCCTTAAATTTCTCTCTGAGAGAGTGTCTTGGGCTTAATTTATAAATTGACCGAACAGCTCTTTTCTGCAAAACAAAGATAGTCTGGATGTCGGCGGCATTTCCCCACAACAGAATACCGTACGACATTACACTATGAAAATAGCTAAAGTATACTAAACGGGCTGTCTCTATGTCAGTTAAATTACGAATTTTTCTAACAGCATATGCTGCGGAGCTTAGCTTCTTTGACAATTTATCTATATGTGGGCCCCACTGAAGCTTAGCATCCAAAGTTAAGCCTAAGAATACTGTGCTATTTTCAGGATTCAATTCTTCGCCCTTTATCAACACATCGGTTTTCACCTGCCTAACGTGAGGTAGGGTAAACTTAATGCATTTGGTTTTTTTTTCATTAAGAAGTAAATTATTAACATTGAACCAGTGAACTACTTTTGAGATCGCGCTATTTACATCGTCAGTAACCAGCTGCTGACGTTTAAGTTTAAAAAAAAGTGAAGTATCATCCGCAAACAACACTATATCATGGTTATCCTTTATGAGGTAAGGCAAGTCATTAATATAAATAAGAAACAAGAAAAGACCAAGAATCGAGCCCTGTGGGACTCCCATTGTTACCATAGATCCAGGAGATCTTTTTCCATTAACGTCAACGGTCTGAATCCTATTACTCAAATATGAAGTAAGAAGATCCAGAGCGCTGTTCCGGATCCCGTAGTGGCGGAGTTTCCTGATTAGCGTTTCATGAAAAACACAATCAAATGCCTTGGACAAATCACAAAAGATTCCCAAGGCATCGCACTTATCTTCCCATGCATTATAAATATGTCCTAAAAGTTCAACACCGGCATCAGTAGTTGAACGACCCCTTGTAAAACCGAACTGTTTGGTATGTAATAATTTATGTTTATTAAAAAATCTTTGCAATTGCTCTAAAATTAATTTCTCAAATATTTTGCTAAACGTAGGTAGTACTGAAATAGGTCTATAATTTGTAGGGTCTGATGTACTACCTGATTTAAACAAAGGTATTATTTTACTATTTTTCATAAGGTCGGGAAACTCCCCACAGTCGATACAATTATTAAAGATAATAGCTAAACTAGGTGCGACAATGTCAATAATAGACTTAGCAACTTCTACAGAATGACCCCACAGATCTGCAGTCTTTTTAACATTTAAAATGTGAAAGGTTTTAATTATGTCTTTACAAGTAATATGTTCAAAAAGAAATTCCGAATCGCAAACGTTAACATTTTCTTTTAGCAAAGACTCAGCAACAGAAGGTGATGAGTTTAAGGATTTAGTCGTTGAAACGGGAATATCTGAAAAGAAGTTTTCAAAGGCCACTGCGACTTGTGAGTCTGATTTTATGATGTTGCCATTAATAGACAGGCCGTAGTCAATATTTCGGTTACCAGATCTTCCCGTTTCACTATTAATAATATTCCAAGTCGTTTTAATAACATTACTACTGTTTTAAATCTTTGAGCTCAAATAACGCGACTTGGCCAAACAACAAACTTTTTTAAATAATTTTGAATAATTTCTAACATATAAATTAAATTCAGCAGTGTTTACATAAGTCCTTTCACTGTACAGCTCATAAAGCCGTGTTCTACTCTTATGAATACCAATGGTAGCCCAATCACTGAATGATGCGTTACTATTAACGGAGATAGTCTTGGGAATAAAGGTCGAATTAAATTGTTTACAGTATATACTAAAAAAATCATCATATAGATGATTAGGATCAGCAATAATTGACAAAATTGGTAATTTATTAATGAGTTTAACTTTAAAAGCTGCCAAGCGACTTGCAGTTTTGGGGTTAACAGTGATATCAATCAATTTCTGATACCAAATTATTGGCTGAATTAAATAACATTCCTTGGCATTGCTCAATAGAAGCAAGTTGTTTAGCCAAATTCTTGGCTGTAGTAGAAAAATAATATGATAGCGACACAGCTATCTGTCTTTTATAATACTTTGAAAGAAAGTACCTATCCATGAAAAATTTATCTTTTGTCAAATAAAAGTGATTACCAACATAATTGTTAGTGTCAATTAAATGGAATAAATTACTACTATATGTTAAATTATGTAATGTCCTATTCAATTCATACCTAAGTATGTTTTCTTCCTGTGGCAAACTTTGGCTGTATGGGAATGTGAACATCACAATTTTTTTTAAACTAAGGTTGCACAAAGAGTTATAATGTTGGAGTAATTCTCCTTTGTTCACATTGCCCCTATTACCAATAAATATTAATAATGTTGTATCCTGGTTAAAATTGCATTTTATAACTTTTTTAATTATGTCAAATAAAGAACAACCAGGCATACAGTAGTTCATTATTGAGTGTCCTGGATATCTATTTGTCAACAAGTGGCCTAGATCCTTTCCAATTTCATCACAAAATAATACTATTTCTGTATTTACATTATTTTTAGGCAAACGGTTAGTAATTTCTAATGGCAAACTTGCACTAGACTGCGGTATGGTGGCATCACATATTGTCAATGAATGGTCCGGTGTGGGTTCAACAGATGGTGGTTGACAATGATCACATTTGTTAGTTTGTGAGCTTACCAGCTCATTCATTGCCAATACATATTCCCTCATTTGGTTTTCAGAGGCTGTATATTTGATGGTCATAGAAGTAAGTTTCTCCTGTAGATGGTCAAGTTCATACCGCAAGTCTTCTGTGTCAGTTTGGTATTTCCTAGTACTTTTTTCTAAATTAAATGAATACATATCTAATTGTTTAAGTAGATTCAACCTTTCTCTATTAAGTTTTACATTTTTGATGAAAAACCTTTGTTTTTTGATCATTTTCTTAGTTTTAACTATGTATTTGTTAATTTTAATGTACTTTTTTATTTTATTTTTACTAGTGACTACCCTCAATGATTTAATTGATTTTGAATCATCATGACCTGTTAAATCTATTGTGTAAGAGGGATTTATTGCAGTAACCATTGACGGGGCAACAGGCACCAATTCATTGAATAGACTTTGATTCAACGAGGCAGTGATGTTATGATTTGTAGTTTCAAGATATTCAATCTGACTTTGAGCCTCATGTAGCAGCTGTTGTAGTAAATAATTGTGACTAAGAGCTTGTTCATACTCATTGCTACACTGGCTGAACCCGTCCACAACAACTTGGAGCCTGTCCCGGGCTGCTATGGCATCAGTGTGTTGAGTATATAACTGAGCCATTTCTGTTTTCAGTTTGCTATTCCTGTCAAGGACACTAAGGAACTCTATTTCGTTTTCATCTTTTTCCCTTATCAGTTGGTCACAGAACTGCTGAGACGCCTTTAATTCGCTCAAAGCCTGACTGAGTTTGGTCTCTTCTAGGCGAGCCCGCGCGCTGCGAGTCATAATCATGATTAAAGAGAAGAAAGAAGAGGTCGGAAAAGAGAAGTAGAATGAGTAACAGATGATTAGTTGAACGGAAAAATGAAATTTAGATCTATTAAGAAAGAAGTTCTGTCACCAAACTAATTAAGGTTATGTTTACGTTTTATAGGTCATTGGAATCAACTTGTAACCGTAATAAAAGTGATCCAATTAATTGTTAACAAAATATTAAAACGCAAACAATCCAAATTCAAGTAAAATATGTAGTATTGTACCTGATACCGAGGCGAAAAAATAACATTCGCTTGAGCCGGTAACTGTCAACGAAACACAATTAAATTTTAACACTTATTTTGCACTAGTAGTGTTTGTATTTAACACAAAACACTTAATTACGTTTTAAAACTAGTTAATAAATTGGAAATAGGCCTTATTAAGAATGAAAACTAATATTTAAAATTAAAATTATTAGGACAAATTCAAATCAGCTGTTAGCTGTAGTGTTGCCACAGGAGAAGAAAAAAAATCTTTACTAACATCCCAATTAAAACTACTGAAACCTTAAATTCTTCGCCCTCGCTTGCTTTTGGATTATTAAACGCAAACGTATCAGCCTGCCCGAATGTATTTTAACTTTTCACTTATAAACCCCATAACAGTAATAAAGAGCTTTTAAGCAAATCAAGATCAAACCGAATGAAGATCTATGGGGAATATCCATCAAAGCTTGTACCTCCATCATTCAGACTATAGCCCCATACTTAGCTGTAATTTTCAATTTGTCTGTGGATGAAGGAGTCTTTCCGGATCTAATGAAATATAGTAAGGTTATACCACTTTTTAAATCCGGGGACAGTAAAGACACAAATAATTATAGACCAGTATCCGTGTAGCCGGTTTTCAGCAAAGTATCTCAAAAGATAATGCTAAATCAAATGCTCATTCATTTTTTTACGAATAACATCTTGCATGATAAACAGTATGGTTTCACCAAAGGACGTTGTACAACTGACGCTGTTGTCACCCTATTAAAACACATCTTTAATGCGTGGGAAGAGTCGCAGGATGACATAGGTATCTTCTGCGACCTGTCGAAGGCGTTTGATTGCGTTAATCATGAAACATTACTTCTGAAACTAGAGCATTAGCAACTTAAGCAGGCCAGGTCAATCAGCGTTAAGTTTGATTAAATGTTATTTGAATTATAGACAGCAATTAGTACAAATAAACGGTGTGAATTCGTCGGGGTTAAACGTGAAAATGGGGGTACCACAGGGCTCAATTTTAGGACCTTTCTTATTTTTAATATACATAAACGATTTACCCCGTTTATTGGCAAACAAACTAAACATGGTGTTATTTGCTGATGACACATCTTTATTTTTTTAAATAAATAGACGTACTTGTCAGGTAGACAATGTAAATAACGCGCTACGGCAGGTTCAGGATTGGGTCACTGCTAATAATTTAGTTTTAAATGGTAAAAAAAACAAGTGCGTAAAATTTTATATGTGCGTAATTTATGAAAACATTATGTACGTGAGAAAAAAATTACATCTTTTTAGTAAAAACGGAGATAGACATAATTACATTACTAGAAATAGGGACCAATTAGTTCAACCAGGTTTCAGACTGGCTAAAGTAGCCTTATCTTTCATGGGGTACTGTACAAAATGTTACAGTAAAATTCCTCCCCACATTCTAGTACTGAATAAATACGCAAAAACAAGTGATATGCAGAACATTATTGTTTTGAAGTATTGTTGTACCTGCTGAAGACTGTATGCATATATTTGTATTATATAAACTCAATTTCTTTTACTTTTGTATAACTGCGCAGCACGTGTGTGGGTACTATGTACCCAACTGTAAATCTACCATTTGCTGTACCTTTGTGTCGTTCGTTGACTTGTGTGTGCCCTGGCAGTTGAGTGTGTCATGCTCTCTCAAATGTCTCTCTGATGGTGGCGCTGTGTTGGATCATTCGGTTCCCTTCATGATGGTTGAGCTGGGTGGTGCCGATTCATGCATCATGTTCGTGAACGGGCGCCGTCAGTTGAGATTGGTCTTAACTTGACTGCTTCGGATGCTAATGTTTTTCTAGTACCTAATAGGTAACTGCACAGTACATGTGTGAGTACTTTTAATACTTTGTACCTGTACGTAGTATAGTGTGTAATGATTCTGGGTGCATTGTCCTCACACATATGAATTTATTAATGCATGTACTTATGTACCTAAATATTGTAAGAAAACTATATTTTTTTTAAAAGAGTCAGTATGGAGTTTCTATTGCGTTCTTCTCCATAACAAGCTACTTGCCGAATGCACGGTAGAATCAATTTTTATTCCTTGTAAATTTTAATGTATCTAACGTTCAAAAGTGCCGCTTGGTGGCCTAGTTAAAATAAAATATATTTGTCTTTGTCTTTCCAGACAGCTCGCTGTAAATGAGATAACCGCCATCGTACCATTCGATTGTTGACGTCTCGCTTACAGCAAGCTTACCACGCGCTTTCAGCGGGACAACCGCGCGGTGCACGCACGTAGACTGCTCGCTTGTAGCACGTTGCTAACTTGTCGAAAAGGAAGCCTCCTTTCTTTTCGACAAACTAGCAGCAGACGGCGCGTCGACAAACAGTTGACTGCTAGCTGTAAGCGCGTGGACAGCTGGTTGCCTGCTAGCTGTCAAGCGAGCGAGTAGTCATCTCCGTTTGAGGCGGTTTTGTGCGGGAGCGGTGTTGGAGCTGGGTCGTGTAAATGAGCTACGACCTTTACGGGTACAGAATCGTTGTGGAAGATTCCGGATCACTCAGAATTATTAAAATACACCTTACATACGTTAGACACCTTAGATATCCTACCATGGTATCATTAAGGTAATGAAATCTTTTCCTTAAGGCTTCTACAGCAGACACAATGTGAAAATGAACCAAAAATTTTTGTTATGAATATAGCATTGCCGTCTTGCCGCTGTCTGCGGGCGGTTGAATCGTCTTAAAAGTACTAATTCAGCCAACATTTGCAATAATATCCTCCAAAAATATCATTTGAAAAGATCGGGCAAAAAATTTTATCTGCATCTCTACATTTTAAAAAATAGGAAGGTACTAACATAATAATTGGACAAGCACGAACCAAGTAAATACAAGCACGGCATGGCTGTTTTTGCTGCACTTAAATACCGGACAGGGTGAAGAGCTTGCACGGGTTCTAAAACAGGCGCGAAGTATCAAACATACGAAACCATCGTTTGAAGTGACGATGGCAGGTGCCTAGCGTGACATGATCGTGAAACAATACTCCGCCTCCACTATCCGCTACAACAACTCGCGATGCATTGTGACTACTTATAGTCGCTTCCGGCACCGCACCCGCACCCGCTCTAGTGTCCAATGTGGACAAGGTCTTAAGCTCTCTCGGCAGTTATTGGAGCGTTCCAGACACCCTAACTGGAGTTTGATCCCGTGTTTAGCACCATTTGGACTTTACAGCGAGATTGGATGGACATGCATTGCCGTGTTTATCTCGTAAACTCTCTGGAGTCGCCCCAATTGTGGGTATTCCTCGTCTTAATTTCATCTTTAGACTTAAGTCAAGTGACCGTGAATATTTTGAGCTTGGCCTATTTTTTGATGAGATAGATTTGCAAGTGATGTGTGGAGAAGTTAAAAGGGGGAATGTAAAAAGTTGAATTCATATAAAGACACTGACAATGTGACAACGATGCAAGATTGAGTTTAGTTCTCTCTGAAGAAATACTTTGTATGATGTCGCATCGTTGTCGTATTGTCACTTCACGCTTGAGCATCAAACGAAGTATACATAATGCAGCAAGGATTAGACATGTCTTACTGCTGACCAGCTGCATACTTTTCATTAGGTTAGGAAACCCGTTTAAAAAAAATTAATGAATACTAGGTTTATTAATAATGATAAATCAATCAATCATCATTCTAGAAAATCAATCAATATTTTAATTTTGATTTGAATAATTTATTTATTTATCAATTATGGACGACTTACAGCTGAAACAAACAGAATAAAAATTAGTAATCGAGACTGATAGCCAATTCAAAGTCGTCACTTCTAAAATAGATTGGGAAGAAAGAGTGTGAACAAAACAACACAGCTACCAAAAAAGAAAAAGCAAAACAGTATAACATTCAAGCTTAAACTAAATTAAAATTTCATAATTAATACAAAATCGTCATTAAAAAACATATAAAATCCAAATTAAAAAAACTGAGGCTCAGATAATTTCAGGCCGAGGATACACCTATTACGAAAGGATCAAAATCATGCCGCTTATATATGTCATTAAATTAATAATACTACACAAAAATAATAATAATAATAATATAATAATAATACACAGAAATCGTTAGGTTTGTCTCTGCAAATAGATAGTACCCCAATTAATAGCTGAAAACCTCAGAAATTAACCAAGCAAATTCATTACGTTGATTGACAGGTATCTGTAAAGGAGTCTACCCACTACACCGTATACCATAACCGTGCTAGTAATGTATCAAGCACGGAAAAAAGCATAACACGGACTAATTTGCCTACTAGAACGTATCAACAGCGCAGCGTATCATGGATTAATTTCAACAGAGAATATATTGCTGATTCTGATACGACGTGACGGAACGGTCTATTGGGCATAGCCTCATACTTTTTAATAAAAATAATACTTTTTTTCCTAACACGTACCTAGCACGGTCATGATACGGTGTAGTGGGCAGATTCCTTTAGAATTTATTACTGATTGGTATTGATTGTGAATATCCGTGTTCGGTCATGTGTGGCAGCTGTTTGAGTATAGCCGCAAATGTAACTTTAATAAACATAACGGAACAGGGAAACGTCTGAGGCACAACTAATTATACGAGTATATCCTATTATCATCATCATCTTCTACTTGCTCCTGACCCATGTTACTTGGGGTCGGCGCAACACGTTTTGCTTCCATTCCTATCACCATAAATGTTATCAATCCTCAGTGGCTCAATGGACTCAAACGAAACTTGGTGTATGAGGAGAACTTTTTTTTGCTTTGATAAGGTGTCATGCGTACTGCACTTCCACGGGGAGATAGCGCAGTTATATGGGACTCCAACCCACTAAAACTCCACGGTGTCTTCCTGTGCCGCTTATGGCGGGTACACAGGCACGCGTTAGCACTCGTCCCTGACCGTCATCGGACCCTCCTCTGAGGAGTACTTCCCATCATCGGTGCATCAGAACACATTGCACACCATGAACACCTCAGTGACAAAACCACCACATGGCCGCCAGACGACCCCGTGTATGACACCCTTGGTACCCCTGTGACTGGTCAGGTCAGTTAGATGGGGAGAGCGGCCAACGCTATACCGACACTTCACTTGGGTAAATTTTGGGGTAATGTCGCGGGCAAAAGCTAATTAGTACATATTTCTGTTTATTCATTTTGGTGAATAGGATTCACGACCAAACCACAGACGCCTAGGTTAATTGAATTACAACTCATGCATACCAATTCCTTAGAAAATTGGGTTACCAATTAAAAACGTCTGTACATACAATTTCTAGATCGACATTCACCTTGCTAGGCGTATCTGCGCAGAGTTTTCACTTAAATAAGAAAAGCGTCAATGGTTTCAGGGCACAGACATACATCTAACTAGATAACGCAAGTCTCTCCATCTGTATGAAAACCAAGCGTGCCAGCACTGCGAGCACTTATTCACAAACAATTTAAAAACCAATTTACTTACCAATGAAAGAAAACTTTTTCAATGCCACGGCCAAATTTTTCTATACATTATTTACTGCTCAATATGGTATAAAAATGCATTTTTCTAGATTTCGGTGGTTTTCCGATGCCGATAGTGTTAAATGAAAAGCTCAGATTACGATCATTGATCGTAACTTTACTCCGTTTTTTGGCACGCGAAGTACATACACTTCTAAGTTGGTATTTGATACCAGGCAGTTCTATGTGGTGTTACTTTACTATCCGAATAGTAAATTACCTTCCAACTTTAACGACACGAGTTGAGCGATCATGCGTTGCGTGTCGCAGGTTCGGTTCCAGCACGGAACAAATATTTGTATGACCTACAGGTAGTGATTCTGGTCTGGTTGTGTATATTAATTGTTTATGTTTGTGAATTCACCTAGTGTGAGGCAAACTTTTTTTTAATGATGCACTCTAAAGTTTCGTTAGCATAAGAACCTCGTCTTGTACCATTGCTGAACCTCCTAATTTACATTCCACCTCTCTCTGTCTCATGTGAGAGTAAGAGGAAGCACCAATCTTTATCTAATCTTCGTCGGAACCCGCCATCATTTAGCTTACTAGGTCATGTTATCGGAAACACTCATCCGGTGTATCATCCCAGAAAATGAGCCCCACAACTCCGAGCAACAATTTAATATCAATTCTGCCCCACATTATGAAGCTCTGATGCGCTGAGCAATAATTTTCCATAGCCATTATATGTTGGTACTACAGCCCCGAGAGTCAGTCAAGTGCAATGAGCCGTCAACATTGGAAGAACGATGCTCCTCCGAGTACATTCTTGAGAAATAGCTGGGTAATCGGACGTTGCAGTGTTCATGGGATGTTCTATGCAGTAGATTACATTAGAACCATGCCCGATGGACACATTAGAAGCAATGCGAGGCAATTGTCGATGGATTAGAACAGCTATGTATGGGGAATTGTAACAATGCTGTTCGAAGAGACAATTCGACTGTGATCATGTACAGATCCGTTCAAAC
Organism: Orthosia cruda; assembly: GCA_964057195.1. Taxonomy (NCBI): domain Eukaryota; kingdom Metazoa; phylum Arthropoda; class Insecta; order Lepidoptera; family Noctuidae; genus Orthosia; species Orthosia cruda. The sequence continues at coordinate 2,534,230 of OZ059836.1, forward strand.
TTTAAGGCGGATGTGAAGTTCACTTTTCACTGTCACAAGAATTCGCTACTGGGCAGCAACTCACTTCGTGTTCCGAGCCGCGATTAAATTTTAATCTACTTATAGCTTATTGTTAGAAGTAAATTTACTAGGGCTTTATAGAAAATCTTTATGATCATCGATCTTCAAAGGCTTCTTTTTCTCAATATTTTCCAAAGTTTATAGCCATAGTAAAAAAAAGTTTACGATAGATAGATAAATGTGTATACAGTATGATAATTAATAATATTTAAAAAAAATATACAGTTTAGTAGGCAATTCCAAAACGTAAACACAGCATAGCCATATTTATCTTCGTTTTGACCGATTCGGTTGCAACCCGTATTCGGTCACCAACCAGTGTAAACAGATTTTCGGTTAGGCGTATTCGGCTGCAGACCGTTTCCAGTGACCGAACACGGCTGACTTCTCTTTAAACCGTTCTTCTTCTTCAAAATTTCTAGTTTTATATCGCACACAGTTAAAATTCCTTGTCGCAACACAATATGTCTGTCCATAATGATGCTTTCAACACGAGTGTACACAGTTTGGCTGAATGTGGTCGAACCGACAATTCAAACGAATACTGGGAGAGGGGAGGGGACTTAATTGTAAACAGACCAAATCGTTTAACCGATCCGGTTCAACTGAAAGCGGTCGCCGTATACAGTGGTCGTCCTAATGTTAACGGGCGTCAAAAAAGACTCGAGAAGTCTTTATGAAACTTCCTAAATTAACCAAAGATAATCAATTATAGGTACGTACACTTACTAACACTTACTAAGTCACTGAATCGAACGTAAATAATTGTAAATCGGCACATACGTTCACGCATAAGGAATTTATCGTCCTTCACATAAAACGACGGCTATAAAAAGAAATTGTTCGCACGGAAGTACGGATCTACGAAAGTGCGACAATGTGCTCTCGTTATGTGGATAGGGTGTCGTTTGTGTGCGCCTTTGCTTATGTGGGTGGAGTGATGTATGACTGTGGGGATAAGCAAATTATGATGAGTTGCTGAGCGTGTGTTACATATTTAAAGTGCCGAAATGTCCGTAATAGTTCAGAGAGAACAGCAGCCTAATTGCGTCACTTACGCAATTAGGTTGCTATTCGGCAGGGTAAAGGGTTGAAAGAGTATGACAAATTCTCTTTAAATTTTTTCGGTATTGCCAACAATTCAACAACTCTTTCTAAAATAGTATCTTAACTAAAGAAAGCGTCCAAAATTTTTTGGTAATACTGTACAAATTCAAAGGGATTTTTTTTTGCTCTTTTATGGAATCATAGTCCCTTTGCTCTGCCGAACTCACTTAGGCTGTAAGACATTGGAATGCGATAGAGCATGTTAAGGTAAAGTAGAAAAAATAATAATAGTACCAAATCTACGCGTAATTATTTTATTAAACCGACGAATAAATAAGGGGGAGGTTCTCAATTCAACGTGTCTATTTTTTTTTACCCGTGGTTTTTTATAGAGTAGTCGGATTTCAAAAATTATTTTATATTATTTTTATTGGAGAGAACATTCCTCAAAGTTGGTCCCAATTAAATTTGAAAAATAATATCCACCCCTAAAGGTGGAAAAAAAAGTCTTTATTGATAATTTTTCCATAGAATTTTCCATTGTGAACCGATTCTGTTAAAATTAAGTAAACTATAAATACTATATTTCATAAAAATACTATTATTTTTATTAATTATATTTTATTTTTTGCTTTTCAGTTCGTTATTTCGTCGGTACATGGTTTCTTATAAGATAGCGATACAATATGAAATGTTATTTTCTATCTACACAAAGAAGTACATATATAAGTTTGAGAATCCGATTAGATACCTACCCAGGGTTTACCCTGGAGCATACCCAGGGTTTACCCTGTTGCATACCCAGGGTTTACCGTGGAGCACAATTTTAAAACACGCGCGGGTGTGTGTATGTACGCCTGTGACGACACTTGCACTGCACTTGAGGACTCCAGATTCGCAACGCTATGGGCTCTCGTGGACACAGGTCTGGATAAAATTATCTACGCCTGTGTCTACCGTTTGCACACAGGAGATCAGGAGACAACCAGGCTCACAGAGTGCCTTAGTGAGGCGGCCAGGAGTGGCTCTTCCCATACCAGTGCACTGACCATGCTGGACGGGAGATGCGTAAGCTTTCGCTTGCGCTAAAGTAAGAGTATGGAGCGTGTACTAAACACTAAGCTCCTGGCATACCTAGAAACTAACGATATCCTTAGCGCCCGCGTATACGGCTTCCACCGAAATCGGTCTACTGGGGATCTTCTAGCGTATGCCATTCACATATGGAGTGAGGCCATCGAAAGGCACGGGGAAGCGCTTGCCGTCTTCCTCGAAATCTCGAAGGCTTTCGATAGGGTCTGGCACAAAAGCCTTATCGGTAAGCTTTCTTCATTTGGTCTGCCCGGTGGTATGTGTGATTGGATTGCAGACTTCCTGAGGGATCGGTCCATTCGAGTGGTTATCGATGGCTGCTCGTCAGACCAATTGGATATTAATGCCGGAGTCCCTCAGGGGTTGGTACTCTCAGCAACATTGTTCTTGTTGCACATTAACGATCTGCTAAAACCTGGCACATATGGGTATGCAGACGACAGCACTGTTGCTGAGAGTTACTTGTCCAACGCACGTGCTACCGGGCCACACGATCCAGTCTCTCCGTGAGGCCATGGTGGAGCGTTTGAACTTGTCCTTGCAGGCAGTCTCCGAATGGGTTGATGCGAATCTGGTCACGTCTAATGCTGCTAAAACCCGCTAGAGAGCCAATTTTACCCGGCTCCAGCTTTTCGTGATATAACCGTGCCAATAACGGACCATCTTGAGCTTCTTGGCGTAACGCTGACATCGACTCTCAATTTTGGGCCATACATTGAGGCAAAGGCTCAGCTGGCTGCCAAAAAGTTGGGGATCCTTGCGAAGGTGAGAAAGTACTTCACGCCGGAACAGCTGCTCAAATTGTATCAAGCACAAGTTCGATCGTGCATGGAGTACTGTTCTCATCCTTGGGACGGTACTGCCAAATACCAGCTAGATGCACTAGAGTCGATCAAAAAGTGGGCTAAGAGACTCATCGGCAATGAGGCACTGGTCAAATCAAAGCTCCAAATCCTTGAACATCGTCGCCGAGTTACCAGCTTGTCGGTTTTTTATCGGTTACATTTCGGGGAGTGTGCGATGGAATTGCATGATTTAATTCCGCCCAGCCCGTTCCATCATCGGATAACCAGACGCACGGCGATGCGTCATCGGTACATGGTGTACGTTCCACCCATACGCACAAAACGTTTTGGGGACACTTTTATTATGCGTACAGCTAAGGAGTGGAATTCACTGCCGGTGTCTGTGTTTCCCGAATGCTACAATCTAGAGGTCTTTAAGTCAAGAGTGAATGGGTTTTTTCTAGGCAAGCGTGCTTTACCGTCGACCACATCATCGCTTACCATCAGGTGAGATAGTGATCATTCGCAAGCCTATTGGTAATAATAAACATAAAATTGATGCGAATTTTAAATTTAAATTTTCAATTCGAATGGTCTATGTTTAAATTTAGAAATCGAGATCAAAAAAAATTTTGGAACAACAAACTCTGCCTACATCATACAAGACTAATATCTAATTTCAATTTAGAGCCTGCTCAATACAAGTGGTTACTCGTACATAAAACAAATAACGTACGTACGTACTAACTTAAAAATAAATAACACCAAAATTGTCAAATTGATTGAAATCAATTGTTATGAATTTCATCATTATCATCATCATTTCAGCCGAAAGACGTCCACTGCTGGACATAGGCCCCCCAAGGCGTTGCCACATTGCCTGATTCCGTGCGTCTCGCATCCAGCGCATACCCGCAACCTTAAGGCATGGGGTCTTAACTCTAACAAATTATAATTAGTATTAAAAAAAGATCATAGATGGCAGCATAGGTAACAAATGTGAAAGTAACAATCAATTAAAAATGTTTAACAGCAGATTTAGGCTGAAATAAGTTTAGTAAAAATCAAAACTTGCTTCTAAAATGTTATTTTATCCATTTACACTCATTAATCAGGTTTTTTGAACAATAAAGATAAGTCAAGACTTTGTATGTTCAATTAGTTGAAAGTAGCTATCGACTTTTCGTTTTGTTTTGAGTTCTTTGCAATAGATGGCGTGTTTCACAATTTGTCATAAACTATAAATCCATCCTAAGATTCATTTTGTAAGACAGTTATTATTTATTATAGGCTTAATTTAAAAGATATTATTTATTATAGGCGTAATTTCAAATATTAAAGTTTTGGTCTATTATTTAAAATCAATTTATTGTGAAGCTAGCTTGTTTACACGTCGAATTAACTAGATACCTCGCTGGAACAGAGGCCTTAGTGCGAGTTTTTACTCACGCTCACTCGTGATACGTAAACGATCTCTTATGTCAAAATGTATACAAAAAAAGTGGTTTCTTCTTACCGTCACCAGACGGCGCTTATCCAGTTTCAATACAAAATGATGTTTACGTATCACGAGTGAGCGTGAGTAAAAACTCGCACTAAGGCCTCAGGACTCGTATCGCGCTAGGGCCTACTCAAATCGCACGGGTTATAAAATTAGAGATAACGCGACGCGTGTGCCGCTTGCCTTCCGAGTTTACGCGTCGCATAGTAGGTACAGTTTGATTCAAACTTAATGACGGCTCGAAACACTTCGTGAGCCACTACGTGCTAGCAATATCATGTGACAGCGGGGTTGAGGGGTAGGGTAGGTATTGCGCAGCGAGTAGCGTTTTTTTAAAACATCATTAAGTTTGAATCGACGTCCCGTTAGTAAATACGTAAATATTAACATAAAGTAATTTTTGTCCTTGTACACAGATCCACTAAACAAAAAAATTGCAACCTCTACAATATGGAGCCCAAAACCCGCCATTTTTTTTTATAACGGCTCTTATCTAAGAACATTTGGGTGGCCAAGACCTATCTAACGATGTCTTAATTATAAAAATCCGTCAAGTGGTTTGAAAGATACGAGGTAATAAAGAATATTACATACATACTTACAAACATACTTACATACAAGATACGCGCGAAAAACATAACCCTTTACTTGCAGCCGGGTAAAAAAGGATAACCCTTATAGTGAATAATAAAATGACATGAAGTAGGTACCTACCTCATGTCATTCCGTTGCCGCGGAAGCAAGCTACCTACCTACAATTAATTCTACAAGGAATTCTATAGTTTTGATTGATTTGGAATATTCGTGAATATTGAGAAATTCGCTAAACAATGCGACCACTTAGATTTAAGAAGTTACCGCGGTCTGAGCGGAGTCTGTCCCGAACCGAACATACCTAATGTTATTATTACGAATACGAAGTAAGCGTTCAAGGACAACTGGCAAATAACGTCTCGGTACCTACATGAGGCGATTCCTCGCTCAAATTGCCATATGATTTAGTATCTAGGCAAACTACTAGATGGCGTTAGAAAACCACAGTCTCGGGCTATTAAAGAGTCACTGGTGCTGCCGCCTGTGAAAAATATGGAGAAAGAAAAAATAGCCCGACCAATAGCCCGACTTAAGGAGGTGACATTTCTTTGTATGGGATTGGGTATCTATACTGTAGTATTATATTATCTTTGCTTAAGGCGATATATACGCCCCAATGTAACGCAGTACTGGCCGTGCGCCCGCTCGGTGCCAAAATATCAAAATTGAACCTCCTTTTGAACAGTTTTGTTTGCAAAATATTATTTGATTTACATATGCTACGTATAAAAATGTCTTGGAAGGCCTCCTTCTAGGTGGACCGATGACCTAGTTAAGGGCCTACATACGCTTTAGTGCCGTAAAACGGTAATAAAGGGCAGGGTTGCTGAAATTGATTATTTTGTAGAAAGACTTCTAAATCGGTACTAGTACATCCCATATGGGTTATTTACTTTCACACATAACCCTAACTTCAACAGTCACGGCAGCATAATACACGTGAATAAGAATGCGAACCCAAGTTCTTTCACTCATACTACAGACATTACTCTCAACTCATCTCAACTCTTAACTACACTCACAAACACCACAACCAGCAGCCTAATTGCGCAAGTGAATTCTGCTGTGGTTTTCCATTTATTTGATTGAGGATTGATGGCGGTCAAACCCTTTGCCTTGCCGAATTCATTTGCGCAAATAGGCTGCAGGTATGTTGGTTGGTAAACCCTCTTAGTAATCATTAATGATTTTATTTGATTTAACGTTGATTCTAAGTTACTCTTAATAATAATATGATTTATTATTTTTACTTTAATTTGATTTTGGCTTGATTTGAATTTCATTTTAGTTTGATTAAAAGTTGATATTTTGTTTGAATTTGATTTTAATTTGGTTATAATTTTAATTGATTAATTTGGTTTAGGTTTAATTAGATTTTAATTTAGTTAAATTAATCAGAACATTAGGCAATGTAGAAACACCTCTCATTTTATGGCTTTTTTTCCCACATTAATACCATGTGTGAATCATGAGACCCCAAAATACAGGTTCAGGCCTAGTTTGGGAGTTAAAATCATCATGTCGCGTGTTGCCTTTGTGTAATTTTTTTATTTTTTATAATATGCTTTTGTAAATTACCCATATATAAATGAGTTCACATTTGTTATAGTTTCAATAATAATATGCTCCAATCCTTAGCTACGTAGTCCTTGTAATACTGTGTTCTGTTAAAAATGACAGGATATTTGTTTGGATATTATAATGTAAGAGATCTAAGCTAGCTTTTACACATCCGAACTTCAAATCTTCATAAAATTAAATTACCAACAAAATAATTATTAACATATTCAATTCCGCTAATCTATACAAGATTATAAGCCGCATAGGGTTTGAACCGTGGCCAAACTCGTGTAACTAAGTTAGCAAACGTAACGTAACTTAGCGCGTTAGGTTACGACGAACTTATTTGTTTCAGTAGGAAGTTAAGGAAATGGCTCGGTAGGTAACTCTGTTCTCTACGGTATGTTTACATATGTTGATCGTGTGCGGGGCTAATCGTGTTCCTTCCGTGTCTTTTGTGAAGGGTGTGGAAAATTGGAAATATTGTGTGAGATTTTGTTGCGGATAGTGAGTGGGTGTAAGACAGGGTGTTGAGGGGAAAGCCTTTCTGTCTATCATATCTATATAGACATACAATAACACCGTATATTGTATGATTGTGCTAACGTGTTTTGTCATCAAATTTAACAGTTGGTGCCTGTGACACAATGATTTTTCATTAGTACAGCTACCAAACATTCTCTTTTTCTGTGTTGACCACCTGTTAACAAGCAAAACTTTTTGGTGGTACCTGTAAATTGTTTATTTTGTGAAATAAACTGAACTAAAAATAATACTAAAACCTGAAGAAAATCTAACAAGCTGTGATAGACTGCAAACAAGGATTTAGTAAGTGTGATTATTATTGGTGGGTTTTGGTTTTGACCTAATATAATTGAACGAAGAAGGAATGGTATTGTGAGGCAGATGTAACTCTGTACCGGGATCTATCTCTAAGGTAAGAGTACGGGCAACCAGGCAACAGGCCACCTTACCGTACGTATAGGTAAGATCTATCTGTGATCCCACTGTTTCTAGTCATGAAATTGAGAGAGGGCATTAATAATAATATTAGGTCAATGATGATGTCTTCTCAAATTCAGAGGTCAGAATTATAGTTTGTTATTATTACCAGCTATTTGTGCCTCGACTGTCACAACAATTTCAATAACAAATTGAACCAATATTTAGATTCAAGCTGGACTAAATCATAAATCTATAATTAATCTCTGCGATTAATTATTAGAATACCAATGTATTAATCCTATAAATCACAACATATTTTAATCGCTGTTTTACAATTAAATGCGTGGCATTGGACCGTGACAAGGTCAATATTGTAAAGGAGTGATTGTGAGGACAGACGATTGGAACACCACGTCATCATCACAAGCCCAGTCACTAGCATCTTTTAAAAACCTTGTTAAGAACCATTTCCTTTCTCTTTAATATTTTTCTGTTTCTATCTAATTTTTTCTTTCATTGTTCACCCCTTCTTTGTAATTTTGTTGCATGTAATATTATGTATGTATGTTTATTTGTAAGTTTGTGTATAGTATTTTATATAGCTATATAATTTTTATATATTTTTTTTTTATATAGCACTACACCATAGACTACCGCTGTTTTATGTTTAGTTCTTTAGTCCATCCAAAGGTTGTCTGGTAGATATCGCTGTCAGCTATAAGACCGCCTTTGTACCCATAGTATTAAGTTGCTGTAAAATATATGTGTAATTTCTTTTTTTGGTGTACAATAAAGTATATTCTATTCTATCATCAGCCTTTTAATGTTCCCAATGCTGGGACACAGGCTTCCTCTCTGTGAGAAGGAATGTACCGTAATCCACCACGCGGGCCCAGTGCGGGTTGTTGGATGTCACATGTCTTCGAATTTTTGGTTCTAGGACATGTCGGTTTCCTCACAATATTTTCCTTCACCGTTTTGAGAACAGTGGTGATGAAATAATTTACACAAAGTAAAGCGCCTGCCTGGGTTCAAACTTACGACCTACAAGTTGTAAGTCACGGCTGCTGCTGCACTGCTGGGCCACCCCTGCTCTACACACACACTTTGGACACCACGTAATAATAAAGTTTAATGGACCAAGATGACATTGTATTCGATTGCACACAATAATGTACTTTGGTTGCTCTCGAATAAAAATATATGCTAGCATTACACATCACATTGATGCTTGGGACGCCTTTACCGAAATGACGTATTCGATCACATCATTGAACTCTCGACGTCAAATTTGTCGAGTTTAAAAGAGATTGATTAATTTGACTTATTTTTACTATCGAAAATTTTAGGAAGCGAATTGCCATCTAATATTTCAGTTGGAATCATATGTCGTATCAAACTATCTCTAACTCCACAGACGTGATAAGGATCTATCGCAATATAGTATGTAGCGTTTAAAGGATAAAGTTAATTTTGACCGACTTCAAAAAAAGGAGGAGCCAGGAATACATGCCGGCGAACTGAGGACCAGTTCGCCGGCATGTATTTGTTTTTATGTTCCCCGATTACTCAAAGACGCCTGGACCGATTTATAAATAATTTTCTTTTTTTTAAGGGTATACTTCCCAGGTGGTCCTATGGGTCAGGTTCTGATGATGTAATCCATTTTGTGATTTTAGTATTTTTATCAACAGTGCAATCATTTGCACTCAGAAAGTATCATTTGGTGAAATGGAACTGTTGAAGAAGACCACAGATGGCCACTGGAACTCCTTAATGAGTAAGTCATGGGTATAAGATACCTCGAATAGTTAAGTGACTGTGATGAAGCAAATACATAACTGATGACTGATCTGATGATGAAGCTGGAAGGTAGGCACTGGAACTTTGAAATAAAACAATGTATGCCAGTATTGTTTGGGCTTTTGGAATCGTCATGAGATGTACTTTGGCTATAAATGATTTTCATGGTAATCATTTATAGCACGGGATCGGCCTATGTCCAGCAGATGACGTCTTTCTGCTGAAATAATGATGAAACAAAAAAGTGAAAAATAATTCCGCCTATGTACCAATATTGTACATGAAGTTTAAATAAAAACTTTATAACAAAAAATCAAACCGACTTCTTAAACAAAACACTACAAAGCGATAAATAACTTTCTTTTCCAAAGTCGGTGTCACAAAACGAACAGTGTTTTGTTTTGGAAGTCGGTATGATCTTTTTCTTTTTTCTTCAAGTCATGGTTTTGTATTTTCGCTAATTAAGTAGATAATTTAATTGAATCCTGATAACGAGTCATCCGCTGGATGCGAAACACACAGGACCGATCATTGCGGCGATGCTTGGGGGAGGCGTATCTCGAGCAGTGGACGTCTTTCGTCTGAGTTGATGATGTTGATGATTCATTCAAACCAAAGCAAAATAATTTCACCGAATCACTTTGTCTATCGGTTTTATCAAGTACTATCACTGAAAAGTTGTCACACCAATGTCTGCCCTACCTTGGCTTTCAACCGGATTTAGTTAATTACACGATACCACTGTCTTGGCAAGACTGCCAGGACGTAAACGTGCTTTACGAGGTACGGAGGATTCTGCGTGCTTTACGATTTGAGTATTATATGGTCACACGAAAAACTCAAATTCAAAAATCTCGACTCATTTTCAGCTTCGGAAACGTCGCTCGGTCAAGCTCACTTGTCCTAACCCTAACCCGTGGCAAATGCAAACGCGCGCGTTCCGCTAATGAAGCTCGTTCTCTGCTTGTCCCGGCTCATTTGGCGCACTTTAGTGCAATTACGTCGAGCTCCAGTTGGGCAGGAGTCTCGCTGTCAATCTGTAAACATGCTGCGCTTTGAAATGCTAATTATATGATTCAGTTACGCTAGGTTTTTTGTTATATAGCTAACTGTGATTCTTTGTTGGCTGGGATTGCACTTTTGACTATATTTTTGTTGGATTTAGTCCTGTGATGAAACGGTGTAATTAATTTAAGTATTTGCTCAAACATAGTACAGTTAGTGATAGTTCTTATCGCTGATCTGGGTATGAATGTAGTTTTGCCTTCAGTCTCTTAACCCATTTTATTTGAGTTATGTGCAAAATTTGTCTTCAACTTCCATACTCCTTTAGTAGTCGTCATCCTCAGATAGAGCTACTAAATGGGTGAACCTTTGTAGCTATATTATCTCTTGCGCAGTCCATCCATCGCATCTATGGAAACATAAAAAGCGACAGTTAAAACACAAAAATGTATTTTCGATAAATACGTTACCTAAGGATATGATGTATAAATTGAACAAGGCTACAAACCTATTACCTAGGTTCATATCTTCAATTTTTCATAATATATGAATACGATGAATATGAAAATAGAGACTGTATTAAAATGGAAGTAACGACTAACTTCGTGGCCCGTAAATATTTACGATATTACGATATAAAATATTGTATATGAAAAATTAAAAGTTCATTCAGCCCCAAGATTGCGACTTTTAAAAACTTCTCAAGCACTTAGGGGACTTGTTTAATTTATTCATTAAACTTGTGATTGGGAATATTTTTCAAGTAACTCAGGACTTGGCGATGCTTGAAAGTTGTTAACGATTTTTTTCGGGATCGTTGGTTAATGTTTGTTAAAGTGCTTAGTTTGTGGTTATGAAATTACTTAACATTCCTATTACGACGTACCACGTAGACGTTTTCAAAAAGCTTTCAGGTTGGTTAAAATGGGATAAGACAACGACCCTTACGTTGTCTAAGCAGGACGATGACCTAACCTAACCTACCCATGACCCATATGTCAGTTTTCTAAAGGTCACGTATCTATCACCTAGCCTATAAAAGTTAAATGCTCTAATACATGAAGAAAATACCCCATTTGGTTTGAGGTTGGTTTTCGTCATACAGAACTCTAAAAACAAAATTATACCTGCAGAAAACATATGGCTTCCTATTCATATTACCGTCGGAGAGGAATGAGAAAAGTATTCATTCATTCGTGTGCAGTTACGGTGAATACCTCCAAGTGCTCGCATCGTGGTGTAAATATTCATCAAAAGCTCATTGAATAAATACAAATATAAGCTTTGGTATGGTTATGGTATGGTAAAGGGCGCACGGTCGGCTCAGTGGTTGAGTGATTGACTGCTGCGCTGCGTGTCGAGGGTTCGATTCCCGCACGGAACAAATATTTGTATGACCTACAGATAATTGTTCCGGCTCTGGGTGTTGTGTATGTGAGTTTATATGTTTGTAAACGCACCCACGATACAGGAAGCAATTCCTAATGTGGGGCAATAATTAAAAAAAAAAAAAAAAGTTACACAGCACATTACATGATTGCGTTCCCCAATCCATTTGTTCGTGTATGTAAAAGCTTCGTATGCGGTTCTCTCGCGACGTGGGCGATACCATCTTAACGTTACTTCCATTATTACAATGCTGCAGACAAGATAACAGTTCCATTACCATTCTAATAGGTTATTATAGAAATGAAGAAACAGAAGATGCGGAGGAAAAAAATATCTGCTGGATATTGTGAGAACTTTATTGTACGAGAATTCTTTTAAAGAAACTAGTCTCCTTATCCTACTGTTTCTATAATATGCAAAAGTATAATCACACACTGCATAATCGCGGAGTAATATCTTTGCAAATGTATTTTGTAAAACATGATTTAGATAAATAAACCTGTAGGAATAAAACCAATCAAGTAACATTCATTCGTCATTTTCAAAGGGCAAAAGCATTATGAGGCATTCCAGTTCCCCCCGGTGGGATCCCGCATTGTCCATGCGGGAGGCTCAGTAGCCGTAGCTTGGTCAGCCACGGTGAAGCAAAGAGGAACCCGAGGAGGGGCCTGAGGTTGCGGTGCCTGAGGGTTGGAGGTTGCGGCGGAAGAGGAGTGCCGATATTGCAGCGTGCAATGTGTTCTGATGCGCCGGTGATGGGGTTACTCCCCAGAGGTGGGTCCGGTGACGGACAGCCGCAGCGGGTTCACGGACGAGTGCTAACGCGTGCCCGTGGTCCCGCCATGGAGTTTTAGTGGCTTGGAGTTCCAAATAACTGCACTCTATCACCCCGTAGTAGCGCAATATGCATGATCCTCCTGGCAAAAAAAGACATTCATGGTCATAAGGCATAAAATAATAAATAAAATATAAAACCTTTTTTTCATGCAAAGTTGAATACATACATAGTTAAAAGAAAATAAATGACGTTATTTAGACATTTTCGCAGTAACCTACATTGCAGTAAAGAACTTTCGCAACAACGAACATCGTGATAGTAAATTTTCGCAGTAACATATATCGCGGTAATGAACTTCGCAACAATGGGGTACACTAATTTTCCATTTATGTTAGTAAATAATTAAATTTTCATATTATTTCATACCAAGTGAAGGTGAAGGTCGCCTCTAAAGAACTCCATTTGTTTCTATCTAGAGCTATTTGCCGCCAGCAGGTACCAGCTATTTTTATCTACACACATCTCGTCTGCCCATCTCGTGTGAAGTCTGCCTTTGAGATGCTTGCCGTTTGGACCCTTCCACGTTCTTACCCTGCTCGTCCTTTAGCCTCGCTACGTGCCCAGCCCACCTCCATTTTAGTGTTTTAGCGTAGGTTAGAGCATCCGTCGCTTTGGTGGTTTCTCTGATTTTTGTGTGACGAATCTTTTGCATTTTTTTTTATATTGAGTATACTTGTTCCGAAACAAATATACTCTCTTGAGTCGAAAGATACAACAGCTCTGCCGCCGAGATAAAAATAATTTTGTGGCGAATATCTGCCAAGAGATAGAAGACCATGCGTTAAAAATACAAACATCGGATCTTTTAAAAAAAGTAAGGATACTGTCCAAGCAGTTCAAACCGAAAACGTGGGTGGTTGAGGACAAAGATGGTAGACCACTTCAAGATCTGGTTGCAATAGGGAGCGGTGGAGGCAATACTGCGAGGAGCTATATAAAAATCCCAACAGTAGCGGGAACTTATTATCTGCGTGGGAGTCAATTGACCAAGAACCTCCCATACTGCCATCTGAAGTTGAGGCCGCTATTGCAGCGCTCAAGGACAGGAAGGCGCCTGGGCCGGATCAGTTAACAGCGGAAATCATAAAAGCGATGGGATCATCGGGCGTGGACACCCTACACAAAGTTTGCAATGACATCTGGCGTACCGGCAAATGGCCGGATGATTGGGCAAAATCAATCATTCTACCGCTGCACAAGAAAGGTTCCACAGCAAAATGCGACAACTACAGAACCCTAGCCCTTATATCCCACGCCAGTAAAGTGTTGCTACACATAATAAACAAAAGAATCCGTAATTTCTTAGACCGGCAAATTCCGCAGGAGCAGGCTGGCTTTGTCAAATGCAAAGGGACTCGCGAACAAATTTTAAACGTTCGCCAAATAATTGAAAAGTCTTACGAATTTAACACCCCTGTCATCCTGTGTTTTATAGACTACAGCAAAGATTTTGACTGCGTGATTTGGTCGGCATTGTGGAAGATTCTGGAAGAACTCGGAGTACCTTTACACCTGGTGGCTCTCATTCAATCACTTTACTTGACCAATCAGGGTGTCGTAAAGGTTGACAGATCAATGTCTGGGCCTTTCAACTTCGGCAAGGGCGTACGACAGGGTTGCATTCTGTCCCCCATCCTTTTTAACACTTACGGGGAGTATATCATCAGACGAGCATGTGAAGACTGGGACGGTGGGGTCACAATAGGTGGCACCAAGCTAACTAACCTCCGCTATGCAGACGATACTACACTACTAGCTGTGAATGAAACCGAAATGGTGAATCTCCTTGAAAGGATGGAAAGAATTAGTATGGAACTGGGGCTCAAAATTAATCATGCTAAAACCAAGGTAATGGTAGTGGATCGCGCAAACCATCTCCAACATACAGGTGCCCTATCACTGGAAACCGTAAGCGATTTTGTCTACCTGGGTGCAAGTATCAGCAACACAGGGTCATGTGAGAAAGATATCAGGAGGCGTATAGGGATGGCCAAAAATGCAATGACCCAGCTGCAAAGAGTATGGAGAGACCGTAACATTTCAAGGAAGACGAAGGTGAAACTGGTCAGCTCCCTGGTGTTCTCCATCTTCAGTTACGGGTCCGAGACGTGACTCTGAAGAAGGCCGACCGTGACAGAATCGACGCTTTTGAGATGTGGTGCTGGAGGAAGATGTTGCAAATCCCCTGGACTGCCTATCGCACCAATGATTCGATCCTCCGGGAACTAAACATAAATATCAGACTGTCCACGGTCTGCCTTCGTAGGGTTCTGGAGTTTTTTGGTCACATTGCCAGGAAGGACGGACACAACCTCGAACAGCTGATGGTTACTGGCAAGATCGAAGGGAAACGTCCGAGGGGTCGAAGTCCAATCAGATGGTCAGACCAAGTCCGCACATCTTTAAATACCAGGCTACACGATGCTCTCCACGACGCCAAAGATAGAAGCAGATGGCGCAAATTGGTGAAGGAGAAGTTGTTTCCACGAAGACCAGGGAATCACGACCCTCAGTAATGAGGAATACGATGCGAGGAGGAGGATACTTGTTCTCTCTCTATTCCACGTTGGCAGGTAGTGATTTTTTTATTTTTTTTTTATTTCCAAGTTTGACATGTGTAGATTAGGCAAGGTAGGAGGCATGACGTCAAAATTTTTGTTTTGATATTTATTGGCTTGTTACTTTTGAATATCTCTCTTAAGTACCAGTACTTGTGCCAAGTATTGTGTACTCTTCGTTCTACTTCTAGTTCATTTTGTTTTCTGTTGAAGCCAATTTGTTTTCCAAGGTAGATGTTTTTTTCTGTATATTTCATTGTTTCATTGTCTACTGATATTCTTCTGTATATACTATTTGTCGCGACCATTGTTTTTGAAAGATTCATTTCTAGTCCTACCTGCTTGCTGGTTGTGTTTAGTGAATCTGGAGAAGCGCCAAGGCTTTTTTTAAATTAATATAGTAATTTACATAATATTCATATTTTTATCAGATTGTGTTTATTTAATTTACATCCATAAATACGTATCCAACAAGAAAACTTTAATACTGTGCAACGCTCACTTATCATTGGATTCGTTCAAGAGTTGTAACCATCGAGCTCAGAGATGGCGTTAGCAGTCGCGTTTTGATGAAGTTATCTGCGACGTGATTGGTTGCGAATGTCTCGACTTCGCTCTGTGATCTGTGGTGCTGTCTGTGAATCGGAGATACGAGTCGAGTCTGGTTCTATTTGAACGGACGAGAACTTTTGCTGTGAAAAATGGACAAATCCTATAATCCTATGTACAAGAGACATTATAAACTGTTCTATTGCTCTTATTGTTAGCGCGGCCGTGCCTTGTGAGTTTAATTTAGTGGACATTGCTGGTGGTTGTGAACTTTCTCTGCTACGCGTCATTTGGACCGTCCACTGGCGATTTCACGCAACTCCTGAATCCTGCTCATCCTCGTGGTCTTCTCTCGAGGAGTATTGGGAGCAACACTGGTTCGATGACAAGGTGAGTGAGCACATTTAATACTGCACGATGGAAATACTGATGTTTCTTGTTGGATACCTATAGGTTCACAGGTAGGGGTAGCCATTTTATAGGCATTTTCGATAATTAGTTTTTAGTACGCAAGTACAAAAAAGGTGTTGGCTATATACACGCCACACCATATTATGGTCCTAACGAGACGGATTGTTCCAGCTAAACAATGTTGTGTAATGCATAATTTTAGTAGGTACTCAACAGTTTATGTTAAATTGGAGTAGGTACATAAGTTGTTAGTACTTACATACAATAAATCTTTTGCTTTATTACAGCTACTTCGGAAGTTCCTTATATTTTTATTTCATACTTTACTATGAACATTATGGCTTATCTAGAACCAACAGAAATAAATCTATGCTAGCGAATCTATGTTTTGAGATTTCGGCGGTGAGGGACCGACTTTGGAAAAAAAACTGTAAAAGCAATTTTTTTTTTATCGGTTCGGCAGGCATTTCCAGCAAACAAAAAAATATTTTATTAATGGTATTACTTTAAAGATAATGCATTAGAAGCCACTTTTTTTGTATTATTTCCATTAATCTTTCTTTTCTTCTCTTTCTGATTATGCTCGTAGAGTCTTGAAACACTAGAATACAGACGACTGGAAACTGACTTCCGAAATCCTTTTAAATCTACCCCATGCAGTCCTCATTGGTGAATATTTTATTATTTCAATACCGCTACGGCGTAGCGTTCGTAGCGTTTTTGTAGAACTTCGTAGCAGTTCTACAGAAGCTCGTAGTCAGCTGTAAGCTGTTGATTCCAATTATTGCTCGATATTGTGAACGTTCTGAGAGTTTACTTGTTAGGAATATAATGTTACACGGTGGAGCATACGGTGGCGGTCTGTCCCGCTTGGGCGGAGCACCGCCGTGTCCTCGTGGAGGCGATTAGCGGTGGCGACCTCTCGCGTCCGGCCCTGGTTCAGGCCATGGTACGGAGCGAGAGGGCATGGGAAGCTGTCACCTCCTTCTTCGAAGCAGTAATGCTCGCGAAGGAGGAGGCGAAACGCGACAGAGACTCCCTCGCGCCCCTAGCCACCGCAGGAGACGCCCTGGGCGTCGGGAGTCGCAAGCCGATTCCCGGCCACCGTAGTCGCGGGCTTGCGGACGGCGAGGAAATGGGTAGCTTGCCGTCCGATAAGGACCAGGCCTGAGTCGACGGCGCGTAGTGTTTCACGCGCGCCTCAAAGATATGTCAGCAAAACTGACGGGGCCCGCTAGGGCCGATGTCTGTCTGGGTCGCGGATAAATTTGAAAGAGAGTTACCGCGGCCCTGGCCAAAATAAACTGAAGGAACACGGGTGGGTTTTAGTCGGTAAAAGTCTGACACGCCCTCCCGCTTGACCCAGAGCGGGAGAAGTCATTAGATGATATCCAACCAAAAAAAAAACTAATATAATGTTGGCTTAACACGTGTATTTAATATAATTATAGAACGTCATAATTCTAGGTAACAAGTCTACTTAATTTAAATTGCGTAAATAGCCGGCCAGTCCCCATCTACGTCATTGAGGTAATAATGTACTACGCACTAGAGAAGTCACCACACCTCACTGCTGTGTTCCGTTCATGTGGGGTCGGCCGGCCGCTCTTCACTCAATTGCTGGCTAGATCTTGAGCGCCTATGTCAGTGTTTGTTTTTAAACGAAAAAACGTTCAAACGCATTAAATATGCGGTCGTGTGTTTTAAGATAATGCACTTATAATTCAATTAATACGCCGAAATGCAAAGGAATAACTTTTCGTCAGTGAGTAACTAGATAATCATTTTTAAATTGAAATATTTGGTGGGCGCCATGATGCTCATTTCTCATATAGACTAAAAATTAGGATGTGACAATTTGTGTAAAAGTGTAGGTAGAATAGTAGTAGGTAGTAAAAACCAAAGTCAGCTAGACTATGGTTTTTATAGCGGCAATTAACAATCTTAAGTATATTCTGAAAGGAACTGACTCTGGTTATTCAAATAAATAGTTTAACAAATTGGTAGGTATGATAAGTGGATAGGTGTCTAAGGTAGGGTAGGATAGGTAGGTATCCAGTTGACGGCAGCGAAGTCACGGGGGACAGCTAGTACCTAAATAATGGGACGACGTAAATTTAGCTTTGATATCCTTATGCAAAGCAAACAGGACGGTTAGTACTGAGACCTTACAGGTACTTGCTGGCGTACTTCCGGTCAACCTTGATGTGCAGCGATGTGCTGCAATGTACTATTAAGCACTAGAAACCATGGACGCGGAGTGACCGTGAGAAAATCTCTAGAATATTTGAACCACATATTGACGTCTGGGAGGAACATCCATCACAACATACAACGATCCATCTGTTCGCGTGCGACTGGCCATGACGTGGCTGGAGGTGGATCACTGTGTTACCCAATATCTCACAGGGCAAGGTAACTTTAAAAGTAAATTATTTTCCTTCAAGCTCGTTGCCTCGCCTTTATGTCAGTATTATACATCTGACTGCGAATATGTACAATCTGCCCATCATATCTTATGGGAGTGTTTTCTTTGGCAGAATGAAAGCAATACAATGTTGAATAATGTACAGGCTGCATCAGAAGATTACTATACGGATCTTGTGGTAACTAGAACAAATGTTAGGACCGATTAATATTAATGCTAATTTTTTTTCCGTGGTGCCAGGCAACTGGGCTTATCCCAGTTGTTAATGACCCTTTGTGCCTATTGACCTTGTTTGTTCTGTCTCCTACTTGATATGGAGGGAACTGGAAATTTTTATTTTTTCCTACTCCTCCACTATTCTTTTCTGATTAATTTCATTGCGGCATCCAAGACAGTTAAATTCATTCTCCGGGACTTCGTCGAGCTTCATGGCCTCGGTGCTTTTCTGGTGGTCGCCACTATTGATTTTGGCTTTCAGGAGTTGCAGTGATTTGGGACTAGTGCTGTGGGAATGTCCCAAAAAAGAAGTACATAAATATAATATTAAATTAATGTACTATTTTATTAATATAATAATAATAAAATATTACTTTACTAAGGTTATTTCAACTAATTTTTTTTTGAAAAAAGTGTGAATTCTAATGAAGCTTGTTAGGTATAAAGCTATGTAGGTACCGCTTCTGTAGTCAGTCAGCAGTTTAGTCTATATGAGTGACAAGTTGTTGCAGAATTTTGAACGAAACGCGTAAGCGCCATGACAATCACGGCGCTTCCGTCTTTTTGATCGCGTGAAAACTATACCTTAGAAGCGCTCTAACGCTGCGTGTTTATACTGTTTTGTTAGACGGCTAATTATTGTTACAGCGCTGCAGCGAAGTTTAGTTTAAACTCTTGTCAAAATGGAGCATGTCCTTTACTTATGATAGCTTCTCTAGTACATATTATCTCAATGCAACCAACAACTTCGATCAAACAATCGACTTTTGTGATTACTAAGCCCGTATTCCAACTTCCACTCAACTCAGTCGCCATGAAAACGAAAAAAAAACCCTCGATTAATATCAATAAATAACAAACTGTCTGTTTATACACGACTTGTGTATGGGTGATAAAGTATGTAAAGCTGTAATGTGTCTTTCATTAATGTTTCATAATAAATCTTTAAAATCATTGGACTTAACTATAATTTTTTCACCTACCGCGTTGTAACTTGAATGTTGAGGATTCAACCAATAAAACCAGGTCAACTACTGAGGAAATTTTCTTCTATATTTCGATATTCTGTAGACGTGTTGCTTGCGCCGCTGCTCGCAGTAAAAAAAGGGCTTTTTCCAACAATGGTCCCTTACTTATACAATTGTTGCTAACGCCGCGCCCCTCTACAAATTACCTACACCACGTCGAGCAACTTCACGTCGGTCGAGCGTCGACCAATCATAGCGAAGCAGTTACTCGACCAATCGGCGCAAAGTAGGGCACGGCGCTATTCAATGACAAAACGTTACTGTAACGAGACCCGTTTGGCTATATCGAATTAATTTTACTTTAAATTAGGGGCCTCGCTACAATAAGTTAACAAAACATATTTAGGTATATAATGACGTTTACATATAAAACAAAAACATATCACTTAACTGTTCCAAACACTTACATAAGTCCATATTAACTATTACTGTCCTAAACACTTTATAAGTCCATAGTCACTATCACTTATGAGTCTACTTACACCATCACAAATCACACGATGGCTTCGCAGGCTGCGTCACCAACAGTCTCCCCCTCGGTGCCTTGCACCTCAGCTTGCAGGGGTGACGATGCTGGCACTATCACGACCAGCCAGGATGCTGGCCGACGCAGTACGCCCGCCGGGGTGCGGACGTCGACAATCCGAGTTCTTCCATCTGGCCCGGGGTAGAAAAAAAGATGGCGCTGCCGTCACGACAACATATCGCTCCGTATTTTTTATTTTCTAATATTCTAAAAGCAGTAATATCGATATAAATTTAAACTTAAGTGACTTGAATAAACAATATACATCAGTGATAGTGTTATCTAGCACCAAGAAAGGACACAAAACAAATAAACAATGAAAAAAGACAAGAACCGTGGCAGTGACAGTGTCTGCATTTAAACATCTTTATACTGTCTACAAGCGGTGTAATATCAGTCAAATCGGTGATAAAGTGAAAAAAGACCATTTCAAGTGAGAATACCAGCAGTGAAAGTGATTAACCGTATAAAAACTGAATTACTTATCACGAATAAATCGTTAGGAAAATATTTTGAATAATGGCACCGTCATAGTGTTAATTACTTAGGACAACGCCATCTATATTGTAACAACCACACTGACTTACACTCAAAGTGAAGTCGATAACACAGAGCACCTACAAAAGTTCTGGACGGACAAAGCGATCAACTTATTTGGATTGCCTTCGTAAGCATTCGATAGCCGCGTAGCGAAACTGTGTGCCTCCCCTGCATTGAACGTATGATTGTGGGTTCGAACCACAGCCAAGCAGTTTCTTTTTGGAAGCATATCGATACTTTAAAATGAATTCTGATATAAGGAATAACATAACGATGCGTAAAAAACACAAAAAAACATCAACATCGTTTGAACGGCTATGTTTAACCAGCCCATCGTCATCTGAGAAGTCAATTGCAGACAGTCTACCCGAACAAATTACAAACTACGACAATGACCACACAAGAAACTTAAGAGAACAAATAAAATCACTGACTGACCAACTCAGTAGCGCACACGAACAAATTGACGAACTGTTACTCGAGAATGGATCACTTACCAAAGTAACACAGGAACAACAAAGACAAATTACCTATTTAAAAACGATATGTACAAGCACTCCCCAGAGTACTAACCCGGCCCGCAAGAAAAAAAACAAAAAGCAATGTAGAAAAACACTTGATTTTCAAAGAGAAGATAGTGATACTCCAGTCAAGGACTGTGATTCAAGTGAAGTTAAAGTAAACACATCACAGGAACGTAATCAAAAATGTTTGCAAGATGATTCAAATAGACAGTTATGTGAGAAACCGAGAATAATAATTCTGGGAGATGAACAAGTTCGAGGACTTTCACAGGTTCTAATCAATAGAAGGACAGCCGAGTGGAATGATTGTTACACGGTCTCAGCCCTAGTCAAACCAGGTGCAACATGCTCTGATATTCTATGTAATAACTTAGAATTATATAACTCGCTAACCGAGCAAGACATTGTTATACTATCGATAGGAACAAATGATAGTAATCCATCTTGTCTCCTGAAGGAAGTATGTATAGCGCTTAATAATCTAAAAACGTGCCAACAAATTTATTTATTAGGCGTGCAATGTAATGTTTTTTTAAATAAGAATATGTTAAACCACAGCTTACAACTTTTAACGCAAAGTTTCTCAAACTGTAAATATATTAATACAAACGAATTCTCATATTATAAACGTTACTTTCATATAAAACAAAATAATCGTACATATTTGAATGAACTTAGTTCTAAATTAAATATTGAGATTGACTACATAAAATACACAAAAGAATTTCTCATAAAAAAACCTTTATATTTCACTGCACGTAATCAGGAAAAACTGAATGAATTAACGAGAATATGCTCCAGTCAGAAGACAATTTTAGATTATTTTAAGCCAATGACATGTAATATGAAACCGTCAATAAATACTAAAGCACAATCTGAATCTAGACAGGTATCTGATTCAGCTTGTGCTAGTCTTTTTCGTGTATGAAAATATTATTGTACTGCACCAAAATATTAATGGACTAGTAAATAAGTCGGACTTATTAGGTGTGCACCTCAATGATTTTGTCGATGAGGATAAATCGGTGGACATATTATGCATAACAGAAACAAACATGAATAAGGACGATCATATGCATGTTCACGTGCCTAACTATACACTCCACACATATTTTTCACGAGAAAGTAGGAATGGGGGCTCGTGTATACTAATGAAGAATACTCTAATGGGGAAAAAAATTGATGTAGGAAAATGGTGTAAACCAAACCTTATTGAAGGTTGCGCAGTTGAGTTGCAGAATCACCCCGTAATAGTCTTGTGTATATACAGACCTCCTAATATGGATAAGGTGTCATTAAATACATTCTTTTTTAATTTAGATTTGACTCTCAATGACATCTGCTTCAAACGTAAGAAAAAGATCATTTTATGTGGTGATTTCAATATAGATCTTCTGAAGGATAACTATGCCTCTCGCAGTTTTAAAAATCTATTGCAAAGTTTCAATCTGAAAATAGGTGTGCTTACCCCTACACGTCTTTGTAGCGGCACCTGTATTGATAACATTGTCGACAATATACGGGGTAGTAAATGCGTAACGGTCGAACTGGCATTGTCAGATCATACAGCACAACTACTACAATGTCCAGTTAAAAAAACTTGCATTCTCCCTTATTGGTACATATTTAGACGTAGTTACTGTACAGAAAATATGCAAAACTTTAAACGGTGTTTACAAAATTTGACATTCAATGATATTTATTCCTGCAAAGAACCCAATGACGCATTCAATAAGTTTTACGACACGTTTAAATTGTTTTACGATATGTGCTTTCCACTTAAAAAACATAAGCGATACGCAGTAAAATCTCCTAAGTGGATCAGTAAAGGAATAAAATTATGCTGTAAACGCAAGCGCGAAATGTTATGGCAGTTTCGGAAAGACCCAAACCCCAATACTAAATCAAGGTTTAAAACTTATTCGCGACGGTTAAAAACTATAATTCGTTTAACAAAAAAATCACAGAATAACAACCATATTAATAATGCGTCGAATAAGAGCAAGGCTACATGGCAAATAATAAATAAATGCAAAAATAACAAACCGGTTGATGGAATATCAAAACTTAGGATAAATAACGAAGATATAACTGACCCAAAAATAATCTCCCAAACCTTCAATGACTATTTTATTAATGAAATCGAATCAGTTTCTGACATGAACATTTGTGATCAAAATTTAAAATTTGACATGCACCTTGACTCTTTATTTTTAATTCCCACAATTCCCTCTGACATTATAAAACTAATTATTTCGTTGAATAATACACATAGTTCGGGATATGATGACATCACAACAAATGTCATTAAATATGTCTCAACTATCATAGCACCGGTACTTAGCTACATAATAAATATGTGTTTAGAATCGGGTGTGTTTCCGGATCGCCTAAAATTGGCCGTAATAAAACCGCTACATAAGAAAGGTAGCAAACATGATCCAGCCAATTATAGACCTATTGCCTTACTGCCCATATTCTCCAAAATATTGGAGAAAGTAATATACAACACATTGTACTCTTTTTTTGAACGGAAAAATCTTTTTGCTGATGAGCAATACGGTTTTAGGAGAAAAAAGAATATTAACATGGCGATTTTTAATCTCTTCGATAAAATTATTACTAGTATGGATAATAGAAGTCCAGTAGCTGCTTTATTCATGGACATGAGCAAGGCATTTGATTTTGTTGATCGAACTATTCTGTTAAAGAAGTTGGAAAGATATGGAGTTAGGGGCAATGCTCTGAAACTTTTAGAATCGTACTTGTCAGACAGAAGACAAGTTACGAGGATAGAGAAAGTATGTATTGCTTCAAAAACCGAACGTACATATATGTCGAGTCAGAGACCCAATAACTATGGTGTACCCCAAGGTTGTATTTTGGCAGCGTTGTTATTTATTATATACATTAACGACATGCCCAGAGAAACACACCACCCTATGGTTTTGTTTGCTGACGATAGCACAGTTGTTTTTAGTGGCTACAATGATGCGACGACACTTGAGAGAGAGATAAACCACTGTCTCCAAGTATTAGTAGAATGGATGGGCGCGAATAATTTGAAAATAAATATTGACAAAACGAAAATAATGACTTTTGAGCAAATGACAAATCATAAAAAACCGGACATAAAATATAAAGACAAAATAATTTCAGATACTAACACTACAAAATTTTTAGGACTAGAGCTAGATAGAGATATGTCGTGGAAAACTCACAGTGACAGTGTGTGTAAACGCCTGAGCCAGCATGCATATGCCTTACGCAATCTCGCAAAGGAGGTACACCAAAAAGTTTTGGTCACGGCGTACCATGCATATGTTACATCTACGTTACGCTACGGGATCATATACTGGGGTAACTCCACGAATATGGAGGCGGTATTTAGAGCGCAAAAAAGATGTGTTAGAGCGATATGCGGTATACCAAGCACGGAAAGCTGTAAACCGTTCTTTGCGTATTTTCGAATTTTAACAGTACCATGTCTGTACATATACGAAGTAGCTGTCTTTGTTAAAACAAATTTTCACTTGTTTGAAAAACTTCACAGCGCAAGACACAAAAATAAAATAAGCGGTAGACAGCACAAAAAAGCAGTGTTTCATAAAAACTTGACAGGAATGGCTCCACAAATTTATAATAAACTACCAAATTCTTTGTTAAATATTAATGACATCAATGTATTTAAAAAACAATTGAATAATTTACTGCTAAGCAAGACATACTACACAGTACATGAGTACTTGTTGGACAGAAAATTATCTGTTCAGGTGTGATTGGGGTGGATACTTGGGTCCGATTTGTTTACTTATTATTTTGTTAATTATTAAGACATTGTATAATTTGACATTACTTCTCAATTTTTTAATTTATGACATTGTCTACGTCTTAGAATTTTAATATTAATTTATGAACGTATACGTTCAAATTTTATCTATGACATATTATACATCTGATTTCTTTCATTTATGACATCGTACAGTATTTTAATTTTAATGTATGATATTGGATATAATTTTAATTTTTGACATTGGATGCGTTTTAAATTTATGACATTGGATGCGTTTTAAATTTATGACATATTATACCATTTTTTATTTATGACATTTTATACATTTTTTTTTAATTTATGACACTGAATACGTTTTAGATTATTTTTTTAATTAATGACATTTTATACATTTTTTTTAATTTATGACGTTGATCACGTTTTAGATTTTTATTTTTTATTAATGACATATACGTTCAATTGTAATTTTAGTTTAATTTATAACATTGTATTATTGTAATTATAATTTTGCAAGCCTAAATTGGTGGAACACGGTTGACTGCGCATTCACCTGACATCTGGAAGTGTATTTTTATGTACTGTGTTGAGCAATAAATGAATTTGAATTTGAATTTGAATTTGTAGGTCGCGCTGATCACGCCGCGTGGCCACGAGCAGCGTGGCAGTGTGTGGTCCACCAGCAGGACGAGGTCCCCAACGCTGGGATACCGATAATGGGGACCCTGGAAGTACCGGGGTGAGAGCGTTGGTAGGTACTCGCGCACCCATCTGGCCCAAAAGTGGTCGGCCAGGCGCTGGGATGTCCTCCACGATGGAGAACCGATGAGGTCAGCGTCGTCGAATTATCCAAACATGTGAGCTCCGCTGGACCTGCCGATTAGAAAATGGTTAGGGGTCAGTGCTTCTTCTTCGTTGGGGTCGGTGCTCACGGAGAAAAGTGGCCGTGAGTTGACCACATGTTCTGCCTCCAGTAGCAGAGTGTGTAGGACCTCCTCCCTCGGTCTCCTTTCGTGGAGTGTCGCTGCCAGTGCGGTCTTGACGGTGCGCACTAGCCGTTCCCACGAGCCACCCATGTGTGGGGCTCCTGGGGGAATGAACCTCCATACTATGCCGATTTCGTTGGTGGCCTCTTGAATGGCCTCTTGAAGCTCGCGACTTGCACCCACGAAGTTGGTTCCATTGTCGCTCATGATGACCTTGGGAGTGCCTCTTCTGGCAATCATTCATCTTAGGGCCAATATCATGGAGTCGGTCGTTAGGAATGACGGCCCCGTGAACCACTGGTGTTCCTTGCTGAAGTCCTTGGGTGCTTCTCGCGTGGCGTCGTCCGCGACATTGTGCTTTGTAGGCACCCATCGCCACTCTCTATGTCTAGTCAACTCTTCAATCTCAGCGAGTCGATGCGCGACGAATGGCTTGTATCTTCTGGGGTCCGACTTGATCCACGCTAGCGCCGTCTTCGAGTCTGTCCAGAAGCATCTTTCTGTGATGCGCAGATCCATTTCTTGCTGTGCGTTCGTGGCGAGGCGACTGCCCAGGAGACATGCTTGCAGCTCCAACCTCGGGATCGACGTGGGTTTCAGTGGCGTCACTCTTGCCTTCGCTGCCAGGAGCTTCACTTCTACTCGACCGTCGGTATGCCGCGCGCGCCAATACACCGCGCACGCGTACGCCTTCTCGCTAGCGTCACAGAAGGTGTGGAGCTCCCCCTCGTCGACGTCTTTCGCCAGACAGCGTGGGACACCCAGATTCACCAATTTCTTGAGGTTTTGTAGCCATCTGGACCATTCTTCCTCTCGGGCAGGCGGTATCTTCTCATCCCATTCCACGCCGCTTCTCCAGAGGTTCTGCAGCATGATCTTGCCTTGGATCGTGATGGGAGCGACCAGACCAAGCGGGTCAAACACTGTCATGACCGCGCTCGTCGCTTCCCTCTTCGTGGGAGCGCGTTTGCCGTCGATGGCCTCCTCTGGGGTGTTTCTTAACGTCAGCGTCAAATGTAGATTATCATCTTTCACGTTCCAGTTCAGCCCAATTGTCTTCTCCACCTGGTCCTTTTGTTCACCCAGGCGAACCGTGCCCGTGCTGTCTCCGGAGTGAAGCTCTTCTATCACTTCAGGGTGATTGCTCGCCCAGCCTCTTAGGAAGAACCCTCCTTTCTTGTGCACTGTGTCGACGTCATTTGCTATTCTTCTTGCTGTCGCCACGTCTGGATAGCTTGCCAGGTAGTCGTCCATGTAATGGTTGCGCGTAATTGCCCTTGCCGCCTCTGGGTACTGTTCTTCAAACTCGCTGGCGTTCTTATTCTTGATATATATTGCCGCACATGGAGAACACGCAGCTCCAAATATCAAGGACGTCATCCTATATTCCTTATCTTGCCACAGGAATCGAAGACAATCTCTGTCTTCCTCGTTGATTTTCACGCGCAGGAACATTTCTTTTATATCCGCCACCACAGCTACTGCACTTTGACGAAACCGTAGTAATACTCCGAACAATGATTGAAGTAGGTCGGGTCCGGCTAGCAGCGCGTCGTTAAGTGATCGTCCATTCGACTTAGCAGCGGCGTCGAATACCAATCTCATCTTTTTCTTCTGTGGGTGGACGACTGCGAAGTGTGGCAAGTACCAAGTCCTTGCAGAGGTAGGTTCTTCCTTAGCTTCCTCTGCA
Organism: Orthosia cruda; assembly: GCA_964057195.1. Taxonomy (NCBI): domain Eukaryota; kingdom Metazoa; phylum Arthropoda; class Insecta; order Lepidoptera; family Noctuidae; genus Orthosia; species Orthosia cruda. The sequence continues at coordinate 2,562,095 of OZ059836.1, forward strand.
TACTCGCTGACGATCAAGTTGTTGATCTGCTCTTGGTATTTTTTCTGAAATTCCCCATATTTCAGGAATCTCTTCTGAATTCCCTTCAAGCGCCGCGCAGCTGTTGTCTTGCTTTCAGGTAGGTGCTCGCCTTCTGTCTTCCAGATGAGCTCCGTGCTGAATCTCCCGTCGGTCCACCTCATCGTGGTGGCGTCCAGGACTTGTAGCGCCCGCTGATCTATGTCGTTCGACGGCTTCTTGGCGGCGATTCCTAACGCCTCAATGTCGAAATGTTCCCTGATCAACTTTTCCAGGTGATCGTCCTTGGAGCTGGGTTGCGTAACAAGGTGATTCACGACCCTGACTGGAGCGCTGCTGCTTGTCCGCACTCCGTGTAGCACCCATCCCAGCTGCGTTCTTGACGCGACTGGCTTGCAGCGGTGGCCATGCTTGACTTCTTGCGAGACTATGAGATGCCAGTTGTCTTGACCAATGAGCACCGACGGCTTGGCATTGGGGTACTTTAACTGATCCCGAATATCTTCAAGGTGCTCGCATCCTTCTAAGTCTTTTTCGTTGACCTCTTGAGGCGTCAAGTGCAGGTTTTTTATTGAGTACCCGGATAACTTCTCAGTATTACGGCCGAACATCCCGCGGGTCTTGACGTCAATATTCCTAGACTTCTGGTCCATGCGGTGGCCGCCTACGCCTTCTATGCGCGGCTCCTCATCCGGCCCTTGTGCCCCGATCTTCTCGACTACTGAGTCTTCTATCAGCGTGACCGTAGAGCCTTCGTCCATAAGAGCGTAGACGCAGGCGTTCCCCTCTGGCCCCATTAACTCCACAGGAACAATCTTGAGATACGCCCTTGATACCGCTCGCGCCGCGTTGACCGTAGAAGCTATCGTCTGGGTGGTCGTTTCTTGAGTCGTCGGCTTCGTTGCTTCTTCATAATGCAACAGCAAATGATGACCCTTCTTGCACTTTCCACATGGCTTCGCTTTACAGCTGAAGCCCCGATGCCTTCCTTCTAGGCAATTGTAGCACAACCCAGACTTCTTGGCTTGCTCCCACTTGTCTTTGATTGATGCTTCACTGAACTTCTTGCATTTCAGAAGAGTGTGCTCACCTTTACACTGCGGGCAGTTAATCTTTTCGCGTTCCTTCCTATTATCTTCTTTGCAGCAAAACACCATAGCTGACTTCGTCCTGCACTCATGTTCGCCTTCTGAATCTTCTTCTGACGTGTGATGTTCTTGGTTCCTAGCAGCTCGAGTGGTATGCACGCCACGAGAGCCCGCGGTTCGCGTTCGGAACCTCATGCTTTCTTTCTTCATTCTGGATCCCACGAACTCGTGCATCTCAAATTGACCCACCATGTCGTTGAAGAACTGCATGAGGCTCAAGAGTATGGGCTCATCTTCATCTTCTCTCTTTGCTCGATAATCGTACCACTTGAAACGCACCAATGTACACATTTTCTCGATGATTCTGCTTGAAATATCACTCGAGTGCAGGTAACTTTGTCGCTTCATTTGTTTCACGACGCTAACGGTGTTTGACACTGCCCCGGCGTAACGCACCAACTCTCTCGCATCTTCTGACATCGGAGGAAGCTTCTCGATGTTTTCTATCTCGCTTCTAATGAGATAAGTGGGGCGTCCGAAGCGGCGCTCCAAGGCGGTCATTACTTGTTGCGGGTCGATCTGGGTGAACAATAACGATTTCACCGCTTCTTTCGCTTTGCCCTTGACGGCTCTTCTCAGTCTTCCCATGTTCTCTATATCTGAGAAGAGCGCGCGGGTATCTTCGTAAGTCGCCTTGAACGCCATCCAATCGCAGGCGTCGCCTTCAAACTGGTGCAGCTCGCTGACGTACTTCGGTGCGCGCTGCATGAATGATGACGTCTTATTCTCAGACGCGGACTTGACAGCTTGAAGGATTGCTGCTGCCAGCTGGTTGGTGTGACTTGGTGTGGCGATCGCGACCTCTGGGGCGGGCAACTCACTTGGCGGCTCCCCCTCGTTGCGTTCCACACTCTTCGTCGTTGACACCCATGCCGCAGTTGCTTGCGCTGCGGCGGCTTCGACTTCAGCCTCTTCTTCTCCTTCCTGGTCACTCAGGTCCGTATCATCTGCACGCGCTAGTTCCAGCTTGGTGTAAGCAAGCTTGGCCTACATTCTTATTTCTTCTATTTGCAACTTTTCTAGCTCCAATCTTGCTTCTAATTCTTTCTTCCTTTGAGAATTATTCTTAGAAACTGACTTGGGCTGCTTCTTCTTGCGTTTCTCAACCATGGTGATGTCGGCGTCCTCGACCACAGTCGAGTGTTGGGTCGCTGCGGTGCTGTCGGTCACTGTTTCCGACGTGGCACCCGAAGTCGTCCCCGTCGCCATCTTATCACCACCGCTGGTTTCTTCCTCGGTAGTTGACCTCGTGCTATCTCATTTGCGGCTTCGCGTCATCATATCAGGCTTCGAGATAAGTGACTTCTTCAAATATTAATCTTCCTAGCGTAAATCCCGACGAATCTTCAATAGGAAATCTTCCTGCTTCCAAGTCGCGACGTAAGTAGGTACTTATTCTTCGTGGCGCTAGCTCAACCTTGCTGCCGCTGAGTACTTCACTCCGATGTCGTTCTTGAGCGTAGATTCGACGTGGAATTCCAAGTTGATATGATGAACGCAGCGATAATTCTTCACGGTCGGTATCCTTTGATGTCTTCACGTAATGGCGTCTTGAAGTCTCCACGTTCCGTACGATCGTCCCGAAAAGACCACGTTTATGATCGTCTCGAAAAAGACTGTTAAGGACCACGTGTTTCACTATCCTCTTGAAAAGACGATTAGTTGTGATCGTCCCGAAAAAGGATCACGTTTATGATCTTCACACTCCACGTCTTGAGAAAGACCACGTGTTTTTCAATTATCTTGATAAAGATAGCACGTTTTGTTTCACAGTAACTGCAAAAATCTTCAATGGTATTGTTGAGGATTCAACCAATAAAACCAGGTCAACTACTGAGGAAATATTCTTCTATATTTCGATATTCTGTAGACGTGTTGCTTGCGCCGCTGCTCGCAGTAAAAAAAGGGCTTTTTCGCTCCTTGGAAGTCGCTCCACCCCCGTAAGGGGGTGGGGCGAGCGGTGCCGGAACAGCGTTCCCAGCCCGCGTGTGCAGCACCGGGGCTCGCAACAGCGAACCCGTCGCTGTGTTGTCCTCTGGACCTAGCATAATGCTAGTGCGGTCGTAATGTTGACCAACACTAGCTATGTTTACATGTTGTATGTGACTGTGGGCGCGCCGCGGCGGCCGTTCTGAACGGTCCACCGCTTCTTCACGACACCTGGCGGTCCTTCCCCTCCGAGTGAGACCCAGAGCGTACCCTGGGAGGCTCAGAGAGGATGACCAGCGACAGGCGCGTCGACTTTTAGACGAACCCACAGTTTAGTAATGTAAGCGACTACTAGCGCCGCCGTGATGTATGTAGGAGCGGCAATGACATGTGTTACACCGCTCATGCTAACCGATAACGCGCGGGCGACCTCACGCTATTCGGTGCAAGTGTACTAGCGCTTGTAAAGTAGTGAGTGTGTGTTTACGACGCGAAGCGTGTCTATATTAACTTAGAACAAACTTCACGCCGTGGATGCAGTGTGGGGTGGGCAGTGTTATTGTTTGAGTAAGCAGTGTGTAGACTGGTACTGCTTACTCAGGCGTCAAGTCCGAGAGGTGGATGGGGTCGTGTCGTCAATTATGAGGTCTCTAGGGAGACGTTTTTTATCGGGCGGGCGCGCGTGCCATGGCGCGATATCTTTGATATGGGGCCAGGCAGAAGCGTCGGCCCGCGCGAATAGATTTGTGGCGAGTCGGCCAACAAACTCGTCCAGGCTCTCAATCCCTGTATCCCGCAGGATGACATCGTTCCTCACATAGCGAGGGGCGTCCATGATGCGCCGCAGCGCCAGGCTCTGCTGGGCGCGAAGTTTCTTTTTGTTCGTCTCCCTAGTGAGGACGAACCAAGCTGGGGCGGCGTAGGTGAGTATGGCTCGTAGGTATGTTTTATATATGCCCAGCTTGGCGCGGGCAGGAAGGCGGGATGAGAGCACAGGATAGAGCAGGTTTCGGGCGACCCTGCACTGTGCCACCACCCTTTTGACGTGTGACCCCATCGTGAGCCCACGGTCGATGGTCACGCCCAGGTACTTGGCCTGGGGGGTCCACTCGACGTCGGCTCCTTGTAGTGTCAGTCGTGGCGGTAGAGGCGAGAGTCCTGTAACAAGAGCCTGCGTCTTACCCACGTTAACCGATAGCCGCCATTTGGACAGCCACTCGGGGATGAGATCGAGGGCGCGCTGCATCTTCTTTGCCGCATGCTTGGCGTTCATAGAGGTGGTAATGTACGCGGCATCGTCGGCGTACAGCGCTAGTGTCGCCTCTGGGGTTGTGGGGATGTCGTCGGTGTAACGTGAGTAACACGCAGGCGATAATACGGCGCCCTGGGGCACGCCCGCCAGTATCGGGCGGGGGGCGGACAGTTCGCCCTCCACCACGACTCTGAAACTCCTGTGGGACAGAAAAGATTGTATTACACGTACCACGCGACGGGGGGCGCTAGATGTGGCCAGTTTGTGTACAAGTCCGTCGTGCCACACGCGGTCAAAGGCCTTTTCCATGTCGAGGAATACTGCAACTGCGTATTCCTTCCTGTTCATCGTAGACGACAGCAGGTGCAGTACCCTCGACAACTGGAGCGTCGTGCTATGTTCCGCGCGAAACCCGAACTGTTCTTCACGCGGTGAGATGTGTGGAGCAAGGTGTCGCAGCAGGAGGGACTCGAACACCTTGGAGATGGTGGGCAGGAGAGTGATCGGCCGATAGCTCTCCGGCTTCAGGACATTTTTGCCCGCCTTGGGCAGCATAATGACGCGCCCCTCTTTCCACGAGGCCGGGAAGGAGCCCGTGCGGAGAATCCCGGTGAACAGGCGCGCCACTGCCGCGACCATGCGGTGGGGCAGGTGGCGCAGCGCTGTGTTGGTGATGTTGTCGGCACCTGGGGCCTTCCGGGGCTTCGTTTTCAAAATGGCGCGTCGTACTGCGCCGGGCGAGAAAAAGATGGCATCTTCATCGAGAGCTATCGGCGTGGCGAAGTAGTCTCCAACGTGTTTCTCGACTGCTGCGACATGTTCATGTTGAGTTGTCGGGTTCGGTTGGAACTGACGCTCCAGGTGCTCGGCAAAGACCTCAGCTCGGTCTCCCGCGACGTATTTGAGCGCCCCGTCTGTGCTCAGTAGTCGTCGTACCGGAGCTGGGGTGTTCTTCAGTTGGCGGCACAATCTGTGTATCGAGGGCAGGTCGCCCTCCGCGGCGTCAATATGTTCCTCCCAGCTCGTGGCTCTTAGAGCACACAACTCGGCCTTCACTTTTTCCGCGAGTTTATTTAGCGCGGTTTTCATAGTAGGGCAGCGAGTTTGCTGCCACTGCTTGCGTAATCGCCTCTTCTCGGTAATAAGACGTCGGATGCGCGCTGGCAGGGGCGGCTGGAGCACTCTCCCCTGCTGCTGCGTCATCGTTGCTGTTTCCAGGGCCTGCTGTACGCAAGCAGTGATGTCATCGGCTAGTAAGTCGACATCGGCGGCGGTGGTGATAAGCCGAGTTGGCGTGGTAGAATCAATCTTTTCTGCGTAGGTTTTCCAGTCGATTTTTCGACGTGGCGCTGGTGGCTTCTGGCGAGTCGGCATACCCGATAGTACGACGAGTACAGGATGGTGGTCCGACTGCAGCTCGTCGTCTAACACCTGCTGAGTGACCTGGCAGTGAAGGCCCAGGTGTACTACGATGTCAAGCACGTCAGGCATGTAGGTGTTCCTGTCTGGGTAGTGGGTAGGCGTCTCAGGGCCTGACACCGTGTACCCATGGGCTTCTGAGTCCGCGAAGAGTCGTCTACCTCCCTCATTGGTGTAGCAGCTGTTCCACGCTGGGTGCTTGGAGTTAAAGTCTCCGGCGAGGATAGTAGGGTTATCTGTGCGCGTGAGGAGCGCCCTTAGCTCACTCATGTCGAGTTTGTTGTTCGGCGGCTTATAAAAGGCATACACCTCTAAGTCCTCGCCGGCCATATGCAGCTGCACACCCAGCGCGTATGCTGATTGCAGAGTTGGCAGTGGGAGTTCTTGGTGTACGACTCTTCTCTTTACTAAAACGGCCAGGCCACGGTATCGGATTCCGTAGGCCGACCGCTCGTCCTTCCTGTAGACATGGTATTCTGGGACCTTGCACCTATCTTCAGGTCCCAGGAGTGTCTCACTGATGAGCGCCACGTCGATATCTTGTTCCCGCAAGAGATGGCGGAGGAGCGCGACCTTCTTTTGGAGGCCGCGGGCATTCCAATGCAGTATCCTTAACGGCTTGTTACTCATTATGGTAAAGTGTTAGCAGTGCGGCTAAGCCGTCAAGGATAACCTGCTCCACATCATGTCCTTGCCTGATGGCCTTAATCAGGTCCATCAGCAATTTGATAGCGCAGGCAGTGAAATTTTTGTTTTGAGTATTTTTATTACTCCAGTTTTGTGAGGCCTCTCGGTTAGTGTTACTCCTACTTTGTGCCGCCTCTCCAACACATTTTTCGGTTTCTTTCTCGGCCGGCAGGGAGCGCGCTTGTAGCTTTCTGCCGGCGTTTGTTGACATCACGTGGTCACTCGCATACTTAACCGACTGTTGAAGGAGGGAGTTGCGGTTTTCTGTATGTTTGTTTGTGGGTGCGTTATTTTTGACTACCTGCGCTATTTTGTGTGCAGGGGTGGCCTCCATATTTTTTTCTTGTTCTTGGGCCGCGGGGGGGTTTTGCCTTTTTCCTTTCCCCCCCCTCTTCTTCTTCCTCCGCCCAGAGGAGGTAGCCTCTCCGCGTTGCGTGGGCCCATTCGCTGCTGCCATCAGCGACTCGCCTTGGGCCTCTTCTGTTGGCTGCGCTTCTATTGTCATTGTTGACGCCGTTTTCTGTGGCTGGCGTGATGAGGCGGTCGTGATGGCTATAGTGCCCGCCCGCCTGTGTTTTATCTCACGCTGGAACACTGGGCATTTGATGTTATTTGCCTGATGCGCACCTTTGCAATTTGCGCAGGTGGCCGGCTCTGTTCTAGGACGTGGGCAGTCACGTGCCGTGTGTCCTTCTCCACACCTTACACAGGCGAGAGGGCGGTGGCACTGGTGCGAGCTGTGTCGGAAGTGCTGGCACCGGTGGCACTGGGCTGGCCCACGTTTTCCACGCCATGCTTCAATCTTGACCCCCCGCATTAGCATGAACACGGAGGTGTCGTATATGGTTCTGACATTCTCTGTCTTAGCCAGCACGGCGTGGAATACGCAGCCGGGTCTTCCTTGGCGGGCATTGATATGCCGTACGTACTCCGGCTCGTAACCTTTGTTGCGGAGCTCCTCCTCTATCTCCTGGGGGTCCGTGTCCGCCGGCAGCCCCCTGATAGCTACCTTTAATTTCTTGTCAGCTGGCAGGCTGTATGCGAACCAGCTGATACCCTCTTCTTTTTCCAGGGTGGTCAGATATCTCTGTACCACCCTGTATTCATCCTCGCTCTCTGGGGAGAATCGAACCCCCTGTCTGAAAGGGCGGGCGTTCGGTGGCCGCTTCAGGATGTTCGCCAGTGCCCTGAAATGTGTGGCCCAGTTGGGCAACTTTTCGACTACCAGTGGAGGGTAGCGGGGGCGCTTTTGTTTGGCGGACTTTTGTTGTTGGCTATTACTACTACTATTTTCATTGGAGGGTAGTAGTATGGGGGCTGCATCTGGGTTGGGGGTGAGTGAAGGCTCGTCACTTACCCCTATTGTCCTCTGTGTGTGTGCGGCGTCGGTATGTACTCCGGGTGACGGGGTACGTCGGACAGCTTCCGCAAAAGTGGGCGAGTTTGCGCTCTGTCGGTCGCGCACTGAGGCAGTGCGCTGCGAGTCGAGGCAGTAGCGCTTTGCCTCCTCTGTAGTGTCCTCCGGGCTTCTGCGACGTCTTAGCGCCCTACCTCCCGTCTGGAAATCATAATCTAGATCCATAGCTGGGTTGGGCGACGTTGGAGTTTGTAGGTCCTCAAGCTCTGCCCCGCGCCCGTATGACGCGAGCGAGTTGCTTGACCCACTAAGACTTGATTGGCCCGAGCGCATTGCGGGGGAATCATATGCTGAGGTACGGGGGGGTGCAGGCGAGCCGGTATTGGCCGCCGAACCCACTTGTGGCGCCACCTGGCGGATTGGTTCCCTTTTATATATGCGTGGGTCGCGGGTGGAATTTCGCGCATCGGTCATTGCTGCATTTTGCAGCGTATGTCTGGGCGCAGATGGTGCAGCGCGTAGCGCTGATGATGGTTGGTGGGCCAGCTTAGGCTTGACCTCTTGTGCACGCGCTATGGGGCGCGGCGATGCGGGTATCAGTGGCGCATTTTTGTTTTTAATTTGTTGCGCCGACAGTATTTTGGACGCACTATTTGGTGTGGTGCGTGGCTGCTGCGTTGCAGGTTGGTGTGGGTGAGTGCCTACTTGAGTCACTATTGGCCCATGACCACTGAGGGTAGTCGGTGAAACCTGCGAAAATTTTGAGTCCGGTGTCCTAACGGTCGATTTTCGACTCGCGGGTACCGGTGTTTTCGCAGGGACAGGTCTACACTGGGACGGGGGACAGTACCTTTCCGTGGGTGATGTTGGTGAAGCAGGGGAGTCGGTGATTGACTGCCTACCCTGGCTTCCTCTGGACGTCTGCTGGTGTTGGTGGCTGCGTCCCTCGGTCGGCTGCGCACCGGGCGCCGCGGTCCCTAGGTTAGGGAGCGAGGCGGTCCGGTCCATCGCCGGTCGAGGCTCCTGCTGGCTGGGGGCGCCGCGGCCCTGGGGGCCGCGGGCGCCTGGCGGTGACATCTGCTTCTTCTTGTCTTCTTTCTTCTTGCGTGCATACGCTAAAACTCATGAAAACCAGTTTTGGGGACTAGTTTTCCGCGACCACGATAACGACTGTGCTGTGCCTCAGTCGTTAGGTAGCAACGAAACCCGCCCTGGATATTCCCGACAATGCAAACCCAACGAGTTTACACTATCAACAATATAGAGGGTAGGCTGGTGAAGGTGGTCCGTGCGGTTGGTGACTTTAAAAAACAACGATACGTGCTTAGCGGTGCGCGACTAGTGGCAATCCAGGGCTTTTTCCAACAATGGTCCCTTACTTATACAATTGTTGCTAACGCCGCGCCCCTCTACAAATTACCTACACCGCATCGAGCAACTTCACGTCGGTCGAGCGTCGACCAATAGTGCGAAGCAGTTACACGACCAATCGGCGCAAAGTAGGGCACGGCGCTATTCAATGACAAAACGTTACTGTAACGAGGCCCGTTTGGCTATATCGAATTAATTTTACTTTAAATTAGGGGCCTCGCTGCAATAAGTTAACAAAACATATTTAGGTATATAATGAGGTTTACATATAAAACAAAAACATATCACTTAACTGTTCCAAACACTTACATAAGTCCATATTAACTATTACTGTCCTAAACACTTTATAAGTCCATAGTCACTATCACTTATGAGTCTATTTACACCATCACAAATCACACGATGGCTTCGCAGGCTGCGTCACCAACATTGAACATAACCTGTTTTTACAAATAACGCTTCAATATATTTTTTTTAATGACTTTAACATTTCTATTACAAACAAACCACAATAAATTATTGTATGCTCAAACAATACACAAACAAAAATCAAGCAACCAAATTGGCGCCCACCGTGGGACCACAAAACAGTTTAATAACATTTTTATACTACCCGCAACAAACGAATATTCGTATTTAATATGTGGCAGATGAGAGAGTCCAATAAAACTACTCCGAGCGACACTGCTGAAGTTAAGTCAGATCATATTGAAAAATAATTATACTTATCTTAACACAATTTTCTTCTTTGCCCATAAAACACACAAACAAAAAGATCCCACGGTGGGGGCCAATCTGGTTGCTTTAACAAATTGTCGCCCACCGTGGGACCACAAAACCGTTTAATAACAACATTTTCATACTACCCTCAACAAACGAATACTCGTATTTAATCTGTGGCAGATGAGAGAGCGCAATAAAACTACTCGGAGCGACACCGCTGTACTTAGCGGGGACGATAGAGGTGCACGGGGATCGCAATGGAGCCACGAAAATGTCGGTTTCTAAAACTTTAAGATGAGTTTAAGTATTTGTAACAGAACAACGAGCATTCACCATTTTTAACCGCATTTCGCACATCCGCCACTTGATGTAAGTAAATGCTCTAGTCTGTCCACCTTTAGATATCTGTTTCTGGTCTGGATCTGTATTTGATCTGTTTCTAATTGGTAAATAGGCATAGCCACGATTAGGATATATTGTTTAATACGGCATTCCAGTTCCTACTTTGCGGCTTCCTCATCATATCAGTTCGGTAGTACCATTTTCATCAGTACCTTTTATTTATATGTATTTGCTTCATCATAGTCACTTAACTATTTGACATATCTTATACCCATGACATACTTATTAAGGAGTTCCAGTGGCCATCTGTGGTCTTTTTCATCAGTTTTACTTCACAAAATGATACTTTATGAGTGCAAATGCTTGCCATGTTATTGAAAATACCAAAATCACCATTTCTTTGCGTATAAAATTAGGGATGCTCCCTCGATTTTCATGGGATTCCATCATCAGATTCTGATTTGAGATATTGATAGTATACCCTATGTATGACGGAGTTATGCCCGAACCACAGATTATATTATCTGAGAGACTGGAAAATGTAAAAGAAAATGTAATATCTAGGACACACTATGATAGGAAATGATGAGAAGTATTAATTATTGATTGATTAGTTTCAGAAAAGTAAATATTAGGTACTATTTGAAACATTTTGTAACTACGTACCGAACATATGTACACATAAAATACAATGTATTATGAAATTAAGTTACGATATATGAAATCCTTTAATAGAAATAGGAGGCCACAGTATGCATGTGAGTATTAACTCTGTTGTATTCTTTAAATTGAACGTTGCATTTTGTGTATGACTGAGTGCTGCCAAGAATTTAATTCTTAAAGATTTCACGACTATCAGGTTCCAGCATCAGTATCTTCTTTCAAGTCGTTTTATGAATGTGAATAAATAAAAATCAGATTCCTTCTATTTCATGGCCACACACGAAGCGCTTTTGCTCGCGTCATGTCAAAATGCAATTACGTGGAGCGCGGTAATGCACCGGTGCGACGCGGGTTCGCTTCCCGGGCGATGCATATTTACTTTTATTTGCTGCCCTTAGATGCACGGTGGAATCGTTTAGGGGCGGCCACTTTACCGGGTAATCTGATTTCTGGGTTAGTGAGGGTCTTACATTTATGTTATGTATTTTACATTATACTTCTAAATATTATACTTATATATTAGAAATTTGTCTAATTTATCTAATCTAAGTACTAGGTACCCCCTCCAGCTTATTCCAACTATCTCTATCAGCGGCTTTGTTTGTATTTTTTTTACTGTTCTTCCCTGTTACTTTGTAATTGTTGTTGTTGTGTTGTGTCTGTGTGGAATAAATGTTTCCTATTCTATTCTATTCATTGCTTTTTCATCATCATCATCAGCCTATAGCAGTCCACTGCTGGACATAGGCCTCTCCAATTGCACGCCATTTGGTTCGATTTTCGGCAACTGTCATCCAGCTGCTATCAGCCACCCTGCGAAGGTCGTCGCTCCATCTAGCCTGAGGGCGTCCTACCTTACGTTTACCAGTTCGCGGTCTCCACTCAAGAACACGTTTACCCCAACGGTCATCGGTTCTACGACTTATATGGCCGGCCCATTGCCACTTCAGCTTACTTATTCTGTGAGCTATGTCGACAACTTTGGTTCTCTGCCGGATCACCTCGTTTCGGATTCGATCCCTTAGAGAGACTCCGAGCATAGCCCTTTCCATAGCTCGCTGAGCAATTTTGAACTGATGAACCAGCCGTATTGTGAGTGTCCACGTCTCGGCACCGTAGGTCATAACAGGTAGGACGCGATATTTAAAAAAAAATACTAGTTGTCTGCAAAAGTAAATAAAATTAAGTCAAAAGATAGAATAGTGACTAATGAAGTAGTGACAGTGTTATCTACAAGTTTCATAAACAAACTGTGAAGATAATAACAAAATACATAAAACCATAATAACATGAAAAATACAAACAAAAACAATAAATAGAAATCATGTGAAGTGACACTTATAACAGTGACAATTAATAAAAAGTGCATAAAAAGTGTATTAACAAAATATTAAACACATAAAAAATCTAAATCGTCCTCAAAAGGCGAACGAAAACAAACAACCCAGAAACATCATAGTTGTTAACCAAAATATAAGCAGTTTCCAATACACAAACAAACAAAAAAGTGCATAAATAGTTTAAAAACCTACAACTTACAAAACAAAAACAAAGTGAGCAAAGTGTCTGACAGTGAAAAAATTCCACTCGTATGAGTCATCTCAACCGTTTTTTGCTTCGTTCAAATATTGGAACTCAATGCTATGCTAAATTTCGAGGTGTTTTCTTAAGTTCATTTGGCTCGGCGGTATAGAAAGCGACACTTCACCTCTTATCGATCGGTCGCCGGTTCGAACCCCAGCCCAGATTCCGGCTCTTTTTGTGAATTCTAAAATTATACATTATTTCACAAAATCAAGATCTGTTTGATAAACTAATCCTTAGATAGTTTCACACTGTACTGTACGGCACAGCTTGGAATTAATGATGGACTCCAGCAGCAACAACATTACCTACCGCAAACTTTGTAGATCAAGCTCGTTAACTGACCTAACTAAAAATATGACTACTAACAGCGATAAAACGATACTTGATACAACAATGATGAGCATTCCTGATAGTTTCCATGACACAATTGACGACGTACGCGAGTTAAGTGAAGAAATCAAAGCACTTAAAAACCAGTTATTAAGCGCGCATAAAGAAATAGAAGATCTAAATACGGAGAACTTTCGTCTCAAATCAGATCTACAGAATATGATCAAGACCGTTAACACATTTAAGAAAATATGCTCGACTCCTGAGAAAAAAAGTGCGACGCCGACTCTTAAAAACAAATCCTTGCAACGAATAAGCTCACCTACGTACTTAATCAAGGAACATGAACAACAACCACATGGTATTGAGGGCGTGGCTAAAAAACAAAATAAAGAGACACAAACTAGAAGTACTTATACACCAAACAAAATGAAAGATACTATGACTACCCCAATACCACCATCAAATGTAGTATCCAAGCCTACGCAAAATAATAAACAACCCTTTAAGAATAATACTAGAGAGGATACCAAAAACAGGAAACTCTGCGTACTCAGTAACTACACACAACGAGGCATGCTACAAGCTATTGAAGAAAATTTTGCAAGGGTTTTCAATTATTGTAGTTACACTTCACCAAATTCAAATATTAAAATGTTATTAGCGGGTATAGAATCAAAGTTGGAACATTTTACAATGAATGATTACTGTATTATTATGTTGGGGGAGACTGACATTAAAGCTAATGATGACCTTATTGACCTAGTAAAATTAATAAGAGAATGTTTAATGAATGTAACACACACTAACATAATAATATGCGCACCTACATATATATGTGGGGCACTCATTTATAATTATAAGGTTGAAATATTTAATAACCTACTCTGTATGGACATTCAAAATAATAAGTATGCATATTTTTTTGACTCCAACTATGGATTAACACTTGACAAGTTTTCAAATATATCGGGCAAATTGAACACAGATGGAATACAATCCATATTTAGGGACATTATGATTAGAATTAAAATTGACATAGAATTATTTCCTGATGACTTGACCAGTGACACAAATGGGCAAAACTCACAGTTTTTTCTTTTATAATAATATACGTATTCTCCACCAAAATATAGCAGGTCTCATAAACAAATCTGACATCTTGACGGTACATTTAGAGGAATTAGCACAAAATAATAAACCCATAGACGTTATCTGTATAACAGAACACTTTATGACGACCGACCAGGAAAACACACTTGACATACCCAACTTCCGCCTAGCAGCAAGTTATTCTAGAGACGTAAAGAGGGGAGGGGCATGTATACTAACTAGAATTGGACATGAATATACAACACTTAAAACGAACTACTCTATTAAAGGTATTATAGAATGTAGTGCTTTAGAACTAAAAGAACATGGAATGATAATAGTTTGTGTATACAGAGTGCCAAATTCATGTTTAAATCTTTTCTACGATAATTTAGGGCAATTATTACGCCAGATATGTGACAAAACTAATAAAAAAATCGTTCTATGCGGCGATTTTAACATAAACTTACTCAAACGAAACCGCCATGCTCTAGACTTTGAATGTTTTTTAGAAAGCCACAATTTAAAAGTAGAAATAAGACATCCTACCAGGCTTAGCAGTAAGTCTTGTATTGACAACTTTGCACACAATATGCCTAGATGCAAAAGTGAAATAATTGAATTTGGGATGTCCGATCACACAGCTCAACTGCTACAATGCCCCGTCAAAAAAACCTGTGTGATAAAATCTTGGCGTATTAAAAGACGGGACTATAGTACTGACAATATGAGTAAATTTAAAAAATGCATAAACAGACTGTCTTTTACTGACATTTACAATACAAACGACCCTAACGAAGCCTATAATTATTTTCTTGACCTTTTCTTGTGTTTTTACAACTTATGTTTCCCTTATAAAATAATAACGAAATCGCTAAATAAAAAAACTAAATGGATATCCAAAGGTCTTAGAAACAGTAGTAAAATCAAAAGAAAAATGTTATGGCAGTATAGAATACATCCAACAAAAAGAAATAAAAATATATTTAAGCAATACGCAGCTAGATTTAAAAAAATAATATCCCTAACTCAGAAATCACAAAACAATTACTATATAAATACATCACAAAACAAATCAAAAGCGACATGGTCAATTATAAACAAGTCTAAATTCAACTTTCCCAAAGAGCCTATTACAGAAATACTTAAAGATGACATCAAGATTACAGATCCTAAATCTATTGTGAATAATTTCAACAACTTCTTCATTGACCAAGCTTCAGAATCATACCAGACAAATAACTTAAGAAATGATAGTCAAAACAAAACCAGACCCTCAAATCATGGAATCGAAACTAAAATTAATTCAATCTTTCTTACTCCCACAACACCTATAGAGGTAGACAGAGAAATTAAGCAGCTGAAAAATACCCATAGCGTGGGCAACGATGGTATCTGCACCAAAGTCATAAAATATGTATCCCCGGATATTTCAGCACATAATTAACTTATGCATTTCTAACGGCATATACCCAGAAAAACTTAAAACATCTATTGTCATTCCGCTACATAAAAAAGATGACAAACGAAAAATGGGGAACTATAGACCCATAGCGTTGATACCGATTTTTTCAAAATTATTTGAAAAAGTCGTATATAGCCGTCTATACAGTTATTTAGAAAAATATAATATTTTGGTAGACGAACAGAAAGGCTTCCGCAAGGGGAAATCAATAAATATGGCAATTTTTGACCTACTAAAAACTATTTTGGGTGCCATTGACAACAAAATACCAAGATGTGCAATCTTTATGGATATGAGTAAAGCCTTTGACCGAGTTGACCATAGGACACTAATACAAAAATTAAGCATGTATGGCATAAGAGGTAAAGCGCTAGATTTCATCTATTCATACCTGCAGAACAGAAAACAAGTAGTTGAAATAACACAGATATGTCAGAAAACACGAACTGAGATTAAACATAGGTCAAACTCGAAAACTGTAAAAATGGGAGTACCCCAAGGAAGTGTTCTAGGTCCCTTATTGTTCTTGATATATATCAATGATCTCCCTAACCATATCAATCAACCAATGGTACTATTTGCAGATGATAGCACAGTCATAATAAAAAGCGACAAAGAAAATGATTATGAGCACGTAGTCAACCAAACATTAAATAGGATAATTCAATGGTTAACCGAAAATAATCTCAAAATAAATATGAACAAAACGAAAATAATACACTTTCACCAGAGAACCAAATTGACAAATATAAACATTAGTTACGAAGGTGAAATAGTACATCCTGTGACAGATACAAAATTTCTGGGAATTAATATTGATGATAGGCTGACATGGAAAACACATTTAGAAAATGTCTGCAAAAGAATTAATAAGTCCTCATTTGCTCTGTATAAACTCTCAAAAATTGTTAATAAAGAAGCCTTATTAGCTGCTTATCATGGACTTGTGGCACCTGTTCTAAGATATGGTATTATATCTTGGGGCAACTCAGTCGATAAGGAATCTGTATTTAAAGCTCAAAAGAAATGCATTAGAGCAATGTGTAATGTAGACAAAACTACCAGCTGTCAACCCTATTTTAAAAGCTTGAACATTCTGACAATGCCTTCGTTATACATATATGAACTGAATGTGTTTGTGAAATCAAACCCCAATTATTATAAGACTGCTTTTAAAAGCTACTATAGACAATTACGTGATAAAAAAAGATTAGATGTTGAAATACCCTATGGGAAAACAGCACTAATCAATAAAAGTATTCTTGTTATGTCATCATTGATTTACAACAAATTGCCTGACAATGTCAAAGAGTTACCTATACATCAATTTAAGTCGAAGCTGCACAAATTCCTAGTACATAAATGTTATTATTGTGTCAAGGACTACTTACAGGATAAACATATAGATAGAGACCTATAGTAAAAGTAATTTATTGACATTGAATAATATGACATTAAAAATAATGTGACATGCATTAATTTGACATCTTTTTAATTTATTTGATTGATAGGTTTATGACATGTAATTTAATTCATCTGACAATCTTTTATTTTATTTTATTTTTCTTTTGACATTTTTAGTATTTTGAATTTATTTTATTTTTGATTGTTTTATATTTTGAGTGTGATTATTTTTGTAATGTTATTTTAATAATTATTTAAATAAATTATCGATAATATAAATATTTGCACACCTTATTAGGTAATGATACAGTGTACTTTATATCTATTTGTAACATCTGTTTGATACCTGTATTAAGCAAATAAACAATTTGATTTGATTTGATTTGATTTGACGCACTGGTTGAAGACTTTAGTCTTCAGACTTTGTGGGATACGCGACGAGAAGACTCGACGAAGTTTTCCAAACGCCGCCCAGCCCAGCTGTATTCTTCTGCTAGCCTCCTTCTCAAAGTTATTCTTACCAAACTGCAGAGTTTGCCCGAGGTAAACGTATTTTCGAACAACTTTGAGAGCACCGCCATTGACCACAATCGATCCCGGAGTGACGTGATAATTGAACATAACCTGGGTTTTGTACAAGTTCATCCGGAGACCGATGCGTGCAGAAGAATCAGCTAGGCTATCCAGCATCTGCTGCAAGTCGTGCAACGACTCTGCCATTGTGACGATGTCATCCGCAAATCTCAAGTGTGAGATGTACTCGCCGTTAATATTAATGCCGCGTCCTTCCCAGTCCAGCGTCTTAAACATATCCTCCACCGCGTTACTAAACAATTTCGGGGAAATTACGTCCCCTTGTCTAACCCCTCGACGCAGTGAGATATGTCTAGTTTGCCAGTCCTGACTTTGGACGGTCATTGTTGCGTTTTCATAAAGACATCTCAGCAATTGGATGTATCGCCAGTCAACTTGGCATCGCTGCATAGACTCCAAAACAGACCAGGTTTCGATGGAGTCAAAAGCCTTCTCATAGTCCACAAAAGCAAAACACAGGGGCCGATTATACTCTTCGGACTTTTGTATAATTTGCCGCACTGTGTGGATGTGGTCTATGGTGCTGTATCCTCCTCGGAACCCGGCCTGCTCCGGTGGCTGAAACTCGTCGAGTCTTCGCGCTAGACGATTCGTGACGACTCTCGAAAACAACTTATAAACGTGACTAAGAAGCGAAATAGGTCTGTAGTTCTTCAAAAGGGTCTTGTCACTCTTTTTGAAGAAAAGAATGACCACGCTCCTCTGCCACGCCATTGGAGTTCTTCCAGAGAACAGGACAGAGTTAAAGAGCTCCCCAAGCTCCTTCAATACCGGTCGTCCTCCCACTTTCAGGAGCTCGGTTGTAATCCCGTCCTCGCCAGGGGCTTTTCCATTTTTAAGCTGTTTGAGAGCCGCCTCGATTTCATCTTGGCTTACTTCAGGCAGGTCTTCTGTAAAATGGCGGGTTAAGGTGGCTCTAGAGAGCTCTGGTATCCTCATTTTCGGGATCAGGCCGAGATGCATGCGATGCGTACAGTTGGCTGTAGAAGTCTTCTACTTCCGAAAGAATCTCCGGCCTCGAAACGACGATATCCCCACTCGATTTATTCAGCTTCGTCAGATGGCTCCTCCCAAGTGGCTGGAAGAACACTTTGGACCCCCGGTTTTGCTCAATCGCTTTCTCTATAGAGAGCGTATTAGATCGTCGGAGATCGCGTCGTACCAGTTTCCTAATTCTTTTGTTGAGGGCCCGCTGTTCTGACGAAGTGGCTGGTGGATTTTCACGTCGCTCCGTCATGAGCTTTAGAGTCTCATTCGAAAGTTTAGACTCCCGGCCCATACGCCGCTTCTTTCAAAATCTCGTACCTTCCTCCCTGAGGATTTGCACCATTTGGTCGAGCGTCTGGTCAACGTCATCTGTGGTTTCCACGACAGCGAACCGGTTCTCCAGGTCTGACTGGAACGCTTCAGATCCTAACATAGTTTGGAGCATGTTTGGACGGAGCCTAGACTTCATCAAACGAGTTCTCTCAAGCTTGAAGTTGATATTCAGAGAGCCTCGAACAAGTCTGTGATCGCTGCTGGTATTAAACCTATTGATCACTGAGACATCCCTGAATATATGCTTTTTATCTGTTATGATGAAGTCTATCTCATTTTTGGTCATAGCGTCGGGGCTTTGCCACGTCCACTTCCGTTGGGGCAGTTTCTTAAAAAAGGAATTCATTACGAAAAGCCCCTCCTTCTCTATGAAGTTGACAAGCATTTGCCCCCTATGATTTCTGCTGCCAAACCCGTAGGATCCTACTACCGATTCGCTGCAGTTCTGTACTCCCACTTTAGCGTTAAAATCCCCCATGACAACTGCTGCTAGCTGTAGTGGGTCTTAGTGGTGGAGTGCAAGGCCTTGTAAATGTCCTCGAACATTTCTGCCATTTCGTCGTCCGAATGCGCCGAGGTTGGTGCGTAGACTTGCACCACCTTGAGGCTATACCTCGCAGTTAGCTTCACTATGAGGTACGCTACCCTGTTCGACACACTGGAGACTTCCACAACGTTACCACAAATGGATTTGTTAACCAGGAACCCGACACCGCCTTGGGATAGCTGGTCTCCCTCTCGGAAATACATAAGGTGGCCCGATTCAAGAGTTATTGTGTCCTCCCCCTCTCTTCGGACTTCGCTCAACCCCAGAATGTGCCACCTTATATTCCCGAGCTCCTGTTCAAGCTGCACGAGGTGTTCGTCGAGCCGTAACGTGCGTCCGTTGTACGTAGCCAAGGTCAGTTGGGTTTTTTGATATAGGCGGCCGTAGTCCGTAACCCGGAGATTCATCGCACCCCCGAGTGCTCTGCCGCTACCGTGACCGCCGCCATAATCAGCAATAACAGCAGGGCGGCCGGGAACTGGGGGCCGTGGTTTCTTTTGACTTGCCATTGGAGGGTTTGCCCATAATCGCCACGCTGGGCATGCGGGTTGGCGATCGCAGATCGCAGTTTCTCGCACTGGTGACGCTGCTGCCCGTCACCAGTCTGTGCCATTTAACTGCGAAGATTTGTTGAAATGGTTATACCGCCATTTGTCGGTTGTCGTCAGAGCCTCGTTTGTTGATCAGCAGGATGCACCACGAGCAGGTGAGGTTGACTTGGGCTAAGTTAGTGAGTGCGCCCCCTTACACCCCCGAGGGGTGTAAGGGGGCATTGCTTTTTAGCAGTTCTTATTATATCATCTGCCCAGCGTTATCAGGCCTCCCTTGTTGTCTCTTGCCGCTGGATCCTGTCCACCGGGTCACCTCTATAGTCCATCTCTTGTTAGTATAACGGGTTAGGTGTTCAGCCCATTTCTTTTATTAAAAGTATTATAATCCCTTGCCTACATCTCAATTAATTTAGGATTGGCGTATCATGTAATCTTCTGCCATAATTACATATCTATTTCTCGTAATTTCTGTAGCGAGTCTCTTCCAGCCACGTCATTTTTAGGGTTTCGTACCTCGAAAGGAAAAAACGGAACCCTTATTGGATCACTTTGTTGTCCGTCCGTCTGTTTGTCTGTCAAGACCTTTTTTCTCAGAAGCGCGTGGAGGTATCAAGCTGAAATTTATATCAAATATTTAAGTCTACTGTCCCTTAAAGCTGTGAAAAAATCAAACCTCTAAGCCAACGCAATCAAAAGATACAACCGTTTATGCCGCAAATTTTCGACACTCGCAAGGGAATCAAAACCTACAGGGTACTTCCCGTGAACCCAGAATCTTGAAATTTGGTACGAAGCAACGTATTATAGCACAGATAAAGGAAAAATTGCAATTTAATAATATTTTAATAAATTTAACCTTACTACCCCTTTCCTCATGAATGCGTAGAGGTATTAAATATAAATTCATATCAAAAACTCAGGTCTATAATACCTTTAAGCTGTAACAAAATGAAACTTCTATGTCAACGCAAACAAAAGAAACAGCAATTTAAGCCGCATATTTTCAAACTCGCAACTACTCGCAAGGGAATCAAAACCTAAAGGGTACTTCCAGTCGATCTAGAATCTTGAAATTTGGCATGAAGCAATGTTTTATAGTACATATAAAGGAAAAATTTCCGAAAACAGAAAAGATATCATGGTCGTTATTAGGGCCAATACAACGAAAATATGATACGGGCTATATTTTGGGATTAGTGAGAGAAAGTTATTATAAACATGAAAGGAAAATAACATAGGGGCTATATTTTGGGATTAGTGAGAGAAAGTTATTATAAACATGAAATAAAAATTACAAAGTTCACTTTTAAACTATTTTGTAATGTAATATGACAGTAAAAGTTGATACAATTTGTTTTGGTTTATCGATATATAAAAAATTTTAACTAAAGATTGTATGAAATATTGATCAACCATTCTCCTGGATACGAAAGCAAACTTTTTCAGGCCATATATTTTTTTTCGTCTATCTTGCCATAAATCTATCGGAATTTCATACCCTCTTACCACAGTTAAAATTCGTGTTGACCTGTGTAATTGTTAGTCTCAAGCCAAAATATTCTCGCTAAAATAACCCATGTCTAAAATAAACTTATGATATTTCCGACGAAACCTGACGCAGAATGTCTGTCCGGTCCGGTGCGATCCGGTGTGGGTCGTACGGAACGTGATATCTGGGAAAGCAATCTCGTTAATACATAAAGGTTGAACACAATGTTACCAGTATAATGTTCAAGAATATAAAATTCAGTCAGTCACTTGTATATAAATATTTCGTATTTTAAAAGGATAATGTAACTTTAATTATTAGGTCCTTACCTATGAAATTGGCGTTTTGTCGTACTGGCCACTTTGATCTCAAATATCTCCTCCTTGGTTTGGAATACCAATTTTAAATTTATACAGCTATTTACTCATGCTTCTGTGTTTGGAAAACCGTAATTCTTTTGTTTTTCCTCTTTTGTTTTTTCTTTGCGCCAGTCAGTTTACAAAATGGAGAACTTGAAATACCGTGTTATTTACGAGTACGAGTTCCGTCGTGGCACCAGTGCTGCAGAAACGGCTCGAAGGATTAATGATGTGTATGGCGACGGTAATGCAAAAGAAAACACAGTGCGTTTTTGGTTCCAACGTTTTCGTCCTGGAAATTACGACATGCAGAACAAGCCCCGTGGACGGCCGGAGACCAAAGTTGATAATGAAGAATTGAAGGCTATTGTGGAGCGGAGCGGATAGAGCAGTGGTGGTCTAGTGGTATCGGCCGCGACTTACAAGTTGTAGGTCGTGGGTTTGAACCCAGGCAGGTGCTTTACTTTGTGTAAATTATTTCATCACCACTGCTCTCAAAAACGATGAAGGAAAACATCGTGAGGAAACCGGCATGTCCTAGAACCAAAAATTCAAAGACATATGACATCCACTAACCCGCACTGGCCCTGCGTGGTGGATTATGGCCCATCCCCTCTCACAGAGAGGAGGCCTGTGTCCCAGCAGTGGGGACATTAATAGGCTGATGATGTGATGATGATGATGATGTGGAAGCAGATCCATCGCAAACCACGTCCGAGTTAGCTGCAGGCTGCGGTGTTAGTGATAAAACTGTCTTAATCCACTTGAAGCAAATTTGGAAGATGAAAAATCTTGAAAGGTGGGTACCTCATGAATTGAGTGCAGCAAACCGACAAACGCGCGTCGATTGCTGCGTTAAATTACTCAACCAGCACAATAATGAAGGGATTTTAAATCGAATCATTACCATTGATGAAAAGTGGATCCTGTACAATAAACGGAAACGCTCATCGCATTGGCTGAACCCTGGCGAACCAGCCAAATCCTGCCCCAAGCGAAAATTTACAAAAAAAAAAATACTTTTGAGCGTTTGGTGGACTAGTGCCGGTGTCGTTCACTACAGCTTTCTTAAATCTGGCCAGACGATTACGACGGATGTCTATTGTCTGCAACTGCAAACCATGATGGAAAAGCTAGCTGCTAAACAGCCGAGGCTGGTCAATCGCTCTAGGCCACTGCTGCTTCAGGACACCGCTAGACCACACACTGCACAACAGACGGCTACCAAATTAGAGGAGCTTCAATTGGAATGTCTTTGACATCCACCGTACTCCCAAGACCTTGCTCCAACAGATTACCATTTTTTTCGAAATTTGGATAACTTCTTGCAAGGGAAAAAAATCAACTCCAATGGGGCAGTCCAAAGCGCCTTCAAAGATTTTATTGATTCCCGTCCGGTTGTGGTTCATGGTTTTTTTAGTAAAGGGATCAATGAACTACCTATGAGATGGCATAAGTACATAGATAGCAATGGTACATACTTTGATTAAATAAATATATTATATTAAAAAAAAAACTACTTTATTTTCCTCCCTTACAAAACGCCAAATTCATATGCAATGACCTAATATTTTGATTAAAGACAACCTGCCGAGTCAAAGTACCTACACTTGCCCTCGTTGCCTTGTCTGTCAAAGACGTTTTACATAAAAACGACGTAACTTTAGTAAACTTTTCGATTCAAAAAGTGACGCCCGTTTGTATGAAAGGTTCCTAACAATATTAGAAGTTTATCGTCATCCTCCTGCCCTTTTAATAAATCGGTAGATGTATACATCTTCTTTACCAATCTATTTGCAGTCAGTCACCTCTTTTCTTGTCATACCTTCTTCACACTCTCTATCCATTATTTTTATCCACATTCTTACTCAAAACATTCCTCACAACTTGTTTCTCATTGCTATACATCACATGCTAATAACATGACTTTTACCGATAACGCACCGAACAACTTCAAAAGTACCTACTTTACTTAAGTATAATTAATATTAAATTGTACCTAAAAACGGTACCGTATAAAGTGCAAAAAATGTCGTATTTCAGAAACCTAATAAACATCGCACTTTGAAAACAAATAAACCAGCTAATAAACACATTCATTTCCTTGGTATACTTCCGTCGTAAAACAACAAGCTTTTAGTGTTACATCTATACTAATATTATAAAGAGGTAAAGTTTGTGAGTTTGTGACGTTGTAAGGGGTAATCTCTGGATCCACTGAACCGATTTTGAAAGTTCTTGCACCGGTAGAAAGCTACATTATTCCTGAGTGTCATAGGCTATAAAATATTTAAAAAAAAAATAGAGATCCTTATGAAAATTGCAATAATGTAACCCAAGGTAGCAAAATGTTGTCTGTAAAATACATTATTTGGCGTGCGCTGAGAAAATTGATGACTAGCTGACCCTCGGGGCTTCGCTCCCGTCAACTGCCTACCTACCCTGGCTACCATGCCTACCCTGCCTACCTTGCCTATCCTGCCTACCATGCCTACCCTGCCTGCCCTGCCCCTACCCTGCCTTCCCTGCTTACCCTGGCTACCCTGCCAACCCTGCCTGCCCTGCCTACCCTGCCAACCCTGCTTAACCTGCCTACCCTGCCTACCCTGCCTACCCTGCCTACCCTTCCTACCCTGTCTATCCTGCCTACCCCTGCCTACCCTGCCTACCCTGCCTACCCTGCCTACCCTACCTACCCTGCCTACCCTACCTACCCTGCCTACCCTGCCCCTGCCCTGGCTACCCTGCCTACCCTGCCTTTCCTGCCTACCCTGCCTATCCTGCCTACCTTGCCTGTCCTGCCTACCCTGCCTACCCTGCCTACTCTGCTTACCATGCCTACCCTGCCTACCCCGCCTACCCTGCCTACCCTACCTATCCTGCCTACCCTGCCTGTCCTGCCTACCCTGCCTATCCTTCCTATCCTGCCTACCCTGCCTACCCTGCCTTCCCTGCCTACCCTGCCTATGTTGCCTACCCTGCCTACCCTGCCTAACCAGCCTTCCCTGCCTACCCTACCTATCCTGCCTACCCTGCCTTTCCTGCCTATCCTGCCTACCCTGCCTATGCTGCCTACCCTACATATCCTGCGTACCCTGCCTGTCCTGCCTACCCTGCCTATACTGCCTACCCTGCCTATCTTGCCTACCCTGCCTACCCTGCCTACTCTGCTTACCATGCCTACCCTGCCTACCCCACCTACCCTGCCTACCCTACCTATCCTGCCTACCCTGACTGTCCTGCCTACCCTGCCTATCCTGCCTACCCTGCCTGCCCTGTCTACCCTGCCTTTCCTGCCTTTCCTGCCTACCCTGCCTATCTTGCCTTTCCTGCCTACCCTGCCTATCCTGCCTACCCTGCCTACCTTGCCTTCCCTGCCTAACCTGCCTTTCCGGACCACCCTGCCTACTCTGCTTACCCTGCCTACCCTGTCTAAACTGCCTACCCTGCCTACCCTGCCTACTCTGCTTACCATGCCTACCCTGCCTACCCTACCTATCCTGCCTACCCTGCCTTTTCTGCCAACCCTGCCTATCCTGCCTACCCTGCCTACCCTGCCTATCTTGCCTACCCTGCCTACCCTGCCTACTCTGCTTACCCTGCCTACCCAGCCTACCCTGCCTACCCTACCTATCCTGCCTACCCTGCCTTTCCTGCCTAACCTGCCTACCCTGCCTATCCTGCCTACCCTGCCTTTCCTGCTTTTCCTGCCTACCCTGCCTACCCTGCCTACCCTGCCTACCTTGCTTACCCTGCCTACTCTGCTTACCCTGCCTACTCTGCTTACCCTGCCTACCCTGCCTACTCTGCTTACCATGCCTACCCTGCCTACCCTGCCCACCCTGCCTACCCTGCCTACCCTGCCTACTCTGCTTACCCTGCCTACTCTGCTTACCCTGCCTACCCTGCCTACTCTGCCTACCCAGCCTACTCTGCCTACCCTGCCTAACCTGCCTATCCTACCTCCCTACCTACCCTACCTACCCTACCTACCCTACCTACTAATTTGTATCTATCATCAATAGTTTTCTCAGCGCACGCCAAATAATGTATTTTACAGACAACATTTTGCTACCTTGGGTTACATTATTGCAATTTTCATAAGGATCTCTATTTTTTTTGAAAATATTTTATAGCCTATGACACTCAGGAATAATGTAGCTTTCTACCGGTGCAAGAATTTTCAAAATCGGTTCAGTAGATCCAGAGATTACCCCTTACAACGTCACAAACTCACAAACTTTACCTCTTTATAATATTAGTATAGATAGATACAAATTAGTAGGTAAGGTAGGTAGGATAGGCAGGTTAGGCAGAGTAGGCAGAGTAGGCAGGGTAGGCAGAGTAGGCAGGGTAGGCAGGGTAAGCAGAATAGGCACGGTAAGCAGAGTAGGCAGGGTAGGCATGGTAAGCAGAGTAGGCAGGGTAGGCAGGATAGGCAGGATAGGCAAAGGCAGGATAGGCAGGTTAGGCAGGGTAGGCAGGGTAGGCAGGGTAGGCAGGGTAGGCAGTGTAGGCAGGGTAGGCAGGGTAGGCAGGGTAGGCAGGGTAGGCAGGGTAGGCAGGGTAGGCAGGGTAGGTAGGGTAGGCAGGGTAGGCTGGGTAGGCAGGGTAGGCAAGGTAGCCAGGGGTAGGCAGGATAGACAGGGTAGGAAGGATAGGCAGGGTAGGCAGGTTAGGCAGGGCAGGCAGGGTTGGCAGGGTAGCCAGGGTAGGCAGGGAAGGCAGAGTAGGGGCAGGCATGGTAGGCAGGGTAGGCATGGTAGGCAGGGTAGGCATGGTAGGCAGGGTAGGCAAGGTAGGCAGGGTAGCCAGGGTAGGTAGGCAAATGACGGGCGCGAAGCCCCGAGGGTCAGCTGGTTACCATATACATATAGTAACAGCCTGTGTACACATACAAGCTGTTACTTTAATGCGGAGCCAACTTAGTAAGGTTTACAATCGCCTAACATTGTATCATGGTGATATTATATTGGCATGCTTTTGATTTATTTACTTACAATTACATAAGGAACACACACAGCATGTCTTAGAACCAAAAATTCGAAGACATGTGACAGCTCGTGGCTAAATAATAACAGCCGCACGAGTCGATCTTCAAGGTTAAGCAATGCTTGCCGAGGTCTGTCCGTGGATGGGTGACCATGTTTACATAGCGAGTTTATTACGTACCTCGGCAAGCACGCTAAGCCTTTGGTCCCGGCTGTCATTTGAAGATCTTTAACAGCCGTTACGGGTAGTCAGAAGCCTGAAATCTTATCTAGCCAAGAGGTATCGTGTTACCCAGTTACTGGGTTGTGGAGGTCGAATAGGCAGTCGCTCTATGTAAAACACTGAAACACAGCTGAATCCGGTTAGACTGGAAGCCGATCCCAACATAGTTGGGAAAAGGCTACGCAGATGATGCGGACGGCGAGCAATGGGTAGCTCGCCGTCCGATAAGGACCACCCCCGAGTCGACGGCGCGTAGTGTTCCAGGCGCGCCTCAAAGAGATGTCAGCAAAACTGACTGGGTGCGATGGGGCCGAGGCCTGTCCTGGGTCATAGATAAATTTGAAAGAGAGTTACCATGGCTCTGGCTCAAGCAACTGTTGGAACACGGGTGGGTTTTAAAAAAAAGGCACATGCTCTGAGTCAGAAGTGTTTTTAGTAAAATAAGTTTTTAAGCTGGAATGGTAACAATCATTAGAATGAATATTTGTACCACAGGATTCAAGGCTCTCGACAATTGAAACTCAACTGGTTTCAATTGTCGGGAGCCTGGAATCCTGTGGTTCAACTATGTAAAGGTCGTAAATCTACTGAACAAGTGTCAAAAGTGGATACAATGAGCATCGTCTGTCAACAATGTCGAGTAAATAGTGAGACGAGAACTGAACAATGTCCAGTAACTAGTGAGACGAGTTCTGGTTATAGCGGCATCGTGCTTGAAAAACGAGTGAGGAAGAGGGTAGGCAGATATGTCAGCTCGTAAACAACAACCTCCCGCAAAGATTTTAGTTCTCGTGATCATGGTGCTTGTAACGGTGCCGAAATATCGAGCTCTCAACCAAAATCAAAATATACGTGTTTATAGTAGTATGTATATACTTCCTGCCCTTGTCCCATGTTACTTGGGGTCAGCGCAACACGATTTTCTTCTTCAATACGATCCTGTCTACGACGGTTGCCCGCGTGATGACGCTATCTCTATTAGTAACATGGGACTAGGACAGGAAGAAGATGATTTTGTATATACTTAACGATCATTCCATTTCCATGTTCATTTATTTTATCTGAAATTCAGAGCTACGCCTGTAGACCCTTAAGTCGCAACTGGCTCAATTTATTTGAACGTTCCATTTCCGGGGCCTTAAGTCACTTGTAAATGAATCTTGTAAAGTAGGTACTTTCAATTTTCAAGATTGATGCGTAGGCCGTTTGTATTTTGGCGAAATATACCTACTTGTTAGCCGAATGTGGTGCCGAAAGGCGGCTTAATTTCGTATTTGGATTAAATATGTCATAGTTATATTCATTTTCTTAGTTGAAATAAAATGTTTTGATTTAATTTTGATAAGGATTGGAATTTCCTGTCGGAGCCTGTGTTTCCCGACAGCTATAATTTAGGGGTCTTTAATTCAAGAGAGAATAGGTGTCTTATAGGCAAGCATGCTTCACTGTCGACCACAGTATCGCTTACCATCATGTGAGATAGTGGTCAAACGCAAGACTAAAAAAAAAAAGGCTACGAAGATTATTTTTGAATGAATACATTTATAGGAGACCTCTCTTTCAGACGAGAGAGAATAAAAAGGTTTTCTATTTCCTTTCTTTTTCCGCTTTATTTTTATCACCCAAATTCCCTGAACTACCCTATATCAAAAATGTCGTACACAAATTATTTCTTCGAGAAACCTTAAAGCAAATAAGATTTTCAGTTTATTTCTAGCGTACACGTGGATCGTTTAATCCCAAGCCGTTTCTAAGTTCATTTACGCTGTAAACTATATACTCACTTTTCCCTAAAGAGGAAACACCTACGATCAGGAAGAGAACAGAGTAAACACGGCGAGTAAATCCAATAGTACATTGGAGAGCGTTCACACTTACAGGAAAACAAATATTTACTGAGCGACTGCTTGTGGTATTTTTTGTACCTGGACCATTAGTATCTGGTGTTTTTGTATTCAGGTTTATTTAATAGGTTTTGTGTGATAAAGTGGTTTATTTTCCTTAATTTGAAAATTTTATAGGGTTTTTTTTAAGGTTGGTATACAGGATGTAACAGAAACAACGCAATGCCTGGAAAGGGGGCATTGTAATCATCATTTTGACTTTTTTTACTACGGGACTAACCCTGAAATCGCGATTATTGAGTAAATAAAAAACCTTTTTACAACTACAAAGTGAAAAATAACTTTCTTTTTAGTTATACCTAACAGAGAAGTTCTTTAGTAAGGTACCTGTAATGCCAGAATAGATTACGCGAATATCATGAAACTTGAACATAACCGGTTAAATTAGAGTATACCAAGGTGACCTGTACACATCTGCGTTCCACTTTAGAACGTACTGGCGTGATGTTATGTTAAGAAATGGTATAAACAAAACAAACATGTGGTTGCGGCAATCCAGAGAGATTTGTCGTCATTTATTGAAGAGTTCTGTTGTATATCTCTGAACTATTTCATTAAACCTTCACCAAATTAAAATGAGACCAATTTGGGAACATACCCTTTAAAAAAAAAGAATTTTCAAGGTCGGTCCATATTTGACGGAGAAATCGGTGAAACACACAAACAAAAAAAAACAAACATAAGGTCGAATATAGAAATTCCTCCTTTTTGGAAAGTCAGTTAAAAATTGCCAGTTATATCGCATTAAAACCAAAAACCCTTTGGGTATTATTTTTCTTCTTACTTTCCTCATAAAAAAGGGTTAGATCTTTTGTGTAAAAGAGACCCCCACTGAAAAAATGTCTCCTGAATTTTCTGAAATTCAACATCTGTGACATATTACTTGTCACATCGCTGACTTTAAAGCACCTTGACTACATAATTCACGCTTGAATTCGAACGTTACCTTGACTTAACCTGTCTACGATCTTATAACCAAAATATAGCTGCTGCCAGCGGCTCCACCGGTGAGAAAGTCAAGTCGAAAATTATCCCACGGGTACACTCCTGCGATCGAAAATATCCTATGACCTAATCGACCAGCTTACTTGACTAAAGGTGAGTATAGACACAGCATTTACTTGTAACAGACCATCGAGCATTCGCTGCTGAAATAACACCAAGAATATATAAAGTAAAGTAGAGTAGAGTAATAAGTAGAGTATATAAAGTTTTATATAGGAGCCCTAAGCTGTGATCAGGGGTCTATTTTCAGATTTTGAAAAAGGACCCTTTTTATTCTGATCTTCACGGTGACCAATTTACTGTTGATCGGCTGGGGCTTGACGCAAAATGACTTAAGAAGGCAAATCTGACAACGAAATCGTGTGCTTTTCCTGAATCTGACGCTTCAGAAAATTCCAAATCAGACATTTTTTAAAAGGATCGCGGGGAAGGCGATAGAAATTTATTCTGTGCAATAGTGTTACCTATCTCGAATGTAAATATTACAATGTCAGACGGGTTGATGGAGCCTTTTGGAAAATATGACAGAATATCTTTGTTTTAGAGAAGTACACAAAAGTGGTCATAATTTGACGTTTATCTGTAAAGTAAGAAACCCAATAGTTTTGATCAGTGTTTGAATTTGTAGCTGACCCTTTTGTGAAGATTTGTCAGTATTCAGAAGTTTGAAAATACCTAATAGGTAGATAACAAACTCAAGGCACGCAAGCCTTCTCTCTCACCCAGCATCGTTTTCAAATAATTTTCTCGCCTTGCAATAAACTAGGAGTAGGTAGACATATCAAGTACCATCCATCACGCCACAGGACGCTTGCAAGGCCGACAAAATTAAAGGGTCTCGCAAAGCTCAAGTGATTTTGGGACACAAAGGAGTTTTTTAATGTTTAAGAAAAAAAAATCTGCGAAAACGTCTGAGGGTTGTAAGAAGATTTGGTCGTCGTTTTTCATGAATATATTTTTGATTTAGTCGCGTGTGTCAAAATTGTGTTGTCTAGATTTTTCTAAAAATGTCAGCTCCCTCAGGTGTCGTTAGAGAAGACGACGGTTTTTCCCGTTCACATGTATTGAATAATCTTTCCATCGTTCGCTTTAGTATTTATTGAATCGAAACGATATAGTCTCTTTAATGTGAATATAAACCGCATTTCCAGCTCAAAATCTTTTGTTACACGAATTTCGAGTGAATATTAATTGTCTAATTTATTATGTTGTATTTCACAGATTGATTTTTAAATTTATGAAATCATTATAAAATACTGGCAAAACGACAAGGCAGATTGACTATGAAATATAATTATTTAATTTCAATATTTAAATTAATCTGTGAAATCGGGTGGCAATTATTATTATTTTACTAGAATTATTTTTTATGGCTGAAAGATTTGAAAATTAATTCACATGAATAGATAGAAAACAAGTGTTGTGTATAACTATATTTACGTTGGTACAAATACAATTATTATTTGTATCAATATGGTAAGGAGAACTGACAGCAGAAAACAAATTGTATGCTTCAATCAATTTGGAACCTTTTCTATAACCAATAATTGTTTATTGGAAAACTTCTTTTTATTTTAAATCCAATCAAAGATATTGCGAGTTTTTCAATTAAGTTCTACAATAAATAACCTTTCAATAGTATTTTTTTTCAATTTGGATTTTTGTTTATCAATTACGTCGTATATTAATAATTTGCTGAATGGATTCAAATATTTTGAACACGAGTCAGATCATGGCCTGGCTTAGGCTTATATAGAACTAGCTGCCACCGGCGGCTCCACTCACGTAAAAGTCGAAAATTATACTTAAGAAACTTTCTCTATTTGATGTGCTAATCCATGTTATAAACCAATGATTTTCTAGTAAACAGATATGTTATGAGCGCGCGCATTGTGAAGACTTGAATACGTCCTAATTGGGACGTATAGTCTTTAGTCTATGTCACGCATGGAAAAGAGCGATACGCTTTGTTGAAACAAATACTAAATAAAAAAATGCCATCGTGTGTATTTAGAAAGTGTACCAATTATGATACCAAAGTACATAAAACAGAAGGGATCCCATACCATTATCACATCACATCATCAGCATATTAATGTTCCCACTGCTGGGACACAGTCCTCCTCTCGGTGAGAGGGGATGGGCCATAATCCACCACGCGGGCCCAGTGCGGGTTGGTGGATGTCACATGTCTTCGAAATTTTGTTTCTAGGACATGCAGGTTTCCTTACGATGTTTTCCTTCACCGTTTTTCCTTTACCATTATGTTAGTACGCAATACACCTCAATATACAAATTTATTTCAATTATTTTCCTAATATTGTGATATGTGGAGGTCAGAAAAAGACAAAAAACATTGGTGGTCAGAATAATGTTTGTTACATTCACATTACACGCAAGTGACAAACACTAGCTGTCTCTTTTTATCTTGTTGGTTTTATCAAGCCATCCCTTTCGACTTGTAGTGAAATGTCAGATGAATGGAAAGTGTGTATGTGTGCTGCCGTTTCTGCGCGGAACACCTTTTCGGTTGTTTTGTGAGCGTATCTGTTTACTAGAATATCATTGTTATAAACTATCTAATTTCATCCAAGTCCGTTCTGAAGTTTTGTTTTTACGTGAAAGAGTAACAAACATATATCCATCTGTCTATTGTCACAATCTTTCTTGTTTATAAGAGTAGTAGTAATAATAACTCTCCCCCGGTGGGTAACCGCTTTGTCGGGGCGAGGGGGCTCAGTAGCTCTGACCTGGTCATCCACAGGCCATGGTGAAACGAAAAGGAACCTGAGGAGGGGCCGCTCGTCAGGGCTTTTGCCGATTAAGCCGACGACGTAGCGGCCAACAAGAAGGACCCGTCACAGGGGGAACAAGGGTGCCCTACACGGGGTCGTCTGACACCCATGTGCTGGTTTGACCCTTGGGAGGGTCACGGCGTACTGTGAGTTCTTGTGCGCCGGTGATGCCGGCCACATAATTGCATGCATGAGCATACCCACGGTAAAAAAAAAATAGTTATAATAAAAATAAGCACTAACGTTGCCGTGGTATAATTCAAAATTCACGTCGACAAAGCTATTGATAAAAGTTCAGTAATGTTCTGTAACAATCTCATCGTAATAACTGAGGTGAAGTGAAATTGAATTGTCAATCCCTAGCAGCGATTGGAATGATAGCTCACTTCATGCTCACTTCACCGCAGTATTTTGTATGGTTTTTACAGAATCGCCCGGCAGTTCGGCTTAAAATCTTTCCACTTCAATGTCAGACAGCGATAGAACTCTCTATTTCAGTAGGAATAAGCGGATTTGAGTTACGTCGGTTCCTATGATGGCGGATCATTTTGCCCTCGGGGGACTCTCCTACATTCACTTGACGTTGCCATACATGTACTGTGGATAGACTCATTGTCAATGTAATTGGTCGACGGTTACGTAGAAGATTAAGCTTTTGTAACAAGTTGGTTATACTTTCAATTTCAGTTTCAATAGCCTCTTCATCCAGAAGCTCCTTTCTAAAATATTTATATTAAAGTCACCACAGATTATGACTAGTTTATTACCAGTTGTAAGTTTTGCCAAAACATCTTCCATCACTGACTCAAATATACAGTAGTTTTTATAATTGGGGGGTCTGTAAACGCACACTATAATATGCTTATCCAGCTCAACACAGGACAGTTCAACACTATGTTCAACTGATAGATCTACAATATCTTTACGAGGTTTTGATTTAATACCATTTTTGATTAAAATAACCTCCACGTAACATAACATTTCTGTTAAAACAGCTGCCCACAGTATAATTTTCATAATTAATAAGCATTAAATAATCTTTCAGCCAAATCTCAGTAAAACAAATAATTTCAAACATTGTCTTTTCTAAAAACAGTTCTATTTCCAATTGCTTTGCAGAAAAACCTTGAATGTTTTGATAGAATAATTTTAAAGAATTCTGCTTAGCCCCTTTTTTTTAAATTAACTATGTGAGAGCAAGAAGGTACCTTCTTGTTGGTAGATGTACTCCTAAATATTTGGTTATTGGTACCCTCCCTTGTCCTACAAACTAGTTTAAACTATAAATATTAATAGCAGAATTGCTAACGTTATTAATGTTATTGGATACCTGTAAATTAGTATTACTACTAATATCAACTACAGTACATGACTTCGAAATACTATTTATGTCTGAGTTTAAAGTAAAAGATAATAGCCTCGCTATTTGACGTCTTACCCTAATAGGCAGATACACTGTATTGCCTGTCGACTTTAATTTATCAACAAAAATGTTGATGTCAAAAAAAAACTAATTTGTCACTGTAATGGCTGACAAGGAAATGAACATGTTTTTTCATTCAGCATGTGAATATAATTATTTTGTCTACTAGACAATTTTTCCAAATATAGAAAAGCACACAATATTATTTTACTACAATTTAATTTTAGTAACTTTGTTACACACTCAGTGATGTCGTCTTTTTTTACATCCAAACTGTTACCTATAAAGACAGTTACATTGGTTTCTGTTTTATATATACATTGTTTATCTTTGGTTGATTGTGCTTCATGAATACCTATACCGTATACCGATAATTCACAGCATTTGTAAGTAGAATCTGGGTAAATTAATACAAATACAGCCCATCTTATCTCTCTTTAATCTTAACAAAGTTACTGAGCCGAATTCTCGTTATTTGTAAGAATTCCTTCACCCGTGCTTCTAAATTGGAACTCTCTTTCATCAAAACAATGTCGGCCCATTTCCCATTGCTATACGTAGAGGACGTATAAATTCATAATGAAGGTAAGGGTGCAGACAAACTGCTGCTTCAACAACTTTTCAAGATGCTTGTGAATGTTATGGCCTAAGTTTCTAACTTCCTCGCGATTTTGTGAACGAAACTATATTTGTTTGTTTTTTTACAGTAAACCTCCCATTGAACTCCCTAGTGTTTTTCCTAGTAGGTTTGAGTTAGCTTGTAATGAATAACATTTACTACATCCACAACCCATTTTTTAGGTAATCACAATAAACACAAACGCTAGAATTATAGTGCCTGCTATAGGTGCTTCCTATAACAAAGGAAAAGAAATGTCTATGTAAATTGATTGCGCTTGTTAGAATTTAAAGTATGTGTGACGTCATTAAATCATGACTTTTCATTTTTCAAGTCACCTGCCATATTTATTAAGCACCTACCGACAAATATCTAATTGGTACCTACCTAAATTATTATTGTGTTGTCAACTATGCCCTATGGCCTTTATTTCTAATATGTTAAATTGATTTAAGGGCTAGTCTATGTTCTTTACCTTACCTTGTTATTTTGATTCTATAATATTGTAAATACTTTATATAGTTGTAAAAAGTATCGATAAATACTATGAAAGAGTTTCCGTGGGTTTTGTTGCCCTTCTTCTCCACGAGAACTAGTTTAACGAACGGGCGGTAAGCTCACTGAGCCTTCTCAATGTGAACTAATTGACAAGCCTTATTAAAATTAATACCTAGTCTTGTCTTTCTGTGCTTACATTGGATCTCTGATATACAGTAAATAACTAATTACCAACTTGTTTTTTGTTTTTTTTTAAACCTTTCTCCACACTAGGAATTTCTTCCTGAACCGTGGGTGCATTTACAAATATATTAACTCACATACACAAACACCCAGAGTCTGAACAACTATCTGTAGAATCTGTAGAAGTAGTCTGTAGAAAGGCGGCCTCGTATTAAAAATCTGTAGAAAGGCGGCCTCGTATGCCGCCGCCACGGCTGCCGCGGCCAAACCGGGCTCGGCGGGACCAGCACCGGCGAAACCAGGCAATCCAGTGCCTAAAAAGGGCGGAGGTGCTGCACAGGTGGCGAGGGCCCCAACCCAGGTGGCAAGTCGGCCGCCCCAATCTCTGCCGCCTCCTGAGTATCCTGCGGCCGATGCCGAATGGCAAGTAGCCGGGGAGATTAAGAAGGCGGGTAAGGCTGCAAGGGCGGCCAAAAGTAAGCAGAGACGGAAGCGGCGCAAGGAACGAAGCGTCGCGGCTAGGCTCCGCGCCCCGAATTCCGCAGCTGTAGTAATTACACTTCAGCCGGAAGCGGAAAAGAAGGGTGTGTCATACCGCGAAGTGCTCGCCAAAGCGAGGGTGGCGGTGAACCTACAGGAGCTCGGCGTCACTGAGGGCATCCGGGTGAGAGTCACCGCGACTGGGGCCCGGATGCTGGAAGTTCCCGGGGCGGACAGCGGCCCAACCGCTGATGCTCTGGCTGAAAGGCTCAGGGCATCCCTAAATGCGGACGAGGTCCGAGTGTCCAGGCCCACTAAGTGTGTTGACATGCGCATTCTGGGCCTGGATGACTCTGTGACGGAAGAAGAGGTGGTGGCCGCCGTCGTCAGGACTGGGGGGTGCTCTGCCGAGCAGGTGAGGGCAGGCATCATACGCCCTGATATCACGAGGATGCGTGCTGTAACGGTGAGCTGCCCCGTCTCAGTGGCCCAAAAAATAGCCGGGGAGGGCCGAAGGCTCTTGGTGGGCTGGGTTTCCGCACAGGTAAAACTGCTGGAACCCAGACCTCTGAGGTGCTTCCGGTGCCATGTGGGTAACCACGTAGGAGCTCAATGCACCTCGGAGGTGGACCGCAGCGACCACTGCTTCCGCTGTGGTCAGCCCGGTCACAAGGCCGGCTCGTGCAATGCCACGCCACACTGCTTCGTATGTGCGGCAGCTGGCAAGCCGGCCGATCACCGGGCCGGGAGTAAGACCTGCGTTCCACCCGCCAAGGACAGAGGCAGGGGCAAGCCAGTCACCCCCGCCGTCATCACCGCAGCCACAGCCACCGCCGCCGCCGCCGCTACCCCCACAGCCGTCGTCACGGCCGAAACCACCGTGGCAGGACCCTCACAGGGGGCTCGGGAAGGAAATGAAATGGAGTGCCAATAACGGACCCATTACGCCTCCTTGAGGCGAATATCAACCACTGCGCCGCTGCTCAGGATCTTCTGCTCCAGAGCATGGCGCAGTGGTCGATTAACATCGCCGTGGTCGCTGAGCCGTACTTTGTCCCGCCCAGGGATGACTGGGTGGAGGACTTGAGCGGCTTAGTGACCCTAATTTCGTCGGCCGCCGCTGGTACCCCATCCCTCGAAGGTATCAAGAGAGGCCAGGGTTGCGTAGCAGCATGGTTTGGGGAGATTGTCGTTGTAGGGGTATATTTCTCCCCGAACCGAACTCTCGCCGAGTTTCACAACTCCCTTGCGGAGTTAAAATACGTCATCGTCGGGTACCGCTACCTTCCTGTGCTCGTCCTCGGGGACTTCAATGCCAAGAATGTGGCTTGGGGTTCCCGGTACACGGAGACACGGGGCAGGATGGTAGAGGACTGGGCCCTGGAGACAGGCCTGGTCGTCCTAAACCGGGGTTCTGTCCCCACGTGTGTGCGGATGCAGGGTGAATCGGTGGTGGACATTTCGTTCGCCAGCCCTGCCTTGTCGCCACGTGTCGTCGACTGGCGCGTCATGGAGGAGGTGGAGACTTATTCCGACCACCGGTATATCCAGTTCGAGGTCTCCACCCAGACCTCGCGCGCGCCGGTCCGACAGAACCCCAGTGGTCAGCGGCGGGCGCTGAAGCAGCTGGACCGGGAGCTCCTCCTGGAAGCCTCAATCGTGCAGGCCTAGGTGTCTTCACCGGACAGGCCTGCTGACATCAACGACGAGGCGGAGTGGTTCCGGGAGGCCATGTCCGAGATATGTGACGTGGCAATGCCCCGGGTCCAGCCAGGACGCGCCCGGCGCCAGGTGTACTGGTGGTCGCCGGAGCTTACGGCTCTGCGCCACGCGTGTGTTGCTGCGCGACGCCGGTACACCAGGCACCGCAGGCTCCGTAGCCGTCCTCCGAATACGGAAGCCATTGAGGCGGAGCTGTACGAGGGTTACAGAGTGGCGAGGACCGCCCTCCGAGCGGAGATCAAGCGGGCCAAGGGACTGGCCCACGAGGAGTCACTGGGGACTCTTAACAGGGATCCGTGGGGACGCCCCTACAAAATGGTGCGAGATAAACTCCGCCCATGGGCTCCCCCGCTGACGCAGTCTCCGGCCGCAGCTCGTGGAGAGCGTGGTGAGCACTCTGTTCCCTTCGCAAGGGGAACATACTCCCCCGCCCATGGCTCCACCTCTTGCGGTGCCCGATTCGGACCACACCGACGACGACGATGCTCCGGAGGTGACCGAGGTAGAGTTGAGAGTGGCGGTACGTAGGCTGAATGCAAAAAATACCGCCCCAGGACCCGACGGCTTACCTGGGAAAGCCTGGGCCCTGGCTTTAGAGGCTCTCGGGCCTCGACTAAGGGGGCTCCTTAGCGCATGCCTGGAGAGGGGCCAGTTTCCACTTCGTTGGAAGACGGGGAAACTGGTCCTCATTAAGAAGCCGGGGCGCCCTGCGGACTCTCCATCCGCTTACCGGCCCATCGTGTTGCTCGACGAGGTGGGCAAGCTCTTTGAAAGAGTCATAGCAGACCGCCTCGTCGGTCAGCTGGTACGGGTGGGGCCGGATCTGGCGGAGAGTCAGTTTGGTTTCCGCAGAGGGCGCTCTACGGTGGACGCCATCATGCGCGTGCGAGCCCTAACGACGGGGGATGCAGTGGCCCGGGGTGGGGTCGTCTATCAATGCCTTCAACACCCTGCCCTGGAGTTGCATCAGGGAGGCACTCCGGTATCACCGGATGCCACCCTACCTCTGTCGCGTGGTCGAGGCCTATTTGACGGACAGGGCTGTCATCTACCCCGGTCACCAGGGAGAGTGGAACCGGCGAGAGATGTCGTGCGGTGTCCCACAGGGATCAGACGTGGGGCCATATCTGTGGGACATCGGGTACGACTGGGTGCTGCGCGCCGACCTCCCTAGCGGCGTCAGCGTAGTTTGCTACGCTGACCACACGCTGGTCCTGGCGCAGGGGAGGTCGCACCAGGCAGCGGCCGAATTAGCGACACGCGGGGTCGCGACAATCGTCGAGAGGATCCGGCAATTGGGACTCGAGGTGGCCTTGCACAAGTCCGAGGCCATATGTTTTCATGGTCCTCGGAACGCGCCACCGCCGGGTTCCCAAATAACGGTAGGAGGGGTTCACATCGGCGTCGAGTCGACGATGAAGTATCTGGGACTCGTCCTCGACAGCCGGTGGAATTTCGTGGAGCATTTCCGATGTTTGGCTCCCAGACTGGAGCGGGCCGGGGCTGCCCTCAAGCGGCTCCTGCCCAATCTAGGGGGTCCAAACGCCTCCTACCGGAGGCTCTACGCGGGGTTCGTGCGGTCCATGGCCCTTTACGGGGCACCAGTGTGGGCGCGTTCTCTGAGGCGGCGACCAGCCCGCCGGTTGAACGCGTCCCAAAGGGTCATGGCAATTCGGCTGGTCCGAGGATACCGCACGATCTCCGGTGAGGTAGCGAACCTCCTTGCCGGTTTGCCGCCATGGGATCTGGAGGCAAAAGTCCTCACGCACATATGGGAGTGGTGCGAGGAGGCGAAACGCCGGGGCGAAACACCGTTGCCGCGACAAATTACGGCTCGGCGGTCAGAGCTCCGGCAGGATCTCATGGCGACGTGGAGAGAGCGATTGTCGCAACCCAGCGCTGGGCACGCCACAATTGAGGCGATAAGGCCCCTCTTTGAGGAGTGGCTTGAAAGGCGTCATGGCGTCCTCACCTTCCGCCTGACGCAGGTCCTCACCGGACATGGATGTTTCGGGAGGTTCCTGTTCAGGATAAGGCGGGAGGAAACGCCCGGGTGTCACCATTGTGTGGATCGCCCGGAGGACACGGTGGAGCATACGGTGGAGGTCTGCTCCGCTTGGGCGGAGCACCGCCGTGTCTTCGTGGAGGCGATCGGCGGTGGTGACCTCTCGCGTCCGGCCCTGGTTCAGGCCATGGTACGGAGCGAGAGGGCATGGGAAGCTGTCACCTCCTTCTGCGAAGCAATAATGCTCGCGAAGGAGGAGGCGGAACGCGTGAGGGAGACGCAACGGAGACGCCCTCACGCCCCCAGCCGCCGCAGGAGACGTCCCGGGCGTCGGGCGTCGCAAGACGATTTCCGGCCAACGTAGGCGCGG
This sequence comes from Orthosia cruda, assembly GCA_964057195.1. Classification (NCBI taxonomy): domain Eukaryota; kingdom Metazoa; phylum Arthropoda; class Insecta; order Lepidoptera; family Noctuidae; genus Orthosia; species Orthosia cruda. The sequence goes on from OZ059836.1 coordinate 2,601,960, forward strand.
GCTTGCGGACGGCGAGCAGCGGGTAGCTCGCCGTCCGATAAGGACCAGGCCCGAGTCGACGGCGCGTAGTGTTCCACGCGCGCCTCAAAGAGATGTTAGCAAAACTGACGCGGTCCGCTAGGGCCGATGCCTGTCTGGGTCGCGGATAAATTTGAAAAAGAGTTACCGCGGCCCTGGCTCAAGCAACTGAAGGAACACGGTTGGGTTTTAGTCAGTAAAAGTCTGACACGCCCTCCCGCTTCACCCAGAGCGGGAGAAGTCACTGGATGATTTCCCAACCAAACAAAAAAAAAAAAATGGCTTTATAGAAAATCTTTATGATCATCGATCTTCAAAGGCTTCTTTTTCTCAATATTTTCCAAAGTTTATAGCCATAGTAAAAAAAAGTTTACGATACATAGATAAATATGTATACAGTATGATGAGTAATAATATTAAAAAATATATACAGTTTAGTAGGCAATTCCTAAGCGTAAACACAGAATAGCCATATGTATTACAAATTTCGACACAATGTATATATTGTTATGAAATAAATTACTTATGACTTATCTTCGTTTTGACCGATTCGGTTGCAACCCGTATTCGGTCACCGACCAGTGTAAATAGATTTTCGGTTAGGCGTATTCGGCCGCAGACCGTTTCCAGTGACCGAACACGGCTGACTTCTCTTTAAAGCCTTCTTCTTCTTCAAAATTTCTTGTTTTATATCGCACACAGTTAAAATACCTTGTCGCAACACAATATGTCTGTCCATGATGATGCTTTCAACACGAGTGTACACAGTTCGGCTGAATGTGGTCGAACCGACAATTCAAACGAATACTTTGAATTGTCGGTTCGATTTAATTTTTCCACAGAATTTTCCATTGTGAACCGATTCTGTTAAAATTAAGTAAACTATAAATACTATATTTCATAAAAATACTATTATTTTTATTAATTATATTTTATTTTTTGCTTTTCAGTTCGTTATTGCGTCTGTACATGGTTTCTTATAAGATAGCGATACAATATGAAATGTTATTTTCTATCTACACAAAGAAGTACATATATAAGTTTGAGAATCCGATTAGATACCTACCCAGGGTTTACCCTGTTGCATACCCAGGGTTTACCCTGGAGCACAATTTTAAAACACGCGCGGGTGTGTGTATGTACGCCCGTGACGACACTTGCTATCGGCGTCTCCGTAACCTTGAGGACTCCAGATTCGCAACGCTGTGGGCTCTCGTGGACACAGGTCTGGATAAAATTATCTACGCCTGTGTCTACCGATTGCGCACAGGAAATCAGGAGACAACCAGGCTCACAGAGTGCCTTAGTGAGGCGGCCAGGAGTGGTTCTTCCCATACCAGTGCACTGACCATGCTGGACGGGAGATGCGTAAGCTTTCGCTTGCGCTAAAACTTACCCAGCTGGTCCATGGGGCAACAAGGTTGCCGGATGTTGATTCGCCCACGGCCAATTGCTTGGACCTTCTGCTGACAACAGATCCAGACCGATACTCTGTGTCGATAACTTCACCTTTGGGTAGTTCCGACCACTGACTGGTGAAGTCTGTGTCCGTCTACTCCCCGCCCGATCCCAGCCCAAGAGGCACAGGGCGGGTTTGGCGGTACAGGTCACCAGATTGGAATGGCATGCGATCTTTCTTCGCATGCTATGCTTGGCAGCCTACTTGCTTTTCTTCGGCTGATCCTTCGTAGTGCGCGGACGCCGTGACGGGTGTGTTGCGTCAGGGAATGGAGTACTACATTCCGTTCTCTGACGTAACAATGTCCAGCGTTGACCGGCCATCGTTTGGCGCCGAATGTCAAACGAACGCCAACGTTTAAGAAAATGGTAAAAGAGCATTACATGTCACTGTAATTGTTATTCTGCTCCTTTCTCTGTTATATATTTGATATGTATTAGTATATTATATAATATTGTATGTATGTATTGTATGTTATTATGTCTAAGTAATATTATTTAAGTATTTAATTTTGCAAATTTATTTGCCTCCCTTTTTGCGGAATCTTCGCGTCTGAATCCTGGTGATTCGCGGCCCCCTCCTTCTCGTGATGGGTGCGAGACAAGTATGTCGGACATTCGCATCCATCAAAAGGACGTCCGTAGGGTGCTGCACAACCTCGACGTGAACAAGACTAGTGGCCCTGACGGAATACCAGCTATAGTTCTTAGAACCTGTGCGCCTGAACTGTCTCTGATCTTGACACGCCTATTCCGCCTTTCATATGAGATGGGAAAAGTACCGAATGCTTAGAAGCAAGCCAACGTACAGCCCGTGCCCAAGAAGGGCAGTCGAGCTGACCTGACTAACTACAGACCCATCTCTGTAACATCCATACTTTGTAAGAGTATAGAGCGTGTACTAAACACTAAGCTCCTGGCATGGCTAGAAACTAACGATATCCTTAGCGCCCGCGTATACGGCTTCCACCGAAATCGGTCTACTGGGGATCTTTTAGCGTATGCCATTCACATATGGAGTGAGGCCATCGAGAGACACGGGGAAGCGCTTGCCGTCTCCCTCGAAATCTCGAAGACTTTCGATAGGGTCTGGCACGAAAGCCTTATCGGTAAGCTTTCTTTATTTGGTCTGCCCGGTGGTATGTGTGATTGGATTGCAGACTTCCTGAGGGATCGGTCCATTCGAGTGGTTATCGATGGCCGCTCATCAGACCAATTGGATATTAATGCCGGAGTCCCTCAGGGGTTGGTACTCTCAGCAACATTGTTCTTGTTGCACTTTAACGATCTGCTAAAACCCTTTGGGTATGCAGACGACAACACTGTTGCTCAGAGTTACTTGTCCAACACACGTGCTACCGGGCCACAGATCCAGTCTCTCCGTGAGGCCATGGTGGAGCGTTTGAACTTGTCCTTGCAGGCAGTCTCCGAATGGGTTGATGCGAATCTGGTCAAGTTTAATGCTGCTAAAACCCGCTAGAAATAGCCAATTTTACCCGGCTCCAGCTTTCCGTGCTATAACCGTGCCAATAACGGACCATCTTGAGTTTCTGGGCGTAACGCTGACATCGACTCTCAATTTTGGGCCATACATTGAGGCAAAGGCTTAGCTGGCTGCCAAAAAGTTGGGGATCCTTGCGAAGGTGAGAAAGTACTTCACGCCGAAACAGCTGCTCAAATTGTATCAAGCACAAGTTCGATCGTGCATGGAGTACTGTTCTCATCCTTGGGACGGATCTGCCAAATACCAGCAAGATGCACTAGAGTCGATCGAAAAGCGGGCTAAGAGACTCATCGGCAATGAGGCACTGGTCAAATCAAAGCTCCAGAACCTTGAACATCGTCGCCGAGTTACCAGCTTGTCGGTTTTTTATCGGTTACATTTCGGGGAGCGTGCGGTGGAATTGCATGATTTAATTCCGCCCAGCCCGTTCCATCATCGGACAACCAGACGCACGGCGATGCGTCATCGGTACATGGTGTACATCCGCCCCATACGCACAAAACGTTTTGGGGACACTTTTATTATGCGTACAGCTAAGGAGTGGAATTCACTGCCGGAGTCTGTGTTGCCCGATAGCTTCAATCTAGGGGTCTTTAATTCAAGAGTGAATGGGTTTTTTCTAGGCAAGCGTGCTTTACCGTCGACCACATCATCACTTACCATCAGGTGAGATAGTGGTCATTCGCAAGCCTATTGATAATAATAAACATAAAATTGATACGAATTTTAAATTTAAATTTTCAATTCGAATGGTCTATGTTTAAATTTAGAAATTGAGATCAAGTAAAATTTTGGAACAACAAACTCTACCTACATCATACAAGACTAATATCCAATTTCAATTTAGGGCCTGCTTAATACAAGTGGTTACATAAAAACTATCTTAAAAATAAATAACACCAAAATTGTCAAATTGATTGAAATCAATTGTTATGAATTTATCATTATCATCATCATTTCAGCCGAAAGACGTCCACTGCTGGACATAGGCCCCCCAAGGCGTTGCCACATTGACCGATCCCGTGCGTCTCGCATCCAGCGCATACCCGCAACCTTAACTAGGTCATCGGTCTACCTAGAGGGAGGCCTTCCGAGACATCGTCTTCCGGTTGGCCATTCCAGAACTTTTCGGCTCCATCGGCCATCCGTTCTGCGAGCAATGTGCCCTGCCCACTGCCACTTAAGTTTCACACTTCTTCGGGCTATATCGGTAACTTTAGTTCTCCTGCGGATATCCTCACTTCTGATGGGATCACGCAAGGAAACGCCGATCATAGCCCTCTCCATTGCCCCTTTGGTGACTTTAAGCTTTCTCATAAGGACCATTGTGAGCGATCACGTTTCGTACCCATAGGTAATTACTTGCAACACACACTGGTCGTAGGCTTTTGTTTTGAGACACTGCGGTAAATTGGACGAGAAAATACCTCGCAACTTGCCGAACGCCGCGCCGCCCAGCCGAGTCGGATTCGACGGCTGACCTCTTTCTCGAAGTTAGACCTATCCAACTGGACCGTTTGTCCCAGATAGACATAATCGTCTACAAATTATGAATTTAAGTAGATAAAATTCAAAACTATTTAAAATGAAGTTCTACGTAATGTTCTACCGCTATCTTAAAAAAAGTACTCTCAATGTCCAAGGTTCTGACTGACTGGGCCATAGAACACTAATACAGAGTCAAAATGAATTTATAATAATGTACATAGATACAGACCTAGAATATCAAGTATGTAATGCACACACATTCCTATACAGACAAATATAAAATGGCGCTCGCATTCGATCTTAGAATTTTCGAATGTGATCGTCTTTTTGTTCAGAATCTGGCCAAGGTTTAGACAAAATGCAATTTTTTCGACGAAGGCGATTGTCAAAATGTTAAAACGTAAGGGATTGGTCATATGATATTTTGATAGCGTTTCCCATACATGTTATCCTTTTTTCAATCACTATCGCCACGTTTTCATTGAAAAATGTCACCTGTCTAGTGCCTCTGGAAATAATAAATTTCAAAAGCATTGCCGATTCGGTTACAATAATATTTTTAGAGAGCAGTGGTGGCCCAGTGGTTACGGTCCCGACTTACGAGTTATATGTCGTGGGTTCGAACCCGAACAGGCGCTTTTCTTTGTGTAATTTATTTTCATCACCACTGCTCTCAAAACGGTGAAGGAAAACATCGTGAAGAAACCGGCATGTCCAAGAAACAAAAATTCAAAGACATGTGACATCGACCAATCCGCACTGGGCCCGCGTGGTGGATTATAGCCCACTCCCTCTATGAGAGGAGGCCTGTGTCCCAGCAGTGGGAACGTTAAAAGGCTGATGATGTGATTTTTTTTAAGAATTTTTAAAACAGTTCTGTACGTGCAAAATGCCAAGATAGTTTTTTTATCTATCTAACTCTTGCAAATAAGAACTATTTAGATTGAAACCATTCTCTAGAACATTGCATTATTTCTCGGCTCACTGCTCTAAAAATACGAGATCTTATTTAAAAACACGCTGTTATCTTTGCAATTTCTTTTGTTTGTATGGCATTTGCCCTTTCAAAGACTGTTGGAAAATTTTCTATTTCTTTGTGGAATACAAAAGAATTAAAATAATAAAGGATCACGATGTTGTCCGTCTTTCTGTGATACAAAAAGGTCAAAGGGCAGGGTTGCTGAAATTGATTATTTTGTAGAAAGACTTCTAAATCGGTACTAGTACATCCCATATGGGTTATTTACTTTCACACATAACCCTAACTTAAACAGTCACGGCAGCATAATACACGTGAATAAGGATGCGAACCCAAGTTCTTTCACTCATACTACAGACATTACTCTCAACTCATCTCAACTCTCAACTACACTCACAAACACCACAACCACTTGCGCAAATAGGCTGCAGGTATGTTGGTTGGTATACCCTCTTAGTAATCATTAATGATTTTATTTGATTTAACGTTGATTCTAAGTTACTCTTAATAATAATATGATTTATTATTTTTACTTTAATTTGATTTTGGCTTGATTTGAATTTCATTTTAGTTTGATTAAAAGTTGATATTTTGTTTGAATTTGATTTTAATTTGGTTATAATTTTAATTGATTAATTTGGTTTAGGTTTAATTAGATTTTAATTTATTTAAATTAATCATAACATTAGGCAATGTAGCAACACCTCTCATTTTATGGCTTTTTTTCCCACATTAATACCATGTGTGAATCATGACACCCCAAAATACAGGTTCAGGCCTAGTTTGGGAGTTAGAATCATCATGTCGCGTGTTGCCTTTGTGTAAAATAATATTTTTTTTATAATTTGCTTTTGTAAATTACCCATATATAAATGAGTTCACATTTGTTATAGTTTCAATAATAATATGCTCCAATCCATAGCTACGTAGTCCTTGTAATACTGTGTTCTGTTAAAAAATGACAGGATATTTGTTTGGATATTATAACGTAAGAGTTCTAAGCTAGCTTTCACACACCCGAACTTCAAATCTTCATAAAATTAAATTACCAACAAAATAATTATTAACATATTCAATTCCGCTAATCTATACAAGATTATAAGCCGCATAGGGTTTCAACCGTGGCCAAACTCGTGTAACTAAGTTAGCAAACGTAACGTAACTTAGCGCGTTACGTTACGACAAACTTATTTGTTTCGGTTGGAAGTTAAGGAAATGGCTCGGCAAGTAACTCTGTTCTCTACGGTATGTTTACATATGTTGATCGTATGCGGGGCTAATCGTGTTCCTTCCGTGTCTTTTGTGAAGGGTGTTGAAAATTTTAAATATTGTGAGAGATTTTGTTGATTTTGTGGTGTAAGACAAGGTGTTGAAGGGAAAGCCTTTCTGTCTATTAAGTCATACATTAACACAATATATTGTATGATTGTGCTAACGTGATGTGTCATCTAATCTAACAGTTGTTGCCTGTGTTACAGTGATTTTTCATTAGTACAGCTACCAAAGATTCTCTTTTTCTGTGTTGAACACCTGTTTTGCTAGTTATAGCAAAACTTTTAGTTTATCCCTATAAATATCTATGTCTTGTGAAATAAACTTAACTAAATATAATCTTAATTAAAACCTGAAGAGGAAAATCTAACAAGCTGTACTATACTGTAAACAAGGATTTAGTAGGTATGAGTAGAATTGGTGGGTTTTTGAGTTAATATACTTGAACCAAGAAGGAATGGTATTGTGAGGCAGATCTCTATATCCAGGACCTAACTCTTCAAATAATAACATTTTCTCAAAGATGCTTGGAAATTTGAGCATTATTTTGACAACCTTCTTCGAGATAAATCGAAATTGCCGTACTAACCAAATACATGCGAGCAGCGGCCGGCAAAAGTTGTATGAAAAACCATATCTGTCGTGTGTAGCGGCCAAATAAATTACATAGTGAACTCATATCTGCCGTGTTATTTAAAAATGGAACGATCTTTTACTCTGAAACATGGCAACCAAGGAGGTAACCTAAGGAGGTAACTTATCAAAGATTTTATTTAAATTTCGATCTGACTTGCAAATAGAACGCTGTTTATAAAAAGAACACTTTAACGCGGGAACAATTATTGTTGTTTGTCATTGATTTTGACAAAATGAGTTCTAGGTACTACTTAGTTTCAATTTCCGCGCATTATTTGAGAAAAGTACTTAACAAGCCTTGGCCACAACTAGGCATTGATGGACTTACGTATGTGTGCCTCGGCTTCGCCACATTTACACGTTCGTCCATCAATGCCTCTTTTGCTGGCCGCTGCAGTAATGTAATATTTGTAGTCAACCAGTATGCTATAAGGCAAAAGGCAACCTTTATAGTTCATGTACTTAGGTACTGTACGTATAGGTAAGATCTAAATGTGGTCCCATTCATCATCATCATATCAGCCGAAAGATGTCCAGTGCTGGACATTGATAGAAAATTATCAGCGTAAATGTCATGAAAGATTAAAGCTTATCGACTTCCCACACGAACTTGGTGAATGTTGTGATAGTATGTGTAACGATTCCAATCACAGAATTGTTATTGACAAGTTGTATGCAGAAATTATACACGCCTTGAGTGCGGCTGCTTTGGTGGGTCGGGGAGGCGGCAGCAGGCGCTCAAAGCGGCGAATAGTAGGCGACAAGCATGTTGCCGAGGCTCACAGGGTGGCTAGGCAGAATTTTTTTTGTGGGCGTCATATGGTAAACCTACTAGTGGGTTAGTTTATAACGAAATGTGTGGGGCTAGAAGAGTCTTCAAGTCAAGGTTAAAGTGGTGGCAAGACCATGAAGACCATACCCCTATTAGTCTACTGAGATTTTCTATAGTGGCCACCTTCAACAACATTACGTTATATAAGGCGGCACACTATACCAGGCAACCCCTTACGCACGCCTCCGAGAGCACTCGCCCCTGGTACTCAAGAGAAAATGTGAGTCGCATCGTGATTACTCACTACCATTTGTCCAGAATGGTAACGGAGCAATAAAGCCGCTCACCACACGCACCCCAGCACGCCAGCACTAGTGCAAGCACCGGCACCAGCGCAGTTGGTGCTAGCGGATTCAATCCCCGTTAAGGACGCCAGAGAAGCTGGCTCCCATTTCTCCAGAATGGTCCCGGAGCTGTAAGCACGCTCACCTCTCGAATACAAATCATCGCATCTACCCAATGCCTACAGCTGGGTTGCCGGAAAACTAATCCAACGGGTAGTCCTCTACTTTCTATCCAGGAAAGTGCCGGAGATGCAGCTCGCTCACAGGAGCTCACTTGCTTGAGGGTTACTCACGAACCCCGCGTCTGACCAAGCAGACCAAGAAGACCAAGTTAAAATGGATATTCTAGCATCACACCACGCTAAGAATGATTTTCGCAGTTTCTGGAAACACACAAATAAATTGAAGGCCAGGCCGGGCATCCCTGTGAGCGTCGGTGGCATGAGTGAGCCAGAAGACATTGCAAATCTTTTTAAAGAGGCGTTCTTTGTCAAATCTCCTCTGGGCCCATCGCGGTCGGTGCCTGATGTTATGCTCGGGAAGGAAATACGGGTTACATTTAAGGCCGCAGAGATTACTCGAACGATTAGATGTATGTCAAGGGGTAAGTCCCCCGGCCATGACGAGCTTAGCATCGAGCACATCCAATATGCTGGCCCTCACTTACCTAGGGTACTTGCTATGCTGTATAGTTTCTGTATGAGTCATAGTTACATGCCTAGTGAGATGATGCGAACAGTGGTTGTACCAATCGCTAAAAATAAAACTGGTGACCTCGCTGATAGCTGTAACTATAGGCCCATTTCCCTGGCTACTGTGATATCAAAGGTTTTCGACAGCATGCTTAATGCACAATTGAATAAAAGAACAACCATACATGACAACCAGTTTGGTTTCAGGGCTGGATTGTCAACTGAGAGTGCAGTATTGTGTCTTAAGCATGCTGTCACATACTATGCGAAGCGTGAGACGTCTGTTTATGCCTGCTTTCTCGACCTATCTAAGGCTTTTGATTTGGTTTCCTATGATGTTTTATGGAGTAAGTTAGAGCGGATTGATTTACCCACAGAACTAATAAACATTTTTAAGTTTTGGTATGGAAGCCAAGTCAACACTGTACGATGGGCTGGGGCGTTGTCTCATCCGTATGGGTTGGAGTGTGGGGTGAGGCAGGGGGGATTGAGCTCACCTACGCTCTTCATCCTGTATGTGAACGAACTCATTGCCGAGCTCAGTAGTACCAGGGTTGGATGTTACGTAGACGGTATCAGCGTTAATAATATCAGTTACGCGGACGACATGGTGCTGCGGAGCGCGTCAATCTGTGGGTTGAGAAAACTGGTTGCCCAGTGTGAGGCGTATGCTAGGTTACATGGCCTGGCATATAACATCAAGAAGTCGGAGATCATGGTCTTTGAGGCTGGGGGTAAGAGCCCTAATAAGGTGCGACCTGTTTTACTTTATAGCACGCCTTTAAAAAGAGTCCATAAGTTTAAATATCTAGGTCATATATTAACCCCCAATCTCAAAGATGATGATGACATTGAACGGGAGCGGAGAGCGTTGTCGGTTAGAGCGAACATGCTGGCTCGCAGGTTCGCACAATGCTCAGTTTCGGTCAAAATAACGCTCTTTCGAGGCTACTGTACGTCCTTTTACACGAGCAGCCTGTGGGCTAGATATACGCAAAGGTCGTACAGCGCTCTCCGCATTCAGTACAATAATGCGTTTAGGATGCGCTTGGGGCTGCCTCGCTTCTGTAGTGCGTCGGGGATGTTTGCGGATGCGCATGTAGATTGTTTCTACACAACCATGCGCAAAAGGTGCGCATCCATGGTGCACAGGGAGTGGGGCAGCTCCAACAGTATCCTAAGTATGATTTCGTGGCGCCTAGACTGTGTTTTCGTGGGTCGCTGTTGTGCCATCTCACATGGCTTGTCGCAGCTGTGATTCACTGTTGTTTTATAGTGTCAGTTTGCTAATATATGTATTACTAACGTAGTTGTAAGTTTTACTAACCATCTTTTGAGTCATGGTTATTCGAATAAAGAGAAATTCTATTCTATTCTATTCTATAGGCCACCCCAAGCGTCACCGCATTGACCAGTCCCGTGCGTCCCTCCCCATCCCCGCAACATTCAACAGTCTTCCGGTTCGCGGTCGCCACTCCTGAACTTTTCTGCTCCATCGGCTATCTATTCTGCGAGCAATGTGCCCTCACTCTCTGATTCGATCACGCAAGGAAAGTCCGAGCAAGGCCCTCTCCATTGCCCTTTAGGTGCCTGTAAGCTTTCTGATGAGACCCATTGTGAACGACCACGTCTCAGAGCCATAGGTCATAACTGTCAACACACACTGGTCATAGACTTTCGTCTTGAGACACTAGTAAGTTGGACGAGAAGATACCGCGCAACTTCCCGAACGCTGCCCATGAGGTCCCATTGTTTCTTAGTAAATAGCTGTAACAGTAGTGAAATTCAGATTGGGCAATAATATTAGGTCAATAATGATGACACCTCAATTTCAGAGGCCAGAATTAAAGTTTGTTATTATTACAGGCTATTTGTGCCTCGACTGTCACAACAATTTCAATAACAAATTGAACCAATATTTCGTTTCAAGCTGGACTAAATCATAAATCTATAATTAATCTCTGCGATTAATTATTAGAATACCAACGAATTAATCCTATAAATCACAACAGAGTTTAATCCCTGTTTTACAATTAAGCGCGCGGCATTGGACGTGACAAGGTCAATATTGTAAAGGAGTGATTGTGAGTCGGTTTCCTCACAATGTTTTCTTTCACCGTTTTGAGAGCAGTGGTGATGAAATAATTTACACAAAGTAAAGCGCCTGCCTGGGTTCAAACTTACCACCTACAAGTTGTAAGTCACGGCCGCTTTGGACACCACGTAATAATAAAATTATAATTAAAAATTTTAGGAAGCGAATTGCCATCTAATATTTCAGTTGGAATCATATGTCGTAAGAAACTATCTCTAACTCCACAGACGTGATAAGAATCTATCGCAATATAGTATGTAGCGTTTAAAGGATAAAGTTAATTTTAACCGACTGACAAAAAAAGGAGGAGGTCCTCAGTTCGCCGGCATGTATTTTTTTTATATGTTCCCCGATTATTCAAAGACGCCTATGTACCAATATTGTACAGGAAGTTTAAATAAATAAATAAAAACTTTATAACAAAAAATCAAACCGACTTCCAAAACAATACACTACAAAGCGATAAATAACTTTCTTTTCCAAAGTCACTGTCATAAAACGAAAAGTGGTTTGTTTTGGAAGTCGGTATGATCTTTTTCTTTTTTCTTCAAGTCATGGCTGCGTATTTTCGCTAATTAAGTAGATAATTTAATTGAATCCTGATAACAAGTCATCCGCTGGATGCGAAACACATAGGACCGATCAGTGCGGCGACGCTTGGGGGAGGCGTATGTCCAGCTGTGGACGTCTTTCGTCTGAGTTGATGATGATGATGATTCATTCAAATCAAAGCAAAATAATTTCACCGAATCACATTGTCTATCGATTTCATCAAGTACTATCACTGAAATAAGTATTCCGTATGGTGTCGGACGTTAAGAATCTCACCATCCCATATCTGCCCGTGGATGTCGTAAGAGGCGACTAAGGGACACACCAGAGAATGGGCAGCAGCGTTCTCTGTGTACTTTATAACAAACTGCGATCGCCAACCCGCCTGCCAAGCGTGGCAATTATGGAAAACCCCCCCAAACCGATGAATAGCGCAACCACAAAATGGCCCGTAGTGCCCGGCAGCCCGTCTACCCTAAACTACGGTAGCGGTCGAGGCGATGGCGTGGCAAGGGGTGCGAAGAATCCCCGGAGTGGACCCGGCTACCCCAATAAAAACCGACGACTGTACCTGGCAACATACAACTCGCGAACACTCCGGACCGATGAGTAGATAGAGCCGAACTCGAGGAAGAGTTGAGCGGCTTACGATGGTGTATCATAGGGTTATCTGAAGTCCGAAGAGAGGAGGAGGACTCAATAATCCTTAATTCCGGCAAACTGCTCTACCTCCGAGAGGGCGACCGGCAGTCCCAGGGTGGTTTCGGGTTTATCGTCCACAGGTCCCTTGTGGCCAACGTAGTGAGGATCGAGAGTGTGTCGAGCTGGGTGGCGTACCCTATACTCAGAATATCCGCAAGGTATTCGCTGAAGGTCATACAGATATACTCCCCGACCTCGGCACACCCCGACGACCAAGTAGAGACTATGTATGAGGACATTTCCAGAGCCATGCATAGTAATAAAACTCACTTCACCGTGGTCATGGTGGATTTCAACGCGAAATTGGGTAAACGAGACTATAATGAGCTGCGAGAGGGGCAATTTGGATTTGAACGACGGAACCACCGGGGACACCTACTGGCCAGTTTTATGGAGGAGGGCCTCTATATGATGAACTCCTTCTTAAGAAAGCGTGAGCACAGGAAATGGACCTGGCAGAGCCCCAATGGTGCAACGAAAAATGAAATAGACTTTATCATGTCGACGAAAAAGCGTGATCAACGCGGTTAAAACTGGAAGTGATCACCGTATGGTAAAAGGCACATTGAACCTAAATATTAAGCTGGAAAGATCTCGACTGATGAAGTCTACGCTCCGTCCAGCACAGATTCAGATTCAAAACCCCGAAAGCTTTCAGCTCGAACTCCAGAATCGTTTCGATTGGCTAGATAGCTCCGTGGACGATTACAACGATGGGTTCGTGGAAACTGTCCATACGGTCGGGTCTAAGTTTTTCAAGACCCAACTCTCAAGCTCATGAAGGAGAGGCGTGAAATGATTCTGTAGTCTTCAGACGACGCGTGGAACTATCGGCGGCTCAATAGACAGGTCTCGAAGTCCTTGAAAAGTGACCTCCGCCGCTTTAATACTGAGCGTATTAAAGACGCGATTGAGCGGAATAAGGGCTTCAAGGTGTTTGCAAGAGATCTGGCTATTGGGCAGAGCCAGCTCACAAAACTGAAGACCGACGATGGGAGGATCGTATCCGCCAAACCGGAGCTTCTGAGGGAGATCAGCTGTTCTATGAGCAGCTGTACACGTCAGTCGGCGAACCTGTTGCGAATCTAGCAAATGACCCAAAAGCTAGCTTGATCCGGCACTATACCGAAGACATCTCGGATGTCAGCCTCTACGAGATTAGGATGGCTCTGAAACAACTTAAGAACAACAAGGCGCCGGGTGATGACGGAATTACGGCCGAACTCCTGAAGGCGGTTGGAAAATCGGTACTTAAAGCCCTTCAGAAGCTGTTGATTCCGTCATACTCGAAGGGAAAACGCCACAGGCATGGTTCAGGGGTGTGGTGTTACTCTTCTTTAAAAAGGGCGACAATGCCCAATTGAAGAATTATAGGCCCATCTCACTTCTTAGCCATGTCTACAAGTTGTTTTCAAGAGTCATCACGAATCGTCTCGCGCTCAGGTTTGACGATTTCCAGCACCGTAGACCACATACATACGCTACGGCAAGTTATACAGAAGACCGAAGAGTATAACCTACCTCTTTGCTTAGCGTTTGTGGACTACGAGAAAGCCTTCGATTCGATCGAGACTTAGGCTGTACTGCAGTATCTCCAACGGTGCCAAATCGACTACCATCGATCATCCATCGACATCGAGGTGCTGAAGTGTTTGTACAAAAACGCCACCATGTCAGTCCGACTTCAGGATGAGACGTCGGAACCTATCCTTCTGCAGTGAGGTGTAAGACAGGGAGACGTCATATCTCCGAAACTGTTCTCTGCTGCACTGGTGGATGTCTTCAAGGTTCTGGACTGGAGAGGGCTAGGCATCAACGTCAATGGCGAGAACATCACTCACCTGCGGTTTGCCGACGATATAGTGGTCATGGCTGAGACTATGAAGGACCTCAGTACAATGCTCGATGACCTCAGTAGAGCTTCCGAAAGAGTGGGTCTAAAGATGAAAATGGACAAAACCAAGGTGATGTTGAATGCCCATATTACACCCACTCCTATCAAAGTCGGAGACTCTACACTCGAAGTTGTGGACGAGATTGTCTACCTGGGACAAACGGTCCAGTTAGGTAGGTCAAACTTCGAGAAAGAGGTCAACCGTCGAATCTGACTTGGCTGGGCAGCGTTCGGAAAGTTGCGCGGTATCTTCTCGTCCAACTTACCACAGTGTCTCAAGACGAAATTCTATGACCAGTGTGTGTTGCCAGTGATTACTTACGGGACAGAGACGTGGTCGCTCACAATGGGAAAGTCTCATCAGAAAGCTTAAAGTCACCCAAAGGGCAATGGAGAGGGCTATGCTGGGAGTTTCCCTGCGTGATCGAATCAGAAATGAAGACATCCTCAAGAGAACCAAGGTTACCGAGATAGCCCGAAGAATTTCCAAACTTAAGTGGCAGTGGGCAGGGCACATTGCTCGCAGAACAGATGGCCGCTGGGGCCGAAAAGTTCTAGAATGGCGACCGCGTACCGGAAGACGCAGCGTTGGAAGGCCGTCCTCGAGGTGGTGCGACGATCTAGTCAATGCTGCGGGCGTCCGGTGGATGCAAAATGCACAGGACCGATCAGTGTGCGACGCTTGGGGGAAGCCTATGTCCAGCAGTGGACGTCTTTCGGCTGAAATGATGATGATGATGATCACTGAAAAGTTGTCACACCAATTTCTGCCCTGCCATAGCTTTCAACCGGATTTAGTTAAGTACACGATACCACTGTCTTGGCAAGACTGCCAGGACCTAAACGTGCTTTACGAGGTACGGAGGATTCTGCGTGCTTTACGATTTGAGTATTGGATGGTCACACCAAAAACTCAAATTCAAAAATCTCGACTCATTTTCAGCTTCGAAAACGTCGCTCGCTCAAGCTCACTTCTCCCAACCCTAACCCGTGGCAAACGCAAACGCGCGCGTTCCGCTAATGAAGCTCGTTCTCTGCTAGTCCCGGCTCATTTGGCACGCTTTAGTGCAATCACGCCGAGCTCCAGTTGGGTAAACAGGATTCTCGCTTTAAACATGCTGCGCTTTGAAATGCTAATTATATGATTTAGTTACGCTAGGTTTTTTGTTGTATAGCTTACTGTGATTCTTTGTTGGCTGGGAATGCACTTTTGACTATATTATTGTTGGATTTAGTCCTGTATTGAAACGGTGTAATTAATTTAAGTATTTGCTAAAACATAGTATAGTTATTATCGCTGATCTGGGTATGAATGTAGTTTTGCCTTCAGTCTCTTAACCCATTTTATTTGGGTTATGTGCAAAATTTGTCTTCATCTTCCTTACTCCTTTAGTAGTCGTTATCCTCAGAAGGAGCTACAAAATGGTTGAACCTTTGTAGCTCTATTATCTCTTGCGCAGTCCATCCATCGCATCTATGGAAACATAAAAAAACGACAATTAAAACAAAAAAATGTATTTTCGATAAATACGTTTCCTTAGGATATGATGTATAAATTGAACAATGCTACAAACCTATTACCTAGGTTAATATCTTCAATTCTTCATAAAACATGAATACGTAAATATTTACGATATTACGATAGAAAATATTGTATCGGAAAAATGAAAAGTTCCCTCAGCTCCAAGATTGCGACTTTTAAAAACTTCTCACGCACTTAGGGGACTTGTTTAATTTATTCATTAAACTTGTGATTGGGAATATTTTTCAAGTAACTCAGGACTTGGCGATGCTTGAAAGTTGTTAACGATTTTTTTCGGGATCGTTGGTTGGTGTTCGTTAAAGTGCTTAGTTTGTGGTTATGAAATTACTTAACATACTTATTACGACGTACCACGTAGACGTTCGCAAAAAGCTGCCAGGTTGGTTAAAATGGGTTTGGAAGGGAAGGAACTACCCCCTTCCCGCCTCATCCCTCCCTTCTAAAGGGAACGTATATATCACTTTATCTTTGCTATCATCTAGTCTATAAAGGTGAAATGCTCTAATTCAGGAAGAACAAGCCCCAGTCTGTTTGAGGTTGGTTTTCGTCATACAGACGGGGAACTCTAGAAACAAAATTAAACGCAGAGAAAACATATGGCTTCCTAATCATATTGCCGTCGGAGAGGAAAGAGAAAAGTATTCATTCATTCGTGTGCAGTTACGTTGAATACCTCCAAGTGCACGCATCGTTGTGTAAATATTCATCCAAAAGCTCAATGAATAACATAAATATAAGCTTTGGTATGGTTTTATAATTTGGTCAAAACGTTTTATTATTGAGGGTATTGGGGTCGGTTCACGTTTTCATCCACAGATTGTAAGTAATGCCTTTTTTACAATGAAAGACAAATAGCCAACAGTAGGTTTTAGATGTTCTCGATCGTGTTAACGTAGACTACAATTTGTAATAGAACTGAATAAAAATGGGAAATCACTTTTTTGTATGCATAATATATTGACATTTACAAAAACGCGATTGAGTATGTCGAAAAACTGAAAGTCAGGTCTTAGTAAATATACAAAGTTTGACTACGTTATTTATACGAGTTTACCAATTTATTCCCTAATATTTCTCAGTCTTCATACATCAAAGTTACACAGCACATTACATAATTGCGTTCCCCAATCCATTTGTTCGTGTATGTAAAAGCTTCGTATGCGGTTCTCTCGCGACGTGAGCGATACCATCTTAACGTTACTTCCATTATTACAATGCTGCAGACAAGATAACAGTTCCATTACCATTCTAATAGGTTATTATAGAAATGAAGAAACAGAAGATGCGGAGGAAAAAAATATCTGCTGGGTATTGTGATAACTTTATTGTACGAGAATTCTTTCAAAGAAACTAGTCTCCTTAACCTACTGTATCTATAATATGCAAAAGTATTTTAACACTGCATAATCCCGGAGTAATATCTTTGCAAATTTATTTTGTAAAACATGATTTAGATAAATAAACCTGTAGGAATAAAACCAATCAAGTAACATTAATTCGTCATTTTCAAAGGGCAAAAGCATTATGAGGCATTCCAGTTCCCCCCCGGTGGGTTCCCGCACTGTCCAGGCGGGAGGCTCAGTAGCCGTAGCTTGGTCAGCCACGGTGAAGCGAAGAGGAACCCGAGGAGGGGCCTGAGGTTGCGGTGCCTGAGGGTTGGAGGTCGCGGCGGAAGAGGAGTGCCGATATTGCAGCGTTCAATGTGTTCTGATGCGCTGGTGATGGGGTTACTCCCCAGAGGTGGGTCCGGTGACGGACAGCCGCGGCGGGTTCACGGACGAGTGCTAACGTATGCCCGTGGTCCCGCCATGGAGTTTTAGTGGGTTGGAGTTCCAAATAACTGCACTCTATCGCCCCGTAGTAGCGCAATATGCATGATCCTCCTGGCAAAAAAAGACATTCATGGTCATAAGGCATAAAATAATAAATAAAATATAAAACCTTTTTTTTCATGCAAAGTTGAATACATACATAGTTTAAAGAAAATAAATGACGTTATTTAGACATTTTCGCAGTAACCTACATTGCAGTAAAGAACTTTCGCAACAACGAACATCGTGATAGTAAATTTTCGCAGTAACATACTCGTACATCGCGGTAATGAACTTCGCAACAATGGGGTACACTAATTTTCCACTTATGTTAGTAAATAATTAAATTTTCATATTATTTCATATCAAGTGAAGGTGAATGATTTGTCACTATCTAGAGCTATTTGCGGCCAGCAGGTACCAGCTATTTTTATCTACACACAACTCGTCTGCCCATCTCGTGTGGGGTCTGCCTTTGAGATGCTTGCCGTTTGGACCCTTCCACGTTCTTACCCTGCTCGTCCTTTAGCCTCGCTACGTGCCCAGCCCAACTCCATTTTAGTGTTTTAGCGTAGGTTAGAGCATCCGTCGCTTTGGTGGTTTCTCTGATTTTTGTGTGACGAATTTTTTGCATTTTTTTAATATTGAGTAGTTCCATCTTTATTCCGCGTTGGCAAGTAGTGATTTTTATTTTTATTTAGTGTATTTCCAAGTTTGACATGTGTAGATTAGGCAAGGTAGGAGCCATGACGTCAAAATTTTTGTTTTGATATTTATTGGCATGTTACTTTTGAATATCTCTCTTAAGGACCAGTACTTGTGCCAAGTATTGTGTACTCTTCGTTCTACGTCTAGTTAATTTTGTTTTCTGTTGAAGCCAATTTGTTTTCCAAGGTAGATGTATTTTTCTGTATATTTCAGTGTTTCATTGTCTACTGATATTCTTCTGTTTATACTATTTGTCGCGACCATTGTTTTTGAAAGATTAATTTCTAGTCCTACCTGCTTGCTGGTTGTGTTTAGTGACTCAATCATGGCTTGTTGTTGTGTGCTTGGTTCTGACTACAGAACTAAGTCATCTGCGAAGCGTAGATGAGATAAATATGATTGATGTTTAATGCTGTCTTTTTCTAATTAAATCTTTTTATTATTGACTCTAGGATAGATATAAATAATTTCGGAGACAGCGGGTCATCTTGTTTCACTCCTCTTCGTCTCCTCGTCATTTTACTCAAATACTTTTGTATGTGAAATACTTATTTGTACTGCTTTATCACCCGTCGCTAACCTTCGAGGCCTAAAGTAACATTACAGTGCAGAAAGAGGTTAACAGAGTAAATTCCTTGTCTAAAATTTTGCTCCAGTCTTAGCTTCAACATTGAAAAATATTAAACGTTATATTATGCAAGCTTAGTTTGGCAAGCAGACATGTAATCTGTGCCAAATCCCAGCCTATTAGCAAGCTGGCTCATGAATTTTTTTGCGTTATTACAGCTACATCGGAAGTTCCTTATATTTTTATTTCATACTGTACTATGAACATTATGGCTTATCTAGAACCAACAGAAAAAAAATAATGCTAGCGAATCTATGTTTTGAGATTTCGGCGGTGTGGAACTGACTTTGAAAAAAAAAACTGTAAAAGCATTTTTTTTTAAACGGTTCAGCAGGCATTTCCAGCAAACAAAAATTGTTTTATTAATTGTATTACTTTAAAGATAATTCATTAGAAGCCACTTTCTTTCGTATTATTTCCATTAATCTTTCTTTTCTTCTCTTTCTGATTATGCTCGTAGAGTCTTGAAACACTTACTAGAATACAGACGACTGGAAACTGACTTCCGAAATCCTTTTAAATCTACCCCATGCAGTCCTCAATGGCGAATATATTATTATTTCAATACCGCTACGGCGTAGAGTTCGTAGTGTTTTTGTAGAACTTCGTAGCAGTTTCGTAGCAGTTTTACAGAAGCTCGTAGTCAGCTGTAAGCTATCGATTCCAATTATTGCTCGATATTATGAACGTTCTGAGAGTTTACTTGTTAGGAATATAATGTTGGCTTAACACGTATATTGAATATAATTATAGAACGTCATAATTCTAGGTAACAAGTCTACGTAATTAAAATTGCGTAAATATCCGGCCACTCCTTCATCTACGTAAAAATCACAATCAACAACTTCGATCAAACAATCGACTTTTGTGATTACTAAGCCCGTATTCCAACCTCCACTCAACGCAGTCGAGCAACCAATAAAACAAAAAAAAACCCTCGATTAATATCAATAAATAACAAACTGTCTGTTTATATACGACTTGTGTATGGGTGATAAAGTATGTAATGCTGTAATGTGTCTTTCATTAATGTTTCATAATAAATCCTTAAATCATTGGACTTAACTATAATTTTGTCACCTACCGCGTTGTAACTTGAACATAACCTGTTTTTACGAATAACGCTTCAATAATTTTTTGCTAATGACTTTAACATTTCTATTACAAACCAACCAAAATATTTTATTCTATGCTCAAACCATACATTATCAAAAATCAAGCAACCAAATTGGCGCCCACCGTGGGACAACAAAACAGTTTAATAACAACATTTTCATACTACCCTCAACAAACGAATATTCGTATTTAATATGTGGCAGATGAGAGAGTCCAATAAAACTACTCCGAGCGACACTGCTGAAGTTAAGTCAGATCATATTGAAAAAATAATTATACTTATCTTAACACAATTTTCTTCTTTGCCCATAAAGAAGGTCCATACAAACAAAAAGGTCCCACAGTGGGGGGCAATTTGGTTGCTTTAACAAATTGTCGCCCACTGTGGGACCACAATACAGTTTAATAACAACATTTTCATACTAACCTCAACAAACGAATACACGTATTTAATCTGTGGAAGATGAGAGAGCGCAATAAAACTACTCGGAGCGACACCGCTGTACTTAGCGGGGACGATAGAGGTGCACGGGGATCGCAATTAGGATGGAGCCACGAAAATGGCGGTTTCTAAAACTTTAAGGTGAGTTTAAGTATTTGTAACAGAACAACGAGCATTTTTAACCGCATTTCGGACATCCGCCACTTAATGTAAGTACGTTACATTACATTGTAATGCTAGAGGAAATGCTCTAATCTGTCCACCTTTAGATATCTGTTTCTGGTCTGGATCTGGGTTTGATCTGTTTCTGATTGGTAAATAGACATAGCCACGATTAGGATATATTGTTTACGAAAGGAAAGTAAGTAAAGGAAAGTAGGTACTGGAACGCCGTACGTTCCAGTACCTACTTTCCGGCTTCCTCATCATATCAGTTCGGTAGTACCATTTTCATCAGTACCATTTATTTATATGTATTTGCTTCATCATAGTCACTTAACTATTTGAGATATCTTATACCCATGACATACTCATTAAGGAGTTCCAGTGGCCATATGTGGTCTTCTTCATCAGTTTCACTTCACCAAATGATACTTTCTGAGTGCAAATGCTTGCCATGTTATTGAAAGTACCAAAATCACCATCTCTCAGCCTATATTAATAGGGAAGCTCCCTCGATTTTCATGGGATTCCGTCATCAGATTCTGATTTGAGATAAAGATAGTATATCCTTTCAAATAAAAAAATAAATTTTTAATATCCGTCTATTTATGACGGAGTTATGCCCGAACCACAGTTTACATGCATAATACTAGCATACCGTTGCCTCATCCCATACAAAGAAACCGTGCTAACGTAACTAGCGTTTTTCATCTGAAAATAACGATTATTTTTTGTAAATGATCGCGTTCGGTTCCGTGCCACGGTGATAGATAGATCACCATCTAACATTCGAATTATTTTTGTGAACTCGGTTAAAAAGAACAAACAGCCAAGAACAGCTAGTTATGAATTTTATTTCAAATCAAATCAAATCAAATCAAATCAAATATTCTTTATTGACATAATAATTGTTTACAGCAATGTTGAAGCCTCCGACTCCCGAACTAGGCAGACCTGTATGACAGGAGTCAGCGCCCTCCCCATTTTATTTCATCTTAATAACTATGTCAAATCAAATTAATATTAAATTTGGAGGAATATTTATAATAAATATAATTAATAATAATTGTTATTAAGTATCCAATGTCAAATCAAATTAAAATCGATATAAAATTTGAAAGAAAATGAACAAGTAATGATAATAATATAACATTTTGGATTAACATACAATTCAACAATAATAACTAAAACTAAGTCTAAGTCTAAGACGTGCTGTGTGTGTGTATGTGTGTGCGTGTATGTGTGTGCGTGTATGTGTATGGTGGTATTGGTAGATGACTGAATAAGTATCCATGTAAACTAATAATAAATGAGATTGATTTAATTATCGATTGAATTAAAAATAAATAAATGAGATTGATTTAATTATTGATTGAATTAAAAATTAATAAATGTGATTGATTTAATTATTGATGGAATTAAAAATTAATTAATCAATTCAGTATTTTTTCCACACTATCGTAATCAAGAGTGAAGAGCCAGTTCTGCACCTTTAATTTACAGTCTCGCAAAGACAGCGGATAAAAGTTTAGGAGCCTATTAATTTTGTTGTAGACATAACTAGAAAGATAGGCATTCTGCCGTCTTGCAAAAGCCGTTCGACATCCGCCCGATTCAATGACATCTGGTATTTTCCGTTTATTTTGAAGTTTTGTATGATCATATGGTGTACATTCATGCTGCTTAGTTATTAGATGAAGAATAAACAGTTGTCTCACCGTGAGTACCCGGCATAGCTCATACAGAGATTTTGTGGGAAATCTGAATGGTTTAAATGTCATCGTCTTCAGCAAGGACCGTTGAGCTCTTTCCAGGCGTAAGAGGTACGTTTTGCATGCACCTCCCCAAGCCCCTATACAGTAACCAATAACTGATTGAGCCAATGCTTGATAGACTGTACGGAGGAGATCACCGTCTGCCACATCCCTGAGATTTTTAAAGACCCATGTAAGTTTCCTGACTCTTGACGAAACCATGTCGATATGGGGTTGCCAGGTTATTCTCTCATCCAAGAGAACCCCAAGATATTTTACAGTTTTAGTATTACTCAAAGTTGTACACGAGCACTCTTGGGTAAACGGTGGTTCACATGTGTGAATCCGAACAGTTATATTTGGTTGTTTTTTGCGAGCATTAGTGAACTGTACATATGAGGTTTTAGATATATTAAGGGTCAGCAAGTTATGCCTCAGCCACGAGCTGGCTTTATGGAGCCCTATCTCCGCATTTTGTTGGACTTCATCCCAAGTATCTCCCCGAAATACCAAAGCTGTGTCATCTGCATAAGTAAATATTTTGCCTTTATAGAGTGTCATTTGACATAAGTCGTTTATATAAATCAGGAAGAGACTGGGACCAAGAATGCTGCCCTGTGGGACTCCGTAAGTGACTGTGACATCTGAGCTAATGGCACTGCCCACCCTAACCTTTTGCAATCGACCAGTAAGGAAATCTTTGTAAATTTTTAGCACCATTCCCCTTATACCACACCTTTCCAGCTTGTCAACAAGAGCAGAGATCGAAACAGTGTCAAAAGCCTTGGCCAGATCAATAAATACTCCGACACACTTTTGTTTATTATCTAGACAACCTGAGACATAATCTACTAATGAGCCAACGGCACCATCTGTACTTTTCCCTACCCTAAAACCAAACTGAGAGTCAGATAATATGTGATTTTGCTCTAAAAACTTTATAAGCTGGTTATTTAATACTTTTTCCAGTAATTTAGAAAGCGCTGGCAGCACAGAAATTGGTCTGTAGTTTGTGACACTGTCTCGAGCCCCACTCTTGTAGACCGGAGTAATGAGGGCCCTTTTAAAAACACTAGGAAAAACGCCTTGCTCTATACATAATCTAACAATCGTGGTAAAATACGGGACAATAATGTGTTTAGCCATTTTTAGAAATCTACTTGAAATTGAATCCCAGCCCGTTGCAGAGTCGTTTTTAAGATTCATGACGAGGGATTCAATTTCTAATTCATCTGGCGGGAGCAGAACCATTGAGTTTGGAACACGTGGTAAACTGAAATTTTTTGATGGCAGAGTGATTTTGGGGCTATTAGAAGATGTTATTTTGTCCGCAAGTAGCTTTCCAGCATTCGCAAATAAATTATTCACCGCTTCAACGGCATCAGTGGGATTTTTACTGTTCTTTAGGAGATCATTAGAAGGTATTATTTGCTTGGTAGTACCAGAGATTGATTTTATGGCTGTCCACGTTTCCTTATTACTTTTTGCGCTTTGTAAAAGATGTTTTCCATATTTATGTATTCAATACTTCTTATTTTGCCTAAACGTCCATTTCTTGGTCTCACCAAATATATATAAATATTTAGGACCTCCAATAAAAGATGTATATGTTACTGTAAAAACTCAAACAACGGCAAAACCCAGATTTACCGGTAAACCATGGAAAAGATTTACCAAGTCTCACTGGTAAAAGTCCGAAATAATCTATGTGAAACCATCCAAAAGATTTACCAAGTCTCACTGGTAAAAGTCCGAAATAATATATGATAATCGCTAATTTCGGGCTTTAACCAGCCATCACATGGTAAATATTGGGATGTATCTCCGAGACTGGTAAATATTACAAAAAAATATCTCGGACACACTATGATAGGAAATGATGGGCATTATTATTGATTGATTGATTCGTTCCACAAAATTAATATTCCTTTTCCAAAAATGTTGCTTTAATATTTAAAATTAATAAACGATAGTGAACAATGAAAAAATTAAATAACAAGATCAATTAATTAACTAGCTTAGCGTACCTAACATAATATGTACATATAAAATACAATGTATTATGAAATTAAGTTACGATTAGTGCAATACTTTAACAGAAATAGGAGGCCACAGTATACTTGTGAGTATTAACTGAGTTGTATCCTTTAAATTGAACGTTGAATTGTTTTTACGGAGTGCTGCCAAGAATTTAGTTCCTAAAGGTTTCACGAGTACCAGGTTCCTGCATCAGTAACTTTTACAAGTCGTTTTATGAAATGTGTTTTTCAGTTTTATTCACACTATTTCATGGACACACACGGAGCGCTTTTGCTCGCGTCATGTCAAAATGCAATTACGTGGAGCGCGGTAATGCACCGGAGCGACGCGGATTCGCTTCCCGGGCGATGCATATTTACTTTTATTTACTGCCCTTTGATGCACGGTAGAAACGTTTAGGGGCGGGCACTTTACCGGGTAATCTGATTTCTGGGTTAGTGAGGGTTGCATGCAAGGTTTTGTAGTTTTGTAGTAGAAAACTTCATTGTTTGTCGTACCTAGAAAGATCCTACGTTTATTTGCGTTCCTAGTTGGATAGAATTTTCGAAGACAATCTGGGTATTTAATACTTTACGTACACAAATGTACAGAGACGGACTTTATGTTTTGTGTTTCTGACAGTTTGATAGCTAATGTTGCAAATGTTGTTACGCTTTTTTTTCTTGAAATAAATAAAAATAAAAAAGCCTTTTATTTCTTATCCTTACAAAATAATATTTAGATTCAATCGTTCTGCCTAGTCTTTGCCCAACTATATTGGAGTGCGCTTCAGTCTTACCGAATTTAGCTGAGTACCAGTGTTTTAAATGGAGTGACTGCGTATCTGACCTCCACAACCCAGTAACTGGGTAACACGGTACCCCTTGGCAAGACTGGTGTCAAATCTCAAGCTTCTGACTACCCGTAACGACTGTCAAAGATCTTCAATTGACAGCCGGGACCAACGGCTTAGTGTGCTTTCCAAGGCATGTAGGAATATCAGTATGTTGAAATGGTCACCCATCCACGAACCGACCTCGTTAAGCGTTGCTTAACCTTGATGACCGACCAGTGCAGCTGTTATTATTTAACCACGAGCTCCTCAAAAAATAATATTGGCATTATACTTCTTAATATTACACTAATATTTTAAACTTTTGTCTAATTTAAATAATCTAAGTATTAGGGATAGGCACCCCTTCTCGGGTATAGGCCTCCTCCAGCTTATTCCAACTATCTCTAGCAGCGGCTTTGTTTTAACTTTTTTACTGTTCTTCCCTGTTCCTTTGTAATTGTTGCTGTTGTGTTGTGTCTGTGTCGAATAAATGTTTTTCGTTCTATTCTATTCGTTGCTTTCCAGCAGTTCTTATTATTATCATAATAAGAAAGTCTAAAAACGCTGAACAAGCGCATTTGGACCTCCCTTTTCGACTCTTGCCGCTGGATTGTGTCCACCGGGTCGCCTCTATGGTCCACCTCTTGTCAGTGTAACGGACTAGGTGTCCAGACCATTTCTTTCATTGAAAGTATTATAATCCCTTGCCTACGTCTCAATTAATTTGGGATTGGCGTATCATGTAATCTTCTTCTATCATTACATCTCTTTTTCTCGTCATTTCTTTAGACAGTCTCTTCCAGCCACGTCATGTTTCATACATCCATTGGTTTCTCTTATTCACCGTTCGCCTTTATAATCAAAACTTTCCTCTTTTACATCATCTTTACTTATTTAACAAAATTATGAGTCTCTAGCAATAGTTTTAGTAGGTACTCTTGAATCATTGTCAGTCTCAAGCCAAAATATTCTCGCTAAAATAACCCATTGTCTAAAATAAACGTATGATATTTCCGACGAAACCTGACGCAGAATGTCTGTCCGGTCCGGTGCGATACGGTGTGGGTCGTACGGAACGTGATATCTGGGAAAGCAATCTCGTTATTACATTAAGGTTGAACACAATGTAACCAGTATAATGTTGAAGAATATAAAACTCAGTCAGTCACTTTTATATAAATATTTCGTGATTTAAAAGGATAATGTAACTATAATTATTAGGTCCTTACCTATGAAATTGGTGTTTTGTCGTACTGGCCACTTTGATCTCAAATATCTCCTCCTTGGTTTGGAATTCCAATTTTAAATTTATACAGCTATTTACTCATGATTTTGTGTTTGGAAAACCGTAATTCGCAACACAACATTAATAGGCTGATGATGTGATGATGATGATGATGTGCACGATCAATGTCCATGCCATCAAAATTGCGAAGCAGAAGAGTTTTAAACTTATGCTTAGGAGGTCGAATTTTGTAAGAAGTGTAAATTAGGTCATGACAAGAAAAGGCATCTGCTGAACATTGACCATGTTTAGCAACATGATCGAAGGATGAAACGACAATAAGATCAAGAAGCGAGGGAACAGAGTTAGGAAAACGATGAGTGGCACCAAGATCAAGAATAGAAAGATTGACAGATTCAATCACATGACGAAGAGAAGAAGAGCGGGAATCATTTTTAAGAAGACATGTATTAAAGTCGCCCATTATGATAGTATGACTGTAAGAGGGAATTAAAGCTTCTAAAATATGTTCTAAAGAAGAGAAGAAGTTAATCCGAAGAGAAGGGCAGTAATATACCCCAAGGAGAATCTTGGAATGATGCAGTTCAACTTCCAGGAAAAGATGTTCACCAGCACTCGGCGGGGGCGGCTGAGTGGACATGTTAACTATAGAAAATGGAATGAAATTACGAAGATAAATGGCCACCCCACCACCACCACCGACCGCGCGATCATTCCTGATAAGCTTAAAACCTGGAAGAGAGTAGGAGGCAGAGGGAAGACAAGGTTTCAACCAGGATTCAGAAACAAGAATAGCATGAATATTCTTACAGTCAAAGGTTGCCAGCATATCGGAGAAGTGAGCCGGAATACTCTGGGCGTTTATGTGGACTACATTAAAGTTCCCGGAGACATCGGAAAAAAGTGAAACAAGAGTGTCAGCTACAGATGGAACACTTATGAAGCTTTCATCATCACTATCCAACGAATAAAAAGCATCAGTATCACTGCTACTTTCAAGGCTGAGCATAAATATAGAAATATAAATAAATAAATACTTAAACAAAAACAATAATAAAAGACGCGCGGTTAAAAAATAAAATAAAAATATTACTGTCCACCTGCCCGTTGTGCACACAAGAGTAAATAAAAAAATTAAAATAAAGTAACAAAACATTAAAATTAAATATGATTTTGTAATCCAGGCATAAAACAACGTAACTACATACAAGTTTACTACCAAAACTAATATATCTCTATATAAATAAAAATCAATTGCCGAATGTATGTAAGCGCATCACTTCAGAACGGCTGCACCCATTTGTCAATGCAGTGGTATGGAACGCAACAGACATAAGCTGTCAAATTGTGACAGTGACATATTAACATAAAGAAATTATTAACAAAAACTTATGGTATGTTATGGCTGAGGATATAATTGTTTTTAGTTTTTATATTGCATACCCACAAATTGATGATCTTGGTATCATAAAAAGTTTGTTAAGTAATGTACAAGGTCCATTACTTTTCATGGGTGATTTTAATGGTCACCACTATAGATGGGGGTCAGAAACCTGTGACAATTTTGGTATTAGCTTAGTGGATATATTAGATGAACTTATTTTATGTGTGATAAATGATGGGTCTGCCACACGTCGGGCTGTGCCTGGGCAAAATAACAGGTGTGTTGATTTGACATTTTGTTCATCTAATATAGTCAGCCTTTTTAATTGGAGTCGCTTGAATATGACCTATGGGTGTGATCGCTATCCCAACATGGTGGAAATACCTTCCAAAATTATCCCTGATAGAATCTCTGCTCCTCTTTTAAAATATCAACTGAACTCAGTTGATTGGGACCTTTACTCAAAAATTATAGATTTGCGCGTCTCCTCTCTTCCTTCCATTAATGATGAAAATGCTCAGGAATGCTTTTTGTCATTCTCCAACATAATATCTGCTACAGCGGATGATTCCTTCCCTTCCAAAAAACTGCCAAAGGGCAAAATCCCATCTCCGCCATGGTGGGATAGGGAATGCTCTGCTGTGATCAAAGCTAGGAATGAGGCCAAAATGAAGTTTAACTTAGATATGAACCTGGAGAACATCATAGCTTTTCAGCATATATTGGCTAAGTCCAGAAAATTACTTAAGAAAAAAAAAAGAGATAGTTGGCGTAGGTATTGTGATTCACTGAGTCCATCCACTCCAGTTTCAGTAGTATGGCGTAGGTTGAAATCCTTTAGGAATAATTTAAGGCCACCCTCTGGGAGCATAATGTCTGATGAGCTTAGTCACCAGTTTTTTTCTAAATTAGCCCCAGCTTATGTTCCTGGTAAATGTGAATGTGTCTCAATGAACCACCAAACAGCATCAGATGATCCTTTGGACAGACCATTTACATTGGAGGAACTTAAATCTGTCCTTGCCCATGTAAGGGACTCTGCCCCTGGGGTGGATGGATTCCCATATTCCTTCATAACCAAAGCTGGAGATAAGACCCACCAGTATTACCTGGACTTGGCCAATTACTGCTTTTCCTCTGGATATATTCCTCCTGATTGGAAGGTTCAAATTATTATTCCAATATTAAAACCTGGTAAAGATCCTAGTGATCATTGTTCCTACAGACCAATTGCTCTATCGTCCATACTCATTAAACTCTTGGAACACCTTATTAAAAACCGTCTGGAATGGTTTGTAGAGAGCAGGAAATTGCTACCAACATCTCAATTTGGCTTTAGGAAAAGTCTGGGTACAGCTGATAGTGTGGGTACCCTCACATCAGAGATCCGGTTGGCCCTTAGTAGGAATGAGTCTGTGGTAGCTGTTTTCTTAGACATTTCAGCTGCATATGATTCTGTCCTCATCCCTGTTCTTGGGCAGAAAATGAATTAGCTGGGAATCCCGCCTAAAATTCGTCAGATCATATCAAATATATTTTTAGACCGTAGTCTTAAATTAAGAATTCCTGGGGAGGAGTCTGCACCAAGATTAGCTTGGCGGGGCCTTCCTCAGGGATCCGTTCTTAGTCCCCCTTTATACCTGCAATCTACCTTCCTGTTTAAATTTTAATTGTAAAATCCTTCAGTATGCTGATGATATTGCGTTATTGGTCTGTGGCAATTCCATCGTGGATGCTGCTCAATCTATGAATGTTTCTTTGTCCTCATTAAACCAATGGCTGTTAGATCATGGGTTATCTTTAAGTGCTCCAAAAAGTACATCAGTTGTGTTTACTCGCAGACGTATTATCCCTCAACTTGACATTAATATAGATGGCCAAGTTATACCAGTCAAGGAACAGGCTAGGTTTCTGGGAGTTATCCTGGATTCTAAATTGTCAGGTGTGGACCGCATTAATAATACAGTTAAAAAATGTGAGCGCTCAGTTTCGATTCTTAAGGCTCTGGCAGGTGTCTAGTGGGGGGCTCACCCATACACCTTAAAACTGGTTTACAATGCTCTGGTCAGAAGTGTGTTGGATTACTGTAGCTACTTAATTGAGCCATGTAATAAAGAAGCCCTACGTAAATTCGATGCAGTCCAGGCCAAATGCCTTAGAATAGTAATTGGCGCCATGAAATCTTCCCCCATTAACGCTCTCCAGGTTGAATGTGCAGATCCTCCCCTTACCCTTCGTAGACAATACTTAGCAGATCGTTTCTTGTCAAAAGTTTTCTCCCTCTCATCCCATCCCTTACTTCCTATTTTGGAGCAAATCAACCTTTCTTTTAATGTCTCTTCTTACTGGAATAATAAATGTATTCTATTGATGAATAGGTATAGGGAGCTTAAATAACTCTCTTCGCCTGTTTGTCAATACCCTTCTCTTCCAGTATTTGCTTCCGCATATGAGGTGGTCCATTTCAAGCCAAAGATCGTCTTGGGCCTTGGTATCACTAAAAACTCCCAGGACGTAAAAGCTGAGTTTGTTCGGGCTATTCAGAGATACTGGAAGGGTTGGAATTTGTTCTATACGGATGCATCTAAATTATCATCAACGGGGTGTACAGGTGTTTCAACATACTTCCAGAACTCTAAAATAGCTCTTTTATTCCAATGTCCGCCAGAATCTTCAGTTTTTACAGGGGAATGCATCGGTATCCTAGAAGCCATCAATTTTATATTATCGCACAATAACCAAAATTCGGTTATTTTTTCAGATTCACATAGTAGCAACCAGGCTCTAGGACAAAATCAATTAAAATCTAAAATTCACAGCAAGATTATTGTAGATATACGTAATTTACTCTTCTCTTGTCACAACAAAGGTTTAAACATTGAAATAGTTTGGGTGCCCAGCCATTCGGGTATATGTGGCAACGAGTGTGCTGACTCTCTGGCAAAATTTGCTACATCCAAACCTGTGGATAGAAAACACTATCTGCTTCATAGTTACGACTTGCGGTCAGACACCAAACTTAAATTATTCAGCTCGTGGTCAGCGGAGTGGCAAGCAAGCTCGAAACTCAAAGGGGCATATTATGCCAACATTCAACCTGACATCCAGCGGAAACCTTGGTTTTTCAAATGCCCTAAAATGTCTAGAAGAGCTGTTTCATCCTTGTGTAGGCTGAGACTCGGTCACTGCTGTAGTCCAGTATTCCTAAATAAGATCCGTGTTCGTGACTCTTCCTTGTGTGAGTGCGGCCTTGATGATGGTACATTAGACCATATTTTTTTTTCATGTCCTTCGTATTTCCACTCCTTTGACTTGTATCATATGCTTCCCAACATTAAAATCCCCCTCCCTATCAACTTCCATTCCCTTTTAGCAAATTTCTCTCCTAAAGTTATCAAACTCCTTTCAAAATTTATAATTGACAATGACATCAAAATGTAGTTACTTTTTTTTTATCAATTTCTATCTTTGTTATCTACCACAAAGTTCGTCGGCTCATCTCACCGCGCTGTCGCCTCTACATGACACTGGAAGAATAAACAAAGTTCGACGGCTCGACTCACCGTGCTGTCGACTCTACATGACACCGAAAGAATAGCTCATGCTCAATTCGACGGCTCGCGTCATTGTGCTGTCGTCTCTACATGACACTGGCAGAATAGTCGGCATCGGCTCAGTTGCCAAAGAAGAAAAAAAAAAAGAAAAAAACTTAAGGTACACAAACAAAACCGAAATTAAATAACAGGTGTGAGAAGAATTGAAAAGCAATAGAAAAGTTAAGTGTACCTACCTACTGACAAACACAATGCACAAACAAATACCTGGACCACAAAAAGGAAAAATGACTACGAACTTCACTTTCTGGCCACAGTACGCTTAGTTTTTGTTGTGGTGGCCTTTTCGGTTGAGCAACGCCCGGCTCCGGCTGTCCAGAAACCTGTTCCGATTGCTGCGCGATGTTGTTGAGGTCGGCAGTGGAAGTCACTCGGTGTTGTGATCCCTTGGCGTCAAGCACGAACACAGTGCCTTCTGTGGTCCAACAATGGGTCACACCAAATTTGCTCCGTGCTGCCATGAAGACGTTAGAAACTCCGACATAGTTATACCAGACCCCTTTAGCTTTGACTTTATCCCGGAGAGCCACATCATGAAGTTTGAAGAGGATTGGTCTTGGTTTGTTAGATGGGCTGCGCCCCATCCTGTGACACCTCTTGATGCTAGAAACAGCCAATTCAAGCTTCAGACGCTGTGTGACAACTTGAGCCACCACTTGTGCAATCTCCTCGTCTTGGTGCTCTGACACTCCATGCAACAACAGGATTTTACGTCGCCCACGCATCTCCATGTTGTCCAGGCTCTGTGCTAGCATGGCGGCTTGCTGCTGGAGAGAACCAAGCGCCTGAACAATAAACGTCCGGAATGATGAAAACTCAGCTGCCAATCCTGAGGTGGTTATTGGTGTGGTGCACGGAGACTTTAGCAACTCCTTTTCAAATTCAGCCATTCTGAGACTGAACAGGTTGCTCATATCCATGATAGTGCGGTTGATAGCTTCCATGGTGTGCTTGTAAAAATTAATGTTGTGTTTAGGAGATGATAACACTGTACTGGCAGGTAGTGATGATTAACTCTTAATATTTATCATTAATATATAAAATTCTTGACTATTATAATTTTAATTAAATTTTTAAATGAAGAGATAAAAATTTTGATGTTTGTGTTTTGATGTTTGTGTTTTTTTTGTTTGTGTTACATTATTATATACATATAGTAACAGCCTGTGTACACATACAGGCTGTTACTTTAATGCGGAGCCAACTTAGTAAGGTTTACAATCGCCGAACATTGTATCATGGTGATATTCAGTCACGCGATTCAGGTGTTAAGCTTTTTAGGGCATGCTTTTGATTTATTTACTTACAATTACATAAGGAACACACACAGCATGTCTTAGAACCAAAAATTCGAAGACGGTCGGACAGTCGGTGTTCCTGTTTTGGGATCTTCGTTTTTTGACACCGACTTCCGAAATTGAAGTTATTTTTTACTTTGTAGTGTTTTTATTTGGAAGTCGGTTGTAGGGTTTATTTTTCACTTTATAGTTGTGGTTCATAATGGACCAATTCTCCAAAGTGAAGCCAGAATAGATTAACCCAGAAACATGCAACTTAGACAAAAACAGTGGAATTAGAGTATACCAGGGTGAACTGTTCAACCTGCGTACCCCTTTAGAGCGTGATAGTGTGATATTATGTTATGAAATGATGTAAACAATAAACAGACATCCGATTGCAGCTATCCAGAGTGATTTGCCGTCATTTATTGAAGATTTCTGATGTATATCTCCGAAGTAAATGGGTCCACATGACAAGTTCCAGCTTTCAAATGAAAAAAGATTCATCAAAATCGGTCCACCCAGTAAAAAGTTCTGAGGTAAAACACAAAAAAAAATACAGCCGAATTGAAAACCTCCTCCTTTTTGCGAAGTCGGTTAGAAAATTGATTTAATTTTGATAAGGATTGGAATTCCCTCCCGGAGCCTGTGTTACCCGACAGCTACAATTTAGGGGTATTAAAGTCAAGAGAGAATAAGTGTCTTATAGGCAAGCATGCTTCACCGTCGACCACGCAAGCGCAAGACTAAAAACAATAAAGGCTACGAAGATTATTTTTGAATGAATACATTTATGGGAGACCTCTCTTTCAGACGAGAGAGAATAAAAAGGTTATCTATTTCCTTTTTTTTTCCGCGTTATTTTTATTACCCAACTTCCCTGAACTACCCTATTTCAAAAATCTCGTACACAAATTATTTCTTCAAGAAACCTTTAAGCAAATAAGATTTTCAGTCTATTTCCAGCGTACACGTGGATCATTTAATCCCAAGTCGTTTCTAAGTTCATTTACGCTGTAAACTATATACTCACTTTTCCCTGAAGAGGTAACACCTACAAACAGGAAGAGAACAGAGTAAACACGGCGAGTAAATCCAATAGTACATTAGAGAGCGTTCACACTTACAGGAAAACAAATATTTACTGAGCGACTGTTTGTGGTATTTTTTGTACCTGGACCATTAGTATCTGGTGTTTTTGTATTCAGGTATATATATTAGGTTTTGTGTGATAAAATGGTTTATCTTCCTGAAATTCAACATCTGTGACACATTACTTTTCATATCGCTGACTTTAACGCACCTTGTTGACTATATAATTCACGCTTGAATTCGAACGTTACCTTGACTTAACCTGTCTACGATCTTATACCTTACTAGCTGACCCTCGGGGCTTCGCTCCCGTCAACTGGCTAACTACCCTGGCTACCCTGCCTACCTTGCCTATCCTGCCTACCATGTCTACCCTGCCTGCCCTGCCCCTACCCTGCCTACCCTTCCTACCCTGTCTATCCTGCCAACCCTGCCTGCCCTGCCTACCCTGCCTACCCTACCTACTCTGCCTACCCTGCCCCCACCCTGGCAACCCTGCCTACCCTGACTTTCCTGCCTATCCTGCCTACCCTGCCTACCCTGCCTTTCCTGCATACTCTGCCTATCCTGCCTACCCTGCTTACCCTGCCTACCCTGCCTACCCTGCCTACCCAGCCTACCCTGCCTACTCTGCTTACCATGCCTACCCTGCCTACCCTGCCTACCTTGCCTACCCTGCCTACCCTGCCTACCCTGCCTACCCTGCCTACCCTGCCTAACCTACCTATCCTGCCTTTCCTGCCTACCCTGCCTGTCCTGCCTACCCTGCCTTTCCTGCCTACCCTGCCTATCCTGCCTACCCTGCCTACCCTGCCTACCCTGCCTACCCTGCCTACCCTGCCCACCCTGCCTACCCTGCCTACCCTGCCTACCCTGCCTACCCTGCCTACCCTGCCTACACTGCCTACCCTGCCTACCCTGCCTTTCCTGCCTACCCTACCTTTCCTGCCTACCCTTCCTACCCTGCCTACCCTGCCTACTCTGCTTACCCTGCCTACCCTGCCTACCCTGCCTACCCTGCCTACCCTGCCTACCCTGCCTACCCTGCCTACCCAGCCTATCCTGCCTACCCTACCTATCCTGCCTACCCTGCCTTTCCTGCCTACCCTGCCTTTCCTGCCTACCCTGCCTACCCTGCCTATCCTGCCTACCCTGCCTTTCCTGCCTACCCTGCCTATCCAGCCTACCCTGCCTACCCTGCCTACCCTGCCTACCCTGCCTACCCTGCCTACACTGCCTACCCTGCCTACCCTGCCTACCTTGCCTACCCTGCCTTTCCTGCCTACCCTGCCTTTCCTGCCTACCCTGCCTATCTTGCCTACCCTGCCTACCCTGCCTACTCTGCTTACCCTGCCTACCCGGCCTACCTGGCCTACTCAGCCTACCCTGCCTACCCTGCCTATCCTGCCTACCCTGCCTATCCTGCCTACCCTGCCTATCCTGCCTACCCTGCCTACCCTGCCTTTCCTGCCTACACTGCCTATACTGCCTACCCTGCCTTTCCTGCCTATCCTGCCTACCCTGCCTACCCTGCCTACCCTGCCTACCCTGCCTACCCTGCCTACCCAGCCTACCCTGCCTACCCTGCCTACCCTGCCTACCCTGCCTACCCTGCCTACCCTGCCTACCCTGCCTACCCTGCCTACCCTGCCTACCCTGCCTTTCCTGCCTACCCTACCTTTCCTGCCTACGCTACCTTTCCTGCTTACCCTGCCTTTCCTGCCTACCCTGCCTACCCTGCCTACCCTGCCTACCCTGCCTACCCTGCCTACCATGCCTACCCTGCCTACCCTACCTACCCTGCCTACCCTGCCTACCCTGCCTACCCTGCCTAACCTACCTATCCTGCCTTTCCTACCTATCCTGCCTTTCCTGCCTACCCTGCCTGTCCTGCCTACCCTGCCTTTCCTGCCTACCCTGCCTATCCTGCCTACCCTGCCTACCCTGCCTACCCTGCCTACCCTGCCTACCCTGCCCACCCTGCCTACCCTGCCTACCCTGCCTACCCTGCCTACCCTGCCTACCCTGCCTACCCTGCCTACCCTGCCTACCCTGCCTTTCCTGCCTACCCTACCTTTCCTGCCTACCCTTCCTACCCTGCCTACCCTTCCTACCCTGCCTACCCTGCCTACTCTGCTTACCCTGCCTACCCTGCCTACCCTGCCTACCCTGCCTACCCTACTTACCCTGCCTACCCTGCCTGCCCTGCCTACCCTGCCTACCCAGCCTATCCTGCCTACCCTACCTATCCTGCCTACCCTGCCTTTC
Organism: Orthosia cruda; assembly: GCA_964057195.1. Taxonomy (NCBI): domain Eukaryota; kingdom Metazoa; phylum Arthropoda; class Insecta; order Lepidoptera; family Noctuidae; genus Orthosia; species Orthosia cruda. The sequence continues at coordinate 2,638,268 of OZ059836.1, forward strand.
CTTCCTACCCTGCCTTTCCTGCCTACCCTGCCTATCCTGCCTACCCTGCCTTTCCTGCCTACCCTGCCTATCCTGCCTACCCTGCCTACACTGCCTACCCTGCCTACCCTGCCTACCTTGCCTACCCTGCCTTTCCTGCCTACCCTGCCTTTCCTGCCTACCCTGCCTATCTTGCCTACCCTGCCTACCCTGCCTACCCTGCCTACTCTGCTTACCCTGCCTACCCGGCCTACCTGGCCTACTCAGCCTACCCTGCCTACCCTGCCTATCCTGCCTACCCTGCCTACCCTGCCTACCCTGCCTACCCTGCCTACCCTGCCTACCCAGCCTATCCTGCCTACCCTACCTATCCTGTCTACCCTGCCTTTCCTGCCTACCCTGCCTTTCCTGCCTACCCTGCCTACCCTGCCTATCCTGCCTACCCTGCCTTTCCTGCCTACCCTGCCTATCCTGCCTACCCTGCCTACCCTGCCTACCCTGCCTACCCTGCCTACCCTGCCTACCCTGCCTACCCTGCCTACCCTGCCTACCCTGCCTACCCTGCCTACCCTGCCTACCCTGCCTACCCTGCCTACCCTGCCTTTCCTGCCTACCCTGCCTTTCCTGCCTACCCTACCTTTCCTGCCTACCCTACCTTTTCTTGCTTACCCTGCCTTTCCTGCCTACCCTGCCTACCCTGCCTACCCTGCCTACCCTGCCTACCCTGCCTACCCTGCCTACCCTGCCTACCCTGCCTACCCTGCCTACACTGCCTACCCTGCCTGCCCTGCCTACCTTGCCTACCCTGCCTACCCTGCCTACCCTGCCTACCCTGCCTACCCTGCCTTCCCTGCCTACCCAGCCTATCCTGCCTACCATACCTATCCTGCCTACCCTGCCTTTCCTGCCTACCCTGCCTATCCTGCCTACCCTGCCTTTCCTGCCTACCCTGCCTATCCTGCCTACCCTGCCTACCCTGCCTACCCTGCCTACCCTGCCTACCCTGCCTACCCTGCCTACCCTGCCTACCCTGACTACCCTGCCCACCCTGCCTACCTTGCCTACCCTGCCTTTCCTGCCTACCCTGCCTTTCCTGCCTACCCTGCCTTTCCTGCCTACCCTGCCTTTCCTGCCTACCCTGCCTTTCCTGCCTACCCTGCCTTTCCTGCCTACCCTGCCTTTCCTGCCTACCCTGCCTTTCCTGCCTACCCTGCCTATCTTGCCTACCCTGCCTACCCTGCCTACCCTGCCTACTCTGCTTACCCTGCCTACCTTGCCTACCCTGCCTTTCCTGCCTACCCTGCCTTTCCTGCCTACCCTGCCTTTCCTGCCTACCCTGCCTTTCCTGCCTACCCTGCCTATCTTGCCTACCCTATCTACCCTGCCTACTCTGCTTACCCTGCCTACCCGGCCTACCCGGCCTACCCGGCCTACCCTGCCTACCCTGCCTATCCTGCCTACCCTGCCTATCCTGCCTACCCTGCCTACCCTGCCTTTCCTGCCTACCCTGCCTATCCTGCCTACCCTGCCTACCCTGCCTACCCTGCCTATCCTGCCTATACTGCATATCCTGCCTACCCTGCCTGCCCTGCCTACTCTGCTTACCATGCCTACCCTGCCTACCCTGCCAACCCTGCCTACCCTGCCTACTCTGCTTACCCTGCCTACTCTGCTTACCCTGCCTACCCTGCCTACTCTGCCTACTCTGCCTACCCTGCCTATCCTACCTACCCTACCTACCCTACCTACTAATTTGTATCTATCATCAATAGTTTTCTCAGCGCACGCCAAATAATGTATTTTACAGACATCATTTTGCTACCTTGGGTTACATTATTGCAATTTTCATAAGGATCTCTATTTTTTTTGGAAATATTTTATAGCCTATGACACTCAGGAATAATGTAGCTTTCTACCGGTGCAAGAATTTTCAAAATCGGTTCAGTAGATCCAGAGATTACCCCTTACAACGTCACAAACTCACAAACTCACAAACTCACAAACTTTACCTCTTTATAATATTAGTATAGATTACATAGCTGTTGCCAGTGGCTCCGCCCGTGAGAAAATCAAGTCGAAAATGATCCCACGGGTACAGTACTGCGACCAAAAATATCCTATGTCCTAATCCACCAGTGTACTTGCCTAAAGGTGAGTATAGACACAGCATCCACTTGTAACAGAACTTCGAGCATTCGCCATATTTAACCGCATTTCGAACATTATGCTCGATATAAACGGCGTATGATTGACGATGTTCGACTCGATGTTCTGTTACAAGCAAATGCTCTAGTCTATACTCACCTTTCTATCACAGTTCAAAGCGATTTAAAGCAACTTAATCCATTACATAATTTATTTGAAAAGTCGTCTGCTCGGAAACTTAAGTCAAGTAATGAAAATTGTTGAATTGTCAAAATATAAAGCCTATGCTATTGATTGTGTGTCACGCAATTAACTAGCAGGTCTACTTTCTTTGCTTCCAAGTCCATACAGCCGTTGAGGCGTTATTGATTTTAACAAACATCCTAGTTTTCCCATTTATAATATTAGTAGGATCTTATATGTATACTAAGTTCAAAGCAAATTTCCAATACGTTATATATGAACATGTCTATGTATGTACCCTGCGATCTTCACATTACAGACAAGCGATCGAAATTCCTTGGCAGCTGTGGAATTTAGTTTGATAGAAGAGAAACGCCTGTTGCATGTGACTTTAGTCTTAGGCCAAAAAGTATTTATGCAGGAGGAGCTAAAAATTTTGAGCAACCATAATCAGATTTGAAAATTTGATAGCTGAGTATATCGGGCCTGCTGAAAGAACACCAAGAAGATATATCTGAAAAGTTTCATATAGGAGCCCTAAGCTGTGATCAGGGGTCTATTTTCAGATTTTGAAAAAAAACACTTTTTATTCTGATCTTCACGGTGACTAATTTACTGTTGATCGGCTGGGGCTTGACGCAAAATGACTTAAGAAGGCAAATCTGACAACGAAGTTGTGGGCTTTCCCTGAATCTGGCGCATCAGAAATTTCCAACACAGACTTTTTTTTAAAGGATTGGTAAGTATTTAAGGCGAATGAAATTTATTCTGTGCAATAGTGTTACCTATACAGAATGTAAATATAAAAATGTCAGACGGGTTGCGCAGCCTTTTGGAAAATATGATAGAATATCCTTGTTTTAGAGAAGTCCACAAAAGTGGTCATAATATTACGTTTATCTAAAAATTTGCAAACTCAATTGTTTTGATCAGTGTTTTTTGATGATTTGTTAGTACTCAGAAGTTTGAAAATACCTAATAGATAACAAACTCAATGCACGCAAGCCTTCACTCTCACCAAGCATCGTTTTCAAATAATTTTCTCGCCTTGCAATAAACTAGGAGTAGGTAGACATATCAAGTGCCATCCATCACGCCACAAGACGCTTGCAAGGCCGACAAAATTAAAGGGTCTCGCAAAGCTCAAGTGATTTTGGAACACAAAGGAGTTTTTTAATGTTAAAGAAAAAATATTCTGCGAAAACGTCTGAGGGTTGTAAGAAGATTTGGTCGTCGTTTTTCGTTAAAATATTTTTGATTTAGTCGCGTGTGTAAAAGTTGTGTTGTCTAGAATATGAGAAGACGACGGTTTTGCCCGTTCTCTTTGTTTATTTAAACGTTTGTTCAAAAATAGGGGAAAAAACTGTAACCCGACTAAGGATTTTATTCTTAAGTCTACGTTCGCGGGCCATAGTAACGAATCGATTGACACCTTATTCAACAAAATCGGATGAATAGTTTAGACACAACAGAGGAACATACGTAAATACAAAGTTACATATATAGACTGCTAAATCATAACCCTTTCTTTTGGCTTCGCTGTAGACGGGTAAAAATTTGAATTTTATTTTCTTTTACTCTTTGCCTACACAAATTTTGCATGAAAAAGTACTTTTGAAGGCTCCACTACGGTGATAAATGGATATTTAAAACTCTTTACATACAAATAAAACACAATATAACGCCTATTTAATTCACAAGTCACCAGTTAAAGGAGATCAACCAAATTGGTACCACGTTGTAGATTCTTTTTCATAACATTCCCCTTACACAATCTTTTAAATGAATTCATCTCTGTCGACAAAAAATAGACTCTGCGGTAAGTTGTTCCCAATAAGTAAAGAAATGCATTTTGTTTTAATATTCATTACTGAAAAGAGCCGTTTTATATCAATATTTGAATCAAGTTATCTAGATAATCCCACTAGATATCAAAGCCAGTTAATTCTCTGAGTATTCTTGTATATTAAGGTTTATAATGAAATAAGTTTTCTTGCTGTATAACGTTGGTACCTGCTGTATAAAGACGGTACCAAAGCTCCAAAGAAAGTGGTTGATCTCCTAAAAGTCTCATTCAATAGCGACGAGCGTCGCGATCAGAATGCTTCTTAGAAAATCCTGAATGTAAAAACCAATAACATGTTTCTGGACCTGGCAATCAAACTCACAGAATAGCCTGCAAAAAAAAAACACAGTATAAATAAAGTTTCCTTGATCCCAAGAGAACCCGGGACTCTTAGCTAACAATCGCGCGACACAGCTGAAGCGTTAAACACTGCTTAATTATGTGGAAACTTGCTAAGGACAGTTTTTATCCCTGTTTGAATATTCCTCTCTTCGTTTTTAAACCTGCTTTGAAACCTTTGATAAACATGAATGGAAAGATTGTCTCGCTGAAAAATATCCCTGAATATTGAGTACTGGTTTGATCTTGGAGATGGATTAAGTTTCAAGTATCGGTATTTTCATAATTTTGGGTGTATAGGGATGTATTGAAAAATCTTTCTATCGTTCGCTTTAGTATTTATTGAATCGAAACGATATAGTCTCTTTAATGTGAATATAAACCACATTTCCAGCTCAAAAACTTTTGTTACACGTATTTTGAGTGAATATTAGTCGTCTGATTTATTATGTTGTATCATTTCACCGATAGATTTTTAAATTTGTGAAATAATTATAAAATACTGGCAATAAGACAAGGAAGGTTGACTATGAAATATAAGTATTTAATTTCAATATTTAAATTCATCAGTGAAATCGGGTGGAAATAATTATTAATTTACAAGAATTGATTTTTTATGGATGAAAGATTTGAAAATTAATTCACATGAATAAATAGAAAACAAGTGTTGTGTGTGTATAACTATATTTACGTTGGTACAAATACAATTATTATTTGTATTAATATGGTAAGGAGAACTGACAGCCGACAAATTGAATGCTTCAATCGATTTGGAACCTTTTCTATAACCAATAATTGATTGTTTATTGGAAAACTTCTTTTAATTTTAAATCCAATCAAAGATATTGCGAATTTTTAATTAAGTTTTACAATAAATAACCTTTTAATAGTTTTTTTTCAATTTGAATTTTTGTAAATCAATTACGTCGTATATTAATAATTGGCTGAATGGATTCAAAAATTTAGAACACGAGTCAGATCATGGCCTGGCTTAGGTTTATATAGAACTAGCTGCCACCGGCGGCTCCACTCACGTAAAAGTCGAAAATTAACCTTAGGAAACTTTATCTATTTTATGTGCTAAACCTCGTTAAAAACCAATGATTTTCTAGTAAACAGATATGTTATGAGCGCGCGCATTTGAAGACTCGAATACGTCCTAATTGGGATGTATAGTCTTTAGTCTATGTCACGCATGCCGAAGAGCGATACGCTTTGTTGAAACAAAAACTAAATAAAATAATACCATCGTGTGTATTTAGAAAGTGTACCAATTATGATACCAACGTACATAAAACATAAGGGATCTCATACCATTATCACATCACATCATCAGCATATTAATGTTCCCATTGCTGGGACACAGTCCTCCTCACGGTGAGAGGGAATGGGCCATAACACACCACGCGGGCCCAGTGCGGGCTGGTGGATGTCACATGTCTTCGAATTTTTAGTTCTAGAACATGCAGGTTTCCTCACAATGTTTTACTTCACCGTTTTTCCTTTACCATTATGTTAGTATGCAATACACCTCAATTTACGAATTTATTTCAATAATTTTCCTAATATTCTGATATGTGGAGGTTAAGTAAAAGAAAAAAACATTGGTGGTCAGAATAATGTTTGTTACATTCACATTACACGCAAGTGACAAACACTAGCTGTCTCTTTTTTATTGTTGGTTTTATCAAGTTATCCCTTTCCACTTGTAGTGAAATGTCAGATGAATGAAAAGTGTGTATGTGTGCTGCCGTTTCTGCGCGGAAAACTTTTTTCGGTTGTTTTGTGAGCGTATAACGTATATGTTTACTAGAATATAATTGATATAAACTATCTAATTTCATCCAAGTCCGTTCAGAAGTTTTTACGTGAAAGAGTAAGAAACATATATCCATCCGTCTATCGTCACAATCTTTCTTGTATATAATAGTAGTAGTAATAATAACCCCCCACGGTGGGTACCCGCTTTTTCGAGGCGAGAGGGCTCAGCAGCCGTGGCCTGGTCATCCACAGGCCATGGTGAAGCGAAAAGGAACCCGAGGAGGGGCCGCTCGTCAGGGCTTTTGCCGATTAAGCCGACGACGTAGCGGCCAACAAGAAGGACCCGTCACAGGGGGACCAAGGGTGCCATATACGGGGCCGTCTGACACCCATGTGCTGATTTGACCCTTGGGGGGGTCACGGCGTACAGTGTGTTTTTGTGCGCCGGTGATGGGGGGTATCCCCCCGAGGAGAGTCCAGTTTACGGACAGCCGCGGCGGGTTTGCGGTGAGTTTTAACGCGTGCCCGTGTTACCGCCATGCCGACACAGTGGAGTTTTAGTGGGTGCATGAGCAAACCCACGGTTAAAAAAAAAGCAGTTTTAATAATAATAAGCACTAACGTTGCCGTGGTATAATTCGAAATTCACGTCGACAAAGCTATTGATAAAAGTTCAGTAATGTTCTGTAACAATCTCATCGTGATAACTGAGGTGAAGTGAAATTGAAGTGTCAATCCCTGACAGCGATTGGAATGATAGCTCACTTCATGCTCACTTCACCGCTGTTTTTGAATGTGTTTTTACAGAATCGACCGGCAGTTTGGCTTACAATCTTTCCACATAAATGTCAGACAGCAATAGAACTCTCTATTTCAGTAGAAATAAGTCGGATTCCTATGATGGCGGGTCATCTTGCCCTCGGGGATGGTCCTAGATTCACTTAACGCTGCCATACATGTTATATGGATTGGTCGACGGTTAGGTATTAGATTAAGCTTCTGTGACTTGTTGATTATACCTTCAATTACAATTTCAATAGCTCCTTCATTCTGAAGTGAGGGACTTCAGAATGAAGGAGCTATCAGGCTATCAGGATTTTATGATACTTTTTTTTGTTGTTGTTCGTTGAGTTAAAGTTAAAGTATGTCGGTGTTCAGTGTATCTCTTGGAAAAGGCATCCTCTAACGATTTCCATTGCTTTCGTTTCTTTGTACCTCTTCTACAATTCGGACCTGGTGTAAGTTTATGTTCGATCTCTCATCTTTTGCGCTGTCGACCTCTATTTCGTTTTCAACCATTATAATATTCAGTCTGGATTTTACTCCATTTGTCTTGGGGGCTTCGTAACTTACGGTTGTGATTAAACCTTACCCAAAAAATATTACTACGAGGCTACTTCAGCTTCATTACAATGAGCTGCTCTTTTTAAACATTACAATCAGATTTCTATGGCTCCGCTTGTAAGGATGAAGATATTAAAAAAAAAACTTCATATATCTATGATAGTAGAAGATGCCAGCATCAATTACTCATTAAAACATTACAGGTTATTTACTAATAATTAAATAATAAAAATGTTTAAATTTATCTCCACAAATTACATCAATAACTTAGCTGGTATATTGACAGATATTTAGACAAAAATTAAATGGTAATTTGTGAGAGATCTGGAGTGTAAACCTATTACATCGTTGTACATAGAGATTGTCAACACGAAACAAATGAGAAATGATCAGTGTGGATGGTGCGTATGTGTGTGTGTGTGAGAGTGCGTGAGTTTGACATTTCTTATTATATGTTGAAAGGCAATGTATAACTTTTGTTGAGGATATTTTTAGCCAGGACTAATATAGCAATGTTAGGCTGTGAAAAAGAAGGGTAAAAAGAGAGAGAAGAAAATAATGATATGGATGTGCGAAGTGATGAAAATGGTTTTTTTTATTTTTGTCGTCTCGCAGTTCGACCAAAGTAGCCGTCTACTGCTTAACCGGACTAACCTGTGGAGACTAATCTGTTAGCCTCCGGCCAGGCTTCAAAATTCTAAACCTAAAGCGACAGCACTAAGGGCTACCCCAGTTGAGGTCGGACCTCGGCTCAGGGCGTCGCTGGGGGGATGGCTAAGGCCGGATCTAATAAAGTGATTCTACCATCCGTTCGGAAAAGCCTACGTGGAGAAGAACGGACAAGAAACTCCAATAATATTTAACTATGGCTCAGCACGCGGGCTGGCTTATATGAATCGAAAAGGATTACGCGACGAGCCTCTGCGGTGAGGACGGAACGAATTTGTATGTAAATTTTGTATGAACGGCGGTTCGTACTATTTACGAACCCATTGGCGGTCCTTGTAGATAAGGCTATCGAGCTCCCTAGTAATGGCCTCGTACCTCGAAAAGAGGCGGGCGCATTCAGCGGGAAGGAGAGAGCCTGCGTTCCGGATTTCTACATCCAGAGCACGGGCTTGAGGGGACATAAATATTGAATACGCGCTGATAATATTTTCAGCGACGCATAGATATGGCTTTGGCCCGGAGGGGGCGACAGGGGGCTGGCACTTAGCAGCAGGGGTGGTGGAAGCCACCTTCTGGCTTTGTGCGGTCATAGGGGCGGCGGGGGGCATTGAGTCGGGGATATGAATTGGCGCTGCGATGGGAGTAGCCATCAGCGCTGGAATCGGCTGGGAGCAAGACTGAGGAGCCACACTTTGGTGGTTCAACTTACCCCAGGGTGAAGGCCTCTGAGGGGCTAGTCTGGGGGGGGGTTGAGGGGTAGGGGCTACCTCTCATTACGCTTGGCCATTTTAGGCGCAAGTTTAGGGGCTTTTGGGCAACCACGTTAATTAGCCGGGTGCCCGACTTGTCCACAAAGCACGCAGCTGGGAGGCTCCGTGCATTGTGATCGGTCCTTAGGACGGGTACAGTCCTTAGTACCATGCTCTCCCATGCAATTAACGCACCTGGGAGGCGCAAAGCAGTTGGTCTGAGAGTGACCGTAGAGTTGGCAGTTGTGACACTGACCAACGAGATGGGGACGGTATGGCTTTTCTATGGAAATGCCTGACAAGTTACATACGGTCCGGACATTGAAGATGGGGTTGTGACCCTCGAAGGGGAAGCACACGACAAGGACACTGCGTAGAGTTCTCCGCCTCTTGCTTTATGCAATTGGTGGACCTCTGACACAGGGACTTTTTGCGCTAATAAATCCTTTCGGATTTCTTCCGTCGGGATCTCCTTCGGAACGCGCTTTATCACGACTCTGGTGAACTTTTCCTCCGGAAGGGAGTATGTATGGAAAGATACTTACCTGTCTTTGAAAAAACGAGTTAAGTCTCGATAATCACGGGGCGTGGGGACTTGGATTCTGATTCCCTGTTGGCATGCAGTGGCCTTGGTGAAGTTGATTTTACGCGCTACACAGGCGCTTGAAATGTCGCTCCATTTCCCTTTATCTTGAAGATAAATGGGTGGAGGAGGAGGGGGCTTCCTAGTGGTAGTTTTACTACTACCATAGGGCTGGGCGAGCGGTTTAACCGCTGAGAAGGACTAGCGGGGGCGGGGGCGGGGGAGGGTTGCCTGTCGGGCAAGGCCGGCGGCAGAACTGGCTGGGGAGAGGTTTTAGCTACTGGCTTTTTGGCCTTGGTAGCATGAGGGGGACTTTTCCTCATCTTCCTCTTTCCTCCAGAGTGGACAATGAATTCTCTGTCATCAGAGTCAGAAGAAGAGGACATAGTGGCATAGTCCTCTGACAAATCGGGGTTATTGGGGTCTACTGGGGGATTATCTATTACTTGATCGATGTGGTCAGCTACTGCTGCCGATTCATCGTCGGTACTGAGGGCTGTGTCCATTTCGATGGGAGAGTCATGCTCCTCATCGACCCAAGATTTGGATTTGGACCTAGTTTCTGAATGGATAGCGGCTACGCGCTCTTTGTACTTTTTGTACTGAAGACGGGCGGACATCCTACGAGGAGGAGGCTTAGCAGCCGAAGTCTGGGGCTTTAGAGGGCTACGGTCTCTCTCCGAGGGAATTGGATCTGACTTATTGACATTGGCATGAACCTCGCCCTGGGAAACGGTGGGTGATCGAGGCCTGGAAGTGGGCCTGACAGGTGGGGAAGGTGACCTGGGAGAGTCCTTCTCCTCACATGGCACGGGGGCCATGCTAGGTTCAGGTTCCAGTACATCCTCCGACAGTCTTGGGCGAGCCTTTCCTTTATGGTCTTAATAGCCGCCTGTACATGGGCTGGGAGTTGTCTTACGTCAAAAGTGGGCGGGGGGGCAGGGGCACTGTAAGGTGCACATCTGGCAAGGGAGGCAAGAATAATTTTAAATCTGGACTGTTTTTCTTGACGCGGACTGGGATTGTCCGACATCAAGTCCTTGACGAGCTCTATTAACACCTCAACGGGATGCATCGTTGTCAATAGAGCCAGTGCAAAGAGAAGAGAAAACTAATCTAGATAGGGGCTGATAACCTTATTCCCCGGGTGGATGGGCCCGGGGATGTGTGAAATCCTACCCTCCCAGCCGGGTTAGACTGGGAGGTGTGTATCTGGTGAGCCCTAAGCTTGTTATCCTGCCACCAATCTTATTGGCTGGCAGGGGTCCTAGGGTACCAGTGAACCCACCGAAGGTGGGCCCCCCTACTCCTGTGTACCGAAAGTCTGGCACGTCGGGGTTGAGACACCAGACCGTGCCAGGTGAATCGGTGTGGGGCAGAGACAGGGGTTGACTGGGCTATCTACCAAGGCCAACTACCCTGCTCCCGACTCCTTCTGACTGCCGTGTCCAGACGGGACTTGGCGAGTGGGCGGGTCACCACTCCACTTGGCTTCGTTAACACCGTTAGGTGTCCACCAAGGACCACTAAGTCGTGGTTTTAACCCGGAAGGGGCCAAAAAAGATGTAACCGAAGTTACTAGTAGTGACACCTGTGGGCGGCGCGCGGAGACGCGGTGACTGCAGTGACGTCACGCAGTGGCGCGACGAGTCGGAGAGAGGGGCGCGGCGGGGAGCGCGGTGGGGGCAGCGAGAGCGGCGGGCGGCAGCGAGACCACCGCTCGGCGGCGATGGCAGGCGAAGAAAATGGATAAAGTGAGAATTGAATATATTAGAAGAAGTTTGAAAGTGTTTTTCTTTCTTCGATCACGGGGCTTATTTCATACGAACCGAGTATTTTACTGGAAAAAAAGTTAGTCATGAACTGTAGATGATACTCAAGGTTAGTACTTGTAGTATACTCCTAGAGATTGCCTTTTCAAAGCATTCAATTTCACCTTTGATAGTAGGTATTAGCATAGAAAAACATTTCAAATGATATAATAATATACCTGTGTTAATTAAAGTAACAGAGAGAGCTAAGCCGAAGTATCAATTTTATGTCTCTTAAAGTATAGTGCGTAAGGGATAAATTGTAACAATATCTGTACATTTCAGCGGCATGTATCTCATTATCGCTCATCGTCATCTGCAATCTGCAATGACGCCGCTACTGACTATTCGGAAATATTGTCACGAAATCATTGCAAAGTACGTCAAAAATAGACACATATGTATAGAAAGAAGGTCGACTCCATACAAAGAGGGGTACGGGGATCTAAAACAAATGCCAGTCGTGAATACGCTAGCAGCACCCTACGGGAAGATTGTCTATGTGCGCGTGTGTTTGGGCTCTTTGTATGGAGGCAACCTTATTTCTGTACATGTATATTCTGTGAATCAAGAGTGCTATGCTGTGGAGAACCCGTGGCTTCAAATGTCCGACCCCGAGGATAAAATACCCCGCGGATTTGATCACAAGTGAACAGTGAAGGAAAATAAAACGGCATGTAAGACATGTGACATCCACTAAATCACAATGGTTCTGCGCTTTTCACCCTATTCCGTTGCTATGAAAACGTTGTAGGTTTATTATTGAACCGACCTTCTGTACTTATTCAAATTCAAATTCATTTATTGCTCAACACAGTACATAAAAATACACTTCCAGATGTCAGGTGAATGCGCAGTCAACCGTGTTCCACCTTGGCGAAACAATCCAACACCTGGCTTGCGAAATTATAGTTACAATAATAATTCAAATAATACAATGTTATAAATTAAACTAAAATAACAATTGAACGTATAAGTCATTAATAAAAAATAAAAATCTAAAACGTGATCGACGTCATAAATTAAAAAAAAATGATAAAATGTCATTAATAAAAAATAAACTAAAACGTATTCAATGTCATAAATTAAAAAAAAAAAAAGTCATAAATTAAAAAATGGTATAATATGTCATAAATTTAAAATTAAAACGCATCCAATGTCAAAAATTAAAATTATATCCAATATCATACATTAAAATTCTGTACGATGTCATAAATGAAAGAAATCAGATGTATAATATGTCATAGATAAAATTTGAACGTATACAATGTCATAAATTAATATTAAAATTCTAAGACGTAGACAATGTCATAAATTAAAAAATTGAGAAGTAATGTCAAATTATACAATGTCTTAATAATTAACAAAATAATAAGTAAACAAATCGGACCCAAGTATCCACCCCAATCACACCTGAACAGATAATTTTCTGTCCAACAGGTACTCATGTACTGTGTAGTATGTCTTGCTTAGCAGTAAATTATTCAATTGTTTTTTAAATACATTGATGTCATTAATATTTAACAAAGAATTTGGAAGTTTATTATAAATTTGTGGAGCCATTCCTGTGAAGTTTTTATGAAACACTGCTTTTTTGTGCTGTCTACCGCTTATTTTATTTTTGTGTCTTGCGCTGTGAAGTTTTTCAAACAAGTGAAAATTTGTTTTAACAAAGACAGCTACTTCGTATATGAACAGACATGGTACTGTTAAAATTCGAAAATACGCAAAGAACGGTTTACAGCTTTCCGTGCTTGGTATACCGCATATCGCCCTAACACATCTTTTTTGCGCTCTAAATACCGTCTCCATATTTGTGGAGTTACCCCAGTATATGATCCCGTAGCGTAACGTAGATGTAACATATGCATGCTACGCCGTGACCAAAACTTTTTGGTGTACCTCCTTTGCGAGATTGGATATGCAGAGAAGGCATATGCATGCTGGCTCAGGCGTTTACACACACTGTCACTGTGAGTTTTCCACGACATATCTCTATCTAGCTCTAGTCCTAAAAATTTTGTAGTGTCAGTATCTGAAATTATTTTGTCTTTATATTTTATGTCCGGTTTTTTATGATTTGTCATTTGCTCAAAAGGCATTATTTTCGTTTTGTCAATATTTATTTTCAAATTATTCGCGCCCATCCATTCTACTAATACTTGGAGACAGTGGTTTATCTCTCTCTCAAGTGTCGTCGCATCATTGTAGCCACTAAAAACAACTGTGCTATCGTCAGCAAACAAAACCATAGGGTGGTGTGTTTCTCTGGGCATGTTGTTAATGTATATAATAAATAATAACGCTGCCAAAATACAACCTTGGGGTAGACTATAGTTATTGGGTCTCTGACTCGACATATATGTACGTTCGGTTTTTGAAGCAATACATACTTTCTCTATCCTCGTAACTTGTCTTCTGTCTGACAAGTACGATTCTAAAAGTTTCAGAGCATTGCCCCTAACTCCATATCTTTCCAACTTCTTTAACAGAATTGTTCGATCAACAAAATCAAATGCCTTGCTCATGTCCATGAATAAAGCAGCTACTGGACTTCTATTATCAATACTAGTAATAATTTTATCGAAGAGATTAAAAACCGCTATGTTAATATTCTTTTTTCTCCTAAAACCGTATTGCTCATCAGCAAAAAGATTTTTCCGTTCAAAAAAAGAGTTGTATATTATGTGTTGTATATTACTTTCTCCAATATTTGAATTTTAGGAGAATATGGGCAGTAAGGCAATAGGTCTATAATTGGCTGGATCATGTTTGCTACCTTTCTTACGAGTATGTAGCGGTTTTATTACGGCCAATTTTAGGCGATCCGGAAACACACCCGATTCTAAACACATATTTATTATGTAGCTAAGTACCGGTGCTATGATAGTTGAGACATATTCAATGACATTTGTTGTGATGTCATCATATCCCGAACTATGTGTATTATTCAACGAAATAATTAGTTTTATAATGTCAGAGGGAATTGTGGGAATTAAAAATAAAGAGTCAAGGTGCATGTCAAATTTTAAATTTTGATCACAAATGTTCATGTCAGAAACTGATTCGATTTCATTAATAAAATAGTCATTGAAGGTTTGGGAGATTATTTTTGGGTCAGTTATATCTTCGTTATTTATCCTAAGTTTTGATATTGCTTCAACCGGTTTGTTATTTTTGGATTTATTTATTATTTGCCATGTAGCCTTGCTCTTATTCGATGCATTATTAATATGGTTGTTATTCTGTGATATTTTTGTTAGACGAATTATAGTTTTTAACCGTCGCGAATAAGTTTTAAACCTTTATTTAGTATTGGAGTTTGGGTCTTTCCGAAACTGCCATAACATTTCGCGCTTGCGTTTACAGCATAATTTTATTCCTTTACTGATCCACTTAGGAGATTTTACTGCGTATCGCTTAAGTTTTTTAAGTGGAAAGCACATATCGTAAAACAATTTAAACGTGTCGTAAACGTTATTGAATGCGTCATTGGGTTCTTTGCAGGAATAAATATCATTGAATGTCAAATTTTGTAAACACCGTTTAAAGTTTTGCATATTTTCTGTACAGTAACTACGTCTAAATATGTACCAATAAGGGAGAATGCAAGTTTTTTTAACTGGACATTGTAGTAGTTGTGCTGTATGATCTGACATTGCCAGTTCGACCGTTACGCATTTACTACCCCGTATATTGTCGACAACGTTATCAATACAGGTGCCGCTACAAAGACGTGTAGGGGTAAGCACACCTATTTTCAGATTTAAACTTTGCAATAGATTTTTAAAACTGCGAGAGGCATAGTTATTCTTCAGAAGATCTATATTGAAATCACCACATAAAATGATCTTTTTCTTACGTTTGAAGCAGATGTCATTGAGAGTCAAATCTAAATTAAAAAGGAATGTATTTAATGACACCTTATCCGTATTAGGAGGTCTGTATATACACAAGACTATTACGGGGTGATTCTGCAACTCAACTGCGCAACCTTCAATAAGGTTTGGTTTACACCATTTTCCTACATCAATTTTTTTTTTATTTCTTTTTTTTTTTTTCTTTTTTTTTTTTTTTATTATCTATATAGTGGCAGATCCTATCGACGTTCGAACGTCCGTCTGTGATGGAGAAGTTCAATTTCACGAACAATTGATCGCTGGTACCTTCGGCGTCCGACTCAGAGGAGGCTCGATGCTATTCGATTGATTAACAGTCAAAGACTTCGGGATTGGACGGACTTTCATTGGTGGTTTGGTTTTGTTGAGGTTTAATATTTTTATTTAACGATAGGCTCGCGTTTAACTACTATCTGGCCTGATGGTAAGCGATGATGTGGTCTACGGTGATAAACGCTTGCCTAGAAGTAACCTATTCAATCTGACTGAATTAAAGACCCCAAGGTAGGTTGTAGCTATCAGGAAACAAAGACTCCGGCAGGGAATTTCACTTCGTAGCTGTGCAAACAATGAAACTATTCGGTTGACATCCTGACATTCTTTATTAATTTTACTGTCATACAATTGCCATACTGTGAGAACTTCTGCCACCTGTGGTACTAGTTTACGTTAGTGCAGGGCATCCTAGGTTAATATTGCAATAATTGCGTCTGTAATTATTTAAAAAATTCTGTTGTTATTTTTCCAATCTGTAATTCTGAATTTAATTATATTATTATTTAAAACTAATATACTCTTCAGGGCTTGTAATTTTGATTCAATGATGTTAAGATTGATTGCCAACTTGGGTAAATTGAAAAAAGTTTTAGTATGCAGATTCGTTTTTAAAACAAATTTTATGTAATTGAAATTAGTTACCTATTGAAAGATAAAAATTAGCATAATTTATTCAATTGACTTGACCTCCATATAATTAATCAAACTTTTATCTTTTCCACCGGAATCTCTCAGCAAAACGAAGATATTTCATCACTTTATGTGAACATCAAAATAGTGATCTTCAAGGCTATTATTGTGATATCCAGCTTTCTATTCAGATTTCTGTTTTAAATTTTATCTTTTCATATTTATACTGGTTCATGTACCGGATCGATCCTCCGCGGGATTGTTACGACCAAAACTTAACGGAGTACACAGTTCCCAACCTCTCTCAACCCGGTAGTATATTCTCGTTCAATAATTTTCAACTCTTACGCGGTATAATCCGCGAGATAAAGCTACTGGATACTCCAACGAAATTCCTACTCTGCAAGTAATAAACAAGAAATAAAACCCATTTCACAACAGTCATAAGAAGCTCTAAAGAAATACTTAGGTACGTAGGGACTTAACACTCACAATAAAAAGAATACAGCTTGGATCATTCTTCATTACAAACGGCTCGAGATGGCTCGAGACGGCACGAGACGGAAAACATCCATTAATTGTTAAGGGCCTCATCAACGAGTCTTCTGGAACAATTGAGAAGTTCCCAGCGATAAAATCTAAACGCTAAGTCGAGAATACAGTCTGAATGGAAAGTTTAACTTAAAAACATTTGACACAAAATTATCTACTTAGTTGTAAACTATTGATAGGATCGCATTATATTAATTGTCTGAAATTATAGAATGATTTAGGAAAATCGACATGGATCGAGAAAATCTATTAGTAATATAGAACGCCAATTTGTTTTTTGACTAGCCTCATCTTTTATAAACGGTATAAACCATCTCTATCCCCAAGAGACAGAAGAAGAAGAATGAAAATTACTTTCCTAAATTTCCACAAAAAAACATTCCTAAATTATACACTGAGAAACGACGCTTTCAAGCGATTTATGATGACAGGCTTTCAAACAGTGAAGTAACACGTGTAAGTGAGCCTTTAAAATGAGTGAAACTGGGTTTAGAACGATAAAATCTAGCCGCTGCACGCTGTACAATTACATCTAATGGTTGCTCAGTGCTTGCTTAATGCCCTTAGTGCAGTAGCGGGGTAACGGTATAAAGAGGCTTTAATATAACTAGTAGGGATCGCAATCCCGCGGAACGGAAGTACGGGATTGATCACACCCGGTCAGGATCTCACGGGATCCCGCATAGTAATAAAAAATATAGAGAACCACATAAAAGCATTTTAATTCTGTCCTTAAAAACAAGCTTTATCACATTATCATAATTAAATTAAAATAGTTTTGTTTTGTAACATTTTTAATACTTTATATCAGTAATAATTATCTATCTAATGCTGAAAGTATGTAATCACTAAAAAATACCAAGTTTGCCTGATACGCAGAGTGTGTCTAAGATCCCACTAGGGTTGTACAGACCTTTTTTTTTCCAGATCCCGGGCAATTACGGGATCCCATCGTTCGTGATTTCAATTCCTAATAGCTAGGTGTAGCTATTATTGTAGGTATTTTTTTTGAGCTGTCTTGAAGGTAGGTATTGTCTAAGTAGCCCAGTTCGCATGGCATGAGTGAGCGTTGTGATAAAAAAGAAGATGTTTTTTAAATACATTCCTTTTATTTTAAGATTTAGGAGCAGGACTTAATTTAATTATTTAATGACTTTGTCTTAATTCTTTTAGTTGCAGAGACTAGGAACGAGTAGGTAACGGTATTTACTGTGTTAAAAACAGAATGGTAGCTGTTCTCTGCATACAAAGATTGTGCACCGATATCCCTCATTCGTTAATCGGCCTCTATACTCTATGGGGAGTGTATAATCATAACAAAAATTACACCAATTTCTTATGCGTGACTAAAATATAAATTTGACTGCCAAGTGATACAATCATACTGTTTATTACAGAAAGATATATACTGTTCTTCTATGTCTTTTTTACCATTAATAATTGTCAACTTTGTTCAATAGGCCTCTGATAACAGCGCAATTTTGAGCATTTTTTGAGGGTTCTAATGCTTGTAAAGATAATGTATCATCAAAAAGGAAAACAGATATACAGTTTGTACCTTTATTTTTTTAGTTTATGGAATACCTTTTAAATTTGTTCAATATTGGAGGAGGAAATAGGCGAGAGCCAAACCTCGTATTATGACTTTTTACATATGTGTTACGTCAGAACTTTTTACTAGGAGAACCGATTTTGATGATTATTTTTTTATTCAAGTGATGACATTTAAATTTAGTGAAGCTCTAATGAAGAACTTCGGAGATATACAACAGGACTTCTTAATAAACAACGGCAAATCTCTCCAGATTGCTGCAATCGCGTGTCAGTTTATTGTATATGCCATTTCATAACATAATATCACACCGGTACGCTCTAACGGGGTACGCAGATGTGTACGGTTCACCCTGGTACACTCATTTCACCGATTATTTTCTAATTTTATATTATACATTGTAGGTACCTTACTATAGAACTTGCTCATTATGTACCAGAACCAAAAAGTGAAAATACAAGCTCTTTTAACAAAAAAATACAAGAGACTTCAAAAAAAAACACTGCAGTCAAAATAAATTCAATTCCGGAAATCGGTGTCATAAACGAAGAAACGAAAACAGGAACACCGACTGCCGAAATTTAAGTTATTTTTTCGATTGTCACTATTATAGTTTACTAAATCAACCGTGCTTTGCTAGCTTTAATATAGAACCAGAAAAATATATAGGTATAGGTAAACATAGGCAAGAAATGAACAAACCTAAATATTTGCTATTTTCAGGATTCAATTCTTCGCCCTTTATCAACACATCGGTTTTCACCTGCCTAACGTGAGGTAGGGTAAACTTAATGCATTTGGTTTTTTTTCATTAAGAAGTAAATTATTAACATTGAACCAGTGAACTACTTTTGAGATCGCGCTATTTACATCGTCAGTAACCAGCTGCTGACGATTAAGTTTAAACAAAAGTGAAGTATCATCCGCAAACAACACTATATCATGGTTATCCTTTATGAGGTAAGGCAAGTCATTAATATAAATAAGAAACAAGAAAGGACCAAGAATCGAGCCCTGCGGGACTCCCATTGTTACCATAGATCCAGGTGATCTTTTTCCATTAACGTCAACGGTCTGAATCCTATTACTCAAATATGAAGTAAGAAGATCCAGAGCGCTGTTCCGGATCCCGTAGTGGCGGAGTTTCCTGATTAGCGTTTCATGAAAAACACAATCAAATGCCTTGGACAAATCACAAAAGATTCCCAAGGCAACGCACTTATCTTCCCATGCATTATAAATATGTCCTAAAAGCTCAACACATCAGTATTTGAACGACCCCTTGTAAAACCGAACTGTTTGCTATGTAATAATTTAAGGGCGAAGAATTGAATCCTGAAAATAGCACAGTATTCTTAGGCTTAACTTTGGATGCTAAGCTTCAGTGGGGCCCACATATAGATAAATTGTCAAAGAAGCTAAGCTCCGCAGCATATGCTGTTAGAAAAATTCGTAATTTAACTGACATAGAGACAGCCCGTTTAGTTTACTTTAGCTATTTTCATAGTGTAATGTCGTACGGTATTCTGTTGTGGGGAAATGCCGCCGACATCCAGACTATCTTTGTTTTGCAGAAAAGAGCTGTTCGATCAATTTATAAATTAAGCCCGAGACACTCTCTCAGAGAGAAATTTAAGGAGATTAATGTAATGACTGTGCCTTCTCAGTATATTTATGAAAATCTTTTATATGCCCATAAAAATATAAAATTGTTTAAAAAATACAGTGATATCCATAACATAAATACTAGGAACAAACACAAATTTGTAGTACCTACAACAAGGCTCAAGAAAATAGGTGGCTCGTTTAGATGTCAATGTGTACGCTTTTATAATAAGCTTCCAAGCCACGTACAAGATCTAAGTCTTAATAAATTCAAGTCTTTCATTAAACGTAAGTTGTGCCAGAAAGCGTTTTATACAACAAAAGATTACATTGAGGACAAAAAGGCTTGGGATTGAGCTGTAGTAGCTACATAGTCTTCACATTCATATATATATTTTTTTGTTTTTATTTAAATTTATCTTAATTTTTAATCATGGTCTGGCAGTTTGAGTAGTTTATGCGGCCTACCCGAATGTCCTTTCTTTGGTATTGTTCATCGAATCGTTGAGCTCCTTAAATTCTGAGTTGAGCTGCTCGGTTATTGACAAATGCGTGCACTGACTGGATAGGTCCACTCAATCTGGCTGGTTCTTTCCTCAAAAGACCATTTCAGACATCAGTCTACATGGTCTTCACATGATCTAACCAATATTTTGTCTGGACTTTAAAAGAGACTGTGACCTCTGAGTTTGTTTCGGCCTTTCTTCTCAGAGTAGTCAGATAGGAAACGCCGACCTCATCTAGTTTTAAAAATATGTTCGACATGTAAAAGTGTTTGTACAAACCAACTACAGAAATAAAATCATTTATCATTTGCCGTACGTAGTGTATACACCTTGTATTTGCAGACTATTAAATTATAATTTGTTTACCCAAAGCAACATTCGCTTTAGCGATGGGTGCTGGGTACAAAATAAATCGCTGTATATTTGGTTGCTTGTGTTTTATGAATACCTATACCGTATACCAATAATTCAAAGCATTTGTAAGTAGAATCTGGTTAAATCAAAACAAATACAGCCCATCTTATCTCTCTTCAATCTTAACAAAGTTACTGAGCCGAATTCTCGTTATATGTGAGAATTCCTTCACCCGTGCTTCTAAATTGGAACTCTCTTTCATCAAAACATTGGCGGCACATTTCCCATTGCTTTTCTCTACGTATAAATTCATAATGAAGGTAAGGGTGCAGACAAACTGCTGCTTCAACAACTTTTCAAGATGCTTGTGAATATTATGGCTTAGAAACTTCCTCGCGATTTTGTGAATGAAACTCTATTTGTTTTTTTTTTAAAGTAAACCTCCCTTTGAACTCCCTAGTGTTTTTCCTAGTAGGTTAGAGTTAGCTTGTAATGAATAACATTTACTACATCAACAACCCATTTTTTAGGTAATCACGCTAGAATCGTAGTGCCTGCTTTAGGTGCTTCCTATAACAAATGAAAAGAAATGTCTATGTAAATTGATTGCGCTTGTTAGAATTTAAAGTATGTGTGACGTCATTAAATCATGAATTTTCATTTTTCAAGTCACAATGTACATAATACGTACCCGTCATATTTATTAAGCACCTACCAACAAATATCTAATTGGTACCTACCTAAATTATTATTGTGTTGTCAACTATGCCCTATGGCCTTTATTTCTAATATGTTAAATTTATTTAAGGGCTAGTCTATATTCTTTACCTTACCTTGTTATTTTGATTCTATAATATTGTAAATACTTTATGTAGTTGTAAAAGGTATCGATAAATACTATGAAAGAGCTTCCGTAGATTTTATTGCCCTTCTTCTTTACGAGAACTAGTTTAAAGATCGCGCGGTAAGCTCACTGAGCCTTCTCAATATGAACTAATTGACAAGCCTTATTTAAATAAATACCTAGGCTTGTCTTTCTGTGCTTTTATTCATAAAATCCTTCCTTTACACACCACATACATTGGAACTCTGATATATAGTAAATAACTAATAACCAACATGTTTTTAAACTTTGCCCCACACTAGGAATTTCTTCCTGTATCGTGGGTACGTTTAAAAACATATAAACTCATATACACAAACACCCAGAGCCGGAACAACTATCTGTAGGTCATACAAATATTTGTTCCGTGCGGGAATCAAACCCGCGACACGCAGCGCAGCAGTCAATCGTTCAACCACAAATTCAAAGCTTGCTATCTTGGTAGATATCAATACTTTTATATAGAGTTTATTCATGATTCTAACATGATTATGTCAATTAGTTTATTTCCAGATCATTAAACCGTTTTTGTGCGTTTCTTGAGAAAGTTGTTCAGTTGTTTATCTTCAAATTAATGAGAAATTATATTGAATATTTAATATGGATCATCCATCAACGAGAGGGCGAGGCAAGCCAAAAAGATGGATGTGATCATTGATATAAAAGAAAAGGGAAATGATGGCTTAACGGTTGACACTGACAGGAAGGTATGGAAGAAGAAAACGTGTTGCACCGATCCAAGTAACATGGGATAAGGGCAGAAAGTTGATGAGGGTGGATGAAGAGTCTATCTTCAAAAATAACCATCACTTGTTTTTCATCTTTTTTAAAAAATTTGATAGCAGTTGCTCTCAAAACGGTGAAGGAAAACATCGTGAGGAACTGGCATGTCCTAGATCCAACAATTCGAAGACATGTAACATCTACCAAACCGCACTGGGCCCGCGTGTTGGATTATAGCCCATTCCCTCTCTATGAGAGGAGGCCTGTGTCCCAGCAGTGGGAACATTAAAAGGCTGATAATGATGAAAGCAGTTGCGGTTATTCAGAAGTCAGACAAACAGTCTAGCGGTAAGACTGTAGCCAAAAAGTGTCGTTTTTTTTTGTCGACTATTGTCTTGCGCTTGACCACTATCTCACCTAATGGTAATCGATGATATGGTCGGAGGAGCTGGATGGAATTGGCTCCTTCATTTAGCTATATCCAGTTAGACTAGAAGCCGACTACCACATTCCAAAGCACATAGTTGTGAAAAGGCAAGACACTTTTTTTTGTACTTTATTATTAAATTCTTAATAATTAATTACGATCTAAAAGAAAAAAAACAAACGACAGCGCACGTCAATGTTTTGATTTTTTTTCTAAAAGGAAATAATATTATTATGAGCAAATTTACTGTATATATTTTTTTCGGTGCAGAACATTAAAAGTCTTTGCTTTCGTGAAATTTTTGGTGCTTTCAAATTTAACAACTACGTGGATGGTGCCTTTGATGGACGCGATTTTTTTTCTGCCGTGAAAAGTTAAGAGAGTGCATCTGTGTCAAGGAATATAAGTACTCTCTACCGATCTGTGTTCTGCTCAGCAGTTGGAGGGTTATTGTGCGCCTCACACGCTTCAAAGCGGCTTAGTTTCGCAACGCGACACCTTCTGTCATCGGTAACCAGGGCTGCGCTGCGCTAAAATGACGTCGAGGCCGGCGCGGCGCTCCCGGCCGCCAGTGCGACTGCGCCGCACTCGGTCGCTAGGCAACCATTTTTTTTTTGGCAAAAGACATTTTCGTTTTGTTTATATATAATCAATTATGTTTTTTTTTAGTGCATTTTATAGTTATTAGTGTTTATACTTTTGTGATAGTTGGTAAGTCTTGTGTAAGTGTACCTACTCTTTTTCTATTTTATGTTTGGCGCCGTCGCCGGCTGTAGCGACGCCGGAATAATTAGTGCCAGTCAACCTATCACATCACTGGATGTTCAGCTGGTGAGATGCCCACATTGCTCCCAGGCTCGTTTTTTCAAAGGCGAAAGGGGGCTTAAGATTCACTATGGCAAGGTCCACAAACCTCATAGTTTACCTTTGTGCCCCCAAGCCACATCTCCGACATCAACACCTTTTGAAGAAACTTTGTGGAAAACATTGTCTAAATTAAAAAAATCCACTCCAGTCCTAAAAAAAGTTCCCCGGGGCGCGAGGCACTCTGTTGCTCAAAGTTTAGCGCGATGTGTTCGTCACGCGACCCAGGAGAACTCACAACGTGCCTGGGAGCACTTACTCACCTTCCCTTACAGGATTCTGCATATCCAAAAAAATTTGGCAAATCAAAAATCATTAACAAATCAAATTAAAGAAAACTGCAACAATTCGGCCCGCATTTTAGGCTCCAAATTACCGTTTTTTAATATTTCTCAGAAAGGCATTTGTGCTCATGTGGAATCCAAGTTAAGTGAGGGTGACATAAGGGGGGCGGCCAGACTACTGTTCAGCAGTGATGTGGTGGCGCCTTACTCTCCAGAGACCCTTGCAGCCCTAGAGAGTAAAAACCCAGCGCCTGCGGATGATCTCACCTTCCCCGACCCGCCCGTCCACCCCGACCCCCTCGTTCAGGATTCATCAATTTTCCAAATTACAGCCCCGCAGTTGATCGCAGCCGTAAGCTCTTTCCGGACTAGTTCTGCTGGCGGCCTCGACGGCCTGACTCTACAGCATTTGAAATATTTGTAGAGTTCAGGCGCCGGGGAAGCTGGTGAGTCGCTCTTGAAGGAGCTTGCGGTTCTAATTAACTTAATGCTCTCCGGCAGCGTGAACGATGCCGTCGTCGATGTCTTGTATGGGGCTAACCTGTGTGCCCTGTGCAAGAAGGACGGCGGCATCCGTCCCATTGCTGTCGGTTGCACCTACAGGCGTTTGGCAGCCAAAATATGTTGCAAGATGTTTAGTGAATCGCTTGCAACTAAGTTCCAGCCCCTTCAACTTGGTATTGGTTCCAGAGGGGGCTGTGAGGCTGCCGTACATGCCTTATCCTCATTTCTTAACTCCAAAAAAGGTGAGGTCATTCTCAAGGTTGACGTCAAAAACGCATTCAACTCCGTGAACAGGGACACTTTGTTGGCTGAAGTCAAAAAAGTACTACCCGAAATTTATGGTTTTATGTGGCAATGTTATAGGCATCCATCAAAATTATTGTATAAGGACAACATTTTGGAATCTGCAGTTGGTTGCCAACAAGGTGACCCTCTCGGGCCTGTCATTTTCAGTTTGGCTATTCATCCCATAATCCAACAACTAAATTCAAAATTTAACTTGTGGTATTTAGATGATGGAACGCTAGGAGGTGATGTTGACACCGTTTTGAATGACCTGCAACTCCTCAAACAGAAATTTAAATCTATCGGCCTGGAACTTAACCCCTCAAAGTGCGAAATTTACCTCTCTGACGTTACCGACAGACAATCGACTTTAGATAAATTTAATGCAATAGCCCCGCAAATCAAAATCTTAGACAAAAGTTCCCTGCACCTCCTAGGTTCCCCTATTTTAGAAGAAAGTTTTTCATCTTTCATCGAAGACAAAATCAAACATTTTAATGATATTTCGGATAGACTCTCCAAAATTAATTTACATTCGGCATTCACCCTTATCAGATATTGCTGTTTCGGACCAAATTTTATGTATTTTCTCCGTTCTTCTCCTCTTTGGAAGAAACCTGAACTTTTGGACAAAATTGACCAGATTATTCGCAACACATTAACATCCATTCTTAATGTGGCCTTGGACGACCGAGCGTGGCTGCAAGCCACCCTACCGTTTTGGTGGCCTCGGCGTCCGCAAAATTTCTAGTGTAAGTTTACCAGCGTTCCTGTCTTCTGTCCACAGCACTGAAAAACTGACCAGGAAAATTTTAACTCTTTCCCTGGTTGACTCGGAAGTGCCGTGCTTGACAGACGCAGAGGACGCCTGGGAAGTGGCTTGCCCGGATACGGATCGGCCCGAGAACCCATTTTCCCAGAGACAGTGGGATGAGCCGCTCTGCAGGTACGGAATAACCTAATTAATACATCTACCAATACTGCTGAGCGTGCCCGCCTGCTGGCTGTGGGTGAGTGGGAGTCGGGCCTCTGGCTTCAGGCAATACCGTCGCCTAACATAGGCACTATGCTAGGTGACACAACCTTCCGACTCGCTACATGCTTGCGTTTGGGCGCTCCTTGTGGGGCTCCACATCGCTGTCAATGCGGTGAAGCAGTCGACTGCCTCGGACACCATGGCCTTTCTTGTAGTGAGAGTGCAGGTTGGATTGCGCGGCACGCTAGAATTAATGATCTCATCCGTCGTGCTCTTGCCACCGCCGGGGTGCCAGCTGTCTTAGAACCCAATGGCCTGGCACGCGTCGATGGGAAGAGACCAGATGGTATGACCATAATGCCATGGAAGTTGGGTAGGTCTTTGGTGTGGGATGCAACTTGTGTCGACACCCTTGCACCATCCCATCTTCCTAGCACGGTGGGCTGCGCTGGGGCGGCTGCTGCAGGTGCTGAAAACCTCAAACGGCGCAAATACAACAACTTAATTGGTAACTATGTGTTTGAGCCGTTTGGGGTTGAAACACTAGGGCCATGGGGTCCGAGTGCAATTTTTCGGGATATCGCCAAGCGGTTGGTCGACTCTTCACGAGACCAGAGGGCTGGCCTTTTTTTGGCCAAAGAATCAGCATTGCCATCCAACATGGCAATGCTGCCAGCCTTCTGGGCACTTTTCCTGTTGACAGCGATGTGGACGAATTTTTTGACGCCCCGTTATTGTACATACATATTTTTATTCCTTTTTAAGTTTTAATATTAGTTTGTAAATATTATTGTACATATATAGAACAGAAACAAATAAAATAATATTGTAATTAAGTATATAAGTTATATTACGATCTAGACTAAAAAACTAATAAGCAATTTAACTCTAACTTAATGTTACGTGATAGATTATGTTCAAACTAAGAATAGTGTCCATTTTCACTTTTAGACAAGTCCGTAGCACTTTCTTAGAGTCTGGTATAATTTATAAAAACACTATGTTCATTGGTATATGTAGCACAACATTGTTACTATTATTCATTCTCTTTGACACTAATGCAAAAAGTTTAGTTCTTTTTAGTCTAAGCACTAAGTCTGTGTTTGTCTGTGTTCACATGTCGATGAAGTCTGCGTTCGTGAGCTTCAGCACATTTTTGGATGATGGTGGCGACGAATTCCATTTTAAGGTCACGGTGGAGGTCGTCATTTCTTATGTACCAGGGTGCAATTACAGCATTCCTAAGGAATTTATTTTGGAATAGTTGGCTAATTTTGACATTGCTTTTTTTAGCACAGCCCAAAAGTTGGATATCATACGTCCAAATTGGCATCAGTATATTCTTGTATAGGGTTATTTTATTATTTACACATTATGATACTTATGTTACGTAGACAAATTATATTTGTATGGCCTCCCAATGGTCAATGGATTTCTAAGAATTATTAAGTCTCTAAAATTGTCGCAACTGCGGTTTAGTAGTTTAGGCTTTACGCACCTTTGATTTTGCTCATTACAAAAACACTGTCTTTCTAGACCCACGAGGGATCTAGAACTCCCAGTACCTAAAGTAAGTGTTTCATTTATTTATTTATAACTGTATGCAGGTACCTAAACACAAAA
This sequence comes from Orthosia cruda, assembly GCA_964057195.1. Lineage (NCBI taxonomy): Eukaryota > Metazoa > Arthropoda > Insecta > Lepidoptera > Noctuidae > Orthosia > Orthosia cruda. The sequence continues at coordinate 2,665,620 of OZ059836.1, forward strand.
CATTTAAGTAAAAGAGAGGAGATTAAAAACAAATAGTGGAGCACAATTTATTTCAAAAGCTTCCAGTGGACCAGCGACAGGTGAGTTGGTTAAATAATATTATAATTTGTAGTAACTACATACTAATGAAGTTAGCTATAGGTAATTCATTTACAGCTTTAAATACGTAGATGCCAAGCAAAAGTTTTTACGGCAATATATTTCTTGTTTTACAACCTTTTTAGTCTAATTCCATCAAGATTATAACATTTCCCAGAATATAATCTGCCATAAACGTAACGGGAAAACATGAAAAGAATATTGGTTAATCATTTGTATTCCAAGTAGCGCGCTATTTGCATAATACCCGAATAAAAGTCAGGAGGGAAAGGTCTAAGGCATCTGTTCCTTATTTTGGCAACACCGTTGAAGTACCCTTCATATTATATCGTCAAATTAGGGCCGCATTGATTTCCGTAAATCGCAAGGTTTCACTTAGTTATGCCCAAAAATTATGTAAATTTTTACGAGTATGTGCAACGGTTTTCGGTTTTGTAAACTCTTTGGGTTAAAATGGATTGGGTAACGTTAAACGTGATTATGTGAATAAATAGGTCCATCAGTACGCATGTTACCTAAACACTAATATTATAAAGAGGTTAAAATATTTGTTATTTTTGTAAAAGGTAATATCTCTCTTTTGAAGTACGGATCCGATTAACCAAGTTCTGTTACTGGGCAAAAGATACAACGCTACACTCATTTCATCGCCACCACACATACATACAACACACACACACTACCATTGTGCTTTGTAGTATTGGATGTTTATTTTTAACCCCCGACGAAAAAAGAGGGGTGTTATAAGTTTAACGTTTGTACCTGTGTGTTTGTGTATTTACGTGTTTGTGTATTTATGTATCTGTCTGTGGCATCATAGTTCCTAAACGGATGAACGATATTGATTTAGTTTTTTTGTTTGAAAGGCGACTTTATCGAGAGTGTTCTTAGCTGTGTTCGATGAAAATCAAGCGCTTTACTGTTTGAATCGGGGTATTTTTGCAAGATATTTTGTCATAATTACGTGTTCGATAGATTGTCGATCGAAACCTGTCTACTACTAGATAAATGATGTAGTTTAAAAGTATGAAATAAAAAAATGTCACACTTTTTTAAATTTTACTTGTCATTGCTGATTCTGCCTCGGTATCCGTGTCGGGGTTCTCTAAGCTCCCGAGCTCGCTTCGCTCGCTCTTCGACTAATTCGTTGAAAACACGAATACACTCGAATTCCCGCTCTGCACAGTGATGTTGCCTCGATGGTTGTTCAGCTATTTTCAAAAGAATAATATGCTAAAATAAAAAAATGGAACCTCAAATACAATTAAAGTATGTCACAATGTATTACTCATACCGAAAATATATTACTCAAACCGGATAAATAGTTATTTAGTATAATAGTCGTCCATTCAATATATTTTTCGCACGGTTAATAATTTACCTTTAAATATTTGCTATGTTATACTTGTTTGTTCATGACGTGAGGACCTGGTGATCTGTAACACAGGTTATCTATAATAGACACCAGCTCCGCATACTCATTTGACTGCAAAATGTTTCCCCCTAAATTTAATTTATATATTGTTCTATTAAGGTCATACTTTTGTGAGGAGAAATAAAATAAAGATTGTTTTATGTTTATTTACTATCCTTGCATAAGAAAAATGCACAGTTTCTGTGAGACGGCACACGTAGCCGCGGTAGAAGATAGTGTTAGTAAAATTATTGTGCCACTTACATATGCATAAGGAGTACAGGAATCAGGTTTGTAGATTACAATACTGAGCAGTTGTATGCTGATCTAAATATCTAAATCCCGGATAATCTTCAAAGTCGATCCCATTGTTACAGACTTAACGCAATTATAAAGGTCGTAGCCACCTTATACGACACCGTGCTCACTGTGAGCTTCAAGGCGTCCTTTGTAGACATACTTTACATTGACAGTAAAGCAGACAGCTTGCTGTAAGCGAGGTTAACGCCATCGTACCAATCGTTATTTGACATCTCGCTTACAGCATGCTTGCCATGCGCTTCAAGCAGGCGACCCGCACGTTGTACGCACAGACAACTCGCTTGAAGCACGTTGCTAGCTCGTCAAAAAATAAAGGCAAAAACGGTTGGCGCGTGGACAGACAGTTAACTGCTAGCTGACGGCGTGAGGACAGCGAGCAGTCATCTCTGATTGAGGCGGTGTTGTGCGGGAGCGGTGTTGGAGCGGGGTCGTGTAAATGAGCTGCGACCTTGACCGGTACAAAATCATTGTGGAAGATTGCGGATCTTGTTTTTTGTTCTCTGAATGTCGCATTGTCATGCCGCTGTCTACAGGTGGTTAAATAATCTTAAAGGTACTCACTCTCCCAACATTTCCAGTAATATCCTGCAAAAATGTAATTTAAAAATTATCGAGCAAAACCTCTCACAAAAAATCACGCAACTCTACATTAATAAAAATAGGAAGGTACCAACATAATAATTGTACAAGTACGAACCAAGTAAACACAAGCACGACCTGGCTGTATTTGCTGCACTTAGATACCGGACAGAGTGAGTTTAAATGTAGGCATACTTTTAATTTGCATTGTTCCCTAGTAAAGGGGTATATGTGTGATATTTTGTTAAGTTTATTATAAAGATATGGGCCCAGAAAACTTACAAATCTTATACCAAAGTTTGTTTTAAATGAGGTTGAATTGTCACATATGTGATGTTTACGACGTTTCTGCAATAACATTGGGTTTTAGTGCTGTTTGTTGTGTTCTTGTAGTGTAGGATAATTCTAAGTATAAATAACTGTCTTACTATCATAACCTCACACAACTGGAAAAGTGCAATAGTAGGATAACGTATTGGTTTAACCGTGCTAACCTTCAGTTCAGTTCTTCTCTGGGCGACTTCAACCGCCTTTATAGTGGTTTTGCAAATACCTCCCCATGATGAAATGCAGTAGTTAAGAAGGCACACAGGGCCAGATATATTCGCTTCAACAGTGTGGCGTCCGCGATATGACGCAGGTTTTTAAAAACGTAAATTAATTTTCGTACTCTCTTACAGTGAATTTTGACATGTTCTTTAAAGTTGAGGTTCTTGTCTAAAGTAATACCAAGGTATTTTAGAGTATCTACGCGTTCCAGAGGTGAATATGCGCAGCAATCCACAGCATTCCTGTGAATCAATTGATAGGCCGCCGCGGATACTCACCACCTGCCTAATGCTGAAACAAATATATTTCGTTTTATCAACGTTCAAGGTAAGTATGTTTTTCTGCAGCCAGCCCTTAGTCGTATCAAAACCGTTTTGTGCGATAGTGAAGACCTCTTCCCAACTGTCACTCGCAGATACTAGCGCTGTGTCATCCCCCAAAGAGATAATTTCACCTTTGGTAAGTTTAAGACTAGTAAGCTCATTTATGTACACGAGGAATAGAGTCGGTCCCAGTATACTTCCCTGAGGCACGCCATGTGGCACTGGAAGGTATGTACTTTTTTGTTTGTCCACTCGGACACACTAAGTTCGCCCAGAGAGGTAACTACTGAAAAGACCAAGCTGGGTGCCCCGTATACCCAGCGCTTTCAATTTTTTTAGTAAGAGAGAGACAGAAATTGTATCAAATGCCTTAGCTAGGTCGAGAGAAAAATAAATAAATAATAAAGACATTTATTCCCTTTGTCCAGGTTGGAACTAATAAATTCTATAAGTTTGTTCACAGCCTGTTCTGTAGATGTTTTTTTCCTAAACCCGTATTGGTTTACTGATAGCAGTTAATTTTTTTCGAGACTTTTTATTAGACGGATGTTTATAATTTTTCAAAAATTTTGGTTATTGCGGGTAGGATGGATATCGGCCTATAGTTGTTTATACGACTTCCGTCTCCGTTCTTATATATTGGACACACTTCTGATCGTTTTAGGGAAAAGGGATACACTCCAGCTTTTAAGCAACCGTTGAATTTTTTTACTAGTGGTTGTATAAAAATATTTTTGTATTGTTTCAGGAATCTTCTGCTGATATTATCACATCCTGGTGCAATATCTGTTTTCAGACCCATGATAAGATGTCCAACCTCGTAATCACCTGTCTCAGTTAAGACGAAAGAATTAGGGTAAATCATCTTGAGAATTACTTAGTAATGGTAGATTTCGAGAATTAATATTTTGTTGGCAAATTTTGTCCGCCAATGAGCTACCCACATTTATAAATAGCGATTGGTCAGTCGAAGATGAGAGAGTTAGTAGATCTTTGTTGTGTTGTTATGTTTCTGTTGTGTGTGTGCTGTTTTTGATGGTTTTCCATATTTTTTTTATTGTCGTTCTGTTTGTCCAGGATTTGTTGTTTTTCGTAAATTCTTTTTAACCTTCGTAATAGGTTATTACAGAAATTTCAAGACTTCGTTATCCGGATCAATGTTAGCCTTTTTGTGTAGATGGTCTCTGTTTCGCATGCAACGTAGTAGTCCTGTAGTTATCCAGGGCTTAATGATTTTTTGGCGTCTAGAAATAATGTGTTACGATTTTTATTATTTTTTCTATTTCTTTTTGTAGGCATTGTGTTAGGTAATTTAGACTAGCGTTTGGGTTTTCTGTTTGATTAATGGGGTCAAAATTAATATGTGAAATTTCTTGTGTTAACTTTTTCTCGTTAATTATGACTTTTGATGTGGTTGCATGTTGCCGTGGTTTTTTACAAGTTAAACAAAATAAGATGGGATGGTGATCTGTGAGAGTTGCATTTGGGACTCTCTTCCATCACCAATGGAAGAGAGTTTAGTTTTTATAAGGACATGGTCTATGCATGTCTGGCGAGCGCTGCGTGTAACTAAAGTGTGTGCTGGCAGTAGGCCATGCGAAGCAGCTAAGGTTAAGTAACGTTCACCTTCAGATTTTATTTTATTTGGGTTTATTGCTAGATTTATGTCGCCCATAACTACGGTGTGCTCGAAAGAAGACACTGATTGCAACAAATTATCCAAAGACAAGAGGAACGGCTTCAGTTTAGTGTAGAAAACGACCTATATAGGGCAATTATGGCAACTTGTTTTCCAACGGTGGCTAGTAGGCAATAACTTTCATGGAATTTAGGTTCTATTTATAGTTAGGTTAATGTTTTCTTTGTAGTAGAAAATTATTCCGTAATTTTGGATGGGGTTTGTATTTGTTGCTACATGAGAGTCGCCTGATAGGTGAGGGATTGCCGTTTCACTTTTTAGCCTACACTCTGTTAAAATGAGTACATCACATTTTAATTTAAGTCTTTGTAGTAAAACTGCTAAGCTAGGCAAATTTCGGTTTATGCTTCGTATATTTTGTATCAATATAAGTAGTTTGTCCGTAGTAGAAGTAATAATATTTCGACAGTCCTCTAGGTTCGCGGTTTGTGAGTGCGATACGGATAACTGGTCGATATTTTCAAATAAATTTGTTACGTCACAGAATGGTTCAGATGAGCGTAAGTATAGACAGGAGGTGTGGTCAAGGTAGGTATTCCGATTATGGAAAAAGTTTGTATGAAGACAGTGTTTAAGAGTGTTGTGTTGAGTGTTGTGTGTTTGAGAGTGTGTAGAGTGTTTGAGATCGTGATTTGCTGTGTGTGTGTAATCGAAGTATGTGTGAATAATTAGTTGTGTGAGTTTCTAAGATAGTGTACAGTTGGGCTATGGTTATTATTAAGGAGTATTTCAAATGATTTTGGCTGTGTCTGAGTAAATGTGGGCAGTTAGTGTGGCTGTTGAGTAGTACATTGTATAAGTAAAGATAATGCATACAATTTAACCTAAAATCAGCATGCAATCTGATAGTTAATATAACAATGATACAGAATATATATCCAAGAGCAACAGATAGTCACAGCGGTTTGACATTTTTCGTAGCTTTTCTGAATCATCATCATCATCATCATATCAGCCGCAAGACGTCCACTGTTGGACATAGGCCTCCCCCAAGCGTCGCCACATTGACCGGTCCCGTGCGTCCCGCATCCAGCGGATCCCTGCAACCAGGTCATCGGTCCACCTGGTGGCCTTCAAACGCAACGTCTTCCGGTTCGCGGTCGCCACTCTAGAACCTTTCTGCCCCATCGGCCATCCGTTCTGCGAGCAATGTGCCCTGCCCACTGCCACTTAAGTTTGGCAATTCTTCGGGCTATGTCGGTAACCCTGGTTCTCTTGCGGATATCTACATTTCTGATTCGATCACGTAAGGAAACTCCGAGCATAGCCCTCTCCATTGCACTTTGGGTGACTGTAAGCTTTCTGATGAAGCCCATTGTGAGCGACCACGTCTCAGAGCCATAGGTCATAACTGGCAACACACACTGGTCATAGACTTTCGTCTTGAGACACTGTGGTAAGTTGGACGAGAAGATACCGCGCAACTTCCCGAACGCTGCCCAGCCGAGTCGGATTCGACGGTTGACCTCTTTCTCGAAGTTGGCCCTACCCAACTGGATCATTTGTCCCAGGTAGACATAGTCATCCACAACTTCGAGTGTAGAGAATTTAAAAATAAATATTGACAAAACTAAAATAATGGACAAATCATAAAAAACCTGACGTAAAATATGATGACAAAGTAATTTCAGAAACGACAACCACAAAATTTTTAGGTGTAGAACTGGATAGGGACATGTCATGGAAAACCCACACTGATAGTGTATGTAAACGCCTGAGTCAGCATTCATATGCGTTACGGAATCTCGCAAAGGAGGTACATCAAAAAGTTTTGGTTACGGCGTATCATGCTTATGTTACGTCCACGCTGCGCTACGGTATTATATATTGGGGTAACTCCACGAACATGGAGTCGGTGTTTAGAGCGCAAAAAAGGTGTGTTAGGGCAATATGCGGTATTCAGAGCACGGAAAGTTGTAAACCGTTTTTTCCATATTTTCGTATATTAACTGTAACCTGCCTGTACATATACGAGGTGGTTCTATTCGTAAAAACAAACTTGCACTTATTTCAAAAACTACATAGCACGCGACATAAAAATAAAATAAGCGGTATACAGCACAAAAAAGCGGTATTCCATAAAAACTTTCTCGGAATGGCACCACAGATTTACAACAAACTACCTGATTCTCTATTAAATATTAATGATATAAATAAATTTAAAAAGCAACTCAATAATTATCTGATGAAAAAGACATACTACACAATGAATGAGTACCTATCAGATAGAAATGTGTGTGTATACTAATAATACATACCTATTGTTATGGTGAATACTTGGGTCCGATTTGCTTTATAACATTATTTAATATATTATACTTTTTATTTCTGTATTGTTCATTAGACATAACTAAATTATGAAAACATTACAAAACTCTGACATTACTTACTTATGTATTTGTAAATATGACATTTAATAGAGTATTATTTTGAAGTTATGACATCGTTTAGAGTATTAATTTGAATTTATGACATTGTACAGGGTATTAATTTATGAGATTTTGTGGTACCTATTAATTTGACTTTATGAGATTGTATAGTGTAATAATTTGCAAAGGGTATTAATTAGAATTTGGGACATTGTGTATTTTTAATGATAATTTTGCATGCCTAAATTGGTGCAACACAGTGGACTGCGCATTCACTTGACATCTGGAAATTTATTATTATGTACTGTGTTGAGCAATAAATATATATTTTATTTTATTTTTTATTTTAGAGTCTCCGACCCTAATAGGAGTGGGTGTGACATGGGCATTCAACATCACCTTGGTTTTGTCCATGTTCATCCTCAGACCCACTCTTTCGGAGGCTCTACTGAGGTCATCGAGCATTGTATTGAGGTCCTCCATAGTCTCAGCCATGACCACTATATCGTCGGCAAACCGAAGGTGAGTGATGTACTCGCCATTGACGTTGATGCCTAGCCCTCTCCAGTCCAGAACCTTGAAGACATCCTCCAGTGCAGCGGTGAACAGTTTCGGAGATATGACATCTCCCTGCCTCACACCTCGCTGCAGAAAGACAGGTTCCGAGATCTGATCCTGAAGTCGAACTGACATGGTGGCGTTTTTATACAAACACTTCAACACCTCGATGTACCGGTAGTCAATTTGGCACCGTTGGAGAGACTGCAGCACAGCCCAAGTCTCGATCGAATCAAAGGCTTTCTCGTAGTCCACAAACGCTAAGCAGAGAGGCAGGTTGTACTCTTCGGTCTTCTGTATAACCTACCGCAGCGTATGTATGTGGTCTACGGTGTTAAAGCCTTTACGGAAACCGGCTTGTTCAGGAGGCTGGAAATCGTCAAACCTGCGCGCGAGACGATTCGTGATGACTCTTGAAAACAGCTTATAGACATGGCTAAGAAGTGAGATGGGCCTATAGTTCTTTAGTAGGGCATTGTCGCCCTTCTTGAAGAAGAGTACCACCACACCCCTGCACCATGCCTGTGGCGTTTTGCCCTCGAGTATGACGGAATCAAACAGCTTCTGAAGGGCCTTAAGGACCGGTTTTCCACCCGCCTTCAGGAGTTCGGCTGTAATTCCGTCTTCACCCGGCGCCTTGTTGTTTTTAAACTGTTTAAGAGCCATCCTAATCTCATACAGGCTGACGTCCGGAATGTCTTCGGTATAGTGCCGGGTCAATCTAGCTCTAGGGTCTTTTGCTAGATTCGCGACGGGTTTACTGGTTGACGTGTACAACTGCCCATAGAATCTCTCGATCTCTCTCAATAGCTCCGGTTTAGCGGATACGATTCTGCCATCGTCAGTCTTCAGTTTCGTGAGCTGGCTCTGCCCAATAGTCAGATCTCTTGCAAAGACCTTGGAACCCTTATTCCGCTCAATCGCGTCTTTAATACGCTCGGTATTATAGCGGCGGAGATCGCTTTTCAAGGACTTTGAGATCCGTCCATTGAGCTGCCGGTACTTCAATGCATCGTCTGAAGACTGCAGGATCATCTCACGCCTCTCCTTCATGAGCTTGAGAGTAGGATCAGAGAGCTTTTTGTTTATATCTGTACGGCGGGTCTTGAAAAACTTAGACCCAACCGTATGGACAGCTTCCACGAACCCATCGCTGTATTCGTCCACGGAGCTCCCTAGGCAATCGAAACGATTCTGAAGTTCGAGCTGAAAGCTCTCGGGGTTTTGGATCTGGATCTGTGCTGGACGGAGCGTAGACTTCATCAGTCGAGACCTTTCAAGCTTGATATTAATGTTTAATGTGCCTCTCACCATGCGGTGATCGCTCCCGGTTTTCACCGAATTGATCACAGAGACATCATTGAACATTTGCTTCTTGGTTGACATGATGAAGTCGATCTCGTTTTTAGTTGCACCATCGGGGCTTTGCCAGGTCCACTTCCTGTGCTCACGCTTTCTGAAGAAGGAGTTCATCATATAGAGGCCCTCCTTCTCCATAAAGCTGGCCAGTAGGTGACCCCGGTGGTTCCGATGTCCAACTCCAAATTGGCCCACTTGCAGCTCATCCACGTCTCGTTTGCCCATTTTCGCGTTGAAGTCCCCCATGACCACGGTGAAGTGAGTTTTGAAACCATGCATAGCTCTAGAAATATCCTCATACATGGTCTCTACCTCGTCGTCGGGGTGTGCCGAGGTCGGGGCGTAGACCTGTATAACCTTCAGCGAATATCTCGAGGATATTCTGAGTATAAGGTACGCCACCATGGTCGACACACTCTCGATCTTCACCACGTTGTTCACAAGGGACTTGTGGACGATAAACCCGACACCACCCTGGGACTGCCGGTTACCCTCTCGGAAATAGAGCAGGTTACCGGATTTGAGGATTATCGAGTCTTCCCCCTCTCTTCGGACTTCAGATAACCCTATAATACTCCACCGCAACCTGCTCAATTCTGCCTCGAGTTCGGCTATCTTCTCGTCGGTCCGGAGTGTTCGCGTGTTATACGTTGCCAGGTCCAGTCGTCGGTGTTTATTAGGGTAGCCGGGTCCACTCCGGGGATTCTTCGCACCCCTTGCCACGCCATCGCCTCGACCGCTACCGTAGTCGAGGGTAGACGGGCTGCCGGGCACTCGGGGCCGTTTTTTCTTTGTGCTTTTCATTTTGGTTTGGGGGTGTTTGCTTTAATCGCCACGCTTGGCAGGCGGGTTGGCGATCGCAGTTTGTTGTTGAAGTGCACAGAGAACGCTGCTGCCCATTCTCTGGTGTATCCCTTAGCCGCCTTTTACGACACCCATGGGAAGATATGGGATGGTGAGATTCTTTACGTCCGACACCATACGGAGCCTTTACGTCCGACACCATACGGAGAAAAAATTCTAAATCAACTTCGTTGTTTATCCGAACATGTGTGGAGTCTTCATTGTTTTTCAAGTAAACAATGCCATTTGCTGTCCAACAGAAGCTGAATCCATGACTTTTCTGGAGTTGACGGGCTAAATAATGCATTCTCTGGGTTTTATGAGTGAGATCCTCCGATATTTATATCGGTTTTTGATTGTAGCTTTGGTTTAGATGGGTCGTGTTTAATTTTAAGCCTTTTTGGTTGTTTTTGTTGAAAGTTTTTACGGCTTTGTGTACATTTTCTTTCAAGAGAACAGTGGTGAAATCGACCACAATGGGGTCTGAGCAATCTTTTGATTTTAACCTGTATAATATTTTATATTGCTGGTGTTAATATCTACATTTATTAATACTCCTAATTTAGAAATCTCGCCAGCAAAAGTATCCTTAGTTTCACCATTTTGTTTAGGTATGTTCCTAGTTTTAATCCCAATCCCACGAGCTTTACGTTCTTATGTTTTCAGTTTGTCCTCCAGTTCTGTAATAATTAATTCGTCTGACTGTCTTTCTTTTTCAAGATAAGCTATTTTCGTTAAGAAATCGTCATATTTATTTGACATTAGGTCTATACTCGCTTGCAGGTCTTGAAAACGTTTTTCTTGTTCATTGGAGAAAGAAGAAAACATTTTTTTAATTACCTTTAACAGATCGGATTCAATTTTTAAGACTCATCATCATCATCAAGCCTATTAATAATCCCACCGCTGCACACAGGCTTCCGCTTTGTGACAGGGAATGGGCAGTTACATACCACGCGGGCCCAGTGCGGGTTGGTGAATGTCACATGTCTTGCCGGTTTCCTCTCGACGTTTTCCTTCACCGTTTTGAGAGCAGTGGTGATGAAATAATTTACACAAAGTAAAGCGTCTGCCTGGATTCGAACCCACGACCTACAACTTGTACGTCACGGCCGTTACCACTGGGTCACCACTGCTAGCATTATTAAGACTATTGTATTTAATTTTAGTGCAGATATTTTCCATTAGGTTAGGAAACCCGTTTCAAAAAATAGTAATGATACTAGGTGTATCAATAATGAAAAAGTTACTCAATTAATAATTCTCAAAAATCCATAAATATCTTAATTTATTTTGATTTGAATAATACACACACATATCGTTAGATTTGTCTCTACAAATAGATAGTACCCCAATTATTAGCTGATAACCTCAGAAATCAATCAAGCAAATTCATTACACTGATTGATACTCGTAGGATTGGTAGGATAAGGAGTATACCCACTACACCGTATACCATAACCATACTAGGAGACTATCAAGCACAGAAGAAAGCATTACATGGACTACGCCTACTAGAACGTATCAATAACGCAGCATCACGTCACATCATCAGCCTATTAATGTTCCCACTGCTGGGTCACAGGCCTCCTCTCTGAGAGATGGAATGGGCCGTAATCCACCACGCGGGTCCAGTGCGGGTTGGTGGATGTCACATGCCTTCGAATTTTTGGTTCTAGGACATGCCGGTTTCCTCACGATGTTTTCCTTCACCGTTTTTGAGAGCAGTGGTGATGAAATATTTTACACAAAGTAAAGCGCCTACCTGGGCTCGAACCCACGACCTACAACTTGTAAGTTGCGGCCGACTTACAAGTTGTAGGTCGCGGGTTCGAGCCCGACCTACAACTTGTAAATGCAGCATATCATATGGTCAATGTCAACAGAGAATATTTTTAGCCGATTCTGATACGACGTGACCGAACGGTCTATTGGGCATAGTCTCATATGATACAATACAAAGAATAGTTTTTGCCTAACACGTACCTACCACGAGATCCCTAAGCGGTTGTCGCAATGCTGTCAGAAGTGCGTGCCACTTAGGGGTCTCGTCGATGCGCATGTTTGTGTGAGTGCGCCATTTCGAGCGTTTGTAGGTAGTTTCCGTATTGTTCTTACATATTTATACTGTGCCATGGCATAATACGGTGTAGTGGGCAGACTCCTTTATAATTTATTACTGATTGGGAATATCCGTGTTCGATCATGTGTGGCAGCTGTTTGAGAATACCCGCAAATTACACTTTAATAAACATAACGGAAACGTCTGAGTAACAATTAATTATATTTGCTATTAAATGTGCCCGCGGCTTTTCTCCCATCAACTGCCTACTCTACCTACCTAACTTACTTACCAACCTTACTTATCTTACTTACATACCAACCTACCAATTTTTTTTCTAGGGTCATTCATCCGTGGAGAATCTTATCATCGCTATACAGAAAATGACGTCAAATGCACAGCGTCATCTAACGTGTATGGAGTTCAAATGTCCGAGTATCTGAATTGCGTAAGTTGTGATATTTTACTTCTTGTGAACTTTAAATTCATATCGACGCTAGAAAGGCATATTTTATTAACGACCATTGCATAAATTGTTCAAAAAACCGATTTGAACTTCAACTTTTCTAAAAAAAAAAACAGTAAATTAACTACTGGACTATTCTTGTCGAAACTCAGAAAATTTATTATTTAATATATTTATTAATTAATTACTTAATCAAAAAAATTTACATGGCCTTTTTGTTATATTTTTAGGAGATAATACGAGTTTGTAAATAATCTTGGTTAGGTAAAATTGACTAAAGTCACAATTCCAACATTAGAGGTCCTGTAAAAAATGTTTTAACGATGGGATAGCTGCATACAACTTAAGGTCCATTCGGTAAACTTTAATATTGCAATAAAATGTTTTAACAGGCCGAGTTAATCAACCGAGGAAAACCAAAAAATCTGATCTTACTCATTAAACGTAATTCCGTCCTATATATCCCTATATTATTATATTATTTAGCGATAGGTAAAAATTAAATACAAAATTAAGAAGTAGCAAAATTGTAACAACTAATTTCACAAAGTTATGCAGTTGGTAAATGGCAACAAAAATATAAAACCAGTAGTTTATAATTAAAAAGAAACTAAACCAACTTTGAAATCAGTCAGTAACATGGAAATTCAACCTTTTGTTACAATATTTTATTCACAACAAAACAAAAGACAAAACAACTTATACATTTATAATTAAACAACAACATACTTAAATTAGAGATCAATCAGTCACATGAAAATGATGAAGATGTTCGTATAATATGTAAGTACCTGGGCGACCGAGCTGTGCTTGAGTAAAAAAAGATAAAACAACGTTTACTAAAAATGAAACCCAGCTAGATCGATTTATCGCTCCCGAAAGGCCCGGCATACAAAATTTCATGAAAATCGTTGGAGCCATTTCCGAAATTCAGATTATATATATATTTATATACAATTATATAAAAGAATTGCTCGTTTAAAGGTATTTGATTAGATAACAAAAAATAAATCAACTTATAACACTATAAGTAAACAAAAATCTACTCAACTTTTACATTAAGCAGCCCTATGAAACCTATATAGATGTAACAACAATGAAACATTAATATTTTATAATTATAACTTAATAGATCATATACTATGCGTCTAGTAGACTTTATAAAGGTACTAGGTAGTGTAGTGAAAAATAAAACCATTAAAAAAATACTCGAATAAATTATTAAATAACACCCTGTGTTCAATTGGGAAACGGATAAGGAAATAAATCACAAAAAAATTAAATAACTAACAATTTTGGTGAAATATCTGGACGTATCTGGTGGGGAGTGGACGGATACAGACTTCACCAGACAATGGTCGGAACTACCCAAAGGTGAAGATACCGACACCGAGTAGTGGTCTGGATCTGTTGTCAGCAGAAGGTCCAAGCAATTTACTGTGTGCGAATCAACATTCGGCACCCTCGTTGCCCCCTGGACCAGCTGGGCGAGATTTAAAGCAAGCGCAAGCTTTCTCCCACCCATCATGATCGGTGCACTGGTAAGGGAAGAGCCATTCCTGGTGGTTTTCATTGAAGTCTCCCAGTAACACTAATTGGGCGGAAGGATACCGCTGCTGTGCCGTATCAGACGCCCCACTAAGGTACTCAGTGAGCCTGGATGTCTCCTGATCACCGCTGTGCGAACAGTAGACACAGGCATAGATAATTTTATGATGGCCTGTGTCCACCATAGCCCACAGCACAGAAAACCTAGAGTCCTCAAGGTTTCGGAGACGACGATAACAGATGTTGTCTCGAGCGTACATGCATATAACCGTGCGTGACTTAAAATTGTGCTCCAGGGCAAACCCATGGTACGTAAGTTACGATATTTCTGACGGACATCTGATCTGCGTCTCCGAGAGGAAAAAGTGAGCCGGCTTATCAGTCTCAAGGTGATGATGGACTGCTACGAGATTGGAGTGCAGACCTCTGATATTTGTGAGATGCACTTTGAGTCGGAGGGAGTGCAGCCGCTGCTGAACTTTAATATGCTTTTTCCTTGACATTTTTTAATAAGAGTGAAGGGTGAAGTGAGGAGAAGGAAGTGAGACGAGGTTCTACGCAGCTTAACTATAGACATGCACTGAAAGGACGCCATCATTGGGGCACTAATCTGGAGACTGTGGGGCCACCCGAGCTCCCCCGAAATGTTCATCGGGCCCTCCCATCTGGTTGCCAACCAGGACGATGGTGCATTTCGGGCTTTTTCGACAGTTAGCGGAGCAGCTTTTCGTATGTGGCTGGCACACTACTTGGGCCCCCAACTACCTGCGGTCGGCCAGCGGCGCACCGTGCCTCGGAACCCGCTAGCTTCCGTAACCAGTCTCCCGACACATCCATAACAGTGCCTGTCAGGCTAGTCTGCCTGCAGTGCAACAGCTGTCTCGACCCAACTCCTCCAGTTGGCTACACCGAGCATCGTACCGGAACATGACTAGGCTGCCTGGCGGTATATCTTTGCCTTCGGTGGATGGTCACCTTCAGCCGAAGCCTACCACCAGTTGTCACCTGATTAGCACCACCCGGGGACTACGTGTAGGGAATCAAATGGGGTACACACTACGGACGTGGGTGACTCAGCCCCCGAAAAGGGGTAAATAGTGAATTAATATAAGTAGGTACAGTTAGTCAGATGATGTCTCCTTTAATATACCTAATACCTACACTATACTTATAAGTCGGCGCAGTATGTCGAAAGCAAATGATGCGATCGTGAACATAACGATCTTAATAATATAGCAGACTAAATTTAGTTAGATTAGTATTTGAATTTCATAAACAAATTGATTGTAAAATTATTTATTACCTGCGCTACCTACATTTACAATACAGATGGACTAGGTATCTAGTGTAGGTAACAACCTAATGGAACATGGACCGTAAAAGACGCACCGGAAATAGTTCCCGAAAAGAAATAAAGGAGGACTACGTACAAAAAGAAATGAGGTCCCATAAAACAAAATATGTAAAAAATACAAGTCTCGCGGGGCAGTTCTTCTACCGCAAAAAGTAGTGAGATCAAATGTAAAACCAAATCGGATAATTTATTCATTAGGTTATTTTATTAGTTAGGCTACACACAAGCGAATTAATTATAAAAATATTATCTAAATCCTTTTTCTTAAATTTAACAATTCTGAGTTTACTAATTTTGCCAACAAGATTGTAGAATGTCAAACATTATTTATTTATTATATACTTTATTGTACACCACAAAAAAAACATACAGGACAAACATTCACAATAACAAGTGTACAATGGGCGGTCTTATCGCACTAGGCAATCTCTTACAGACAACCTTTTACAGACAAACATTAATCTCCTTCCTAGTCTAAAGTTGTTTAATACTTTCTTACATCGTTCGGACGCTATGATAAATTAACATTTTACACGCCTAAGTGAAAAGAATTTTCTCTACTCGAAAATTATTTTCACTTAGGCGCAGCGGGCAATTCGTGCATGACCCTCATCGACAATGCGTGGTTGACTGAAGCGACGAAGCGAATACGAAGCGGTTCGCGCGCATAAAATACGCTCTTTGAATACAGCTTATCCACCACTTTTTCACCCAAAAAATGTATTTTTAGGTAGGCTTATCTTACAAACAAAAACAACTTTACTTAAATTAAAGTAGCTTAATTGATAAAGATACGTCAACATCATTTCAGGTAAAAATGTATGATCAACCAACTTGTTATTGAACATTGATGATAAAATGCGCTTAACGTCCAAGTGATTGTAATTAGCAGGAACGTAAAGTGTTTTAACGTAAAATAAACAAAAAATTAAATAAATTGTATTATTTCCAAAATTTGTTAAAGTGGCCAACTAGTAAAAATCTTTAAAGAAAAAGAAAATTTTTTTAGTTAAAGTGTTTTAACATCAAATCTTTATTTAGACAAAAAAATCATAGTGAATTATAGCCAATATTCTAATATTAAGTACAAATACTAAAATGGATGGATTTAAAACAAAATTTAATACGAAAATGACTGAAATCACCGTTGTAATAACGACCAAGAAAGTATTCGGATTTAACTGAAACCTGGATCTTTCGAAAGAGAAACATCTGCCGATTCCAACGATATAAATAACTCAATTTTAATCAAAATGGTCGTTCATACAATAAACCTTTCTAGCGTCGGTATAGCTTTCGCACAATTTTTATTATAAAAGTTATATATGTTCGTTTCGTACATTTTACGTGACGCGTGCACAACTAAACAGACAAACAGTAAACATTTAGAAATGCTGGCAATATTACCTATGTATAAAAACAACTTTTCTACAGATTTATTATATGTATTAATGATTGCTGATGCTTGATGATATTATTGATTTTGATGATCATCTTCTTGCCCCTGTGCCATGTTACTAGGGGTCGGTGCCACACATTTTTCTTCCATTCCTATCACCATAAATGTTAAAATCTGTATGTTTGGATGTATCTTAATCAGTCCTCACGAGTACGACGAATAGACCTATGATTTGAATTAGAACATATAATTCTTTTTTATCCCGGTAGTGCGTTCCCGTTGAAAAATTTTCGGATGACGTCGCGCGCAAAAGCTAATCAGTACCTATTTCTGTTTATTCCTTTTGGTGAATAGGATTCACAAACAAACCACAGACGCCTAGGTTAATTGGGTTACAACTCATGCATACCAATTCCTTAGAAAATTGGGTTACCAATTAAAAACGTCTGTACATACAATTTCTAGATCGACATTCGCCTTGCCAGGCGTATTTCTGCAGAGTTTTCTCTTAAATAAGAAAAGCTTCAATGGTTTCAGAGCACAGACATAAATCTTACTAGATAACGCAAGTCCCTCCATCTGTATGAAAACCAAGCGTGCCACTTTGTCACAAACAATTTAAAAACCAATTTACTTACCAATGAAAGAAAACATTTCCAATACCTCGGCCAACCTTTTCTTTTCATTATTTACTGCTCAATATGGTATAAAAATGAATGTTTTTAGAATTTGGTGGTTTTCCGGTGCCGACAATGCTAAATGAAAAGCTTAGATTACGATCATTGATCGTACCTTTACTCCGTTTTTTGGCAAGCGAAGTACATACAGTCGCGTCATCTAGTTAGATTTATGTCTGTGTTTCAGGGCCACAAGAGTTAAGTAATTCAGTCTTTCCTTTATATTCTAGGTTGGTAGTTAATACCAGGCTGTATCGTTACTTTACTATCCGAATAGGCAATTTACTTACCTTCCAACTTTAACGACACGAGTTGAGCGATCAACTGCTGCGCTGCGTGTCGCAGGTTCGGTGTCCGCACGGAACAAATATTTGTATGACCTACAGGTAATGATTCAGGTCTGGTTGTTTGATTTTGTGAATAAATTGTTTATGTTTGTAAATTCACCCACGATACGGTAAAATTCCTATATTGAGGCATTTTTTTTTTAAATAAGCTCCTCCAAAGTTTCGTTAGCGCAAGAACCCTGTTTTGTACCATTACTGAACCTCCTTACTTTCATTCCACCTCTCTCTGTTTAATGTGAGAGTAAGAGGAAGGTTCAATCTTTGCTCATCTTCGTCTCAACCAGCTACGATGAAGCTTACCAGGTCATGTTATCGGAAACTCTCATCCGGTGTATCATCTCAGAAATTGAGCCCAACCACTCCCTGCAACAATTTAATATCAATTCTGCTCCACATTTTGAAGCACCGATGCGCTGAACAATAATTTTCCATAGCCATTATATGTTGGTACTACAGCCCCGAGAGTCAGTCAAGTGCAATGAGCCGTCAACATTGGAAGAACGATGCTCCTCCGAGTACATTCTTGAGAAATAGCTGGGTAATCGAATGTTGCAGTGTTCATGGGATGTGATATGCAGTAGATTAGGTTAGAACTATGCCCGATGTGGTTGAGCGATTGACTGCTGCGCTGCGTGTTGCGGATTCGATTCCCGCACGAAACAAATATTTGTATTACAGCGATGCTGTTCGAAGAGACGATTCGATTGTGATCATGTACAGATCCGTTCAAACTTTAAGACGACTGTGAAGTTCACTTTTCACTGTCACTAGAATTCGCTACTGCGCAGCGACTCGCCTCATGTTTCGAATCAACATTTAATTTTAATCTACGTGTAAGGGCTATACAGAAAATCTTTATGATCATCGAGTTTAGTAAAAGGCTCTTTTCTCAATATTTTCCAATATTAATAGGCCTAGTAAAAAAAGGCCAACGGTAGATAGGTAGTCTGATTGAAATTTACAATTTCCACACTAAACAGTATGATGAGTATTAATATTTTAAAATAAAATATACATGCAGTTTCGTAGTCAAACCATTTATTTCAATTCCAAAGCGTTAACACATGAATTTAGGGAATAATGGATCATTTACATTAGGTTGTTTTGACCGATTCGGTTACAGCCCATATTCGGTCACCGACCAGTATAAACGGGTTTTCGGTTAGCCAAATTCGACCACAACCCGAACTCGGTCACCGACTAGTGTAAATAGGTTTTCGGTTAGGCGTAATCGGCCGCAGATCATTTTCGGTGACCGAACATGCCTGACTTCCCTTTAAACCCTTCTTCTTCTTCAAAAATTCTTGTATTATATCGCACATAGTTAAAATTCCTTGTCGCAACACAATACGTCTGTCCATAATGATGCTTTCAACACGAGTGTACACAGTTCGGCTGAATGTGGTCGAACCGACAACTCAAACGAATACTGGAGGGGGACTTAATGTAAACAGACCAAATCGTTTAACCGATCCAGTTCAACTGAAAGCGGTCGCCGTATACGGTGGCTGACCTAATGTAAACGGGTGTCAATAAAAGACTCGAGAAGTCTATAAGAAACTTTCTGAATTAACCCAAGATCAACAATAATAGGTACGTACACAAAACACTTACCAAGTCACTGAATTGAACAAAAATAATTATAAATAGGCACATACGTTCACGCATTAGGAATTTACCGTCCTTCGCATAAAACGACGGCTATAAAAAGAAATTGTTCGCACGTAAGTACGGATCTACGACAATGCGACAGTCGCTAATGTGCGCTCGTTGTGTGGATAGGGTGTCGTTTGTGTGCGCCCTTGCTTATGTGTGTGGAGTGATGTATGACTGTGGGGGTAGGCAAATTATGATGATTTGCTGAGCGTGTGTTACAGATTTGAAGTTCCGAAAGATTTTCCACTGAATTTTCAATTGTGAAACTATTCTGTT
This sequence comes from Orthosia cruda, assembly GCA_964057195.1. Lineage (NCBI taxonomy): Eukaryota > Metazoa > Arthropoda > Insecta > Lepidoptera > Noctuidae > Orthosia > Orthosia cruda. The sequence goes on from OZ059836.1 coordinate 2,685,518, forward strand.
GAAATTAAGTAAACTGAAAATATTAGGTCCTTACCTATGAAATTGGCGTTTTGTCGTACTGGCCACTTTGATCTCAAATATCTCCTCTCTTATTTGGAATTCCACTTTTAAATTTATAGAGATATTTACTCATGCTTTTGTGCTTGGAAAACCTTTCATCATCATCATCATTTCAGCCGAAAGACGTCCACTGCTGGACATAGGCCTCCCCCAGGCGTCGCCACATTGACCGATCCCGTGCGTCTCGCATCCAGCGCCTTCCCGCAACCTTAACCAGGTCATCAGTCCACCTAGTGGGAGGCCTTCCAACGTATCGTCTTCCGGTTCGCGGTCGCCATTCCAGAACTTTTCGGCCCCATCGGCCATCCGTTCTGCGAGCAATGTACCCTGCCCACTGCCACTTAAGTTTGGCAATTCTTCGGGCTATGTCGGTAACTTTGGTTCTCCTGCGGATATCATCATTTCTGACGTGATCACGCAAGGAAATTCCGAGCATAGCCCTCTCCATTGTCCTTTGGGTGACTTTGAGCTTTCTGATAAGGCCCATTGTAAGGCGATTGTGGAAAACCTTTATTCATTTGTTTTTTCCTCTTTTGGTTTTTCTTTGCGCCAGTCAGTTTAAAAAATGGAAAACTTCAAATATTGCGTTATTTACGAGTGCGAGTTCCATCGTGGTACCAGTGCTGCAAAAATGGCTCGAAGGATTAATGATGTTTATAGCGACGGTGTCGCAAAAGAATACACAGTGCGTTTTTGGTTCCAACGTTTTCGTTCTGGAAATTTCGACCTGCAGAACAAGCCCCGTGGACGGCCGGAGACCAAAGTTCATAATGAAGAATTGAAGGCTATTGTGGAAGTGGATCCATCGCAAACCACGTCCGAGTTAGCTGCAGGTTGCGGTGTTAGTGATACCACTGTTTTAATCCACTTGAAGCAATTTGGGAAGGTGAAAAAGCTTGGAAGGTGGGTACCTCGTGAATTGAGTGCAGAAAACCGACAAACGCGCCTAGACTGCTGCGTTACACTACTCAACCGGCATAATAATGAAGGGATTTTAAATCGAATCATTACCTGTGATGAAAAGTGGATCCTTTACAATAATCGGAAACGCTCATCGCAATGGCTGAACCCTGGCGAACCAGCCAAATCCTGCCTCAAGCGAAAATTTACTTAAAAAATATTACTTGTGAGCGTCTGGTGGACTAGTGCCGGTGTCGTTCACTACAGCTTTCTTAAATCTGGCCAGACGATTAAGGCGGATGTCTATTGTCAGCAACTGCAAACCATGATGGAAAAGCTAGCTGCTAAACAGTCGAGGCTGGTCAATCGCTCTAGGCCACTGCTGCTTCAGGACAACGCTAGACCACACACTGCACAACAGACGGCTACCAAATTAGAGGAGCTTCAATTGAAATGTCTAAGACATCCACCGTACTCCCCGGACCTTGCTTCAACTGATCACGTTTTTTTCGAAATTTGGATAACTTCTTGCAAGGGAAAAAATTCAACTCCGATGGGGCAGTCCAAAGCGCCTTCAAAGATTTTATTGATTCCCGTCCTAATTGTTTTTTTAGTAAAGGGGTCAATGAACTACCTATGTGAAGGCTAAATAAAGTGCATAGATAGCAATGGTACATACTTTAATTAATTAAATATATTATTTAAAAATAAAAAAAACTTTAGGTTCCTGCCTTACAAAACGCCAATTTCATATGTAATGACCTTATACTATATTAAATAAATTACTATTATTATTATTAATTATATTTATTTTTTGCTTGTCAGTTCGCTATTTCATCGGTTATTTTTTTTGTTAAAAATGTTTCTTTTAAGGTAGTGATATAATATGGAATGTTATTTTCTATCTTCACAAAGAAGTGCATATTTCAGTTTGAGAATCTGATTAAAAGCGAACTTTAAATTTCGAATTTCAATTCGAAATTTCTGTATTTAAATTTAGAATTCGAGATCAAATCAAATTTTGGAACCACAAACTCTATTTACATCATACAAGACTAATATCAAATTACAATCTAGGGCATTCTTAAAACAAGTGGTCAGATAACAAAATAATCAAAATCAACTTAAAATAAATAACACCAAAATTGGACACTGTCAAATAGATTGAAATCTCGAATTATAAATTTAAGTAGATACAATTGACAAAAAGATTCAGTAAAGTTCTACGTAATGTTTTATCGCTATCTTAAAAAAAGTGCTCTCAGCGTCCTGGGTTCTCAGAGTTAAAACGAATTTTAATAATGTACATCTGATACTGACCCCAATATCCACTATGAATGCACACACATTCCTAGACAGACAAATAAAAAAAGTAATTAAAAAAATTTAAAAACCCGAACTTAAAAGAGGTAAACAACAAGAAAATCATGCTGTGCAGTCGGAGGACACATATTTGCGGGCTGACTGACCAAAGCCAAATGTTTAAAAAAAGAAATTCATTTTGACTCTGTCCCAGTCCCAGCGTTTGGTCTCTAGAACGCCACAGAGGAACAACCTTTCTTCGGCAGTCATTTAAAAAGGCGCCGATCGAGGATTCGATCTTAGAATTTTCGAATGTGATCGTCTTTTTGTTCAGAATCTGACCAAGGTTCATACAAAATACCATTTTGTCAACGAAGGCGATTGTCGAAATTTTAAAACGTAAGGGATTGGTCATGTGACATTTCGATAGCGCTTCCCATACATATTTGTAATTTTTCTATCTCCACGTTTTCGTGGAGAAAATGTCACCTGACTAGTGACTCTGGCAATGAAAAAAGAAAATTCAAAAGCATTGTCGATTCGCTTACAATAATATTTTTAAGAATTTTTAAAACAGTTCTGTACGTGCAAAATGCCAAGATAGTTTTTTTCTATCTTACACTTGCAAATAAGAACTATTTAGATTGAAACCATTCTCTAGAACATTGCATTATTTCTCGGCTCACTGCTCTAAAAATACGCGATCTTATTTAAAAACACGCTGTTATCTTTGCAATTTCTTTTGTTTGTATGGCATTTGCCCTTTCAGCGACTGTTGGAAAATTTTCTATTTCTTTGTAGAATACAAAAGAATAAAAATAATAAAGGATCACGATGTTGTCCGTCTTTCTGTGAAAAAAAGGTCAAAGGGCAGGGTTGCTGATATTGATTGTTTTGTAGTCTAGAAAGACTTGGAAATCGGTACTAGTACATCCCATATAGATTATTTACTTTCATACATAACCACAACTTCAACAGTCACGGCCGCACAATACACCTGAATGAGGATGCGAACCCAAGTTCATTCACTCACACTACACATTTCTCTCAACTCATCTCAACTGCACTCACAAACACCACAACCAGCAGCCTAATTGGGCAAGTGAATTCGGCTGTGGTTTTCCGTATATGTGATTGGTCGATTGATGGCGGTCAAACCCTTTGCTTGCCAAATTCACTTGCGCAAAGAGACTGCAGTCTCTTTGCGTATGTTTGTTAGTAAACCCTCTTAGTAATCATCAATGATTTTATTTGATTTAAAGTTTATTCCAAGTTAACCTTAATAATAATATGATTTATTATTTTTACTTTAATTTTATTTGGGCTTGATTTGAATTTCATTTTAGTTTGATCATAAGTTGATTTTAGTTAGATTTTAATTTGATTCTTATTGATTTTTAATTGTTTATAATTTTAATTGATTGCGTTTAATTTGATTTTAATTTATTTAAATTGATCATAACATTAGGCAAAATAGCAAGACCTCTCATTTAATGGCTTTTTTATCCACATTAATAACATGTGTGAATCACGAGACCCCAAAATACAGGTTCAGGCCTAGTTTGGGCGTTAGCATCATCATGTCGCGTGTTGCCTTTGTGTCAAATAATCATTTTTTTATAATATGCTTTTGTAAATTACCCATATATAGAGGAGTTCACATTTGTTATAGTTTCAATAACAATATGCTCCAATCCTTAGCAACTTAGTTCTTGTAGTACTGTGTTCTGTTAAAAAATGTCAGGTTTTTTTGTTTGGATAATGTAAGAGTTCTAAGCTAGCTTTTAAATATCCAAACTTCAAGTCTTCATAAAATTAAATCTGCAACAAAATAATTACCAACATATTCAATTCCGCTAATCCATACAAAATTATAAGCCGTTTAGAGTTTCAACCGTGGCTAAACTCGTGTAACTAAGTTAGCAAACGTAACGTAACTTAGCGCGTTACGTTACGACGAACTTATTTGTTTCGGTAGGAAGTTAAGGAAATGGCTCGGCAAGTAACTCTGTTCTCTACGGTATGTTTACATATGTTTATCGTGTGCGGGGCTAATCGTGTTCCTTCCGTGTCTTTAGTGAAGGGTGTGCAAAATTTGAAATATTGTGTGAGATTTTGTTGCGGATAGTGAGTGGGTGTAAGACAGGGTGTTGAGGGGAGCGCTTTTTGTCTATCAAGACATACAATAACACAGTATATTGTATGATTGTGCTAACGTGTCGTGTCATCTAATCTATAACAGTTAGTGCCTGTGACACAATAATTCTCTTTTTCTGTGTTGAACACCTGTTAACTAGAAATACTTTTTGTTTATCCCTGTAAATATGTATTTCTTGTGAAATAAACTGAACTAAAAATAATCTTAACTAAAACCAGAAGTGGCAAATCTAACAAGCTGTGATATACTGCAAACAAGGATTAAGTAGGTATAAGTAGAATTGGTGGGTTTTTGACCAATACTTGAACCAAGAAGAAATGGTATTGTGAGGCAGATGTATTTTACCAGGATCTTACTCTTTAAATAATTACATTTTGTAGTCAACCTGTATGCTGTAAGGCAACAGGCAACCTTCATATTTCAAGTACAACGTACGTTCAACGTATAGGTAAGATCTATCTGTGATCCCATTGTTTCTTAGTAAATAGCTGAAAAGTCATGAAATTCAGAGTGGGCAATATTAGGGCATTAGGTCAATGATGATGTTACCTCAAATTCAGAAGCCAGGATTATAGTTTGTTGTTATTACACGCTATTTGTGCCTCGACTGTCACAACAATTTCAATAACAGATTGAACCAATATTTCGTTTCTCGCTGGACTAAAATTGTAAATCTATAATTAATATCTACGATTAATTATTAGAATACCAACGAATTAATCCTATAAATCACAACGGATTTAATCCCTGTTTTACAATTAATTGCGCGACAGTGGACCGTGACAAGGTCAATATTGTAAAATCACTCCGATTGTGAGACAATCGGAACACCACGTAATAATCTAATCTAATACCTTTATGCAAGCAATTCTTGTATATACGAGTATGTATGTATATATTTATGTAATCTGAATCTCGGAAACGGCTCCAATGATTTTCATGAAATTTTGTATGCAGGGGTTTTCGGGGGTGATAAATCTAACTAGCTATTTTTAGAAAACCTCGTTTTCATTTTCACGAGCAGAGCTCGGTCGCCCAGGTACATAAATGTTATGGACCAAAATGGCATTGTATTCGATTGAACACAATGATGTGCTTCGGTTGAACCGAATAAAAAAATAGAATAGAATATAATAATAGAATATGTCGTAAAAACTATCTCTTACTCCATAGATGTGATGAGGATCTCTCGTAATAATGTATGTATTGTATAAAGGATAAAGTTCTATTTAACCGACTTCTAAAACAGGAGGGAACCTCAATTCGCTGGACTCTTTTTTATTTTTTGTTTGTTGCCCGATTACTCAAAGACGCCTGGAACGATTTGTTTTTTTTTTCTTTTGTTTGAAAAGGTAGGGAAGGGCTTTCCCAGGCGGTTCCATGGTCTTCAGGTCAGAATCTGATGAAGGCATCCAATGAAATTCGAAGGAACGCCTCAAATATTATAGGCATACATATAGTGTTTTTTTTATTTCTGTTAACAATGCAATCATATGCACTAAAAAATTATCATTTGGTGTAGTGGAACTGTTAAAGAATACCACAGATAGCCATTGGAACTCCTTAATGATCAGGCGGGTATAAGATATCTCAAAAAGTTAACCGACTACGATGAAGCAAATACATATAAATAAATGGTACTGAGGAAAATGCAATCGTATCATCGAACTGATCTAATGATGAAGCCGGAAGGCAGGCACTGGAACTCCGAAATAAAACAATGTATCCAAGTCGTATTTCGGCTTACGGAATCGTCATGAGATGTACTTTGGCTATAGATGATTTTCATGGTAATAAGAGCCACCAAGACTAAAGAGAGAAAAATAAAGTTATTTTTACCAAAAAAATCAAACCGACTTCCAAAGCAAAACACTAGAACGCGTTTTTTTTTTTCCGAAGTCGGTGTCGAACAACGAAAATTTTCGCTTTGTAGTGATTTGTTTTAGAAGGCGGTTTGATATTTTGGTTAAAAAGAACGATATCCTTTTTCTACATGGCTGGGTATTTTCGCTAATTAAGTAGATAATTTAATTAAAGCCTGATAATGAGTCATCCGGTGGATGCGAAACGCACAAGACATCGGTCGATCGTCGATCGCAGCGTGGCGACAATTGGGGGAGGCCTATGTCCAGCAGTGGACGTCTATTAGCTGAGATGATGATGATGATTTATTCAGTCAAACCAAAGCAAAATAATTTCACCCAGTCACTTTGCCTATCGCTTTTATCAAGTACTATCACTGAAAAGTTGTCACAACAATGACTGCCCTGCTTTGGCTTTCAACCGGATTTAGTTAAGTACACGATACCACTGACTTGGCAAGAATGCCAGGACATTAACGTGCTTTACGAGTTACGGAAGAGTCTTAGTTTGTATAGGATGGTCACACCAAAAACTCAAATGAAATAATCTCGACTCCTTTTCAGCTGCGTAACCGTGTCGCTGGGCCAAGCTCACTTGTCCCAACCCTAACCCGTGGCAAACGCAAACGCGCGCGTTCCGCTAATGAAGCTCGTTCTCTGCTTGTCCCGGCTCATTTGGCGCGCTTTAGTGCAATTACGTCGAGCTCCAGTTGGGTAAACAGGAGTCTCGCTGTCAATCTGTAAACATGCTGCGCTTTGAAATGCTAATTATATGATTTAGTTACTCTAGGTTTTTTGTTGTATAGCTTACTGTGATTCGTTGTTGGCTGGGATTGCACTTTCTACTGTATTTTTGTTGGATTTAGTCCTGTGATGAAACAGTGTAATTAATTTAAGTATTTACTAAAACATTGTATAGTTAGTGATAGTTATTATCGCTGATCTGGGTATGAATGTAGTTTCCTTCAGTCTCTTAGCTCATTTTATTTGGGTTATGTGAAAAATTTGTCTTCATCTTCCATACGCCTTTAGTAGTCTTCATCCTTAAATAGAGCTACATAAGGGTTGAACCTTTGTACCTCTATTATCTCTTGCGCAGTCCATCCATCGCATCTAAGGAAACATTAAAAAAACGACGATAAAATACACAAAAAAGTATTTTCGATAAATACGTTCCCTTAGGATATGATGTATATTTTTTATTTGTTATGGGTTTGCTCTTGACTCTAGTCTAAGTCATAGGTGACAGAGACAGAGTCGACGATGGAGTGAGCTTACCCAGAAGAAGCCTGTTCACTCTAACTTTGAAGAGATTCGGGATAAATGCTTTAGGAAACACAGACGCAGGTAGTGAGTTCCATTAATTTGCTGTGCGCATTATGAAGGATGTTTGGAAGCGCTTGGTGCGAATTGGTGGAATGGCAACAAGGTAAGGATGGTAACATGCAGTACGTCTAGATGTCCGATGGTAGAAGGGGACTGGTGGGATGAGGTCTTGGAGTTCTTGAGCACACTCACTGAAATACAATCTGTAGAAGACCGACAAGCAGGTCCACTAGTTCAATGTCACCGATGAGCCTCTTGGCTCTGCGTTCCACCGAGTCAAGCGTGGCAAGCTGATACTTGGCTGAGCTATCCCAAAGGTGGCTGCAATACTCCATCCAGGATCGAACTTGCGCTTTGTACATGGTTAAAAGCTGTCCAGGCGTAAAGTATCGCTTCACCTTATTTAGGATGCCAAGTTTTTTGACCGCAATTTTGGGCTTTGTACTCAATGGAGGCGCCGAAGTTGAGACTGGATGTCAACTCCATGCCTAGGAGCTCGAGCCGATCAATCACTGGAACAGACGCTTTTTAGCGGTAAAAAGACACGCCTGTGTTTTGGTGGCGTTAAAGGAGACCAGATTGTCATCACCCCACTGGGAGACAAGGCTTAAGGTCAAATCTGTCCGCTCTACCACAGCCTCTCTCAAGGAACGAACTTCATCCACGCTGGTTCTTGCGCCGGACAGGTATCTCTCTGAAACAGTACTGTCATCTGCGTACCCAAAAATACCAAGCTGAAGTAGGTCATTGATGTGCAGCAGGAAAAGAGTTGCAGAGAGAACAGACCCATGAGGAACTCCGGAATCAATAGACATAAGGTCAGAGGAGCAGCCGTCAATGAGCACTCGGATCGACCGTTCGCTAAGGAATACGCAGGAAGTTTACTGAGTAGACTTGCGTGCCAGACCCTGTCAAAGGCCTTAGAGATATCCAGCGATACAGCAAGTGCTTCGCCGTGTCTCTCGATGGCTTCGCCCCAGCAGTGCGTGACAGACTATCGACAGATTATCGTACGTACAAGGTCACAAAGGAATGTAAGCGTAGGAAAATTTGTAGTACCCACTTGTAATAATTATTATGGACGCAGGTGTAGAAAATATTTAATTCCAACAATTTTTAATAACCTTCCAAGTTGATATGGAAAGCAATTGTACCACAAAAAACGCTTTTAAAAACCAAGCGAGAAGTATCTCCTAGGAACCTTAAAAAATGGGGAAAATATTGTATATACTTAACTAACAATAACTAACCAATTTATATTGAATATTACTAATAAACACATCAACACGGTCTAGGGATATTTTTAAAAAGCGAATTACTATTAATGTGTTTATTATTTATAGGACATGTATATATTTAAAAGATACGTTATTTAATATTCTACCATTTTTTAATAATAGTTAAGGTACTTCGATTAAAATTTCAGGATTTTATGGAAAAAAATGAAGCATAGACGGAAACCGTATATGAATTAACTTTTAATTTATGAGTAAAAACTGAAAAAAATAGAAAAATCATTTAATTTGTGTTTATAAACTTGAAGTTAGTAGTCTGAGAAAGCACCCATGATGTTCATAACACATCGGCAACGATTCGGCATGCTCAGAACAAGGTTGTCAATGTCTTGCTGCGGAATATTGTCCCATGTCCTTCTGAGGTGCGCAAAAAGTTGATCTTCTGTACCCAGATTTTCAGGAACTTCCTTCAGAGCTCTTCTTTGCAGCATATCCCACGCATGCTCAATGGGATTTAGATCTGGCGATTGAGCAGGCCAGTCTAAGGCCCTAACATTGTGTGTATGTAACCAAGCTGCTACCGTTCTCGCCGTGTGTGCCCGGGCATTGTCGTGCATGAGCAGGAAATCTTGCCCCATTTGTGTTCTGTGGGGCAAGATTACGGGCCCCAGCACCTGTTGGACGTATCGTTCTGCCGTCATATTGCCCCGCACCCAAACGAGATTCGTCCGTCCTCCAAGACGAATTCCTGCCCAAACCATAATTGTTCCTCCTTGGTATGGGTGAACTTCCTGTGGGTTCTGAAGACGGCTCCATCGTCCAGGAACTCGCCAAACACGCATCCTTCGTGAATCTGGATGGAAACCGAACCTGGATTCATCCGTGAACAGCACATTGGACCATTGCTCACGGCCCCAGTCCACGTGGTTCCGAACCCATTCTAATCGTCGTCCACGATTGCCTCTCCGTAAAGGTGGGACCCGGAGTGGTCTACGAGAGCGTAAATTGCTTTCATGCAGTCGCCTTCTTACAGTTTGGTCACTCACAAGCACTTGGTGTTCCACTCGCAGCCTTTGGACCAATTGAGTCGCCGTTGCATTTGGTTGAGCTCGCGCAGTAATTTGCAAAAATCGGTCTTGTCTGGGGGTAGTGATGCGACTTGGCCCCCGGTGCCTCTCCGCTACTTCACCTGTGGCACGATAGCGTATCCACAATCTTGAAATTACATTTTGGTGGGTCCCTATGGCCTCAGCAACATTACGCTGAATAGACCCAGCTTCCAGCATTCCCACAGCTCGTAACATCTCCGCCCTCGTCAAATGTTGGCGTTGCATGGCTACAATACCTCAATTTTAACTTTATCTTTTGTTTAAAAATGAAAAAAACTGTAACTAAACGTAATTCGTATTGTTTTCTAAATTTCGCACAAATGAAAATTCCCTCTCCTACACATCAAGACATTTTTATGCCACCGAAACAAAAGAATTTTCAAAAATTTGAATTTGGAATTAGTCTGAGATAAATTACAAACAAATCGGTGTATAAAAGATTCCAATGCGGCAAGTTCTTTTCGAGTTATTTAATTGAGTATGAAATATCCCTAGACCGTGTTTACATGTAGGTATAACTAACATTTCAAATACTTAGCCATTAAGCGAAAAAATGTAGGTAATTTTGGTTAAAATATAATTTTTGTGGGAGTTGCGTCTGCCAACAAACTGTCCTACAGTTTGGCAGAAGTAAAATCTTTTTGTATTAGTGCTATCTTTTTAACCGACTTCCCAAAAAGGAGGAGGTTCTATGTTCGACATTAAGTTTGTTTATTTTTTTTTGTGTATGTTCACCGATATCTCCGTCAATTGTGGACCGATTTTGAAAATTCTTTTTTTGTTTGAAAAAGTATGTTCCGAAATTGGAACCATTTTAATTTGGTGAAGATCTGATGAAGAACTTCGGCGATATAGAACAGAACTCTTCAATAAATAACGGCAAATCTCTCGGGATTGCTGCAATCGCATGTCTGTTTATTTTTTATACCATTTCATATCATAACATCACGCCAGTTAGCTCTCGATTTTTCGCGAGTTGGCGGGGCAGCCTTTGGCACGTGGCTGCCTTGGGCCCCCTACTGACTGCGGTCGGCCAACGGCTGGTACCGTCACACCGACGGAACACAGCAAGCTGCTTGGCGCCGGACTCCGGTGGGATGGTGGTCGCGAGCCAGGTGGCCCCTTGCGGAGCCTACCATCGCTTAAGTGGGATCGTTCAGCCGTACCACAGGCAAGCCTGTGGTGCCGTTGCCCGGGATGAACCGCTAGGAGGTAGATCCCATACCCATTCCTAAAATGTATATAATATATGTATGAAATGTATAAATTGAACAAGGCTACAAACCGATTACCTAGGTTAATGTCTTCAATTTTTCATATTACATGAATACGATGAATATAAAAATAAAGACTGTAATAAAATGGAAGATACGACTAACTTTGTAGCCTGTAAATATTTACGATAGAAAATATTGTATTGGAAAAATTAAAAGTTCCCCCAGCCCCAAGATTGCGACTTTTAAATAAAAACTTCTTACACACTTAGGGACTTGTTTAATTTATTCATTAAACTTGTGATTGGGAATATTTTTCAAGTAACTCATTACTTGGCGATACTTGAAAGTTGTTAACGATTTTTTTCGGGATCGTTGGTTGATGTTCGTTAAAGTGCTTAGTTTGTGTTTATGAAATTACTTAACTTAATTATAACGACGTACCACGTAGACGTCTTCAAAAAGCTTGTGTCCGTTTCGACTGCTCGGCCACTATGTCGTAGAAAAAAAAGACTTATGTCAGCATTTCGAAGGAATTTGTAAAAGATGAACAGTGAAAACCGCAAATTCGAAGAGTCAATAATCAGAAAGTTATGTGGGTTTAACCGTGGCCGCGCAGTCCGCATGAATTCAACTGCGCGGCCACCAGTTCTCTTAAACGGAGCGTTGTAAAAGTCTAATTCCTTTTGCTAATCACTGACAGGATTTCGAAGAAAATGTAGATCATAAAAATAATGCCCTACTGTCTGTAGTTCACGACCTACATCACTCCAAAGTTTGGCCGCGCAGTCCGCACAAAGCGAACCGCGCGGCCACGAGTTTTTTTTAATAGACCTTACACGGAGCTTAGTAGAAGTCCCATTCTTTTTGCTAATTACTGACACCATTTCGAAGAATATGTAGACAGTATAAATAAATCCTATAATTAAGAACTACAAGACCTACAGAACTTAAAACCTATAATCGAAGGAAAAAATAGGGTGACCAAGATTTATAGTGTGTGAATCCAGGCTTTTTTCCATTTCAATATCATAGTATAAATATATCATCACTACACAATATACAAAGTCGCTTTTTCTGTCCCTCCCTATATCCCTATGTATAGATTTTAATGCGGTTTTTTTAATAGATAGTGATAGAAGAGGAAGGTTTATATGTATAATAATAAAATCCATTAAATAGGGGCTGTTATTTTTGATGTTTCTAACGTGATGTACAACGTTCGAAGTACTTCGCCCGCGCGTATTTAAACGTTTTTATAAACCTGTTCAGTAGTAGTTGCGCAAACACACACACACATTATTACAAACTTTCACGTTTATAATATTAGTAGGAAGTAGGATGCCTCAAAAAAAAGTATAGGGTAAAATAAAAGCTAGCTCGCAAAAGACAGATTTTTCATACTTTACATTTTAATTTTTTATTTATCGTGATATTTTGAAAAATGTACACTATATCTATATAAATTATAGCACATGTGTTATTCTGACATGTAAGCTATTTTACTGCAAAGTTTCAGAAAAATCCGTTCAGTAGTTGTTGCGTGAGAGCAACAAACACACACACACACACACACATTATTACAACCTTTCACGTTTATAATATTAGTTAAATTATTAAATTATATGAAACATCTGTCCTGTCTGCGAATGAAAGGAATGCCAAAAATATAATATCTTCCTAAAGTGTTTATTTATAAAACTTAATTATTTTATAATGATGACGTTTACCTATTGCAGTAGTCCATGCGTTTCATATCCAAGATGTAAGCTGTTTTAAATAACTTCCTAAAAAAGTCACTGTGCGCTTGCGTTGGTATGTTTTCATTCGAGAGTATAGGTAAGCACCTACCCAGTTGCGTCTGTAGCGACTCCCAAAATGGCTACAATATCAGCTTTTAATTAGCTTCTCTACTCAATTTCAAACCAAAAGACTAAAACTATTTGCATGTTACGATAAAAAGTATAGAAATATACGTGACAATGAAAACGTCTTATATGGGAATATCTCGTCAGCGCATCGTAAATCATGGTCGCCCTTCTTTTAACTCTAGTTACAGGGTATAAGTTCTGTAACTCGCGATTTTCAAACATTAGAACTTCATTCATGATGTTTACAAATTCTTCGAAATCGTATCAGTGATTAGCAAAAAGAAAGACACCTGTACCAAGCTCCGTTTAAGCTCCACTTTAAGAAACACGTGGCCGCGCGGTTCGCCATTACGTGAGTGTTGTGGAACGAGAAGTCCAAACTTTAGAGCTATATTTTTACAATGTATTTTTTCTTCGAAATCCTATCAGTGATTAGCAAAAAAACTTAGACTTTTACAACGCTCCGTTTAAGAGAACTGGTGGCCGCGCAGTCCGCACAAAGCGAACCGCGCGGCCACCACAAACTTTGGAGTGATGTAGGTCGTGAACTACAGACAGTAGGGCATTATTTTTATGATCTACATTTTCTTCGAAATCCTGTCAGTGATTAGCAAAAGGAATTAGACTTTTACAACGCTCCGTTTAAGAGAACTGGTGGCCGCGCAGTTGAATTCATGCGGACTGCGCGGCCACGGTTAAACCCACATAACTTTCTGATTATTGACTCTTCGAATTTGCGGTTTTCACTGTTCATCTTTTACAAATTCCTTCGAAATGCTGACATAAGTTTTTTTTTTCTACGACATAGTGGCCGAGCAGTCGAAACGGACACAAAAGCTTTCAGGTTGGTTAAAATGGGATTAGACAACGTCCCTTACGTTGTCTAAGCCGGACGATGACCTAACCTAACCTACCCTTGACCCATATGTCAGTTTTCTAAAGGGCACGTATCTATCACCTAGCCTATAAAAGTTAAATGCTCTAATACAGGAAGAAAAGACCCCAGTTGGTTTGAGGTTGGTTTTCGTCATACAGAACTCTAAAAACAAAATTATGCAGAAAACATATGGCTTCCTATTCGTATTACCGTCGGAGAATAATGAGAAAAGTATTCATTCATTCGTTTGCAGTTACGGTTGAGTACCTCCAAGTGCTCGCATCGTGGTGTAAATATTCATCAAAAGCTTATTGAATAAACACAAATATAAGCTTTGGTATGGTTTTATTAATTTGGTCAAAAATGTTTTATTATTGAGGGTATTGCGTGCGGTTCACGTTTTCATCCACAGATTGTAAGTAATGCCTTTTTTACAATGAAAGACAAATAGCCAACAGTAGGTTTTGGATGTTCTCGATCGCGTTAACGTAGACTACAATTTGTAATAGAACTGAATAAAAATGGGAAACCACTTTTTTGTATGCAAAATATATTGACATTTACAAAAACGCGATTGAGTATGTCGAAAAACTGAAAGTGAGGTCTTAGTAAATATATAAAGTTTGACTACGTTATTACGAGTTTACCAATTTATTCCCTAATATTTCTCAGCCTCCATACATCAAAGTTACACAGCACATTACATGATTGCGTTCCCCAATTCATTTGTTCGTGTATGTAAAAGCTTCGTATGCGGTTCTCTCGCGACGTGGGCGATACCATCTTAACGTTACTTCCATTATTACATTGCTACAGACAAGATAACAGTTCCATTATCATTCTAATAGGTTATTATAGAAATGAAGAAACAGAAGATGCGGTGGAAAAAATATCTGCTAGATATTGTGATAACTTTATTGTACGAGAATTCTTTCAAAGAAACTAGTCTACTTAGCTTACTGTATCTATAATATGCAAAAGTATTATAACACTGCATAATCCCGGAGTAATATCTTTGCAAATTTATTTTGTAAAACATGATTTAGATAAATAAACCTGTAGGAATAAAACCAATCAAGTAATATTAATTCGTCATTTTCAAAGGGCAAAAGCATTATGAGGCATTCCAGTTCCCCCCCGGTGGGTTCCCGCATTGTCCAGGCGGGAGGCTCAGTAGCCGTAGCTTGGTCAGCCACGGTGAAGCGAAGAGGAACCCGAGGAGGGGCTCAGGGTTGCGGTGCCTGAGGGTTGGAGGTCGCGGCGGAAGAGGAGTGCCGATATTGCAGCGTTCAATGTGTTCTGATGCGGTACTGCGGTAGGGTTACTCCCCAGAGGTGGGTCCGGTGACGGACAGCCGCGGCGGGTTCACGGACGAGTGCTAACGCGTGCCCGTGGCGGGACCACGGGCACGCTATGGATTTTTAGTGGGTTGGAGTTCCAAATAACTGCACTCCATCGCCCCGTAGTAGCGCAATATGCATGATCCGCCTGGCAAAAAAAATACATTCATTGTCATAAGGCATAAAATAATAAATAAAATATAAAACCTTTTTTTTCATGCAAAGTTGAATACATACATAGTTAAAAGAAAATAAATGACATTATTTAGACATTTTCGCAGTAACCTACATTGCAGTAATAGTACATTACTGCAGAATCCAGTAAGTAAGACTTCCTGGCCAAGTATGTGTTAACCGGACCGAACCGCAGGTGAGGTCCGGTTATATACGAGGCCAGGATGTCTTTCTTACTGGTTGAGGCTTGTATAATGCTTTTCTCAAAAATTAAAGAAAGTTTAACAACAAATTCGTTTAATTAATATTTTAGGTTACATTCATATTAGGGCAATTACTAATAGATATTGTGATCGATTTACCGGGGGCATTTATTTATATTTTCTCAAACATGCTTGGAAAGTTGAGAATTATTTTGACAACCATCTTCGAGAAAAATCGAAATTGCAGTACAGACCAAATACATGAGAGCAGCGGCCGGCAAAAGTTGTATGAAAATCCATATCTGCCGTGTGTAGCGGCCAAATAAAGTACATAGTAAGTAAGTAATATTATTTATGATCATTGTACACTGACAGCCCTAAATTCTTCTCCTATCGTTTTAGTCCATCCAAAGGTTGTCTGTAAGAGATTGCCCTGTGCGATAAGACCGCCCATTGTACACTTTGTTTTTAAAAATGATTGTTCTGTATGTTTGTATTTTTGTGGTGTACAATAAAGTATATAATAATAATAATAGTAAACTCATATCTGTCGTGTAATTTAAAAATGGAACGATCTTTTTCACCGAAACATGGCAACCTAGGAGGTAACTTATCAAAGGTTTTATTTAAATTTCGAACTGGCTTGCTAATAGAAAGCTGTTTATTGAAAAAAAAAACAAATGAACACTTTAAGGCTTAGCAGGCACTGCGATTTTATTTGCGCGGATTTATGTAGTTTTTTACCGCAATGCGTGCAGCTTCATACAATTCCATAGGCCGCAGAATGAGCGAAAAAGGCCTAACGCGGGCATAATTATTTTTGTTCGTTGTTCGTCATTGATTTTGAAAAGTAAATGGTTTGGTTCGGTTTTCAGATATCGGTATTAGTAGTACAGTTATATTAGATATAGTTTTTGTAATATCGGTTATTTTGATATTGATATCGATATGATATGATATCTAACACATATCCGATATAAGTTACGTTTTGATATATCGGACCTATCCCTACTACTGTCCAGTAAGTAAATTACATACTTACTTACTGGACAGTTGTGAATAAGTCTCCGGTAGAATTCACTTTCTGGAGACTTTTTAGAGATGTTATGGCAATATTACTTACCATTTTTGAGAAAAGAACTTTCGCAACAACGAACATCGTGATAGTAAATTTTCGCAGTAACATACATCGCGGTAATGAACTTCGCAACAATGGGGTACACTAATTTTCCACTTATGTTAGTAATTAATTAAATTTTCATATTATTTCATATCAAGTGAAAGTGAAGGTCGCCTCGAAAGAACTCCATTTGTCTCTATCTAGAGCTATTTGCGGCCAGCAGGTACGAGCTATTTTTATCTACACACAACTCGTCTGCCCATCTCGTGTGGGGTCCGCCTTTAAGATGCTTGCCGTTTGGACCCTTCCACGTTCTTACCCTGCTCGTCCTTTGGCCTCGCTACGTGCCCAGCCCACCTCCATTTTAGTGTTTTAGCGTAGGTTAGAGCATCCGTCGCTTTGGAGGTGTCTCTGATTTTTGTGTGACGAATTTTTCAATTTTTTTAATATTGAGTATACTTGTTCTATCTCTATTCCGCGTTGGCAGGAAGTGTTTTTTTTTTTTTAATTTTGTTTATTTCCAAGTTTGACGTGTGTAGATTTTTGTTTTGATATTTATTGGCATGTTACTTTTGAATATCTCTCTTAAGGACCAGTACTTGTGCCAAGTATTGTGTACTCTTCGTTCTACTTCTAGTTCATTTTGTTTTCTGTTGAAGCCAATTTGTTTTCCATGGTAGATGTATTTTTCTGTATATTTCTGAGTTTCATTGTCTACTGATATTCTTCTGTGTATATTATTTGTCGCGACCATTGTTTTTGAAAGATTCATTTCTAGTCCTACCTGCTTGCTGGTTGTGTTTAGTGAATCAATCATGGTTTGTAGTTGTGTGCTTGGTTCTGACTACATAACTAAGTCATTTGCGAAGCGTAGGTGAGATAAATATGATTGATGTTAATCCTATCCTATCATTGATGTTTAATGCTGTCTTTTTCTAGTTAAATATTTTTTATTATTGACTCTAGGATAGATATAAATAATTTCGGAGACAGCGGGTCACCTTGTTTCACTCCTCTTCTCTTCGTAATTTTACTCAAATACTTTTGTATGTGAAATACTTATTTGTACTGCTTTATCAACCGTCGCTAACCTTCGAGGCCTAAAGTAACATTACAGTGCAGAAAGAGGTTAACAGAGTAAATTCCTTGTCTACGAGTAAAATTTTGCTCCAGACTTAGCTTCAACATTCAGAAATATTAAACGTTATATTATGCAAGCTTAGTTTGGCAAGCAGACATGTAATCTGTGCCAAATCCCAGCCTATTAGCAAGCTGGCTCATAAAATGTTTTGCTTTATTACAGCTACTTCGGAAGTTCCTTATATTTTTATTTCATACTTTACTATGAATATTATGGCTTATCTAGAACCAACAGAAATAAATCTATGCTAGCGAATCTATGTTTTAAGATTTCGGCGGTGAGGGACCGACTTTGGAAAAAAACTGTAAAAGCAATTTTTTTTTATTGGTGCGGCAGGCATTTCCAGCAAACAAAAAATTGTTTTATTAATTGTATTACTTTAAAGATAATGCATTAGAAGCCACTTTCTTTCGTATTATTTCCATTAATCTTTCTTTTCTTCTCTTTCTGATTATGCTCGTAGAGTCTTGAAACACTTACTAGAATACAGACGACTGGAAACTGACTTCCGAAATCCTTTTAAATCTACCCCATGCAGTTCTCAATGGTGAATATTTTATTATTTCAATACCGCTACGGCGTAGCGTTCGTAGCGTTTTTGTAGAACTTCGTAGTAGTTCTACAGAAGCTCGTAGTCAGCTGTAAGCTGTTGATTCCAATTATTGCTCGATATTGTGAACGTTCTGAGAGTTTACTTGTTAGGAATATAATGTTACACGGTGGAGCATACGGTGGCGGTCCGTCCCGCTTGGGTGGAGCACCGCCGTGTCCTCGTGGAGGCGATTAGCGGTGGCGACCTCTCGCGTCCGGCCCTGGTTCAGGCCATGGTACGGAGCGAGAGGGCATGGGAAGCTGTCACCTCCTTTTGCGAAGCAGTCATGCTCGCGAAGTAGGAGGCGGAACGCGTGAGGGAGAAGCAACGGAGTCTCCCTCGCGCCCCTAGCCACCGCAGGAGACGCCCTGGGCGTCGGGAGTCGCAAGCCGATTCCCGGCCACCGTAGGCGCGGGCTTGCGGACGGTGCGTAATGGGTAGCTCGCCGTCCGATAAGGACCAGGCCTGAGTCGACGGCGCGTAGTGTTCCACGCGCGCCTCAAAGAGATGTCAGCAAAACTGACGGGGCCCGCTAGGGCCGATGTCTGTCTGGGTCGCGGATAAATTTGAAAGAGAGTTACCGCGGCCCTGGCCAAAAGAAACTGAAGGAACACGGGTGGGTTTTAGTCAGTAAAAGTCTGACACGCCCTCCCGCTTGACCCAGAGCGGGAGAAGTCATTGGATGATATACAAACCAAAAAAAAAAAATATGAAGGAATATAATGTTGGCTTAACACGTGTATTTAATATAATAATAGAACTTCATAATTATAGGAAACAAGTCTACCTTATTTAAATTGCGTAAATAGCCGGCCACTCCCCCATCTACGTAAAAATCACAATCAACAACTTCGATCAAACAATCGACTATTGTGATTACTAAGCCCGTATTCCAACCTCCACTCAACTCAGTCGCCATGAAAACGAAAAAAAACCATCGATTAATATCAATAAAATAACAAACTGTCTGTTTATACACGACTTGTGTATGGGTGATAAAGTATGTAAAGCTGTAATGTGTCTTTCATTAATGTTTTATGATAAATCTTTAAAATCATCGGACTTAACTATAATTTTGTCACCTACCGCGTTGTAACTTGAACATAACCTGTTTTTACGAATAAAGCTTCAATATTTTTTTGTTAATGGCTTTAAAATTTCTATTACAAACCAACCACAATATACTATGAAATGCTCAAACAATACGCAATCAAAAATCAAGCAACCAAATTGGCGCCCACCGTGGAACCACAAAACAGTTTAATAACAACACTTTTATACTACCCGCAACAAACGAATATTCGTATTTAATATGTGGCAGATGAGAGAGTCCAATAAAACTACTCCGAGCGACACTGCTGAAGTTAAATCAGATCCATCGACCACATAGCCACTAGACGCCTAATGCTTGATTTAATACATCAAAACAATTCTGTCAACTAGCTGAGGTATGAGGAACGGGACGACTGCGCCCTGATTGCTCCTTTACCAAGGTCATATGTCTCATTAAGAATGGGACAGGTTTAAATAAAACCAGACAGGTATCGATATTTTTAGATAAATAATATTTGTACTTATTTCTTTTTATTAATATTACCATTTTTTATTATTAATTATACGGCGTTTTAACATTTTAGTAATAACATAAAATGTTAAAACTAAAAAAAATATCAAAATTCTAAAGTTAACATACTTTTTTCGGTTGTTGGTTCTTAAATATAATAATATTAAATCTTAGTAAAAAAACGTAATCAAAAAATCGTTTCACAATTAACAAAATATTCAATTTAATGTCTTTATTTGTAAGGTTTCTAGTTCTAACGATAACAGATTTGGTCATAGGATATGGTGCATCACTAGTTGTGTTTACGAAATTATAGAGGAGAAGAGATAGCGAAAAAATACTTTAAAAAGAAAGAGACGCAAACATGCGATGGGCGTTTTCACCTACAAACGTGACCAGTATAATATGAACTCCGATAAATAATATCAGAAAATAAATCTAATTATATTTATATGTAACTATTAACTTATCAATTAAATGTTATGCCATTTTTCCGGAAACTCGAAGTCTGGCTGTTGTTACCATACCAACGGATTGTACAAGAGGCCATTATAATATTTATTTCATCAATTTTTTATTGACTGACGCGGAAGTGTTTACAGCTCACAGAAGTGGTCGGTACTAATTCGAAATTTTCGAGTGGCGACCTGTATTACCTGTATATGATCTTTTTAGTCATATGTGTTGACAGACATCGCTCGCCTGTTATGAGGCGTCTAGGGGTTGTGTGGTCGCTGATCAGATCATATTGCAAAAATAATTATACTTAACTTAACACAATTTTCTTCTTTGCCCATAAAACAGACAAACTAAAAGGCCCCACGGTGGGGGCCAATTTGGTTGCTTTAACAAATTGTCACCCACCGTGGGACCACAAAACCGTTTAATAACAACATTTTCATACTACCCTCAACGAACGAATACTCGTATTTAATCTGTGGCAGATGAGAGAGCGCAATAAAGCTACTCGGAGCGACACCGCTGTACTTAGCGGGGACGATAGAGGTGCACGGGGATCGCAATTAGGATGTAGCCACGAAAATGGCGGTTTCTAAAACTTTAAGGTGAGTTTATGTATTTGTAACAGAACAACGAGCATTCATCATTTTTAACCGCATTTCGCACATACGCCACTTGAAGAAAGAACGTTACATGACATTGTAATACTAGAGCAAATGCTCTAGTCTGTCCACATTTAGATATCTGTTTCTGAATGGTAAATAGGCACAGCCACGATTAGGATACATTGTTTGATTACGGCGTTCCAGTACCTACCTTTCGGCTTCATCATAAGATCAGTTCGGTAGTAACATTTTCATCAGTACCATTTATTTATATATATTTGCTTCATCATAGTCACTTACCTATTTGAGATATCTTATACCCATGACATACTCATTAAGGAGTTCCAGTGGCCATCTGTGGTCTTTTTCATCAGTTCCACTTCACAAAATGATACTTTCTGAGTGCAAATGCTTGCCTTGTTATTAATATAAGCCTACAATATGCGAGCAGCTCCCTCGATTTCCATGGGATTCTATCATCAGATTCTGATTTGGTGAAAATGGGTGGTCTCATTGTCACCAATTCAGAATGTCCTCAAAAATATACCCTTTCAACCAAAAATTATTTAAAATATCTATCTATTTAAGACGGAGTTCTAAGAACGTAAAAAAGTCATCCGAATTATTTTTGGGCAGTCGGTTAAAAAGAACAAAAAGCCAAGAAAAGCTAGCTATGAATTTGATTTATGTATTCAAGCATTCTTATTAAGCCTTAACGTCCATTTCTTGAAATCAACAAATGTTTATTAATATTTAGGACCTCCAATAAGAGATGTAAGTGTTACTGTAAAAACTCAAATAACGGTAAAAGCTAGGATTTACTGGTAACACCAACCAAAAGATATACCAAATCTCTCTGGTAATACTCCGAATTGATATATGATAATCGCTTGTTTCCGGCTTTAACCAGAAATCACATGTTTAATCTTAAGATATACCACAGAGACTTGTAAATGTTAAAAATAATAATATCTAGGACACACTATGATACGAAATGATGAGAATTATTAATGATTGATAGATTAGTTTCACAAAAGTAAATACTACTATTTGAATTTTTTTTGCTTCCGAAAATGTTTTATAATTAATAAACGATATTGGACAATGCCAAATTAAATTACAAGATCTATTAATTAATTAGCTTAACGTACCTAACATATGTACACATACAACACAATTTATTAAAAAAAAGACGTGTGGCACTCGGAGACTGCCGCGGTAAAGCTATTGCATAGCATTTAATTTTTGAGAATTTAAGTCATTTTCTTTCACCTATTGTTCTTAAAATCTACTTTCTTTTCCCAAATAATAAATTTAAATAGTGACCCCTATTTATACCCACATACATAAAGTCTACATTGAACGCGGTGGAATTTAAAATAGGATAGGTACAAATAAAGAACCTCAACTTCAATAGAACATAAAAATATTTCCTACATCCGTCATAATAAAAATTCTTATTTTAACTTGTCATTGTCAAGCGAATTTGAGCCTTTAAATTAAAAAAGTTAAAACTCGAAAACGTAGCGAGCCAAACCCCAATTTATTTCCGATTAATAAAACTCTAAAAAACAAAACAAAAATATAAAGTAATAAGGGTCACTTTATATTTTTGTTTTGTTTTTTAGAGTTTCACTCATTGAAATAAGGTCGCTTTTCTTTGACAAGCAAAAGTGAGCCTTATTCTCATTCGCATAAGGTCCACATTGATCACCATTGTCACAGAAACAGCTCAGAGAGACCGATAAAAGGATTTTTTTTTACGACCAACAAAAATTTTAAAACCCTCATTTTTCAGAATCGGTTGGAGTTAGCGCATTTCTGACAAAAAAATTGCCCCGCTGCCGCCCGCTACTTCATCCAGGAGAACAAGATAGGATTTAACCCCCCCCCCCCCTTAACCGTTTACCTCCCGCGCAAAAAAAAAAAAAAGTGACCCTTATTCACATTGAAATAAGGTCGCTTTTCTTTGACAAGCAAAAGTGACCCTTATTCTCATTATCATAAGGTCCACATTGATCGCCATTGTTATTTTCGTTACGTAATTTCTGGATTCGGTCTCCACGCTCAAGGCCCGCGATAGAAGCTATGCAATAGCTTAAAAATAAGTTACAATTAGTGCAATCCTTCAATAGAAACCACCACACAGGCCACAGCATGCTTGTGAGTATTAACTAAGTTGTATCCTTTAAATTGGACGTTGCATTTTGTCTATGACTGAGTGCTGCCAAGAATTTAATTCTTAAAGATTTCACGAGTATCAGGTTCCAGCATCAGTATCTTTTTTCAAGTGGTTTTAAAAAATTGACAAAAAAAAACAGGTTTCTTCACCACTATTTCATGGCCACACACGGAGCGCTTTTCCACGCGTCATGTCAAAATGCAATTACGTGGAGCGCGGTAATGCACCGGTGCGACGTGGGTTCGCTTCCCGGGCGATGCATATTTACTTTTATTTGCTGCCCTTTGATGCACGGTGGAACCGTTTAGGGGCGGGCACTTTACCGGGTAATCTGATTTCTGGGTTAGTGAGGGTTGCATGCAAGGTTTTGTAGTTTTATAGTAGAAAACTTCATTGTTTGTCGTACCTAGAAAGATCCTACGTTTATTTGCGTTCCTAGTTGTATAGAATTTTCGAAGACAATCTGGGTATTTAATACTTTACGTAAACAAATGTACAGAGACGGACTTTATGTTTTGTGTTTCTGACAGTTTGATAGCTAATGTTGCAAATGTTGTTACGCTTTTTCTTTTCTTTAAATAAATAAAAATAAAAAAGCCTTTTATTTCTTATCCTTACAAAATAATATTTAGATTCAATCTATCTGCCTAGCCTTTTCCCAACTATTGTAACGTTACGTTTAGCTCAGAGGGAGCTAAACGTAAGCCACGTTAATAAAATAAAAAGTAATTAAAAAATTAAAATTAAGGAAAAGGATATAAACTGAGGGACCGGCTTCAGACGTCGTTGGTTGCTTGCGTTCGACAGCTAGGCAGGCAGCAGGACGGACGGGTACTCTTCTCTGCTCGAGGTATGCAGGTCGTGATCAGGTACCTCGACGGCAAGCGGATAGGCAGGCTGTAGAGTAGGGCAGGCAATCGGATAGGCAGGATGTAGAGTAGACAGCAGGACGGATAGGCAGGCACACAGATAGATGGTCGAAGGCAGCTGAACTAATAGCCAGGCTAACGAGCAGGTAGGCAGTAGCACAGGTGCAGGCACATGCAGCAAGGTGTGCAGGCACAGGCAGCAAGGGGTGTGGAGGCCGGGCTGTGGCTTCATACGCCGATCAAACGAGCCCTTTAAGATGAAGCGGTGACCGACGAGGTTAATGAACCAGTAAAAAATGCTCACATTTAAGTTTCACACTCAATAAAATATATTTAATGCACTCAAAGATTGATAACATTCACAGCCGTATAAGTTATAGTTTTAAAGAGTCTTCAGATACAATAGTACACTTGGTAGTATTAAGAATTCAACCGTTTTTCGGCATTCAGTCCAGAACCCAAACTAAAAATTGACGCCCGTTTTTCTTCGTTCTGTGTTCTATCTACATTTCAAATTCAAATTTCAATTAAGAAATAAAGACCAGAACGAATAAAAACGGTTCACAAAGGGGTCAGTCTACGCTACCCTTATAATAGTGTAAACCTAGCTTAAAGGAGGTTTAGTCCATGGTATCTATGTTACGGTCTATGGTTTTAAGAAAAATAAAATAGACAGACAGATGTCATGTCAAATGAAAATGTCACAGTAGAAAAATATTGCAAGAATTACAAATTAACAATATAATTTAAGTTTCAGATATTAAAACAATCAGATATAATTAAAAGTATGCTTTTCAGGTACAAACAGTATGAAAGAAAACATAAAAATTAATTACAAAAGTTGATAAAATATCAACAGATATGAAGGTATGGTTTGTATAGTGTAATGAATTGTAAATAGACTTAAAAATATGTGGTTCTGTTTAGCAGAATACCACACTATATTGGGGTGGGCTTCAGTCTATTTAGCTGAGTACCAGTGTTTTAAATGGAGCGACTGCGTATCTGACCTCCACAACCCAGTAACTGGGTAACACGGTACCCCTTGGCAAGACTGGTGTCAAATCTCAAGCTTCTGACTACCCATAACGACTGTCAAAGATCTTCAATTGACAGCCGAGACCAACGGCTTAATGTGCATTCCAAGGCATGGAGGAATATCAGTATGTTGAAATGGTCACCCATCCACGGACTTACCTCGTCAAGCGTTGCTTAACCTTGATGACCGACCAGTGCGGCTGTTATTATTTAACCACGAGCTCCTCAAAAAATAATATTTGCATTATACTTCTTAATATTATACTAATATTTTAAACTTTTGTCTAATTTAAATAATCTAAGTATTAGGGATAGGCACCCCTTCTCGGGTATAGGCCTCCTCCAGCTTATTCCAACTACGAGTATCTCTACCAGCGGCTTTGTTTTAACTTTTTTCCTGTTCCTTTGTAATTGTTGCTGTTGTGTTGTGTCTGTGTCGAATAAATGTTTTTCATTCTATTCTATTCTATTCGTTGCTTTCCATCAGTTCTTATTATTATCATCTGTCCAGCGTTTTCAGACCTCCCTTTTCGACTCTTGCCAATGGATTGTGTCCACCGGATCGCCTCTATGGTCCACCTCTTTTCAGTATAATGGACTAGGTGTCCAGACCATTTCTTTCATTAAAAGTATTATAATCCCTTGCCTACGTCTCAATTAATTTGGCATTGGCGTATCATGTAATCTTCTTCCATCATTACATCTCTTTTTCTCGTCATTTCTTTAGACAGTCTCTTCCAGCCACGTCATGTTTCATACATCCATCGGTTTCTCTTACTCGCCGTTCACCTTTATAATCAAAACTTTCCTCTTTTACATCATCTTTACTTATTAAACAAAATTAGGAGTCACCAGCAATAGTTATAGTAGGTACTCTTGAATAATTGTCAGTCTCAAGCCAAACTATTCTCGCTAAAATAACCCATGTCTAAAATAAACGTATGATATTTCCGACGAAACCTGACGCAGAATGTCTGTCCGGTCCGGTGCGATCCGGTGTGGGTCGTACGGAACGTGATATTGGGGACAGCAATCTCGTTATTACATAAAGGTTGAACACAATGTAACCAGTATAAGGTTCAAGAATATACTCGTAAAACTGGACGCTTGTTGTCACTTTTATATAAATTTCGTGTTTTAAAAGGTTAATGTAACCATAATTATTTTGATTAAACACAACCTGATGAGTAAAATTACCTAAGCTTACACTAGTCGGCTTGTCTGTAACAGACGTTTTACTCGAAAACTACGAAGCTTAAGTAAACATTTCGATACAAAACGTAACGGCCGTTTGTATGAAATGTTCCTATCAACTTTAGAAGTCTATTGTCAACCTCCTGCCCTTGCACAGATTTATTTAAGGTATAATATATCTTCTTCTTCAATGTATTTGCAGTTAACAACATTGACCTCTTTTCTATTTGTACTTTTTCAAACAATCTATCTATTATGTCTTTGGTCTTTCTTTGTCCTTATAACCATTCACAATCAAACTCAAAACATTCCTCACAACTTGTTTCTCATTCCTATGCATCACATGCCCATAACATGACTATTACCGATAACGCACAGAACAACTTCAAAAGTAATAACTTTACTTAGGTAAATTTGGTCGTATTTAATCATTAGGTCCATGGGGTCCGAGTGCGCATCGAGTTTTCGAGAAATTAGCACAAAGCTCGTCGACTCTTCACGTGACCAGAGGGCTGGTCTTTTCTTCGGCCAGAGACACAGCATTGCCATCCAACGTGGTAATGCTGCCACCGTTCTGGGCACGTTTCCCATTGACCTCGATGTGGACGATTTTTTTGGTACACAATGAGCCCTTTTCCCTGTCCCCTTTGTATTTGTATATAGGTTTGTTTTTTTTTAGAATATTTGATTGTATATATGTTAATATATTTGTTAATTTAATAAAGTAATCGAACTTAGGTATAATTAATAATAAATTGTATCTAACAGTTTCATAAAGCGCAAAAAACGTCGTATTGCAGAAACCTAATAAACATCGCACTTTGAAACCAAATAAAGCAGCCAATAAACACATTCATTTCCTTGGTATTCTTCCGTCGTAAAACAACAAGCTTTTAGTGTTACATTACCATATACATTTAGTAACAGCATGTGTACACAATGCGGACCCAACTTAGTAAGGTTTACAATCGTCAAACATTGTAATATGGTGATATTTAGTCACGCGATTCGGATGTTATGCTTTTTAGTGCATTTTGATTTATTTACTTACAATTCCATATGGAGCGAATCTTGTAAAAGAAACAAACCGGATTATTATGTTTTCGCAATCACTTAAGAGGTTCCTAGACAGAAAGAAAGACAAAGAAAAAAAATATTTATTTCAACTAGGCCATTAAACGTCACTTTTGAACACAAAAATATAAATTTAAAGTTAATTAATACCACTGTTCATTTGGAAAAGTAGTTTGTTATGGAGAAGAACGGACAAGAAATTCCATACTTACTCTTTAAAAAAAGAGTGTTTTACAACATTTACGTACGTACATAAATTCATATACGTGAGGACGATGCACCCAGCACTACTATACTACGTATAGGTATAAAGTATTACAAGCACTAACAGATAAATTTCTTCATTTGATAAATAGGAACATGGTTCTCACAGAAAGGAAAATTATTCATAGGAGACACGAGGGATGAAAGATAAAAAACACCTACTTACTAATGCCTCTCTGGACGACGCTAGAACAAAATGCAAATGAAATGGAGTCGAATCAGCATTATTTAAGTTCATCAGTAACTTACTATATACGCCAGTTCAAAAAGAGAAAATTTGATGGCGGGCGTAATCCAGCCAACTAAGTCCATCGGAGTCCACTGCTGGACATAAGCCTCTCCCAAGCTGCAACAGAACACCTGATCCAGGTGTTTTAAGTCACTGGCCCACCAAACAAGGGGCGTTCCACAGAAAGTCACTATATGCTATAAATAATACTCAGTCAGTATCAGACTTCCATTACTGTAGCACATAATCAAGTTAAAACTGCTACGAGTAATAACAACATAATTAGCAATATAATATTATGTTTGAAGTCTTCTCTTTAACGCAATCAGCTAATGAGCAAGTCAATGTCGTAATCAAGGAAATCAAGTAAGATCAAAATTAATTAGAGCAAAGTTTCCCGAATGGCAAAGTTGAAAGCTACCTGAATCGTGGGCTCTTATATTTTTGCATAAAGATTGTTAAAAGTTATGGGCGGAAGCGATGCATTAAGTTGTTTAAGAGAGGTTATTCTGAAAGTTATGCGGACTTAATTAAGGTGATATATACATACATACGAGTAATTACAGAGAATACTATCGTCGAAAATTTCAAAAGGTACGGGGATTGTCATTTCGGGCATATGATGACATAATAAGACTTTTGAAAATCTTTGTCACCTATCACTGTGTGTCAATTTATATCACCTAGTCTAGAACCCAACAATAAAGATTTAAAAGATTAAGAATAAGTGCATAATCCTTCCTTACATATTTTGCTCAAACCTGGTCTTTGACGGCGCAGCAAAGGTTCAGGCTTGAGGTTAGCCAGCGAGCAATGGAGCGCAGCATTCCGGGAGTCAACGATTCCGATTAGCGATTAACGGACCGCATCAGGAACACAATGCTGCGCTCCAAAACACAAATCGCTGACGTCACCCAGAAAGCAGCCAAGTTAAAATGGGATTGGGCCGGACACGTCTGCCGCATGTCAAACGGTTCATGGGCAAAATCAACCACAATGTGGGTCCCGGATAATATAAGGCGACACCGCGGCAGACCCAGGCGAAGATGGCGGGATGAACTTGATGCCTATCGACAGGATTGGTCCACAATTGCTCTAAACCGAGAGGATTGGAATAGGCTGAAAATAATAAATAAATAATAATAATAATAAAAAAATATAAGAATAAGTGCATATCACAAAGAAATTGCGTTTAACAATGAAATTCAATGTAAACACTGAGATATTTTTGTCCCTTGTCTGGGAAAAACATTATGTCTAGATCTTTAATGTTGAAACTATTAGTGGTATAACATAAATTATATCACCAAAACACAATGGCTACAAAATTGTACTATGAATTAACTTAATATGAATGTGACGCTCCAATTAAAATCAAAGCTAATTTAAAGAACAAAAAAATTCATCCATCTCTCTTAACTTCGACCACATCATTATTAGAACTTGACTAGAGGCACCCTCCCGTCATAATTTTAATTAAGAGAAAATCTTAAGAGCGACAACTTTTAATAACTTAGTTTAAGCGAACTTACCCCACGGACGGCGAGACAATATTGTGGCTGAATAAGAAATACGTCGCGACACCCGACAAGTGGTCAAGGGAAAATTGTATTTCTTTATGAATTATGGAAAGAAACATAATGAAAGCTGAGACATTTTGTTGCGAAGAAACAAGGGATTATGTTTTTGAGGTGTAGCAACTACGAGTTTAGACTGAGTCAAAAGGACCTGAGTCTTTAGACAAGTGACATTCTACCAACGATAGCGATTGTAAAACAGACAAAAATATATGGGAACGTCAATCATTATATCTGATACAGATAGTTCAACTCATCTGTGCGCGCGGCGCCATTTGTGCATAATCAGCCTTATAATGTTTCCACTGCCGGGATACAGGCGTCCTCTCTGTGAGAGAGGTAATGGGCCTTAATCGACCACGCTGGCCCAGTGCGGATTGGTGAATGTCACATGTTTTCGAATTTTTGGTTCTAGGACATGCCGGTTTCCTCACGATGTTTTGAACTGTCTACACTTCTTTGGGTCTAGGCACTCATGAATCCCTCCACGACATAGACGCGGCGAGACGATATTGTAGCTGAATAAGAAATACATCGCAACGCTCGACATGTGGTCAAGGGAAAATTGTATTTCTTTATGCAATATTGAAGAAAATGTAATGGAAGCTGGAGTGTTTTGTTGCGAAGTAACTGGAGTTCTAGTAAGTAGATAGTAAGGGATGATATTTTTGATGAGCAAATAGTATGTAGAAAGAGTCAAAGGATTAAATTAGATAAACTGGCATTCTATCGTCGACAACGATTGTCCTTTTTGTTTATGAAATTGACTCGCACACTAGTCCGTTGCTGTTGAATTAGGTAATTTACCTATCGCCCCCGGTGGGTTCCCGCATTGTTGAGGCGGGGAGGCTCAGTAACTGTGGCTTGGTTACCCTCGGTGAAGCGAAGAGTAACCCGAGGAGGGGCCGCTCGTCAAGTCTTTTGCCGATTAAGCCGACGACGTAGCGGCGTAACTAGTAGGTTGCGGTGCCGCTTTGTAACCGGCGACATCGCAACGGAGGCGGGCCGCGATGTATTATGGAGCATCCCAGGTCCCATACGATATCACGTAACCATACTTAAAAGAGTAAGTATGGAGTTTCTTGTCTGTTCTTCTACATTTCCGAATGGACGGTAGTATCAATTATTATTAACTTCAAATTTATATTTTTGACGATCAAAAGTGCCGCTTAATAGCCCAGTTGAGTTTTAAAAAAAACAGGTCTTTGTCTTTGACCAAAAACTCTAAAATGTACAGGATTGAAAATCGCAACCAAGATGTCACGCGGTCGATCCCGTGGACTTTGATAGGCCTTGTTTAAAATTGACATTAGTGACTCTCCTGACGTACACGCGTGCTTGCTTTCTATAAAGTGCTATTCAAATAATTCGCCAAAAATACCTAATGTAAAACAATGATAAAAAAAGGCATGTAATATTAAATTTATTCTCGACATAAGGAAGCAATAATCTTCAAAGTTATTTGCTTCGGGTGTCCTATACTAAAATTAATTTCACACCGAGGACTTTTTTCTTCGAGCTATTGTGTTTCATAATGTTTCATTGTGAAGGTTATACTCAATGGGAGCTTCACAGAATATAAATAACTCTGGCCTTACGGATACAGGCGTGGGCGATATAGGTTAGGAATTATGAAATTGAATTTCCATTTTGGTGGCCGGTCTAAGCCTGCTGTCAAATCTCGTGTCGACGGGAAGAGAAATAAAAACAGCCCAAAAAACCTATCATGAGGTATTTTTTTTTCAAACCTGTTTTACCATTACTACAACAATAAGCTTAGCTACAGAATGAATTTTAATTGATAACAAACCTTGTAGGGTGTGAAAGTCATTAATGAATATGAAAAGCCTACTACGACGAAAAATTACTTTTTTTCAAACAAATACAACCAAATTCCAAATAAAAACACTACAAAGTGAAAAATTACTTCAATTTCGGCAGTCAGTGATTCATCGTTTTTTGACACCGACTTCCGAAATTGAAGGTTGTATTTTTTGTAAATTATTATTCTGTTCTATATCTCTGAAATTATTCATCTGATCTTTACCAAATTTTAATGGGAACAGTTCGGAGAACGTTCTCTTCCAAACAAAAAAAAATAATTTTTAAAATTTGTTGACTATTAACGGAGAAATCGGTGAACATATAAAAGAAAACAAAAATACAGGCGAACATAGAACCTCCTCCTTTTTGGCAAGTCGATTAAAAATATCTGTTAAGTTACTTGCTATCGACTTATGCGAACATAAACTGGAGTTGATCTGATAATGAATCGGCTCGTGGACTAGTAAGAAGGGCCGTACGGCGGGCTTATTACGTAAGGAACAGCAAGCAGCAATAATTGTGCAATTATTGCGCGATCAGTTTAATGACATAGCTACTGAGGCCTTTAAATCAAGTCTTTTTTTACTTTAACCTGTCCATGGATTTATAAAATTTATCGTTTGGTTAAGGCGAAATATACGCCCCAATGTAACGCAGTACTGGCCGTGAGCCCACTCGATGCCAAAATATCAAAATTGAACCTCCTTTTGAACAGTTTTGTTTGCAAAATATTATTTGATTTACATATGCTATGTTAGGTATGAAGAAATTACAGCCATCAATTTTTCTGTATAAAAGTATTTTTAAACATCCAAGTCGTTTTGGAGGAGTTTCCATAAGTTGCGAAAAAATATCGTGTTGTTAATTATTTTTTTAAAGCAAAACTATTAGTTACACGAAAAAACCTTGTGTTCAAAATTATGTACATGAATCAATAAAAAAAATTTTTTTTTTCAAACCTTTTAACCTAGCTGTTACTGAGGAGTATGCTTTAGAGAGTTACCATTATACGGCACTAAAGCGTATGTAGGCCCTTAAGTAACCAGCTTATAAAAATGCAACACTTCGTGGAGGCTGTTTTTTTTTACAATTGATTACTATAATTTAGCTCCAATATTTATCGGAATATAAATATTTGCAGATATAAAGTATTTGTGTAAAAGCAAATATGACAGTGAATAGCTGATATTTTATTATAATAATTAATTTGAAAATTTTGAATTTATATGAAAAATTGGGTGAAGACTAAAATGCCAATGTGTAAAATTGAATCAAACTTCTTCGTTATAGTCGATTGTTATAAAAATCGAATCGATAACGCACTAGGACTTCACTTAATGAACATCATCATCTCGTATTTGAGCTTTGAAACGTAAAATAGATCGTTGAACACACGTTTTCCAATTTACTTTAGACATTGGCAGAATAGTCGACATCGGTGCTTGCCATATAAAAATAAGAATATAATAGATAATACTTATTGTGGACGTAACACATTCTGATGTGTTAAGCATTTAGCAGTAAATATACCTAGCATATCAACCTTTTTGGTAAGCCAGCAGCGAGCGATTGTCAAACGACCAACAACAAGGGAAAAAGTAATCGCAATTTGACAGCCACATTTACTCGCCGATGGCTGTTGCTCTGCTGTCAAAATGCGTAATACGAAATGATCGCGATCACCTTGCGTTTAGCACATTTTAGTTCGCAGATTTTATTGTTAGCAGTTACATGATGTGGATACGTGATTGAATAGCAATTATTTCGCAAAGATACGCCCGTCGATTTTTTGACGTAAAGCGATAATCACGCCATGATTACTCAATCTTTGCGCAATTATTGCTGATTGCTGTTTTATACATAATAAGCCTGTGGGTCGAACTTCGTCCGGCCCTTCTAACTAACGGCCGCCGGCCGTAAGTTTGTGGGTGTGTGTGTGTTTATATGTTTGTTACTTGTGCACAACACTTTTCACGCGGGTGAAGCCGCTGGCAGGAGTTATTATAATTATAATTTCAAGGCGGCATGTTCATAAAGCATTTTTTTCAGAACCTAAGTCCCGAAGCTTTTCCAAGTATTTAGATCCTAATGGATAAATTTAAAGATAGGATTGGTCAACCTTACATAGTGAAAGTAAATCGGCTTAGGCCATTAACAGGTGCGTAAAATAAGGTACGATGGCTTATCTGAGACGCGTCCCAGTTACTCGAGAGCTCTGAATTATTTAGATTTTCGCGACACGCGTGAGAGACAATTTACTAACGTTTAAACGTACAAAGTATGATTTGTTATGTACCGCTAAATTGACGGCGATTAGCAACATAAGGTAACTATGTAACAAGCTGCAAGAAGGTAATCGTCTGTTGCAGGTTTTCGGAGAGTGTGGACGTATGTTTTTCATAATTTTAACCTGTAATTTAGATACTTTCATCAAAGGCATCTTTTTCATTCGCGAAATAAAGAAAAACTTGCAGCAACACAAGTCTGCTACGAGACCATGATCGATACTCAGGTAAGTTTTCAGTTATGTATTTATTGATATTTCTTCAAAATGTCATACCTATTTCATAAGAGTTGATAGTTCTTAAAACTAGAGTACTTCATCAAAAAGTCATATCAAGAATTCAGTTCATCTGAATTGTATTGCATCCCAAATTGTAACGTATAAAACACGATCCAGAAGTAACATATTCTAGATCGTTTTCACGCTATAGTACTTGAAGTTCCGGAGACTTTAACATTTTGATTTGACATGTCAGCTATGGGAAGGTATCTGGTTGAAGATACACTTCTTAATTAATTAATTATATTTTGACAAATTGTATTTTATTTAATTGTTTTGACATTGCCATTTTTAATTTTAATAGTTTTTTTTTTCGCCCATTATTTGACTATTTATCTAAACTTTACTTTGACATTCATTGTTTTATCATTTTTATTCTGTGGCATGATTTATTTACAATAAAAACTTACATTATGAATTCTCCAAGCTTCATTTAATATAGGTAGTTAAGTGTATATATTTAGCTAGGTATTCATGACTACACTAAATTACTGTGCTCGACATATTGACATATTATATAGTATTTTATCTTGTTGACATTGCCATTTTTATTTGATTTTTATTATTTTGATTGACATTTTACCATTTTATTTGACTTTTGTACTAATGTAACTAATCTTTGACTGACATTATTTATTTTACAATTGTTATTTTGTCACATCATTTAATTTAAATTTGTTTTTTTTAATTACGTAATATTAATTAAATGTACTTATTGTTTTACTCAATTGCTGTGCCCGACAGGGTCCATGTGAACTATATTACTATTTATAAGACCTTGTTAAACACATGTGTTACGCAATAAAGATTTGAATTTGAATTTGAAGTACAAACGCACAAATACTTTAAAATCTCTCCCAAAATCCTTGCCGAAATCCTCCATACATTTTACAACGTAAAACGCAGTTAATATCAATTTTATCGCCAAGTCCACAGCTTCCCTGGGTTCAGAAAGGAATATAACATACCTGCACGTAGTCAACACCGCCAGAACCTTAGGAATGTAATTTTCCGTAGCTCGCTTGGCAAATCTTTGGCTCTGAAATTAAGATATCCGTTCATATAGCTGGATATTATACCTGTGCTGTAGAGGCAGGGACTATGGAGAAAAATATTATAATATGGTGTATCAGATTTTTGAGCAGTAATGTTGGTCTTAAAAGTCTTATTGCAAGCTTTTTATTAACTTGCAATGTGTATGTAAGTATGTTCGGGTCAAATCTTCCAACTGAATTTTAAAGCAGTTATCCTCCACCGATTAAGATGAAATTTTGCGTACACGTTTAGTTTGGATGACAATGTATGCATTCTTGGGTCATCCGCCATATTAAATCCGTCATTCTAAATCTAATATGGTGGACGGCCCAAGATGGTGGACTGTTATTTTTGTACACTGCCATGATATGGGTATCAAATGAAAGAGTTTGCAGAAAAGAATACGAAAAACGATGGTTAAAAAAAAGGAATCAATTTTTGTTAATAACTTCGGATGTTGCTATTAGAAGACTTTTTTGGATCAAGTTTATAGCAATGCCGATAAGCCGTTTTGTTTTTACTTCTCTAAGGGCGGTATTCATCATCATTATTATCAGCCTTTTTAATGTGCCCACTGCTGGACAACTAGACAACATAAGTCTCCTCTCTGTAAACGGGAATAGGCCGTAATCTACCACACGGGTTCAATGCGGGTTGGTGAATGTCACATATCTTCGAATTTTTGGTTCTAGGACATGCCGGTTTCCTCACGATATTTTCCTTCACCGTTTTGAGAGCAGTGGTGATGAATTTACACAAAGTAAAGTGCCCGTGGAACCCACGAACTACAACTTATAAATCGCAGCTTGTAAAGGGGGTATTACATTATCATTTATCTAGAATCATACTTGGATCCTATCCAAAATATCAAATTTCAAAAATCTTTTCACAAAGACGAGATTCATATTATACTTATATATCATATAAATATGACTCATAGATCTATGTACCAAGATATATGATAGTGTAATACTCCCCTAAGAACAGCAGGTTCTTTTCTGATTAATTTCGTTGCTATGGTTTATCCGGTGCCATAGCTGGACAGGTTGAATTCAATAAAGCTAGTTTAATGTCACATAATACCATAGGGTTTACAAATATATACATAAGCAGGTACACCCGCGCGCGAGTGCACGGTAAACCCGTCCTTCTTCTTGTTCTTTTCGAGTCGATGGGAAACTCTTCATAAATTTTAGGCCCAGAAGGTGGCTAAAAAACCGGTGGTGGTAAACCCGTTCTAAATTACTAATTACCGGAACTGCAATGTGTACCCGTAGATGTCCTTATAGCAAGTGATATTATTATGATATGCTGAGTCGTTACATAGTACCTTGCATTTAGTGGTCTTTAACTGATAGTAAAGCTAAGGGTTGGTCAATTAAAGGGTACGCGAGTCGGTCGATTATGGGGTATCTATAACAGTTTATAAGGAAAACCTTGGACATGCCCACCCTTTTTCCTATTAGAGATAACGAGGAGTACTATACGTTATGGTTATGTACCTCACTGAGCGGCTTTTATTATTTTCACGCACAATTTCACCAAGTAAGTGACCAGTCTTTAAGCAGTATCATTAATATAGGCAAACTGGTGTGTACCAGTGGCTTCGCCCGCGTGAAAGTTGGAAATTATTCCAAAGGACCATACTTCCGCGATAAAAATTACCATAATAAAAATAATGTGATTTTCCAAGGTCTATTATAGGTTTGCAACGTTTGTAAGTATGTGAGAACCATGTTCCTATTTATCAAATGAATGAATTGACCTGTTAGTGTTTGTAATACTTTATATCTATACGAAGTATAGTAGTGTTAGTCCTGTGTGCATCGTCCTCACGTATATGAATTAATGTATGTATGTAAATATTGTAAAACACTTTTTTTTTAAAGAGTAAGTGTGGAGTTTCATGTCCGTTCTTCTCCATAACAAGCTACTTTTCCGAATGGACGGTAGAATCAATTATTATTACTTATAAATTAACATTTTTCACGTTCAAAAGTGAAATTTGGTTTAATTTAAATAAGAAATTCGACTTTGATTATGTGTATTTAATATCTCTGTCCAGATTTCGTCAAAATCGATTGAGCATAACCTGCGTCAAAAAGGGTTACTATCACATTTAGAAATGCCCGACGAAAGAAGAAATCGTTTTTCAGAGTTGGAGTTACTAAACGGATGTCGGCATCATTATCCACAGGCCATCTTAACTCGCTGCTAAGCATAAGGATCTTTTTGCTTGAGCCAACACCCACGCTACCATACCAGCCCTTACCGGATCTGCCTATAGCGCCGTCGGCACCAGCACTTAATTTTTGGGTCATCATCATCATCATTTCAGAGCCGAAAGACGTCCACTACTGAACATAGGCCTCCCCTAAGTGTCGCCACATTGACCGGACCGGTTGCGTGCGTCTTACAACCAGCGGACTCCCGCCACCCTCACCAGGTCGATTAATGTGCCCACTAAGTTTCGCAAGTTTTTTTATGGGTGTCATAAAACAGGCATATCTTTAAAGAAATTCTGGAAAATAGTGTCTTTACAATGTACATAATAACATTAGATACTATGATCCATAAGTTCTAGCTATGTGTAGCTGTTA
Source organism: Orthosia cruda (assembly GCA_964057195.1). Classification (NCBI taxonomy): domain Eukaryota; kingdom Metazoa; phylum Arthropoda; class Insecta; order Lepidoptera; family Noctuidae; genus Orthosia; species Orthosia cruda. The sequence continues at coordinate 2,723,079 of OZ059836.1, forward strand.
CTGGCTTTGTTTCTAACCTCATTAACTTATATTGTTCAACGATATTACGTTAGAGTTTTTAAGTTAAATAAAAACTAAAGCTCTGTTGTTCTTACACCCACGTTCATAACAAACTAGGTATCATACTAGTATCAGAACATTTGAAAATTTGAATGTATGTTTGTCACCATAACGATTCATCGGATTTAGATTAAACTCGGCACACAGGTATTCAAATGTCGTCCTTCGCGGCTCTGGCAATCTTCAAAGCGATCTCTAACATTCATGAAAACGTGCCGCAGAAGTTGTGGAGCCTAACACCTACAAGTTGAGTAGGAATGTTGTTGATTTCTTGACAAAATTTTTCTTCTATAGGGATATGGTTGATGGATTATTGTTGTACACCGGACTTTTCAGATTACCCAACATGAAAAAAGCCGGAGGTAAGGTCTGGGCTATTCAACTTCTGAGGCGCGTTATCATGAATGTTACATATCGCTTTAAAGAGTGCCAGAGCCGCGAAGAACATTTGAATATTGTTATTTTCAAAAACGAATTTACCCATGTCTTTAGTTTCTGATTATTCTGTTTTTTTTTTGTTTTTTCTGTAGAATATCTATCTACTTTGTTATTAATATCTACTTCGTTTCCTTGAAATAGTTTGCGACTCTGACGCGGGTGAAGTCACTGACAAAAACTACTTGTAAATAAATACTTATTCTGCAGAACATTGTGTACGTGGGAGTCAAGTAATACCGATATTGTTTTCCTTTCATTTGTTTTCAAAAGTTCTAAGAGATAAATAGAGGTGCAATTTGCAGGAATTGTTTAGACAATATATTGCACTTAGACATAAATAAGATAGAGTTACTTCTTTATGTACTTTGTCTTGCAATAATGAGACTAGTCTAGACCTATAAAAAGAAGAGTTTATGAAATGCAAGTTGTAATTAGCAATCCTTTTCTCACAATACAGCAATGTTTTATTTTTACTTTGATGTAATATGGACCACCCGTGTCTGAAATAAACGAATTAATAATACAAAACCATTTTGCTGAACACATAGAATAGAATAGAATAGAATATACTTTATTGTACACCATAAAATTATACACATTTACAAGGAAAACTTATTTATACGGGTACAAAGGCGGTCTTATCGCTGACAGCGATATCTACCAGAAAACTTTTTAATGGACTGAAAAAACTTAGAATAAAAAAGGGGGTAGTCTGCGGTGTACTGCTAAGAGATTAAAACATAAATATATACAAGATTATATTACTATAATAAATAATATAAATAAACCTATATATAAACATACACACATTATAGTGTTGTGTAACTATTATATGGGTAACACAGTATTGTGTTTATCATTCTATAGGGTGAGGAGTAATGTGTTGAAAAATCTGAAAAATCAAAAACACGATGGATTAAAACTTCCAATTTTACATGGTTTGTTTTAACCTACCACTATATTTAGAATTATTATAAAACCTGAGATTTCGGATCTATTTAAGTAATTCATTCATTGTAATTACTTATTATTGTAGACCATAACAAAAAATAGACTCGTAAGTAACAAAAATGTAAATTTACGTCGGTTGAACAAACCTCGTTACTCAAGCATCGTGAAGAAACATCACTATTCTCCGACGATCGTTAATTACGAAAGTCTGCGAGCTGATATTATGATTTATGGAGCTTACAGTTCCCGCCTCATTACACAGTGTAAATGTAAAGATGTCAACTAGACGTAGCATAATCATTCGAAATGAGGCTGTGTTTAACATCGCCGTTAAGAGGAACGGAGCGGTAGGGAGCTAGGAAAACTTTACCCATAATTTCCATCTGTATCTAAATTCAATGTATGGTTCCGTTGAAATCAAGCGTCAAGCAACTATGTACCAGTTGTCGGGCATTTTGCTGAACTGGACCTACTTAGCTCAGCTTTTTTTTTGTAATGTCTACATTGTGTCTCAAAAAAACCTGATATCTTTCTTTCCAAAATAAATAAACATATTAATACTTCCTTTTAGTGCAATGGCTACAGCGGGTTGGAGATTCATCATAATGCCGGCCAAAAGCGTCTTTTTCCGGTTACTGGGGGTGACCATAAGTGCTTAGATTAAAATTTATATATATATATGACTTGTATACATTTGCACACTCAAAATAAAAGGTCTTACTCTATAGCTTATGTTCCCCCAGGTCTAACTCTAAAATCTTTACAACATCCGGTCCTGTGTTCCTCACCTATACAGTCGATTCTTATGACCTTCATCAGGTTATTAATTAGCCTACTTAATAGAGAGTGGAGATAAAATTTATACATTAAAACTATGGAAAAAATATCTATAGCTATGAATAAAAACTGTCTTCCGTTGAAATGCCTTGTAATGGTACATCGAACACTTTGCCCGCTTCGCTCTGCCGTCGTCATTGCTTCGCTTGCTCTTTTCCGCTTGCTCGCCCCGCTTCATTGAAAGTTCAGCCTTAGTACCGTCTCAGTGCTCAGTGATGGAACGCTGCAACGTAGTTCTGTCACGACTTAGAGACTCCAATGGGTACTTAAGAGTTAGAGGGTGTTTATGTTATACGATACGATTGCGATTCGATTATATCTTGAAATGAGCATGCATATTGGAAGAATGAGTTGGTTCGTTTGTAACTTATGGTTTATTAATGTAATGCTTTTATTTGTTTGTAGGTTACCTATAACATATTAAGTAGACAATGTCCACAGTTTCCAACGTTTAATTGGAATGTAAAGATTGAAGAAGAAGAAGTTTTGGTAAGAGGTGAAATGTAAATATTTTAATTCTGAACTTCATTCGGTCGACTAATGTTGCGACCTATCGAATTGTACGAAAAGGTTTTTCTCATAGAAAGACATAAAGACGGCTTACAGTTGTTTTGCATTTATGTCGCATTGTTGCCAAGCAATGAAATGTATTAGTACTGTAGAGGTAGAGTTAGAAGACGATGCTTCACACACTGTGGGTTTTGTAGAAGCGTTCTTTTCAAATATACTTAAATATAGGCACCTAAATAAAGATAGTAATACTTATCGTACTCAGAGCAAAGAAAATAAACTTCTTTTAACTTGAGAATAAGCCTTTGGGAACTTACCGACACGTTTTATAAGAAAATATTATACTTTACTTAAGTTTGCCGACGCCTACTTAAAAAATCATAGCACAATTTGCGCTAGTAAAACTTCAAGCTAACAGTTTTTGCGACGGAGCTTTTTGAAAGTTTTATGTAATAACTTGATATTTGAGCTATATTCTCAGTATAATGTGTTGTTTTCTTCTTTATAATATTGAAAATGTATACTTTATGTTCACGTTACGCGATAATGTTGGTAGTAAAACTCTTAAATGTGTAAAAGATATTCCAGTTTTACATTAAATGTAAGTCAATTTGTAGTTTGGTACAAAAGATCAGGGTCATGACTTATTCAGAAGACACAATTGAATGGTTAAGGAGTCGTTTGGGCACCGCAGCGTTGAGTTACGAGTATTACCACAATGAAATTCAGTGGGGACTGGGGACCGTCAAATTATTTTCTTTCCCTGTTCGAATATTAAGTTATGTCTTATGTATTTACATGATGCAGAGTTTGTGGATTAAGAACATTAACTACAATTGTAGTAGTTTAGTAACTCCCTTTTGTTGGTTTGACTCATACATTTCAACAAATACTCGTACTTAGGTGCCGTTGAAATGCTTAGGCTGTTAACTAAAACGATCTGGTTTTACTAAAGAACACAATTATTCTGATATGTTTCTTCTTCAATAAGTACCTGATTACTGAGGCTCGTGGTCTCTGGACCCCTTTATGCTGAAATAAAAACTTGAGAGGTGTCAAGGGACACCCGGATGGAACGAAGTTTTTTTATGTTAAGTTATATATATATATATAACATATACGAAACGAAAATAACTGGCTTGCTTTCTATGAGAGAGAGAGACAGGCAGAGAAACACGCGCACGCCGCACGGCTTCCAACTATAGCAAAAAATGTCGTTACAACTTTTGGTCTTAATTTTTTCCGTCTAGCCCCCTTTCGCAACGCGCGTTATGGAACTTCGTTCCAATAATAATTGTATTTAAAATACGAAATTCCTATTTTGTATTTAGTATTTGAGGTTTGAGAAATCATTATTCACATAAGAATACAATAATTCACTTCATCATTCATCATCATCATATCAGCCGAAAGACGTCCACTGCTGGACATAGGCTTCCCCCAGGCGTCGCCACATTGACCGATCCCGTGCGTCTCGCATCCAGCGCCTTCCCGCAACCTTAACCAGGTCATCAGTCCACCTAGTGGAAGGCCTTCCAACGTATCGTCTTCCGGTTCGCGGTCGCCATTCCAGAACTTTTTGGCCCCATCGGCCATCCGTTCTGCGAGTAAAGTGCCCTGCCCACTGCCACTTAAGTTTGGCAATTCTTCGGGCTATGTCGGTAACTTTGGTTCTCCTGCGAATATCATCATTTCTGACGTGATCACGCAAGGAAATTCCGAGCATAGCCCTCTCCATTGCCCTTTGGGTGACTTTGAGCTTTCTGTTAAGGCCCATTGTGAGCGACCACGTCTCGGTCCCATAGTTGATCACTGGTAACACACACTGGTCATAGACTTTTGTCTTGAGATACTGCGCTAGATTGGACGAGAAGATACCACGCAACTTCCCGAATGCCGCCCAGCCGAGTCGGATTCGACGGTTGACCTCTTTCTCGAAATTGGACCTACCCAACTCACAATTCACTTACATGTGAATATTAAAAAAAACAGTAGTTAGATTAATAATTGTTGGGAGTTATTACAGAGGTAGGTCAATATGGGTTCCCTACTTGATTTCGAAAATTTATTATTCGATTTTTATTATATCGAACACGGTGTGTCGATAATTCAGTTGTACAATGTTTTATTCCATCGATGCTTTATTGGTGCGATGTAACGTTTGTGCGAAAAATCCTGTTGCGAAAAACCCTACAGCGATAGCTCATTAGTTCGCTAATTTATTAGTTCGATAGTATGATGGTTCGAAATCTATCTATTGTTCCGTGACATTTAATACCATACATAATTATCTTCACGTCTTTTTTTCCTAAAATGAGGAAGACAGGTAACAAATTTATTACGTTTAGCTGTGGTAGGGGCTAATATAATACCCTGATACCCTCAACATCCAAAACAGTCATACCTAAATCGTCTATTTCGATATGCACGGAAAACAAAGTAACTGGGTCTAAGTTTTTTTAAATCCTCGCTTAGTACTGCTTCTGTTTGCTAATACCTAAAATAAATTAAAAATACTCATTTAAATGTTTTATTTTACTCAAAAATCATATAACAACATAGCAAAAAAGATACATACTTGGACATAATCAGCATAGAACAAGAAATAAACAATACATTAATCGTAAATAAAAAAATAATGATTATGTTATACATTGTCATATAACCTTTAATAAATAAAACCGGCCAAGTGCGAGTTGGACTCGCGCACAAAGGGTTCCGTACTTGGTAAATTGCGGTTTACGATTTTACGAATTACGAAAAAAAAACTACTTACTAGATCTCGTTCAAACCAATTTCGATGGAAGTTCATATTTTTTTTTTTAGTTTTATCTTTCTCTTAGTTTAGAAGCTACAGGGGGGGACACATTTTACCACTTTGGAAGCTCTCACGCAAGCTATTCAGTTTAGGAAAAAAATATATTAGAAACCTCAATATAATTTTTGAAACATAATAGATACCCCCACGTATGGGTCTGATGAAAAAAAAAAATTAGTTTCAGTTCTGAGTATGGGGAACCCCCAAAATGTATTGTCCTTTTTCTATTTTTGTGTGAAAATCTTAATGCGGTTTACAGAATACATCTACTTACCAAGTTTCAACAGCATAGTTCAAATAGTTTCGGAAAAAAGTGGCTGTAACATACGGACGGACAGACAGACAGACATGACGAATCCATAAGAGTTCCGTTTTTTGCCATTTGTCTACGGAACCCTAAAAACACTACAATGGTAACTAGTATGGTTACTCTTAAAAAGTAATCACAAAGTACCCAAAAATCTTTTAAATAAGTAGATGTCATGTACATCTCATTCATGATAAATATAAATATTTTTACAAAACATGAAACAAAATTTAATTTAATATCATCATTTTTATAGCCGACACGCCTGCCGCAAAAAGTTAAGAAAAGGTTGAAAAAGATGCAAAATATTATTTAACAGTAAAATAATAGGTGTAGGTATGCCAATTTATTTTCTGATTTGTTTTTTAGAATAAAATTTACAGTAGGCAACATAGATAAAACAATTTTTTTATAGATATATAATTATATTTAATTTAAGTTATTTAGGTATAAGTAGAGTAGGAATCTAAATATAATTTTTAATGTATCTTATCGTAAATAATAAACTAGGCATTACACATTTTTTTAAATGAAACGAATGTATTTCCTTTACTTCGAACTAATAAATTAGCGAACTAATGAGGTATCGCTGTAGGGTTTTTCGCAACAGGATTTTTCGCACAAACGTTACAACGCACCAATAAAGCATCGATGGAATAAAACATCGTACAACTGAATTATCGACACACCGTGTTCGAAATAATAAAAATCGAATCATCAACTTTCGAAATCAAGTAGGGAACCCGGTCAATATAGACAATTAATAAAATTTTGAGGGTATGCCAAAAAGCAACAATATTTTGTATTTTACATTTGAAATAGTAAAAATATTAGCATTTTGTATTTAAATACTTTTCGTAAACCATTTTCATATCTCTAGCAATCTGCCTCCATCGACGCTGGTACCAAGTTGCTTGCTGTTGTAGCTCCTTTCACATGGTTAACATTATTCCAAGAGATAATATAATTTACATTTCACGGTTACATACTTAGTTACTAACCTACTTCACATTTTTTTAGGGTTCCGTTCCTCAAAAGGAAAAAAGAACCCATCATGGCTCACATAATCCCAAAAAAAATATGTGTTTATTTACCATACAAAGTTGTCGTAAGCTGAGATACATTTATTTTACTTGTTAATTTACATGGGCAAAAGCAGGTTCTTAAATATAATAATACCGTACAGTTATTTAAGATTTATTAAATTGAAAACCGATTACGGAAAAAGTAATGATATTTAACGTTTTTAGGTTTCCGTCCCTCAAAATTAAAAAAGGGACTTTATTGTCTGCCTCACTAACAAAGGCCTTTTTCTCAGGAACACGTGGAGGTATCAAGTTGAAAATTAATATAAAACACTCAAGTAGATACGCATTCCATCGGAACTGTAAAAAATAAAACTTCTAAGTCAACGCTGTCAAAAACGGTACAGTTGTTATTGCTCGCAAGGAAATAAAAACCTAGAGAGTACTTCCCCTTGACCCAGGATTATTAAATTTAGCACAAGTAAAGGAAAAATCCGGAAACCGTGATTTTGTAGTTAAGTCACAAAAAATAACAAATTGTGATTATAAACTTATTTACAGTTGGCAAACTAATCGCAACATTATGTCGATGTATGCGGACAACAGTTTTTCAACGGAAATATTAATTAATGCCCTCAATCTAGTAAATATTTTCGTTAAAGCAATGATCAGTGCTTTCATTGTTTATCAATCAATCAATCAATCATTTATTTCGGACCATGATCCATAATTTGTTAGTAATACACTTATGACTATGTTAGTAAATTTACATAATTTAATAATGTCATTCTTATAAAAATAATAATAATCCATACACACAATAAAATTAATAAATAACAAATACATTAATAAATAACAAATAAATTAACAAATAATTCAATTACCTAGTTCAAATATTGATTTCCTGTTGCACTGGAGCCGCCGCTGTGCAAGCGGGTCCAGTACCCCAGGAAAGGGCAGTCCGGTTTATCCGCAATAACCCTCAGGACACTGTTTACGCTCCCCCGCATCCTGTGCATCAGGGATGCTGTCCTCTTCCGCATTATCGCCTGAAAACTATCAGTATTCGCTTCTGCAAACATCCCTGATGCACTACAGAAACGTGGGAGCCCCAACAGTATCCTGAAAGCGTTATTATACTGGACCCGGAGAACGTTGTAAGCCCTCTGCGTATGTCTAACCCACAGGCTGCACGTGTAAAAGGTCTGGCAATACGCCTTGAAAAGTGTGATCTTTACTTCCCTCGTACATCGCGCAAACCTGCGGGCCAGCATATTGCATCGGACTGACAACGCCCTCCGTTCCCTCTCGATGTCATCGTCATCGTGCAGATCCTCGTTTAGGATGTGACCTAGGTACTTAAATTTTGCCACCCTCTTTAGTGGTACACCGTAAAGGCTCACCTGAGGAACTGCTCTAGGCTTCTTGGTACCCACCCGGAACACCATAACCTCACTCTTCCCCACATTATACAGTAGGCCATGTGATTCGGCGTATCCTTCACACACCTCAAGTAACCGTCTGAGTCCTTCAATTGAAGGGCTCAGCAGTACCATGTCATCGGCGTAACTTATGCTATTTATCATCTGCCCATCAATGGAGCATCCGACACCTGTACCGCTGAGCTCCTCAATCAACTGATCGACGTATAGGCTGAAGAGCGCCGGGGAGGTCAAACCTCCCTGTCTGACCCCACACTCCAGACAATAGGTCCCGGAAAATACACCCGACCACCTGACCTGGTTAATTTGGTTGTCATACCAGTATTGCAGTAGGTCAACTAGCTCATCAGCTAGACCCTGTTCGCGTAACTTTGACCACAGGATGTCATAATTAACCAGGTCAAATGCCTTGGATAGATCCAAGAAGGCAGCGTACACCGGCGTGCTTCTGTCAGTGTAGTACCTGACGGTGTGCTTAAGCGCCAGAATAGCAGTCTCCGTGGAAAGCCCAGCCCTGAAACCAAACTGGGCATCCTGCAGACTGAGCTGTTCAGTTACTCTCCGCTCAAGCACACCGTCCAGAACCTTTGCAGTTATAGTCGCCAGGGATATTGGCCTGTAGTTATGTCTGTCTGAGACATCCCCTGCTCTATTCTTGACTACGGGGACAACTATTGTCCTCATCAGTTCAGTGGGAAGATAGGAGTGCCTGACACTGAAGTTATATAACATTGACAAGACCCTAGGAAGATGCGGACCAGCACACTGAAAATGTTCTATGCTAAGGCCATCGTGACCCGGTGACTTGCCCCTGGTCATAGACTTTATAATTTTGCTGATTTCCTTTGAGGAAATGCTAGTTGGTACCTCAGAGACTTGTCTTTTAGGGTCACGATCCCTCGCCTTCGATGGAAGTCGCGAGGCTACCCGAAAGTGCCTCATGAACATGTCCGCAACCTCCCCCGCGCCCGTCTTGCCATCAACGCTCACCGGAACAACAAGTTTCGGGCTCAAACGCTGGGTGGATTTCCAAAACTTCTGGAATCGCTTGCTTTGATGTTCCGCAGCCAAAATGTTCATCCTAACCTGTTCTTCATTCTCCTGACAGAACTTCAAAGCTCGTTTAAAAGCCTTTCGCGCTTCCCTCATTTCTACGAAAAGCTGCCCAGAATGAGGTTTTCCACTCCAAACCCAGTTGAGAAAGGCCCTCCTTGCACTCCCGTGAGCGTCCCTGACATACCTGTTCCACCCAACGACTGTACGCCGACCTCCTCTATTTCCCACTTAGCCAGAACTGCCTTCTGCCGCTTGCCGAAGCGCTGTTACAATATTGTTGTACATGCTGTCAATAACTATTCTATGGTCCTTGTTTTGGCAAAAACTATCACAACAATCACACAATTCATCTGGAAAGACTATATGTTTGAGATTTTCCATACATAACCTATAATAACAATTTATTTGGGCTGCATTTCTTTCACCCCATATAGCCTTATCACAGTTATTACGTGGTATTACAGAAGCATCCGACGGCCCGGCCAGGCCCAGGTTAACATGAATGACAAGCGGAAAGTGATCAGACCAGTACACATCATGATAAACTTCAACCTTCTCAAGTGATTTCCAGCCCGCTTCAGAAACCAAGCAATGGTCAAGCCAACGTCTACTTCCCCAAGCATCACACACAAAAGTATAAGAATCGGAGTCTATGCCTAGTTTAATATAGTCCGCACAACGCCAACTCTGTTCATTACAGAAACTTAACATTTCTCGACTAAATAGACCGCCTGGGTGGGAGTTAAAATCACCGAGTATATAAACGTTCTCCACATTCTCGCTCTCAATAACAGCCGCTAGCTCGCTTAAACACTCACAGAACTCGCTTAAGTTATTTATTGAGTCAGTAGGCATGTACACACTAAACAATAACAAAGTGTGACCGGCGCATGTCACTTTTATAGCTGCGACGCGGTCACTCACACAAGGTACAACAGAAACAGACGTAAATACAGACTTTCTCCACAAAAGAGCTACACCCCCATACGGTCTTCCCCTCAAAACTCCCGATGACGTATCCACCGCAGATTTGCCAAAATATCCAAAATTTACATCTAGGCTACCCAGGGTTGACACCTCATGAGGCAGCAACCAGGTTTCCTGCAGCGCAATGACATCCATAGACTTACATAGACCTTGTACACACACGATTGACCTCTTCAACGACTTACAGTTGTAACTTACAAACTTAGTAAGAAAAACATTATTTTTATTTTTATCCATTGTTTGTGTGCTAGTCATTAACGATTTTATTTTTACAAGTACCGTCACTCGGCTGCAAGTCACCCTGCCGCCGCTCGCTCATGCTTCCATAATTAACAAACCTACGGAAAGATACACCATCGGGCCACAGGCTTTCATTCATAAATACATTCAGCTCCCTCTTAGGTATCAAAAACTTATATGCCGCATATCCCTTATTCTTTTTCATATCTATTTTATGCAATAAAACGTCCACATTAGTTTTGTTTTTAATGTAGGTAACAATATCTTCCATCTTGGTGTCTTTGTTTACATTATAGATATAAAAAGGCACATTAATATCCGCTGCCTTAAATGAACAATGAGGCAGCATATTTGCCGTACCCTTCAACCCAACAAAACGATTTCGCACTCTTTTACGTTGCACTTCAACCCAACCCTCACTAGGAGACTCATTTCTCCAATTACCCTCACACACTACATTTGAGAATGAACACATTACTACATTTATGAACGTCAGTAATGTTAATTAATTTGGTAAATGTAGCTGTTTGTACGGAACCCTCAGAACGGGATTCCGACTCACACTTGGCCAGCTTTTTGGCATTTCTTAAAATACCTGCCAAAAACCCTTGTTGGTCATACATAAACTCAAGGGATCCGTTTCACATCGCCTGAATATTTTTACTCTGAAGTGTATTTCCATACCGCCATGTTTGGAATAATATCAAGTTTTCTCAATTCATTGAACTCGGATTCAAGAAGCAGAATGAATAATGTATTACGGGTATTATTTTGGTATTTTCATTCCTTGGTATTACAGCCGGGACCAAGCTAAATTTGCTTCCCGAGACACGGAGGAATCTTCGTATGTAAAAATGGTCACCCATCCACTGACCGACCTCGGCAAGCGTTGCTTAACCCCGAAAATCAATCCGTTATTATTTAACCACGAGCCGACCTTAACATAGTTGGAAAAAAAAGGTTAAATAAAAAAAGACGAAAGCAAGAAGAAAATCATGCTAAGCAGTCGGAGGATACATATTCGCGAGCTGGCTGACCAAGACCAGATATCCTCCAACTGCTCAGCATGTTTTTTTTCTTGTTTTCGGCTTTTTAAAGTTCGCTTCTTAAGGGCGCGGCGAACAAAGCTCGCAAATGCAATTCGAGGCGAGCGAAAAATTCGTTTGGAGTATTGCTATCTCTGTTTGCACGCACACGCGGTGCGCCGTACGTAGCCATGTGTGTGTGAGCAGTTAGATATCGCTACCTAAATCATCCTATCGACTCGAAAGCCGGCTGACGCGAATGGCGCCCGCGTTCTTTTGTCTTTTTACCCGGCTGCAAGGAAAGGGTTATGTTTTTCGCGCGTATCTTGTATGTATGTTTGTATGTATGTAATATTCTTTATTACCTCATATCTTCCAAACCGCTAGATGGATTTTTATAATTAATACATCGTTAGATAGGGCTTGGCCGCCCAAGTGTTCTTAGATAAGTGACGTTAAAAATAAACAAAAATGGCGGCTTTTGTGCGCCATATTGCGAGCGACTCAATATTTTTTTTCTTCGAAACCCATCGAGTTGGGTATCAAAATGAAGGATTTTTAAAGGTGATTACAAAAATATATACCACTTATATGTTTAATGCGATTCGAAAAAGTTGTAAATAAAAAAAGTTAATTTAAAAATCAAAAACCCGACTGGGAACTAAAAAGATGTAAACAAGTAGAAAATCATGCTCTGCAGTCGGAGGATACATATTCGCGAGCTGGCTGACCACCTGATCCTCCGACTGCACAGCATGATTTTCTACTTGTTTACATCTTTTTAGTTCGCAGTCGGGTTTTTGATTTTTAAATTAACTTTTTTTTATTTATGTAGGTATTCCTTCTACTTATCAAATATGTTTTGTTATAATAAATAATGAATGCAAGTAATATATTAGGTACAAGTAAAAGACAAATATTCCAATAATGTATTCCTATTTACGCATATAAGTAGGTACAGATAAATAACAGCGCTCTGAGCTAAGAATATTAAAAATAAAAACAAGGATTTTGAATAAATTTTTTTTTTTTGTTATGTTCTTACTTTATAGATCATTATTCATCTGTTTAAAAAATATAAATCGAAACTTGATAAAGTCGTGTAGGGTGACCATAATTATATTATCGACTGAACGAAAAACAAAATACAATAATGGTAATCAGAAAACATAGTGTCAAAGATCCACACTAAACACGCTTATTTTCTTTCTTTCTAGTGTTTCTTTCTGAAAACTGATGGCCAAAGGCGTTTTTACCTTGATGGTCGTGGCTCTGAAAATATTTTTGCAGTTTATTATGAAGTCGATTAGCCAGTCAGTTACCAAAGATTATTAGATCCTCTCCAGGGTAAGGGTCACCGAAGTCCAGATAAAAAAGTATAATTAAATAAACTAGAACGAATTTGTATTTTTAGTTTTTTGTAACAGGAATTTTACAATAAAGTCCAGCAAAAACTGGAAGGAGGGCATAAAACCGCGCTTGTGCATGCAAGTCCAATCGCATGGTCACCCTACCCTGGGTGAGCCGTAACGTCACAGTAAGTATAGAGGAGCAATGTAGGTAAGTCTTAGCGGTGTCCTTGAGATAATTAACTACGCCCGCTTTGTCTCATGACATGAATAAACAAACAAAAAAAACAAAGCTTCGTAAGTTGATGGATAGGTAGGTAGGTAAATGCTAATTTATACAAAACTAGCTGTCCCCCGCGGCTTCGCTCCCGTCAACTGGCTACCTAACCTAATCTACATATCTACCTACCTATCCTACCCTACCCTATCTACATACATGATCGTACGCAACGCACGCAACAAAAGCTCTCAAAAAGGAATATTTTGCCCGTTTTTGCAACATTTTTCATTTATGCTCCGCTCCTACTGGTTGTAACGTGAAGTTATAACCAATACCCTTCCTCAATAAATGGACTATCCAACGCAAATATATGTTTTCAATTCCAACCAGTAGTTCCTGAGATTAGTGCGTTCAAACAAACAAACAAACTCTTCAGCTTGATAATATTAGTATAGATATACTAAGGTACCTATTCATTTAACTTATTGTATTATGTCATTGGGAAATAGGTACTTCCTGTGAGAAACATCCCAACGTTCGGAGACCATGTCGGCAACCGAACCATATAGTAAATAATAACAAAGTCCGTAAACAACGCAAAGTTCGTAAAAAAGTAGATTACTCAATACCAAAGTTCAAATCACAAGGCAAATCTAAATCCAAGTTCAAAGCATTATTCAATAGTGTCAGAAATATTAAAATAAGTACAATTTATAAAATAAATAAACGCGCACATAAAGCATAGTAAAGTAATCATCTAATAATGACAACAAACAATCCACAGAACAGTAGAACAAAAAACAGTGAAACACACCCGAAGCACACCCGAAGTGCCCCGAACAAACCCCACGCCGTACGAACGATACACAACCGTGAGCAGTGCGACCACGCACACATTGACATTTGCTTGATGCGACAGCAATACTAGCTATTGGAAATATGTGATTAATTTGATGTGTTCCGTAATACCAAAAATTATGAATGAAAACTTAATGTTTTTAAAAATTTTTGTTCGATGATTTGTAATTTGATAATATGAGCTATGTTCCTGCTACGAGATTAATAAAGATACTGTTTTTTATAATACAGAAATATCAAAAAGAAAACATGTCATTTACGCTGTAAAAATATACAAAATGGAATTCGCTAAAACTTCATTTTAGGTAAGTATTTAGAAAAAAAGAAGACGTAGGGACCTAGATAAATACTGTCTTAATCCGAATATCATCATAATATGGTGGAAATATGCTAAAATCACAAATGATTTTGGTATTATGTTTGTATGGACAATTGATGCTTCGCCGCGCTCTTAAGCAGTCGGGTTTTTGAATTTTTGTATGTTTTTTTTATTCATAACTTTTTATTAAACATTTTTTTTTCGAATTAAGTACATTTAAACATGAAAGTGTTATACATTGAATCGCCTCTTAAAACCATTTATTTTGATACCTCACACGATGGGTTTAGAAGAAAATAAAAAATTGGGCACCCTCAATATGGCGTCCAAAATCCGCCATTTTTCTATTTTCCAATTTTAATGTAGCCAGTGACACTCGCAAGATTAAGACGAATCGATTGACGAAAGAATCATCAAAATTGGCCAACACGTTTGGTCTGTAGAACGCCACATAGTAACAAACATACCTACATACGTAGACTGTAAAACACATTACCCTCCTTCGGCAGTCGGATAACAAGGCTAGGCGGATTGATTGATCTCAGGACACGAAAATAGTTATTGAGTTAGTGACTGGTTTGGTATACGAGTCACTGAGCCAGTCTACGTTCCTATTCTCATAAATATATCTCACAGAGCTCTGACACGAGCCAGTTTGTAATATACTATTTTTATTTCACCTCACGATTATCCTAAAATATAATCACGTAACTCATTCCAGAGATTTCGATTAAGCGACGTCTCTACGACACTCCTAAAAAATTCATAGCCCTTAGCAGGTACCTACTTCAGATATATAAAGTGTCACTTTTCGAGGACGCTCCGAACATTAATTTAAATGGCTTTATAGGATTCAGATCGCAGATAAATCGCTCAAAGGTACGCGAGGCGTCTAGTTACGAGATATAAGTACTAGTCTACTTTTAACTTAAATACGTGATAGGTGTCTTATTAAATGTGTACCTACCTATTGCTAAGGTACCTAGGTATTGGTAGGTTGTCTCACCGCCGACGAGCAGCAAGTGGCGAGTAAAGCCAGAAACTAAAAACGAGTAGGCGAGCAGCGAGTAGCAAGTGAGTAGTTCCGATAGTTTTACCGCTCAGCTATGAGCGAGTATTTAGGTCCGACGGGCGATTACTCGCACCACTCGGGGCGGCTGGGCTTCGCTGGGCTTCTACCTAGGAATGACCGCTGGTTTGTCTTTCGGCGTGAGCTTTGACCGCCAAGCCAGCAAGCGAGTATCGCTGACCGAGTATAACTTTGATAGCACTTGTCACTGCGAAAAACTTGTGGTGAGAGTACTCGCCGGCAGTGTGGACTGCCAGCGATCAACTATTACTACATGTGTTTTTATTGAAACGGGTTCATATAACTTTTGTACGTTTCTTCAGCGAAAAAATAGTTGATAGCTTATCGCTTAGTCATCGGCGGTGGAACAAGTGCCTTATGCTTACTTTTGCTTAACCTCAATACAGTTAAAGAAAATATTTTCTTGCTGGAATTTACGTCAAGTATAGATTTGAGCTGTAAGAGACAAAAAAAAAGTTGATTAAATAATCAAAAAACCCGAGTGCTTAGAAAACACTATCTTTTCCTCTTCAATTTACTGAGTTCTTTCATGAATCGTTATTACCGCTGGGTTGGTGTTGGGTGAAATAAGAAACCTATTTTATGTACAACTGGAAATCAGTGTTATTTCGTGTTAGAAACAGAGTCATTCATACCCTCAGGTGTCATATAGAAGTGAAATGAATTGCGGTAACTGAAGTGAATCGTTCACTTGTTGATAACAAAATATACATTGCCATAACCTGTCTAGTATCTTCTAGAGCAGCGTTTCTTAACTTTTTTAGATCCACGGACCCCCAGAAAATCAAGCAGAAATTCAAGGATTCCCTAATTAAAAACACACATTTCATTCACGCATAAACTTGATAAAGAGGATTCCGTAAAATTACGTTTCAAATTACAAGAATAATTGTTTTTCCTGATCCGTCGTCAAGCCAGTGATATCAGTAACATCTGTGTTAAAATATGTATGGATGAGACTGCGGCCCCCATACATATATTCGCGCGCCTCCAAAGGTCCGCGGACAAAAGGTTAAGAAACCATTAATCTAGAGAATACATCCTAGAAACAAAAATTTTACTTTTTAATTATTACCATCATATAAAGACTAATAAACCCTTGATTATTAAGTATATGACCTTTCTCTTCCTCCGAACGTCTTGGTCCCGTGTACGCCTTTAATCATCATGAATCAAGATAACCTTGAGAGTCTATATTAAAATGGTTCTCAATATACACCGTTAGCATCAGAATAATACAGATATTTGCAGTGTTTTCTCCCAAACTGAATTCTTACCATATTAAACTTTTATTCAGTTTCTCGACCAACCCCTGTGTGAGTTTTGAAATGCAAATTTTTCAGGCGCTTCAGCATACGAAATTCAGAGACGAACGGCTGTGCTTTGTCTTCTACAAATATTTAATGTTTGCCCTAAAATCCTGGATTTTCGGCCAACATGCCATTTTTGTATGCATTACTTTTGCATACTAACATAGATTTTTTATGACAGTGGGTCCTAGATGCGTAAGGGGTTTTCTTCCATGAACACCTTGCCTATAACGATAAGAGAAATATTGCCTTTTGTTGCTTACTTTTCGCGATGAGCCAATGATGTAATCTAGCACTTTAAACCAACTAAACTAACATAACAATCACTGCTGCAGAAAAATTTGTATCGGTACCTAGTTGCAAAGTGTTATGCTGTATTGTGACTAATATCTCTTTCACAAGAAGATTTCCAATAAAGATTATATAATTATGATCTATCTGGATCCAAACAAGCTTCATTTATTAGCTAAGTCTGGATATTAGTCTATATTTTTCCAGAAAACTAACCCATGATGTGAGCAGAAATATAAGCACGGTGTGTAACACAAAACATGTTTTATTGCTGTACCGAAATTCACAAATAATGTTGACACACAAAACTCCGTTACATCTCATTGCAACGCAAAACCTATTACTTTGACATCGATCTCCCTGATTGATGCGTTGTCAAGGGAATTCTTTCATGTCTTCAGTCTAAAGGACGAGCCCATGTTACACAGGTCTTTGCCAATACTTTCACTTCAAAGGGTTGATTGACGGAAAGATGTTACAAGTTAGTTGATATGCAAAGGTTTGGTAATTGGTGTCTGGAAGTTGAGAAAGAAAGCTATTTAAATTTTATTTTAGTCTTCACCGTTCAAAAATAGAATGCTTTGGAAGCTATACCTTTTTTTTGATTTATTACAGAACTTTGTTGCTTAGTAACCACGTTGCCAAGTACAGAAATGTACAAAAAAATACAATCTACCTTAACTCGTAACTCCCACAGTTCGAATTTGGGTGGCGCATTGCCGGATATTTAAAATTACAGCTTACGAGATTTCTCTTTAGGCGATTTCCAACATAAAGTGAATTACCGATTTTTAAAACTTCAAAAGTGAAATTGTTAAAGTTAAAGTCTCTCAAGACAATTTAACCGTTGAAAATTCGGAGCCTCTTGACCAGAAACAGGTACCTGTGGAATAACTGGCACAGGCTACTTACACCCGCAAGCCTCTCGATTAGCTGTCGATTAAATTCATCCAACCAATCACAGCAGATTACTAAAAGAGTTATGAATATAAACTGGATGGATGGACGGCCAAAGAAAAGATGGATGGAGAGATATGAAAGATCCAGTAAGTGTGGAGTTTCTTGTTCGTTCTTCTCCATAACAAGCTACTTTGCCGAATGGACGGTAGTTTCAATTATTATTACTTATAAATTTAAATTTTTGGGGTTAAGAGTGCCGCTTAGTGGCCTAATTGAAATAAATCTGGACAGAGGTTTTTTTTTAAGCATAACCTGCGTCAGAAAGGGTAACTATCACAATTAGAAATGCCGGACGAAAGAAGAAATGGTTTTTCAGAGTTGGAGTTACTAAGCTGATGTCGGCATCATTATCCGCAGGCCATTTTAATTCGCTGCTAAGCATAAGGATCTTTTTCTTGAGCCAGCACCCACGCTACCGTACCAGCCCTTCGCCAGGTCTCGCCTCCGGATCTGCCTATCTCGCTGTTGAACAAACAGCACTTATTTTTTTTCATCATCATCATAATTTCAGCCGAAAGACGTGAACTACTGAAAATAGGCCTCCCCCAAGTGTCGCCACACTGACCGTTTCCATGCGTCTCGCATCAAGCGGACTACCACCCTCACCAGATCATCGGTCTTCCAGTATGCGTATTCCGTTTTACGATTAATGTGCCCTGCCCACTGCCACTTAAAGTTTCGTTATGGGTGTCACAAAAACGGCATATTTTTAAAGAAATTCTGGACAAGAGTGTCTTTACAATGTACATAATAACATTAGATACTATGATCCATAACTTCTAGATATGTGTAACTGTTACTGGCTCTGTTTCTAACCTCATTAACTTTTATTGTTCAACGATATTACGTTAGAGTTTTGAAGTTAAATAAAAACTAAAGCTCTGTTGTTCTTACACCCACGTTCATAACAAACTAGGTAGGTATTCTACTAGTATCAGAACATTTGAAAATTTGTATCTATGTTTGTCAATGACACCATAACGGCTCATTGGATGTGGATGAAACTTGAAAACCAGGTGAACCATGATATGGGTCCAACCAGGTGAACCGTTAGTAGTACGTGCTTGTAGAATATTAAAAACTGCTTTTTGAAAATAAATTATTATAGTATTTCGCAAATAAATGATTTGATTTGAAAATAACATTCTTCAAATGTCGTCCTTCGCGGCTCTGGCACTGTTCAAAGCGATCTCTATCATTCATGAAAATGTGCCTCAGAAATTGAGTAGCCCATATCTTCGTGTGCATCAGAATGGCGGGTGTATGACTACAAATGGTCATGCTATATGCGTGAGAGCAATGTACGAGCAATGTACCGAATGTACGTAAAATTTGAAGCAATGTACTATTTTAAAACCACAGTTTTTAGAAAAAGTATTTGAGTCGCCAACCTGATATCAGAATGGCGGGTGTATTAAAAATCTGAACAAATTACTAACTATCTGACTGTGAAATGCCTACCATAGCAATGTACGAGCAATGTACGTTATCATATTAAAAGCAAAACCAGATGCTATCAACGGTTAAAGAGTTATTATAAAAATAAAATTTCTCCACATTTAGAGCCTGTTTAATTTTATTAGCAACTAGTTATGCTTACGTTAAACGTTGCTATGTCTAAACTCAAGGGCTTTCTTGTGTGAAAAAATGGCCATATTGGCCATGCGATATGCGTGAGAGCAATGTACCGAATGTACGTAAAATTTGAAGCAATATACTATTTTAAAACCACAGTTTTAGAAAGTGTGTGAGCTCCAACCTGATGTCGGAATGGTATGGTATGGTGTATTCAAAATCTGAACAAATTGCCAACTATCTGACTGTGAAATACCTACCGTAGCAATTTACGAGCAATGTACGTTATCATATTAAGAGCATAAACAGATGCTATTAACGGTTAAAGAGTAATTTTAATAAAAATATCCCCATTTAGAGCCTGTCCAATTTTATTAGCAACTATGTGTGCGTACGTTATACGTTGCTATGTCTAAATTATTCGCCGTCAGTGCTGCCAACTCATCTAAGCAAAAACGCGCTGTTAGCTCTTTAAAAAAGCGCTAATTGGTCGCTGGTAAAAAAACAAATAAAATCGATGTATTCGGCGCCACATTAAAAAAAACGCCGTTAATTTGAGAGTACTACAAACGTATTTTTTTTATTGAAATAAAGTATTTATTTATTATATACTTTATTGTACACCTCAAAAACATACAGAACAAACATTTACAAAAACAAGTGTACAATGGGCGGTTTTATCGCATAGGGCAATCTCTTACAGACAACCTTAAAAACCAACCAACATAAATGAGTTACATACATTATATTACTTGTTTTTTAATAATATAATAAAGTAATAACGTGTTAATATAATTATTTTATAAAATAAAGGAATTAAATTAATTCATCATCATCTGATTCTACTACATTCCTTCTGCCGCCGAATTATGGATGGTCTTGATCAGTTTTGGACTTTAAATTATATTTATCTGTGGATGACATTTCCTGAACACTTCGTTTAGAAGTTGATAGTTCGCAGTTACTTTTTTTTAAAGGCATTCCAAAGTTTCAAAAAGCGCTAGATTTAGGGCTAGGCGCTAGAACGCGCTATTGAACAAAAAAAGCGCTAGATCTGGCGTTGAAAGCATTAAGTTGGCAGCACTGCTCGCCGTCCAGCCTGTCATTTTACATTTTGACAGCTCGAAAACTAATCATTTAGTGATGAACTAAACTGTGGTAACCGATTCGATTTCATATAAAAATTGAATTTATCAATGAAAAAATTTTAATCGATTAAACACATAGTTACTTTATTTTTGCTTTTTACCACACTGCCGATGGAGGATAATGTGTTTATCAGTCTATGTACGTATGTATGTATGTTTGTTTCTAATAGCGTTCTAGAAACCAAACGCTTTGGCCGTATTTTGATGATTCTTACGTCAATCGATTCGTCTTAAACTTGCGAGTGTCACTAGCTACATTAAAATTGGAAAATAGAAAATGGCGGTTTTTGGGCGCCAAAAGAAAAAAAAAGGAAAAAGTAAAGTAGTAGTAGTATCAAAATCAATCAAAATCAATTAGTTTATTTCAAATAAACCTTAGAGATACTTATGAATAGGCAAATAAAAAAAATATGACTCTTGTTGCAAATTCGCAAGCGTCAGTAGGTCTGAATGGAGAAGAATTTGCAAGAAACTCCACGGACACTTTTTTCCATCAGTTTTTAAATTGTTTTGGTTACATCATTCTTCTTGAAATAATACATGTTTGTGAGAACAATGTTAAAAGACGTGCACGTCAAGCTTCTATGGTAACAACGAATAAAAAAGTACAATAACAGGCCGAGGCAGCAAACTTATGACCAATCCAAACTGATGGAGCCCGTTCACGAATATGACGCATGGATCGGCAGCACTCAGCTCAACCATCATGAAGGGAACCGAATGATCCAACACATGTGCCACCATCAGAGAGAAATTAGAGAGAGCATGACACACTCAACTGCCAGGGCACACATAAATCAACGAAACGACACATAGGTGCAGTGAATGGTAGATTTACAGTCGAAACATAGTACTCACACATGTGCTGTGCAGTTATATAATACTAAAAGAAATTGATTTTATACAATACAAATATATTAATACAGTCTTCAGCAGGTCCAACAATACTTCTAAAATTTTCTGCCCATCACCTGTTCACCCAAATGGCTGCGGAGCAGGACCAGCATTGAGCCAAGCCTTTTTATCAGCTATGTAATCCCCCAACTTAAAATATGCTTGCCTGCATAGTGTGCGTTTTATACATTTCGTCTCATTCAGTTTTAAAATGTGGGGCGGTATTTTATTGTAACATTTTATACAGTACCCCATAAAAGATGTTGCTACTTTAGCCAAATAGGTACATTTAATCATATAAGTTTTATATATTATTGATCCCCCATACGAAGGGTTGGAAGAAAAAATAAATTGGGACTCAACAATATGGCGCCAAAAATCAGCCATTTTATTATTTTCCAATTTTAATGTAGCCACACTACTCTCGCAAATGTTAAGACGAATCGATTGACGTAAGAATCATCAAAATCGGCCAACGCGTTTGGTCTCTAGAACGCCACTAAGTATAAACATATATACATAGATAAACACATTATCCTCCATCAGCAGTGGGGTAAAAATCGAAAATAAAAGCAAAAATAAAATAACTATGTGTTTAATCGATTATTTATTTTTCATTGTTAAATTCAATTGATAAATGAAATCGAATCGGTTACCACATTAGTTCATAACTAAATGATATGTTTTTGGGCTGTCAAAGTGTAAAATGACAGGTTAGACGAAGAGTAATTTAGACATAGCAACGTATAACGTAGGCATAACTAGTTGCTAATAAAATTAAACAGGCTCTAAATGTGTAGAATTTTTATTTTTTAAATTTCTCTTTAATCGTTAATAGCACCTGGTTATGCTTTTAATATGATAACGTACATTGCTCGTACATTGCTATGGTAGGCATTTCACAGTCAGATAGTTAGTTATTTGTTCAGATTTTTAATACACCCGCCATTCTGATATCAGGTTGGCGACTCAAATACTTTTTCTAAAAACTGTGGTTTTAATATAGTACTTTGCTTCAAATTTTACGTACATTTGGTACATTGCTCGTACATTGCTCTCACGCATATAGCATGACCATTTGTAGTCATACACCCGCCATTCTGATGCACACATATATTCAGTTTCTGATTTTGTAATTTAACGTGTATATATAAATATATTGCACCCTGTAGAATATATATTTACTTTGTTATTAATATCTACTACGTTTCCTTGAAATATATTGCGACTCTAACGCGGGTGAAGTCACTGACAAAACTAGTTGTAAATAAATACTTATTCCGTATTACACTGTGTGCGTGGGAGTCGAGTAAAACCGATATTGTTTTCTTTTCATTTGTTTACAAAAGTTCTAAGAGATAAATAGAGGTGCAATTTGCAGCAATTGTTTAGAAAATATATTGCACTTAGACATAAACAAGACAGAGTTACTTCTTTATTTACTTTGTCTTGCAATAATGAGACTAGTCTAGAACTTGAAAAAGAAGAGTTTATGAAATGCAAATTGTAATAAGAAATCCGTTTCTCACAATACAGCAATGTCTTATTATTATTTTTACGTTGATGTAATATGGACTACCCGTGTTTGAAATAAACGAATTAATAATACAAAACCGTTTTCCTGAACACATAGAATAAAAAAGGGAGTAGTCTGCGCTGTACTGCTATTAGATTAAAACATAAATATATACAAGATTATATTACTATAATAAATACTATACATAAACCTGTATAATATAAGCATGCACACATTATTGTCTTGTGTAACTGTTCTATGGGGGTAAGGCGGTAATATGCTGAAATACCTGAAAAATCAACCATAAAATTAATCTCAAATACGGGTAAAACAGTATTGTGTTATAGCTTGTTCATCATTATATGGGGGGAGGAGTAATTTGTTGAAAATCAAAAAAATCAAAATCACCATGGAATAAAGCTTCAAATTTTACATGGTGTGTAAAACTACGACTAAGTTTAGAATTATAATAAAATCCGAGACTTCGGTTCGACCCATTGTTATAGATCATAACAATAAATAACAAAAATAGACTCGAGTTATGTTTCGGCGGTCGGGGATTTACTTAAAAAAATATTTATTTATTACACAATTACTTTAATTATAAAAATACAGGATATTTAGCTGGTGGCTGATGCAAGACTGAATATAATACAAAGAAAAATAATGATATCTAATTTTGCGGTAAATGCAAAGTTGCAAAACGACGCATGTTGACGGTGACTGCTAACTCAGCGTAAACGTCTGTTACGATGAGTTAACTCCTCCCTCCATAGGATAGAAGCAACTCTTGCTTCTGGCGGCGTCCGCGCTGCCCTTGGTGTCCACTGGGATGTTCTTTGTTTTCCATTGATACAGCTTCCAGGATGCTGCTGCGACCAGTAGGATATATAGGATGATTGTGCTCCAGCTAGGTGTAACTGCTATGATTGGCAAATTATCTTCTTCTGGCACGGAGATGTCGCCTGCTCTGTTGATAAGTTCGTGGATGCTGTCTAGTGAGATGTCTTCTAATTGGAGTTCGTATTGTATTGATTGTTCTGAGACTTGATGCTGCTCCGGTAATGGTATGATCTCGTTGATAACGACCGTGTCGGTGTGAGACCGCAGTGTCTTATTCATGATGTTCATCTGGCAGTCTTCTGTTAGTGTAACGAGATGAATTCCCGACAGCTTCTTGTAATCTGTCTTGGAGTTGCATTGTGTTTTGGTAACTTCTTCTTCTCTGAGGACGAGTAGCCAGTTGTTGTCTCCGATCTTCTGAACTTTTCCTCTTCTTAAGTTCATCTTAGCGTGAGTGCAATTTGCTGGGCGATGCTGGATGAGTGATAGTATGCAGTCATCTGAGTCTTCAATTCTTCTGGTGTCGAGGAGCTTGCAGAGCTGGGTGTTGTCGGTCAGTGGCTGACAGTCTTCTTCCAGGTAAGCGTACTCATCGTTACCAAGTGCCAGGTATTTTGATTTTGGAATGATAGTGAGGTTACTTTTATTTGGGATAGAATAGAGATGGATAAGGTCGTAGGTTTTTGAGGTAATTGAGGGGATTTCGAGAATAAAGTTAACAGAGTGTTCTGTGCTGTAAGCTTTAACTTTAATTGTCTTCTCTATCCTGTATATGTTACTAATGCTAATACTATCTACTGGTTTAAACATAAACATACTTTCTAAGTTTCTTAACTCTTCTATTAAATTCTGAGGACTTATAATACTAGGATGCATGGTGCCTATCTGAGCAAAAGTCATAGCATCTTCTAATAACATTAACCTATCTAAAATTATCTGTAAACTAAAATCTATCTGTACGTAAATATCTAGGAAATGTAAATGGTTAGAAAGGTTGTTGGAATTATTCGTAATATTTTGTAATACGCTAGCCAAATGTTGCTGATTATTATTTAATTTTGTTAACTGTTTACTAAACTCATCGATTGTATTGTGTGCTAATACCAAGGATTTCCTTTGTGAATCCTGTACGTTTCTAACTCTGTTTTTAATGTTTAAAATTTCTGCTTCAAACTTAGCTGCATCTTCTTGGTCGAGATTACCTGTGATAGACTTAACGACAGTACCTAATCCATCTATCAGACCACGTCTCTTTCTAACTTGCGGCGTTAAAGATTTAATCTTCTTACCAATAATATTAAGGCTATATTCTATTTGATTCCTATACGTTTTATGTAACTCTCCAGATGCTGTACTCTCAGCGTTTTTCGTGCTAGCATATAGGGACATCAATTGGATAGATGTAAAGTGCAGATTGCTAATGTTGTAAACGCAAGCAAGGCTAAAGTAGTTGTCTTGTTTAAGGAGTTGACCTTGTTTAAGGAGGAGGATACCATTGTCGTTACCTATTTGGGTAATGGTTACGGTTGCTGTTGTGTTGAGCACGACAGCTCCTGCGGTGAAGATCCTGCAACAAGATGAGGCCTCCGTAGTAGTTTGAAGTGAACCCTAATGGACTTAGAATTTGGATGGTTACCTATTATTTCAGCCACATTATTTGGGTGAAGATGTATGATCTTGTATGGTCCTTTGAAGACTGGCTTCGTCTTGTCACTGCGTGCTGACTTTGCTACCTGTTTATAGACAGTTTCACCTACCTTGAATTTAATTTCTTCTGCTTCTTGGTTACGTTTAGCAATCACCTGCTCCTTGTTTTTGGACATGTGTGCGGCGATGCACTCTTGAACTGCCTCTGCGTTGGCCCGATGCTTAATAACATAGTCCTGGTAAAATTCTTTTGGGTAGTATAATTCTAGTGGGTTTCTGGATGCTGTGTGTCCGAATAATAATTCATGAGGTGTATAATCTGTTGCCGAATGGATAGCGTTGTTGTACGCTATTATAGAGTACTTCATAATTAGCTGTATAGGATCATCTTTGTTAGTCATTCTTTGTATCCTAATTATTTCGGCTAGGGTAGAGTGTAAACGTTCAATAGGGGAATTAGAATTAGGATTATAGGGTGTCGTGAAGTGTACGTGAATGTTATGTAGTGCGCAAATTTCTTTAATAACATCGTTGTCGAATTTAGTGTCTGAATCTGTGGTTATTTTATTCGGTAAACCTAACACTGAGAAAACGTTTAGCAATGCTTCAGCTATATGGACGCTACTGCATGCTGTTAGTTGGACTGCCTGGGCGTATTTAGAGAAGTTATCAATGACTGTAAGGAACGTTGCGCCTCCGGTTGAGTAAAGGTCCATAAATATATGCTCCATCGGTTTACGAGGGGTATCGGTTATAGCTAAAGGTGGTTTAAGAGGGTTGCGTTCGTATTTAGATTTCAAACATGTGTCGCATTGATTAACGAATCTTTGAATGGTAAGAAGCATGTTTGGCCAATAGTAATTCCTGTGCAACTGTTTATACGTCTCCTGAATACCACGATGAACCGTCTTACCTTCATGATATTTCTTAATCAACTCTTGTTGTTCCGTTTTGTTTTCTACTAGAGTTACGCGTGTTGTACATTTAAGTAGCTTAGGGCCTCTGTCATTAAATATCGTTGTGTAAACTCTAGAAAAGGCATGGTATAATTCTTCATTATGAAAGTAACAATGGAATATACGATCAGCAATGGTGTGCTCTTTAAGGAATCTAATTATCTCGGACTCTGTATTATTTACTGGGATAAAGACATCTTTTATAACTACCTTTGAGTTAGTGGATCTGTTATCTACTCTATACATAGAACCGGGTGTTGACCTAATGTGAAACTGTTTTAACTGCCTATCAATAGCGTCTGCTATGATAGGTATACCTTTATTTTCGTTGTCAGGCTGTGTATGTCTTGTAGACACTAGTTCAGGTTCAGCTGACACTACACTCATGCTATCAGTACCTATATTAGATTCGGGAATACTTGGGGTTTGTAATTGTATATTTTCATTGGGTGCTTCTGTGTCTGTTTGATTTTCGGCTTCTCTACGCACGTTTTCGAATATTCTATTAATTATCTCATCGTCTTCGTTATCGTCTAAATTAACAGCTAAAGAGTCGACACTACCGTGGAATATTTTAATACGTGATAGAGCGTCTGCGTTAGTGTTTTGACGCCCTTTCTTGTATACAACCTTGTAATCATATTCTGAGAGTTTAAGACGCCATCTAGTTAATTTTGAATTGGGGTCTTTTAATGACATGAGCCAGGTGAGAGGCCTGTGGTCCGTATATATGATGAACTTTCTACCGTAAAGATAGGGCCTAAAGTATTTTATTGCCCATACTATGGCGAGTAGCTCCTTTTCTATTGTAGAGTAACGCGATTCGGTATCTGATAATGTCCGGGATGCAAATGCTACCGGTTTGTCGGATCCTACTATTCCTTGGGATAATACCGCACCTAATGCTACGTCCGAAGCATCGGTGGTGAGGATGAAGGGCTCATCAAAATTAGGGTACTGTAGTATTGGAGCGTTAGTTAAAATTTGTTTGCACTTATTGAAAGCTTCTAAGAAATCCGGGGAGTGTATGACTTTACTATTTTTCTTAAGGCAAAGGGTCATTGGTTTAGTAAGCTTAGCGAAATCTTTTACGAATTTTCTGTAATATCCGACCAAACCTAGGAAGTCTTTTATTTCCTTCTGGGTCTTAGGTAAGGGGAAGTTAAGTACGGCTTTTATCTTGTCTTTGTTTGGTTTTAAACCTTCATCTGTTAGTTCATGTCCTAAGAAGTTAACCTGTTTTTGTAGGAACTGTGATTTATCCAACTGGATCCTTAGATTATGTATTTTGAATCGATCGAATACTTGTTTTAATTTTTCTATGTGTTGTTGCAATGACGTAGATATTATTATTACGTCATCTAAGTATGTGTACACATTGTCTATGCCTCTTAATATATGGTCCATTAGTCTTTGAAATGTACTTGGTGCATTTTTGAGTCCAAATGGCATTCTAAGGAACTCATAGTGCCCTCGTTCTGTGGTGAATGCGGTTTTTTCAGTATCATTAGGGTGCATTTCCACTTGGTGAAAACCGCTAGCAAGGTCTAGGGTTGTGAAGTATTGAGCTCGTCCTAATCTATCTAATATGTCGTGAATGTTTGGTAAAGGGTATTTATCTTCAATGATACGGTCATTGAGTCGTCTGTAATCAATTACAAGTCTCCATTTGACATTGCCTGAGGAATCGGGCTTTTTGGGTACGATATGAACGGGACATGACCAAGGAGATATGCTCTCTCGCACGATACCTTGCTGAAGGAGCTTATCCACTTGTTTACGAATTTCTTCGCGTTGTTGAGGAGCTTGTCTGTAACTACGTACAAAGACTGGTGTATTATCGCTTAATCTGAGCTCGTGTTTAACAGCGTGTGTAAAAGTGAGTGGTATATCTTCTGCATAGAACAAGTCCCTATACTGATAACATAAACGGGTTATTTCGCGCTTTTCTTCTTCGTTCATGTGGTCTGTACGGATTTTTTGAAGGTTTTTGTTTAATATACGGTCAATGTTATTATCTACCTGTATGGTATTAATATCGTGACTAATGTTTTTATTGGCATTGGAAAATGTTTCTAATTTAATTGACGGGTTAAGCGGGATACACTTCTTTTGATCACTATGATTAATTAACGATGTTTTAAAAGAACCGTTTGTGACGTTAACTATAGCTGCTGGGGACATTAAATCATCTGACCACATTAAATCGTCGTGAAGGTATTGTCCATCTAAGTAGTTAGTTTTTACTTTGACTATCTTTTCGCATCTAGGTTCGATACTTATCTTTTGGGGTGGAGAACTAAAGTGTATTGGTATTTCCGCCGTAGATGTACGTAACACATTGTTATTTAAATCAATGTTACTCTTTAATTTTTGCAGAAGGTCCATTCCGATAAGACCTTTATATTTAGGGTCGAAATCGAATATTAGGAACTTATGTGTTATATCACTATTAAACGCGGGAGGTAAGGGAAGGTACACTACTTTGTCGTGAACTGATGAACTGTGTGCAGTATTAATTTGAAAGGGTTCTGTTTCTACACAGTACTCAAATATGGTGCCTGCAACTACGTCAGTTGCTATAGTTGAATGACTGGCCCCTGTATCTAATAGAAACTTACCGTCAAACTCTGGTAGTATTATGTACGGTAAATATTTCTTGGTCTGGAAATTGATTGAAACTAAGTCTGGTTGTCTTGGTTGGTGTCCAGGGTAAAATCCTGGTCACAACTTACCTCTTGTTCGTCCATGGTTACATTCGGCTCAAGTGCTATGCCGTTACCGTCTGTGATGGTGTTATAGAGCTCCATGTCACTGGATCCTGGTTGATCTTGAGTGGCCATCTGTATTGGAATGTAGAACAACTGCTGTGCGAACTGTGGGTTTTCTGGCTTACCTGCCGTACGCATTGTGACGTCCGATGATACTGGCGTGAGAACTGGTGGTTTTGGAATGTTAGGTTGATTCCTAAAGTTATTTGAAGCATTCGGTCTAGAGTTACCTGATGCTGGTTTGGACTTCCAGGGCAATACAGATTGTACCCATTGTTGACGCTGTTCGGGGGTCCTATAATTTGGTTGAGGTGCAAAGTTTTGTGGGGGAATAATAAAGCCAGGTGCAAACGGGCTTGCTGTATTACGGATGGGATTATTATTGCCTGGTTGTTTAGATAACTCCCTTGGCTTTGCTTGTGACGTTGAAGGATTATTGCTGTAATTAGCTCTATTATACGAAAGCCTAGCTTCTTCTTGTCTGGCCACTATGATGGCTGCTTCGAAGGTGTCCGGTTTGGCGATTCGAACGCCCAACGAGACATTGAAGTCTAACTGGTTTATATACTGTTCAATAACCATCTTTTCGTAATACGTTTTATTCCCATGTTCACCTACGGAATGCAGAGTATCTAAAAGCTCGCGGAGGCGTTTGCCGAAGCTTTCAGCGTCTTCTGTCTTAGACTTACGCACTCGCGTTAACTCCTGCATTACTTGTATTTCGTTTCGTGGTTCACCAAGGCGCCTAACTAACGCGTTCTTAATTGTTAGCCATGAGTCTAAGTGGCCTTCGTACGCTATTGCGTCTATGGCTAGCCCACTAAGCCTACTTTTAATTAAGCAGATGAATGCTGGGTGCGAACGATCTGCCTCGGAAGTTAACAGTAATAAGTTTTCTACTTCCCTAATATAATAATTAAGTAATTTAGGATTGCCATCATATCTTGGCATCAAATCTGCGATTAGTTTATAAGGTTTATAGTTGGCATCATAATCCCTGAGCGACATTGTTTTTCTGTAGCTTTTCTACCTAGTGGCGCTCGGCGCTAAACAATAGAGGTGTCAAATTAAACACTTGGAATTTACGCGTGGGATAGTTAACGCTACTTATTATAATTTTGTGGCTGCCTACTGCGATTTTAGCTTAGAGACAGATACACAAAGATTAACATAAAATACAAAAATTATAATAGGGCAGGAAATAGAGCAAGGACACTTGGTAAAACGAGAGTACTTACCAAAGCAGCCACTGCATCTCCTGTCGAGTCGAGTCTCCTCCAACGCAGCTTCCTCCAATTCTCCGGAGAATTATCCCGATGACCGTAGAGGTGTCCGACCGCGCGATAGGTTCTTTGTAGATCACGAAGGAACGATTTGAGAACCGTCGTTCTTAAGATGAAGAGTTGGATTCGATCTTAGAACGTCGCGATCCTACCGACTGCGCCAGTTATGTTTCGGCGGTCGGGGATTTACTTAAAAAAATATTTATTTATTACACAATTACTTTAATTATAAAAATACAGGATATTTAGCTGGTGGCTGATGCAAGACTGAATATAATACAAAGAAAAATAATGATATCTAATTTTGCGGTAAATGCAAAGTTGCAAAACGACGCATGTTGACGGTGACTTCTAACTCAGCGTAAACGTCTGTTACGATGAGTTAACTCTCGTAAGTAACAAAAATGTAAATTTACGTCGGTTGAACAAACCTCGTTACTCAAGCATCGTGAAGAAACATCACTATTCTCCGACGATCGTTAATTACGAAAGTCTGCGAGCTGATATTATGATTTATGGAGCTTACAGTTCCCGCCTCATTACACAGTGTAAATGTAAAGATGTCAACTAGACGTAGCATAATGATTCGAAGTGAGGCTGCGTGTAACATTGGCGTTAAGAGGAACGGAGCGGTAGGGAGCTAGGAAAACTTTACCCAAAAGAGAACTTTGTTGAAATCCAGCATCAAGCAACTATGTACCATTTGTCGGGCATTTTGCTGAACTGGACCTACTTGACTCAACCTTTTTTTTTGTATCTGTCTACATTTTGTGTCAAATATACCTGTTTCTTTCTTTCTAAACTAAATAAATACGTTTCTACTTCCTTTTAGTGCCATGGCTATAGCGGGTTGGGGATTCATTATCATTCAGGCCAAAGACGTCTTTCCTCGTTACTGGGGGGTGACCATAAGTGCTTAGATTAAGGTTATTTTGAGTGTGTGTAAGGGACAGATGTATATGACTTAGATGTATATGTAGGGACAGACGTATACATTTGCTCCATAAGCACCTTGGGGTCTTTATGTCAAGAGTGAATATGTTACTTCTAGGCAAGCGTGCTTCACCATCGACCACATCATCGCTTACCATCAGGCGAGATAGTGGTCAAACGCGAGCCTTCAGTTAAATAAAATAAAAAACTTTTTAACAAAAAAAAAAACAAACCGCTTCCAAAAAAACTTTAAAAAAACAATCAAACCGACTTCCTAAACAAAACACTACAAATATAAAAATAACTTACTTTTCAGAAGTCGGTGTCTTTTTACCCATTGTTTTCCTTTTTTTGACACCAACTTCGGAAAATAAAGTTATTTTTATATTTGTAGTGTTTTGTTTAGAAAGTCGGTTTGATAATTTGTTAAAAAGTTTTTTATTTTTCTCTTTTTAGTTTTAGAGGTACCTCCAATTAACATGAAAATCATTTATAGCCAAAGTAAATTTCATGACGATTCCAATAAGCCAAACACGAATAGGATACATTGTTTTATTTCGGAGTTCCAGTGCCTATCTTCCGGTTTCATAATCAGATCAGTTCGATGGTACCGCTTTTATTTGCTTAACCTTAATCTTAGTCGGTTAACTATTGGAGATATTTACCCGTGTCATACTTAGCATTAAAGAGCTCCATTGGCCATCTGTGGTCTTCTTAATCAGTTGTCGCGAATGCGAAGTAATGCCTATGCCTATAGGTACAGATAATAACTAGTAATACGTGGCGTGAGGTGGGCGAGAGAGGGGGGTAGCGCGCGGGGCTCGAGAGCGCGCGCGCGCGCACCCGACTCACTTGGGCCTGATGGTCGGAGCTGGTGAGAGCTAGAAGTATATGGGTGAGCAAATCAGTTTTATCTCAGTGCATGTGTATTCAGATTCACCAGATATTTATTCTATAATGTTTGCCATTATTGTCGACGTGTGTGTGTGTTGTTTTTACAGCGATCAGATTCAGACTGATACCAAATCAGACCAGCATTCAGATGCGAGGCTTGGGGTGGCTATAAGGGGAGGTTGGAGGCCACTTTAGGGGAACAGCCCCCTATATCATTGCGATGATAATTCAATACGTCAGTGTAAATCAATACGTCGTTAGATCTTAATCAGATGGTACCCAGGCTTATTTTTGAGACATGGGTATTTTAGGTTCAGATATTCGTCACTAAAAGGTATTTGGCGACATGGTGGAGATGCTGGGATTCCACTAATATAGTTTTGAAAAATAATGTTTTGTTCAATTCTAAAAATAAGTTATGCGGGTAGATCGAAATTGTTCTGCATTTAAAATAATTAGGCCAGTTTCACATGTGCCCGAATAACCGCTATACTCACCAAATAAATTCGAAAATGGAACAGAATTTGTTTGAAATTATCTGTAATTTCATTGGAACATTAATAACAAAACCAAACCCATAATGTTCTAAGATGTTATGAGTGTTGAGTAATTTAGTTGCATGTTATTATTATTAAGTTTATGACTGTTTTATGGTGTTTAAAGCTACACTCATGCGAAGTTTGATTTGAACGTAGTTTGTCGGGTTACACTGCCTGCATCCGGGTACCAGTCTACCCTACGTCAAGTCGATTCCAAGAAATATTATACGCGCTGGACAGTATTCAGTCACGACTATAATAAACATTTATTTAGTAAATCCGAGCGCACGATGATGTATGAATGAAGTCTAATAAATAATTATTCTTTTTATGTTGTGCAGTGGCCAACGTTAATAGTAAAAGTTTATTAGCCAATGTTATAAATGTTTGATATGAAATCTTAGTAATCAAAGGAGTATTCCTACTAAGTAAATAGACTTTATCAATTGAACCAATTAATTTGTGTTTATATTTAGTTTAATAGACTTTCACTTAAACAAATAGTGTTTGATGGATTTAATTTTGTACTTCTTTCGTTTGATGTGTGCAGTTTGTTGGTATATTGGATTTCATAAAAATCTCATACCAAGTTATATTGTTTTAGATACTCGGGATATTAATTTACTAAGAGAACGGTCCACTTTGATATTACTTAGCTGGTACTCTATTTATAATGGAAGACGCTACCCGATCTCGGTTAAAAATTATTTATGAATCCCTCCAATCAAACATAAGCTCTGCTCAGTGTGCCCTAACGGAAATATCAGGAGAAGATCCCAACTATAAAGGGTTAGAACTAATTGGTGCTAAACTAAAAGGTATAAATGAGATGTTTGTTTCGGAAATTCACAGTTATTGTAAATTAATCAAAGAAATCAATGTTGAGGAAATTAGTCAGTATACGTCCACACAGATTCAGGCTGAAGAGTTAATAGCAGAAATAGACGTAAATATTAAACAGAATAATCGAAACCGTGCTTTTGTTTTTAGAAATAATGACAACAATTTTAACACAATTAGTAAGTTACCAAAAATGGAATTAAGCAAATTTGATGGTGACGTTCCATAGTGGTACCAATTTTGGGATCAGTTTTCATCGAACGTTGATAAAAGAAATATTAATGATTTCGATAAATTGTTGTACCTTTAATCAGTTCTTGAGGGTGACGCGAAGCAGGCAATCGATGGGTTGGACACGACAGATAAAAACTATCGTATTGCTGTCGACACATTAAAGGAACGGCAAACCTAGCGTAATTATTGATGCTCATTATGTAGCACTTTAAAGAATTAAATCAGCGGAATCTAGTCAGGTCAAAGATTGTAGGCACGTTCTAAATGAAATTAAGAGACATCTTAGAGTATTAAGTTCTTTAGGCGAAGATGTAAATCACAATCATCTTAGAGTAATGATTTTAGATAAGTTCCCCGAGGACCTCATTTATGAATTAAGGATGAAGATATCTGATGAAGATGAGTCTATTGATAATATTAGAAAATTCTTAGAGTATATCATATCGGCTAGGGAAACATCAAATAGATTAAAGAAAACTGCAGAAGATAATAAACATAAAAATACAACAACTAGCGAATACAAACAGGCTGCCGATAATATTACTATAGGATCATTACATGTTAGATCGAAAGAGACTAGTGATAATAAAAGGCGTAGACTGATATCAAACTTCAGAAAGGAAAAATCTAGTTATGAAATTAGATACCATAATAATCACAAACTACCCCCTCGGAAAAGACCACATGGCGGTGACAGGACCAATGAGCCACCTATAAAGAAATCAATTAGATGTATATTTTGTAAGCAGAATCATTTTAATGATGAGTGTAATGTGCACAAAACCTTACAGGAAAGAAAAGCTTAATTAGGAAACCGATGTTATAATTGTTTCGGTGAAGGCCATAGAGCTGACAATTGCCGTGCTAAACGGCAATGTCGACATTGTAATAAGTACGGCAATCATAATCGAGCATTATGTCCAACTAAGCTAACACAGACAGTGAAGTCCGTACCAACTGATACCTTACATACTAATAATGCATATAGTACTACGCTGTTGCAGACCGCCCTAGTAATTGTAGAAAATTTAGAAACTAAAATAAAATTACAATGTAGGGTGTTGCTTTGTTGCGATTGTGGTAGCCAGCGCTCATATATAACGGAACGTAATACAGATTTACTTAAACTACGTACTACTGAACAAATTAATTTATCAATATTTACATTTGGAAACAAATCACCACATCTTATTGTAAGTCCTATAGTACAATTTAGTATTACATCTCGAAGAGGATTTACTCGTCTTATTCATGCAAATGTAGTTCCTCATATTACTCAGAGTATAAAAATACCATTTTTTTATGATTTAGATAAAATCGGAATTAAAGATCGAATAATAGCTGATGATGGGTCTTGTGGCGACAAAATAGATATTTTTAAAGGAAACGATTATTATGACTTATTCATGTCACAAGAAAAGATATCGGTCATTCAAGACCTGTTCTTAGTTAATTCAGATTTTGGTTGGGTATGGTCTGGAAGAATTAGTGAGAACATTGATAGTTCCGATCAGTTAACTGTATTGACTTATTTTCAATCAGATGGGTCATTTAATACTAAATTAAACGAACCCGATCTCCCCCTAAAACTAGATGATGTTAAACAGTTATGGGACCTTGAGTCAATAGGCATCACAGATTCCCCAAAAACCACTCGCGATGAAGAAGCGATTAGGCAGTTTAATGAAACAGTTCAGTACCAAAACAACAGGTACCACGTTCAATGGACATGGACTGAAATACCCCCAAATCTGCCAAATAATCTAGGATTACCTTGGGGTCGGCTCAATGGTTTAATGAAACGATTGGATAATTCAGATTTAAAGGCATACGACCAGGTCATTCAGGAACAGCTAAAGACTAAAATAATTGAGATTGTACCAGATACAAAGATTGGACAGAATCATCCAGTACACTATCTTCCTCACCATTGCTTTCGTGGTCGTGATAAACCCCAAAAGCTCCGTATTGTTTATGACGCCTCAGCTAAGACTGCAGACAATCTAAGTTTAAATGAATGCCTATATAGGGGTCCACTTATGTTGGAGGATCTTACAGGATTGCTAATTAAGTTTAGAGAACACCCTATAGGAATAGATGCAGATGTCGAGAAAGCTTTCTTACAGTTAG
The DNA here is from genome assembly GCA_964057195.1 of Orthosia cruda. NCBI lineage: Eukaryota > Metazoa > Arthropoda > Insecta > Lepidoptera > Noctuidae > Orthosia > Orthosia cruda. The sequence continues at coordinate 2,759,375 of OZ059836.1, forward strand.
GTCTACAAGATTCAGATAGGGATGTAACGCGATTTCTTTGGGTCAAAGACATAAACAGTACAGTCGACCCAGATAATGTGGTGCACTTACGTTTTTGTCGTGTCCCATTCGGTGTCATATCAAGTCCATTTCTACTGAATGCTACGATCAGATATCACTTAAATAAAACGAACAACATATTTCTGAAACAAATTGCTGACGACATTTATGTAGACAATATTGTAACTGGCGCACAGACAATTTTAGACGCTAACAAACTGTACTGTGCTGCTAAAAAATCATTTGATAGCTTGTCCATGAATTTGCGAGAATGGAATTCCAATTCAAAGGAACTAGTTTCTTCCATACCAGATAAGTTTAGAGTAGAAGATCGTGAACATATAAAAGTTCTCGGTTTAATATGGAACATACATCAAGATCAGTTATATTTGAAATCTAAGTTTAATACAGAATCAAGCACAGTTCTGTCAAAAAGAGACGTGTTAAGGGTCATTGCTTCAATTTATGATCCGTGTGGCCTAGCAGTTCCGGTAGTTCTTCCAGCAAAACTATTCTTTCAAAAACTATGGAAAGAAAAGGTTAAATGGGATGTCAGGTTGAGTGATAATCTACATAAGTATAAAGAATGGCAAAAAATTGCATCAATTTTTTTTGTCTTAAGAATATTCATGTTGATCGTTATTTTGCGCATGGTTTAAATAAAAACCAAGCCGCGGAGCAAATTGAATACGAACTACATTGTTTTACGGATTCATCTATGCATGCTTATGCAGCAGTAATTTATTTACGCGGTACTTTGCACACTAATAACATTGTCAGTTTTGTTATTGGCAAGTCTAGATTAGTGCCGTTAAAGGACCAAAATGACTTACAGATTCCAAGATTAGAATTGCTGGGAGTACTTATCGGATGCAGACTTATAGGTTATGTAACAAAATTTTTACGATTAAAAATCAAAGCACAATTCTTGTGGACTGACAGTCAAATAGTAATAAGTTGGCTCAAATCAGATAAATTACTTCCGCCATTTGTGGCACGTAGAATCAATGAAATAAAACAGAACAAGACTTTACAAATCAGATACGTGCCGACTGAGTTAAATCCATCCGATGTAGGCACTAGGACGGAACGAGTAGATTGTTACAGGAGATGGCTCATGGGACCTGACTTTTTAATGAGTAACCCAAATCAATGGCCTACAGTTCATAACAATATAGATACTGAAATTACAATTGCCGGGGAGGGTCTTTCGAATTCAATACCTATAGATATTAATAGACCAAGTCTAGATATTCCAGAACCGATGATAGTAGTTGATTCAGACAAAAAGGAGTGTATAATATCAGAAATTCAGGCTAAACTTATTCCTAAATAAGTTGAGGGTATTACAACCAACTTAACAAAATCACTGAAATTATTTAAAGACGAGGAAGGACTTATTAGGTGTAAAAGTAGATTCAGATACGCGAATTTATCACATAATCAAAAAGAGCCTATACTACTTCCAAAAGATTCAGATTTTACGCACAAAATTATAACCGAACTGCATCAGAAAAATTATCATGTAGGTGTCTCTCATACCTTAGCTCTATTAAGACAAAAGTTTTGGGTGCCACATGGACGGTCAACAGTTCAAAGAGTCATCAGAAAGTGTCCACAGTGTATAAAATACGGTGGTGGTCCATTTAAATTACCGGATTGATTGGATTGACGGATGGAAACGTGGTCAAATCATCATATCAGAATTCACCAAAATGTTTAAAAATCAATACTTGACTAGCCTCCGCGAACGAAGTGACAAACACAAACAACCTAGAGTCGTTGTTAATAGGCCACCAAAGTTAGCAGAGACAGTTCATATTAAGTCAGATAATAAGGGCACATTGGAGAGTCGGCAAAATAGCAGAGTTGATTATGGGATCGGATGGGCAGATTTGAGTAGCCAAAGTTAAATTATCATCAGGAGAGACACTGACCCGTTCAGTAGGCCATCTGTTCCCGTTGGAGATTGACGATCAAAGTATAGAATCGGCCCCAGAGCAGAATGTTTCGTCAGTCAGAATCAGTCCACACTCTGCAGATTTTCAGAAGGAACAATCAGTACAAGGCGATCATCCATTCAGTGTTAACCAAGAGTCTCGAAGTACTCAACACGATGAACCAGTTATCAATGATGCACCCATAGTTCAGTCAGTACCAGACACCAGTAGACGCCCAATTAGGGCATCAGCAGCCAAGGCAAAAGAAAAGGTTAAACTGTGGACATCTCAGTTGATGAGCAGATTGTTTCAATAATTAGTGATAATCAGTTTATTCAGTAATGAGATGTATTCAGTAATCAGTTTATTCAGTAATCAGGTTATTCAGTAATCAGATTTATTCAGTAATCAGATGTATTCAGTAATCAGTTTTATTCAGTAATCAGTTTATTCAGTAATGAGATGTATTCAGTAATCAGATTTATTCAGTAATCAGATGTATTCAGTAATCAGTTTTATTCAGTAATCAGTTTATTCAGTAATCAGATGTATTCAGTAATAAGTTTTATTCAGTAATCAGTTTATTCAGTAATCAGATGTATTCAGTAATCAGTTTTATTCAGTAATCAGTTTATTCAGTAATCAGATGTATTCAGTAATCAGATGTATTCAGTAATCAGTTATATTCAGTAATCAGTTTTATTCAGTAATCAGTTTTATTCAGTAATCAGTTTTATTCAGTAATCAGTTTATTCAGTAATCAGATGTAGTCAGTAATCAGTTATATTCATTAATCAGTTGTATTCAGTAATCAGTTGTTTTCAGTAATCAGTTGTATTCAGTAATCAGTTGTATTCAGTAATCAGTTTTATTCAGTAATTAGTTGTATTCAGTAAACAGAACTCTGATATAACCCGTCATCACGCTGAAATTGTATCAGTTGTAATCCTAATAGGATCTTGATTAAACAGTTAAGTTATTTCAATACAACAGATTTTTCAATTATGTTTTTTCCCTTGGGCGGGAGTGTCGCGAATGCGAAGTAATGCCTATGCCTATAGGTACAGATAATAACTAGTAATACGTGGCGTGAGGTGGGCGAGAGAGAGGGGTAGCGCGCGGGGCTCGAGAGCGCGCGCGCGCGCACCCGACTCACTTGGGCCTGATGGTCGGAGCTGGTGAGAGCTAGAAGTATATGGGTGAGCAAATCAGTTTTATCTCAGTGCATGTGTATTCAGATTCACCAGATATTTATTCTATAATGTTTGCCATTATTGTCGACGTGTGTGTGTGTTGTTTTTACAGCGATCAGATTCAGACTGATACCAAATCAGACCAGCATTCAGATGCGAGGCTTGGGGTGGCTATAAGGGGAGGTTGGAGGCCACTTTAGGGGAACAGCCCCCTATATCATTGCGATGATAATTCAATACGTCAGTGTAAATCAATACGTCGTTAGATCTTAATCAGATGGTACCCAGGCTTATTTTTGAGACATGGGTATTTTAGGTTCAGATATTCGTCACTAAAAGGTATTTGGCGACATCAGTTCCACTTCACCAAATTATACTTTCTGAATGCAAATAATTGCATTGTTGATGAAAATTGCTATATGTATGCCATATGCTATATTTGAAGAGTTCCCCCGATTTCTTAAGGATCTACATCATCAGATCCTGACTGACCATGGGACCACCTGTGAAGTATATATATCCTTTCAAACAAAATAAGAATTTTCAAATTGGTCCGGGCGTCTTTGAGTAATTGGGGAAAATACATAAAAATAAATTTAAAAAATCCGACGAATTGAGAACCTCCTCCTTTTTTTGAAGTCAGTTAAAAATACACTTCAAAGGGTTTTTTTTTTAAATTACTTTCTTTTCCTGAAGTCGGTGTCTTTGGTACCTATTGTTTTCCGTGTTTCGACATCAATTCGGAAAAGAAAGTTTTTTTCACTTCGTAGTGTATTTTTTTGGAAGTCGGTTTGTTTTTTTTACAAAAAATTTTTTTTGTTTATTTCTTTTTAGTTTTGATAGGTACCTCCAATTGTCATAAAAATCATATATAGCATATTTATTTATAAATATTTGCTTCATCATAGTCGTTTAACTATTCGAGATATCGTAGAACCGTGACATACTTAGCATTAGGAAATTCCATTGGCCATCTGTGGTCTTCTTCACCAGTTCCACTTCACCAAATGATACTTTTTGAGTGCAAATGTTTGCATTGGTTATGAAAATGCCAAAATCGCTACATGAATGCCTATAATATTAAAGGAGTACCCACGATTTCTGCAAGATCCTATCATCAGATCCTTTCATTTCAAACAAAAGAAGAATTTTCCAAATCGATCCAGGCGTCTTTGAGTAATCGGTGTACATACCTCCTCCTTTTTGGTAAGTTGAAGGAAAAAAGCACTCTCAAAGTAACCTCACTCTAAGAGCTTATGGTCACATCCTTAAATCTTTACAACATTCGGTCCTGTGCTTCTCACCTATACAGTGGATTTCCATGACCTTCATCAAGTTATCGGCCTACTTAATAGGGAGTGGAGATAAGTTTCATACATTGAAACTATGGAGACAAGATCTATACAGAGCTAACTACAAACTGTATTCCCTTCAAATGCCTTGTAATTCCTGCATTTGCTTGTATGGTACACCGAACACGTTGCAAGCTCCGCTCTGCCGTCTTCATTGCTTGCTCTACTCCGCTTGCTCGCCCCGCTTCATTGAAAGTTCAGCCTTAGTACCGTCTCAGTGCTCAGTGATGGCACGCTGCAACGTAGTTCTGTCACGACTTAGACACTCCAATGGGTACTTAGGAGTTAGAGGGTATTTATGTTATACGATACGATTGCGATTCGATTATGTCTTGAAATGAGCATGCATATTGGAAGAATGAGTTGGTTCGTTTGTAACTTAAGGTTTATTAATGTAGGTAATATTTTCATTTGTTTATAGGTTGCCTATAACATATTTAGTAGACAATGTCCACAGTTTACAACGTTTAATTGAAATGTAAAGATTGAAGAAGAAGAAGTTTTGGAAAGAGTTGACAAGTAAATATTTTAATTCTAAACTTCATTCGGTCGACTAATGTTACGACCTATCGTGTAGTACAAAAAGGTTTATCTCAACGAAAGACATAAAGACGGCTTACAGTTGTTTTGCATTTATGTCGCATTGTTGCCAACCAATGAAAAGTTTTACTACTGCAGAGGTAGAGTTAGAAGATGATGCTTCACACACTGTGGGTTTTCTAGAAGCATTCGTTACAACTCTACTTAAATATAGGCACCTAAATAAAGATAGTAATACTTATCGTACACAGAGCGAAGAAAAAAAACTTCTTTTAACTTGAGAATAAGCCTTTGGGAATTTACCGACACGTTTTATAAGAAAATATTATACTTTACTTAAGTTTGCCGACGCCTACTTAAAAAATCATAGCACAATTTGCGCTAGTAAAACTTCAAGCTAACAGTTTTTGCGACGGAGCTTTTTGAAAGTTTTATTTAATAACTTGATATTTGGGCTATATTCTGAGTATAATGTGTTGTTTTCTTCTTTATAATATTGCAAATTTATAATTTATGTTCACGTTACGCGATAATGTTGGTAATAAAACTCTTAAATGGGTAAAAGATATTCCAGTTTTACATTAAATGTAAGTCAATTTGTAGTTTGGTACAAAAGATCGGGGTCATGACTTATTCAGAAGACACAATTGAATGGTTAAGGAGTCGTTTGGGCACCGCAGCGTTGAGTTACGAGTATTACCACAATTTATTTATTTTATTTATTTAACCATTTATGCACACACACATAATATACAGACAAGAAGAAGAAACAGAAAAATAGGTACATAGGTGATGCTTATTTCTATAGAAATCTCTTCCAGCACACCTGCGAAAGGAAAGATGAAAAAAAGAGATGTAGACATAAATGAAATTAAGTGGGGACTGGGGACCATCAAATAATTTTCTTTCCCTGTTCGAATATTAAGTTATGTCTTATGTATTTACATGATGTAGAGTTTGTGGATTAAGAACATTAACTCCAATTGTAGTAGTTTAGTTACTCCCTTTTGTCGGTTTGACTCATACATTTTAACAAATACTCGTACTTAGGTGCCGTTGAAATGCTTAGGATGTTTACTAAAACGATCTGGTTTTACTAAAGAACACAACTACTCTAATATCTTTCTTCTTCAATCAGTACCAAATTTCTTTGTATTTGAGGTTTGAGAAATCATTATTCACATTAGAATACAATAATTCACTTACATTTGAATATTAAAAATAACAGAAGTTAGATTAATAATTGTTGGAAGTTAATACAGAGGTAGGTCAATATAGATAATTAATACAATTTTGAGGGTATGCCAAAAAGCAACAATATTTTGTATTTTTCATTTGAAATTGTAAAAATATTAGCATTTTGTATTTAAATACTTTTCGTAAACCATTTTCACATCTCTAGCAATCTGCCTCCATCGACGCCGGTACCAAGTTGCTTGCTGTTGTAGCTCCTTTCACATGGTTAACATTATTCCAAGAGATAATATAATTTACATTTCACGGTTACATACTTACCTACTTAACATTTTTTTTAGGGTTCCGTTCCTCAAAAGGATAAAGAACCCTCATGGATCACATAGTCCCAAAAAGAAATTGTGTTAATTTTCCATACAAAGTTGTCGTAAGCTGAGATATAATTTTTTTACTTGTTAATTTACATGGGCAGTAGCAGGTTTTTAAATATGATCATACCTTTCCGTTAAATCCTGTACAATTAGCTCCAGGCATTTTATATGCATTACATACATACATACATAAACTCACGCCTTTTTCTCATGGGGGTAGGCAGAAACTACAGAACGCCACCTGCTACGATCCTTACATACTTCTTTTGCTTCACGAACATTCATACATCTAGTCATACACACACGCCGGTTATGAGTACTGCGCACCTTGCCTTTTTGAAGAACATCACCTATATGGTCTGTGTATGTCTTTCTAGGGCGTCCCCTCCCGGCGTTTCCATTCACGTCTGCCTTGTAAATACATTTCGTTAGTCGCCTTTCATTATCCTTTATTATTTAAGATTTATTAAACTGATCACCGATTACGGAAAAAAAAAATATGAAACGTTTTTAGGATTTCCTCCCTCAAAATTAAAAAAAGGAACCATTATAGGATGACTTCATTGTCTGTCTGTTCTTCATTCTTCATTTCAAAGGTCTTTTTCTCAGGATAACGTGGCGGTATCAAGTTGAAAATTAATATGAAATATTCAGATAGGTCTGCATTCATTCGGAGCTGTGAAAAAATTAAAACTTCTATGTCAACGCTGTCAAAAAAGGTACGGCTGTTGCTCGCAAGGGAATCAAAACTTATAGAGAAGTATATATATATATACTTCCCGTTGACCTAGAATCATTAAATTTGGCACAAGTAAAGGGGAAAAAACAGGAAACCGTGAAGTGTAGATAAATCACAAAAAATACCAAATTGTGATTGTAAACTTATTTGCTGTTGGCATACTGAACGCGACATTATGTCGATGTATGGGGACAACAGTTTTTCAACGGCATTGTTATTTTTGCCCTCAATCAAGTTTATCTATTCGGTGGAGCAATGATCAGTGCTTTCATTGTTTATGAACGTCATTAATTTAAATTAATTTGGTAAATGTAGCTTTTTGTACGAAACCCTCAGTTCGCGATCCCGCCTCACACTTGGCCGGTTTTTTTTCAATTCCTTAAATACCTGCCCCCAAAAACCCTTTAAGGTTATTGGTCATACATAACCCCAAGGGATCCGTTTCACATCGTCTGAATATTTTTACTCTGAAGTGTATTTCCATACCGCCATGTTTGGAATAATATAAATTTTTCTCAATTCGGATTCAAGAAGCAGAATGAATAATGTATTACGAGTATTATTTTGGTATTTTCATTCCTTGGTATTACAGCCAGGACCAAGCTAAATTTGCTTCCCGAGACACGGAGGAATCTTCTTACGTAAAAATGGTCACCCATCCACGGACCGACCTCGGCAAGCGTTGCTTAACCCCGACAATCAATCCGTGTGGCTGTTATTATTAAACCTCGAGCCGATCTTAACATAGTTGGAATAAAAAGGTTAAATAAAAAAAGACGAAAACAAGAAGAAAATCATGCTATGCAGTCGGAGGATACATATTCGCGAGCTAGCTGACCAAAACCAGATGTATCCTCCAACTGCTCAGCATGATTTTCTTCTTGTTTTCGTCTTTTTAGTTCGCTTCTTAAGCAGTCGGGTTTTTTTAAAATTTTGTGTTTATTTAATTTATAACTTTTTATTAAACATTTTTGTTTCGAATTAGGTAAATTTAAACATAAAAGTGTTATTGAAATCGCCTCTTAAAACCCTTTAATTTGATACCTCACACGATGGGTTTAGAAGAAAATAAAAAATTGGGCCCCCACAATATGGCGTCCAAAATCCGCCATTTTTCTATTTTTCAATTTTAATGTAGCCAGTGACACTCGCAAGATTAAGACGAATCGATTGACGAAAGAATCATCAAAATTGTCCAACACGTTTGGTCTCTAGAACGCCACATAGTAACAAACATATCTACATACATAGACTGTAAAGCCCATTACCCTCCTTTGGCAGTCGGATAAAAAGGCTAGGTAGATTGATTGATCTCAGGCCACGAAAATAGTTATTTCTCAAACATGCTTGGAAATTTGAGCATTACTTTGACAACCTTCTTCGAGATAAATCGAAATTGCAGTACAGACCAGATACACGCGAGCAGCGGCCGGCAAAAGTTGTATGAAAATCCATATCTGTCGTGTGTAGCGGCCAAATAAATTACATAGTAATCTCATTATCTGTCGTGTCATTTAAAAATGGAACGATCTTTCAATCCGAAACATGGCAACCAAGGAGGTAACTTATCAAAGGTTTTATTTAAATTTCGAACTGGCTTGCAAATAGAAAGCTGTTTATTGAAAAAAAAACAAATGAAAACTTCGCACTGCGATTTTTATTGGCGCGGATTTTTGTAGTAATATTCCCGCGTGATTTTTTTACCTCAATGCGTGCAGCTTCATACAATTCCATAGGCCACAGAACGAGCGAAAAAAAATCGCGCGATTGTAATTCGCAGTGCGTGCTAAGCCTAACGCGGGCATAATTATTGTTGTTCGTTGTTCGTCATTGATTTTGAAAAGTATTAGTATTTGACAAAATGAGTTCTAGGTACTACTTAGTTTTAATTTCCGCGCATTATTTGAGAAAAGCACTATACAAGCCTTGGCCACAACTAGGCATTGATGGACTTACGTATGTGTGCCTCGGCTTCGCCTCGGCCCACATTTACACGTTCGTCCATCAATGCCTCTTTTGCTGGCCGCTGCAGTAATGTACTATTGAGTTAGTGACTGGCTTTGTATACTAGTCAATCAGCCAGTCTACGTTCCTATTCTCATAAATATATCTCACAGAGCTCCGACACGAGCCGGTTTATAATATACTATTTTTATTTCACCTATTATTATTTATACTGAAATATATTCACGTAACTCATTCCAGAGATTTCGATTAAGCTACGTCTCCACGACACTCCTAAAAAATTCATAGCCCTTAGCAGGTACCTACTTCAGGTATATAAAGTGTCACTTTTCGAGGACGCTCCGAACATTAATTTAAATGGCTTTATAGGATTCAGATTGCAGATAAATCGCTCAAAGGTACGCGAGGCACCTTGTTAAGAGATAGGGCCGCTAGATGGCGCTGCGTCTAGTCAAACGTTGAAACAATCGCTCTGTTATTAAATATCAGTTAAAAATACTATTTGTGCTTTTATGTGAATAAAAATAAGTGAACTAATAAAACATCACCTAATACTTAAGTGACAGTGTTATCCATGGATTTCTTACATAAACTGTGAAGTTAATACAAATTATACTGTGAACAATAAACTGTGCTTTAAAATAGCAAATACGACCATAAAATCAACAATACCAATGAAAATAAACTAAAGATTGCAAAATGTACAATATTCTGTGACTTAATTCGATGAAAAAAAGTGTGTTGAAAAAATAACAACAAAGATCAAGTGAAAAAGTGACTCACACAGTGATTTGAATTTAAACTGTCACGCTGACCTGCCTATTCAAAATAAAAAACATCTACTGCAATAGGTTGACAAATTTAGCGAACTTTAGTAACGTTCAGTTGGCGTAATAGCTAACACCACTACTTTTGCAGTTAAACTAGCCTCACACGAGTGGCCGCGGGTTCAAACCTCAGAGACTACATCACTTTTCGTAAGTTCCAAAATTCATATTTGGAATTTATAAAGAGACTAGTACAACAATTATTGCAAGATGGCAGCACTAGTAACATGTTATAAATGCAAAAAATTAGTAAACATAAAAAGCACTGCTTTGTGTTCTGCCTGTGATAACCGGTATGAATTGGATTGCGATGGTTATCCAGAACATACGTATCGCCTCAAAGACGCGGAATCCAGAAAAAAGTGGAGATGTAAGGTATGCATTAGAAGCAAAAAATACGCTAATACCGACTGTACACCCAATATTACCGTGAGGAAAAAAGTAACACCGATGGAAACACCCTCACCAACGGAACAACCACAAAGCACTAAGGATATAGTACGTGATGATTCGTTTAAACGTATATCTACGGTTCAAAATACTGCAGATTTACTTGATTCCCACGTATTGACTGAGTGCGAAACATCTATTGAATCGCATAGTACTCCCAACAAACTGTCAATGAGTGTTGACGGTACTGTGTCTGACTTAGTATCAGCCTCAGAAATGAAGGAGATAATTGCACAACTCTCATTAAAACTCGAAATTACCGAAAATGAACTAGGAAATATACTGTTGGAAAACACCGATCTACACAAGCAAATAAACAAGTTAACTTCAGAAAACAAAACATTAAAATCTTTATGCCAGTCGCCCTCCATATTTTCAAGTCCAGGTCCAAACACTAAGAAAAAGAGGCCAGCTCTGTCAACTCCATGCAACATACTTTCTACACCATCCTCTTTACCATCATCATCCAGAAAGTTGAAATCCAAACCCAATGACAATGTTAATGTGTCATCCCTGGAACAAGAAATCGTAACCTTACAGCAGCAATTAAAGGTTGCACAGCAGGAGATTGCAGCTCTCCAAGAACGCATTGCAATCATAATGCAAAGTAGTTACAATGTCTGTGAACCTGCCGTAAGTCAAGAACAGAAGCAAGAGACTGTGGCCATCGTCAGCGCTCAGACATATGTTGCCATAGACGGGAATAATATCCCAGAAAGGAAGATATTTATCTTCGGTACTCAGCGTTGCGTCGGATTAGCAGCAGCCATCTCACACTCAAGGACTAATACGCAGTATGAAAAATACAGGCTCGTTGCTGAAACAAAGCCAAATGCGCCTAGCAACGAAATTATAGCAAACTGCAGAAATACTAAATTGACCACTGAAGACAAACTTGTAATATGCATAGGTGAAAATGACAACAACCCTAACCTTTTGTTGTCTCAATTGCAAATTGTTTTAAATACATTTATAAATAACACTATTATTGTGTTAAATGTCGTCAATAACATGCACCTCAATGTACGTAAGTTAAACTACTCTATAAAAAATGTTTGTAATAGTTATAAAAATTGTCACTTCGTAAATCAAACATCCACGGATCTATCCAGTATTTGTAAGTCGATAAATTATCTTATAGATTGTTGCGATTATAGTGATAAGTATTTAAATCCGAGCGAAATACGAAAAATAATAGCGAGTAACAAATCAAGTTCCAAATTAAACGTGCCTACTGATAAACCCAAAAAAGGGACAATCCCTTACTACTTTGGTCGTGTTGAGTGTACAAAGCCCTACGAACATAGTTCCTCTCTGCAACACAACTCAAAAGGTCAAATAGGGACTATACCTTATTACTTTCCTGTGTTAAACAAGCGTGACTCTTTTTTTCGTACCTCAAACTAATAAAACACACCAGTTTAGAATACTCCATCAAAATATAGCGAGTTTATTATCTAAACAAGAACTACTAGAAATTACAATTCAGGAGTTAAAAGAAGCGAATAATGATCCAGATGTTATATGTCTATCGGAAACCTTTGTAAAAAAAGGTTATGAAAATTATGTGAAAATCTGCAACTATCAGTTGGCTACCAACTACTGTAGAGAGAAGCAAAGAGGTGGCACATGCATATTAGTTAAAATGGGTTTACTTTATAAAGAGCTGTCATTTGTGAAAAACTATGCAACTCAAAACACCTTTGAGGTTTGTGGCATAGAAATTATAATTAATAAATTAATAGTAATATGTGTTTATAGAACACCACAATCTGATCCTAATCTGTTTTTGACAAAATTACACAATCTTTTGCATGATTTGTCAAATAAATACAAGTCCAAAATAAATATAGTTGTGGCCGGTGATTTCAACATAAATACTCTTAAAAAAGGTAACATCACAAATGGATTACAAGATTTATCTAACAATCATAATTTAAAAATCCACATCAATGTACCCACTCGCAAATTGACTTGTATTGACCATATTTTAAGCAACATTGCCAACGCGACTGCCACTGTACTGCCCCTGTATCTGTCTGATCACGACACAGCACAAATGTTAAGCTTTCCAATCAAAAAGAAACCACAGAAATCAACAATATACTATATTTATAAAAGAGACTATAACGTCGACAACATTCGAAAATTTAAAGAATGTCTGGAAAATCTTTCTTGGTCCGATATATATTTCAAAACTGACACTAACTGTGCATTCAATGATTTTCATGAGCTATTGTGTCTGTTGTATGGTCTCTGTTTTCCTAAAGTAAGAGTTAAAATCAATAGTAATAAGGAAAACAAACAAAAGTGGATAAGCAAAGGTTTGAGACAAAGTTGTAAAACTAAACGGATGCTACGTTACAGATATTATAAAAATAAAAATTTAATTAATAAAACTAAATATAAAAACTACTCCAGTCTACTAAATAAATGCATTTATAATTCAAAAAAGAGTGCAAATATAAAATATATTCATAATCATGATCACAAGTGTAAAGCCACATAGAATGTCATTAAAACCGAAATAAACAGTAACACTCACAAAGACAACATAGAAAGTATTAAATTCAATGAAACAATAACTACAGACCCTGTACAAATGGCTACTATATTTAATAACAATTATGTTAATTTAACGCATGTGCAAGGGGAAAGAAGCACAAATCAAAACCGCTGCAAAAGTACGAGTGTCAACTCTATGTTTCTTAGACCAATGGAAGCTAACGAGGTAAGACAGGAAATAATGTCTCTGTCCAACACTAGGTCGGAGGGCTATGATGAGATCAATACAAAAATCGTCAAAGCCTGTTGCAACGAACTGACTGGTATTCTGACGCATTTAATAAACATGTCATTTTCACAAGGCACCTTTCCTGAAAAATTAAAGCTATCTTTAATAAAGCCCTTATTCAAGAAGGGAGATAAATGTGACATCAACAATTACCGACCTATAACTCTTATACCCATATTGTCTAAAATTTTTGAAAAATGTATGCTAAAAAGGTTAACTGACTTTTGCAATAAATTTCATATTATAAGTGACCAGCAGTTTGGATTCCAAAAGAACAAGTCCACATCGTTAGCTATTTTTTCCCTTATGCAAGCTATACTTTCAAATATAAATAATAATTTTATAACTACAGGCCTATTTTTTGATCTATCGAAAGCTTTCGATCTGGTGTCTCATGACATATTGCTACAAAAATTGGAAGCTGTTGGTATTAGAGGACCGGCACTTCAGTGGCTGTCGTCCTATTTAAGCAATAGAAAACAATGTGTTATTATCAATAAAAAAAATGAAAATAATGTAATAATATCCTATTTATCGAAATATAAACATAATAAATATGGCGTTCCACAGGGAAGTGTGCTAGGCCCAATATTATTCCTCATTTATATAAATGACTTCATAAAAATAACTAACCATAAATGCGTATTATTTGCTGACGATATTTCTATTATAGTGACATCTAATAAAAAACTAAATACCATTTTAGAACATGAACTTGACATTAATAATACAATTGACAAATTATTGCATTGGCTTGACATTAACCATTTGATGATAAATTTAGATAAATCCATTTACATCCAATTTAATCGATCAAATAATTCCAAAAATGACATTAAACTCAATATTAATAAAATCAATGAAGTAACGCGTACCAGATTTTTAGGTGTAATAATAGATAAAGACATAAACTGGAAAGAGCACATAGACAATGTTAGCACTAAAATTAATAAATTTGTTTATGCATTAAAAAAAGTAAAAAATATAACTAATATAAAAACTGCTGTAATGTCATACCACGCATACGTCGAATCGTTGTTACGTTATGGACTAATAATGTGGGGTAACAGCACTGACTTCCAAAGAGCATTCATCGCTCAAAAAAAGTGCATGAGAGCAATTTGTGGACTTAAGCCCGACGACTCATGTCGACCCATATTTAAAAAACTTGGTTTGTTACCGTTACCGTCGCTTTACATTTACGAAATATGTGTTTTTGTTATGAAAAATAAGCAACTATTTAAGACTGCAAATGATGTAAATCCTCGGAATCGACGAGATCCATATAAACTAGTGTTAAATGATTCGCCTAGACTGTCTAAATACAATAGTAACTGCTTGGCAATGTGTGTGAACATTTATAATAAAATACCAAGGCATTTCAAAGCTTTAAACACAAAATTATTTACAGTAAAATTTCATAAGTGGTTAGTCGAGTGTAGTTTTTATAGTTTAAAAGAATTTATAGATAAAAAATGTTGATGTTTTAAAAAAAAAAAAAAAACGGTTGTTGTTGCTTAACTTGTTTTTTAAAAATTTTGCATGCTATGTTTTATCCTAGCTAAACATGCTTGTGCCTCAATTTGTACATAACACCCTTGTATACCATGTTTTACGCAAATAAATATTCTATTCTATTCTATATAAGTACTAGTCTACTTTTATCTTAAATACGAGATAGGTGTTTTATTAAAAGTGTACCTACCTATTGCTAAGGCACTTGTATTACCGCCGACAAGCAGCGAGTAGCGAGTAAAGCCAGAAACTAAAAACGAGTTGGCGAGCAGCGAGTAGCAAGTGTGTAGTGTTTACCGCTCAGCTATTAGCGAGTGTTTAGGTGTGACGGGCGATTACTCGCACCACTCGGGGCGGCTGGGCTTCTACCTAGAAATGACCGCTGGCTTGTCTTTCGGCGTGAGCTTTGACCGCCAAGCGAGCAAGTGATTATCGCTGACCGAGTATAACTTTGATAGCACTTGTCACTGCGACAAACTTGTGGTGAGAGTACTCGCCGGCAGTGTGGACTGCCAGCGATCAACTATTACTACATGTGTATCTTTATTGAAACGGTTTCATATAAGTTTTGTACGTTTCTTCAGCGAAAAAATAGTCGATAGCTTATCGTTTTACTCATCGGCAGTGGAACAAGTGCCTTATGCTTACTTTTGCTTAACCTCAATACATTTAAAGAAAATATTTTCTTGCTGGAATTTACGTCAAGTATAGATTTGAGCTGTAAGAGACAAAAAAACGTTGATTAAAGAATAAAAAAAAACCCGACAGCTTATCAAGCGAACTAAAAAGACGTCAGCAAGAAGAAACTTATGCTGTGCAGTCGAAGGATACATCTGGTTTTGGTCAGCCAGCTCGCGAATATGAATCCTACGACTGCACAGCATGAACTTCTTCTTTTTTACGTGTTTTTAGTTCGCTTTCTAAGCAGTCGGGTTTTTAATACTCGCAGATTGCATTGATATTAAACAATGATTGTTTTCTAGTTTCGTTTAGGTAGGAGACAAATAGATGATCACAAAAGAAAAGCAACGATAGATGCATAGATCGACTTCTATTTATG
This sequence comes from Orthosia cruda, assembly GCA_964057195.1. Taxonomy (NCBI): domain Eukaryota; kingdom Metazoa; phylum Arthropoda; class Insecta; order Lepidoptera; family Noctuidae; genus Orthosia; species Orthosia cruda. Next base: position 2,775,354 of record OZ059836.1, read on the forward strand.
AAATAAATTCTGCAATTAGTGGTGATTTTGTGCTCTCTCGACACAATACTGCAAATAATCCTAAACATGGCTAGTCTAAACCTTGCCCTCAGCACCAATGACTCAGTTCCTCGTAAACGATTATCTAGGGCAGCAACGTACCCAAGACATTCACCATTATCGTGAACCCTAATAAAATCCGTAACACTATCTTTTTCTCTTCAATTTACTGTGTTCTTTCATGAATCGTTATTACCGCTGGGTTGGTGTTGGGTGAAATAAGAAACCTATTTTATGAACAAATGGAAATCAGTGTTACGAGTATTCCGTGTGTTCTGTGTTAGAAACAGAGTCATTCATACCCTCAGGTGTCATAAAGAAGAGAAATAATTTGCGGTAACTGAAGTGAATCGTTCACTTGTTGATAACAAAACATACATTGCCATAACTTGTCTATCAGTTAAAGTATCTTCTAGAGCAGCGTTTCTTAACTTTTTTCAATCCACGGACCCCCAGGAAACCAAGCAGAATTTCAAGGATTCCCTAATTAAAAACACATTACGTTCACCCATAAACTTGATAAAAAGAATTCCGTAAAATTACGTTTCAAATAACAAGATATTTCTATTAATTGTTTTTCCTGTTCCGTCGTCAAGCCAGTGATATCAGTAACATCTGTGTTATAAGATGTATGGATGAGACTGCGTTGCCCCATACATATATTCGCGCGCCTCCAAAGGTCCGCGGACAAAAGGTTAAGAAACAATTAATCTAGAGAATACAACCTAGAAACAAAAAAATTACTTTTTAATTATTACCATCATATAAAGACTAATAAACCCTTGATTATTAAGTATATGACCTTTCTCTTCCTCCGAACGTCTTAGTCCCGTGTACGCCTTTAATCATCATGAATCAAGATAACCTTGAGAGTCTATATTAAAATGGTTCTCAATATACACCGTTAGCATCAGAATAATACAGATATTTGCAGTGTTTTCTCCCAAACTGAATTCCTACCATATTAAACTTTTATTCAGTTTCTCGACCAACCCCTGTGTGAGTTTTGAAATGCAAATTTTTCAGGCGCTTCAGCATACGAAATTCAGAGACGAACGGCTGTGCTGTGTCTTCTACAAATATTTAATGTTTGCCCTAAAATCCTGGCTTTTCAGCCAAGAAGACATTTTTGTATGAATATTACTTTTGCTTACTAACATAGATTGTTTATGGCAGTGGGTCCTAGATGTTTTTTTGTTTGTCCTCAATGGGAGAGCTGTAGACCATTTTTTGAAGAACTTGGCATTCTGACAGTCCCTAGCCTATACATATTGGTTCTATTATGTACCTTTAAAAAATACATATATAACTTCGAAACAGACGAAAATAGGCAGATAAGGGAAAATACACGAAGGAAAGACTTTGGAAATAAAATAGTACCTCAATTTGGAATCCTTAAACATAGTCCACAATATCAGGCCGTTAAAGCGTTTAATAGATTACCTCTTGACTTGAAAAGCATTTTGTACACAGGCTCTTTCAAAGCAAGGCTCAAGGCATTCCTTTTGGAGAAATGTCTATACTCTGTAGATGAATTATATGTTTGTGTTATTTTTGTGATGTCAATTACCAATTATTAAATCATAATCGTATTATTATTATACTTATGTTTGCATGTTATTTAATGTATTTATTTTAAACTTAGTGTTTACTTTTAATGTTAATGTTATGTTTTATGATGTTAAAAATTCGAACACAATGTACGAGTAACTGAATAAATTGAACTGAATTGATGCAAATGCATAGCACACTGGAAAGAAAGGGGTTTTCTTCCATGAACACCTTGCCTATAACGATAAGAGAAATATTGCCTTTTGTTGCTTACCTTTCGCGATGAGCCAATGATGTAATCTAGCACTTTAAACCTTCTAACCGAAACATAACAATCACTGCTGCAGAAAAATTTGTATCGGTACCTAGTTGCAAAGTGTTATGCTGTATTGTTACCAATATCTCTTTTACAAGAAGATTTCCAATAAAGATTATATAATTATGATCTATCTGGATCCAAACAAGCTTCATTTATTAGCTAAGTCTGGATATTAGTCTATATTTTTCCATAACTAACCCATAATGTGAGCAGAAATATAAGCACGGTGTGTAACACAAAACATGTTTTATTGCTCTACCTAAATTCACAAATAATGTTACACACGTTGACACACAAAACTCCGTTACATCTCATTGCAACGCAAAACCTTTTACTTTGACATCGATCTCCCTGATTGATGCGTTGTCAAGGGAATTCTTTCATGTCTTCAGTCTAAAGGACGAGCCCATGTTACACAGGTCTTTGCCAATACTTTCACTTCAAAGGGTTGATTGACGGAAACATGTTACAAGTTAGTAAATGTGCAAAGGTTTGGTAATTGGTGTCTGGAAGTTGAGAAAGAAAGTTATTTGAATTTTTATTTTAGTCATATACCGTTTAAAAATAGAATGCTTTGGAAGGTATCTCTTTGTTTTTTGTTTTATTACAGAACTTTGTTGCTTAGTAACCACGTTGCCAAGTACAGAAATGTACAAAAAAATACAATCTACCTTAACGCTAACTCCCACAGTTCGAATTTGGGTGGCGCATTTCCGGATATTTAAAATTACAGCTTACGAGATTTCTCTTTAGGCGATTTCCAACATAAAGTGAATTACCGATTTTCAATACTTCAAATGTGAAATTGTTAAAGTTAAAGTCTCTCAAGACAATTTAACCGTTGAAAATTCGGAGCCTCTTGACCAGAAACAGGTACCTGTGGAATAACTGGCACAGGCTACTTACACCTAGGCTTGCGCCTCTCGATTAGCTGTCGATTAAATTCATTCAACCAATCACAGCAGATTACTAAAAGAGTTATGAATATAAATGTGGATGGATGGACGGCCAAAGAAAAGAAGGATGGAGAGATATGAAAGATCCAGTAAGTGTGAAGTTTCTCGTCCGTTCTTCTCCATAACAAGCTACTTTGCCGAATGGACGGTAGTTTCAATTATTATTACTTATAAATTTAAATTTTTGGGGTTAAAAGTGCCGCTTAGTGGCCTAATTGAAATAAATCACTGCCCAGATTTCGTCAAAATCGATTAAGCATAACCTGCGTCAGAAAGGGTAACTATCACAATTAGAAATGTCGGACGAAAGAAGAAATGGTTTTTCAGAGTTGGAGTTACTAAGCTGATGTCGGCATCATTATCCGCAGGCCATTTTAATTCGCTGCTAAGCATAAGGATCTTTTTCTTGAGCCAGCACCCACGCTACCGTACCAGCCCTTCTCCAGGTCTCGCCTCCGGATCTGCCTATCTCGCCGTTGGACAACCAGCACTTATTTTTTTATCATCATCATAATTTCAGCCGAAAGACGTGAACTACTAAAAATAGGCCTCCCCCAAGTGTCGCCACATTGACCGTTTCCGTGCGTCTCGCATCAAGTGGACTACCACCCTCACCAGGTCATCGGTCTTCCAGTATGCGGTCAGTATGCGGTCGCCACTCCAAAATTTTTAGCCCCATCAACCACCCGTATTACGATTAATGTGCCCTGCCCACTGCCACTTAAGTTTCGCAAGTTTTTTTTATGGGTGTCACAAAAAAGGCATATTTTTAAAGAAATTCTCGAAAATATTGTTTTTACAATGTACATAATAACATTAGATACTAAGATCCATAAGTTCTAGCTATGTGTAGCTGTTACTGGCTCTGTTTCTAACCTCATTAACTTTTATTGTTCAACGATATTACGTTAGAGTTTTGAAGTTAAATAAAAACTAAAGCTCTGTTGTTCTTACACCCACGTTCATAACAAACTAGGTATCTTACTAGTATCAGAACATTTGACAATTTTTTATGTATGTTTGTTACCATAACAGCTCATCGGATTTGGATGAAACTCGGAACACAGGTATTCAAATGTCGTCCTTCGCGGCTCTGGCAATATTCAAAGCGATCTCTAACATTCATGAAAACTTGCCGCAGAAGTTGAGCAGCCTAACACCTACAAGTTGAGTAGGAATGCTGTTGATTTCTTGACAAAATTTTTCATCAATTCAGATATGGTTGATGGATTATTGTTGTACACCGGACTCTTCAGATTACCCAACATGAAAAAAGCCGGAGGTAAGGTCTGGGCTATTCAACTTCTGAGGATTGTTATCATGAATGTTACATATCGCTTTAAAGAGTGCCAGAGCCGCGAAGAACATTTGAATATTGTTATTTTCAAAAACGAATTTACCCATGTCTTCAGTTTCTGATTTACCTGTTTTTTTTTTGTTTTTTTTCTGTAGAATATCTATCTACTTTGTTATTAATATCTACTACGTTTCCTTGAAATATTTTGCGACTCTGACGCGGGTGAAGTCACTGACAAAAACTACTTCTAAATAAATGCTTATTCTGTAGAACATTGTGTACGTAGGAGTCAAGTAATACCGATATTGTATTCCTTTCATTTGTTTTACAAAAGTTCTAAGAGATAAATAGAGGTGCAATTTGCAGGAATTGTTTAGAAAATATATTGCACTTAGACATAAACAATATAGAGTTCCTTCTTTATGTACTTAGTCTTGCAATAATGAGACTAGTTTAGAACTATAAAAAGAAGACTTTATGAACTGCAAGTTGTAATTTGCAATCCGTTTCTCACAATCATTATCATCATATCAGCCGCAAGACGTCCACTGCTGGACATAGGCCTCCCCCAAGCGTCGCCACATTGACCGGTCCCGTGCGTCCCGCATCCAGCGGATCCCCGCAACCTTCACCAGGTCATCGGTCCACCTGGTGGGAGGCCTTCCAACGCAACGTCTACCGGTTCGCGGTCGCCACTCCAGAACCTTTCTGCCCCAACGGCCATCCGTTCTGCGAGCAATGTGCCCTGCCCACTGCCACTTAAGTTTGGCAATTCTTCGGGCTATGTTGGTAACCCTGGTTCTCTTGCGGATCTCTACATTTCTGATTCGATCACGTAAGGATACTCCGAGCATATCCCTCTCCATTGCCCTTTGGGTGACTGTAAGCTTTTCGATGAGGCCCATTGTGAGCAACCACGTCTCAGAGCCATAGGTCATAACTGGCAAAACACACTGGTCATAGACTTTCGTCTTAAGACACTGTGGTAAGTTGGACGTGAAGATACCGCGCAACTTCCCGAACGCTGCCCAGCCGAGTCGGATTCGACGGTTGACCTCTTTCTCGAAGTTGGCTCTACCCAACTGGATCGTTTGTCCCAGGTAGACATAGTCATCCACAACTTCGAGTGTAGAGTCTCCGACCCTGATAGGAGTGGGTGTGACATGGGCATTCAACATCACCTTGGTTTTGTCCATGTTCATCCTAAGACCCACTCTTTCGGAAGCTCTACTGAGGTCATCGAGCATTGTATTGAGGTACTCCATAGTCTCAGCCATGACCACTATATCGTCGGCAAACCGAAGGTGAGTGATGTACTCGCCATTGACGTGCAGCGGTGAAAAGTTTTGGAGATATGACATCTCCCTGCCTCACACCTCGCTGCAGAAAGACAGGTTCCGAAGTCTGATCCTGAAGTCGAACTGACATGGTGGCGTTTTTGTACAAACACTTAACACCTCGATGTACCGGTAGTCAATTTGGCACCGTTGGAGAGACTGCAGCACAGCCCAAGTCTCGATCGAATCAAAGGCTTTCTCGTAGTCCACAAACGCTAAGCAGAAAAGCAGGTTGAACTTTTCGGTCTTCTGTATAACCTGCCGCAGCGTATGTATATGGTCTACGGTGTTAAAGCCTTTACGGAAACCGGCTTGTTCAGGAGGCTGGAAATCGTCAAACCTGCGCGCGAGACGATTCGTGATGAGTCTTGAAAACAGCTTGTAGACATGGCTAAGAAGTGAGATGGGCCTATAGTTCTTTAGTAGGGCATTATCGCCCTTCTTGAAGAAGAGTACCACCACACCCCTGCACCATGCCTATGGCGTTTTGCCCTCAAGTATGACGGAATCAAACAGCTTCTCACAACACAGCAATGTATTATTTTTATTTTTACGATGATGTACTATTACTATTACCCGTGTCTGAAATAAACGAATAAATAATACAAATCCATTTTACTAAACATATTATTGTGTTGTGTGACTCTTCTATGGGGGTGCGGTAGTAATATACTGAAATACCTGAAAAGTCAACCATAAGATTAATCTAAAATTTGGGTAACACAGTATTGTGTTATAGCTTGTTCATCATTATATGGGGTGAGGAGTAATGTGTTGAAAAATCTGAAAAATCAAAAAATGGTGTTTGAAATAAAACTTCAAATTTGACATGGTGTGTTTTAACCTACTACGACTAAGTTTAGAATTATAATAAAACCCGAGACTTCGGTTCGACCCATTGTTATAGATCATAACAATAAATAACAAAAATAGACTCGTAAGTAACAAAAATGAAAATTTACGTCGGTTGAACAAACCTCGTTACTCAAGCTTCTTGAATTCACCGACGATCGTTAATTACGAAAGTCTGCGGGCTGATATTATAATTTATGGAGCTTACAATTCCCGCCTCATTACACAGTGTAAATGTAAAGATGTCAACTAGACTTAGCATAATGATTCGAAGTGAGGCTGTGTTTAACATTGGCATTAAGAGGAACGGACCGGTAGGGAGCTAGGAAAACTTTTCGCATGATTTCCATCTGTATCTAAACTCAATGTAAGGTTCAGTTGAAATCCAGCGTCAAGCAACTATGTCGGGCATTTTGCTGAACTGGACCTACTTGACTCAGCCTTTTTTTTTGTAACTGTCTACATCGTGTCTCAAAAAAACCTATTTCTTTCTTTCTAAACTAAATAAACACGTTTTCCTTTTAGTGCAATGGATACAGTGGGTTGGGGATTCATCATAATTCTGGCCAAAGGCGTCTTTTTCTGATTACTGGGGAGTGACCATACGCGCTTAGATTGAGTTCTATATATATATATGACTTGTATACATTTGTCCCATAAGCACACTCAAAATAAAAGGCCTTACTCTAAGAGCTTATGTTCCCCCAGGTCTAACTCTAAAATCTATACAACATCCGGTCCTGTGTTCCTCACCTATACAGTCGATTCCCATGACCTTCATCAGGTTATTAGCCTACTTAATAGAGAGTGGAGATAAAATTTATACATTAAAACTATGGAGAAAATATCTATAGCTATGTCTAAAAACTATCTTCTGTTGAAATGCCTTGTAATTCCTGCATTTGCTTGTATGGTACACCGAACACGTTGCAAGCTCCGCTCTGCCGTCTTCATTGCTTCCTCTGCTCCGCTTGCTCGCCCCGCTTCATTGAAAGTTCAGCCTTAGTACCGTCTCAGTGCTCAGTGATGGAACGCTGCAACGTAGTTCTGTCACGACTTAGACACTCCAATGGGTACTTAGAAGTTAGAGGGTATTTATGTTATATGATACGATTACGATTCGATTATGTCTTGAAATGAGCATGCATAATGGAACAATGAGTTGGTTCGTTTGTAACTTTTGGTTTATTAATGTAATACTTTCGTTTGTTTATAGGTTACCAATAACATATTATGTAGACAATGTCCAGAGAAGAAGAAGTTTTGGTAAGAGGTGAAATGTAAATATTTTAATTCTGAACTTCATTCGGTCGACTAATGTTACGACCTATCGTATTGTACGAAAAGATTTTTCTCATAGAAAGACATAAAGACGGCTTACAGTTCTTTTGATTGAAGAAGAAGTTTTGGTAAGAGGTGAAATGTAAATATTTTAATTTTGAACTTCATTCGGTCGACTAATGTTACGACCTATCGTATTGTACGAAAAGATTTTTCTCATAGAAAGACATAAAGACGGCTTACAGTTGTTTTGCATTTATGTCGCATTGTTGCCAAGCAATGAAATTTATTAGTACTGTAGAGGTAGAGTTAGAAGACGATGCTTCACACACTGTGGGTTTTGTAGAAGCGTTCGTTTCAAATATAGGCACCTAAATAAAGATAGTAATACTTATCGTACTCAGAGCGAAGAAAATAAACTTCTTTTAACTTGAGAATAAGCCTTTGGGAACTTACCGACACGTTTTATAAGAAAATATTATACTTTACTTAAGTTTGCCGACGCCTACTTAAAAAATCATAGCACAATTTGCGCTAGTAAAACTTCAAGCTAACAGTTTTTGCAGCGGAGCTTTTTGAAAGTTTTATTTAATAACTTGATATTTGAGCTATATTCTAAGTGTAATGTGTTGTTTTCTTCATTATAATATTGCAAATTTATACTTTATGTTCACGTAACGCGATAATGTTGGTAGTAAAACTCTTAAATGGGTAAAAGATATTCCAGTTTTACATTAAATGTAAGTCAATTTGTAGTTTGGTACAAAAGATCGGGGTCATGACTTATTCAGAAGACAATTGAATGGTTAAGGAGTCGTTTGGGTACCGCAGCATTGAGTTACGAGTATTACCACAATGAAATTCAGTTGGGACTGGGGACCGTCAAATTATTTTCTTTCCCTGTTCGAATATTCAGTTATGTCTTATGTATTTACATGATGTAGAGATGGTGGATTAAGAACATTAACTCAAATTGTAGTAGTTTAGTAACTCCCTTTTGTTGGTTTGACTCATACATTTCAACAAATACTCGTACTTAGGTGCCGTTGAAATGCTTAGGCTGTTAACTAAAACGATCTGGTTTTACTAAAGAACACAATTATTCTGATATTTTTCTTCTTCAATCAGTACCTGATTACTGAGGCTCGTGGTCTCTGGACTTCTTTATGCAGAAATAATAATAATTGTATTTAAAATACAAAATTTCTATTTAGTATTTGAGGTTTGAGAAATCATTATTCACATAAGAATACAATAATTCACTTATATGTGAATATTAAAAATAACAGCATTTAGATTAATAATTGTTGGGAGTTAATACAGAGGTAGATCAATATAGATAATTAATAAAATTTTAAGGGTATGCCAAAAACCAACAATATTTTGTATTTTTCATTTAAAATAGTAAAAATATTAGCATTTTGTATTTAAATACTTTTCGTAAACCATTTTCACATCTCTAGCAATCTGCCTCCATCGACGGCGGTACCAAGTTGCTTGCTGTTGTAGCTCCTTTCACATGGTTAACATTATTCCAAGAGATAATATAATTTACATTTCACGGTTACATACTTAGTTACTAACCTACTTCACATTTTTTTTAGGGTTCCGTTCCTCAAAAGGAAAATAGAACCCTCATGGAATACAATCCCAACATTATCCCAAAATAAAAAGTTGTCGTAAGCTGAGATACATTTTTTTACTTGTTAATTTACATGGGTGGAAGCAGGTTTTTAAATATAATAATACCGTAGAGTTATTTAAGATTTATTAAATTGAAAACCGATTACGGAAAAAATAATAGTTTTTAACGTTTTTAGTTTTCCGTCCCTCAAAATTAAAAAAGGGACTTTATTGTCTGCCTGTCTAACAAAGGCCTTTTTCTCAGGAACACGTGGAGGTATCAAGTTGAAAATTAATATAAAATACTCTGGTAGATATGCATTCCCTCGGAACTGTAAAAATAAAACTTCTAAGTCAACGCTGTCAAAAAAGGTACAGTTGTTATTACTCACAAGGAAATAAAAACCTAGAGAGTACTTCCCCTTGACCCAGGATTATTAAATTTGGCACAAGTAAAGGGTAAAATCCGGAAACCGTGATTTTGTAGTTAAGTCACAAAACATAACAAATTGTGATTATAAACTTATTTACAGTTGGCAAACTAATCGCAACATTATGTCGATGTATGCGAACAACAGTTTTCAAGGGAAATGTTAATTTTTGCCCTCAATCTAGTTTATCTTTTCGTTAAAGCAATGATTAGTGCTTTCATTGTTTATGAACGTCAGTAATGTTAATTAATTTGGTAAATGTAGCTGTTTGTACGGAACCCTCAGAACGGGATTCCAACACACACTTGGCCAGTTTTTTGGCAATTCTTAAAATACCTGCCCCGAAAAACCCATTGAGGTTATTGGTCATACATAACCTCAAGGGATCCGTTTCACATCGCCTGAATATTTTTACTCTGAAGTGTATTTCCATACCGCCATGTTTGGAATAATATCAAGTTTTCTCAATTCATTGAACTCGGATTCAAGAAGCAGAATGAATAATGTATTACGGGTATTATTTTGGTATTTACATTCCTTGGTATTACAACCGGGACCAAGCTCAATTTGCTTCCCGAGACACGGAGGAATCTTCGTATGTAAAAATGGTCACCCATCCACTGACCGACCTCGGCAAGCGTTGCTTAACCCCGAAAATCAATCCGTGTGGCTGTTATTATTTAACCACGAGCCGACCTTAACATAGTTTGAAAAAAAAGGTTAAATAAAAAAAAACGAAAACAAGAAGAAAATCATGCTATGCAGTCGGAGGAAACATATTCGCGAGCTGGCTGACCAAAACCAGATGTATCCTCCGACTGCTCAGCATGATTTTCTTCTTGTTTTCGTCTTTTTAGTTCGCTTCTTAAGCAGTCGAGTTTTTTATTTTTTGTATGTTTTTTTTATTTATAACTTTTTATTAAACATTTTTGTTTCGAATTAGGAACATTTAAACATGAAAGTGTTATACATTGAAATCGCCTCTTAAAACCCTTTATTTTGATACCTCACACGATGAGTTTAGAAGAAAAAAAAAATTGTGCCGAATCGATTGACGAAAGAATCATCAAAATTGGCTAACACGTTTGGTCTGTAGAACGCCACATAGTAACAAACATACCTACATACGTAGACTGTAAAACACATTACTCTCCTTCGGCAGTCGGATAAAAAGGCTAGGCAGATTGATTGATCTCAGGACACGAAAATAGTTATTGAGTTAGTGACTGGTTTCGTATACGAGTCACTGAGCCAGTCTACGTTCCTATTCTCATAAATATATTTCACAGAGCTCTGACACGAGCCAGTTTGTAATATACTATTTTTATTTCACCTCACGATTATCCTAAAATATATTCACGTAACTCATTCCAGAGATTTCGATTAAGCGACGTCTCTACGACACTCCTAAAAAATTCATAGCCCTTAGCAGGTACCTACTTCAGATATATAAAGTGTCACTTTTCGAGGACGCTCCGAACATTAATTTAAATGGCTTTATAGGATTCAGATCGCAGATAAATCGCTCAAAGGTACGCGAGGCACCTATTTACGAGATATAAGTACTAGTCTAATTTTAACTTAAATATGTGATATGTGTCTTATTAAATGTGTACCTACCTATTGCTAAAGCACTTGTATTACCGCCAACGAGCAGCGAGTAGCGATTAAAGCCAGAAACTAAAAACGAGTTGGCGAGCAGCGAGTAGCAAGTGTGTAGTGTTTACCGCTCAGCTATTAGCGAGTGTTTAGGTGCGACGGGCGATTATTCGCACCACTCGGGGCGGCTGGGCTTCTACCCAGAAATGACCGCTGGTTTGTCTTTCGGCGTGAGCTTTGACCGCCAAGCCAGCAAGCGAGTATCGCTGACCGAGTATAACTTTGATAGAACTTGTTACTGCGACAAACTTGTGGTGAGAGTACTCGCCGGCAGTGTGGACTGCCAGCGATCAACTATTACTACATGTGTCCCTTTATTGAAACGGTTTCATATAACTTTTGTACGTTTCTTCAGCGAAAAAATAGTCGATAGCTTATCGCTTACTCATCGGCGGTGGAACAAGTGCCTTATGCTTACTTTTGCTTAACCTCAATACATTTAAAGAAAATATTTTATTTTATAGTAATAGATTTGAGCTGAAAGATACAAAAAAAAAGTTTGATTAAAGAATCAAAAAACCCGACTGCTTAAAAAGCGAACTAAAAAGACGTAAACAAGAAGAAATTCATGCTGTGCAGTCGGAGGATACATCTGGTTTTGGTTAGCCAGCTCGCGAATATGTATCCTACGACTGCACAGCGTGAATTTCTTCTTGTTTACGTCTTTTTAGTTCGCTTTCTAAGCAGTCGGGTTTTTAATACTCGCAGATTGCATTGATATTAAACAATGATTGTTTTCTAGTTTCGTTTAGGTAGGAGACAAATAGCTGATCACAAAAGAAAAGCAACGATAGATGCATAGATCGACTTCTATTTATGAAATAAATTCTGCAATTAGTGGTGATTTTGTGCTCTCTCGACACAATACTGCAAATAATCCTAAACATGGCTAGTCTAAACCTTGCCCTCAGCACCAATGACTCAGTTCCTCGTAAACGATTATCTAGGGCAGCAACGTACCCAAGACATTCACCATTATCGTGAACCCTAATAAAATCCGTAACACTATCTTTTTCTCTTCAATTTACTGTGTTCTTTCATGAATCGTTATTACCGCTGGGTTGGTGTTGGGTGAAATAAGAAACCTATTTTATGAACAAATGGAAATCAGTGTTACGAGTATTCCGTGTGTTCTGTGTTAGAAACAGAGTCATTCATACCCTCAGGTGTCATAAAGAAGAGAAATAATTTGCGGTAACTGAAGTGAATCGTTCACTTGTTGATAACAAAACATACATTGCCATAACATGTTTATCAGTTAAAGTATCTTCTAGAGCAGCGTTTCTTAACTTTTTTCAATCCACGGACCCCCAGGAAACCAAGCAGAATTTCAAGGATTCCCTAATTAAAAACACATTACGTTCACCCATAAACTTGATAAAAAGAATTCCGTAAAATTACGTTTCAAATAACAAGATATTTCTATTAATTGATTTTCCTGTTCCGTCGTCAAGCCAGTGATATCAGTAATATCTGTGTTATAAGATGTATGGATGAGACTGCGTACCCCCATACATATATTCGCGCGCCTCCAAAGGTCCGCGGACAAAAGGTTAAGAAACAATTAATCTAGAGAATACAACCTAGAAACAAAAAAAATACTTTTTAATTATTACCATCATATAAAGACTAATAAATCCTTGATTATTAAGTATATGACCTTTCTCTTCCTCCGAACGTCTTAGTCCCGAGTACGCCTTTAATCATCATGAATCAAGATAACCTTGAGGGTCTATATTAAAATGGTTCTCAATATACACCGTTAGCATCAGAATAATACAGATATTTGCAGTGTTTTCTCCCAAACTGAATTCCTACCATATTAAACTTTTATTCAGTTTCTCGACCAACCCCTGTGTGAGTTTTGAAATGCAAATTTTTCAGGCGCTTCAGCATACGAAATTCAGAGACGAACGGCTGTGCTGTGTCTTCCACAAATATTTAATGTTTGCCCTAAAATCCTGGCTTTTCAGCCAAGAAGACATTTTTGTATGAATATTACTTTTGCTTACTAACATAGATTGTTTATGGCAGTGGGTCCTAGATGCAAATGCATAGCACACTGGAAAGAAAGGGGTTTTCTTCCATGGACACCTTGCCTATAACGATAAGAGAAATATTGCCTTTTGTTGCTTACCTTTCGCGATGAGCCAATGATGTAATCTAGCACTTTAAACCTTCTAACCGAAACATAACAATCACTGCTGCACAACAATTGGTATTGGTACCTAGTTGTAAAGTGTTATGTTGTATTGTGACTAATACCTCTTTCACAAGAAGATTTTCAACAAAGATTATTATAATTATGATCTATCTGGATCCAAACAAGCTTCATTTATAAGCTATATTCTTTTATTAGCTTAGTCTGTAGTCTGGTTATTAGACCACATTTTTCCTGAAAACTAACCCATTATGTGTGCAGAAATATAAGCACGGTGTGTAACACAAAACATGTTTTATTACTGTACCTAAATTCACAAATAATGTTACACACGTTGACACACAAAACTCCGTTACATCTCATTGCAACGCAAAACCTTTTACTTTGACATCGATCTCCCTGATTGATGCGTTGTCAAGGGAATTCTTTCATGTCTTCAGTCTAAGGGACGAGCCCATGTAACACAGGTCTTTGCCAATACTTTCACTTCAAAGGGTTGATTGACGGAAAGATGTTACAAGTTAGTTGATATGCAAAGGTTTGGTAATTGGTGTCTGGAAGTTGAGAAAGAAAGCTATTTGAATTTTTATTTTAGTCTTCACCGTTCAAAAATAGAATGCTTTGGAAGCTATATCTTTTTTTTTGTTTTATTACAGAACTTTGTTGCTTAGTAACCACGTTGCCAAGTACAGAAATGTACAAAAAAATACAATCTACCTTAACTCGTAACTCCCACAGTTCGAATTTGGGTGGCGCATTTCCGGATATTTAAAATTACAGCTTACGAGATTTCTCTTTAGGCGATTTCCAACATAAAGTGAATTACCGATTTTAAAAACTTCAAAGGTGAAATTGTTAAAGTTAAAGTCTCTCAAGACAATTTAACAGTTGAAAATTCGGAGCCTCTTTACCAGAAACAGGTACCTGTGGAATAACTGGCACAGGCTACTTACACACGCAAGCCTCTCGATTAGCTGTCGATTAAATTCATCCAACCAATCACAGCAGATTATTAAAAGAGTTATGAATATAAATTTGGATGGATGGACGGCCAAAGAAAAGATGGATGGAGAGATATGAAAGAAAAGGTAGTCAGTAATAGCGCGACGGGGGACAGGACGGTATGGAAGAAGAAAACGTGTTGCGTCGACCCCAATTAACATGGGACAAGGGCAGGAAGATAATGATGAATCACAGCAGCTCAGTGGTAACGGCCGTGACTTACAAGTTGTAGGTCATGGGTTTGAACCTAAGCAGGTGCTTTACTTGGTGTAAATTATTTCATCACCAACGCTCTCAAAACGGTGAAGGAGAACATCGTTAGGAAATCAAAGAACCAAAAATTCGAGGACATGTGACATTCACCAACCCGCACTGGGCCCGCGTGGTGGATTATGGCCCATTACCTATCACAGAATGAAGGCCTGTGTCCCAGCAGTGGGAACATTATAAAGGCTGATGATGATGATACGCGGCAATCTGTTAAATAAAATTACAGATCGACTTCAGAACCTCCTCTTTTTAATTCGACGGTTAAAATCCTCCAATCAATGCCTAATACTGATTAAACTCCTCAAACATTAAAACATAACACGCCACCTAACGATAATACACGAACAGACAACAGTATCTCATTATTCATTGACCCATAAAGCGGCACTCGATATAAGCAAGTGTCAATGACCGGTCGAGTGGGTGACCTGATAACCTCGCCTAGTATTTTATAACAATGTAGAAGAAAGGGGAGTAAGTCCAGTATTGTTGTGATAATTCATCTAAAGGTGTGTGGCAGATAAGTTTATGACCTCCCAAAAATATATGAAGGTAAATTATTATATAATTATTATAAAATTAGAAATCGATATGTCGTGGCCAGATCTTAGAATTGATCACTTCATATTTCATGAAATAGTAAATACCCCCACTGCCCACATCATGATAATGATCTGGCCTGATCAATTAATAATCAGCGTTTGATGATATGAACAGCTAAACGCGGCTACTTCATGATACATCAAGGTCAAACGGTTGTGACCATATCGTACAATACTTACATAACCCACCGTATGGGCTCTTATAAACATATAAACACAATACTACGTCGCGTCGCATTTGCATCATCATTTGTTACAATATGTTTAATTCTCATCGCGCCGTAGCACGACGCGACATTGCATCGTGTTTTTATTTAAGAGCCCTTAGAGGTGCTTATATCGTTTTGTTTATTGATGCATCATGGCGGCGAACAATTATACTGATAAAAAAGCTAATAATAATGTGCCAATTAAAGATAAAAGAAAAGTGAAATTTCATTACGACACAAACTAGGTACTTCAATTTTACGAAAGATAAAAAGAAAAAAAGAACATATGATATCATGGCAACCCTTCGTGGATTGACATCCACGTTTGGCCATACCATTAATGAAGGGTTATGGTATTATTAGGGTATGTCAATATGATGAAACATTGAAGTTTAAATGATTGGTCAGTTTAAGCTGGCCTTAATATGAAATGATCGGCCACATCACGAAGTGATCAATTCTACGATCTGGCCATGACAGATATATAACAAGATAAAGTACCTACTTATACAATTACAATTATTTTACTGATGAAAAGCTGCTCCCGTCGAGTATCATGGGCCACTTGTACCGGATTTCACGGTCCCAGTAGATTGGATAACGGATTCGAAGCCGCAGGCAAACCTTTAGTTGTTTACCTGAAGGGATCCTCCAGCACAGAAGCCGCGTTCGAGGTCGAAAATCAATCAATCTGCCTAGCCTTTTCCCAACTACATAGGGGTCGGCTTCCAGTCTTTAACATGGAGCGACTGCCTATCTGACCTCCACAATCCAGTAACTGAGTAACACGGTACCTCTTGGCAAAACTGGTGTCAGGTCTCAAGCTTCTGACTACACGTAACGACAGTCAGAGATCTTAAAATGACAGCTGGGACCAACGGCTTAATGTTCCTTTCGAGGCACGGAGGAAACTCGGTATGTTGAAATGGTCACCCATCCACGGACCGACCTCATCAAGCGTTGCTTGACCTTGATGATCGACCAGCGCGGCTGTTATTATAGTATATATAGCCACGAGCCCCTCCTGATAGCGACGCCGACACATGTCATAAATGCTATTTTTCGCTCTTTCTCTTGGGGATCGGTAAAACCATAGAATTATTCAACTTCATCATCATCATTTCAGCCAAAAGACGTCTACTGCTGGGCATAGGCCTCCCCCAATGTGTCGCTACATTGACCGGTTCCGTGCGTCTCGAATCCAGTGGATCAACGCAACCTTGACCAAATCATCGGTCCACTTAGTGGGAGGCCTTCCAACGCTACGTCTTCCGGTACGCGGGTGCCATTCCAAAACTTTTTGGTCCCACCGGCGATCCGTAGTTTCTATAATAATTATGTAGTACCAAAGTTATTTCGTACGTAGGTAAGTAGGCACGTTAAGTGCCTACTTACCTACGTACGAAATAACTTATAATAATAATATATAGGCATTCAACATCATCATTAAGCCTATTAATGTTCCCACTGCTGAGACACAGGCCTCATGTATATAAGAGAGGGACAATCCAACCCTGTGGGCCTATTCATGCTGAAACACTGCCAAAACTAGTGCCCAAAGGATAATTCTATTCTATAGCCTTATTTTGGCAGGGCAGCAAGCGTGATGTCCACAATATGACACACGGTAGGTATGGTCTGTGTCAGTTTCTAGCAAAGCTTTGAGGCACGTGCCTAAAGACAGCTGCATAACTAAAGCTAAGCTAGGTTAAATTTGGCTGAGCTCTTGGCATGACATTGTGACATTCACCATTCAAAAGTTTTGAAGGCATCGTAACATGCAAGCTATCGTCTTGCATACTTGAGTGCAATTTGCGGCTTGAGAAGGAACTGTATTTCATGAATTTTGCAGATGCTTGCCAGATAAAGGAATCTCCAAGGCTTTTCTACAAGATTTATACTTACAGAAAACATTTTGATTCTTATCTTTAATTTCTATGTAAAGGCTTTCACAGATAGACCGACACGCTAAATAAGATTTTATAAGTTTTCATAGGTAGTGTTCAACGGATAATAATTATAACACGTGGTACTATATCTATTACAAAGGTTATTGCATGTGGCAGTGCGTTTGAAGGAACTTTAATAGGAGAACTTTATTATTGCCATCAACCAAATTAAAGCGTGGCTCCGAGTTCCTGAACATTTCCAAATGAGAATATCACTGCTTACTCTGTTGATCGCTTATGTGAGATAGCATGTGTAGAGGTCGAGGAGCATACTATCTTGTGTGTTTACAGACCACCAGCATCAATCTTGTCATTGTTTTTAATTGCAATGGAGTATTTATTATGTAAACTTTTCAGAGATAATACATTATACATGTTTCTTATCTTCATTTTTCTTTATCTTTCATATCTCATGATCATACATAGGGATGGTTGGGTACTATAAGTTGGAGGTAAGGCGCAACCTCGCCCTTGTAAAATATGTCTTCATGGTTTTTCGTGGTATGCTAAATAATCCACAAATATTAGAATCGTTGGGATTGCTCGTTCCAAACAGGAGGCTACGGTTAGGACTGAGGGAAGGGCTGTTTGAAGTCCCGTCAACACGCACTAACGTGTTAAAGTTTGCACCAGTGACTCGAGCAGTTAGGATACTGAATAGCGTCTCTCTGCGTTTGGACATATGTTCTTGCTCTTTGGCGGAATTCCAGAGGGTGACACTTAGTGTGTTGTCCACTGTGTAACATGTGCCTCTACCCAGACCCGTTACTTGGACTGGCAAACTGGCAATGTAAGACTACATTTGTTAGCTTGGGTCTTACCTGTAAAAATAAATGTATGTGTTATTAATAAATAAATAAACATTAGTTTTAGTTTGTGGTGACTTAAATATAGATCTGTTAGTCAAGTCACCTGAAAAATGTAAACTCATTTCATTGTTCAAATCGTTTAACTTAAAATATTTATTTAATGAACCGATAAGAATAACAGCAACTTCAGCGTCGTGCATAGATAATGTATTCACTAATTGTAAAGTAAAAGATTCATTTTTAATAAGTGGCGTTAGGTCAGGCCATACTGGTCAACTAGTATCTTTTGAGTCAGATAAAAAAATTAACCAAGCTAAATCAATTCGATCAAGACCTCTTACTAAAAATAAATTAAATGATTTTATTAATAATGTTATTAGCAACCTTTGTAGCGCCAGTTTTGATTCAAAAGACCCCACTTTAAATTACGGTACGTTGTTTTCTACAGTTTGCCAAGAATTCAATAAAACGTGTCCGGAAAAAACAGTTTAAGTCAACAATTTTAAATCGAAATTTTGTGAATGGGCCACTATGGTCATAAGAAAAAGCCGAGATATCTTATATAATTTATATTACGAAAAATCTTTGATATCCGATCAAGTTTTTCACACTTATGTTAGAAACTATTCCAAAATATTCAAAAGAGTCTGCGCTCAAGCAAAATCTCGAATAATAATTAACAAGATTGGTATTTCTAATAATAAAATTAAAACTGTGTGGCAAGTAATGAATAGAGAAACTGGAAAGATACAACAACGCGATCAGAATGAGTTGTCTTTGAAAATAACTAATCAAACCATTTCTGAGAAGCAAGAAGCCGCTGAGACATTAGAAAATTTCTTTACCAACATTCCGTTAGAGTTTACGAAGTCTCTTCCCTCCTCATCTAAATTAGCTGAAGCTCTTCTTAAAGAAAACTTTTTACCAACACAAAAACAACCAACCTTTAAATTTAAACCAATATGTCTTGATACAATTAAAAACGCGTTCAAAAGTCTCAATATAAAAAATACTGAAGACTTATGGGGGATATCCGTTAGGGTTCTTGTAGATATTATTGACTCAATTGCTCCTGTCCTAACAGGCATATTCAATCAATGTTTGGACAGCAGCACCTTTTTTTTGACTTAATTAAGCACAGTAAAGTAGTACCAATTTTCAAATAAGGCTGTAAGAGTGATCCCTCTAATTATAGACCTATATCCGTGCATATATATCTAGCATTGAGTAAAATCTATGAAAAAATCATGCTGGACCAGATATTGTCTCACTTCAATTCAAATGGGATCCTGCATAGTCAACAGTTTGGTTTTACGAAAGGTAGGTCGACAACGGACGCGGGAGTAAAACTCATCAGCCACATCTTGGAATCTTGGGAGAAGTCCCAGGATGCCATTGGCATTTTCTGTGATCTCTCAAAAGAGTTCGACTGTGTCGACCACAACACACTGATCTGTAAATTACACCACTACGGAATTCGAGAAAAAGCTGCTGATCTTGTCTGCTTTCCTATTTATTAAACAGACAGCAAAAAGTAAATATTAATGGGGCGACGTCATCCGGGTCTCTAGTCAAGATGGGCGTGCCTCAAGGTTCAATTCTCGGCCCTTTCCTCTTTCTTGTTTACATTAATGATCTCCCTTTTATGATGGCCAAATTATCGGATATAATTCTATTTGCTGATGATACTTCGCTAATTTTTAAAATAGACAGGAAAGATACGGATGTCTTACATGTCAACGAAAGTCAAATTATTCTCTCAAAATGGTTCGCAGCTAACAATCTTTTACTGAATGCGAATAAAACTAAATGTCTTAAGTTCTCTTTACCAAATGTACCACAACGTGATCTAAACTTAAATCTCGGCGTCAAAAATCTTAAAGTTATTTTATTTATTCGGGAAAACAAACAATTACCTATTAAGAATTACAAAAAATATAGGATACAGAAATTGTACAAATGTGAAATCAACCACGTTCTCCACAGATAACAATGAGACAATTTGGTAAATTTTAAGATTAACGGAAACTGTATTCTTAGAGGATTACTATTGATTCAAAATTTCATTCTGCTGTGGGGATCAGCAGCAGATGTTGACTCAATTTTCATCTTACAAGAGAAGGCAATCCGCGCGATCTATAAAATCTCCTCGATCCTCGCGAGTCCCTCAGAGATAAATTTAAAGAGATCGATATACTGACTCTACCTTCACTTTATATTCTGGAATGTATTTTGTATGTCCGCAAAAATCGAGGGCTTTTCAAAACTAGAAGCGACTTCCATAATTTAAATACACGCAGTAAGCGCGAAATTGTTCAGATTAACTAAAACAAGCGAGTATTTTTTTATAAACAGTATGCGTTTTTATAACAAGTTGCCAAAGTCAATTATAAAACTAGCCGATGGAAAGTTCAAAAATCACATCAAAAGTGTCCTTATTAAATAAGCATATTATAAAATCAAGGACTACGTTGATATTTTTTTTTTTTGGCTTTATCTCCTTCTGCGCATGCGGCTTCCCTGGTAAACGGCACACATATGTGGATGTCTCTAACTATTTTCAATCTCATTTTTTTGTTTTTTTTTTGATTTTCTTCTTTTAATTAGACTTTTTACAATGGTTCTCAATCATCTTTACAGCCCTTTGCTAAGAATATTTACAGCACTGATAACAACATTTGTGCCACGTGTTAATTTTGGTCTTGTTATATATATATATATATATATATTTTTTACCTTTGTTTAGATTCTTTTACCGATTATTTTGTGAATGTGTGAACATTGTAGACCTTCTAGATGCTAGATAACATTTGTTGACTTTTTTAAATATTATATTTTTTTTAGTTTATTATGATCTATGGGCCTACGTTGTCCCCCCATAGTACTTATGCTGTAACATGGAAATATTGTATAAACAAACCATTTTTTAAAAGACTAATCATGGAGTTTCTTGCCGGTTCTTCTCCATAGGAAACGACCAACCCGAACCGTGCACCTTATGTCGACGTTTTATAAGTGCCCGTGTAGGCATGTGAAATAAAAAAGTTTAATTTTGTTTTTTTTTAGAAATTACAATAATATTAGGCTAACAGGGACAGGAGATCCTAG
Organism: Orthosia cruda; assembly: GCA_964057195.1. Taxonomy (NCBI): domain Eukaryota; kingdom Metazoa; phylum Arthropoda; class Insecta; order Lepidoptera; family Noctuidae; genus Orthosia; species Orthosia cruda. The sequence goes on from OZ059836.1 coordinate 2,796,809, forward strand.
ATTTGTCACTCGGGTGAGTTGAACCCAACCTTATGTTAAAGCAGAAACCTTTTGATCACTGTACCGACGAGGCAGTCAATTTGTCAAAAGTAGCAAAAGAAGGAAGAAAGAAAATGAAGCAGTTAATCTTCTGCTCATCATTATTGTATGGAACGAAACCTCGAGATGCGAAGATTTTGAAGAGTTTCAATGTAAGGAGTTCGTGTATTATGTATGTGGGCTTCTGCTCAAATGGAGTAAATATGAGTTGAGGGCTATATTAACTACGCTTCTAAGAAGTTTAATTGTTCGTTGTATCTCTACATGTTACAATAAAATTCGCTAATATGGTAGCTTATGTCCAGTAGAATTCAATAAAGCTACCGTCTTAATCAAAATAGGTTTTTGCTTAGTAACAGGCTTTCCCAGACCAAATAACACCATTATCAGAATTCCATAATTAGAAGCTGCGTTATTTCAGAAACTTGTTGCCGGAGTATTTTCTATACCGTTTTGTTTTTGCCTGTGCCTTTCACGACATTGAAGCCTGTTGCACTTTTTTGGGAAAAACGTCAATATGTTTTGCACTTATAACAGTTCATTCCGTGACGTTAGCTTAACTAACGTATATTAAGCAGGCAAGTACAAAAAATGTCTTAAACATCAAGCACCCCCATACACCACACCCCACACCCTACAACCCACATTTTAAACTCCACAATATTATAGATACCTACCAACAATAATAACAGTCATATCAGGACCAGAAGTTGTTCAACTGTGGAACTGGGCCAAACCGCCCGGATACCGTTTAATTTTGTTCGTATATACGTGACGGGAACACAGATCAACTTGTTCTGCTGCCGCATACGCTGTTGTACTGGAATGGGCTTATTATTATTTTTTATTTATTTATTTAACTTACACACACTATCTTACAGGTTGAACCCAATACAATAGGGTGGTTAAAAACTTAATTTAAAATAGGTTTTTACATAAATGTATAATAATTATATACATCTAAAATTCTAACACTATTAAAATATCCAAACTAATATAAAATAAAACTTTACACATCTATATTTTAATTATAACTAGCAAAATTCAACAAAACTCTTGCGAATTCACTCAAATTGCACGAAAATATGTCTAGCCTCTCATGCAATTCGTTGAGCACACAGATTGTGCGGGTGAGAGGTGTTTTTGCCAATAGATTGTGGTTTATAGTATGTAAATAATTATATTGGTATCATTACATACATAAACAAACTCACGCCTTGTTCACAAGGGTGTAGGCAGAAAGTTAACGCCACCTGCTGCGGTCCTTACATAATCCTTTTGCTTCATCTACCTTCATTCTTAGATATAGTAAGACACGCACGCCTGTTATAAGTTATAGGCACTTGACCTGTCTTTTTTGAAGAACAGCACGTATTCAATCAGTTTATGTCTTTCTCATCATCATCATTATTTTAGCCGAAAGACGTCCACTGCTGGATATAGGCCTTCCCTAAGCGTTACCACAGTGATCGATCCTGTGCGTTTTGCATCCACCGGACGCCCGCAGCCTTGACCAGGTCGTCGCTCCACCTAGAGGGAGGCCTTCCAACGCTGCTTCTTCCGGTACGCTGTTGCCTAGAACTTTTCGGCCCCAACGGTCATCCGCTCTGCGAGCAATGTGGCCGCTTGTGTATTATTTGGTTTAGTACACGAAGATAGGTGACAGTATAGCTCAGTAACAGCGTGACAGGGGACAGGTCGGTATGTCGGTCGACTACAAGTAACAGGGGATAAGGGCAGGAAGATGATGATGATGAAATGAAGATAGGTTGTGGCAGCTTGTGGCTAACTATGATCGGTGTTCAAAGCTTAGCAACGCTTACTAACGTTCATCTGTGGATTTGCGACTATGTATTACGTGCCAAAACTCCGTGCCTCGAAAAGCACCTTAACCTGTTGGTCTTAGCTGTCAAAATAGTGCGTCGATGGCGTGTCTGCTGAAAGGGATATTGCTAATGTTTTTAAGTCCCACTTTTGTATAGAGCCAGGCAGTATACCACCCTCTGAGGTACTCGATGCCGAGTCGCAGTGTACTGTCCTGGAACCAAGAGTTAAGTTCTCAGCTGTAGACTTAGCTAAGACCATAAGGGGCATGACCAGGGGTAAGTCTCCAGGCCATGACGGACTCAGCATCGAGCACCTACAGAACGCAGGTCCCCACCTGCCACGTGTTTTGGCCATGCTGTATACGTTCTGCCTTCGCCATTCGTACTTGCCGGATGAGCTGATGAGGACGGTCGTAGTACCAATTATAAAAAATAAAACAGGTGACATATCGGATAGGTACAACTACAGGCCGATTTCATTAGCGACAGTTATCGCGAAGGTATTTGACAGCATGCTTAATGCTCAGTTAAATAAAACAATTACATTGCACGATAACCAGTTTGGGTTCAGGCCCAAATTGTCCACAGACAGTGCTATATTGAGTCTAAAGCATGCTGTCAGATATTACATGGATCGGAACACGCCTGTTTACGCCTGCTTTCTTGATCTGTCCAGGGCATTTGACCTGGTTTCGTACAAGGTGCTGTGGAAAATATTATTCGATAGGCAAGTTGCGCCTGAAATTGTAAAATCTTCCAGCACTGGTACGGGAACCAGGTCAATAACGTCAAATGGTAGGGAGCTCTGTCGGACTCGTGTAGGTTAGAGTGCGGGGTGAGGCAGGGGGGATTGAGCTCACCAACGCTCTTTAATCTGTACATCGATGGGCTTGTTGCCGAGCTCAGCAGCCGCCATGATGGATGCCATGTTGATGATGTTTGCTTTAACAACATTAGCTACGCTGATGACATGGTGCTGCTGAGCGCGTCAATTGGGGGACTCAGGGAGCTCATAAGCATTTGCGAAACGTACGCTCATAGACATGGCCTAAAATATAATGTAAAAAAGAGCGAGCTTATTGTCTTCAGTTCGGGTTCCAAGTGTCCGTCGGAGGCTCCACCAGTAAGACTGTGCGGGGTGCCCTTGGAGCGGGTACATAGTTTTAAGTATCTGTGCCATATTGTGACGTCCGACCTGAAGGACGATGCTGATATCGAGCGAGAAAGGAGGGCGCTGTCGGTTAGGGCGAATATGATTTCCCGCAGGTTTGCTCGTAGCTCCATGGAAGTAAAGATCACCTTGTTTCGAGCGTACTGCACATCTTTTTATACGAGTAGTCTGTGGGTTTCATATTTGCAGAATACTTACAGCGCTCTCCGCGTTCAATATAATAACGCGCTGAGGGCGCTGCTGCGGCTGCCACGCTTCTGCAGCGCTTCGGGTATGTTCGCAAGTGTCCACGTTGACTGTTTTTATGCCAGCATGCGCAAGAGGGCGACCTCGATAGTGAGTAGAGTGCGGGGCAGCGGCAACAGTCTCCTTGCCGTGGTTGCCAACAGGTTGGACGGGCCTTTTATGCAGCACTGGCAGTCCTTACATGCACCCGTGTATCGCGCGTGGGGCAGGTAAACTTTTTAATATATATCTTTTTAATGTCTTACAATTTTATTATATCAATTTTTATAACTCTTTGACAATTTTGTATATTTTTATTTTCATTATTTTATGAAATTTTTGCTGACATGTTTATTAATATTATGATAGTATAGCTGACATTTAAATTTTGGATGTTTCTTATTTTAATGATGTAGTCTAACGCTAATGAATGACATTTTATTTTAATTTCTAATGGATCAATTTTTATGTAATGCTTATGAATGTAATATTATGGACTAAGGTGTCTGAAAATAAATGAATTAATAATAATAATAAAAGTTAGATATTTGACAATTCGTTACGGGTAGCCGGAGGCCTGAAATCTGTCACCAGTCTTGCTAAGGGGTACCAGAAACTGAGGCACCATTAGTGCAGCAGCGTCATCTCTGCGTCGTTTTACAGTTATTTTTGTACAACAACCGACCCTTAGATAATTGGGAACCCCATTGCCTAAAACAATGGCTTGCAACTAAAATTATCACTTATCTTTTTCACGAGCCATATCATATTTTACACCTGCTTCAACACTCAATTAAGTGTTTTCAAATTCAAATCTTTATTGCATATCATATGTTGTTCGCGACGAGACGTCACATAGCTTATAGTTTATATACTCTCTTATATAATATCGTTATACATGAAATACTATAAGTAAGAAATTTATGTAATAGCATAGATAAATAAAGAAATTATTTATTTTCGTTTAGACCCCTCATAAAAGTAGGTGCGCAGTTAGTGGTATGTGCGATCTACTCACATGCCAATCGTATTATTTACCTTACACACATTAGTTTGTTAGGAAACAGAATCTAGGTGTTCTAAGGCTATGACTGAAAAACAGTACATAATAACATTACATAGCCAGGGATAATAAAGTTTCACCCTGGTACGGTGAATACAAACACATTTTCCTGAAATAAAAAAACTTGTTATTAACGATTTAGTACTTCTAGGCAGCCTAGACTGTACCTAGCCTCTGTAATTAGATAAGAATCATATATTCTTAGTACATAAACACCACTTAGTTGAGGTAATGTGTTTGTGTGAACCAGTATAGAGGTTTCTATGCGCTTGTCAGCGGACCCACCGCTTTCAACACATTTGGTGCCTGAAAGCCTATTGATATGCTTTCTGAGGCATTACCTTCGGGGGCCGCAGCCAGGTGCCTGGATCCTGACTTTATACACGACCACTAGTGGTCTTCACTTTAGCAATCACAATCACAAAGCTGTGGAACAACACACAATTATTTCCTACTTCGGCCGCTTCCCGGGACCTAAAGCACCAGAAGGGCTGGTTGTACACACATCAGGGTATCACCATTCGATAGCCCATTATCTGTCTTCCCAACCACACTTCTGTAAGGAGCCTAGCTCTGGTGGTTAGAGAGATAACCTTCGTAACAGGCTGTGAGGTTCCATGGCTTTTTCGTTGCGACTACTCCAGGGTGAATTTTACTTCGAGGGTTGAAGCTACACCCACCAGAGTACTACCACCGGTTAGCCTGTCGCAAGGGCTATTGGATGGTGTTTGATGGGTGGGGATCCCTCCGATAGTAGTGCGAGGTGTGATAGTAGTGCGAGGATAAACTAATAAATAAATAGTCTGAGTACGAAATGACATTTTAATTTTAAAATTAGTACATTTTGTTCAGTCTGACGCTTCCAGACAGACGCGCCTGGTAGATATAGATGTAGGTATAGATACCATATATTTCTATAGCCATATAAAAGGGCTTCAAGACCCTTATAGTGTTCTAGTAGTAAGATGTATAATTTTAGAAGAAAATAGCGTCTAAGTCCAAAAATTGACAGAATTTCCCTTTATCCTTCATTCTTCCTGGAGAATCTCTCCAGGGGATATAGTTGGGAACCTGGTTGAATCTGGTTCATCGGATGGGCCATTACAGGGCGCATCCAACCATATAGGTCACTCCCTGATTTCTTCAGGGATGGGAAAGCTTCTATCGGTTTATAGCATAATATTGTAGTGAAAATTTTTATAAATAAAAAATTTGCGTGTGCGCAAAATCAAGGCCCTCGTTACGGTAAAGTTTAGTAGTAAAACAGAGAGCAGGTGCGCTGAGCAATCTGTAGCCAATTCATGTATTAGTCAAATCCACGCCACTTTGTGTAATGAAGACGCTGCAAAAACATCGCAAATAGTCATGAAGAATTATTTCCTGGACATCAAGCCTTCGCCTACCAACACCTAGTAGCCATCAATCAACCTCACAGGCTTCAAAACTCTTGAAGAATCACCTATAGGTACAGGGCGTCAACGCGCTTTGAGCAGGAGCCTTACTAACTCCAGATACCTATCTCAAACGATCACGTCCGCCTGGTACACATGTGTTTAAGACGATTTTTATAGATAGTAATATAGTTTACACGAGCCCTGTCGGGTTCAGCAATTCATTAAAAGAAAAATAAATTTAATGAATATTTCTTAGAAAAAATATAATTTCAGTTTTAAATATTAATAAAATAAGATGCTACAGAATGACAATTATAAAATAAAGAATGTCAATTAAAGTATGGATAGAATGTTACCAAAATAAAATACAATATATGTTAATATGTTCGAATATCTTAATACCCAAACCAAGTATTTTATCACATAACAACAAAACAATACAATTTAACAACATAAGGATAGATTCGATTCCTATCGGATTAACACTTGTTATAACTAGCAAACAAATACATCGTAATTTTTATCTGTTAACAGGGACGTTAACTGAAAATTTGTTTTTTGTGCGTCCGGTATATTGGACAAGTTTTTTTTTCTTTTGACACGTGAACATAAAGTGACGACAATAATAATATAATACGTTAAAATATCGTGTGACGTCACGCCGTTAGTACACTTTATACTAACATATTGACGTCACATCACAAGCCCCCACTCCTGCACTTTGCTGCGCTTTATCTTTGTAAAATTTTGTTGATTTGTTATAGTAAAAAATACGTGTCCAATATGATTTGATAATCTCACTGACGGACTAAATAGAATTATCATTTTCTACCAAGGAAACACCTCTAATGGTCTAGTGGTTACAAGCGCTACTGCTGAGTATGAGGTCCTGGGTTTGATTCTCGGGTCGGGCACAGTCATTTTCCATATCGTATTTCTCAATAACAGGCCGGGTCTATACTTGTGCCCGGTTAATGGGGCAATAGGCTCGCTTTTTATTAAATATGATTTAAACATAGTGGCGAAATGCTTTCGGGGTATACTAGCGTGCTGTTATGTTATGCTACTATCATCCGTCGTGTCCACCATCCATCATAATAATTCCATTCTCGCACTTGTTCTAGATCATTTACCTATACAATCATAGAATTATCCGACATGATAGCTGCACTCCGTAATAAAGATAGATTCCGATCGCTAACGGCTTAACCTGCAACAATTAGCTAGCAGCTCTAAATGGAATCACGCTCGCAACAGATATTGGAGGGTTGAAATCCAAAAGTAATTTTTATAGTGGCAATGATCAATGACAGTATTGCCAATTGATCATTGAATTTCAGTGGAGTACCTATTAATTCATCCTCCATTGCTCACACTGCTTTAAATGTGCATTTCCACACTATATAATTATGCCACATTTGCACTCATGTAACCTCACAAGAACTGTGTATATTCTAGGATACAATTAGATGTGGAATGAGAATAAGGTATCGTAATAGAATCAGTTAATTCCAGAAATTACCTTTTACTAACATCTAAACAGCTATGGTACCACCTCTTCTCTTTTATAATACTTGGATCATATTTTTAACCCCCGACGGAAAAAGAGGGGTTTCATAAGTTTGAGGTGTGTTGCTGTGTATCTGTGTGTCTGTGTATCTGTGTATATGTGTATCTGTGTATTTGTGTATCTGTGTGTCTGTCTGTGGCATCATAGCGCCTCAACGGATGAACCGATTTTGATTTAGTTTTTTTTGTTGGAAAGGTGATTGTGTCGAGAGTGTTCTTAGCTATGTTTGAAAGTTATGGGCGTTTTACTGTTTGAATCGGGATGTTTTCGCAAGATAAATGTGTCGGGGGTTTTTTAAATTTTGAAATTTTACTTGTTATTATTTAATTTCTGCTTATGTGCGACCGGTTTTTATCGGTTACATTTCGGGGAGTGTGCGACGGAACTGCACAACTTGATTCCGCCTGGCCCTTTCCATCATCGGACTACAAGACGTACGGCCATGCGCCATCGGCACATGGTAGACATTCCTCCCATACGCACAAAGCGTTCTGCTAATATGGCGCTCGCCAAACTTATTGGCCGCACTGAAGTTGGTTTACCGGATGCGCGAGGCACGGAACGGTGCTGTTTTTGTATGAGATTTCCTACTGCGCAGCCATTGTAGCCAACTTCAGGGCGGCCAATAAGTTTGGCCAGAACTATACTTTCATTGTGCGCACAGCTAAGGAGTAGAACTCCCTTCCGGAGCATTTGTTCCCTGATAGCTACAACTTTGCGACTTCCAAATAAACACACTGCATAGTGAAAGTGAGAAATGGCGTAAACAATAAACAGACATGCGATTGCAGCAATATCGAGAGGTTTCCCGTTGTTTATTGAAGAATTATGTCGTATATCGCCAAAGTTCTATATCAGATCTTTACCAAATTTAAACGGGACCACATAAGGAGTACCAACTTTCAAATAAAAGATTATCAAAATCGGTTCACCCAGAAAAAAGTTATTTTTTTTATACATAAAAAATACAGTTGAATTGAGAACCTCCTCCTTTTTGAAGCCGATTAAAAATACCCATCTGCTTTTCCTTCTTACTCCTTCACGAATTCTTTGTTGTTATTCTCGTTCTTAAGAATCAAAATAGGAGGAAAAATATCCCATGTTATGATAAATTTAGCCACATTGTGATTATTTTCACCTACACGACGAACGAAGCCCACGCAGGACACACCTCAGTTCCCAAACAACATAAACGACATCACCGCTAACCTAACAGCCCTCACTGCCATAGCACTGCGGTTCCAATTAACCCGCATGACCAGTCAAACAAATAAATGAACGCACGTAGGCATTTCTTCAGGGAATTGTTATATTTGCCGAATAGAAAACAAACATAGCCTCAGGCTGATCGCAATCCAGTCAAAATATCCGACAGATAAAAAAAATATCCGACGTATAAAATATTAGAAGAAAAGGTGAAAAAAACGTGTTGGTGTTCGTTTGTTTTATCCAAGATAGAGGGTAAACATCGTTTGTCTCTCGCTGGGGGCTAGGGCGGGCTAGGAAACCAGCGGGGCTTGGGACAAAATGTTTATTTCGTGAAGCAATAAATTGGTACCTAAATATCTGTAATTTATGTAGTAATAGTTTCTTTTCTAATCCATCATCACCATTTCAGCCAAAAGACGACTTTCCTTAAGTGTTGCCACATCAATGGGCCCCTCGCGTCTCGTATCCAGCGGATTCCGAGTGTCTTAACCATCGGTCCACCAAGATCCTAGAGCGAGGGTTTCCAACGCAGTGACTTCCGCTACGCGGTCGCTACTTCAAAAAATTGCGGCCCCATCGACCATCAGTTCTGTGAGCAGTGTATCCTGCCCACTGCCACTTAAGTTATGCTTGTTCATTTTATATAGAGGGTTCCGTACCCGAGGGTCCAAACCTGTATTGTTTTCACTCAGTGTCTGTCTGTCTGTCCGTCGTCTCACAGGTTTGACAACCAAACGGTTGGAGCTAAATTCTTCGAATTTCACATTATCTTGTTGACCCAAATCCATACAAATTGTCAAAGAATATTTTTAAATGGTTTTTAGGAGCGCTCCCATACAGGTAAAGGGGGGAGCGCAAAAAGAAACCTTGACTCGATTTTGCAGTTTAATACGGAACCTTATATGTGCGAAGTCTGACACGCACTTGGCCAGTTTTTGTTATCTTTTCCAGGCCCCAGGCATTTTTCAAACATAACAGTTGGTTTAATAGTTTAAGCGTGAAAATATTCTAAATAGACAGAGATATATTTTAATATCAGTAAGAATTCTACGTGATGCTAGAGAGAAAACATACAAATGAATAAAATAACCCAGGCCAATCCGACCAAGAGACCTTTTATCGATAAGGCGACTGCCACCCACGCACCTATTTAAAAGGTGTATAAAGCTTACCAAGATTATGCTTTCACATGTGGGTTGAAATCCTGCGTTTCTTGTGAATAGTATTTACACCACGTCTGTTACAATTTTAGCACCTTCCTACTCGAGAAACATTATTATCTGCATAAATATTGTTATCAAGAACTATTATAAACGTTTGGCTTTGTTGAACTAGCTAACTTTCTAAAGCTAACTTTTAAAAGTTTTTCTAAAATCTACCATGAAAATGACGCTTTGAAAGGATCCTGAGCTCATACCTAAACAAGCGTTGGACCGGACTCCCCAAGGGAAGAGAAACTGTGGCCGTCCCAGTAAACCGTGTGCGACGCCAGTGAAACGGCCATGTCGTTCGAAGCGACGAGCATCGGAATGAAGTGGAGGTAAGTAAAGCATGAGGCATTCTGTGGAAGCTCTCTGTCACGTTTAGGGGACGAAGGACATTAAGAAGAATATAGCATAAAAGTAAACGTTTCATATACACTAATTTAAAAAAAAACTTTTTCGCAAAAAAATACTACCGACTTCCAAATACAAAACTACAAAGTGAAAAATAACTTTATTTTTTGAAGTCGGTGTCTTTCGTAGGTACCAATTTTTGCGTTATGGACACCGACTTCAAAAAATAAAGTTATTTTTCACTTTGTAGTTTTGTATTTGGAAGTCGTTAGTATTTTTTTGCAAAAAAGGTTTTTATTTTTCACTTTTTAGTTGTACCTACCTAATAGGCTAGTTAGTAAGGTTACTTACTATAACGCCAGAATAGATTTCATGAAACTTGAACATAACCGGTGAAATGAGAGATCTGCGTACCCCTTAAGAGCGTAATGGCGTGATGTTATGTTATGAAATGGTATAAACAATAAACAGACATGCGATTGCAGCAATCCCGAGAGATTTGCCGTTATTTATTGAAGAGTTCTGTTGTATATCTCCGAAGTTCTTCATCAGATCTTGACCAAATTAAAATGGGACCAATTTCGAAACATACTTTTCCAAACAAAAAAAAGAATTTTCATATTCGGTCCACAATTGACGGAGATATCGGTGAAAACACACAAAAAAAAAAAACATAATGTCGAACATAGAACCTCCTCCTTTTTGGGAAGTCGGTTAAATATTATAAAGTGTAAAGATTTGTATGTTTGTAACGAATATACTCAAAAAGTACTAGTCCGATTTCAAAAAATCTTTCACTATTAGAATGCTACATTATTCCTGTGTAACTAAGCTATAATTTATTTTAAAAAAAATTATCCTCAGGAAAAACGCAATAATGTAACCCAAAGTAGCAAAATTTTGCGTATAATGTTTTTTATTGATAGGCTCGCGCTTGACCACTATCTCACCTGATGGTAAGTGATGATGTGGTCGACGATGTAGCACGCTTACCTAGAAGAAACCTATTCACTCTTGACTTAAGGGGCTGAATACTCAAAATGGGCTTTCTTTTAAACATTTTTTAGCCAAATCTATTGAAGATGTGGCAGTAGAAAAAAGATATGTTAATCTTGATCATATTTCCGAAAACTTTGTTGTGGCCGAAACACGTTTACGCACAAAAACCTCGATACAATTCAATGGCAAAGTAACCTCTTACCGTGATCTTCAAAAGATTTTTCCGGTAATACTGACCAGCGTACATTTGTACAATTATTTTTAAGTAATTCATATTATTATGTTTTGTAAAAAAGTCTATACAAATTCCATCGTGCTTCTCTTTCCATCCAGTGCAATTCGACAGTGACCGCTTTGCGGCGTTGCTAGGTGGACGTATGTCGCTTTTTTCCGCAAAAAGCAAAAATAATATTCAATTTATTTCTCGTCAATTCAATCTGTCAAAAAAATATCAGGTATAATGCAACCAGATCATGTAGCCTGGTGGCTTTAATTGGAACTAACGAAATCACAAGTAATATTGTCAAAGTCTGTATTATTTTTATTTTTTGGCACTACCGCTGTCACTGGCATCTATATTTTTGTTGTATTATAAACGACTCACGCCGTTTTGTTTACTTACTAAGTCCATAACTAAAAAGTATTTGAACCTCTTTGAAAATACGACAAATGTTATCTCAATTTGAATTAAAAAATATTTAAAATATAGGTAAGGTCGAATACTATTTTAACCTTCTTCGTTCATGTGAAAACAATAGAAGCAAAAAACACAGAACATGGAATGGTCGTACCAACCACGCTGGCAGTGTCTCGAAATGACAGAACTAATAAAATTCTTCGTATCCATTTGTTTCAATCTTTGTTTCTTTCTAACATACGGCACCTAGAACTGACCAAAAAATTTCAAATTCGTGAGAAATGATAATCTATTTCTCACGAATTTGACATTTTTCGTCGTTTCAACCAAAAATCGTCCACATGTGGACATAAAGCACACCAAGAATCATCACATTGATCAGTCCTGTATTTCTCGCAATTAACTATCCCAATTGCAATAACGGGCAACAATAATAGTTTGTTAGTCTATTAATATTGTTAAGCCAAATCGACACTGACAATTATTATTTATTAACAAAAAATCCGCCGATCGCCCTGGAGAGTAAACTCAAAGGCTTACACTTGGGGTTTGCCAGAGATTTACGCAGCATTCTGGATGTAAAAAAGAACAGACCGAATACGGAACACGCTGTGTTCCCAAACGGGCATAACAGACGTGGGTAAAAAGGCTGTTCGGCTCAAATGGGCCAATGCCATTACGGCTCACGTTAGTAGCATGCAAATTGAGCGCTGGGTAAGCCTCCACAATCTTGAAGATGGAACGCACCGTTGAGGCCGGTCCAGAAATAGGTACCGAGATGATTTGGACGCGTACCGTGAGGGCTGGTTCTAGACGGTGCGGGAAAAGGATGTCTGGAATGACTTAGGTGTACTCTTATGAATTTAATTGGGGATGGATGAAGAGGGAGGGGACGGCCAAAGAAAAGATAGATGGACTGTGTGAGGAGTGATATTAAAGAAAAGGGAGTCAATTATATCGTGGTGCGGGACAGAACGATATGGAAGAAGAAAACGTGTTGCGCCGACCCCAAGTAACATGGGACAAGGGCAGGTAGATGATGATGATGATTTCAGACTTTGACCGGTAAGACTTAGTAAATCTGTTTTACCGATAAATAATAAGTTTCATCATAGTTTTTTTTTTAAACTGAAACAACAGTTCGGATTTTACAGTAACATATACGTGGTTGTGAGGCATACACTGTTTTTAGTATTTATGTTTTCTTTTTTAGGATTCCCTAGCCAAAAGGCAAAAAACGGAACCCTTATGGATTCTTAATGTCTGTCTGTCTGTCCATCCGTATGTCACAGCCACTTTTTCCCGAAACTATAAGAACTATGCTGTTGAAACTTGGTAAGTAGGTGTATTCTGTGAACCGCATTAAGATTTTCAAACAAAAATAGAAAAAAACTGAAACTCATTTTTTTTCATCCTACCTGTACATGTGGGGTATCTATGGATAGGTCTTCAAAAAAGATATTAAGGTTTCTAATATATTTTTTTCTAAACTGAATTGTTTGCGTGAGAGACACTTCCAAAGTAGTAAAATGTGTCCCCCCCCTGAAACTTCTAAAATAAGATAATGATAAAACTAAAAAAAAAATATGATGTACATTACCATGTAAACTTCCACCTAAAATTGGTTTGAACGAGATCAAGTAAATAGTTTTTTTTAAATACGTCATAAATCGTAAACCACAATTTAACAAGTACGGAACCCTTCGTGCGCGAGTCCGACTCGCACTTAGCCGGTTTTTTATGGCATTCGTTGTGCCTGGCGCATATAAACATTTTCTTTCTTTCTATATTATCTTTAAACACCTACACTGTACCAATACTTATAGCAAATAAATGATTGATTGATTGATTGATATATAACAAACAATAGCAACAAATAGTTTCAGCCGTTCTCTAGTGAGACGCTTACAATCACATACAGCATTTTTAGGGTTCCGTTTATCTCCCTGTCTGTCTGTCCGTCTGTCACGAGGCTGTATCTCATGAACCGTGATAGCAAGGCAATTTTTTTTTTTTACAGATGGTGTATTGCTGTTGCCGCTATAACAACCAATACTAAAAACAGAACAAAATCAAAATTTAAGTGGGGCTCCCATACAACATACGAGTACGTGTTCTTTTCCGTTTTTTTGCGATAATGGTACGGAACCTTTGTGCGCGAGTGCAACTCGCACTTGGCCGGTGTTTTTTATTTATATAGATAGATAAAGTTTACATGACCGTGTTTTTTGCGCCCTGTCTATTTGTTTTTAACTCTAATATACAGAAAAGTGGCACCACGTGACCTCACCACAGAGGGCTGATGTATATCAAAACCCAGTAAGTGCTTTGTAATTATTATATTCCAGGAGAGCGGAAAGTCATCTTGTATTAGTAACTAAATGATATATTAAGATTTCAAGAGAATACTAAACAAGGAATATGAACCTACTAATTGTACAAATGATATTAATAGCGTCATACATTCTATTGCATATTTTAAACATGCCTAAAAAAGACAATTCCAAACCTAGTAAATTTTGGATATTTGCTAATTTAAGGTGTCTTTACAATTTGATGTGACTTTCCTATTGTAAATAATGATAACATTGATTACTGAAAGCACCAAATCTCAATTCAAATTATAGTTTCCAGTTTAATATTGCACAGTCCATTTCAGTATAGTAAAACTCATTAAAATAATATAAATAAAATTATCTAGCTATTAAACCAATATAAAAAATTGTAACGTACTGTGTTCTTATATGTGGCAGTCGCATAGAAGCAGACATAATTATAATATTTATTCAATTTGCACGGCAAAGACTCGTATGACACTAGCCAGATTACCTATTTTAATGATCTTTATTTTCGTAGCAATAAGGTTGCATTCATAGGCAAAATAACAGTGAACGATCTGATGTCAGATGCTAGCCAGTTTGAAATAAGAACTTGCGCGGTTATATTTTTGTAAAAAGACCATCGGAAGAGTCCGTTTATGATATGGGCCTCTGTGGTCGGCCTTGTGTATTTAATTTTCAAATACTTTTCGCTCCAATTTAAGTTTCCCCTAAACTATCGATGACAGTGGGCGTGGCTTAGAACCTCAGATGTCGATTGTCAACTGTTCGACCTCAGCCCCTTAAAGACTTCCAGGCTGTAGCTATCAGGAAATGCAGACTCTGGCAGGGAATTCCACTCCTTAGCTGTACGCATAATGAAAGTATTATATTTATATTATTATTTATTTATTTAATTTTAAGAAAGCTTACAGACTAATAACAATCTTAAATATCATACGTAAGTAAGGATATTTGCTAATTACAAGCTTCCACATGTAAATATCTACATAATTACACGTTATTTGCGTTGACCAGTTACAGCGATTCTCAAAACTTTGGTGCGTATGGGTGGGATGTCCACCATGTACCGATGACGCATCGCCCTTCATCTTGTAGTCTAATGATGGAACGGGCTAGGAGGAATTAGTTCATGCAATTCCAACGCACACTACCCGAAATAACTTGGCCCCGATGTTCAAAGCTCTAGAGCCTAGACTCGACCAATATATCATTGCCGATGAGCTTGTTGGTCCCATTTTTCGATCGACTCTAATGCATCCAGCTGGTACTTGGCAGATCCGTCCAAGAGATGAGACCAGTATTCAGCATGACCGAACTTGCGCTTGATACAAGTTGAGCAACTGTTCTGGCGTGAAGTACCGTCTCACCTTTGCAAGGATCCCCAACTTTTTGGCAGCCAGTTGAGCTTTTGCCACAATGAATGGAACAAAATTGAGGGTCGATGTTAACGTAATGCCAAGTAGCTCAGGATGGCCCGTTATCGGCACGGTCACACCAAGGAAAGAAGGAGCCTCCAACTATCTGCGGTGGGCCAGCGGCGCACCGTGCTTCGGATTCCGCTGCCCTCCACGACCAGTCTCCCGATATACTCATAACAGCGCGCGTCAGGCTGGTCCGCCTGCAGTGGAACAGCTATCTCGACTCAACTCCTCTAATTGGCAACACCGAGCATCGTACCGGAACACGGCTAGGCCACTTGGCGGTACTTACATCTTTGCCCGGTGGGTGGTCGCAAGCCTTCGGCCGTAACCTACCACCAGTTAATGACACCTGTTTTCACCACCCGGGGGCCACGTGTAGGGAATCGTATGGGGTGCTCTCCTAAGGACGCGGGTGACTTAGGCCCCAAACAAATATTTGGCGTACGCTGAGAAAACAGCAACAAAGGGAGAGCAGTGGTGGCCCATTGGTATCGGCCGCGACTTAAAAGTTTTAGGTCGTGGGTTCGAGCCCAGGCAGGCGCTTTATTTTGTGTAAATTATTTCATCACTACTGCTCTCAAAACGGTGAAGGAATACATCGTGAGGAAACCGGCATGTCCTAGAACCAAAAATTCGAAGACATGTGACATCCACCAACCCGCACTGGGCCCGCATGGTGGATTACGGCCCATTCCCTCTCACAGGGAGGAGGCCTGTGTCCTAGCAGTGGGAACATTAAATGGCTGATGATGTGAGAAAACGTTTGATGATAAATAAAAATTATGTACTACATGATTAAAGTACTTCTTATTACCTAAAAAAATGTCCGGGAGGCAATTAGATTGCCGGTAGAAACAAAAGTTGACAAGACAAATAATAGACAAAAAAATTATTCCAATTAGGCATATTTTTTTTCGTTGCTGACTCGTAGTCACACCAGTTTTTCACACCAGTGTGACAAACAGGCTTTTTTTTCTCGTTTGTCACACCACTGATTTTTCCACACCATGTATACGATAATTGCTAGTGCAGTACCAATATCTATACTAATATTATAAAGCTGAAGAGTTTGTTTGTTTGTTTGTTTGTTTGTTTGAACGCGCTAATCTCAGAAACTACTGGTTGGAATTGAAAAATTCTTTTTGTGTTGGATAGTCCATTTATTGAGGAAGGTTATAGGCTATATAACATCACGCTACGGTCAACAGGAGCAGAGCATAAATGAAAAATGTTGCAAAAACGGGCAAAATTATTCCTTTTTGAGAGCTTCCGTTGCGTGCGCTGCGTAAACGGTTTAATTACACAACAATCATGTATGTAGAGTAGGTAGAGTTGATGGGTAGGTAGGTAGCCAGTTGACGGGAGCGAAGCCGCGTGGGACAGCTAGTATTCTAATAAAGTCGATCTGCTGATCGGCGTTTGCCGACTTTCGTTCTTTGTGACTATTTTGATTTTTCTACTTTTAGTTTTTTATTCCGTTTTTAACGCAATGTTTCTAGGAAATGGTCG
This sequence comes from Orthosia cruda, assembly GCA_964057195.1. Classification (NCBI taxonomy): domain Eukaryota; kingdom Metazoa; phylum Arthropoda; class Insecta; order Lepidoptera; family Noctuidae; genus Orthosia; species Orthosia cruda. Next base: position 2,813,770 of record OZ059836.1, read on the forward strand.
ACCCTTCTTTTTTTCGATATCAATTTCCTTTTGATTGAATAATACTGTTAAAAAAATATTATTCAGTTACACCACGGCACCAGTTCACCGTAGCAAGAAACACGATTGAACAGCACGTTCAAATGATATAAAATCTGCATGAGTGATTTGAGCGTATGGTTATACACCGCAAGACCTTTTCTTGTAGGGTTTTTTGAAGTCGCAGGTCTATGCAAACAAACCACAATCCACCGTTATCCTAAAGGGGAACACACACAGGCCATTGCTCAAATTCAGCCGGATCTATGCAGAAGAGCCATTGAAAATTTGACCACTCGGATCCGTGCCACTGTAAATAGCCGAGGCGGGCATTTGTCGATGTCATGTCACGATGTCATAACCTATTCCACTTAAGGTGAACGCGCAACTGTCCGCGCCGCAGGAGCCGCACGCGCCGCAGTCATCTCATTTTCTCAAGGCGCCGCGCCGAACGCGCCGCACGCATTGTATCCACTTCTGTTACATCTTGAACTATATTTTCATACGGATACGGATGAGGTCTCCACGCCGCCCGCATCGCACTCGCCGCAAGCATCGAACGCGCCGAATCAGATGACGTCATCCGCACGCGCTGGTGGGATCCGTATACCTACAGCATTTTGCTGAAATGCGGGTAGTGCGGCGCGGATAGGTGCGCGAGGCTGCATACGATTTCATATAAAGATTTATAAAATGCGAAGACTGCGGTGCGTGCGGCTCCTGCGGCGCGGATAGGTGCGCGTTCACCTTTAATGGCACAAGTGGGCCTTTCAAATAAAAAATGAATTTTGTTAATACCTTACACCCAGCTTCTTTTATTTTATTTCAACATCTACCCGCCCTTATTGAGGACAAATCGAAGGAAAATAATAATCCTGTTTGTCATACTGGTGTGATAATCTGGTGTGACTACGAGACGGCAAGGTTGAAAAACCCTTTAGTATATCTAGGACAGCACAGTAGTTAGGAATAAATGTTGTGGAAAAATCAGTGGTGTGACAAACGAGACAAAAAATCCTGTTTGTCACACTGGTGTGATGACTTGGTGTGACTACAAGTCAGCAACGTTTTTTTTTTGGCTGGCTTACCTTTATTACATTTGGTTACATTATTCGTATCGTAGTATAAATTCTTATTCTAATAAATAGTTTAAATATTGGAAGAAAATAAAAAATGTTAGGCTAGGTATGTAGGGTAGGAAAGGTAGGTTGATAGGTGGGGCAGGTGGATAGGTAGGTGGGTAAGTAGGTAGATACATAGGAAGGTAGGTACGTAGATAGGTAGAGAAGGTGGGTAGGTAGGTGGGAAGGTAGGTAGGATAGGGTAGGGTAGGATATGTAGGAAGCCAGTTGACAGGAGCGAAGCCGCGGGGGACAGATCATCATCATCATCATCATCATTTCAGCTGAAAGACAGGGGAGACAGCTAGTTACTAAATATAGAAAAAGGCTTTCATATACTACCCTGAAAGCATGTAAAACATTGACTTTTATGCAAACATTTCGTAGCCACACCGCGCGATGTAGCGGGAACCTTAATGATGTTTGTTTCGCAATAATTTAAAACAATCCGCGCGCTAATGAACCATCTCACGCGCAGTGCAATCTGTTTACAAGGTAGGCAGTAACTGTACAGGTGGAGAGTATTCAAAGGGCGCAATTTAACAACCAATTAGATGACTTATTTCGATGTTTGTCAGGGTGAAGTTTGAAGGTGTGTTTAAATTATTTGTGAGCTGTTTATGGAACCGCTAATAAATAATAACAGTAGACTTCTGATGATATTTATTTTAACTTTATATAACTTCTAAAATAATATCGTGAGGAATGTTTTGAGTGTAAACTGTGAATAAAGATATAATAAAGGTTAAGGCGTATATATTCCCCAATATTAACGCAGTACTGACCGTGCGCCCGCTTGGAGCCAGAATATCAATATTGAACCACCTTTTGGACAGTTTTGTTTGCAAAATATTCTTTGATTTACATATGCTATTTCAGTTATGAAGAAATTCTAGTCATATTTTTTTCTGTTTAAAAATATGTTCAAACATCCAAGTCGTTTTGGAGGAGTATCCAAAAGTAGCGAAATAATATGGAGTTATTAATTGTTTTTTTAAAGCAAAATTATTATTTATACGAAAAAACCTTGTTTCACAAATAATGTACATGAATCAATATTTTTTTTTTTCAAACCTTTTAACCTAGCCGTTATTAAGGAGTATGCTTTAGAAAGTAACCGTTTCTCTGCACTAAAGCGGTGGAAGGCCCTTAAGTGAAGGCCAAAGAAACGATAGGCTGGATGGTTAAATATTTTTTTATATCTTACTTTTCTTTACTAACATAATTTAAGTACTTACTAATACTATCGTTAATGGTATAATTTAAAGAAAAAAAAAGTATTTTGTTTTTGTGGCGAAAAACACTTCTTCTTTCTTTCTTAAGATTATATGGTTAATAAGGTAACAAAGTAACTACTGATCTTTTTCCTTTCCTTGACCCTTTATTGTCGTGTCTCCTCACTTTCCTTGGCCAAGTTGTTTTGTTTTTGGTTGTCTATTCTGGCAAAGGTTACCACTGATATGACGTCTAATAAGGTAAGTAAATGAGAAGAAGATAAAATGTTCCATTGATCCTAAATAATTTAGAATAAGGGAATTATTTGAAATACTTATGAAATAATAAGGATACAACTTATTTTCTCTGATAAATGTAATTATTTCCTCCGTCATTATCTCAAGGTTTTCTAACTTCTATTTCATCTTTGTTATACTTTTCACAAGAATATAAAACCCTAAATTATCGTCAAAGGTAATTCAATCTTCATATTTTTCATAATATTACAAAAGCCCATTAAATTCCACCATGAGTTTACAACTACAAAACATTAAAAATGCTAATATATGGCGGAAGTTAAGTTTTCTGTTTCATGGGTCTTTAGGGGTCTCTGCCTACCGCATATGACGCAGTTGATTAAATATTTCACATCTTAATTTACATAGGTACGCATCTCGACAACTTTGCTCCTGGGAGTAACCATGATTTCAAGACTTGTTGTGGTTTGTTATTTGCTTGTTGTTGGTAATGTAAACGTAAAACCTTTATTGTAATTCACCTCTAATCACGAATAAAGATTGATTGATTGATTGGTTTAACAACCGTTAAACATTTTCCCGAATTTTAGCCCAACTTGGTACTAGTTTTGAGATCGCTAACTACATAAAGTACTAGCAATGTGTACTATCCGTACTTCCATAATCATACTAATATTGTAAAAGTAACGGTCTATTAGTTTACATTTAGCTTTGTACAAATTTGATGATTTGGTATAGATAATTATATTTTGGACTTGAAAAAGTCTTAGGCTACTTTTTGTCACCCGAGGAGGGACCGCTCGTCAGTCCTTTTGCCGATAAGCCAACGACGTAGCGGTCAATAAGTAGTTTGCGGTGCCGTGTGGGTGCCATCGCAACTGAGGCGGGGCGCGGTGTTGGAGGCCGCGACGGGAGACGAGTGTCGGTATTGCGGTGCGCCACTCGCCCTACTCTCTACGACCTGCACGGGATCGCCACGGTCGGATGGCGGACGCGGTGGGACCGCAGGGGAGGAAGAGTGTCGGTGTCGGCGTTGGCCGCTCACCCTTTCCCTTGCAGCCGAAAAGTGGTACGAGGCGGAGCTACTGTCCTGACCCATCACAGGGGGAGCAAGGGTGCCATACACGGAGTCTTCTGGCGCCCATGTACTGGTTTGGTCCCTAGGGTGGACACGGCGTACAGTGTGTTCTGGTGCGCTGGTGATGGTAGGTAAACCCCAGAGGAGAGTCCAGAGACGAACAGCCGCGAAGGGTTCGCGGTGAGTGCTAACGCGTGCAGTGTTCCCTCCATAAGCGGCACAGGAGGACGGAGGTGGAGTTTTAGTGGGTTAGAGTCCCACATAACTGCGCTATCTCCCCGTGGTAGCGCAGTATGCATGAGCAGTACTACACGCAAAAAAAGGTTACTTGTTATAATCATTATAATTGAATTTGTATGCTACAGTCAACTGCGTAACGAATATAGCTTCTACTGATACGATATAAAGGTAATGTCAATGACAAATTGTTACCACGCGATATTCTCCAGCGAGTACAATCTTCCAGCGACTAAGTAAGTCAAATAAGACATATTGCAATCGGACAAGCACTTTTTCGAGATAAGAGCCACCAGATAAGCAAGCGCATTTAATTAAAAATATTGAAAAAAAAACATATCGGTGACATATGCCATTTGCACTTTAATCTATTAAAACAAAATATAAGAGACACTTACGAGTGGTAACTATATACGTAGATTACGACTTCAGAGCTCTATAAATACCGTGCAATGAGCTTAAATCGATTTATCTGACGTCTAGTAAGCGACTCTAAAGTATACATAAAGAACACAGACAGAGTTCTATAAAATATTTTAAGACAAGCACTGCAGTATATTTCTAACCACTCATCGTCATAAACAGTGGCGACTACCAGAAAAGCGCCAAGTCAATGAAGCTTGACTTCTCCCGGAGAAACGATACAACAGATTTTTCGCAACGACATTAATCAGAAAAGGTCAGCAGAGGAGTAACAAAAACATCAAACCAACCAGAAGCAGACGAAATATTCTAATCAATAACATAAAGATGAATCTCCTCCATTCATATTCTTTAAAGAACGTAATTTGGCTTGCTGCTCTTAGTGTCATAGCAACAGTGCTTGCCCTTTCCGATGTCAACCGAGATTGCATAGCAAACAACAACGGCACTACATCAAACGACTATCTCCTAGGAACCTGGTTCCAAATGTACAAGTTCATACACATCGGACCATTCCCTACTTGCGCATGTCCTAATGTGACATTCTCCAGACCAACAGAAGAAGAACTAGGAGAGTATAGAGAAAAATACCGTTCAATAGACCTTCCCCATGAAATAGGCGATGATGCTTTATTGGTTGACACAGCCTACGTCAAAGGCTTAGTTCTTGGAGGATCAGAAGCCAAGACGTACATCTTAAAGCCTCACTCTGGGGTAAGTAATGGCATGGAAGGTTATGAGGTCTACGTTTATAAGCGAATCAACGAGAAATATATGTTGTTCTGGCAGTGTTCCTTGAGAGGTCACACGAAGTGGTTACTGACAAGAGACCGGAATGCCACGGAAGAAGAAATGCAGCAGATCATTAGGAGCAGACCCGAGATAACTACTTATAATAAGACTGGTATGAGGTTTTGTAATGTAACGTGTTATTGATGAACAACATTTTCGTTGTCTGAAACGTCTTCTTTATTAGGCATTATTAGTCTTTCGGAGTTACAGTGCATGCCACGAAAGATGAGGCTTGACCGACGCTTTGTCCGCTGCCCGATGACGCCTGGTTTTTCCCGTACTTCCTGCCACACTCAGAGACGTTAACGGTTGAGGTCTCTGAGTGCGGCAGTTAGACCTCATACCGCTAACGAGACCTATAATCATCTGCTGCGCAAGTCAAACCACGTGGTGTGTCAAGTCTCATCTTTCGTGGCATGCACTGTAAGTCGCGTTCGAGTTTGCCGTACAAATTAACGAGACCATCAAATATCAACACCTTCTGCTAGTTTGTTTTACTTGACTGATTAAGTACCTACCGAGAATGTAGGTAAGTCAAATGAGAGAAAAATTCAATCAGACAAGCACTTCTCGAGATAAGAACCATCAGACGGACACATGCCTCTCATTAAAAATATATCAGTGACATGTTCTTTGAACTTTAATCTATTAAAAAAAAATATTTGTGGCAGCAGCAGATTGCAGTTACAAGAGCTTCTTAAATACCCTGCACTGAGCTCATATTGTATTATTTGACGTCTAGTAATCAGCTCCAAACTACGCAGATAGGATATTAAAGAACATACAAGTTCCATAAAGTATTTGGGACAAGCACACTGTTGGACCACTGCACCTCTATAAAGTTAGACGCAACACTGACGACCACCAGGAAACCGACGAGATATAAACAAATGTAAACAAAGCTCTAAGAGTCCCGTAGAAACGATTAAACTGTCCCGGATTTCACAACAGAATTCAACAGAAAAGGACAGCGGAGAAGTAAGAAAAACATAATTTCGTCTTCCCTACATGTCAAGCAAAACCAGACAAAATATTTGAAACAAGGACATAAAGATGAATTTTGTCTTTTTTTTGACTCACTTGAAGAACATAATTTGGCTTGCTGCTCTTAGTGTCACAGCAACAGTGCTTGCCCTTTCCGATGTCAACCGAGATTGCATAGCAAAAAACAACGGTACAACCTCAAACGATTATCTTCAAGGAACCTGGTATAAAATATACAATTTCATACACCGCGGACCACTCCCTGTTTGTGCATGTCCAAGTGTGACATTCACCAGACCAACTGAAGAAAAACTGAGGGAGTATAGAGAGAAGTTTCATTCAGTAGACCTTCCTCACGATATAGGTGATGATGCTGTAGAAGTCAAAGCAGCCATCATTAAAGGCCTAGTTCTTGGAGAATCAGAAGCGAAGACATATATCTTAGACCCTCACTCCTTGATTAGTCACCCAGAAGGTTATGAAGTCTACGTTTATAGGCGTATCAACGATAAATACATGCTGTTCTGGCAGTGTTCCTTGACGGGTCACACGAAGTGGTTGCTGACAAGGGATCGGAATGCCACGGAAGAAGAAATGCAGCAAATCATTTGGAGCAGACCCGAGATAACTACAAATAATAAGACCGGTGTGAGATTTTGTGATGTTACGTGTTCAACCACAAATCATTGAATTTTGAAGAGCGGTGCACATTTTAAATCGTCATTAAGTGCCTGTCATATTCAAATGATTAAGAGAAATAGAATTTATCTGTCTGTGTTGTCGCACAGGACAAATTATATACACAAACCTTCCACATTTATAATTCTTTCTACGAGCAGTATTAGTGAAAATTGCATCAAAATTCATTGACATTGTGTTGGTTAGAAGAAGTAAGTAGATAAATAGACAGGCAGACAGCGCCTTTGTTATATACTATTTTGAGATTGTTATTAAAATTCGCTTATCGCTTAACGCATTAACTGATTTGTGGTGTAAGTAGGTCAACGTCCGCAACTGGCACAATATACTATTGCTGTCAGAATCGGTGCAATGTAACGTCTTTATATTCATATAGAACAAAATAATTGTATTTACGAAAATGTCCAACCACACAGTGTGGCGACGTTTGGGGGACGCATATGTCCAGCAGTGGACGTCTATCGGCTGTAATGATGATTCACCTCTTTGTAAATTATTTGTATCTCATAGACAAAACTGATGAGCAATAAAACACTTTATGTAACCTCTTCAAAAGTAAACATTTAGTTTCAATTTTCACATTCGTCTAAGAAATTGAACTGACTTCTCCCTGTGTACATTTCTATTTTATTTTAAAATGATTTCTCCTAAAGTGCCAGGGCTTCAAAATGCAATTGGACAAAGCGTTCAGCTCAAAGTTGTCGCACAAAGAATGTATGGAACTGTTGGCGACTCGTCTCTTGAGACATGTTTGAGCAAAACTGACTTAAAACGAGATTTCCACATTTATTACATTTTATGTTATATCTGTCTCTGTTGTACGGGAAAATGAGAGTTTTGAGATTTGACGTTCGTGAAAATGTTTTGGATGAAAATAGAAATGCTTTAATAATATTATTGCATTTATCACTCAATATTGATTTTGTCTTAGTCATGTCTCATATTAGTTTCAAAATCTTGCACTTATTGCGGTAACTTAACGTCTTAAATACCATACCTATCCAACTTAGTTTTCTGTGTTTAGAAAAGGCGATTAGGGTTCCGTACCTCAAAAGGTGAAAAAAGGAACCCTTATAAGATCACTCTCTTGTCCGTCTGTCTCCACCAATTTTCTCAGCATTGGGTGTTGAAATTTTACCAGATACATGAGGTCTATAGTCCCTATTAGAATCAAGGTCCGGAGTCAGCACGATAAAAAAAAATATGCACAAATTTAGATTTTCGCGAAGTTTCCCTTTACTTGTGCTGTAAGACCTTGTTTTTAACCAAAATTGTCATTTCTTGGTCAATCGGAAATACCCTATAGGTTATGGGTCGAAAACCTATATGGTAGTTCCCATTGATCTGGAATCACGAAATTTGGCAAAAAGTAAGGTCTTACAGCACAAGTAAAGGAAAAATTCTAATAAATAAAAAAGTTGAAAATTAAAGGGTGTCCCCATATATACATAGTTGACGCCAGCCTGGGTACGGAACCCTTCGTGCGCAAGTCCGACTCGCACTTGGCCGGTTTTCTTTTACGAACTCTTCTCCGCCTCTTTTGCGCTATCCGGATCGTCACTAGATCATAAACGGCCCTAATTCCCATATGAACAGTAGAACATAAAACGTTTAACAAATAGAAACAAAAATACATTTCCAATTTTTGTTAGCTCCGCTTCTTCCACATTAAATACACTTTCTCCTTACTCCTTCCAAATTGCCAGGTTATGACACAGTTTTGCGTACCCGACATTTCGAGCGCGAGGTTCGTCTCGGGACATGTAATATTCAACTGTCTGTGCATCCATTATTCAAGCAACGTCACGGGCCTAGGTTAGCGTGAAAACGTACAAATTATTAACGAGATTTGCAAAATATGATCCTCGTAGCGTGTAATAGGGACGTTATAACTTTGTTCATTGTGTCGTTTTCTTAGGATTTTGAAAGTGAATTTTTGAAAGTTTGCGCTGGTTTTATTGAGGAACGTGTGGGTATGTTACGCGCTTAGACGTGGAGTTGCGGACACCAGCCCGTCTTAACTTAACTTAGTGAAGACCTATTTAGGAGGGCTGAGGACTCTTTTTGACTGTCTTTATAAAGGAGGAGGTTATCAATTCGGCTGTATTTTTTTAAGTGTGTCACCTCTGAACCTTTTACTAGGTGAACCACAGTCAAAGTCAGTCATATTTATTCAATTAGCCCAAAAAGCGGCACTTTTGAACGTCATACACAAATTAAATTTTCAAGTAATAAAAGTTGATTCTACCGTGCATTCGGAAAAGTAGCTTGTTATGGAGAAGAATGCACAAGAAACGCCATACTTATTCTTTTAAAAAAAAAAATGTGTCTTACAATATTTACGTAAGTATATACATTAATAAATTCATATATGTGAGGACCATGCATCCAGAAAAGCACTACACACTATACTACGTACAGGTATAAAGTATTAAAAGCATTAACAGGTAAATTCATAAATTTTATAAATAGGAACATGGTTGTCACATACTTACAAATATTGCAAACATAGGTAAAATATCTAATTCAACAACAACGGAACAGTGAGTGAGCCAATTTCTAAAAAAAAAAAAATATAATAACTATGAATATAAATTAACAAATTTGATTTTGTCTACACTAAAGATTGCCCTATGGAGCAGGACCAGCATGTTTCCAAGCATTTTTATCTTGAATATAATCATCTAATTTGTAATATGCTTGTTTACAAAGTGTGCTTTTAACTAAAGTTTTAAACTTAATTTCATTTAGTTTTAATATATCACAAGGTATTTTGTTATAGAATTTAACACAGCACCCCATGAAAGATGAGTGTACTTTAGCTAGTCTATAAGATGGTTGCTCTATGGTCTAACTTATCTTTATTTCTCGTATTACAATTGTATCTATCACTGACTTTACCTGAGAGATGTATATTTTTCCTTACCATACATAATATTTTCATAAATGAATTGGCAAGAAACTGTCATAATATTAATCTTTTTAAATAGAATATTTTACACGTTACACGAAAATATGGCAACAGAAATGGAATGCATATTTTGACATCAGATCTCGTGAAAAAGGAATATGGTACAAAACTATGCAATGTGAGCCTCCTCGAATGCCGTGGTTTTCTGACGTTAAATTAGGTAGGCAATTACTCAAAATGGCATTTAGGATACGTTCGGGACATATGCCATTAAAGAAGTTTGCCTTTTTAATGAAAAAATCCCTTTCCCCTAATTGTGATGCCTGCAATAAACCAGAAGATGTACAACACCTCCTTTTGGATTATTGCACTAGAAATCATTTAGAAAAAAAACTTTTATGTAGGCGATTAAAATTAAATTCACTAGATTTAGGCAAATTTCAATCTGTGTTAGCTGTGCCTGCAAGTATTAAATCTAAGTTTATTTATAAGTTTATCCTAAATAGTGTTAAGAAGTGTGTGTAACTAGGTTACTGATTAGATGGGGCTGACATAACCTGTTGTTGGTTACAAGTCCCTAATAAATAAAGAGAAAAAAAAAAAAAAAAAGTTTTGTGATAATAAACCAATTTTGACAATTCTTTTATTTAAAAACTGGTGTTTCTCATGCTATCCCATTGCTCTGGCATAACTGTGGGCATTATACATATGTACCACAACTAAAAAGTAAAAACTATTTAAGAAAATTTTCGCTTTGTGTGTGTTTTGGCAGTCGGTTTAATTATTTTCATAGGTATAAAGTGCAAGCACTGCATCACCAATTATGCATACTGAGTGTAGTGATATCTCACCACTGGCATCAGCCAAGGTTTTCTCTACATAACTGTGTCGTTGGTCTGATGGTCGCAAATGGTAAACACACGAGCACGAGGTTCGAGGGTGTGACTTCCGGGTTACTCAGTATTATTGGAATTTTCATTAGCAGCCCGGAGTTTTGAATTTGCCCCCAATTACATGGTACTGAAACATACCATAGGCACACCGGTGACTAACTCTTCGGGAAAAACAGACATGACGTTGTGTTATGTTTCCTTAGCAGTTTTTAATAAGCAAAAAGAAAAAAATGAAAAATATGCATAAAATAAGACTATTTTTAAAAAACGTTAAGACTTTTCCAACTAGCAATGGGTGCGACAGAAGAATTCCTCATCATTACAATGTCTGCCAGATGTTAGCTCCTCAATTTAAACGCCCATTCCAGTAGACCTAGATCTCAAAATACATTAGAACTACCGAAGAATGGCCAGTTATCTCAATTGGAGGCTATCATTGCTTTCCATTAGGTTTTTAGTGGCTGAAGCAATGACATGTTCTTCGTTAAGTGAAGGTTGGAAGTACATTCATTCGTCTTCGTCGGTCTAAGATTCATCAACTATTGTTAGTCACTTTAGCTCTAAAGCTTGGTGTACACGGGCAAAGTTAACCGTATAGTGTCATGGCAACACAAAGTTATTACTATTTTTAGTTTATCTATGATATTTATGACCTGTTGTAAAGAGCTGTCATACACTCTCTTCCACTGTGGGCTCGATAAGCCAATACGTTTTCATGTGAGTAAATGATTAATAAAACAAGCAATACAATTTAAAACAAACAAATTGTATCAATTAACTAGCCTATATAAACTGCAGTCCACTTAACTAACCAACCATGTAAATAGCGAGCTTAGGTAAAGCTCCAAACACACAGCCCCAAACTACAGTCACAGATAATATAATACTACAGTGCTACTATACCTTTAACTCTATCCGTGTACACCAGGCTTAATGCTGAAGCAAGCTCATGTATTGGCCTATATTAAAGTCTAAATAAATTTTATAATATTAAGGCCTAAATAAAATCTTTAATTCCAAAATTAAATGTTTAAGACTAATTGGACTAATAAAAAAAAAGTTAATTTAAAAATCAAAAACCAAAAGCAGTCGCTTAATAAGTGAACTAAAAAGATGTAAACAAGTAGAAAATCATGCTGTGCAGTCGCAGGATACATATTCGGGAGCTGGCTGACTACCTGATCCTCTAGCTATTGCATAGCATTTTTTTATCAACTTATGCAATTATAATTAATTATTTATTTTATTTATGCAGTATTTTTTTTTCTTATCAAACATATTTTACACCGCCATCTAGCGGTGAGAGGAGTCCGTGTTCCCGTCGAGCCTGTCGCGACACCCAAGTCAAAGTATCACCGCTGTGCAGGTCGGAGTGGGGGGTGTTAGGTTATTTTCGTTACGGAATTTCTGGATTTGGTCTCCACGCTCAAGGCCCGCGATAGAAGCTATGCAATAGCTTAAAAAAATGAGTCTCCCCCAATATGGCGCACAAAACCCGCCATGTTTGCTTTTTTTTAACGTGACTTATCTAAGAACACTTTGGTAGCCAAGCCCTATCTAACGATGTATTTATTACAAAAATCCGTCTAGCAGTTTGCAAGATAAGAGGTAAGAAAGAATATTACATACATGCAAACATACAAGATACGCGCGAAAAACATAACCCTTTCCTTGCAGCCGGGTAAAAACAGAACTGTATCGCGGTCTCTCTTGGTAAATGAAATTGTTTATTTGCTAAATGTAGGTATAAAGATTATATGTTGTTTTTTTGTAGAACAGTAACGAAACATTTTGCCTCACGGCATGCAATATTGTTTAATTTAATGTAATTTCAGACACCAATATTTTTAAAGCAGTAAAACATAGAATGACTCGCAACATAATACAGTAAAGAACATTAAGGTTATCATTACAAAAATCGCTATTTAAATAAAAAAATATTCATATTATAAATAAACACATCAACACGGTCTAGGGATATTTTTAAAAAAGCGAATTACTATCAATGTGTTAATTATTTATATGACATGTATATATTTAAAAGATACGTTATTTAATATTCTACCATTTTTTAATAATGGTTAAGGTACTTCGATTAAAATTTCAGGATTTTATGGAAAAAAAATGAAGCATAGACGGAAACCGTATATGAATTAACTTTTAATTTATGACTAAAAACTGAAAAAAATAGAAAAATCATTTAATTTGTGTTTATAAACTTGAAGTTAGTAGTCTGAGAAAGCGCCCATGATGTTCATAACACATCGGCAACGATTCAGCATGCTCAGAACAAGGTTGTCAATGTCTTGCTGCGGAATATTGTCCCATGTCCTTCTGAGGTGCGCAAAAAGTTGATCTTCTGTAGCCAGATTTTCAGGAACTTCCTACAGAGCTCGTCTTTGCAGCATATCCCACGCATGCTCAATGGGATTTAGATCTGGCGATTGAGCAGGCCAGTCTAAGGCCCTAACATTGTGTGTATGTAACCAAACTGCTACCGTTCTCGCCGTGTGTGCCCGGGCATTGTCGTGCATGAGCAGGAAATCTTGCCCCATTTGTGTTCTGTGGGGCAAGATTACGGGCCCCAGCACCTGTTGGACGTATCGTTCTGCCGTCATATTGCCCCGCACCCAAACGAGATCCGTCCGTCCTCCAAGACGAATTCCTGCCCAAACCATAATTGTTCCTCCTTGGTATGGGTGAACTTCCTGAGGGTTCTGAAGACGGCTCTATCGTCTAGGAACTCGCCAAACACGCGTCCTTCGTGAATCTGGATGGAAGCAGAACCTGGATTCATCCGTGAACAGCACATTGGACCATTGCTCACGGCCCCAGTCCACGTGGTTCCGAACCCATTCTAATCGTCGTCCACGATTGCCTCTCCGTAACGGTGGGACCCGGAGTGGTCTACGAGAGCGTAGATTGCTTTCATGCAGTCGCCTTCTAACAGTTTGGTCACTCACAAGCACTTGGTGTTCCACTCGCAGCCTTTGGACCAATTGAGTCGCCGTTGCATTTGGTTGAGCTCGCGCAGTAATTTGCAAAAATCGGTCTTGTGGGGGGGTAGTGATGCGACTTGGCCCCCGGTGCCTCTCCGCTACTTCACCTGTGGCACGATAGCGTGTCCACAATCTTGAAATTACATTTTGGTGGGTCCCTATGGCCTCAGCAACATTACGCTGAACAGACCCAGCTTCCAGCATTCCCACAGCTCGTAACATCTCCGCCCTCGTCAAATGTTGGCGTTGCATGGCTACAATACCTCAATTTTAACTTTATCTTTCGTTTAAAAATGAAAAAAAACTGTAACTAAACGTAATTCGTATTGTTTTCTAAATTTCGCACAAATGAAAATTCCCTCTCCTACACATCAAGACATTTTTATGCCACCGAAACAAAAGAATTTTTAAAAATTTGAATTTGGAATTAGTCTGAGATAAATTACAAACAAATCGGTGTATAAAAGATTCCAATGCGGCCAGTACTTTTCGAGTTATTTAATTGAGTATGAAATATCCCTAGACCGTGTTGATGTGTGTATTCATGTAAAACACGTCTTAACTAAACCACTTTTCATGGTGATTGTATTGAGAGAGATACGCAGTTTGAACCCCTTCCAAAACGATGTAAGTGTTTATCCTATAGGGTAAGAATAAGGATTTAAAGTTTATGTTAGAAATTCTGAAAATATTAAATTGTTGTTCCCGGCTATCATTTGGAATTCCGACACTGTACCCATAGGTAGTCGAAAGCCAGAAAATCTAACACCAATCTTGTCAATATGCACCATGCTTCATGCAAGCTTCAAGCAATAAATTAATTTGAATTTGTAAAATACTCGTACCAATAGACTCTCTACTTCTGAATCGGTAAGACTGGGAGCCGACCCCAAAGTAATTTAAAAAAGGCAAGAGAGATTGTTTGCAAAGTCCGAAATTTACGTGGACGAAGCCAAGCCAAGTAATTTAGAATTATATTTAAATCACAATGTTTTTAAGAGTAAATAATATGTAGTATAAAATTAATACGAATAAAGAGACTTATAATTAAATGTCACCCACAAACTAGATAGTGTTAGATTAATTTCGTAATTAGGTTACAGAGGTCAGACATACCTAAATACCCAGACCTACCTAACTAGTAACAGCTGGTACGAGTAAAACCATCCTTATCAGTGATTAGATTACCTACTAATTAACGCGTGACTCGTTCGTTTGTCTGCACAAATGACGGCTTTTGTATATGCTGGTCCTGTTGTAAAGTTTTATTTAACCGAAGGTTTATTCTTAGAAACGTAAATACCTATGAAAAACAGTTACTTTACTAGGCAGATTAAACCCCCCTGATCAAGGTTCCATGGCACACAAAAATGTTGCATCAATCTATACTAATATAATATTATAAAGAGGTAAAGTTTGTGAGTTTGTGACGTTGTAAGGGGTAATCTCTGGATCTACTGAACCGATTTTGAAAATTCTTTCACCAGTTGAAAGCTACATTATTCCTGAGTGTATGCATAGGCTATAATATATTTCCAAAAAAATTAGAGATCCTTATGAAAATTGCAATAATGTAACCCAAGGTAGCAAAATGTTGCCTGTAAAATTCATTCTTTAGCGTGCGCTGAGAAAACCATTGATGATAGATAAAAAATAGTAGGTAAGTAGGGTAGGCAGGTTGGGCAGGGTAGGCAGGGTAGGCAAACTAGGCAGGGTAGGTAGGGTAGGCAGGCTAGGCTGGCTAGGCAGGGTAAGCAGGGTAAGCAGGATAGGCAGGGTAGGCATGGTAGGCGGGGTTGGCCGGGTAGGCAGGATAGGCATGGTTGGCAGGGTAGGCAGAATAGGCAGAGTAGGCAGGGTAGGCAGGGTAGGCAGAGTAGGCAGGGTGGGCAGGCTAAGCAGGGTAGGCAGTGTAGGCAGGATAGGCAGGGAAGGCAGGGAAGGCAGGGTAGGCAGGTTAGACAGGGTTGGCAGGGTAGACAGGGAAGGCAGGGTAGGCAGGGTAGGCAAGGTAGGCAGGTTAGGCAGGGAAGGCAGGGTAGGAAGGGAAGGCAGGGTAGGCAGGGTAGGCAGGGTAGGCAGGGTTGGCAGAGTAGGCAGGGTAGGCAGGGTAGGCAGGGTAGGCAGGGTGGGCAGGGTAGGCAGGATAGGCAAGTTAGACAGGTTAGGCAGGGAAGGCAGGGTAGGAAGGGAAGGCAGGGTAGGCAGGGTAGGCAGGGTAGGCAGGGTTGGCAGAGTAGGCAGGGTAGGCAGGGTAGGCAGGGTAGGCAGGGTGGGCAGGGTAGGCAGGGTAGGCAAGTTAGACAGGTTAGGCAGGGTTGGCAGGTTAGACAGGGTTGGCAGGGTAGGCAGGGAAGGCAGGGTAGGCATAGTAGGCAGGGAAGGCTGGGTAGGCAGGGTAGGCAGGGTTAGCAGGGTAGGCAGGGTTGGCAGGGAAGGCAGTGTAGGTAGGTAGATAGCCAGTTGACGGGAGCGAAGCCCCGGGGGTAAGCTAGTACTCAATATATTTATTGCTGCCAGATGTGAACTTAGATGGGTAGATTACAAATTTAGAACAAATTTTGGATAGTTTTGACTTTATCTTTGTAATATGTGATTTCCAATTAATGTTTGATCTATAGATAGGCCATGTTAACTATATTCATGAACGACTTCTATTGTTGTGCCGTTGTAAGTGTAGTTTATATATAGTGGGATCTTTTACGGGGTGGAAGGGTATTTATCGATTATGGAGTTCAACAGTCCGAGTATATGAATTGCTCTGATATTTTACTTCTTGAACACTTCAAATTCATCTAACTTTTGCTATATTCAACCGATTGCGATGAAACAAAAATTAAGTCATACTTCAAGTTGAGCACAATTTATCTCCCTGTCTTATCTACCACAAATTTTATCAACATTTGGTTTCGTACATTTTACGTGATGCATGCACAACTAAACAGACAAAAATTCCAAACATGCTGGAAATGGTTTCTGTTGGTTATCTTAAACACCCGGGCTATGTTTTTTTGGAAATATTATCGATGTACAAAAACTTTTCTACGGATTTATTATAAGTATTGTTAGTCCTTAGGTCCTCGATCATGCCATCATTGCTTCGGCATGATGATTGTACGGATCGAAATCGTCAGCAAGCAAAACATATGGCCCCTCAGTCAATCATATCAGTCAATAATATTGCAGTTTAAGAATGTTACCCGGCGGAGAGCGGGTCAGTGGATGTCTCAATCTTTGAAAGTTCATAGATGCTCAAAAATAGACTGCCGGCTAACGTATGTAGATAATTTTTGAAAAGAAATTATAGAGGCATACAAATAAAGATACATTAAGTGATACATTTGGCTGTAGAGATAATTCGTTGACCAAGTTAAAGCCAGTTAACGCACGTATGACACCAAATTATTATTTTGCTATTATACTTTTCGTTACAAACTCTGGTCATAGGATTAGTAATAGGTAGTTGGTCTTACCTTCTGCCTGACGCAGGTCCTCAACGGACACGGCTGTTTCGGGAGGTTCGTGTTCAGGATAACGCGGGAGGAAATGCCCGGGTGTCACCATTGTGCGGATCGCCCGGAGGACATGGTGGAGCATACGGTGGAGGTCTGCCCCGCTTGGGTGGAGCACCGCCGTGTCCTCGTGGAGGCGATCGGCGGTGGTGAACTTTCGCGTACTGCCCTGGTTCAAGCCATGCTAGCAGAGCGAGAGGGCATGGGAAGCTGTCTTCTTTTTCTGCGAAACAATAATTTTCGCAAAGGAGGAGGCGTAACGCGTGAGGGAGATGCAAATGAGACGCCCTCGCGCCTCTAGCCACCGCAGGAGACGCCCCGGGCGTTGGAGTCGCAAGCCGATTCCCGGCCACCGTAAGCGCGGGCTTGCGGACGGCAAGTAATGGGTAGCTCGCCGTCCGATAAAGACCAGGCCCAAGTTTACGGCGCGTAGTGTTCCTTGCACGCCTCTAAGAATAGTTAGCAAAAGTGATGGGGCCCGCTAGGGTCCATGCCAGTCTGGGTCACGGATAAATTTCAAAGAGAGTTACCGTGGCTCTGGCACAAGCAAGCGAAGGAACACGGGTAGGTTTAAGTCAGTAAAAGTCTGACACGCTTTCCCGCTTCACCCAGAGCGGGAAAAGTCGAAATCCAACACAAAAAAAGGTGGTCTTATTTACTTGAAACCAAAATAAGAAAATGAAAAATATTGTTATTCATCAAATCCAACCTTTTCATAAAACTGTAGTTTTACGAAGAGCCAAAATAAAGAGAATAATACAATAGGATACCGAGGGGACAAATTTGTCCCAACAAAAGAACAATAGCGGTCAAAAATATATCAAATTATACTTATCCCCTAATCTGTTAATAACCAAAAAAGAGCAACAAAGCGGATTACTCCGAGATTCCCTAAAAACGGGTAAAAATACCCAAAATGGGATTCGAACCCGCGTCCCATTGTTAAGCGCGTGCGGGTGACGATCATCCGATAATGACGTGTTTAGCGTGACAGATAATAGAGGGACACGTCAATCATTGCGTAATAAGCGTGTTGGTATGACAGCTTTGAAACCGTGACGATAAATTTCGATAAAAACGAGAAAAGTTAGAAAAAATACGAAAAGCAGTAATGAGGTTATAATCCTGCCCATCAATCGCTTGAAAAAAAAACTTATAGAAATAAATAACAGCTGTCACAGTTTAAATTTCGAAATTCGAATTCGATTTAGAACGTATTTTATTGGTTTTTTAACCCCCGACGGAAAAAGAGGGGTGTTATAAGTTTGAGGTGTGTTGCTGTGTATCTGTGTATCTGTGTGTCTGTGTATCTGTGTATCTGTGTATCTGTGTATCTGTGTATCTGTGTATCTGTGTATCTGTGTATCTGTGTATCTGTGTATCTGTGTATCTGTGTGTCTGTCTGTGGCATCATAGCGCCTCAACGGATGAACCGATTTTGATTTAGTTTTTTTTGTTGGAAAGGTGATTGTGTCGAGAGTGTTCTTAGCTATGTTTAAAAAAAAACGGTTCAGCCGTTCAAAAGTTATGGGCGTTTTACTGTTTGAATCGGGATGTTTTCGCAAGATAAATGTGTCGGGGGTTTTTTAAATTTTTAAATTTTACTTGTTAATCAAAGTGATAACTTGATGTGGGGTCAAACTGTGCCCCTGACATCGACCTAGACTAAAAAATTAAGTCCAAAGACATTGACCGATTGAGATTAGTTAGAAATTATTCTTCACTTGTGCTAAAAGCATTTTTAGCTCTACTACCCGACTGCCGAAGGAGCGTAATATGTTTATCAGTCTATGTATGTGTGTATGTATGTTTGTTTGTTCCTTGTGGAGTTCTAGAGACCAAACGCGTTGGCAGATTGTGATGATTGTTACATCAATCAATTCGTCTTAACCTTGCGAGTGTCACTGGCTACATTAAAATTGGCAAAATAGAGAAATGGCGGATTTTGGGTGCCATATTGTGGGGGCCCAAATTTTGGTTTTTCCGTACCCATCTTGTGGGGTATCAAAATAAAGGGATGATTTCAAAAATATATAACACATAGGTACCTATATGTTTAAATGTTATTCGAAAAAAAAATGTTAACCCGACTGCTTAAGAAGGGAACTAAAAGGACATAAATAAGAAGAAAATCATGCTGTGCAGTCGGAGGATACATATTCGCGAACTGGCTGACCAAAACCAGATGTTTTTTTAGGGTTCCGTACCCAAAGGGTAAAAACGGGACCCTATTACTGAGACTCCGCGGTCTGTCTGTCTATCACCAGGCTGTATCTCATGAACCGTGAAAGCTAGACAGTTGAAATTTTCACAGATGATGTATGTTTGCTGCCGCTATCACAACAAATACTAAAAACAGGATAAAATTAAAATTTAAGGGGGGCTCCCATACAAAAAACGTGATTTTTTTGCCGTTTTTTGCGATAATGGTACGGAACCCTTCGTGCGCGAGTCCGACTCGCACTTGACCGGTTTTTTTAATTTTCTTTTTTATCGCGTACTGTACCATATGTTTACATCTGATCCGTTTATAACATTATGGTTCGTTGTTAACCCTGATCTAATCACCCGTATTCCTTATCAAGTATTAAAGGACAACAAAGTTACCATACTTCGGAAACCAAGTTAGGCAAAATTTGCTAGACCAATTATTTTCTAATCAACGTAGGTACATATAGGCGCTAGATAAATGTGAAAAATCGAGGTTTAGATAGTGACTGTCATTATTTTTATGTACTCGTATCAATGTCAGAGACAACGTTCCAAAAAGCCAAGTTTAAATAAAAAATCTTTTGGTGTCTGTATTCCTTACCAATTATAATTCGTCAGCTTTAAGTTGTAAGAGCTTAGTCATCTCGCGAGATCGAAGTCAGCAGCGGACTCATTAGGAAAACATGAGATGTGTGTTGGTATTCCTTCTTTTGTTAAGTCTATACCAATATTATAAAGAGGAAAGATTTTTTTATTTGTTTGTTTGTTTGTTTGTACCGAATAGGCTCCAAAACTACTGGACCGATTTCAAAAATTCTTTCACCGTTGGGAAGCTTCTCTATCCCCGGGTGACATAGGCTACTTTTTATCCCTGTATTCCTACGGGAACGGGAACTACGCGGGTGAAACCGCGAGGCGTCCTCTAGTATTAAATAAAACGGAAACAAAAAAACTTGAAAAAGAAATACAACACAGCGCGCCTTCAACTCAGTGGATTTCGACATTTTACTCGGTGTTCTGGAATCTATCAATATCTCTTCTTCCGCTTTAGCTTGGTTCAATTCTTATCTTTCGCGCTCTCAATGCGTTCTCCTTAACGAGTCGTTCTCTGATTGGTGTAACCTCACTGAGGGGGCTCCTCAGGGTAGCGTTCTCTCTCCTCTTCTTTTATCAATCTTTATTAAATATGTTACCAGAGTAATCTCATCTAGTTTCCATCTTTACGTAGATGACTTGCAGCTGTATTTTAATTTAGTCGACGCTGGTTCGGCTATTGCGGCAATGAACCAAGACTTGGCATTTATCAGCGCATGGGCTAGGTCATTTGGTTTGCAAATTAACCCAACTAAATCGCAAGCCATAGTTATAGGCAGCAAATTCTTTTGCAATGCAGCTGATTTTAATTCTCTGATGCCTTTATATCTAGACGGTGTTCGCATAAACTATACAGAAACCGCTAAAGATCTGGGGGTAATCATTGACTCCAATCTTTCTTGGCGTGCTCAGGTCAACGAAGTGAGTCGTAAGGTGCATTTTTCGTTCCATTCGCTGAAGTGCCTTCAGAGTCTCCTACCCTTAAAGACTAAAATTTATTTAGCGCAAACACTTATTCAGCCGATTATAGATTATGCCGACGCCTGCTACCTGGATGCTACTGAGGAGCTATTAAACAAACTTGAACGCTTGCAAAACTTATGTATTCGCTTTGTATATGGTCTACGCAAGTATGATCATGTTACTCACCTTCTTTTAAAATTATTGTTTTATTGTGTTTAGTTTGTTAAAAATCCTTTATTTATATTAGAATCAACGTATAAAGTGACACACGTAGTGTTTGTGACCAGTTTTTATTGTGATAACTCAATAACAATTGATATTTCACTAAGTCAGGTACCGGCTGTCAACGTTTGAACTGTGGATTTGAATTCTTCGAACCGGGGGAGTATTTTGTTTTGATTTGCGTATTTATTGCTGTATTATTTACATACTATACACCACTCATACACTGCTCAGGGCTCTGAGCGACGACGTCCAGTACACACCGGCTACGTTTATGTCTCATTTTGTTTGACAAATTGTGGAAGCAAAATCGAGGACGAAAATACTTGCCCCAGACATAACATTCACTGCAAACCCTACTTCACACATAATATATCTTTAATATATTGTAAATATTATAGGTAAACCCCATAGTTCATAAGCATTGTAATTACTTTGTTTCCACTTCAACTAAAGTTCTTAGCAATAATCCTTATACAAAAATCTAATCGAGCAATAAACGCCAATGTTTAATAAAGCTTTTCCATTAAGTATTACCTGTAATTAAGTCTGAGAATATTAATTCAAATAGCTTTTTTTTTTTTTTGTTCTTAGTTTTTTTTTTCTCCTTTTTCTCATATACCTTCATATATTTTTATAATCTTTTTTTGTAACGTTTCTATTGTTTTTAAACATTTTACTTCTTTTTAACTTTTAAACCCGAAAATTTGAGAAAGAAGGAGTTCTTTCTCAAATTTTCAACTAACATAGTATTCTCTTCACATACTCAGCTGTTTCCTGTCACATTACAGGTGTCGCTTAAGAAAAACATTCAATATGATGACCCGGGCAGCTACCGTTCGTGACATGAGTATCAAACTGAAAGCAGTGCTGAGGGAGCTGGATTCATCTAGAAATGAGTGCAGCAAGCTACTGCGGGAACGAGAAGAAAGTGAAGTAGAAATTGAGTTAATAGTGAACAAAAACACTCAACTCAAGAACCAGCTTGCAGAACTACACACCCAGCATATGGATATACTGGACCAGCATCACCATCTCCGTCAACTGGTGTCAGATTATCAGCAGTGCCATGACACTCATGACCAGGCACTGAAGCGTATATCTGTACTAGAAGCAGAATTGTGCAAGGCTCATAACACCATTACCTCCATCGACTCGCTGAAAGTCAGCGAAGAGGTTTCTAACACCAGTAACCTGTACAATGAGCTGATGGATGCATCCAAACTTTAGTGTGAGCCGCCCACCATTACCATAGACCTTACAGGGGATGATACCATTGCTAAATGTCCAATTCTAAGTAGTCATAATAAAATTAAGAAATATATTAAAATCAATAAAAGTATTAAGAAATATAAGAAACTTATAAAAACTCAAAGCGTTTGCAAATATAATGTTAACCTTAGGAAAGATTTAAGAAACTTAAAAAACCAATTAAATATATGTAATAGTAAATTAGAAACTAGTACACAAATGTATGATGTTGAAATTCAGAACCTTGAAAGGGAATTATTGTGCAGGGAAAATACACTTAAGGAAGTATTATGTAAATATGAATGTAGTCAACAGATGTTGAGTGAACGCATGCAGGATGCCTGTGAGTTGGTGGACCTGGTAAAGTATAATGCAGAGAGGTGCGAATCATTGACTAACAAACTCACCTGTAGTTGTGCTGCCGCTCTGCCACCTCTCATGTCACAACATGTTGCCACTACAACTTTACCCATTGATCATACTGCAACAACTTTGAACCCCACCAAAAGTAATGTCTTAGTATTTTCTGATAGATTAGGAACAGGTTTTGGGTCTTTGTTAAATAACCGTTCTAAACATACAATAAAAAACCATTGTTATCATAAACTGCAATTTAATGAGCTTATCCATAAAATTCAACAGACACAATTGAATGAGCAAACTACTGTAGTACTTCTTATTGGAAATAGTCTTAGTATAACAAAAAGGGACATAGTTAATGGTATTGACACCTTACTTAAGTTAAGATTAGGCAAATTAATATTATGTGCATTGCCCTACTCTGGCAAGTTACTTGTTCATGAAAATGAATACATTTCTAGTTTGAATAACCTGATGCATATTTTATCTTGTCGTCATAGTGACCGTTTATTGTTTTTTGACACCAAAAATTTTGTTAGTGATTTTGTTTTGATTGGGAACCATATGTTTCTTCCCAAAAATAGTCGACATTAGCTACATTGTTAGCTTTTAATATACACGCAGTTATTGATAATTTAACTGAGACTAGGTTTAGTGATTTAACAGTATTATCTAGTTTTTCTGATAATACTTTAAACGATGATTCTTTAAACGATTAGATCCGACAAAAGAGAAGTCGAATAGTAATATTTTACTATATCATCAAAATATAAATCGCTTCTCCGGCAAAATTTTAGACGTGGAATTGTTAGTAGATAAATACCACATGGATATCTTATGTTTTTGTGAAACTTGGTTAAAACCAGATAGGATGTTGTTTAATGTAAATAATTTCTCAGTTGCCAGCGCGTACAACAGATCCACAGTGGGTGGTGGTACCCTGATACTTTGTAATAGTCATTTAAAATATAAGGAAAGGAAGGATATCACTGCTTACTCTGTTGATCGCTTGTGTGAGGTAGCATGTGCAGAGGTCGAGGGGCATACTGTCTTGTGCGTTTACAGACCACCAGCATCAAACTTGTCATTGTTTTTGATTACAATGGAAGAATTATTAAGTAAACTTTTCAGAGATAATAAATTAGTTTTTGTTTGTGGCGACTTAAATATAGATCTGTTAGTCAACTCGCCTGAAAAATGTAAGCTCATTTCATTATTTAAATCATTTAACCTAAAATATTTATTTAATGAACCAACAAGAATAACAGCAACTTCAGCTTCTTGCATAGATAATGTATTCACTAATTGTAAAGTAAAAGATTCGTTTTTAAGTCAAAGTATCTTTTGAGTCAAATAAAAAAATTAACCTAGCTAAATCAATTCTATTAAGACCACTTACTAAAAATAAATTAATCTCTTTTAATAATAATGTTTTAAGCAACCTTTGTAACGCCAGTTTTGATTCAAACGACCCCAATATAAATTACGGCACGTTGTTTTCAACAGTTTGCCAAGAATTTAATAAAACGTGTCCTGTAAAAACAGTTAAAGTCAACAATTCCAAATCGAAATTTAGTGAATGGGCCACTGTGGGCATAAGAAAAAGCCGAGATATCTTATATGATTTATATTACGAAAATCTATGACTTCCGATCAAGTTTTTCACACTTATGTTAGAAACTATTCCAAAATATTCAAAAGAGTCTGCGCTCAAGCAAAATCTCTAATAATAATTAACAAAATTGGTGCTTCTAATAATAAAATAAAAACTGTGTGGCAATTAATTAATAGAGAAACTGGAAAGATACAACAACGCGATCAGAATGAGTTGTCTTTGAAAATAACTAATCAAACCATTTCTGATAGGCAAGAAGTCGCTGAGACATTAGAAAATTTCTTTACCAACATTCCGTTAGAGGTTACGAAGTCTCTTCCTTCCTCATCTAAATTAGCTGAAGCTCTTCTTAAAGAAAACTTTACTAAAGATCTTTAAATTTAAACCAATATGTATTGATACAATTAAAAACGCGTTCAAAAGTCTCAATATAAAGAATACTGAAGACTTGTGGGGGATATCCGTTAGGGTTCTTGGAGATATTATTGACTCAATTGCTCCTGTCCTAACAGGCATATTCAATCAATGTTTGGACAGCGGCACTTTTCCTGACTTAATGAAACACAGTAAAGTAGTACCAATTTTCAAATCAGGCTGTAAGAGTGATCCTTCTAATTATAGACCTATATCCGTGCTTCCAGCATTGAGTAAAATCTATGAAAAAATCATGCTGGAACAGATGTTGTCTCACTTCAATTCAAATGGGATCCTGCATAGTCAACAGTTTGGTTTCACGAAAGGTAGGTCGACAACGGACGCGGGAGTAAAACTCATCAGTCACATCTTGGAGGCTTGGGAGAGGTCCCAGGATGCCATTGGCATTTTCTGTGATCTCTCAAAAGCTTTCGACTGCGTCGACCACAACACACTGATCTGTAAATTACACCACTACGGAATTCGTGGAAAATCTGCTGATCTCGTGCTTTCCTATTTATCAAACAGACAGCAAAAAGTAAATGTTAATGAGGCGACGTCCTCCGGGTCTCTAGTCAAGATGGGCGTGCCCCAAGGTTCAATTCTCGGCCCTTTTCTTTTTCTTGTTTACATTAATGATCTCCCTTTTATGATGGCCAAATTATCGGATATAATTCTATTTGCTGATGATACTTCGCTAATTTTTAAAATAGATAGGCAAGATACGGATGTCTTAAATGTCAACGAAAGTCTAATTGTTCTCTCAAAATGGTTCACAGCTAACAATCTTTTACTGAATGCGAAAAAAACAAAATGTCTAAAGTTCTCTTTACCAAATGTACCACAACATGACCTAAACCTAAATCTTGACGGCAAAAATCTTGAAGTTATAACGGAAACTGTATTCTTAGGGATTACAATCGATTCAAAATTGCAGTGGGGCGCGCACATTAGAACTCTTTCGGGTAGGTTAAGTTCGGTTGCATATGCAGTAAGGAAAATAAGGCAGCTAACCGATGTAGCTACAGCTAGGTTAGTATACTATGCTTATTTCCACAGTATTATGTCTTATGGCATTCTGCTGTGGGGATCAGCAGCAGACGTTGACTCAATTTTCATCCTACAAAAGAGGGCAATCCGCGCAATCTATAAAATGGGTCCTCGCGAGTCCCTCAGAGAAAAATTTAAAGAGATCGATATACTGACTCTACCTTCACTTTATATTTTGGAATGTATAGCTAGTGTGAGAGAGAGATGGACCTTAAACAGAATGAGTAGTACTGTCAACGAAGTACACTTTCCTAGAAGTAACCTAATCACAAAAAAATTAAAGAGATTTATTATTTTTTAGACTTTATATTTTGGAATGTATTTTGTATGTCCGTAAAAATCGGGGGCTTTTCAAAACTAGAAGCGACTTCCATAATTTAAATACACGCAGTAAGCACGAAATTGTAATACCCAAATTCAGATTAACGAAAACTAGCAAGTCTTTTCTTATAAACAGTATACGCTTTTATAACAAGTTGCCAATGTCAGTTATAGAACTGACCGATGGAAGGATCAAAAACTACATCAAACGTATCCTTATTAACAAAGCATATTATAAAATCAAGGACTACGTTGAAGATAAAAACATTTGGCCTTAGCTCCTTCTGCGCATGCAGCTTCCCTGGTAACTTGTAAACGGCACAAATAAGTGGATGTCTCTAACTATTCTCAATCTCATTTTTCTTTCCTTCTTTTAATTAGACTTTTTACAATGGTTTTCAATCATCTTTATAGCCCTTTGCTAAGAATAGTTACAGCACTGATAACAACATTTGTGCCACACGTTAAATTTAGTCTTGTTATACTTATTTTTTTTTTTTTTCTTACCTTTGTATAGATTCTTTTACCGATTGTTTTGTGAATGTGTGAACATTGTAGGCCTTCTTGATGCTAGTTAACATTTGTTAACTTTTTTATTTAATATATAATCTTTTTATTTTAGTTTTTTTAGTTTTTTACGACTTATTGTCATAAGTCGGGCCTGCGTTGTCCCCCCATATCTAAGTACTAATGCTGTAACATGGCAATATTGTAAAACCAAACCATTTTTAAAAGAGTAACCATGGAGTTTCTTGCCGGTTCTTCTCCATAGGAAACGACCAACCCGAACCGTGCACCTTTTGTCGACGTTTTATAAGTGCCCATGTAGGCCTATGTGAAATAAAAAAATTGATTTTGATTTTGATTTCTTCGCAAGGAACTCAAGTGGCTCCCAATCCGTCTTCACAGGAACACTCGGATTTTATGTCTCCTCTTTAACATCTTACATAACCCGTCCTATCCTTCCTATCTTCGTGAGCGATTCTCTTACGCTCGCCCTAAAGATGCACTGTGCAGATCTCATCTCAGATCTATCCTTAAATCTCAACCACATAAAACCAGCTATTATTCCTATTCCTTCTCTGTCCATGCTGTAAGATTGTGGAACTCACTTCCGCCAAGCATCCGAGATTTAAAGACTATCTCACTATTAAAAACACGTTTAAAAGAGCATTATCTTTCCTCTCAAATCTGATCTTTATAATCATATGTATAAATATTAAGAATCTGTACATATTAAAAAAAGGAATTATGTAAGTATATATGCACCGTTACATTATTGTGTAGGTGCCTATGTTTTTATATCTTAGTTTAAGTCGTTCACTTTTCTTCTCTTCCTGTTCTCACACACTATTGTCTACATTTATTTTTCATTTTTCCTTTTCGCGGGTCTGCTGGTAGAAATTTCTTCAGAAATAAGCAGTTTCTTTGTACTCTATTGTATTGATGTGTTGTCTTTATGTATTTACTGTGTGTACATTAATTATAAAATAAAGAAACATTGTTACACGAACGAGAATATCATCCATCAGTCCATCAAGATCTTTTCGAATCATTGGTACTGGCCACCTATAACAATCTGCAACACTTCAAAAAACGAACACGAACAATTGTGCGTCTAGCTCTCATTCGCACAAGAGTCTGGAGTCACGCATGACTTCCCTGAAAAGTTAAGCGGAATTGGACCATGGTACTGCCACATTTCGAATATAATACTGAAATAATAACGTGAAATAAGGAACTTCGATAAAATCTTAATGCTATAATAATCATTAACGGCAGAGTTCAATAAGATCAATACCAATCGGAATTGCGTTCCAATTGGCAAACGATTAAGAAGAAACTGCAACAAATGCCCGACAGTTGGTGTTGGCGCTGCGAGTTTGTGCCGCAGACAGATGGCGGATAGTTCGATGTTCAAAGTTCAGGCATTGGTTAGTACTACAGAGTATAGCACAGTGGCGGGAACTAGAGATGCTTATGATTATGGATTTAAATACCGTTTGAGCCGGGACGGTTTGTACGGGTGAACAAGAAACACGACATTTTGAAAGACTCGTGCACATGACCTCTGTCGAAGATAGAGACGTGGCTAGTTCACTTTGGTCTATCGAGCCTGTACCAGGCCAAATTGCAAGCGTCAGTAAAACGTGCAGTCCACAGAAGTGCTAATCCGAGTACGAAAATGATTTCAGTAGTTAACCTTAATTTATGCCGAGAGCAAGGGCGTTTAATAACGAAAAAAAAATCACGGTTCATGTTAAATTGACCAAGGGAGCAAAGCCGCGGGAAGAAGTTAAGCCCAGTTCTTTTATTCGTAGTTAATTTAAGTAATGGTTGCAAATTTTGCTAAAACACACGTTTTCTTCAGTTGTTAGCCTCACAAATGGTCATATAAGTTGGAGAGATAATTATTTGACCATTTGTTAGACCAATATTTGATTAATAAACGAGTTTTACTGAAACTTAAAACCATTGGTTAGTTAGCATAGTTAACCATTGGTTGATTTAACTTCGGATAAAAAAACTGGGTCTTCCCCCCGGTTTCTCAACACTCGATTTTCGGGCTGTTAACGTAATCGACGAATAATCTCCGGCTAATGCTGTTATTGCCTGTTGAAAATTCATTCAACCAATCACAGCAGATAACGCGTGCTTGACAATTTGTCACATTAATTCTGCGATAATTTAGCGGTGAGAAACCCGGCCTTAGCGATTGGAAGAAATGTCGCAAATGTATAAATGTTATCGAATTGTCACGTGATCAGTCCATCCATTTTGGCATTTCAACCATCGCCATCGCTGCCTACGGTCATACTTACCGATACGTTTTGTTTTTAAAGAATCTTTGACAATGCCATCTCCAGCAGTGGCCACCGCGCTGTCTGAAGTCAATATTCTGAAGTATGACATTATTACTGGCAGCGTTCGAGACCGCTGTTTCTTGTTGGAATTTGATCTTGGTATGTAAG
This sequence comes from Orthosia cruda, assembly GCA_964057195.1. NCBI lineage: Eukaryota > Metazoa > Arthropoda > Insecta > Lepidoptera > Noctuidae > Orthosia > Orthosia cruda. The sequence goes on from OZ059836.1 coordinate 2,842,882, forward strand.
AGTGGTCTAATTGGTTTTGTCGAGTAAGACCCAAGTTAAATATTTTCACTTGCGACACAGAGTTTTTTTTTTATGGCTAGTCTGGATATTATACAAGATTTTAATGTAACTTGCTTTGTTATTGCAACCGAATTTTAAAACATTTCCAACCGATTGAGCTGAAATTTTCCAAAAAGGAGGAGGTTCTATGACTTTGATTGTTTTTTTTTTAATTTATTTTTATCACCGATTCCTCCGTCAATTGTGGACCAATTTTTGAATGAGTATGTTCCCAAATTGGTTCCATTTTAATTTGGTAAAGATCTGATGAAGAACTTCTGTGATATACAACAGAACTCTTCAATAAATGACGGCATCTCTCAGTCTGGGTTGCTGCAATCGCATGTCTGTTTATTGTTTATACCATTTTATAACATAACATCACGCCAGTACGCTCTAAACGGGTACGCAGATGTGTACAGTTCACCTTGGTACACTCTCATTTCACCGGTTATGTTCAAGTTTCATGATATTCGGGTAATCTATTCTGGTAGTATAGGTACCTTAATAAAAAACTTGCCTACTATAAGGTGCAACTAAAAAGTGAAAAATAACTTTCTTTTTGGAAGTCGGTGTCTTTGGTAGGTACCTTCAAAAAAGAAGGTTATTTTTCTCGTAGTAATATTATTTTTATGTAAAAAAAGGATTTTTTATTAAACAATCATTTTATTATTCATAGTAATCAAAAATCATATTTGAACTGTATTATTTCAATTAATCAATATTAATTTGCTTTTACTGGTACAGACAGTAAGGTTAAAGTTCTTAACTTGTATAACTTTTCACATAACACTACGTCTTTTAGCTAGCTAATTACCTCAAAAGACGATTCAATAATAGAATGAGGGTGAAGTTCCGAGGCCTCGTCACGTTTAGGCACATTTAATTACATATGAGAGAAGAGAGTCCACTCCTTCCTGATCTAAAACTAAATTTCTCTTACTTCTTCTTTATTAAGGTTTTTTTTTCAGTTTTTCCCTTTTCCAATTTTAAATCTGCGGTACCCTTCCCCTGAGATTGTTTTGAGCAACGTTAACATTAAAACTACAACAAAGACATTTAAGCTCACATGTCCCCAACAGTTTTAATTAGACTTTATCCATTCTTTTAACCTCAGATAAGTCGTTTAGTGTTTCTTGTAAGCCATTTAGTTAATTGGCTGGAGTAAGTGTGTGGATGGGTTAAAGTAATTACCCGGCTAGACTGATTATCAGTCGGTGTGGAATTGCCTTAGTATTAGTTTGTATGGCTGAGTGGCCGAGCCTTTTGGTCTTATGTTGATCTGCTTGTTTATTTGTTTACTCATGTTGGATTAACGCGTTAAAATTAAAGGGATTAAGTATGAGTTTATATTTCTGTTTAGTAATTTATATCACAAAATATAAGTATAATAACTCTGCCTATCATGGCTTGGGTTGTTAATTATTACACTGCTTGCCGTTATAATGTTAACTTGAAATTTTACCATTGCAGAGAAAATTTTCTTTCATTTTTCCGTGAATGGAGACCACGAATGCGTAAACGTAAGGTGGGACGCCCACAGGCTAGTTGGAGCGACTAACTCCGCAGGGAGGCTGGTAGCAGCTGGATAAGAATTGCTGATAATCAAGAAAAGTGGCGTGCGATTGGTGAGGCCTCGTTCCAGCAGTGGACTGCCAGGACCAGATGATGATGACCCCGTAGATAATCAAAAACCCTTCCTTAGTGCTCACTAGTGAAAACTATTAAAGGAACTTTTATGAGCAAAATTATAATCTTCTAGACCCAGAGGTTTACACTGTGCACAGTATTGTCTGCCAGGTAAAATTTTAATTATTTTATTGGCGGTTTGACAGCTTCTGTATAGTAAATATGTCAAACGGCCATTTTTATTCCTCAGTTAAAAGTTATCAGACTATTGAAAAATCGGTCCTAGGTATAAAAAAACACACCCAAAATAACATTTTTCAAAAATAGAATCTCAGCCAATAAGCCTTATCATATCATCAAAAATGTAGAGCCACTCAACCAGATGTAAATAACATTTTATAAAAAAGCCTTTTGGCGGTGTTGGCAAAAACATCTTCGAGATTTTTTCCCCTTTTGGCAAAGATGTGTATCATGGATTCCAAAAAATAAAGGATTGCGTCCTTTCCGTGTTCGCTTTATTAGGTAACAATGGTGGCAGTGATTTGTGAAACGTGTGTTTATCAAAAGATGTTTCTTTATGTGCTTTGATTATTGTATTTTGATGTCCGTTTTTTGTATGATTTAATTTGCTTCGTTTATCTCTGTTCAAGCTTTACAAAAATTGTTCATTTAGTTGCGAAAATATTGGCCACTCAGCAGGTTTAGTAATTTAGGTCAGAACCGCGTAATTTAGACGCCTCGTTTGTGAGTCAATTAATTCTGCCGACATTTGTAATTTTTAATTTCCCTTTGCTTTTTTTATTTTAATAATGAAATAATTATAATTATTGTAATAATTTGTATGGTAATCATTAATTTTGTTTTGTTAACGCCTTGCTTGTAAGATAATTAGAATTGACTCTGCTGAAATTTTAAAACTTACGTTTTTATTTGTAATAATTTAACAATTTTATTTGTTCTATAATAATAATAATTTGTTGTATTTTTTATAACTTCGTTTATTTCTTTCTTGCATCTAGTTCTATATTTATCACTTAAGTCGCATTAATTTTGTAAAATGATTTTTATAGCTAAAAAATGTCGCTGGTTGCACATTAAATGAATCAAGAAAGAGTACGAAGCCCACAAACTGAAGATAATAGAAAAACATATATCTGACAAAGGAAGTCTGAAGAAATATACAAAGAGCTAAACTTGACAAAAACTTGTGTGACGACCATGTAGACTGATGTCCGAAATGGTCTCTTGAGGAAAGAACTGGCCAGCAAGTAGTTTTACTTAAACTGCCAGACCATGATTAAAAACTAACTAAGATAAATCTGGACATTGATTTAATGGGGTCTTTGTCAATGTCCTATAATATTTATTTGTAAAATAAAGGTTTAAATATGTACATACTTAAACACTAAACAAAATTAAACTATACAAACTAAGATAAATTAAAATATTACATTACATGGTCTCATTGACATTCACAATAATTAAAATAAAATAATATCACTTACTTCACTTAAGATCATATGGCCCCTAGCTGGGGCAGAGGGCTTCCACAGTAGTCTTCCATCGAGACCGGTCTTGAGCTTCACGTTTCACCTCGCTCCACGCCATTCCGATACTCATCGCTTCAGCCAATACGGTGCGTCGCCAGGTTTGATGGGGACGGCCTCGCTTCCTTTTTCCTTGAGGATTCCAATCCAAGGCCTGTTTAGGAATATGATCGGAATCCCTCCGGAGAGAAAGAATCAAGAAAGAGTACGAAGCCCACAAACTGAAGATAATAGAAAATCATATATCTGACAAAGGAAGTCTGAAGAAATATACAAAGAGCTAAACTTGACAAAAACTTGGATACCGACAGTGAAGAAAAAGCGTTTGATAGAGAAATATCCTCGAGTTCAAAAATAATAGAAACAGCCACTAACTTCTACAAGGATTTATATTCGAGAAAAGATAACTCTTCAAATAAACATCTATGTGAAATATCAAGAAACGGACCATCTTCTCATCCAACACCACTTCAAAGATTCACAAATAACGAAATCCTTACGAAAATTGAATCTTTAAAGAAAGGTAAAAACAGTGGCCCTGACAACATACCCAACGAAATAATCATAGCAGAAAGATATGTACTGACACCATATTTAACAGTACTTTTTAATGAACTACTAAACTCTAGACAGATTCCAAAATAATGGGCCAAATCTGACATCATTTTACTTTATAAAAAAGGAGATCCTGCAAATATTGCAAATTACCGGCCAATAAGCCTACAACCTATGCCTATAACTTGAAGAAATTATCAACGAACTTAAATACGTCAGTCGACGGTGCATCGTGTTACGTATTGTAGTGGATGACTGCCGAATAGCGCCCAGGGAGCCCCGCTAAAACATACTGACAATCGTAGAAACTCTTAGTATTCATCCAGGATTTTCTCTTGATCAATTTCATACAGTACTTAATTGCAATCGCTATTGTAATTTTAAAGGATGACAACCTGGATATCTGTTATAGTTACCAAACCTAATAATATAAATTGCAGCTCTAAAAAAGAAAGAACTTTACTGTAACTTAACCAAACTTGTTTCTCGTTTTAAGAGAAAATAAATCGCTTAATATTTTGTTCCATACAAATGTATCTATCTTGTTTTAAAATTGCTCCCATCATTTACAAAGTAAATGAAAATCGACTCCGATGGTATGGCCTCATCCAGCGAAGGCCAGATGATCATAATTATGGTGAAGCTTGCTCTTAACTTGCCAACGAGGAAACGCGTACGCGGCAGACCACCATTTGGTTGATGACGGTTGAAAATAAACCTGAAAGATGTAAATTTGGAACACAATGGATAAAAAGTATAAGGAGATTCGACCCCAAGTAAATGGGATAAGGTCGCGACTGATGATGTCGATGATGACAATTGTATCTATCTCCCACTTCTTTATATTCATCCGTTTGAGATCAGTCATAATTGTATTTGTCAGCTTCGACAATAGTTAACCAAACGCCACTCTGGCCACGGTGGTCTAAATAAGTTAGATGGAGGTACTCCAATGAACCACAGTGCGATTGCTGAGCTATGCGCCAATACCTCACCCCTTGTTGTACTCTCTATGCAAGCGACAACAACCGCACCTTGAAAGACCTTATTGAGACAAATGGTAACGCTCGCGACGTGGCTGAATTAAAGTCAAAACATACTTAATTTTGGAATCATCGATATGTCGAGGTGGAAAAACTCGAGGCCATGACGAAATCTATCTTGTACCTAAGACATAATGGTCCCTATAAAAGCATCTTAAACAATCTCGAGTCGTTCAGCAAAAACAACCTCCATTAATCCAAATCAGCGCGCGGTAAGTTTCTCGCCATTAATTTAAATTTGCCGCCGCCATACTTGTTTATTGCCTTCTGTTACCTAACGGTGACGCATCGGTTTGAGATAAACTTTATGGTTGACGTCAGGATTATATGGTAATTGTTGGTTTGTTTTGTTTATGAGCAAAAAATATTAGGTGCTGGATAGGGAATTTAATTCGTTCTTGTCCATAAGAATCTGGTACGGGCTGGTTTCACGACAAACTCACCAAATATTTTAAATCAAAAGGCTTCTGTCCCAGCAGTGGGAAGTAGTGGCATTATAGGGCTGATGATGATGATGATGATAAATGTAAGTAGTTAGGTTTACTCTAAGTAAGTGTAGTTTAGTTGGTAAGTAGTATATAAATATTTTTACCCGACTACGGCGAAGCAAAATGGTGGGTTATGTTTTTGACCGGGTGTATGTGTGAATGCAATGATATTCAAATAAACAGATATGTTATGAGCGTGCGCATTGTGAAGACTCGAATAGGTCACAATTGTGACCTTTTAGTCTTTAGTTTATTTCACGCATGGCGAAGAGCGATAGGCTTTGTTGAAACAAAAACGAAATAAAAAAATGCCATATTGTGTATTTGTAATTTATTTATTTATTGATTAAAATAAATATTTTTTAATATCAGATGAATGAAAAGTGTGTATGTGTGCTGCCGCTGCTGCGCGGAATACTTTTTCAATTGTTTTGTGAGTGTATAACATATCTGTTTATTTGAATATCATTGTGTGTATGTATGTTTTTACGTAAGTATGTATGTATGTTCTTCTGTTTCCTCATAACTGCTAAACTACATAACATAATTTGAAAAATGAGATGTCGTTGGAAGCGTCTCGTTTGTCTGCTGGTTATAGGCAATGTGAAGTTACATTTAAATTAAATATGGCGCCCCGTGGTCGTATGCCATCTACAATACATCCTGAAAAGTAGCATACGACCACGGTTGTAATCTGAACACCACTATGAATATGTATGAAATACAATAAAATATTTTTCAACACACTTGCTCATAAAGTGGCTCTAATTTCACCGCAATTAGGCACTTAATGACACCTGTTATCTAACTGTGACTTTTTCATTACTATTATTGGTTGAGTTACTTTGTTCTTAAAAAAGTTTCGATACAAAAAAGTTCGTGCTCAATTGTACAAATGCAACACATTTCATGCAACGTCGTATTTAAATAGATAATTTCAACTTGTACGTGTTTAATAAATAAAACTTTCACTTAAATATAACTTTTGTTTTTGTCTGTAATAAAGAAAACTTGAAATACCCCATTTTGTACGTGGCTAAAACGCTATCCGCGAAAAGCCAAAAAAAAGATAACTCATTATTTTTATCGCAATTGCTAGATGCGCGCGCATAGGAAAACTGATTAATTTTGCCCGCCATTGCGAAAAAAAATTCACAACTAGTTTTCACTATTGGAAATTATTTTTTAGTGTAATTTTCTTCACAAGTGTGTTGGAAAACGTCGTATGATACACGTGTGTATTGATGATTACCGTCCTCGGCTCTCTTAAAACCCTCACCTAACGGCTCGGGTCTCAATGGCGCCTCAGCGGTAATCACCAACATTACACACTTGTACCATAATGTACTATAATACATGTAAGTTGTTTATTTAATACACGATACATGTCGAATAGTGTGTACATAACAATTTCAGTTAAGAATATTTTCTTGTTTTTCTACTTTTTAGAGCGTGATTTTTCATTAGTCGGGTTTTAGTTATTGAACTTATTTTTGTCAAATATTTTAATACAGACTTAGTTTGTTTTTTATAAAACTCTTAGCATTTAGGACAATACTATATATTAGCTTATTTAATAACTTTTAAAAAGAACAAAAATACCCAGATTACTCTTGCTCCATGAATAATCCCATAACTCAACACAGCTAAAACCGAACCAATTATTATTATCTCTAAAAAATTTAAACTTATACCCCAGCTTAACATTACAAAATTTATTTACTCCTAAGCTGGAATATAAGCCGTGTTTTATCATCACTACTTTATCACTAGAACGTACTTTATGTGCAATGTTTGTACAGCAATATTTCTGTATTAACGCATTATAAAATACTTGTAATAATTCAAGGGATATTATAAATGAAAGGGACCGTATTGAAATGTTGAGTTTAAAATACAGGCATGCATGTGGGGCTAGGAGGTAAGCGGGTTTGCTTATTAGCTGAGTAACAGCGTAAGAAAAGGATTCTACAGTACAGAAATTCGGTAGTTGCCAGTGTACATTTTATATAAGTACTTTACGATCAATTTGTTATTCTGTGTCCAAAACAAGTTTTTAGGTCTAGCACTTATTCGATTTTTCAGATGATATTGCTTAAGTCTATTTTAACAAAATACGATAATTATCAAGATTGAAGCTCAACCTCGTTCGATAGCTTTTATATTTTTCTATTACTTTATTTTTTAACTGCCAACTGTGATAAATAACGGCACTTCTACAGCCAGATTTCTGAAACGCTTGTCAAACGACAAATCAACTAGTACTCTAGTATCCGCTTATGCAATCCGCTACCCTCCGCGCTGATTTAAGAACCACACTTAATCAAACACAGTCCAAGAGTGTGAGAACATCAAATAAATATGAATTGATAGGATCATAAATCGCGAACGGATACGGGGCACAATTCAACGGATATTTGTTCATTCCTATCGCCATTTTTAAAAGGTTATATGCCCTTTGGCACAGTTTTTGCGACCTTTGTTGTAAGAGATCAAAGTTTTGTTTGAAATTCGCAATGTTATTCTTTGTGACCGGATCACTCCTTTTGGTTTGGAGGTTAATCCTTCGTGTGTTTAATATTTTGTCTTGTTTCTTTGTGTTTAATAAGATAACTTAGTATTTCATCGAGATAGGTAGGTACTTATCTAGACTTTTCTTACAGATACATATATGAATACTCATGCCTTGACTGTTTCTCCCCTTTACTGTCCATCTTGCCGAATCGGATTAAAACGATGGTAATTTCTATTGTGTCTCTAATTGACACTAGACAAAGCTTGTAATTTTACTTTTGACAGCTCAAAAACTAAGCAAATAGTGATGAACTAATGTGGTACCGATTCATATTCTTATAACAATCGCCTGTATCAATAAAGAAGTTTTAATCGATTAAACACATTCTTATTTTATTTTTGCTTAACATTTTTTATTGTTTGAAATCAAATCAAATTTATAGCATCCATAAACCACATACAGGTGGTAAATATTAATAACAGTGATAGTTTATTTACTATTTTGCAACACCAACGTCGTCTTTATAGTTATATTATTTTCTGTTTGCCATCTATATTTATATATCCAATAATAAATCTTCAAAAATTGAACCTTCAAGGTCTATCCTGTGTCGGACCGTGCCCCGTCAGGGGTTCAAAAAAAGATCATTGTGTACATTTTATATGAACTCGTTCATACACGTCCGTGCACGGGCCAGTGACGAAGCTTCAATGATTGGGCCTGGCCCAAATAATTGTGGAAAGACCTTTACACTGCAATATTTATCGCTACGTAAATTCGATTTTAATTTATCGGAATAACAGAGCGAATATGCACGTCGCTTCACTATTGTAAGCATCCATGAAGTTTTGCATTTTATTGTCCATGATTTCCTGTTAATAATTATGAAACTTTTTAAGCGTGCATCTGTCAAATGTAAGTTATCTGGCTGGACCGAGTAAAATTTTGTTTTTGCTTACGCTGGCTATTTTAGCTAGAAAGCATTTCACTAGCTTCTAATTTTTACTTACACAGAAGAGTAGTAAGCATACTCTATATTGATAATTATTGGTAGGCATACCTTCATACAAATTATTACTTTGATACCACCCCTCCGCTATAGTAGATAAATTACTGAACCTTTTATTAAATAAAATACAGCATACGTAAAACAGCATCTCTTCTTAGTCGGGCACTGTTGGCAGAGTAGTCGTGGCCATAGATGGATCCTGATGCATGATGGACCTTGCCATGCGTCGCCATTTGGTTCTATTGAACGAATTGTAGGAACAGTCGGTCATCGTAGCAGCGTAAAAAAGCATAACATAATCTTATTAAAAATACAGTAATATTTTACTGGACTGCGGGAGGGTAATGTATTTTGTCTCTTTGATTCCGCTTAGAGAGGATTAATGTAGGCATGTATCACTTTGTTAATTTCAATCAAAATCCGGAATATTTTCAACGGAAATTATTTACGAAAAGTGTTCATAATAAATAACCCGATATATTTCGGCAATTAAATAAACATTGTATTGTTCACTGTACTATTTTTTGACAGGAACTACTGTCATGTGAAACGTGTTTCTCAAAATGGTTTTTACAAGATTAAATTTTTTGCTTTTTCATATAATAATATATAATTTATATAGATGACATTATATACAATTTAATTAGAACATCTTATGTACACAGACGAGTTTTTAACCTAGGATTCTAACGGCAAAACTTAATGCCAAAGAAATTTTGCACATGAGGACGATAAAATAGAGCACAACGAAATTTTAAATTACATGCGTATGTGTGTACAAAAAGTAGTAGGTTTGATGTTCAACTGTGTGTATTTCTTATTTTTTATGGTATGTTCGCCGATTTCTCCTTCAATTGAGGAACGATTTTGAAAATTATTTTTGTGATTGAATAAGTACCGACGTTTTCCCATATAAATATAGTGAAGATCTCATGAAGAAGCTTGGAGATATATAACACAACTCTTCAATAAATAACGGCAAATCTCTCGGGATAGCTGCAATCGCAAGTCTGTTTGTTGTACATTTCTTTAGAATTTTCCCCATTTGGTACAACGACTAAAAGTAAAAATAATAATGTCAGTGTCATTAAGAAAGTGAACAATGACACGAAAATAGCCACAGTCGTCCAACGATGGTCGTTCAATTCTTAGTTTCAACTAATTTCCTTTTTATCAAAAATTGGGTCCAAAAACTTCTAAGCCGCCACAAAATTAGTTCTATTTGAAAAACTCTCTCAATTTTCCAGCCAGTGGAATCCGTACAGAAATCAAAAAAAATACCCATTTGAATGTACGCAAACCATTACTTCCCCAGTATAACCTAACCTCTCTCTTGTATGGAAAACCAAAGCAACGAGAGGTTAATTTATACAGGTGAAGCATAGTTTGAAATTTCATCATGTGTAAGAAAACAAAACAAAAGGCACATGGAAACCAAATAGTCGGGTGTCAAACAAAACTCGTTACTTTTTGGAACTGAATATCGTATTCTGATCAAAAGAACGGTTGTTATTTGATATCACTTTTTGTGTCCGTGTCTTTTTTCCTTCATAATAATAGGGAAAGCAATTTTCTTTTATTATCATACGTAGGGCCTAGGTTACATAGTTTATTCATATCATAACTAAAGTGACACTTATTTTTGGGAGGTTGGCATAAAATGGTTTGCCGTAACTTATATTTGCATAATAACACTTTGGCATAATGCAAAGGTTAGCATAACTACATATTATAAAATAAAGTCCCCCGCCGTGTTTGTACGCGATAAACTCAAAAACCACTGAACGGATTATCATGCGGTTTTCACCAATAGAAAGAGTAAGAAACTAGAAAGATTTTTGTGTATAATTTGTCAAGGGTGAAACTAGGGCAGGTCGCTAGTTTGGTATAATTTATTTTGGCATAATTTGGAGTTGCATACATTTTTAAGGCATAATATTTTTTGAATAAAAATTAGGTGTTTTATTTATTATAATTTGGGCATTATTCTATTGGAATATGTTAAGGTGCAGCGGGGCTTGGGCCACCCTTGAATCTCCCGCGAACAGGTGTGTTTTTATATGAGTTATATCTCAAATATCATTATGCGTTTATAACGTATAAATAGGTACATGATTATGCGTTTTTAACGTATAAATATCATTACGCGTTTATAACGTTTGAATATCATTACGCGTTTATAGCATTATGCTTTATAAAATTATGCTTCGTTATTATTATGCCAACAGTATTTATGGCAATAAACATTAAGGCAAAACATTTATGTCTAATAATATTAAGCGTAATGATCATTATGCTTAATTTCATTATACCAAAGTAAATTATGACTATATCATTTATGATTATCATTAGTAAAGCCTTATTTTGAATTTGTTTTTTTTTTTAGTCTTTGCTTACCCTTGGACAGTCTCGCTGGTCTAGTGGTCACAAACGCTACTGCTAAGCATCAGGTCCTTGGTTCAAAGCCCGGGTCGGCCAAACTGTTATTGGGTTTTCAGTCTGGAATTTCTCAGTATCAGGAATATGGATTTGTGCCCAGTTGAAGGAATAGGACAATAAACTCGCCCTCCGTTACATGAGACTTACACAACTGAACTGGCGGGATGTGTGTGTACTACTGCACCTCATCCCTTGTAATAAGTCTTTCAAATGGTGTTTCTGTCTTTTTTATTACTGGCCGCAAAAAAAATTTTTCGAGGGAGGAAGAGAATAGATGCTCTGGAAATGTAGTGCTGCAGAATAATGCTTGGGGTGTCGTAGACTGAGTTCCGCACTAACATATCCAACCTTCAAGAACTCGGTATCAGGCAGCGTCTATCGGCTATAGTCCAAGCTTGAGTAATCCAGTTCTTTGGACAAGTGTCCCGACGAGGCAACTACTCTATCGATCGGCTTGTAGTTCAGGGCCCATGCGATGGACCGGACAGATTAAGTCTGCAGTGGGTGGCCCATTGCATGAGTACACGAATAACAGCCGATAGAGAGGGATAGCGTCGCATCGTTAAGCAAATTATGGCAACCCAAAGTTTTACTGCAACATGATGACCATGACCGCTGTGCCAAGAGTGTACCGACGAAGAAAAAAAAATCTTCTGCTAAACAGATTTCTAATTACTAAAAATACAAATATTTGCCTCAATAAACAAACCTGATGAAACCTTCAAAATATTATTTAGTAAATAAACTATCGTAATAAATATCGTTGCTCATTAAAACATGATATTTCAAAGTAAACAAGCTAGTCTAGACAATCAAAATAATTAGGTACACAATGTTATGTCTCGGTAAAGCTTAATTTTGGGAGCAATGATCTTTGGAGATGTACTGAGAAATTAGAAGTAGGTAGTAGATATGGTTAACACTCACTAATACTCGTATCTATATAGGAACTGTTGAGAAGTTGAGAACAATATAATTATGTAGGTGGCAAAACCATTTTTCGTAACGCTATTTTAAAACACGTCATACACACGAGAATAGAGAACAGGATAAAAAAAAATTACCGACTTCCAAAAAACACTACAAACTGAAAAATAACGGAAGTCGGCTTAATTTTTTTGTCTTAAAGTTTTATTTTCTCTTTTTAGTTTTGGTACCTCAAATTATCATGAAAATCATTTATAGCCAATAAGCCAAAACATGACTAGGATACATTATTTTATTTCTGAGTGCCAGTTCCAGTACCTACCTTCCAGCATAATTATCAGTTCGATGGTATCATTTTCATTGCATTTATTTATAAGTATATGCTTCATCATAGTCGGTTAACTATCCGAGATATCTTATACCCGTGACATACCTATCATTAAGAAGTTCCAGTGGTCATCAACAGCAGTTCGACTTCACCAAATGATACTTTCTGAGTGCAAATGTTTGTCATGTTTATGAAAATACCAAAATCGCTATATACATACTCGTATATATATATTTGAGTAGTTCTAACTTTGCACTTGCTCTTTTGCACTGAAAAATTGTTGGTGTCGTGGCCAGATCACAGAACTGATCACACCATGCACATCATGGTGTGATCCAACCATTTCATGGAATGGAAAATATCCACTGCCCACATCACGATATGGTCTAGCCACACCGGCAGATCAACGATCACTCGTTGTTTTTTTTTTCAAAATCAACGGGTTCTGTTCCTGGCTAGGGATATTGTTTTTTTTTTAAATCCAATAAAGCAACAATATATCACGGGAATTTAACGCGATGATTTAACGCCTTGAATTCCCGTGATATATTGTTTCTCAATTATGAAACGCGAAAGTTTTAAAGTTAATATCCAATAAATGAGTTTTAGTTTTCATCAAAATCGGCCTCGTGACTCCTTTGAATGTTTTTCGCTCATATTTTCGGCTTTGGCCATCCACGCCCACTTGAAAACGGTATATAGTTTTCAGGAAAGTTTAACTGTAATGAAAAACCCTATTAATGGGGTCCTCAGGTAAATACATATTTTTTCGCCATATTATGAACAATCTGTTTTTAGGCTAACATACTGTTACAAAACAAGATTTCTCATTTTATATCTTACACAATACCCACTGCTATTTAATCCACAGCACACAAAAACGGTTTAAAACAAAACAATATAAAAAACAGTCTTGTATGCTGCGTTATAATAAAATAATAGGATTTTCTATGAAGCGAGTGCCCAGTCGGCTTGAAAATTGTGTTTGTGCGACATCCACGGAGCTGTAGTTCTGCTGATCATATTCATTTAGCAAGATAATGCATCAGTTCACTTTATAGTAGAGTTTTTTACTGAAAGGCTGTTTTGTAAAATGGTACCTAGTCTTACTATTTTTACAACTCTGTTTTTCAGTTGAGTTCTCAATTAGTGGATTTATTTTAGTATCAACCTGCATTTTATTACATATTTTTTAGTACATTAGTTAAATTTACTAATTATTTCAACCATGACAGGTAAACAACGTATGGCCTAAACCGATTGCTCCTGAAAGAAGCATGTAATTTTTTAAGAGAACTCGTTCCGCCCCGGCTTCGCACGGGTAGCAGATCATATTATGCCTACATGTTTTTTATCTCTAAGGGACGCAGCGTTTTTGATCAAAGCTCCCAGGTGGCTTGACATTTTCAACAAATATCTTCATATTTCAACCAATTTCCACAAAAACTTAAAACAAATTATACACCTAAACCTTCCTCATAAACCACTCTGTGTATTAATGCATGCAATGCATGAATAGAGTTCCGTTCAGTAGTTTTTGAGTTTATCGCGAAGAGACAGACAGACGTGCCATGGGACTTTGTTTTATAATATGTAGTGATTCTATATAAAGGTAACTAGTATATTTCTTGCGGCTTTGCTCCCGTTGCCAATCCCATAGGAACCATTAATTTTACTGAGATAAAAAGTAGGAAAAAAGCAACTAATGGCACTCAGTGAGAATGTAATTTTATATAATTTAAATAATTTTTGCAATCTGATTATTAATTTCTATAAAGAGTTTTTAAATTTTTATTGATGTTGAATATCTAATAGGGGGTGAAAATTAAGTTAAGCGGGGTAAAACCCATCGAGCAAACGTCTACAAGCTATTAAGTATAATTTGAAAATGCCACAAAACTTAGTGGAATCAGGGTCCCAACAAATCACATAATATGAAATAGCTCATAATAAACTTAATCCCATAAATACCGACCGTCCTTTCAATTACATTCAAACCAAGCGCACTGCGGACAATCATAATTGGACACTCTATTGTGACCGCGATTGTACTCCACCGTCCACGGCGACCAAAGTGTTCCTCACTCTAATTAATTTTGCTGCCAGTGTAGTGCTGGTTGCAATGCTTTTGGACCTGATGGTTTTCTACGAAATTAGTAACAGTAGTGGTCGAGCTGTTTACAAAATACACACGGAAATGTTATTCCACTAATCCTGTTTTTGCTTCCAAGGATAAGGGTGATAACAGTTTCACAGGAATAGTTGCCAGTTATTTATTCGTTCGTACAGTTATGTGACTTTAAGGTGTAGAAAGCGATCTTCGCGCGAATACGAAATCGTCCCCTTTATTTGATTAGAAAAACTGGACTGGAACTCCTACATAGGTGTGATGTTGCGTTTGGGTTTGACGAACAAATGAACGTTACGTCCGTCTATTAGCGCCATCATAGCTTTATATTATAAAGTTAGGCGTCCACCGCCTGTCGCGGATAAATTTGAAGAAAAGTTACCGCGGCCCTGGCTCAAGCAACTGAAGGAACACGGGTGGGTTTTAGTCAGTAAAAGTCTGACACGCCACCCAGAGCGGGAGAAGAAAAAAAGGCGTCGTCCGCCTAACTTTATTTGTCTTTTTTCATCACCATCATGATCAGCCTTTTAAAGTTCCCACTGTTAGGACACAGGCCGTCTCACTGTGAGAGAGGGGATAAGCCATAACCCACCACGCAGAGGCCCAGTGCGGGTAGGTGGGTGTCACATGTCTTCCAATTGTTGGTTCTAGGACATACCGGTTTCCTAAATTAGTCATAAATATCAGAAAATTTACGTTAAAGGCAACACAAAACATAAACCTGTGCGACCGAGCTCTGCTCGCATGAAAATAGAAAAAATTACGTTTTCTAAAAGAGAAACCTAGCTAGATCGATTTATCGCTCCCGAAACCCACTGCATACAAAATTTCATGAAAATCGTTAGAGCCATTTCCGAGATTCAGATTTTATATATACACACATATATACAAGAATTGCTCGTTTAAAGATATTAGATGCTCATGGCAATCCATACTTAATATTTCAATCGCTAGTAAGTTCTCTTGGAATAATAGTACAATTATCTTTTCTTTTCTTCAAGTTGGTAAAACCGAGGGCAAAAAGCAAGTCAAAATAAATAAAAGAGCAGTGAACCATCAATTTAATTTGTTTTACAGAAAATATGAAAATGATACTCCATGGAGAGCTTTTCGCAGAAATCTTTGGTGTGCATTGACTAGTAAATAATCTAATCTTAGTGTTTCACGAAAAACAAATCCACTCACTAGGTATAATCGAGTTTTACTCAGAAAAAAATGGATGCAAGTCATTGCACTATAATTTAAAAATGGTTTCTTGTCTGAAACCGAAACCACTCAGAGATTTTTTTATACAAATAAATTAAGTAAAATATCAATTCGGAATAATACAATAGTGCAAAGGCCTTATAGTCTTATAGAAAATTAGTACAATTCAACACACTTCCACCCTACGCAGCAAAGCTGCGGCTACAGATGTCCACGGATGGTAAAGACGGTGTTCAATTACTTATTGTAGGGCATAAATATAACAGCCCGAAAACAAACTTGTTTCTCACCAGAAACAACATCCGTCTGGTCGGATGATCCTCCCACTTTAATGGTGTTTTCGGTAATCTCACCCATCTCTCCAAGCCATCGATTTTACTGCCTACGTAATATCAGGTGGCCCTCCGGCTTGTTTACCAACATAATACCTGTAGGTACTCAATATAAAATAATACACCCACAACTACATAATAATCTGGCGAAATGTTAGAAATACATCTCTACTTATCTCTTCTGGGAAGTTCAAGACAGTGTTATGATTATGTTTTACCATGAAAACAGAAAAAAAACAAAATACGATCTCTACCACATAAACTCTCTTGGTATTCTAGTCGGATATAACACTTCGTGGGTATAACCCAGAGTGATCGCTCAAAGACTAGCATAGCGGGTGGAGGCGCGGTGGCGAACGCGATTAGGTGCCAAAGTGCGTCGCGAGGTGTGACAGCGGGCAGTATATTTAACCGACTTCCCAAAAAGGAGGAGGTCTATGTTCGACTTCAAGTTTTTGTGTATGTTCACCGATTACTCCGTCAATTGTGGACCGATTTTAAAAATTCTTTTTTTGTTTGAAAAAATATGTTCCGAAATTGGTCCCATTTTAATTTGGTGAAGATCTGATGAAGAACTTCGGAGATATACAACAGAACTCTTCAATAAATAACGGCAAATCTCTCGGGATTGCTGCAATCGCATGTCTGTTTGTTGTTTATAACATTTCATAACATAACATCACGCCAGTTCGCTCTTAAGGGGTAAGCAGACCTCTCATTTCACCGGTTATGTTCAAGTTTCATGAAATCTATTCTGGCGAAATAGTTGCCTTACTAACTTGCCTATTAGGTACGTACAACTAAAAAGTGAAAAATAAAAAAACTTTAAAAAAAAAAATACTACCGACTTCCAAATACAAAACTACAAAGTGAAAAAATAACTTAATTTTTTGAAGTCGGTGTCCATAACGCAAAAAAATGGTACCTACGAAAGACACCGACTTCAAAAAATTAAGTTATTTTTCACTTTGTAGTTTTGTATTTGGAAGTCGGTAGTATTTTTTTTCAAAAAGTTTTTTTATTTATTTCAGAATCCGAGGTACCTAATCATTAAATTTAGTAATAACAAACTCCATAATATAAGACAAAGTTTAAATTCCATTGCAACTCAAACTTTTAGGGCATTTTTAGGGTTCCGTATCTCAAAAGGTAAAAAATGGAATCCTTATAAGACTCTTGTCCGTCTGTCCGTCTCTGTCTGTCCGGGTGTCACCACCGATTTTCTCAGGAACGGGTGGACCTAGCAAGTTGAAATTTATACCAGATACTGAGGTCTATAGTCTCTATTAGGTGTATAAAAATCAAGGTCCTGAGTCAATACTATAAAAATATGTGGGCAAATTTAGATTTTTGCGAAAACTTGTAATTACCAAAATTTGGTGTATTCCCGTTGTCCCCATTGTTTGTGTCCCCGTTAACGGGGACAGCGGGAATTTTATAAAATAATTAATTGCCAACTTTTTTAATTTTTCGGTATTTTCCGTTTACTTGTGCTGTAAGATCTTGCTTTTAACCAAAATTGACAATTCCAGTTAGTACAAATGGTCGCTTTAAAATCAACTTAAAATTGCTATAGTCGATGCTTGCGTTCTGTTGGTGGCGATGGATTCAAATTAACTCTAATTATAACTTCTAGAGGCTATATTTCCTCAGGGTAAAACAATAGACGATCGGTCGCTAACGAGGCTGCTCTGCTCTGCTCTGTCTCTTACCTATAAACCCGATTGATTGTCCATCTACATAAATGATGGGCAAGAGATGGGTTGAACCCCAATAATCTGATTTAAACCTGGTTGATTGCCCATCCTTAGTCACGTCACGCTACTCACCTGCCAGTTCTTCTCCTTCATTCCTTCGAGTCCAGTTCTTAATTATGAACGCATGCGGAGGTTCCTTCCGTCTCATATCTCGCGCCCGCTATCGCCACCACGCTATCGCATCTCACTGGCTTCAGCCTATAACATGAGGCGTTGGTGCAAGAGCACCCTTATCACAGTATTGAGCGGCGAATGCCAAGGTTGGTGTCAAGTTCAGATAAGGATCGCTGAGAGTGCGATATAGCCTCCGTGCTGAAATGTTTGGGGAAAATCTGAGGTTGGGATAAAAAAAAGACATGAAAAATATTGAGTAGGTACTTGGCTGGTTAAATACGTCGATCTATGATGAATATATCAATCGATACGATATATCGCTGAAGAAAATAATAGCAATGGACACTAAAATTTGCCCTAGTTTCTGGGGGATAAATTCGCAGATTTAAAGTGACAAATTGTCAAAGCTGCTCCGATTGGTTGAATTAATTCCCAGGAGCAAATTAAACCACTTGACTTGTGTTGTGAATTTCTTTGCTAAAACCATGCCCGTCGAAGAAATTACATTTTGCTACTTAAAGAAAATTAATATAAACAACCATTGATCATTGTAGTACTGCGAGTATGTCTACATTGCCTCAATTCCTGTAGAATCATAAAACAATTCGTCACAACAAAATAAATCCCACAAAACACATGCCAACTTAAATATTTCAGGACACGCTGAACAAATTCACGAAACTCCACATTTTTCATTAAAATCTCGCTGTACGTAAATGAATAAGAACAAAAATAGAAAAAGTATTAAAGTAATATCGTCCGTGTTCTTTGTTGGCACGACACAGATTGTTGAGGCGAAACATGAATAATCCTGCTATTATTTTAATCACGAAATTTTTGTGAAGATGAATGGATGTTTGTTACTCTTTAACGTAAAAACTACTAAACGGATTTTGATGAAACTTTACAGTAATTTAGCCTAAACATAATTACATAATTTAGTGCGGGCAAAGCCGCGGTCGGTATCTAGTACTTCAAATATATCCGTCAGATTGTACAAATAGTTACATAATTATACAAACAGACGGAAAGTTTTTTTGTTATTTTTCACGCCTAAAATGATTCATTTAAAAATAAATTTTGTTTAAGAGATAGATGGAAAAGACATAGCCTTTTATTCCTGGACGTACGTTCCCGTGGGCAAAGTTACAGGAAAAAACTAGTAATGATGGAATTTTATTTGAAGTCCCAGTTTGCGTAAATAATTGAGGATCTATACAGTTATTTAGTTTTAACACCACCTGCTCGACAATATCCAATTACATACCATGCAATCTCAACGTAAATTAAAGCATTACCTCTTAAGGGAGGTAAAGTTGTATGAAACTTCCAAGGGAGTAAAAAATGCCCGTATAGCATTACAAAGAGGTTTGTTCGAAAATCTAACTGGCCACCATAAACAGAACTCAAAAAAATAAAAGAAAACAGGCGCGGTTTCAAAGAATGTGAAACAAAAGACGGTGTTTGATTCAAATTTAGTTCATTTTTAAATTACACGACAGATATGAGTTTAACATGTAATTTATTTGGCCGCTGAACCAGTACAGGTATCGATTTTCATACAACTTTTGCCGGCCGCTGCTTGCATGTATTTGGCCAGCACAGCAATTTCGATTTATTTCGAAGAAGTAGTTGGCGTATCTATTCATAGAAAAGCCAACTACTCTGCTTGCCTCCGTTAAATGTGGTAGCATTTGTTGGAGCCTATTAACGTTTTCAGGTATTAGGACTAAGTCATCCACAAATGATTTGTTTTTTTTTTTTTTTTTTTTTATGCGTGGCGTCTCGCAGTTCGGCCAAAGTAGCCGTCCTCTGCTTAACCGGACTGAGACTAAGCTATGTAGCCTCCGGCCAGGCTTAAGTTTCTAAACCTAAAGCGACAGCACTAAGGGCTACCCCAGTTGGGGTCGGACCTCGGCTCAGGGCGTCGCTTGGGGGATGGCAAAGGCCGGATCTGATAAAGTGATTCTACCATCCGTTCGGAAAAGCCTACGTGGAGAAGAACGGACAAGAAACTCCAATAATATCTGACTGGTATTTAACTATGGCTCAGCACGCGGGCTAGCTTATAGAATCGAAAAGGATTACGCGACGAGCCTCTGCGGTGAGGACGGAACGAATATGTACATTAATCTTGTATGAACGGCGGGTTCGTACTATTTACGAACCCACTGAACGTCCTTGTAGACAAGGCTATCGAGCTCCTTAGTGATGGACTCATACCTCGAAAAGAGGTTGGCGCATTCAGCGGGAAGGAGAGAGCCCGCATTCCGGATTTCAGTATCCAGAGCACGGGCTTGAGGGGTCATGAAAATGGAGTACGCGCTAATTATATTTTTAGCGACGCATACATATGGCTTTTGCCCGGAGGGGGCGACAGGGGGCTGGCACTTAGCAGCAGGGGTGGTGGAAGCCACCTTTTGGCTTTGTGCGGTCATAGGGGCGGCCATAGGGGCGGCGGGGGGCATTGAGTCGGGGATAATAATTGGCGCTGCGATGGGAGTAGCCATCAGCGCTAGAATCGGCTGGGAGCAAGACTGAGGAGCCACACTTTGGTGGTTCAGCTTGCCCCAGGGTGAAGGCCTCTGAGGGGCTAGTCTGGGGGGGAGTTGAGTGGTAGGGGCTTGGCGCGCTTGGCGCGCGTCATTACGCCTGGCCATTTTAGGCGCAAGCTTAGGGGCTCTTGGGCAACCACGGTAATTAGCCGGGTGCCCGACTTGTCCACAAAGCACGCAGCTGGGAGGCTCCGTGCATTGTGATCGGTCTTTTGGACGGGAACAGTCCTTGGTATTGTGCTCTCCCAAGCACTTAACGCACCTGGGAGGAGCGAAACAATTGGTCTGAGAGTGACCGTAGAGTTGGCAGTTGTGACACTGACCAACGAGATGGGGACGGTATGGCTTTTCAATGGAAATGCCTGACAAGTTACATACGGTACTGACATTGAAAATGGGATTGTGACCCTGGAAGGGGAAACACACGACAAGGACCATGTCGTAGAGATCTCCGCCTCTTGCTTTATGCAATCGGTGGACCTCTGACACAGGGACTTTTTGCGCTAATAAATCCTTTCGGATTTCTTCCGTCGGGATTTCCTTCGGAACGCGCTTAATGACAACTCTAGTGTACTTTTCCTCCGGAAGGGAGTAAGTATGGAAAGATACTTTCCTGTCTTTTAGAAAACGAGTTAAACCTCGATAATCATTGGGAGTGGGGACTTGAATTCTGATGCCTTGTTGGCATGCAGTGGCCTTGGTGAAATTAATTTTACGCGCTACACAGGCGCTTGAAATGTCGCTCCATTTCCCTTTATCTTGAAGATAAATGGGTGGAGGAGGAGGAGGCTTCCTAGTGGTAGTATTATTTACTACTACCATAGGGCTAGGCGAGCGGTTTGACCGCTGAGAAGGACTAGCGGGGGCGGGGGTGGGGGCGGGGGAGGGTTGCCTGTCGGGCAAGGCCGGCGGCAGAACTGGCTGGGGAGAGGTCTTAGCTACTGGCTTTTTGGCCTTGGTAGCGTGAGGGGGACTTTTCCTCATTTTCCTCTTTCCTCCAGAGTGGACTATGAAGTCTCTGTCATCAGGGTCAGAAGAAGAGGACATGGTGGCATAGTCCTCTGACAAATCGGGCTTATTGGGGTCAATTGGTAACACCTGAGCGATGTGGTCAGCTACTGCTGCCCATTCATCGTCGGTACTAAGGGCTGTGTCCATATCGATGGTAGAGTGATATGTATTCAACTGGGAGGTGCGGAAATAAGAACACGGGTGTGACAGATGATGGTTAGTTTAATACTGAGTGTTTGATAGACAGGGCACTCACACATTCACAATATATGGATTACCTATGTGTGAGCGGCAAGCACATATACATCATTCCTCCACACTAATTTTGAAACCTGTTGACAAAAATAACATACTTATAACAACCAATAAAATTCAGTTATAAACTTATTTAAATCTATTTATAATATACCGAGTAATCTACTTTTTTTCTGGTGCGCTGAGAACGTGCACGAGACACTTGTATGGCAGCTGAATCCTGCGCGACGGCTGAGGCTTGAGGAGCCTGGTCGTCTAATACTTCACCAAAAGACTGCTGTGCATTTTCTCGGCTCTCAGAATCAGTTACTCTAGTCTGATCGCTGCCAGCCTCAACGCTAGTTGCAGCTGCAGCAACCCCCGCTGTATCCCTTCCCACTTCCACCGGTTCCTGTGAGACAGCGCTCTCTGGCGTGCTAACTGAATTTGATTGATTTATTGGTTCGGGCATTACTGGTGATCGACACGGAACCGGCGAAGTCAATGGACTAGGAACAAGTGGTTTATCCGAACCTATTGAGTCAACACAATCAATTGACCTTGCAATATTAATACCTTTTTTACTTTTATAGTTTAACAGTTGATCAAGATGTCTAATACAAAATAAACCGTGATCTTCAACCAGCACTTTATACATCCTTTTTCCTATTACCTTATTGATCACTCCTAACTTCCAAGTCTCTTTTCTACCACTGTACCAACGGACCCATACCCTATCACCTGCTTCAAAAGCTCTTGTGCGACATTCTTTTTCCCCAGACGATGTTATGCGAGTTTTATTTTCTTTAGGCAGTATTAAGTCAAGACGCGATCTTAAACCTCTGCCAAACATTAATTTCGCGGGCGACTGTCCGGTAGTACAGTGCTCTGTGTTCCTATATTCGAATAAATAATCTAATAATTTGTCCTGTATTACATTTTGTGCGGTACTTTCGTTTATTATGCTTTTTAACATCTTTTTACACGTTCTTACTGAATTCTCAGCTTGTCCGTTGCTACATGGATGGTAAATTGGAGATGTCATGTACTTAATACCATTATTGGAACAGAACGTATTAAATTCTTTTGAATTTATCTTAACGTCGTTATCCGAGACTAAAGTGCAAGGTAAACCAAATATTGAAAAAACTTGTTTTAACTTTTTTATTAAGGATTGGGTGGTAACATCATTCCGCATGTAAATACACTCTACCCATTTAGAGTACGCAT
The DNA here is from genome assembly GCA_964057195.1 of Orthosia cruda. Classification (NCBI taxonomy): domain Eukaryota; kingdom Metazoa; phylum Arthropoda; class Insecta; order Lepidoptera; family Noctuidae; genus Orthosia; species Orthosia cruda. The sequence goes on from OZ059836.1 coordinate 2,865,968, forward strand.
CAATCACTACTAAGTATGTCTGTTGGCGTATAGACAAATAGTCGATGTGGATTCGTTCCCACGGCGCCGCTGGACTCGGCCACGGCGAAGGCGCGGCTCGTGGCGGCGCAGGCCTCTCGCTTGCGCATACATCGCATGCACCGATCCACCTCTCAATATCTTCATCAATACCGGGCCACCACATCCTACCACGCGCATTGCATTTCGTTTTGACGATCCCTAAATGCGTGTTATGCAGTTCGCGCAACATTCTTTCCCGCAGTATCATAGGAATTACCACCTTATGACCCCGCATTAAAACACCATTTTCATATTGCAAATCCGTACGACATAAAAAGAAAGGACGTATAGACTCGCAAACAACTTTGCGTGGCCAACCTACATTTGTATACTTAACCACAGTTTGTATAGTCTTATCGTTACAAGTAGCTTTCATAACATCCGTTAACAAAACAGCTGGGTCGTGCGCATCTAAAAAATTTAGTGAGCAATACGCGTCATATTCGCTATCTCCTTTGCACACACTATCCGGTACAGGTGCACGGGAGAAGTAATCGGCGACTAAGTTATTCTCACTAGATATATACTGAACTATATAATTGTATGCAGAAAGAATAATAGCGTATCTTTGCAAACGTAACGGTGTGGTTATCGTTATACCCGTTTTATTATTAAATATTGATACTAAGGGACGGTGATCGGTTTTGAGAACAAAAGGTTCACTTCTACCATATAGGTATTGGTGGAAATGTTTAACACCAAAAATTATCGCCGTCGCCTCCTTTTGGATTTGGCTATAGTTGCGTTCACTCACCGAGAGCGACCGTGAGGCATACGCAAGCGGTCGTTCGCAGCCATCATCATCCCGTTGAGACAAGACTGCACCGAAACCATGCGGGCCCGCGTCTACCGTCAGTACTAGCAGTGCACTTGGCTCGAAATGTGCCAGCACACGCTCGGAAGCGAGTTCAGCGCACACGCGGCGCACCGCGCGGCGTTGTCGCGGCCCCCATTCCCACCGTGCGCCACCGCGCAGCAACTCGTGGAGCGGGCTCATAATGCTTGACGCATTAGGGATAAAGTTCCTGTAGTAGTTAACTACTCCTAAGAACCTCTTAACTTCTGTGACATTTGTCGGTTCTGGAGCGTTTAATATAGCTTTTACTTTTTCGCGGTTAGTCCGTAATCCGTTCTTATCAATAACATAACCCAAGTATGTTACGTTCTCTTTAAAGAACTCACATTTGTCCTTTTGAAGGCGCAAACCAGCCTCATTTAACCTGCTTAAAACTTGAGCTAATCTCGTCATATGAAGTGTTTTCGTTGGCGCAGTCAAACAAATATCGTCTAACCATATACTGACTCCGTCGATACCAAACAATAGTGTTTCCATTGCCTTTTGAAACAGGGCTGGAGCATTCGCAAGACCATAGACTAGCCGCGTATATTTAAATAATCCTTTTGGTGTGTTAATGGTAGTCAAATCCTGGGATTCTTCTGAGAGTGAAAACTGATTATACGCGTTTTTTAAATCAATTTTTGAATAATGTTCTCCTCCGCCAAGTTTTGCGAATACTTCTTCAATTCTAGGCAATGGGTACTTATCTATTATAAGGTCCTTATTCAGTGTGACGGAAAAATCACCTGCAATCTTAACCGTGTTATTGTCTTTGAGAACTGGTACTATAGGGGTTGCATAACGAGAATTACTTACTGGAACTAGTATACCCAAACTGACTAATCTTTTTAATTCTGATTCGACTTTGTCTTTTAATGCAAACGGTATTGGGCGAGCCTTAAAGAATTTTGGTACTGAGTTTTCCTTTAATTGCAGATGGACTTTAAACTTATTAAAATTACCGAGTTCGTCTTTCCATAAATTCGGAAACTGTTCCAATAATGTATTAACATCATTATCTTGGCTTATTTTATAAACATTTGTTAAAATTAAACCAAAGGCGGACATAAAATCGCGACCGAGCAGGGGAGGGCCATTTGAATCTACAACAAACAATTTTATTTCTTTCTTTTGATCTTCATAATCGACTATAGCCTGAAAATACCCCAACGGTGAAATTTTATGTCCGTTATATAAACACATTTTGATTTTGCAATTAATTAAGTTATAATGTGCAAACAATTCTGAGTACATTCTCTTTGACATAAGTGAAACCCCCGACCCGGAATCCAACTCCATCGTCACAGTTTTTTCACCGATCTTAATATTCAAATTTAACGGTTTATCGGTAACGTACCTTATGTTAAAGTTGTGACATTCGTTACAGCTGCTGCCATCCGTGTCTGTTTCTGATCCGCTATTCACACTACCAATTTTGTTAACGCGAACACGACCGGTTTGGTTTTTTTTATCACACACTTTTTTTAAATGACCTACTTTGCCACATTTTTGGCACTTATAATTTTTGTAACGACATTTGTCCTTATCGTGATTTTTTAAGCCGCAAATCGAACAACGGAAGTCTTCGAAACACTGGTCACGACCATTTTTCGATGTTGATGAGCGCCCATCTCGCGAGCCCGTACGCCCGCTGCCAGCGCCACCGCCACCACTGCGTTTACCGCTACCCTCGCTCGACCGCCAGCATTCACCTTTGCATATTTTGTTCACTGCTTCTTCTTTTATGTTAGTGACATCATAGGACACCACGTTCCTGGCCTCTCTGGCGCATTCCGCCCGCTCTGCTATCTCGAGAGCTTTCGCGAACCCCAAAGTGGAAGCATTCTGCTCAAATAGCTTGTCACGCTCGGGTCCCGCACCTAGACCAAGAACGAAACGATCCGTCAGGTTCGTATCTAAAGCCGCTCCAAAGTCACAGTAGCTCGCCAATCCTCGCAGTCGTGCAGCCCAATCGCCCAACGACTCGCCTGGGTTTCTCTTCGCCCCGTAAAACTTGGCCTTGTCCGAAAATGAACATTGCTTCTGTTTGAAATGAGTATCAAGCAATCCCACCAGCTTCTTATAATCTAGCGCCTCCAAATCGACTGGGTATGCTAGATTACGCACCAACCGATATGAATCATCAGATAGATGAGTTATTAAAATTGCACTTTTATTTTCCTCCTTCACATCGTTGACTTTCAGAAATTGGGTCAACCGACCTTTATAAATCAACCACTCGCATGATTTATAATCAAACGTAGTAATATTTCCTAAAAACGACTTCGCCATTTTTATTTTTCGTTTGTGGGTAAGATCGTCCTCGTCGCCAATGATATGTATTCAACTGGGAGGTGCGGAAATAAGAACACGGGTGTGACAGATGATGGTTAGTTTAATACTGAGTGTTTGATAGACAGGGCACTCACACATTCACAATATAATTGGATTACCTATGTGTGAGCGGCAAGCACATATACATCAGAGAGTCACCTTCCTCATCGACCCAAGATTTGGAACTGGACTTAGTGTCCGCGTGAAAAGCGGCTATGCGCTCCTTGTACTTTTTGCTGGAGGCGATCGGACTTCCTACGAGGAGGAGGCTTAGTAGCCGAAGTCTGGGGCTTTAAAGGGCTACGGTCTCTCTCAGAGGGAATTTGATCTGACTTTCTAACCTCGCCCTGGGAAAGGGTGGGTGATCTAGGCCCGGAAGCGGGCCTGACGGGTGGGGTGGGTGATCTGGGAGAGTCCTTCTCCTCACATGGCACGGGGGCCATGCTAGGTTCGGGTTCCAGTACATCATCCGCGACCGGATTTATGTTTGGTACTAGTGTTTCTAACACTGTGCCAAAAAGAGTGGCGAGTCTAGCTCGGAGGTGACAGTCCTGAGCGAACCTCTCCTTAATTGTTTTAATGGCGTATTGCGCATTTTCAGGGAGATGACTAAAGTCAGAATAGGGCGGGGGGGCAGGGGCACTGTAAGGTGCACATCTGGCAAGAGATGAAAGAATGATCTTAAATCGGGCCTGGTTTTCATGACGCGGACTGGGATCGTCCGACATCAAGTCCTTGACGAGCTCTATCAACACCTCAACGGGATGCATCGTTGTCGATAGAGTCAGAACAAGGAGAAGAGAAAAAAGACTAAAAACTACTAAGGGGCTGATAACCTTATTCCCCGGGTGGATGGGCCCGGGGATGTGTGAATCCTACCCTCCCAGCCGGGTTAGACTGGGAGGTGAGTATCTGGTGAGCCCTAAGCTTGTTATCCTGCCACCAATCTTATTGGGTGGCAGGGGTCCTAGGGTACCGGTGAACCCACCGAAGGTGGGCCACCCTCCTCCTGTGTACCGAAAGTCTGGCACGTCGGGGTTGAAACACCCGACCGTGCCAGGTGAATCGCTGTGGGGCAGAGACAGGGGTTGACTAGGCTATCTACCAAGGCCAACTACCCTGCTCCCGACTCCTTCTGACTGCCGTGTCCAGACGGGACTTGGCAAGTGGGCGGGTCACCACTTCACTTGGCTTCGTTAACACCGTTAGGTTTCCACCAAGGACCACTAAGTCGTGGTTTTAACCCGGAAGGGGCCAAAAAAGATGTCCCTACTAGTAACCGAAGTTACTAGTAGCGACACCTGTGGGCGGCGCGCGGAGACGCGGCGACCGCAGTGACGTCACGCGGTGGTGCGACGAGTCGGAGAGAGGGGCGCGACGGGGCGCGCGGTGGGGGCGGCGAGAGCGGCGGGCGGCAGCGAGACGTCCGCTCGGCGGCGATGGCAGGCGAAGAGTGATGATTTATGATTTAGTTATCTGCCGTTGATATTTATACCAAAATTTTCCCACTAAAGATCCTTAAATATTCTTTCCAAGATGGCAGAGTAAAATTTAGGGGTGGATCTCTTTATCTCACACCTCTAGCTCCTTGTGCTGTACTATTCTCGGATATGATTTTAATTATGCGGATATATTTTTTGCCACTCCTTGCTGGATTAGAGCCCTCCAAAGCGAATCATGTATTATATAATCGAATGCTTTACTATAGTCCACAAAAGCGATACAAAAGGCTTTACTGTATGTTTGGCTTTTTTTTCTATAAGCTACTTTATGACATGCGTATGAGGACATACCAGTTTTTCTAGAATCAGAACTTGAAAAAGCTTTCAATTGTCTAAGGAACGGAAAGCCTCCGGGCCAGATCAGATTACGAACGAGATTATCATAAGCTCATTTACTGCACCGGAAAACCCAAGAAAACTCACAGAAATATATAACTGCACAGAAATATCCTAAGCACAGAATACATACCATCTCAATGGACCAAGAGCACAATTAAACTATGACATAAAGGAGATAGGAACATCACTGAAAACTACAGGCTTGTAAGACTCATGTCAAATATGTATAAAGTGTTCAATACACTAATTTTAAATAGAATTCGAAGGATAATGGACGAATAATAACCTATAGAACAAGGTAAAATTGATAATGACATATTAACAGTACTTACCTTGCTGAAATATAGTTATAAACAAAATCAGAGCACACATTACACTGACCAGCATCATAACAATATCAATACAAATCCGCAAATCGGATCACGTTTATTTGATTCAACAAAACGAATAACGGGGCATGGGCAGGAGGCAGGGGTGGGGTACTGGGTCCTTTTGTTTTCATAAATACATAAAGAATGGACTGAGCATTTCGCAAAATACCACGTCGTAGGAAGAGAAAAAGCGACCGTGCGGTGCGGTCAGTACTTTTATCTTTTCTGTACAAAAAGCCAATGGGGGTCGTACTACAACGACTTATAGCGATCTATAAGCTAGTGAGAGAGAGATGGACCTTAAACAGAATGAATAGTACTGTCAACAAAGTACACTTTCCTATAAGTAACCTAATCACTCCTGTCTTACTGACTCTAGACAGAAGCTATCAGAAAATACAGATTCTGGCCGGGAATTCCAATTCTTAACTGTACATTGAAAGTTTTTTCAAAACGTTTTGTGTGAATGGTGGTAACTAGTAATAGCTCAGTCGATTCTCCCTGCCCACGGTTCGTTTTCATCCCTTTGACAGGATTACCGAAAGGAGGCAGAGCAGGGTTATAGGTCGCACAGTCGAATACCATCGGATTAAAAATTCATTTTAGCTGTGTTTGACGGTTTTGATTTTGTTTTCTAAAGCGAGTTGATGTTGATTGCCTAGTAATAATTGAAAACAAGCAAAAATGAAATTTTTAAAAGTGTTCATCATCAAATTAGGTGACATTCGTTAACGTATCCCATCTAAGAAACACGAGATTTTATTCTATTTTGATACGAATTTCAATTTGGTCTGCGTAATTGCTGCGCCTTTGCTAAGAAAAAGGACATTGCTGACAGAAGGATAAAAACCGAAAAGTTCGTGTCGGACTTCGCACATTTGAGGTTCCGTACCTTGACCGCAAAATTAAGTTGGTTGTAATAGAAAAACATTAGGGGATTTCAAAGAAAGAATCCGATGTATCGATATATTGGTATTTGTTAGTAAAACATACGTATAATATACATCATCACCGAATTTCAACTTCATAGGTGTATGGAAAATTAAACAATTCTGCGGAACAATTTTTTTTACAAATAAGCTGACTGGTGGCTTCTCATTCGTTTGTTTTCCAATAATCTTTAAACGAAAAAATACAGTATTTATCAATCCCCAATCGATGAGGTTGATCAATTTTTGTTTTTCGTGCCCCCTCTTTAGCTCCCCAGCCCCCCTCATCATAGCATTGAAATATTTTTTGTCATCTTTTTTTATTTTTATTTATTGTATGCTATAATGTACAGCTTAAAATACAATTATTAAAGAAACTTAAAACGAATACACATACAATGGGTGGCCTTATCGCCTTCCGCGATCTCTTTCAGGCAACCTGGTATGGACAGTAATTGTCTGGACATGAAGTGGGGTTGTCATTGGTGTGACAATAGCATTGATAAAATAATAGATGCACAGATAAATACATATGCTATGTAATATACTCATAAATAAATACATAGTAAATATAATGGCAATAAAAATAAATGATGAATGATTCTATTGATAATCACAATAACAGTGTCTGTTTGAAATCGACACGCTAACACAAAGACAGCGACAGGTAATGTTCCTTTACGAGTCTTTTGAACACAGGCAATGATTGAGCACGTTTGATAGGATCTGGCAATGCATTCCACAGACGAGTAGCCTGGACAGTACAGGATTTATCCAAGAAAGTCGTGCAATGCGTTGGAATTTGAAGTCGTAAGTTGTCTGACGATCTTTTACGACGAAATTGTGTAGAAATCGCTGCGAAACTGAAAACGTTTCTTAAGGTATAAAGGGGTGGAAGGAGTAAAGAGCACATTATATAAATGGGAAAGAGTATGAGAATTCCGACGAAGGCGAACTATTTATTAAGTATTTAGGGCAACAAGATGCTTATACTGTGAAAATTTGAAGACTGTAGCTCCAACCGTTTGGCTATAAAACCTGTGTGACAGACGACGGACAGAGGTACAGACAAACGGACATGTGAGTAACAGCAATAGGGTTCCGTTTGGACCCTTCGGGTACAGAACCCTAAAAAGTGATTTTATAATCACCATAAGGAACGGAACTTGACTTATCAACAGTATCATTAATACCATTTTTTTATTTGAAGCCAGATTCACATTCTCTCAAACAATACACAGCTATCTCAACCCTAATCTTATAAAAAAAATGACTTTCCAAAAATCAACACTTCACACCACTGATCCTGCAATTGACACCATTTGATATATGACGTCATAATCATGTAGTGTGAATGGAAAGCCATTAGAAACACAAGTCGATCGGTGCATGAGATGCGAGGGTGACGTCACGTACAGAGAGTCGAGAGATGATGAGGGCGGGGCGCACACGTGGCGGAAGATGGAGTCATAGAAGCATAGTACCTACTAATGTGGTAGAAGTAGGTACTATAAGTATAAAATAAATTGAGCAATAATCTTTTTTTTTCTATATATATTTCCTATAGGCTCGCGCTTGACCACTATCTAACCAGAAAACGCAAAAAACCCTTTTTATTTATAACTTTCCAGTTAACCTTTTTTTTTTACGAATTATGTACATTTAAACATTAAAGTGTTATATATTTTAGAAATCACCTAATAATTAAAATACTTTATTTTGATACACCACATTTGCAAGGTGTGCAAGAAAAAATTGGGTCCCCACAATATGGCGCCCAAAAACCGCCATTTTTCTATTATCCATTTTACTAATCAAATCAAATCATATTTATTCGTAAATGAAGGTTTCAATACAATAGGATGTTATAATAATGTGGATAGTTCGGAGGTGGTAATCGATTGACGTAAGAATCATCAAAATTGTTCAACACGTTTGGTCTCTAGAACGCCACATAGGAACAAACATACATACATAAACTGATAAACACATTACCCTCTTTCGGCAGTCGGGTAAAAAGAGCCATGTATGCCTATGTCTAAGCAGTTTGTCTAATGTATGCATCCGGCGTCCGGCAGCGAGATGCACAGACGTATTGCTATCATCGCGGATAGAACCTGGTTATGGGTGGCACAAAAGCGTGGGTATTAGCACAAGAAACGAAAGATTTATGCCAGGCTATGCCTATATGCCTTCTCCTGTGAACATTTCGACAGCTTGGTCAATTGTTTTGATGCAAGATGGCCATACACAAGGCGCTGTCCAATTAACATGATTATCTCAATTTGTTTCAAAAACCATAACTGACCACGGTTCTACACACAAATGTAGGAACTATTCTACTACAAATTATAACCCTAATACCTAACATAATGTTTAAATAATAATGTCAAGTCACGTGTTTCTTAAGGCTTTACCATATTGAATACAGAAGTAAATAGGTAAGTATTTATTCTTATTGCATACATAGTCACGACTCACGCCGGATAGTCAAATAATAGACCTACAACTGTGTGGTCCTATTGCAAAATTTTAAACCACTTCAACCTTGATACATCGCAAGCCTCAAGTAACGACAATTTGAAACACCATAGCAAATAGCCACTTCTCTCACAAAAGCACTTAACACGCAAAATCAAGTCAAAAGCGATTCATTCACGAAATATTCAAAAGAAGAATACAATCGAAGTAATAAATTATCTGTTCGGATTTTTACCACAAACAAGAGTTTTAAGGCAGGTAACAATAGAACTCATTCAAAATTTGTAAACCGTTGCGATGAATGAACGTAGAGAATGAATGAATGGTCGGCACAGACAGACTGGCGTCGTTCGTTTCGATATTTGAAACCAATTTTTTTCTTGTCTGGTGCTTTTTTTGTTTACCTGCCAGTGTTTGATAGGCCGCTTGTGTTTTTTTTTTGAGAAAGTTCTGGATAAATAGAAGACTACTTTTGTAGTCAAATTGGCCTAGTAAAATACTTGTTCATTAGGAAGTAATTGAATTACGTTCGTAAAACCATAAAAAGTTTTAAGTTTAATTAGCGACTGTGAGACGAAGCCAAAGAAATGATACAGCAGAGAAGAAATCTATAAAAGTCTGAAGCAATATTATAGGACGTTCAACAGGCAACCTTTTATTACAACATCCTACCGTTTCTTTTCTTTTTTTTGAAGTGTGCAAAAACTTGGCTATTGATAATTATTTTATCCTTAGACTCTAGAAAAACAAACATTCTATCAGCAATAGTGATTGCCTAGAACCAATGATATTCAAATAAATAATTCAATTTTATTTTAATAACATTGCCTAGAACTCCAAATGGATGCCATTGACTTGGCTACTGAAATGTCATGAGGTCAAGCCCTTACAATTTGACTTGACTGACATAATCGCTGTTAGAATGACATTTTGTCTCACTTTTATGCAATCGTCACTTCTCCTTCGTCCACTTCATCCATGTTCACTCGTTCCACTCGTCCTTACAAACATAGCATTGCTAGCTAATACCAGCGGCTTCACCCGCGTGATAGCTTCGTAATCGAAGCGTGATAGTCGGCAAAAATCCCAAGGGAATATACTCCCGGGATACAAATGGTCCACCTACTTGTGTGCTACACGTTTCAACCGTTGAGGCATGAGAGATTAACGAACATCTAAACGTCTGTACATTTAAATTTATTTAATAAAATAGTACCTACTTATTACTCGTAGAAAAACTTTAACTACTATAACAACCTTCCTTTTATATGCGCTTGGTTTCCCAAAAACATTTTAGTTTTACACCACAGCCAATTATATGATCCTTTAAAACTGATAGAATTATATATGCACGAGTAAGTAGTAAACTAGATATGCTGTAAATACTCGCTATTATTCGGTATTCGGCATTACTCCATTTATTTTTGTTATTCGTTTTCTTCTATTCGCCGAATGTCGAATAAGAGAAATTCGTATTATTCGGTATTCGACGAATAGTTGTCTAAATAATAATAAACTTTTAATGAACAGAAAAATAATAGTCTAAAATAACACTATTTTACACGGCTTTTATACTACCGCTGAAAATGGTTCATTATTATTGTTGGCAGAATTATCCAGAAAAATAATAACAAAATTCCGATGGCAGTTCAAGAAAGAAAATACTCGTTTTTGTTCTCTATTTATCATTATATGAATCGATTTGTCAATTATATAATGGTCACACAATAATCCTGCGACATGTATTCATTGCAAATTCCTTGGTTGCAACCTTCAAAATTCAATTATCTTGAAAACGTTCTCCCTTTATTGCAAATTGTAACTCTTTGACAATTCTTTGCTAAGTTTGTGGAGTGGTTAATGTTAAGAGGGCAAGCCAGACTTCATTTACATTATTTTACTAGCTCCTAATCAACATTTTGATGAAGTTAAAAACAAGCCATTTATTGTTTTAATCGAAAAAATCAAACTACAGCCACAATGTAAAAGCTTGGAAAAAAATTGTGACTGCTTAAAAAAATGTCACGTGTTTGAATATTTTTGCTTACACTTTTGGGCTTAAGGTTACACTAGTCAAAAATTCTTCCGTACAAAAGTAATCTAGAGATTACTTCACTGTTTGACGATGTATGTTCAAAATAAAAAATGATATCAATTTATCTCATAATGATGAGATAAATATAGTCCTGTATGGAAACAGAAAGTAATAAAACCAATATTTGAAAGTTATGAGCGTCGAAAGTTCCATATTTCAACACTAATTTTAACGCAGAAATAAATACCATAAGAAGAAGGAAAATTGCAAAACCATACGGGGATAGATTAGTAATTCAACAATGCAAATAATTTTATTTAGAAAATATACATTTAGTAGTTTTTTCATAATATCTAAACTCCCAAAGGTCTGTTCAAAAAAGTGCGCACACTCTTTTTCGTCCTAAATCATCATCCATTTCGCTACAAATATGCAAAAGTGCTAATTCGTACGAGAACTAGCTTCTTACTGCTCATCACAGCATCAATCTCTTTCGCAGTGTTGCCGGATGAGACAGCATGCATTTTAACCCCGCGCACAAAATAATTCGTGCCGTTGACTAGGGGCACCTTAAGAAAGTTTATATAAAATATTTATAATATAAAACATTTTTTGCATAGTTTATAAAAAAAAGTTAAAATTTGTAAACTAGTGTTATTAAACTTTAGAAACAAAACACACTTAGTATTTTGTCATTAGTATAAAAAGTTAGCCGAACATCAGTCACGTTGAAGATAATTAGTTAGGCGTTAATTTATAATTGAATAGCCACAAAGGGGCAGATTTATAGGAGGGGTTATAATGTATTCTCAAATGCAGTGCAGAAAAACTACTGCACTGCATTTAAGAAAAAAAAAAAAAACCTTTTTTACAACGAGTAATAATGACAAGTATTCGACTATTCGCCATATTGATGGCGATAAATCGGTATTCAACTATTCGCTATAACAAAAATTTGCGGCATCTCTACTTCAAATCCACGCAGTACCCGATACTCCTACACGTAAAAGCAACAACAAATCGATAGTGGAACTTGCAGGACTTCTTGCAACTAAAACAATCAGTTTGTTTGCCAACTTAGTTACAGTTTGCGCCAACTTCCTTATCTTGACGGACCAAATGGCACTTTTGACTTGTGGTAAATATTTGTTGGTTATAGTTAAGTAGCTGTTTGGAGTTGATAGTGGTATGGTGAGTGAACTCTTTGTGAAGAGTTTCGTATTCGGAAGTACTGTTGCTATTGTCTGTTTCTTCCGTCAAGCATCATTGACAGCTTTGAGTGAAGTGGAAGGAGAGTATGGAGTTTTTGTCCGACAATAGGATGAGGCTACTTCTTAAAAAAAAGCAGAGTGCAACACTATTGTTTTTAAGAAGTCGTTTAAAGTTGATTCGTCATCAGCCTTATAATGTTCCCCCTGCTGGGACACAGGCATCCTCTCTGTGAAAGAGGTAATGGGCCTTAATCCACCACGCGGGCCCAGTGCGGGTTAGAAATGTCACATGTCTTCGATTTTTTGGTTCTAGGACATGCCGGTTTCCTCACGATGTTTTCTTTCACCGTTTTAAGAGCAGTGGCGATGAAATAATTTACACAAAGTAAAGCGCCTGCCTGGGTTCGAACTCACGACCTACGACACGTTAGTCAGGGCCGATACCACTGGGCCACCACTGCTATATAAAGTTGTTTAAAGTAATAATAATACATGAGTGATTTATTTTAGTACCACGGCTCTTGAAACGATGAAAGAGACATGACAAATGTGACATTTACCATACAGCAGTCTGCCCGCATAGGGCCCGCGTGGTGGATTATGACCAACTATGATTACTTATGATTACTCTCTCTCACAGAGGTGCGATCTGTGACCAACTACGGGAACGCAAAAGATCCATTATGCTTAAGGATTTCCTAGTAAAATGGGTACAACGGAAACGTCACAAAACTCCGGCAAATTCCAACAGATCTTCTAGAATTTCCAAGGTTATTTCTCTAGATATTACTGGACTTACTAGACTCAAAACATATTAAGTCGTAACATAAACACAGACGACCGACCGTTGTCGTCTCCTTGTAATCACTGGAACTAAAATAGACAAACTTGGAAGTGAGATAATGTTGCTGCTGGTCTTAAAAATGTGTCGTAAGATGTAATTTACTTCAGGCTTAGGTGCGACATAAAAACTCTGTAATGTCAGTGGACGGGACGAACATAATTTCTGAGATTTTTGGTGGTTACGGTCTTATGTAATGTTTCATATTTTGCCGTAAAAAATCACTCACTCAACTTGAATATAAAAAAAAAAATGTTCATCTTTGGCATACATTTCTGAAATGCTTTTTCCAAATTGTAATCTTGCAATCTTCTACGTCGTAATCGATCTTCACCAACCATGACGTTGGGCTCGGCCCTTTTGTCTAAATCATGCAGTTGAATGAAATTTAAATAGTTTTTTTATTGGATCCTCCTTTTACGCAGATACTGTTGTATCTGATAGCAAGAAGTATTAAACAAAATGCAAAACGTATTTTTTTTTTTTTGCATAAACTACATAAATGAACATTATCTTAAGTTAAATCAAATGTTTGTATGAGTGGGAGTGATACTTACAGTATGTGTGTGAGTATATGTGAGTGAGAGTGTAGCCTGTAGGTGTGACTGAGAGTACATGAGTGTGTATGTGTCAAGTTTTCAGAATTTTTTCGGTATCATTGTAGGAAAGCGTTTGTATCCATTCCATTTTTTTACTGTCATAGTACTTTTTGGGGTAAATGTAGATGTATTTATTTATTTTATTATATAGCGCAGCAGATCTTTTGCTAAATTGCATATTGGCAAGCAAAGGCTTTAAACTAAACCGAAATAGGTCTACAGTAGGATATCTCTTTTTAATTTTTTTAACGTTCATACACTTGATAAGAGCGCGTTGCTGCCCTTTCCACCGTTAGAAATGTTGTTTTGACAGCACTACCCCGACAGAGAGGAATACAATATTAAAGTTCTGACTGGACTAGCGCTACATAAATCATCTTAAGGAAATCTTTTTGAGATGATTTATGTTGCGCTAGTCCGAGATAATAGAAGTACGTTATATGGAGCTGGACTCTTCAAACCAGTTACTGGGCAATACTATAACATTGTAATGTCGGTTAACTTATTTCAATCATATCTCTATATGAATACACACGTCCTAAGAATTTAGGGGAAGCCTTTGTCCAACAGTTGGAAAAAGTGTAGTGGTAGCAGTCTGATCAAAAAATATAATCGAATTTATTATTGTATAAAAAAAATATTTAATAGAATATAAAATCTATGGCCTTCCTACGGTCACGGGGTCTCAGCGCTAGCAAAGAATTTTGGTTTAGTTAAATGTCACTGCGCGATATGCATCGATTTGTTATTGAATTGTGTGTAAAATTACATTTACATATCTCTTGCTCTGTAAGTACACCCTTACACCCCTGAATGCCGGGGTGTATGACTATCATTACAGCATAGGTTTTGGAATTTGAAAAAAGAACTGTCATACTCATACTGCACGAAGAATATTTTTAAAAAGTTAATATTTTTTTTCTCGGTATCCATTAATTACTCGAATCGGAATCTAGACAATTTATTTTATAAAGATTTTATTTTAAATATGGAACTATTTGTTTCCACATCGTATGTTAGATGGAATCGATTTAAAAATCAAACTGGCCAGCAAGATTTGACGCGCTTGCGTGCGTGAAAAAAAAAAAAAAGGCAGTCTACTAGTAGGCGCGAAAGCATCGCGAAAATAATTAATTTTCTTGTTTGAGTTCTTTTTCAAAAGTTTTAAACATGTCTAGTGACGAAGACATAGATCTAACGCCCGATTTTATTAAAGAAAGGGCAAAAACAGTTGTCGAAAATCTATTACCGCCGAACTCGAAAGAAAGATATGTAAAGGCATACGACGAATTTATGAAATGGCGGTCAGAAAAAAAAGTGAAATCTCTTTCTGAAAGTGTTTTTATATCATATTTTGATGAATTATCTAAGAGGCTACAACCTTCCAGTTTATGGTGCTTTTATTCCATGCTAAAATCTACAATGATGACAAAACATGACGTGAATTTGAAAGATTTTTCTAAACTTACTGCTTTCTTGAAAAGGCAGTCTGACGGCTTTAAAAGCAAGAAATCGAAGGTATTTACTGCAGAAGAAGTACAGAAATTCTTAAATGAAGCTCCGGATGAAATTTATTTAGCAATAAAGGTACCTACGTATTTACTTGCCCTTTTTAATAAGTTACCAAAATATTTCACAAAAATACTATGCGAATTTGGTGCCTTTAATACAACTTATGTCTTTTTTACAGGTTGTTCTAATTTTTGGGATATCGGGAGCCTGCAGAACCGTGGAATTGACAAACTTGACAATAGAAAATGTAGAAAAACATAACAAATTACTACTCATAAAACTGCCTAACACGAAAACTAAAATTGACCGGTCATTTGTTGTGCATGAAGAATTTGCAAATTATGTTGAAAAATATCAAGCTCTTCGGCCTGAAAACGTGGATACAAATCGTTTTTTTCTTAATTACAGTAAAGGAAAATGCCACAGACAAGTAATAGGAAAAAACAAATTTACAGGCATGCCAAAGCAAATAGCCACATATTTAAAACTGAGTAACGTAGAGTTATACACCGGGCATTGCTTTCGCAGAACATCAGCGACTCTATTGGCTGATTCGGGAGCCAACCTCACTCTGTTAAAAAGGCACGGCGGCTGGAAGTCCAGCAAAGTGGCCGAAGGTTATATCGAAGATTCGATGGCAAACAAAAGCAAAATTACTTCTAAAATAACAGAAAATATAAACTTGAAATCACCACGTCAAAGCACATCATCTGAGCCATTTTTTAATGAAGAAAATAGTACCAGTCAACTGCCGCCATTTACGATGCAAGAACCTCAAGTCACTCAAACTCAAGTCTTATCATCACAAACTCATATTCAAACTATAAATATTCCTAAAAAGAACGTGACCATATCTCTTACAAATTGTAATAATTTTACTATTAATTTTAATTAAATACACATTTTTTTCTTCTTAATAAATGTTCATTGAAACCTGCTGTCTTGTTGTTTACTTACCTCACAATCGATATGTAAAGCAGAGTATTTATCTCGGGCGTAAGCATCAATTGCATACTCGGGTTAATTAGCGCCTTCGCTTCGCTCAGGCGCCAAAAACCTCGTATGCAATTGATGTCATACAGCCCTTGGTTAATAATCTACTATTATACCACACCCACTCGGAAAATGTCTTATTACTCGTTCATAAACGGGTAACAAAGTTCGTAATTGCCCCCTAAAAATGTGCGGCGGGAAAAAGCAGGGCAGGAATGTTGTAAGAAAATCCATTACTGCCCGGCTAGCTTTCTTTTGTTTTTTAGCAGCGAACATAAAAAAAATACAAACGTCAAACCTCAAAAAGGTTTTGTATGAAATAATTAGAAAAAGAGGCGGGAAACATACAAATCTCAAAAAGGTTTTATATCAAATAATTAGAGAAAAGAGGCGGTTTTTTTTTTGTTTTCTATTTTTAATGAAATGAGGATGGCAAACTTATTCTGCAATGTGAAAAAAAAGCGCGGCAATTTATTTCGTTGCGTTAAATTTAGTTTTTAACTAAATTGATAATTTAACAGTACCTAGCTTTTAATTTTCTAAATAATTTTCCAAAATGTCATCTGATAGTGAAAGTGACGATTTTGTAATGATGACGCCACCAGAAATAAAAAATACAGCCCAAGAAGTCATGAATAACTTACTTCCTGAGAAGTCTCGAGCCAAATACGACAAAATTTATAATGATTTTATATTGTGGAAAAGTAGCAAAAATGCACAATCGTTCTCAGAAAACGTCCTACTATCATATTTTAGCGAAAAAGCGCAAAAATATAAGCCAAGTACCTTGTGGTCCACATATTCTATGCTGAAAAGCTCTTTGTCAGTGAAAAACAATGTAAATATTAAATAATATGCTAAACTAACAGCGTTTTTGAAGCGGTAATCAGAAGGATTTCGCAGTAAAAAATCCAAAGTATTGACTACGAAAGATGTCTTTAATTTCTTACAAAATGCTCCAGACAAAAAATATTTACTAATGAAGGTAACTATTGAACATTATCATTGTACCTAATTGTTATACTTTATTTACGGAACTATCATAGCAACTTGTGATTTTTATTTATTTACAGGTAATTTTAATTCTGGGCGTAAATGGTACCTGTCGTTCTCAAGAGCTTTTGGATTTAACTACTGACGACATAGAGATCCGTGAAGATATAGCCATAGTCAAGCTTCCCCGAACAAAAACTAAAATAGAGAGGAGTTTTGTTGTAACCAACACATTCTACCATCTTTTGAAAAGATATATGGATCTTCGTCCGAGTTATATGAACTCCAAGCGCGTTTTGGTACAATTTAAAAACAATAAATGCGTCAGGCAAGTGATCGGAAAGAACAAAATAAGTTCAGTACCGAAAGAAATAGCCTCATATTTAAAACTCGCAAACCCTGATCTCTACACTGGGCACTGTTTCAGACGGACTTCCGCAACCATCCTTGCAGATACAGGCACTGATTTAACTGCAATAAAACGACATGGTGGTTGGAAATCGTCCGCTGTCGCAGAAAGTTACATCGAAGATTCCATAGAAAATAAAAAGTCGGGCTTAAACATACTCTCGAACAGAAATAGATCGTTTTCTCCCCTCGGTGTACAATGTACTATTTCTAGAATTGAGAATAAAAATTCTATTTCTTGTATAATGAACTCTCCTAAGCAAAAAAATTATAAATTAATGGGCTTTTAATTCGCATTTCAAAGATTATTTGAACGGATCATGTAAAATTGATTCCAATAGATGGCGCCGTTTTAAATTTCTGAGGCACTCGGTTTTTTTTATTTATGTTATAACATATTTTGGTACACTGAAAATGTAAAAACGTGCAAAAATATACCATAAAACAAATCCTCACTGTATTTAAAGATAAAAACGTCAAGAACCGAGAAAACCCTTTTATGAAACGGAACCGAAGGCGACTGAAGTACCGACTTATAAAGATAATGAGATAATCATACAAAAAACGCTAGTTACGTCGGTACGGTTTCTTTGTATGGGATGAGGCATCTGAATGCTAGTATTATATCACGGAAATATCACGGCTCTTAAAACGATGAAGGAGACACCATGGAGAAATTGATCTGTCTTAGAACCAAGACAAGACAAATGTAACATTTACCATACTGCTCAGTCTGCCAGCATAGGACCCGCGTGGTGGATTGTGGCCTATAGCCTATGCTCCATCACAGCGGTGCGATCTGTGACCAACAATGGGAAAGCAAAATAACGATTATGATTAAGGATTTCCTAGGAAAATGGGTACAACCGAACCGTTACAAAACTCCAGAAAATTTCTAAAGACCTTCTAGAATTTCCAAGGTTATTTCTGTAGATATTACTGGACTTACTAGACTCAAAACATATTAAGTCGTAACATAAACACAGACGACCGACCGTTGTCATCTCCTTGTAATCACTGGAACTAAAATAGACAAATTTGGAAGTGAGATAATGTTGCTGCTGGGCTTAAAAATGTGTCGTAAGATGTAATTTACTTCAGGCTTAGGTGCGACATAAAAACTCTGTAATGTCAGTGGACGGGACGAACATAATTTCTGAGATTTTTGGTGGTTACATCACATCATCACATCATCAGCCTATTATTGTTCACACTGCTGGGACACAAGCCTCCTCTCTGCGAGAGTGGATGGGCCGTAATCCACCACGCGGGCCCAGAGCGGGTTGGTGGATGTCACATGTCTTCGAATTTTTGGTTCTAGGACATGCCGGTTTCCTCACGATTTTCCTTCACCGTTTTTGAGAACAGTGGTGATGGAATAATTTACATAAAGTAAAGCGCCTGCCTGGGTTCGAACCCACGACCTACAACTTGTAAGTCGCGGCCGATACCAATGGGCCACCACTGCTCTTGGTGGTTACGGTCTTATGTAATGTTTCATATTTTGCCGTAAAAATTCAGGTTATCTTGTATCATTGTTTTGGAAAAAAATGTTCGTCTTTGGCATCCATTTCTGAAATGCTTCTTCTTAATTGTCAACGTCATGGTTGGTCTTTCCCAACCATGACGTTGGGTTCAGCCTTCTGTTTAATCGAATGCAGCTGAATTCAAGTATGTTTTGAAAGAACGGAACTCAAGAACTTTTAAAATCTTACCTAAACGATAGAAAGCAAGTAACAGAAATAAGCAAAATAAATATAGGTACGAAAAGAGAAGAAATGTTTCAATCGGATGAACGTAATGTTGTCTACAGAGTTCCACAAGGATGTATACTAGGACCCCCACTTTTTCACTCTACATAAATGACTTCCCTATGGCAATCAAACATCCTATGACACTGTTTGCGGATGATAGTACGATAACAAGCCCCTGTAATCAAAGAGATTTATATAAAGAGGACATATGCAATACACTGAAAGAAACTATAGGATGGTTTAAATAATAATAATTTGAAAATTAATTTAAATAAGACTATGATTATGCATTTTAGCCAGTGCGCATTGACTTGTCCCAATATTGACATAACGTACAATAATGTAACAATTGACGCAGTAAATACAACTAAGTTTCTAGGATTTACTATAGATAGGAATTTGAACTGGAAGGCGCACATAGTGGCCCTGACTAAAAGAATTAGCAGTAGTGCGTACGCCTTGTACATTATTTCACGGACGGTTATTATAGATGCGCGATTAACCGCGTACTACGGGCTAACAGATTCAATTCTCAGGTATGGGGTTATCTTTTGGGGTAATTCAACTCATAAAGAAGCTGCATTTAAAGCGCAAAAGAGATGCCTCAGGGCCATATTTAATTTAAAAACCACCGATAGTTGTAAGCCCTACTTCATACGATATGAAATATTAATATTGGCATCCCTTTATATTCTGGAAACAGTAATGTTTGTTAGGCATAATAGTCACTTATTTCCGCAAATGGCGGATAAATTTCCTCGAAACAGGCGTGATCCAAGTCAGGTCTGTCTACATAGAAGTAGGACGGCACTTATGCGCAAGAGTGTTTTCTGCATGGCTCCTACTATTTATAATAAGTTACCCAAAAGTTGGAGGGAGCTTAATAACGTTCAATTAAAGAAACAATTAAAAACGTTTCTAAGTAAAAAGGCTTACTATACTGTTAGCGAATTTCTGGCAGAATCATTTATTTTAACATAGATTTTTATTGATTTTTAACATTTGATGAATGTTACATGGATTTGACATGAGTATTTACGTTTTCCTTTGCCATTTATTTTTAATCTAACACAGATCTGGCATGTCAATTTTATTTGACATTTGTTTGATATTTTTACATAGATTTGACATACATTTTTATTTGACATTTTATTTGATATTTTACATAGATTTTGTATTATTTTTAATTGACTTTTAGTAATTATTGTGTTTAAATATATTTTTTTTGTAATTGCTCAAGACATTAACATTTGATTGATATTTTTACAAAGATTTGATATATATTTTTATTTGACATTTGATTGATATTTTTACATTATTATTATTATTTTTTATTGTTGACATTTTTAATTATTGTATTTAGATTCATTTTGTGTTTTCATTTTCAAACTGTTCATGATATTAACTTATAAAAACTTTTTAACAAAAACTCAAACCGACTTCCAGAACAAAAAACTACAAAGCAAAAAATAAATTTCTTTTCCGAAGTCGGTGTCTTTTGTGCCTGCCCATTCTTTCCCGTTTTTCGACACCGACTTCGGAAAAGAAATTTATTTTTTGCTTTGTAGTTTTTTGTGCTGGAAGTCGGTTTGATTTTTTGTTAAAAAGTTTTTATTTTTCTGTTTTTAGTTTTGGTAGGTACCTCCAATTAACATGATTATCATTTACAGCCAAAGAACATCTCATGGCGATTCCAATAAGCCCAAACACGACTAGGATACATTGTTTTATATTAGAGTTCCAGTGCCTACCTTCCGGCTTCATCATCAGATCAGTTCGAGGGTGTCATTTTCATTAGTATTAGTACCATTTATTTATAAGTATTTGCTTCATTATAGTCGGTTAACTATTCGAGATATCTTATGCCCGTAACATATTTAGCATTAAGGAGATCCAGTGGCCATCTGTGGTCTTCTTCATCAGTTCCACTTCACCAAATGATAATTTCTGAGTGCAAATGATTGCATTGTTGATGAAAATACCAAAATCATTATATGTTTGCCTATAATATTTGAGGAGTTCCCTGGATTTCTCTAGGATTCCATCATCAGATCCTGACTTGATGATTATGGGACCAACTCAAAATCAAAATCAATATTTTTTATTTCACATAGGCCTACATGGGCACTTATAAAACGTCGACAAAAGGTGCACGGTTCGGGTTGGTCGTTTCCTATGGAGAAGAACCGGCAAGAAACTCCATGGTTACTCTTTTAAAAATGGTTTGGTTTTACAATATTTCCATGTTACAGCATTAGTACTTAGACATGGGGGGACAACGTAGGCCCGACTTATGACAATAAGTCGTAAGAAACTAAAAAAAAATAATAAAAGGATTATATATTTTATAAAAAAGTTAACAAATGTTAACTAGCATCTAGAAGGCCTACAATGTTCACACATTCACAAAACAATCGGTAAAAGAATCTATACAAAGGTAAATAAAAATAGTATTACATGACTAAATTTAACATGTGGCACAAATTTTGTTATCAGTGCTGTAACTATTCTTAGCAAAGGGCTATAAAGATGTTTGAAAACCATTGTAAAAGTCTAATTAAAAGAAGGAAAGAAAAATGAGATTGAGAATAGTTAGAGACATCCACATATTTGTGCCGTTTACAAGTTACCAGGGAAGCTGCATGCGCAGAAGGAGCTAAGGCCAAATGTTTTTATCTTCAACGTAGTCCTTGATTTTATAATATGCTTTTTTAATAAGGATACGTTTGATGTAGTTTCTGAACCTTCCATCGGTCAGTTCTATAACTGACTTTGGCAACTTGTTATAAAAGCGTATACTGTTTATAAGAAAAGACTTGCTAGTTTTCGTTAATCTGAATTTGGGTATTACAATTTCGTGCTTACTGCGTGTATTTAAATTATGGAAGTCGCTTCTAGTTTTGAAAAGCCCCCGATTTTTACGGACATACAAAATACATTCCAAAATATAAAGTGAAGGTAGAGTCAGTATATCGATCTCTTTAAATTTTTCTCTGAGGGACTCGCGAGGACCCATTTTATAGATTGCGCGGATTGCCCTCTTTTGTAGGATGAAAATTGAGTCAACGTCTGCTGCTGATCCCCACAGCAGAATGCCATAAGACATAATACTGTGGAAATAAGCATAGTATACTAACCTAGCTGTAGCTACATCGGTTAGCTGCCTTATTTTCCTTACTGCATATGCAGCCGAACTTAACCTACCCGAAAGAGTTCTAATGTGCGCGCCCCACTGCAATTTTGAATCGATAGTAATCCCCAAGAATACAGTTTCCGTTATAACTTCAAGATTTTTGCCGTCAAGATTTAAGTTTAGGTCATGTTGTGGTACATTTGGTAAAGAGAACTTTAGACATTTTGTTTTTTTCACATTCAGTAAAAGATTGTTAGCTGCGAACCATTTTGAGAGAACAATTAGACTTTCGTTGACATTTAAAACATCCGTATCTTGCCTATCTATTTTAAAAATTAGCGAAGTATCATCAGCAAATAGAATTATATCCGATAATTTGGCCATCATAAAAGGGAGATCATTTATGTAAACCAGAAAAAGGAAAGGGCCGAGAATTGAACCTTGGGGCACGCCCATCTTGACTAGAGACCCGGAGGACGTCGCCCCATTAACATTTACTTTTTGCTGTCTGTTTGATAAATAGGAAAGCACGAGATCAGCAGATTTTCCACGAATTCCGTAGTGGTGTAATTTACAGATCAGTGTGTTGTGGTCGACGCAGTCGAAAGCTTTTGAGAGATCACAGAAAATGCCAATGGCATCCTGGGACCTCTCCCAAGCCTCCAAGATGTGGCTGATGAGTTTTACTCCCGCGTCCGTTGTCGACCTACCTTTCGTGAAACCAAACTGTTGACTATGCAGGATCCCATTTCGATTGAAGTGAGACAACATCTGTTCCAGCATGATTTTTTCATAGATTTTACTCAATGCTGGAAGCACGGATATAGGTCTATAAGTAGAAGGATCGCTCTTACAGCCTGATTTGAAAATTGGTACTACTTTACTGTGTTTCATTAAGTCAGGAAAAGTGCCGCTGTCCAAACATTGATTGAATATGCCTGTTAAGACAGGAGCAATTGAGTCAATAATATCTCCAAGAACCCTAACGGATATCCCCCACAAGTCTTCAGTATTCTTTATATTGAGACTTTTGAACGCGTTTTTAATTGTATTAATACATATTGGTTTAAATTTAAAGATTGGTATGTCCTTAGTAAAGTTTTCTTTAAGAAGAGCTTCAGCTAATTTAGATGAGGAAGGAAGAGACTTCGTAACCTCTAACGGAATGTTGGTAAAGAAATTTTCTAATGTCTCAGCGACTTCTTGCCTATCAGAAATGGTTTGATTAGTTATTTTCAAAGACAACTAGGAAGTATACCCTTTCAAACAAAAGGAGAATTTTTGGAATCGGTTCAGGCGTCTTTGAGTAATCGGGGAAAATACAATAAAAAAAAAAAAAAAGATTCCGACGAATTGAGAACCTCCTCCTTTTTTTGAAGTCGGTTAAAAATATTTGCATGCCATATTATGTGGCAAACATGTCCGATCTTTTTGTTTTTTTAATGTTATCCTGCATGCACGGATTATTGATTCTTGCATGTATAAACAGGTGTATACCTGTTTTAGCAAATAAATATATCTTTATCTTGTTACGTGGAGCTACTGCTCTGGACTCTATAAGCCAGTTACTGGGCAATACTATTTTTATGTCGGTTAATTTATTTCGTTCATATGCCTATATGAATACACGTCCTAAGAATTTAGGGGAGGCGTTTGCTCTGCAGTTGGACAAAGTGTAGTGATAGCAGGCTGATTAAAAAATATCAGCAACATATTCGATTAAATAAATTCGCCAACGCCCAAACATCTATTGCCTTCGTATTGTCCTTCGGTACATATGAAAAGTATCAACAAAAAGCTTACTGGCCTGTTATATCCCGAAAAGTGCCTTAGTTTCCTTAGACATTGACAAAAAAGCAGAACAACTCAGACAAGATATAAAACAAAATTATTTTCTCTTCAAAACGACCGTCTTCACATAACGTCAACGATACGTCATTGTTCTCATATCTTTTTAACTCGGGCCCATTAAGCCGTCCTAACAAATGTCGCAGAGGCCTGGTCGTTTCGTTTACTCGCCATTTTTCTCCAATTTCCTATAGAAATGGATTCGTTGTTTGAACAAACATTGCTATATTTGCTATGATAAAGGCCATCAAAGATTTTCTGTTTGTTGTATTGTCTAAAAATGTTTTATTGGTAATTGGTAATGTTTGCACTATTGGATACACAATTGTATACCTATTGGTAAATGAAAGCATGCTACAAAATAGTTATAGTTATGAATCGGCTCACTTAGGGAAATTAAAAGTTTATAGTACTGTTGTTCTTAATGTCAATATTAAGTTGATGGTCGTAACACTCGTAACAGGGTGAGCAGTGGTGACCCAGTGGTAAGGCCCGGCTTATAAGTTTTAGGTCGTGGTTCAAACCCAGGCAGGTGCTTTACTTTGTGTAAATGATTTCATCACCACTGCTCTCAAACCGGTGAAGGGAAACATCGTGAGGAAACCGGTATGTCTTAGAAGCAAAAATTCGAAGACATGACGTGACATCCACCAACTCTTACTGGGCCCGCGTGGTGGATTACGACTAGAGTTCTAAAAAACTTTTTTTTTCCGGAGTAGGTTTTTTTTTCAAAGGTACGAAAATAACAAATGGTAAGGCGGTTATCATATATGAATTGATATTACATTTTTGTTGTTCAATATGAAAATACCATTTGTTTTTTGTTAAATAGTATATAAATATCTTAAAATAATTGGCAATTATAAATGGAAATTGACGGGATTTTCCTAATTACAAAGACTTTTCTTTGTAATTAGGAAAATCCAAAATCAGAAGATTGTAAGAAAATAATTATTTTCTAAGTTCATAATATATACCCATTGATTTAATCATATTATGACTTTAATTAAAACAAAACATCCAAATTTAGTGTTTCACTTTTTCTGAAAAAAAAAACAAATTTAGAAAAAAACGACGGTGCCATGTTTTTTTTTCAAGACTGTTTTTTTTTTTCTTTTTAAATCTATACAACCCACCAAATGGGCGTCTAAGTGCGGCAAAGAAGGTCCATCTATCCTATCCTATCCATTCTTAACAGGTAGTCGAAGTCTGAAATTTCGTCAGCCAGTCTTACCAATGGATAGCTCGGGTGGTTGTAGAGTACAACGATATACATTCCTTCAGTGTTCAGCTGCAACCGAATTTGACAATGGTAATAGTTGGAAATACGCTCAGATTGATTGTTTGGCATGCTAATGTTAGAACGCCACTTCACAAAAATAGGCGATAACTTGAGCTTTAAATCCTTAAACGTAAAATGGCACAGTTATTCTAATCCTTGACCAATTAACCTTACTTATGCAAATGAAATATAACAATAACATATATAACATATGATATACTACAATTAGGATTTCAATACTATGATCTTAACTAGGGTGATCTTGTAGCTTTGTAAACAATTTAGACTACATTAAGAAGACACTAGAGCCCTGAGCGGCTTTAAGTGAAATTAGTCTCTTGAGATCTAACTTTACAAGTGTTTCGGAGAAGGCAAAGGCAATTAGAAGGGAATTAGTTTCTATTAACAATATCAACTAACTAAGTACTTGCATTTCCCCGTGGCTTCAATCCCGTGGCCGATCGATAGTCCTTAGTAATGGTAGGAAACGAACATTTTTATGATTCCGTTCCTCAAAAGGAAAAAAAGGAACTCTTATACGATCACGTCGTTGTCTGTCTGGCCGTCCGTGTTAAGACCTTTTTCTCTGGAACGCTTGGAGGTAAAAAGTTGAAATTAATATTCATAGGTACTCAAGTCTGCAACCCTTGGAACTGTGAAAAACTCAGACTTCTAAATCGACGCAATCAGAAGATAAGGCTGTTTATACCGCATATTTCACACTCGCAGGGGAATCAAAACCTAAAAGTTACTCCCCGTTGACTTAGAAGCATGAAACTTGGCAAGACGTTATAACTTGCCAAATTTCTGTAGTTGTATATTATATAATATATAAATAATTAGCATAGTACCTCCATAAAAAAGGCTATTAACTTATTTGCAGTTGGTAAACTAACCGCGACCTTTTTCGATGTATGGGGACAACAGTTTTCCAGTTTTGAAGGTGCTTGGGTTGTTTATGAACTTTAGTTATGATACCTTATTATTTCGGTGAATATGGCTGGTTATGCGGTACCCTCGGTGCGCGAGTCCGACTCGCACTTAACCGTTTTTTTCTGGAATACAATGCCTATGACGTTCAGCGATAGTGCAGCTTTTTATGAGTGTTTTATCAAATAAAATCGCATACAGATCAGTACTACCACAGACATTTTCCTACATCCAGACATATAAACTTCAGCTCTTTATGATATACCTAAATCGACGGGTGCAGAGTAAAAAAAGGTAACTGTAATTTTGAGTTGTTTTGATTATTGCAGTAACTGACTAAAAATATCATGTTCTACATTCTACAACATGGCAAAAAAGACTACCTTAATACTGCCTCTCAGCCTCATTTTAGAATCCTACATACGATATGATGTCGCATTGTAGTACGGTACGAAGTCGTGTCGCAATGCGATTTCGTGACTTAAAAATCTACGAAGTGCTCTTATTCAAAACCCGTTTCTACCTTAACAATTACATCAAACATATTCCTTATTCATAGAACGCTATCTGTCGGCACATCAATGCGATTTTTTTGTCGCAAACCTTGTACTAACAAAACGTGCTTCTTCAGCTCGTCGCTGACATTTTCCGCTTTATCTCGAAGGTTAATCTGATAATGGATGATATGATCGATTCGTTTACACGAGTGACTCGAGTGCCGAGGTATTCGTTTGTGTTCGCCGCAAGTTTTGACGAAAGTTTCTCTGGGAATTCTGGAGTCAAATCCAGTTAGCCGTGTTTGATGTAGAGATCGAGTAAGTCAATTAATATGGCTTTGAGAGTTTACGAAAATATTGTGTGGATTTCAAATTGAATTTGTTAGCTTTCTGAAGATAAATGAAGCTTGAAAAACTAAAGTAACTTTCATTAGTTTTGTCTACAGAATAAATTTATAGTTTTATGAAAATTTTACATAGATAAATACTGAATAATTCAGGGCACATTTTTTTTTTATCTTTGCCCCATACTAGGCATATTGGGGGTGCGTTTACAAACATATTATGTAAACTCACATACACAAACACCCAGAGCGGGAACACCTATTTGTAGTCATACAAATATTTGTTCCGTGCAGGAATTAAACCCGCGACACAAAGCACAGCAGTCAATCGCTCAACCACTTCGCAAACTTACCGCCCCAGCCGTATGTGTGTTTTTGAGTATAGATATACTAAGTCTTGAACTGCCTTCAGAATATTATCACGTTGCCTAAAGCTTCTGTGGATCTAGAATTCTAGACAAAGTCCAAAATATTAACTAAGGATTTGACAAGGGCTACCGAAATGGCACGCGATCAATCCCTTAGGGGATATTACACTATCATATAAATCTAGGATGATACATAGGACCCTATCTTTTATCCTACATATATGACCGCTAGAATCATACTTGTGTATTTCATTATCATATTTTGTTGATCCTATTTTTTGTCATATTTGGTTGCAATGGAGGACAAGTCGGTTCTGCGAACCATTGCGCAAGAAACAGTTTGTCATCGAGTATACTGCATACAGTAAGCGAGATAGGACGATGCGATACACGTAAGCGAGTGAAAGGAGCAGTTATACAATGCTATCTTCTACTTCAACATTGACACAAAAATAGCAACTGCGCAGGGTTTTGCAGCCAACTTCAGAGACAAAAATCCTTTGAGTCTATTGTACTACTATTATTGTACTACTCTTGTAGTACTACTATTGCCTCGGCAGTCGGCCAACAACAATTTTAGAATTCCACATCCACTAAGTATATTGTGAAGTTACGCCAAAATTTCGTTGAAGGTAAGTACAACGAAATTTTGGCGGCATAAAGTAAGTACTTTATTCCGTCACCGACCTTATAATTTTGAATATGGCAGTAGCAAAACTAAAAAAAAACTTTAATTGAAAAATCGAAAAACCGACTGCTTAAGAAGCAAACTAAAAGACGTAAACATGAAGAAAATCATGTTGTGCAGTCGGAGGATACATATTCGCGAGCTGGCTGACCAAAACCAGATGTATCTGCCGACTGCACAACTGTTTTTTGATTTTTTGAATTAACTTTTTAATTTATAACTTTCTAGTTATTTTATTTTTCGAAGTAGATACATTTAAACATAAAATTGTTATATATTTATAAAATAGATATATACGTGGGTAAATAAATAATGTCTTAATGTGAATATGTAGAGTTGCTTAAATTATAATTTGAAAAAAATATAATTAGTTATACTTAGTTGTCCAAAGCTTTAGCTGGGTTTAGTAGGCATTCCATTCACTGCTCCAACTTAAACGACTAACATTAAAAATAAAACAAGTATAAACCCGCAAACGCCATAAAAAATAAATTAATAAAAATAAAAAGCAGAGCATCGACGTCATCGAAATTATACGTCTTCCTCCCTCAAGAGGTATTTAAACAGCGCTATTAAATTAAAATAGATGCAATTCCACAAGCGACGGATGCAGACTGCTAATAACTAGAAAGGGCAATAAGAATGCTTCGAGAAAGCTATTAAGACGTGGGAGTTGTGTCAATTAAAGTTAACAATAAAGCCCAGCATCTGAACTGAGTATTGGGATTTAGGAATGCGTCAAAATTTACTTTAGTGCAAAAGTTTGTCAGCTTTTCATGCTAACGTAGAGTTTGACAGTATTCAATTTCAAATTTATTAATTCTGATTTCTTTTTATTCGTTGTCTTTATTTCTGAAGGTCGTGCCCGTCTTGGAACGCCTTAACGGAGTCACTGATGAGCTGCTTCCACGTCACTGTGCCTTCTGCTCTTCTCAGCGCAGTGGTCACCGTGAGTCCTGTAATCGCTCTTATCTGGTCTGATCAGCGAGATGGTGAAAGTCCGCGCGGTCTTTTACCATCCATCTCAACCAGTTTTTAGTTCAGATACCGGGGGTAAAAATATTATGTTTAGGTCTAATTGATCAGAAAGGACGCAGGTAAATCTCATGTTTATTCTTAGTCAAAGCTCTTTTAGGACACTACAAAAATCAATGGTAATAACAAAGTTATACTTTTGGTTTTCTGACTGCCACAGATAATAATTGTCAGTTTTAAAACACACAACAATCAAATTAGGGATGATTAGAAAAATAATCATATATTTTTAGACATTAATGATCTTTTATTATACAACAAAAGCTGTTTAAAAACAAAATTGCAATAATAACGTTAATAGCTATAATGATTGTAAATAATTTAAAAAAAATATTCATTATTTCATTCTAATATGATGGAGTACGCCACTAAATCATTTTCTGCAGCAATTATAAGAACAAATTAAACCATTCTTCTTTTAAATAAATAAAAAAAACAGTACCAACAATTGCCAATATAATTATTGTGACTGTAAAAATAATACCTAGATGAAGCGCAATAGAGTTTCAACTTTGTAACCGGATAGTAAAGTTGATTTTTGTTTGGTTTGCAATAGGTTATAAATCGCAATTACAGCAGGTACGCAGATAGAAGCAATTATTCGTAACCCGTGACGAGGAATTATTCAAATTAGGGTTTGGGTGTGGTGCAAATGAAAAGAGAAAACGATTTATTATAGTAAATGCTTAAATAAAAAAAAGGGTATATATATTTATGAATAAAGCTCTAACGCGATTGTTTGGTCTATCAAGAGAATAGGTACTATAATTATTTATTTAATTAAGGACAACCAACAAAGCATACTCCAAAAAATAAATGTTAAAGTAATCATATTTTTAAATTTTATAATGTTACCTTAATTAAAGGCTGCCACGGTATGCATTAAACATAGGAGTAGGAA
Source organism: Orthosia cruda (assembly GCA_964057195.1). NCBI lineage: Eukaryota > Metazoa > Arthropoda > Insecta > Lepidoptera > Noctuidae > Orthosia > Orthosia cruda. Next base: position 2,896,194 of record OZ059836.1, read on the forward strand.
ATGTAGAACAGTTATAAAATAGATTTTATTTAGATAGATTGTTAAATAAATACAGTTTATTGTAACAATCTATTATGAACGTATCTACCGTTATAGATTGTATTAAATTCATGGATTCAGAATTGTCTTGGAAAGGTTTTCTTAATATTAAATCTAGTCACTTGTATCAAAAACTTTGTTGATATCACAGTATAATTATGTATCAATATCTAAGGACTATAATTATATTTTAGGACTATAGTTTTAAATTAAAATAAGTAGCTGAAATAACGGTGATTCATTAGAAAACCACAAAAGGTTTTAGAATGTTTAATATTTTGAAATCCTGCTGCAAACGGTTTAGAGAAATACCTAAAAATTAACTCTTGGTAAACTTTGTAGTCAGCCGATTTTTTTTTTTTTGTAAAAAATCGTTGCCCCACACTAGGAATTTCTTCCTGTATCGTGGGTACGTTTACAAATATATAAAATCACATACACAACACCCAGAGCCGGAACAACTATCTGTAGGTCATACAAATATTTGTTTCGTGCGGGAATCGAACCCGCGACACGCAGCGTAGCAGTCAATCGCTCAACCACTGCGCCAACCGTGCGACCTAAATTAATTGGTCTTCAAGAGTATTTTTGCGTTTTGGCAGTATGTTTCACCGTAAGCTAATTTAATCGCTCGCCACTTCCAACTTGTACCATCCCACAAACGGCGTGATCAACCCGTCATTGTGTCTGATCCGTACACCCGTACTTCGTTTCGTTAGGGATTTTTATTAACCCGTATTGTCATTTTATTTTCATTATTTGCGTCCCAGATGATGAGGCCACGGTCAAATATAACAGTAATGAGTTTTGTGATGTCATTTGTTTTGATGAAATGGCAATCAGTCTTGTTTTTTTTTATATAAAATTATCCTAATGGGTACTTTTTGTAAAGGAAAATTCGACAGGCATACGTAATGTCGAACTCCGATCGACTTCAATCACTATCATGCATGGACATAGAGTGCTACGAGATTTCCGATAGGTTAAACTCTCGAGCAAAACAATATATATACATATAATAAAATAAAATAGAAAATAAAATAAGCCTTTATTACTGTTACTCTTTACAATCTTATTATTACATGTTATACTAATCACTATTTACATTAATACTTGTTACATCGAATTATGGTCTTTATAGTATATCGGTAATCGGTTTAATTTTCTGTAGCAGCTTGTCTCTCGACAAAGGCCTCCTCCAAGGACTTCCATGGAGCTCGATCTCTAGCTATATGAATCCACTTAGGGCCCGCCACTTGCCTGAAGTCGTCTTTCCAACTCTTACACTGTCTCCCTTTATTTTTGTTTTTTATTGTTTCCAATTTCACTCTGTCATTTCTTCTTACCCCTATTACACTTCGTTCGATGCTGTTCTGGCACACCTTTATTTTATTCAATAGGTGATCTGTTAAAGCCCACGTTTGACATCCATAAGTTAAGCAAGGGAGTATGCAAGTGTTATATACAGTTCTTTTAATTTTTATGGACATTTCATCATTTTTCATGATTTCACTAAGGCTCCAAAATGTTTTCCATGTGTTTGTTATTCTTCTGTTTATTTCCTTATGCATATTATCAAGGGGTGATATTAATTGACCTAAATAAATGTATTCATTAACATACCCTATTTCTTCCTCGTTAACCATTACAGCATCTGAATCTGATTTTTATATGCATATATATTATATTAAATATATATGTACGTGTATTTCACCTATTTTAGCATAATAACTACTAGTTTTTTATTATTAAACTATGCACCTGCCATGCTGTCTCTTCACCACCCTTGGTTGACTGGTAGAGAATGTCTAAGGCATTAAGTGCGCCTTTGTACCTTTATGCATGAAGTCTAAATAAATAAATATAATTCTATTAAATTTAATGTCTTTCTTGACCTTGAGAACTAGTGGTGGATTTAATGTTCTCTTTGGTATCTACCTGTGAGTTCTGCTAATAATCTGTTCTGTTGCATTCGATAAAATATAATTGTCGTAGTGGCTCAGTTCACCTCGCCTCTCGTGCTTGAGTTCATGGGTTCAAATCCGGGCAAGTACCAATGTGACTTTTTCAATTCATATGTACTTTCTAAGTTTATCTTGGACATCGCTGACAACGGTGAAGGAAAACATCGTGAGGTATGTATGTGCTCCATTGGTGTAATTGCTGCAAAGTGTTCCAGTGCGAGGGTAAACAATTAATAAATTACTAGCTTCTGCCAGCGGCTTCGCCCGCGTGTTAAGTATTTTTTTTATCCCAAGGGAACAAAATAGCGGAATGAAGAGTAGCCTATAATTCCAGACTATAATCTATCTCTGTGCCAAAATTTATCCAGATCCGTCCAGCCGTTTGAGCGTGAAGAAGTAAAAAACATGCAAACACACAGACACACACAAAGTTGCGCCTGTATAATATTAGTGTGATTAGCTTCTGCCAGCAGCTTTAACCGCGTGAAGAGTGTTTTCTTGTCCCAAGGGAACATTATATCGGGATGAAAAGTAGCTTATGTGCTTAGCAGACTAAAATGTATCTCCGTGCCAAATTTAATCCTTATCTGTTCAGCCGATCTGGCGTGACTGAGTAACAAACATACATCCATCCATCCAAACTTGCATTTATAATATTAGTAAGATTGCCTGGTTTAATTTTAAAGCGTACTGAAAAGGAGGCAGCCTAGTTTTTTTTTTACGAATTTACTGATGTCTCAAACTACAAATAATAGGCCACGTTGTCACATGCAACTACGAGTAGCTCGCACGCAATTTGCATTATATTGCAGGAATATTGAAATCAAGCGACCGTTCCCCACAATATAATTAAACATGTATGCGAGATGCTTCCATGAGGGAAAGTGACCATCAGCAGCTTCCATCTAAAAATCGGTAATATCAAGCAATACTAAAATAATACTAATCAAATCAAACTCATACCTATACGTGTTGGGGTGACCTCGCGAATTGACGTAGGGTAGCAATGTTCTGAATGGTACCTCTAGGACAGGAATGGCGAACCTTTATTAGAAAACGTGCCATTTATTTATTTTTTATTTTTATTTGACAATGAAGTGCCACCAAAAAATGTTAACGTTGTCTTAATTGACAAAAAAATTAACCCTAAATGCTTTGAATTAATCAATTCTTTATTTGCACCCAGAAATTCTTACAGAAATCCTAATATTTATTTAAAGTTCTATGTTGTTTTTAAATAAAAGTAGGAGTTAGTGTCATTTCTGCTGTTGCAACCACAGGCACGGGTGCCATAGGTTTGCTATCCCTGCTCTAGGACTTCGAGCTCTTATATATTCTGCTAAAATGACTATGTATCTATTCAACTGCATTCAACAAAATATATGACTGACCCAATCCCTAATTAGCCTCGTTGGGGTACTGAAATGTAGGAAGAAGACAATGGAGACAGGTACAGTTTTTTTTTTACAAAATTATTAATATTTGTAACGCCGGTGCACATTGCAAGATCTTTTCTTAGAAACAATATATGGACCTTTCTGATGGAGCAAAGCAATTTAAATTGTCTCAGTAGGTGATATCTGCCGGATATCACCTCCACATATTTTCTAAAAAAATAACAAATCGATCAATTTCATCACATTGCGTCAATGTGAACGCACTTGCAATTTAAATCGCCTATCAGTGTGATATAAATCGAATTGTATCGAGCCATCAGAAAGGTCGCTTACAACTTTGAATCCTAACTGACCTCTCAAGTAAAACTAACATAAGTACCAACCTAATAATAATAATATCTAATATGTCTTGCGTGACCTCGCAAACTGGCGGTGGACAGCAATGTTCTGAGTGGTACCTCTGGGAAATTTACCCACCACTCGCGACGCAGCCAATCTACTCAGATATCATATTATATATTTCTTGCTTTGCTCTAGAAATGTTCGAGATTTTCGATAAAACATTTTTAGTGTCTTTGGAATATCCACTGCAGTAATTATGTCATTGACTTGATGGTTACGATTATTGAAGTTACGTCCATGGAGTGTCACACAAGTTTTTCTCTACAAAGATCTACGCTTTGAAAATTAGTTACAATTCTAGCGTCATCTTTCTGACTGACTTTCTCCTTGACTATTCAAAAGTAAAGCCTGTAAGTGAAATAGTTTATTTGAATTAAATGAATGCAGAGTTCAGTCAAAAATCATTGCCCATTAGACAAATTCATTGTGTTAAAAAAAACGAAACAAGTAACAAACTGTAACTTAGCAATTCCAGACAAACTTCTAAGAAAGGCGAATCCCTCCAATGCATATTCCAGACGCACGACGAAGATTACGTCCCGTAAAACAAATCCGTTTTCATCTCGACGATCGACGGGTTAATTCCCTCGCGGGACTAAATCTTGCAGCGGGCATAATCCCGCGTCTGATTTAATTCCGTATTATTATTCCGGGCACAGTCTCCGGGCAATCCGGGCGTAAAGAAAACGGGAAGATGCAACTGTTTCAAGTTTTTGTTGTTTTAGCCTACTTGAGAATTGACATTTTAATCTGCATGAAGGAGGAAGGACACTTTGTTTAGGCAGGAACATTGTTTTTACACAATTATCATACCTAACACGGGGCTAGCATGGGTCTTATCCCAGTTTTCGTACACAATGATTGTATTTGTTATGAATAAATAAGTTGTAAACGACTCTTTGTGCCTATTGGCCTTGTTTGTTCTGTCGCCTGTTTGATATGGAGGAAAGTGGAAATTGGTTTTTGTTCTACTCCTCCGTTATTCTTTTCTGATTAATTTCGATGCGGTATCCAAGACAGTTACATTCATTCCCCGGGACTTCGTCGAGCTTCATTGCTTCGGCGCTTTTCTGGTTGTCGCTACTGTTGATTCTTGCTTTCAGGAGTTGCAGTGGTTTGGGAATAGTGCGGTGGGATACCTAACATGAGGAGCTCATGACTAAGATAAAGCAGCCGCACTGGTCAATCTTCGAGGTTAAGCAACACTTGCCTAGCCCCTGGGTAGGTGTCACTGACCATACATACACCGAGTCTCCTCCGTGCATCCGAAAGCAGGTTATGCCATTGGCCATCTTGGCTGTCATTTGAAGTTTTTTGACAGCCACAAAATCTGACACCAGACTTGGTAAGTGACATGAACAAAGCCACGGGCATAGCTCTAGTAAGCTTAGTTCCTTGCTAGCATTTATCTTGGATTTTTCATTTAATCAGAGTGAAAAATGAGTGAAATTGGGAGCAACCTCAATGATAGCCAAGCGTAGAAAGATGGTATTTAAAAATTACCGTTGCTAAGATTTTAAAACAGTATTTTTAAACGTGCAGCCATTGCGTATCTAAGAGCACCTAAAAGTCACCATCACTATATGCATATTAGTGGGCGGGTCTCACGATTGTCATGGCGTTAAACCCCGCCCCCTATGGAAGGGGTAGACAGATGCGCGTGAGTCGGCAAAACGGATACCTTTGTTGAAAGCTTCCTTGATATGTCGTGAGATAAAATTATAACTTTGTAATAGGAGGAATGACAAAACGTTAAAAGATTTTTATTAACGTTTTTAACTGTTGTTAGTGATACAATTTCATTACTACAGTATTAATAATAGGGATGTTAACTGAAAATTAGATTTCTATCCGTCAGGTAGATTAAATAAAAATATTGGACACGTATTTTTTTCTTTTGACACGTAAACATAAAGTGACGACGATTATAATGCGTTGAAATATCGTGTGATGTCACGCCGTAAGTACGCTTTATACTGACATAGTGACGTCTCAAGCCCCCACTCCTGAATTTTGATGAGCTTTATTTTTAAAAAATTTATTGATTTGGTAAAGCAAAAAATGCGTGTGCAATATTATTTGATAATCTCACTAAAGGACATAAAAAAACTTTTTTCCAAAAAATACTACCGACTTCCAAATACAAAACTACAAAGTGGTACCAATTTTATTGCGTTATGGACACCGACTTCAAAAAATAAAGTATTTTTCACTTTGTAGTTTTGTATTTGGAAGTCGATAGTATTTTTTAGAAAAAAGTTTTTTTATTTTTCACTTTTTAGTTGTACCTACCTAATAGGCATTTTAGTAAGGTAACTATAACGCCAGAATAGATTTCATGAAACGTGAACATAACCGGTGAAATGAGAGATCTGCGTACCCCTTAAGAGCGGCGTGATGGTATGTTATGAAATGGTATAAACAATAAACAGACATGCGATTGCAGCAATCCCGAGAGATTTACCGTTATTTATTGAAGAGTTCTGTTGTATATCTCCGAAGTTCTTCATCAGATCTTCACCAAATTAAAATGGGACCAATTCCGGAACATACTTTTCCAAACAAAAAAAGAATTTTCAAAATCGGTCCACAATTGACGGAAATATCGGTGAACATACAAAAAAAAAAAAGAACAAACATAATGTCGAACATAGAACCTCCTCCTTTTTGGTAAGTCGGTTAAAAATAGAATTATCATATTTCTATCCAGGAAATATCCCCATTAAAGTGTCTACAGTGGATCAGACGAGTTCAGTACATAAACTGTGACTACAAAATTTGTGTCAGGTCGACACGAAAAGAAGAAAAACAGAAGTCCAGTCAATTAATCTACCTACTCCTTTGCCCAACTATGTTGGCCATCGCCATCAAGATCAATGTTCTAACAAACAAGGTTCACAGACTCTCCATTGAAACCTATCCATCAGTTTTCCCAGAACATGCCTATCCCCATGTAGCTATCCCTATCTGTACGACCCGAACAGATGGGGGCTTTCGCAGCTGGAACTACGGGTCCGGCTGTTTGGATCAGGGTACGCGGGGTCAGGTAGGCCCTCCACCATTGCAAGCGCAAAGGTGGTACCTGACATTGAGGTTGGACTCGCGGTGGTCTATGTGGTGGTTGCAGAGGAGTGGCATGTTGTCTGCTCGGCTATGTGTGGGCCGAGCGTCATTCCTCGCGCGCAACAAGTGTCTGAAGTTACCGGCCCAAGGCAAAGGGCCACCTGGTGGTCAGACGCGGGGTTCGTGAGTAACCCTCAAGCAAGTGAGCTCCTGTGAGCGAGCTGCATCTCCGGCACTTTCCTGGATAGAAAGAAGAGGACTACCCGTTGGATTAGTTTTCCGGCAACCCAGCTGTAGGCATTGGGTAGATGCGATGATTTGTATTCGAGAGGTGAGCGTGCTTACAGCTCCGGGACCATTCTGGAGAAATGGGAGCCAGCTTCTCTGGCGTCCTTAACGGGGATTGAATCCGCTAGCACCAACTGCGCTGGTGCTGGTGCTTGCACTAGTGCTGGGGTGCGTGTGGTGAGCGGCTTTATTGCTCCGGTACCATTCTGGACAAATGGTAGTGAGTAATCACGGTGCAACTCACATTTTCTCTTGAGTATCAGGGGCGAGTGCTCTCGGAGGCGTGACCTACCGAAGATGGTCCCAGACACCTCGTAAGGGGTTGCCTGGTATAGTGTGCCGCTTTCCATAACGTAAGGTTGGTGAAGGAGGCCACTATAGGAAAACTCAGTAGACAAATAGGGGTACGTGTATCCCCATGTAGCTACTCTTATTTACAAACATATACGACAACGATTCGATGTACAAACAAGCTAGAGTCGCCATCCCTGTACGACGCACGTCCACCGAGAATTGAGTAGTGGTCCAGTTTGCTTACCGATTCGATTTGATTTTAAATTATAGATTCTGTTTCGATTGGAGGTCGTAAGAGATGCAAAAATGTTTGACGTTTGAATATTTGATTTTCTTAGGGAGCTTGTGGGAGATATATGTAATGGTTTGCAGTAGACGTCTTTCGGCTGCAATGAATGAGTGAATAAACTTTATAATCGGTTTTGGAATCTTGTGAGCACAGCAAAATATACATTGCCATTCTATGAAAAAACTTGAAATTGTGTAAAGGTAAACTGGGAAACGTCTACAAAATGTATTTTTTTTTATTACTCAGGAATGATAGGATAGGATAATTCATCAGCTTGTTCAAGTTCCGCCACAACGCCCGTTGACTCTAAGACCCATTTATTCAAAAATCTCATGAAGTTTACATATACGGAACATGTTTGGTGACCAACAAATAAACATCTTGGCAGTCTGCAGTTTCTTTCTTTCTAACCGACTTCCCGAAAAGGAGGTAGTTCGTATGATTACATTTTTTAATGTTTATTCGGGCATAACTCCGTAACATAGAAACGGATTTACAAAATTTATGTTTAGTTCGAAAGAAGTTTATTTCGTGATGGTCCCATGGGGCATGTTATTTGGCAAAGATCTGATGAAGTACTTCGGAGATATATACGACAACTCTTTAATAAATGACGGCAAATCTCGGTTAGTTCCGCGATGGTCTAGTCCCGCTATGCTCGACTCGAAAAATACCTACTGAAAAGTGCTATGCACGAAATTCTTCGATTCTCCTTAAACATTGGAAGAAAAGTGTTTGAATTCAATTAAATTGGGCAGGAAACTGAAAAATATAGAAACTAAAACATCGAAATCTTAGTTCAAAATTTTACGGAAAGACATTTCGTTTGTCACTGTTCTATGGTATGCGCGACGCCGGCGTATTGAGTAGCGGCGAGGCGGAATGGGTAGGAGTGTACGATGAAACGGAACGTTAATTAACTTGTTTTCGCCAAAGTAACGGAATTTACATACTAGGTTTTCTTAATTTACTTTTTAAATGGTTGGATAAAATATAACACTGTAAAACTTTTCTTCATTACTGCACGCAAATGTGATTTCGAGCATAGCGGAACTTTTTAATAGGTAAATTTTGAGTCGAGCATAGCGGGACTAAAGTATGGCGGAACTAACCGGCAAATCTCTCGGGTTTGCTGAAATCGCATGTCTGTTTATTGCTTACACCATTTCATAACATACCATCACGCTGGTACGCTCTAAACGGGTATGGAGATGTGTACAGTTTACCCTGGTCTGGTACACTCTCATTCCACTAGTTATGGTCAAGTTACATGTTATTCGGATAATCTATTCTGGCATCACTGTGGGCATGTTAGGTATCCTATTGAACTTTCCCATTGTGTAAGTACAACAAAAAGTGAAAAATAACTTCAATTTCGGAAGCCGGCGTTCCTGTTTTCGTTTCTTTGTTTTTGACATCGGCTTCCAAAATTATTAAAATGTACCTAATAACGCCAAAATTTATGAGTATGACCAGCGCTATCGAAATATCACGTATTTAATCTAAACCTTCTAGAATTATCGAAGAATTTTTTTGCTGAATGAATGAATCTATGAATATGAGCAAATCTTAAAAAACAATAATTAATTACTGAAATAATATCACCTCGTCTACCCCTCAGTAACTACATCAACGTATCTGTTTTAGCAAATCTGATAGGTAGAGACTACAAACAATTCACGTAGCTAATGCAAGCCTGTCTGTCCGTCCATCCGCAGGGACTTGTCCAGATGTCATGCGATGTCCAGCTTGTTTGAGAAGCCGTATTACTGAATAAGTACCGATATTGGAGAGAGGGTTTTAAATTAAGAGGGGATTTGGATAGTTGCTATGTCAAAACTAATAGAGATTCTCATATATGAATATTCCTGTGAAATAATTAGGTACCTATAGGTTTAATGTATAGGCACAGGACAGCTCGATGTGGCTTTACCTGCCCTGAACAAGACGAGACCAGAGAGCAGTGGTGGCCCAGTGGTAACGGCCGCGACTTACGTGTCGTAAGTCGTGGGTTTGAACCCAGGTAATCGCTTTACTTTGTGCAAATTATTTCATCACATCTGCTATCAAAACGGTGAAACAAAACATCCTGAGGAAACCTGCCTGTCCCAGTATCAAAAATTTAAAGACATATGACATCCAACAACCCGAATGGAACCCGTGTGGTTGGTTACGGTCCATTCTCTCTCACAGAGGAGGCCTGTGTTCCAGCAATGGGAACATTAAAAGGGCATGATAAGAAGCTGTAGGCCTAATACTGTAAAGGTTCTTCAACATCTGTAAGCATTTTTTCGTGAAAGAGTAAAGCCCGTGCTACACGCTTTAGAAGCAAGTACCTCTTGGTTTGAAGTGGATGGGGCGATGCCAGTTACACAGTTTAAAACAATTTCCAAACGTAATAACGCACGCCCTTCTACCAACGGCGTTTAAAGGTAAGTGTAAAACCACTGTCTACACGGTTTCAAACAAAGGTTTTAACCTCTGTTTGAAACCGCCGTTTTAAACCGTGTAGCACGGGTTTTACAAACATCCATCCATCCATTCTCAAAAAGTTTTGCGTTTATAATAGTAGCATGGACGAACAATAAAATTACTTTACCCGAATGAATACGAGTTTGTTCGTCCAGTGAGAATCGCACAGATGTGGTGTTGTGGTCACAATAGTGGTCAGTGCAGTTGTCACCAGTTTCCAACTAAAAGCACATCGCGTTGTGGTTTTCAATGGTCAGTGATAACTTTGCTGGCGAATGGTTAATAATATTATTTGGAAATGTGGCCAAATTAGTTTGATTTTAAATGTTTCTTTGCAGGGTGGCTGGTAGCGGCTGGATAAGAGTTGTCGAAGATCGAGACAAATAGCGAGCGACTGGACAGACCTATGTCCATCAGTGGACTGCTATAGGCCGATGATGATGTTTGATTTAAGTACTAGCTGTGCCCGCGACTTCGCTCCCGTCAAATGCAGTCACAATAGTGGTCAGGGCAATTGTCACCAGTTACCTACTAAAAGCACATCGCGATGTGGTTTTCAATGGCCAGTGAGAACTGTTGGGACGGAGTTTTTGGCGATTAATGTTATTTGGAAATTTGTTAGATTAATTGGATTGAATATTGATTTAACTCAGTTATATGTTTCTGAGGCCTGTGTTCCAGTAGTGAGAACATTAATAGGCTGATGATGACGTTGATGATAATGTTACTAGCGATAGCGACCCGCCCCGGCTTCACCCGTGACAAATTATGAACAAAAATCTTACTCGTTTCTCACTATTTCTATTGGTGAAAAACGCATGAAAAACCCGTTCAGTAGTTTTTGAGTTTATAACGAACAAACGCGACGGGGGACTTTTTTATAATATGTAGTGATTGTGGATAGGCTTGCCTTTGACCACTATATATATAACATGATGATAAACGATGATGCGAAGTACATACGTTTGCCAAAAGTAACATACTATCTTGAAATAAGGATTCTCAAAAACGGTCACTATGTTATGTCATTTACAAAGAAAACCCTTTTGTATTTTGGCATCCGTATCTCGTAGAAATAGCTCCAAATAAGTTATTCATCATCAGCAGCTTTCTGCCCTTATCCCATGCTACTTGGAGTCGGCGCAACACGTTATCCTCCGTCACGCTATCTCTGACTCTCTTTTCTTTCATAATTCACCCCTCACACACTTCATCCATCACCAATAAGTTAGTCACTATAATCATTTTATTATTTCTTATGATAACACATAAGAGTACCTACCTACTTACTCACTAGTTTTACTATGAAAATGTATTTATTGCTACTTTCTGTTACAGTGTTACTAAAATTAGTTTAATAAATTACTGTAAACCTACTTCACTACTCTTTAAAATAAAACTGCAATAACCGAACCTTATACGAGTTTGTTCGTCCAGTGAGAATCGTACAGTACGTGCGGTGTTGCGGTCACAATAGTGGGCAGTGCAGTTGACACGAGTTTTGTACTAAAAGCAGTCGCGCTGTGGTTTTAAATGACCATTCTCACGAATTGTTGGATTGGAGTTTCTGGCGAATAGATAATAATATTATTTGATTAATTTGATTGAATATTGATTTAACTTAGTTTTGTTGTCAATTTGGGTTGTTGTTAGGTGGACCGATGACCTGAGGTTGCGGGGATCCGATGGATACGAGACGCACGCAACCGGTCAATGTTGCGATACTTGGGAGTGGTATATCTCCAGCAGTGGACGTATCTCGGCTGATATGATGATGTCATCTTGAGAGGCTTACTTCGACCGCCATCTCGTCTGATGGAATGATCCACAATAAAGCACGCTTGTCTAGAAATAAAATCTATTCTCTCTTGACCTGAAGGCCCTTAATGACACAGGGGCTAAACATATTAGTTAGGTGCTACTCTGGAGCAGATGTAAATAAAACACCGTAGTTATTTTAATAAAGACATTTTTGGTTGTGTCTCATTTCATATCAATAACCCTTAATACTTTCTGTACTTGAGTATAATTTTATAATAATGGTATTGCATAAAAGACAATCAATATGTGTGCCAATTGCCTATTACACAATTTTGGAGTGGTCGATTCGCACACCAATAAATTAACTCCGTGCGAAACGCCACAGGAAAAAAAATATTAAATCGATTTGCACATTTCGAGCGCGTTAAATTCGTGCGAATCGTCCAATAACCCATTCTAAACAATCTCAACATTCTATTTGTTTATTTCTAATTTTCATGATTGCCTTTTTAGTGTTTGCTGAAGTATTTTCATTTTAACGTACATTCATCTTATGGCCTTTAAGACGAAGATATACGACCTCCTCATAAAACGAATAAGTCTCCATAATACGAACGAACAAAATAACCTTTTTACGACATCGCATAACACCATATTATTATATTCCTATTACTATAACTCGACAACTTAAATTAAATACCTCGCCGTCAACACAATAAAAACCGATAAAAATCACTTTATCTACGATCTCATAATCGGTATGAAGTGACGATTGCCGCTACAATACAATATAATATAATACAGTGTAATTGGACGCTTTACATTGTGATTTAAAATGTCGGCATAATATTTGTAACTTGAAACTGTATCGTCGTTATTATTGGTGTAGGTTGACTGGTTTGGTTTTGTCCCGTCGTGTTTGGGATTAAGTGTTGCCAGAAATGTTACTGAATTTTTCACCTTATACTGCAAATAAAGTGATTCAAGGCTTCGCAATTATAGCTAAAAATTAAGATAAGATTCACAGTTAATGTATTTTTTAAAGAAACGCAATGTTAATTCTCGAATAAAAAACAAACTTAATCCCTGGGACAAATCTTTTTCAAGAGATTCGTCGATTTATAACATAGCTTCAATCATTTTGTATAACCTAAATTCTATTAAATTAGCCCAAAACGGTCACAATAAAATTGACTACAACTCGAAGCGCCTAAAACTGCCTAAACAAGTTACACCGAGCGAGCGCGACAAAAGGGTGTGGCATTTTATCGTCATTTTGTATTCTTATATTAACACCGAATTGCGAACAAATTATAGCCTTATATAGCCATTTTATAGACCAGCAATTGAGTTCATACAATTCAGCAATTATATTTAAGTATGAAAAGGTAATTCGAACTTTTTAAACACCTATTTTATGAAGGTAGTTTAAAGCAGGGTTTTAAAAGAGTTTTTAATGTGTCAACTGAATTGTTATGATGACATAAACGTTTATAAATTAATGGGGCTGTTTTCTAAGGGACGTTAAACTTAACTGTTCTTCTGTGCTCAAGTGTTTTTAGTATTTCGTTTTATTATAGTGTTTTGTTTTGACGTTGTGCAGTATAAGGCTGAGCATAGATGAACATTTATATAAAGCTTCGGGTTATGGCTCTCGCAGACAGGCGTGACGCGACAACGATGCAAGAATGCCTTTTCATTGAATATTTTCTAATGATAATCCATATTTCCTTGGACCATTTTCTAATCTAAAAGGGTTGTTGCACTGTCGCGGCGTGCTTGTCTTCGGTAGCTAACTAGCGTTGAAAATAACATATAAAATAAACGTATCTTTCAAAACGCCCCTGTATTTTTCAATACAATACAGAATCTTTCCTTGCGGATCTTCCATCTTTCGCAAGTTTAAGTTTTTGATGTATATTTTACGGTGTATTTTTTGCTTTCATATATTATAGTAAGAAGGTAAATGTTCAATGTGTTCAATTAATATCAATAAGCAATATTGTTTCCCTTTAATTGTTAAATATTAAAAATATACAGTATAAAACAAGTATTATACGTTTTGTCGATAATTTAATTTAAATTACATAGGTATATTTTATAGGAAAGAAGATACAAAGTTTCGAAAAAAACAAAATGTATCTTTCGCAATTTCCAACGCTAGAGCTAACACTCATACATCAAGGTGCAACCTACTTGCTGGCAAATTGGTATATACTAAGGCTAATTCTTAGTGCAGTAATGTCCCTATCTGATAACGTGTTCAATGCGAATAGGCATATAGCGCCCGCATCTTCATAGAAACTGGGTCATCGCAGTATTAGATTCATAAGTGTGTACACAGCTACCCTGTACAATAATCTAGTCAACTTTGTCATATTCCATGAAACATGGCACACGAATATACCAGACTTTGATTAGGGTGCTGGATACTTTCTATCACGATAGTACATTTCATCGAGATAATATGAAAGAAAGAAAACATTTATTACCAAACACTGTACAATAATAATACGAGTAGTATCAATAGCCCAGTAGAAATCGACATTAAATCGTAGTTCTGGATTTATGTATGTTTTATGGGCCAGTTAGGGCAGTGTTAATCCAAATTTGGCATTTTAAATAGTGTGCTCGAGACTGCGGACCACGCGAAAAACTAGGAAATTATGGGCCATTTTTCACTTTTTGCTCTAAAAATCATAAACTATGCGTTTTTCGATAAACAAAATGCCGTGCTTTTCGCTCTAAAAGTTCATTAAATTTGCAACAATTCAAGCCCAACCGCAGCTCTGGGCCAAGCTATGGTCCTTTGAAGATATCCAGAATTTCCATGCGTTCCGCACCTACCACCAACTGCAAAAGTGGTTGGGGATAGAGAAAGAGCAGAGAAGGACTTTGGGCTTAACTGTTGCGAATTTAAAGATCTTTAAAAAGTACGGAACTTTGTTACGAACGCATAGTTAAAGACATTTAGAGCAAAACATTAAAAACGTCTCAAAACTTCTCAGTTTTTCGCGTTTTGCGCAACAAGCACAAGTTTTTCGATGTTGCAAATTTGGATTCCACTACCCTAACTGGTCCATACAACATACCCAAAAACCATAACTACATCATGCTTTGCGTTTTTAGTGTCGATTTATACTGGGCTACAAATACAGACGTGGCAATAGGAGTAAAACAAAACGCATGCGAAGCCATAACAGGAGCTAATAAAACTCAACAAAATGTTCACATGATATTTTCTAAATAATGTACCAATTTCCTATTCCCAGTATAAGAAAATACCGACAGTTAACTTGTGAGTTTGTGGGCCCAAAATATTATAGTGTGCGCTAAGTGTTACATTGCGGTACATTATTGCGTTTAGGTAGCGCCCGCGGCTATCTGCCGCCCGGCGCACTTCCTTGATAGAGTGTACGGTCGCCAGAAAAGTTAGGATGAGATAAAGTAACTGAAATATTATTATTTATTTATTTATATATACTTAGTTGGTGGATGTCACAAGTCTTCAAATTTTTGGTTCTATAAGGACATGCCGGTTTCCTCACGATGTTTTCCTTCACCGTTTTGAGAGCAGTGATGATGAAATAATTTACACAAAGTAAAGCGCCTGCCTCACCGCACCGCCCATTGCCTGTCAAAGGTAGGAGGCCTGTGTCCCAGCAGTGGGAACATTAAAAGGCTGATGATGATGATGAAATACTTTATTGTATACCAGAATATAACAAAGAAAAGGAAACTTAAAACTAAAATACATACAACGGGCGGCCTTATCGCATTCCGCGATCACTTCCAGGCAACCTGGAATGAACTGTGGACAAGTAGTATAAAATAGATAAATCTTAAAATTGTTTAATTTGGTGACAAATAGTAACAACCAAAATAAGTCATCATTCAATAATCCTCAGTAAGAAACAGAAAATAATTAAGCTAAGTATTTATTTATTTATACTTTATTGTAAACCAAAAAAAACATACAGGACAATTGTTCAAATATACAAGTGTACAATGGGCGGTCTTATCGCACTAGGCAATCTCTTACAGACAACCTTTGGATGGACTGAAAGATCGGAGAAGAATTTAGGGCTGTCAGTGTACAAAATATCAAAAATAATATTACTTGGACTTAATAACATACAATACATACATACAATATTATATAATATACTAATACATATCAAACATATAACAGAGAAAGGAGAAGAATAAAACTTATAGTGAAAGGTAATGCTCCTTTACCATTTTCTTGAACGTTGGCAGTGTTTGAGCACGTCTCACTTCAATAGGTAATACATTCCACAACCGAGCCGCTTGAATCGTGAAAGATTTGTTGTCAAAGAAGGTAGTGGAGTGAAATTTATTAATCATAGGACTTTTTCACTAACTGGCAAGGCTTCGGTTGACTTAAGACGACTGTTAACTGTAAATAAATGTAGAACCCATACAGTTTAAACTTTTCAATAATCTTTGTTGCTGGTAGCAAAGTAACAATCTATGTATCACGTAGCCCAGAGCGTCTAGATCATTGAAATTCTATCAACAAAAGCGTTGCAAAAGCGTTTGCAAAATGAAAAAAAAATATCGTAATGCCAAACGGTATAAAAATATCCGTAAGGTGTTCCGAAAAAATGTCCGTAAGTTCCGTATGGTGCCGGACGTAAAGAATTTCACCATCCCATGTCTTCCCGTGGGTGTCGTAAGAGGCGACTAAGGGACAAACCAGAGAATGGGCAGCAGCGTTCTCTGTGCTTCTATAACAACCATACTGCGATCGCCAACCCGCCTGCCAAGCGTGGCGATTATGGCAAAACCCCCCCAATGAATAGCACAAATAAAAAATGGCCCCTGGTACCCGGCAGCTTGCCTACCCTCGACTACGGTAGCGGTCGAGGCTACGGCATGGCAAGGGGTGCTAAGAATCTCCGGACGAGATCCGGCTACCCCAACAATCACCGACGACTGGACCTGGCAACGTACAACACGCGCACACTTCGGACCGACGAGAAGGTCACCGAACTCGAGGAGGAACTGAGCAGGTTGCGATGGAGTATTATAGGGTTATCTGAAGTCCGAAGAGAGGGGGAGGACTCGATAATCCTCAAATCCGGTAACCTACTCTATTTCCGAGAAGGTGACCGGCAGTCCCAGGGTGGTGTCGGGTTTATCGTCCACAAGTCCCTTGTGAACAACGTGGTGAAGATCGAGAGTGTGTCGACCAGGGTGGCGTACCTTATACTCAGAATATCCTCAAGATATTCGCTGAAGGTCATACAGGTCTACGCCCCAACCTCGGCACACCCCGACGATGAGGTAGAGACCATGTATGAGGATATCTCCAGAGCCATGCATGGTTTCAAAACTCACTTCACCGTTGTCATGGGGGACTTCAACGCGAAACTGGGCAAACGAGACGAGGATGAGCTGCAAGTGGGGCAATTTGGAGTTGGACAACGGAACCACCGGGGTCACCTACTGGCCAGTTTTATGGAGAAGGAGGGCCTCTATATGATGAACTCCTTCTTCAAAAAGCGTGAACACAGGAAGTGGACCTGGCAGAGCCCCGATGGTGCAACAAAAAATGAGATCGACTTCATCATGTCAACCAAGAAGCAAATGTTCAATGATGTCTCTGTGATCAATTCGGTAAAAACCGGGAGCGATCACTGCATGGTAAGAGGCACATTGAACATTAATATTAAGCTTGAAAGGTCTCGACTGATGAAGTCCACGCTCCGGCCAGCACAGATCCAAGTCCAAAACCCCGAGAGCTTTCAGCTCGAACTCCAGAATCGTTTCGAGTGCCTAGGGAGCTCCGTGGATGAATATAGCAACGGGTTCGTGGAAGCTGTCCATACGGTCGGGTCTAAGTTTTTCAAGACCCGTCGTACAGATAGAAACAAAAAGCTCTCAGATCACACCCTCAAGCTTATGAAGGAGAGGCGTGAAATGATCCTGCAGTCTTCAGATGAGGCGTGCAAATACCGGCAGCTCAATAGACAGATCTCTAAATCCTTGAAAAGAGACCTCCGACGCTTCAATACCGAGCGTATTAAAGACGCTATCGAGCGAAATAAAGGCTCCAAGGTGTTCTCAAGGGATCTGGCTATTGGGCAGAGCCAACTCACGAAACTGAAGACCGACTATGGCAGGATCGTATCCGCCAAACCGGAGCTTCTCAGGGAGATCGAGACATTCTATGGGCAGTTGTACACTTCGATCAGCAAGCCCGTTGCGTGTCTAGCAAACGACCCAAGAGCTAGATTGACCCGACACTATACCGAAGATATCCCGGACGTCAGCCTGTACGAGATTAGGATGGCTCTGAAACAGCTCAAAAACAACAAGGCGCCGGGTGATGACGGAATTACGGCCGAACTCCTGAAGGCGGGTGGAAAACCGGTCCTTAGGGCCCTTCAGAAGCTGTTTGATTCCGTCATACTCGAGGGCAAAACGCCACAGGCATGGTGCAGGGGTGTGGTGGTACTCTTCTTCAAGAAGGGCGACAATGCCCGGTTGAAGAACTATAGGCCCATCTCACTTCTTAGCCATGTCTACAAGTTGTTTTCAAGAGTCATCACGAATCGTCTCGCGCGCAGGTTTGACGATTTCCAGCCCCCCGAACAAGCCGGATTCCGAAAAGGCTTTAGCACCGTAGACCACATACATACGCTGCGGCAGGTTATACAGAAGACCGAAGAGTATAACCTGCCTCTCTGTTTAGCGTTTGTGGACTACGAGAAAGCCTTCGATTCGATAGAGACTTGGGCTGTACTGCAGTCTCTCCAACGGTGCCAGATCGACTACCGGTACATTGAGGTGTTGAAGTGTTTGTACAAAAACGCCACCATGTCAGTCCGTCTTCAGGATCAGACCTCGAAACCAATCCTTCTCCAGCGCGGCGTGAGACAGGGAGACGTCATTTCTCCGAAACTGTTCACTGCTGCGCTGGAGGATGTCTTCAAGGTTCTGGACTGGAGGGGGCTGGGCATCAACGTTAATGGCGAGTACATTACTCACCTTCGGTTTGCCGACGACATAGTGGTCATGGCTGAGACCATGGAGAGCCTCAGTAAAATGCTCGATGACCTCAGTAGAGCTTCCGAAAGAGTGGGTCTTAAAATGAACATGGACAAAACCAAGATCATGGTGAATGCCCATGTAACACCCACTCCTATCAAGGTCGGAGACTCTACTCTCGAAGTTGTAGACGATTATGTCTACCTGGGACAAACGGTCCAGTTGGGTAGGTCCAATTTCGAGAAAGAGGTCAACCGTCGAATCCGACTCGGCTGGGCGGCGTTCGGGAAGTTGCGTGGTATCTTCTCGTCCAATTTACCGCAGTGTCTCAAGACAAAAGTCTATGACCAGTGTGTGTTGCCAGTGATCACCTATGGGACCGAGACGTGGTCGCTCACAATGGGCCTTATCAGAAAGCTCAAAGTCACCCAAAGGGCAATGGAGAGGGCTATGCTCGGAATTTCCTTGCGTGATCACGTCAGGAATGATGATATCCGCAGGAGAACCAAAGTTACCGACATAGCCCGAAGAATTGCCAAACTTAAGTGGCAGTGGGCAGGGCACATTGCTCGCAGAACGGATGGCCGATGGGGCCGAAAGGTTCTGGAATGGCGACCGCGAACCGGAAGACGATACGTTGGAAGGCCTCCCACTAGGTGGACTGATGATCTGGTTAAGGTTGCGGGAAGGCGCTGGATGCGAGACGCACGGGATCGGTCAATGTGGCGACGCCTGGGGGAGGCCTATGTCCAGCAGTGGACGTCTTTCGGCTGAAATGATGATGATGATGATGATGATAAAAATATCACGTGATCATATCCCTAACATTTTGGTATTTCAATCACTGGTATCGCTCACAGAGCCGCATGTCTCATGCCTCAAGTATAATGGCTTAAGTGGCTAACCGTTACATCAGTTATTTATTTGCAAACATACCTACATGCTATAACATTGCTCTTAATTTTTAACCAACTTTCCAAAAAGAGGAGGTTCTATATTCGACGGTATGTTTTTTTGTGTTTGTTATCCGATATCGCCGTCAACGGTAAACCGATTTTAAAAATTCTCTCTTTTTTTTGTTTGTAAGAGTATGTTCCCGAATTGGTCGCATTTAAATTTGGTGAAGAACTTCGGATATATATAACAGAACTCTTCAATATATGACGGCCAATCTCTCGGGATTGTTGCAATCGTTTATACGTTTATTGTTTACACCATTTCAAAACATAGCATCACGCCGGAACGCTCGAAAAGGGAAAGAAGATGTATACAGTTCACCTTGATACACTCTCATTCCACCGGTTATGTTCAAGTTTCATGGTTTTCGGGTAATCTATTCTGGCATCACTTTGAAAATTATAGTATTAGTACTATTGAACTTGCCCATTCTGCACTACAACTAAAAAGTGAAAAATAAAAAACTTTTACAAAAAAATACAACGAACTTACAAAAAACACTACAAAGTGAAAAATAATATCAATTTCTGAAGTCGGTGTTATAAAACGAACAAACTAAAACTCAACGCCGACTGCCGAAATTGGTGTTATTTTTCACTTTGTAGTGTTTTTTGGAAGTCGGTGTATTTTTTTAGTAAACAAAAAATCTTCTCAAACAGCCTTCAAGAAGTTATGCAGACTCAGCTGGTGTGTAAGCTTATTATGCTGACGCTACAACTAACTAACCACTAAAGGACCTAATCTTGAGCAGCTCATCGTGGCTAGTCAGAACGTGTTGTTGCAGACCCTACAGGGATTTGTGGCTTGATGGAACAATTTTTCACATTATAATCTTGTAAAAGAGACAATATGCTTTTAAATTGATTGCTTGAAAATTCACACTTGAAGTAGATAAATAAGATTAAGTTGACTAATGATTTATTTTCAGACAGGGCAAGAAGGAGTCGAGCTAGCACAATTAGGGTTCAGTTTATTTATTATTTATTTATTTCCAATAATTACTTAACAAAGGTTACAGATACAGTAATATGATACAACATAATGTGCATAAGGTATTATCTCCTAGCTCCCAAACTAGGTTTATAGCCTGTGACTTGGGGACCAGTGATTCCATAAGCGTACGTAGAAGGTCGAATAACTGTTTTCACCAGTAACATAGCTAACATAATATTATAATGACTATTTATGTGTTTAAATAGACAAGAAAAACAATTTAAAAAAAAATGTGTTAGAGTGAGAGTGAGTGTGTTGTGGTAGGTGTACGAGTAGTATGGGGAGTGTGTGTGAATTAATGTGAAAGTGTGAGTATGTATGAGTGTGTGTGTTATATACTTGAACTGAGGGAAGATCGGTCTTAGGCATACGGGAAGAGCAATTTTTCAGTTTCGTCATACGATTTCTCAATCAGCCATTTCTTAACTGAATTTTTGCAGTGATAATTTAAGCTGTGGATTTGGAGAAGCTTATTGATTTTATTATATAATATATAGCTGAGGTAGGTGAATTGGTGTTGAGGGAAGGTAGTTTTGTGACTAACTGGTGGAAGGACAATACCTGCGCGACGTTTAGTACTTATTGTGAAAGGCAGTCGATGTTTCCTTAATACACAGTGTAACACATACAACCCTCTCACAGACAGAACCCTGCATTCCCTAAAAAGTTCAAAAAAATAAAATCAATAAAAAAAAAAGTTTTAATAGTTTTGTGCGGCATATGACAACGCTGTTGACGTGCCTGAATTCTGGTCAAAATATTTAAATTCATTTTAGAATTATTGATACGATGAAGATAAAGAAGAATGATTGTAGGTAAGCGGGAAGTACCAAATAGGTCATGTATGATTTAAATTATTATGCCTATTTGTTATTCATTTCAACTTGAAAAACATCTTTACCTTAAGATCTACCTTAAGATCTTAAGATCAAGAGTGAATAGGTTACTTCTAGGCAAGCGTGCTCCACCATCGACCACATCATCGCTTACTATCAGGTGAGATAGTGGTCAAGCGCGAGCCTATAATAGATAAAAAAAAAAAAAAAAAAAAAAAAAAAAACTTTACCCGACTGCCGACGGAGGGTAATGTGTTTATCAGTCTATGTATGTATGTTCCTATGTGGAGTTCCATAGACCGAACGCGTTAGCTGATTTTGATGATTCATACGTCAATCGATTCGTCTTAACCTTGCAAGTGGCAACATTATAATTACAAAATAGAAAAATGGCGGATTTTGGGCTCCATATTGTGGGGGCCCAATTTTTTTTTTCATCCAAACCCATCGTGAGGGGTATCAAATTAAAGGTTTTAAGTGGGAGATTAAAAAATATAACACTTATATGTTTAAATATACGAAATTCGAAAAAAATAAATGTTAACTGAAAAGTAGGTAATACACAAAAAAAGTTAATTCAAAAAATCAAAAAACCCGACTGCTTAAAATCGAACTAAAAAGACGTAAACAAGAAGAAAATCATGCTGTGCAGTCGGAGGATACATCTTGTTTACGTCTTTTTAGTACGTTTTTTAAGCAGTCGCCCGACTGCTTAAAAAGCGAACTAAAAATTAAATTTTGATTTTTTTAATTCACTTTTTTTATTAATGTATGAAAACCCTAAAAATAAGTACCTAGCCAAATCTGTAGGTCACAGTTGCTCAAAAAGTACCTATTTGTAGGCAAAAATAACAGCAATGCCTTGTGAAACAACTACTAAGGTAAGCTAATCCATACTAATGTGGCAATTTTGGTAGTAATTTGTATTCATTGAAGAGCCTTGAAGTCGTAACCCAATTTTGATTAGGTTCGGGGAAATACAAGTCAAGCTTTCCCTAATGGAGTTATTTGAGATTGTATCTAAATAAAGTTAAAAGTATAAAAATGACAAGGGCTTGGTCAGCTAACAATTAAATGACGAACTATGTGGCCAAGAGTGACCCAAAACCTTTATCTGGTTGTTTAAAATAAATAGTTGAGTTCATCACAATTAGCTTATTAATGAACAAACAATACAGACTCAAACAGAAGCTCAGAGGTATTTTCATTAATTCTAAATTTAAATCTTGCCAGAATCTTTTGAAAGAATCTTTTGCCTGTCCTCGGACGCCACTCAGTCACTGCACTGCCCTACTAAAAATAAATATACCTACTTACCTATTTTGAGAGCAGATAGTACATTTATTTCTCTCACAATAGCATACAAATCGATAACTCATTTCCTTCCACTGTTAATACAAGAAATATCTCAAATACACGTGTCTCTTACATTTGCTCCTAAGAGGCGTGGCTCTGTAAGGTTAATTTAGTTTTATATATGGCCACGGGCGAAGCCAGGTGGGCGACACGAGTCTAAGAAAGGACAACTGGATTTTTTTGTGATAAATATGTACTCTACTTTGTTTAGGTAATGTTTGTATGTAAAGACTGATAAGTAATGGTTGTTTGTACAGAAAAATACAATATTTGTTGTCAAACCATTAGTCTTGTGAAGTGTAATGTTTAATGAATAATAATTGTACGAAGCAAAAGAAGTGTATATCTAAGGATCGCGGGATTCATTAACTATTGTCTACCCTCGTGACTGGGCTCGTGTGTGTA